>LR990230.1:7532500-10032500 GCA_905147385.1 Limenitis camilla | reverse complement strand
AATAATATGGTAAAATGAAGCTGGTTTCAAGATGGAGTCGAAAGGTAGCCATAGGAACTCCTAAACTAAACAAGATAAAACCGTCGCGTTTGGACTTGTTTGAATAGTCTTGACAGACACTCTTGTGGTACATGACAGCCAGGGTCTCAAGATGGCGTCGGAAGGTGGCCATTGGAACTCCTAAACTAAACAAGATAAAACCGTCGAGTTTGGACTTGTTTGAATAGTCTTGACAACCACTCTTATGCTACATGACAGCCAGGGTCTCAAGATAGCGTCGGAAGGTGGCAATAGGAACTCCTAAACTAAACAAGATAAAACCGTCGAGTTTGGACTTGTTTGAATAGTCTTGACAACCACTCTTATGCTACATGACAGCCAGGGTCTCAAGATAGCGTCGGAAGGTGGCAATAGGAACTCCTAAACTAAACAAGATAAAACCGTCGAGTTTGGACTTGTTTGAATAGTCTTAACAAGCACTCTTGTGTTACGTGATATCCAGGATCTAAAGATGAAGTCCCAAGAATTCTCTTGGAGTTACGGAGATTTGTAGAGATCGGTGAGTTGGGCGTCGATAGCATTGGTCTGCAACCTGTCTAAGAGAAGGAAAACTCTGAAATCAAACCCGGACTCGAATTTCCGTCAGGCGCAAGTAAGGTCCAACCAGAAATAAGCGGCGGTATGAAAAGCACCCAAGTGAAGGTGAGGCCGTGCTGATGAACTGAATGGCAATAGGGTGTCAAATAATATATTGTCGCGAACGTACCACCTCAGGGAACCAGAGCGCACCCTGTTGTAATGAAGCCCTTGCCCTTCTATCCGGATCACTGGGAGGGTTGACGGTTTAAATATCCGATACTCGTGGGAACAAAATGGAAAAAAAAATCATCGACACAAAGAAAACGAAGACTAGAATTAAATACTACAAAACTAACCGGTGCTACTACAAAACTAACATATATTTTTTAATATGTTATGTGTTATTTATATCAATATAAATTTTATAATTTAATAAAATAGTGGGTTTGATTGCATTCAAAATTTATTTTCTTCGTTTTAGAGCATTTAAATAAAAGCTGGTTTTTTTTTTTTTTAAATTAATTGATATTTTTTGTAATTAAAATTATAACTTGAGATAAAAATAACTTCTATAATCTTCTAGAATATATACTTTTTCTGTACTCATTACTGTAAATACAGAAAAAGTTTATGATTGTAAGTTGATATTGAAAATAGTGAGGAGTCGATAAGACAATGATAATAAAAAATATATTTATTTTGTTTGTCTGTCTTATTTTGATTAATCGTTATTTATCTTACATGACCTATCGGGCTCTAATGCAATTTTTCTGAGCAAATTTCAGAGAGGAGCTTGGTCACGTGAACGTATTTATTGATTTGTTTAGCTAAATTTTTTAGTTTGATCACAATCCCTGAATGGCTTCCTATATAAAATACAAATTATTATTATATTATACGTATTGCAGTCCAGTAATAGATCCATACAAGACGACCAGGGTATTTGTAGTATTTAAAATATTTTAAGTGCAGTATTTCTCAAATAGTATTTCATTTGAGCACATTTTATTTCCAACACAAGTAAGACATTATTAAGTAAAGGAACAAAAAAGATGTCCGTTTATTTCGCGACATTAGAACCGCTCGGGGACGATTTGCTACCAGTGCAAATATGTGTTCAGTATTCAATCTTCCCCGTTATTGCCCAAGCGGGACGCTGAGACCGAGTTAATCTTTATAAGGTAGGTTAAGTTCCTCCACCAGTCCCTAGTCTGTAGCAAATAGAGTTATGTTCAGTCTGTGTACGTGGAGCTAATGAAAATATGCCACACTAACTTACATGTACTCGTAGTGGTATTTTGTGATTGCATTTATTTCAATTCCGATACTAGCTTGATGTTTAAGTTGATAAGCACAAAATTCGGAATTATTATCTACAACCCTAGGGGTATTGATCTGTGATCAATGGGTAAGGGTTGATAAAGTTTTTGGATTTAGTTTCCCAATCATTTTTAATTTCTTTTTGTCTAAGCAAATGCAATGTATATATAGTATTGATTATGATTTTGTTACATTTTATTTCGCTACTTTGTCATAGAATGTAAGAAGAATCATACGCATTACGTATACACGTGCAATTTAGAGGGAGCTGAAAAGTGCCTGGAGCTTAAGACCCAGAAGCAGATTTAAAGAGCTCTTTCATAATATATTAACTTTCACCTCAACCACTCGACCTCGACAACTATAATAAATAAAAAGTAAACTTACGACCTCAAGAAGAGAGACCTTAACCGACAACTATAACATTAACTTCCATGTAGACTGCGCGAAAACACCAGAGATACTGATCTACCGTACTAAAGGTATCGTATTGTCTACACGTCGGTATACTTGACAACATAAAATGACCGACCCTCTAATACTACCTTATAAACAGTGTTTCTAACAAAATGTATAAAAATTGTTCACTTAAAATTATTAAAATTAGAATTTCAGGTAAAAAAGCGTGCGTAAAATAAAATACTTCTTATTACACAGTTTGTATGTTTAAGTGTCAGTAGCTCAATGGTTCGGGCGTTGGATTCACGATCGATAAGTCGTGGGTTCAAATCCCAGACATTGGACTACTGGAGTGGCCCACTCCTGACAAAAGCATTTAAGCTTACTAGTAATCTTTTTTTTTTAAATTGACGAATAACTATATTTTTGCATAACATACGCACGTACTTACCGTACCTAAATAATATATTAATTCAAATATGTGTTCTGAGAATACAATGGGTTTTAATTACAATATTATTTAACTCATTCAATAGACCTGGATTCAATAGTAAATTATGAACAAGTTGATGAATTTGGACACAAAAGATTAAAATATTCGGAATTATTTATATTATAAAATTTATTATCACATTATTTTTTAATTAAGTTACATATAATTTAAAAATCTATCATATTTTGAAAGTTTCAGAGACACATTTTTTTCTCTTGTGGGCGATAAGAAACTAAATGAAATTCCTGTACCATATTATTTGATGATAATTTTGTTATTTCATCGTGTTTTCGTGATATTACTTCTAATTAAAGATTGAGGAGCTTTACGTAGTTGTATCTGATTATTCTCAGAAGGTTCTCAGAGATTACGTTTGTAGCTACATCAAAGCGACATCATTCATTCGCTACTGGAATATTTACAATATTTCAATTTAAATGATGTCTCGTCTAAGATTTTGAGTGGCTGATTTGCATGACAAAGTCTCTAAGTAACCGTTGGAAGATCTGATACCGACATTCCGTTCCGCAGTCCGATCTGTGCTGTGAGTTCCAAAGAGTAGGAAATTATGCGCTATCGATCCTATTTATGAATTTCAAATTGATTCATATTATCTTCTGTATCCCTTATAAATGACTAGTCTATCCAATGCAAAAGTTTAACAAAAACTCTTAAGTCGTTTACAGTAAACAAATTTTATTACTATTTTTTTTAGGACAAAAAGTATCCGTGTGTTAAATTACATTCAAATCCGTGCATCCGTTTTTTGTGATTGAGTAACGAAAATCTCAAATTTCTATTTATTATATCAGCAACAATACTAAAGCAAGACAAAAATCTTCTCTCAATAATGCCTTAAAAGCAATAAAGATACAATTGGGTTTGTTTTCATGTTAAGGAAATATGGCCTATAAATCTTGTAAAGCTTACAATGTATCGAGAAAAGCAAAAAGTCCACGTATTTTCCGACTTTTAAAGTATTTGTTGTAAATACTACTCTGAGACATACGGGAAACATTTTAGCTAAATCTTATAAAGTACAATGGAGCTTTTGTAAAGAAAACAATTTGATTTTCACAACATATCTATATATTAAAAAACCTGTTTCCGTGTGTTGATGATGTATACCTATTAAAGAGCTTATGCCTACATTAAAGTTATTTGTATTACGCTGGTAAACAAATATGTTTAATGTAAATGTTTGTGCGATAAATATTATTTCCAATATGGCGCCACGAAATCAGAATATTTTCAACTTTTTAATCTTTTGAACTTAGTTTTCCAGCCTTCACTCAATTACTTTGATCTTTTGTTCTTTTTTATACTAACTAATTAGTAACATAATCTCAGTGTCAAAATAAACAAGGCTTATTTAGACTTATATTAGTAGAGAAACATGTTTATAAAGCACTTAAGTATTCCTGCTTTCATCTTATTAAAACTAATTATTATCTCCTGAAAACAATATACTGTGGTTTTAGAAAAATTCTCCAACTCAATGGTGATGTGATAGTAAAAAAATTATACAATTCAGCTACTTTCTATTAGTAATATTTGTTCAGAGACTCTTAGAATTATAAGTGTAGAGGTATTGAGTGGAGGTTTATTGCCCCGGGGACAACACTGTGATTATACTATACTGCGGTTCTAGTGAACTCTAGGTTCTCGTTCAGAGCCTACTGATACCGTAGCATTCCTGTCATCATTCCACTTCCTCACTCTATCTTGGAAGTGGCAACGGCAAAACAAGAGTCACTCTCTTGTAATGTCGATGCTCTTGGGAGACGGTAACCACTTACAATCAGGTGGGCCGACTGCTCGCTTGGCCCTTAACTGCCATAAAAAATACTGTACACATTGTTATAATCATAATAAATAGTCAGTAAAAATTTTATTAAGTTGATTAAAGTTTAAACTCTCAAAACCCTCTAGCTTTACTTGTGAACATACAAAACATAATTATTTGTCGTTTCGTGGTGTATGTATTTTGCTTGTATCTTGAACAATCTGGTTTTACGAGACCGCAGTGACTGACTATGGCACTTAGTGGTTTGTACGTTTGTTAAACGCTTTAATTGTCTGATTTACGTTTCACGTATGTGCAATATTTATACCTGAATGAACATTATGAGACTTAGTTATAGCTTATTGACTCTCTATTGTAGCAATAATTTCGTAATTCTGTATTGTACTATGTGATCTAATAATTTAACTTAAATTGCTGATATGTGAGTGCATAATGTTATTAAAACTATATTTCTTTATATCTATTAGATACATATACCATTGATTTTCTTTCACCATTCTAATAATTTATTAATTGATTCCTTTGCTGAAAAAATTGGTTTGAACTGCCTCATTACAACTAATTTGCTTTGCCTAATTCTGGAAAAAATATTTTAATAAATTAATTATTATGATGTATCTTAAATCTATACTTATGATAAAATCCGTGCCGTGTCTGTACATTAGAGATTTTTGAAAATAAAGTAGTTAGGCGTGAAATAATTGATAAAACATATTAAAAGTTTCTAAATTTTTTGTTGCTTTGTCCGTATGCCTATTTGTTTGTGCACGCATAACGTTAAAACGGCTTAACTGATTTGAGTGCAATTTGGTATATGGATAGTTTATAACCTGGATTATAAAATAGGACACTTTTTATCCCGGAAAAAACACAGTTCCTGTGAGATTGAAAGGTTTTGTTCATACAAGGTATATAGTTAATTATTTTCATATCTATGAATCTAATATTTAAATAATATGCAATAATATGTTCGTCAATAGTAGTACATATAATTAAATCAAACGAAATTCCTCTTTCAATATTGATTCACAGCAGCCACTTATGTTATACAATATAATTATGCTCGTAAATTAGTGTTGCCATTAACGTGTGTTATGTAAATATCTTTTAAACTAATATTTGTACTAACACAAACACATTGTCACGTCAAAGCACTATGCACAAATGTCAAAATTAAGTGATTAATTGTTAATTTGTAAGTTCAGTAATTTAATACTTAATAATACAATCCAAAATTAAAAAAAATCATCAAGTGTCGTGTACAACATTGAGGCAGAAAATATGTTTTTTTTGCTGAAAAACTGTTTTCCTCATACATCGACTTGTTTAATTGTTCTCTAAACACAAAAAAAAATGTTTTATTTTTGCGTTAAAAGACGTTGATTCTTTCCAAATGGTAAGGCTCTAACGTTTATAGGTTTTGACTTCCTTTTAAGTAACAAGATAAACAGCCGTATCTGACTGACTTAAAATGTAGCGATTAGCGAAAAGTTTCGATAGTAAAATACATCAGTATTATATCATATTTTTAATATTTTTCTAATATTTTTGTCCTTGTCATTAAATAGATAATTCAATTGTTAAAAAAAAGACTAATATATGACATATTGATTTAGATTGTTACGAACGTTTACTCAAGATTGGGGGACAGACCAAAAATATTTATTTAGCATTCTATCCCACGGCAACGGTGATATATAAATACACTTTTTGGGGATAAGAGTCAAAAATTATAAGAGTACTCTATGTGTTAATACACCTAAAGTCCGTTCCTCCGTATACCAAATGCATTAGGTATAGATATTTGCGTGATATTTGTTTGAAGATCTGGTGTCTATATTATTATAGGAGAATAGTTTCTTAGAATACGTAACACTCATATAATTAAATCCATGGAAGTAAAGGAAATAACGGAACAAATTATAACGAAATAAGGCCACGTCTTAAGTGTGGACTGTAGTGAGGGCTTAGCACAGATTTTATAGCCGGCAAAAGAGGAAAAGGTGCTCCTAAAACGCTTTTGCCATTGTTTTCCCGAAACTAGGTTAATCATGGAAAGAAATGTAATAAATTAGGCTTACTTTCAGTGTACCTGCGTGAACACAAATCCCGAGTAGATTTAGATCTAGCCTCACCTTGATAAATTAGCCAACGATTAGCGGTTTATATTAAGAGCTTAGTTGTTGCTGATTCCAAGCAAGTTAACAATGTTTTGTTTTATTTTTATAGCAATAGGTTTATAAATGATTTCTATGCATATGCCGCATAAATTAAATTGTATGACAAAAAGCAATATAAAGAGAAATAACATGAATTTTATATCGACTGCACTTACAATTTTGTGCTCGTCATCATAAAACAGGCTGATTATCTCTTTATACATCAAATAGATGATCTCTGATGACGATGAATGAAATCATCTGTATGTTAAATAGGTACTTGTAATTACTAAAATTGTTATTGTAAGTCAAAATTACGATATCCTTTATCACACCTTTGAGATCATGTGAAACTCTCAGAAGTGCAGGTTTCCTCGCGATGTTTTACATTCATCCATATTACAAAATATATGTAATTTCTCAAAACACACATAAATCAGAAAAGTCAGAGGTGTGTGCCCAGATCGCACTCGGACTTCTCGTGTAGACATCAATGTCTTAACCACTGGGCCATCACTGATAAAAATAAAATTACAAAATACATAGTAACGTCACTTCTTCGTAAACTCCATTTTGTTTTGTTGACCTCTCTGTCTCAGATGCTTATTAGTAAAGTATTTGAAGATGTTTTTTCGCTAAACCTTAAGCTTCTCAACTATATTTTCGACTAAAAGAAAATACATATGTATCTAACAACAACAAAAAGTACATTGTAGAGTTAAGATATACGTGAAGGGTTGGTCTGTATTTCACTTTAACTCCTTTAGAGCATGTTTCATTATAATGCTGCAATAAATCAATTGATAAGATCGTTTACTTTGTCTTGGGGCTTGCAATAAGATTCTAAGTTGAATTTCGATTATCTCAGCTACAATAGAGGTATCAATACTAAATCCAGTGGATATTAGTTGTAAATACTTAAACAATCCGTTCCCGTAAAAAGTACTCATAAATATAAGATAGACATAAACATACCAATATCAAAATCTCTATACATTTTCAGAAGTTGGTTAAAATAAACAATACTAAAATAATAAAATGAAGTAAATATAAAAACACAGATCACAACAGGCAACACTTCTTAACAATACTTTTAATATTGGCCCGAAGCAATCAATTTATGAAAATGGATCCTCGAATAGATTAACATATATTTTTTCGAAATTGCCGAAGAATATTCAGTTCTCTCCAATTTTCTCTCAAAGTTGGGTACTCTATTGAAATTCTGACGATATTGAATATTTCGATCCAGAGGTTGTCAGGCAAAATGCATATGTATGAGAGTTTTCCTTCAAGCACTTATTGTTTGGTCACTCATTTACTTTGTCTTTAACATTGTTACTTAATTAGAGGGTTGCAGCAAATTTTTATTAAATACTAGTTTACCTACTCCGGCTTTGTAAGTGTCCATTTTAGTTTTAAATTTCAACATATTTTGATGTATATATTAAGCTTTAATGTATCTATACCAAATTTCGTCAAAATCTGTCCAGCCTTTGTTGAGTCATGAATGGTGTAAATAACACGAATTTGTTTCATATACATATATATTATATGAGAGTTTTCCTTCAAGCACAGATTAGTATTAGTGTAATTCAATTGGTTATTTTATAAAATTTTATTCATTAAAATAATTAGAATTTTTCAGAAATCAGTTAACATAAGCACCTATGTGTTTAACATTTTAAACAGTTTTAAAGCTAAAAACAGTTTTTGTTTATATATGTCGGGTATATTATGATGAGAAAGAAGGAGGTGAGGGGATATTGGAAAACACTACAAGGGGTGATGATATTGAATGAACTATTGGATAAATGCAACGTATATACATCTATTCAACCGATAAATGATCAAATACGATCTCTAACCATTACGAGAGAAACCTAAGTAGTGCCTTGGACTTGTGACCAAGGTGTATGCTTAAGGATATCCTTTAAATGATCAAAACACTCACCCCCACTGCTCAGGTTCTCTGTTTAAACCCAAGGTTAATATCACATGAACCTAACCTGTCACAAGACGTGGCAACTAGATTTGTAATTACTCACTCACGTGACCTCAATCAGGCAGCTCTCTCAGCACTGACACTACCTAGAGACTACCTCACTCCTTGAGAGACCGCGCAAGACTAAGACTTCAGTCTGACTGTTGACCTTACTCTAACGCCACAGATAGCAATGATGATTCGATTATTCGATAATCTATTCGATAATATATACTTTAAACTAAATGAAAATTCTTTTTAAATGTTTAGGAAAACTCTTCTCATGAGCTGAATCTAATAGAGATGGATTTTGATTTTAGTCGCAATATTCGTTTTCAGGTAAAAAGGAATATTTAAAAATATGTATTCTAGATTTTATATAGTAAGTATATAGAATCTATAAAGAAATGTAAATATTACTTGCAACTCAAAAATAATGATTGATATATAATAATAATAATATATAATAAAGACTAAATAACTAAGGTACTAAGGAGCTACTCCTCATTGACATGACCATCAGCCAACAGGTTCGTCGTTCTCGAAAGGATTTGTCGACATGCTGGATAGACTATAAGAAAGCCTATGACTCCGTGCCGCATGGGTGGCTCATGAGGGTGCTGGAGTTGTATAAAGTGGACGCAACTCTTTGCGCTTTCTTGGGATCGTGCATGAGGCAATGGCGGACGGTCCTTCGTTATCCAGGGTGTCGACCAATCCAGGGAAATAATGAACCAATAAGGATTAAGCGGGGTATATTCCAAGGCGATAGTTTGAGCCCATTGTGGTTTTGCCTAGCCCTGAACCCTCTTAGTACATTGCTGGAGAATTCAGGGTTGGGTTATCGTTTGCGGAGAGGTGGTCAGGTAATATCTCACTTGCTTTACATGGATGATCTAAAACTGTTCGTTCCTACCAAGTTACAACTAATCGAGTTACTAAAAATAACCAAAACTTTTAGTAACTCTATTAGAATGGAATTTGGAGTGGATAAGTGTGCGGTCATGCATGTGAAGCGAGGGAAGATTGAGGAATCCGAGGGGATCCAACTGTCGGATTCCGTAAACCTTAGATCACTCTCTGCTGACGAGACCTACAAGTACTTGGGTATGTCGGAGGCGTTAGGGATTATCGAGATTGACATGAAACAATCAGTGCGGGAACGCTTTCTTGCCCGCCTGAGAAAAGTATTGAAAAGTCTTTTGTCAGGAGGGAATAAGGTGCGCGCCTACAATGGTTGGGTCATGCCAATTCTCATGTACTCCTTCGGCATACTCAAGTGGACTCAGAAAGAACTAGACGACTTGGATAGAAAAGTTCGTGCATTGCTTACCACATATCGAATGCATCACCCTCGATCTTCGGTAATGAGATTGTACATCCCTCGGAAATGTGGGGGTCGAGGCTTTTTGAATGCTAAGACTCTCCATAACCGGGAGGTGTGCAATCTCAGGGAGTATTTCCTCCAAACCGACGTGGGAATGCATCGGGATGTGGTTGCAATGGACAAGGGACTGACCCCGCCATTGTGGTTTTGCCTAGCCCTGAACCCTCTTAGTACATTGCTGGAGAATTCAGGGTTGGGTTATCGTTTGCGGAGAGGTGGTCAGGTAATATCTCACTTGCTTTACATGGATGATCTAAAACTGTTCGTTCCTACCAAGTTACAACTAATCGAGTTACTAAAAATAACCAAAACTTTTAGTAACTCTATTAGAATGGAATTTGGAGTGGATAAGTGTGCGGTCATGCATGTGAAGCGAGGGAAGATTGAGGAATCCGAGGGGATCCAACTGTCGGATTCCGTAAACCTTAGATCACTCTCTGCTGACGAGACCTACAAGTACTTGGGTATGTCGGAGGCGTTAGGGATTATCGAGATTGACATGAAACAATCAGTGCGGGAACGCTTTCTTGCCCGCCTGAGAAAAGTATTGAAAAGTCTTTTGTCAGGAGGGAATAAGGTGCGCGCCTACAATGGTTGGGTCATGCCAATTCTCATGTACTCCTTCGGCATACTCAAGTGGACTCAGAAAGAACTAGACGACTTGGATAGAAAAGTTCGTGCATTGCTTACCACATATCGAATGCATCACCCTCGATCTTCGGTAATGAGATTGTACATCCCTCGGAAATGTGGGGGTCGAGGCTTTTTGAATGCTAAGACTCTCCATAACCGGGAGGTGTGCAATCTCAGGGAGTATTTCCTCCAAACCGACGTGGGAATGCATCGGGATGTGGTTGCAATGGACAAGGGACTGACCCCGCTCTCCTTGGCAAAAGAGAACTGGCGCAAACCTATAGTACTTAGCACCGACAACCGCAAGGAGGTATGGAAGAGCAAGGAGTTACACGGACGCTTCTACCGTGCCCTTCACGGGGACGAGGTCGACTTTAAAGCATCCGTATCTTGGCTACGGTTCGGTAACCTATTTGGGGAAACCGAAGGTTTTGTCTGTGCAATTATGGACGAAGTTATCATGACGAGAAACTACCGGAGGTATATTGTGAGGGATGGCACGGTGGACATATGTCGGGCATGTCACAGTTCGGGCGAATCACTCAGACATATTATTTCCGGTTGTCCTCGTCTTGCTAACGGCGAGTATTTGCACAGACACAACCAAGTGGCCAAGATTATCCACCAACAACTTGCTCTTCGATACGGCCTTGAGGAGTCTGAGGTGCCGTACTATAGGTATGCGCCCGACCCAGTTCTCGAAAATGGTCAAAGAAACCAAACTAGATATAATTAAGAAATTTAAACACCGCTTAAATCAAATCCTTAAAACTCATTTACACGCCAAGAATACTATTAAAGCAATTAACACATTCGCCATTCCTACACTAACTTATTCATTTGGAATTATAAAATGGTCACGTACCGATCTTAAAAAACTACAAAGAATAGTCAATACATCTATGACAAAGCACCGCAAACACCATCCAAAATCATCCATAGAAAGACTCACACTACCTCGCTCCGAAGGAGGTAGAGGTCTTATAGACATAGAAAACCTACACAGTAAACAAATCACCACGCTTCGACAGTATTTTCACGACAAATCGCAACACTCATCCCTGCACAGATACACTTCCGAAACTGACAAGAAAATTACTCCGCTAAACCTACATGATATAAACACACAGCCTAACGAACAATATACAAGTCAACAGCAAAAAATTGCAAGATGGGTCTCAAAATCTCTTCACGGTAGGCACCGAACCGACTTGAGCCAACCATACGTCGATAAAGATAAATCGAACGATTGGCTCAGAAAAGGGGAACTGTTTCCAGAGACCGAAGGCTTCATGCTTGCAATACAAGATCAAATAATAGCTACCAGAAATTTTAAGAAACACATATTAAAAGAAACAAATTTAACAAATGATCTTTGCAGACACTGTAACTCAGCTTCAGAAACCATACAGCATATAACCGGTGCTTGTAAATCTCTCGCACAAACTGACTATAAACATCGACACGACCAAGTAGCAGCAATAATCCACCAACATTTAGCTCATAATTACAAATTTTTAAAAAAGAAAATCCCCTATTACAAATACAAGCCGGAAACTGTACTGGAAAATAAGGAGTATAAATTATATTGGGACCGCACAATTATCACCGACAAGACTATTCACTATAATAGGCCAGATATCACCCTTCACATTAAAAATAGTAATACAGTATATATCATAGACATAGCAATCCCTAACACTCACAATATACAGTCCACAGTATCTGACAAACTTACGAAATATCAAGACCTCGCAATAGAATTAAAGACGCAGTGGCGAGTCAATATGGTTCACATAGTACCACTAGTCATATCATCAACTGGCGTAGTACCAAAAAGCTTATTAAAAAATCTCGATATTCTCCATACACCAATACACACTCTGCGTCTCATTCAGAAAGCAACCATTCTCAATACATGCCGCATCACCAGAAAATTTCTTACTTCTTCTATATCCTCTACTTATATAATTTAATTTGCCACGCTTGGCTCAGGCCCGTGTGGTAGATAAACACCCCTGTCTGCAGGGAGAAAATATAAATAAATTTAATAATAATAATAGCCTTTATTAACAATCTTAAGTTACATTTCATCCTATTTCTAGTTAAAACTACGAAGAAAGTAATTTAGAATTTTATGTACATACATTTTAGACACCGGTTTTAAAGATTGTCTTGCTTTTCAGCATAGGCCTCCCCAAGTGATCTCCATAGTGATCTGTCCTGTGCCTTCCTCATCCAGGTCGTTCCTGCTACCTCTTTAATATCGTCTTCCCATCTACGATACTGTTTACCTTTTCTTCTTTTTTTGTATCTAGGGCACCATTCCGTCACTTCTTTAGCCCACTTTTCTGTCTGAGTTCTTATGATGTGTCCAGCCCATTTCCATTTAAGTTGTTTGATTTGGTATTTTATGTCTATAATCTTGGTTTGTCTCCTTATTGTTTTTAATGGAATTTTGTCTTTTAATTTTAAATTAAGAATGCTTCTTTCCATTCTGTGTTGACAAGTTTCTAGTGCTTTTGTATTTTTCTTTGTGCAACTCCATGTTTGACACCCGTAACTCATACTTGGTAGGACACATGTATTAAATACTTTCTGTTTCCCTTGGATTGGTATAGCTGGGTTTTTCATGACATCTTTTAGCGCCCAGTACCTTTTCCATCCTATATTTATTCTATTTTTTATTTCTTTTATTGTGACGTCTGTGGGAGATATTATTTGGCCAAGATATGTATATTCGTTTGTGTATTCCAATACCGTTACGTTATTGAGTTGAATAGGAGTTTTGATGTGGTTTGTCATTAATTTCGTTTTGCTAGTGTTCATCGTTAATCCTACCTTTTCGCTTTCCTGTACAAGTTGCTCAATCATCACCTGTAAAGTCTTTGGATCTTCGCTTATTAATATAAGGTCATCCGCAAATCTGAGGTGATTCAGTAACAAACCGTTAACGTTTATACCATATTCGTTCCATTCGAGATGTCGGAAAATATGTTCTAGGGTTGCTGAGAAAAGTTTGGGTGATAAAGGGTCCCCCTGTCTAACTCCTCGTCTAATAGATAAATAATCTCCTACATTTTCTGTCCGTATTTTGGCTTTCATATTTTGGTATATGTTCTTAATTATGCGAATATATTTGCTATGGATTCCTTGTGTGGTGAGGGCTTCCCATATTTTCACATGCTTGAGCGAATCAAATGCTTTATTGTAGTCAATAAAGGCTATGTAAAAGTTTATACCATATTCATTGCATTTTTGGATAATTTGCTTTACGGTATGTATATGGTCGATAGTTGAGAAGCCACTTCGGAATCCCGCTTGTTCTTTTGGCTGGTTCTCGTCTAAGATCCTTGTTAGACGGTCTAATATTATTTTGGAGAATATTTTGTATACATTCGACATAAGCGAGATTGGTCTGTAATTTGAGATATCGTCCGTTTTCCCTTTCTTGTGAAGAAGAATTATGGTAGATGTGGTCCATTGAACTGGTATATTTTCGGTTTTTAAAATTTCATTGAATAGGTCCGTCAAAGTCATTAAAATAGATTCAGATTCAGACGCTCCAATTAAAAGTTCGTTAGAAATGTTGTCCTCTCCTGTTGCTTTCCCTCTCTTCTGTGATTTTATGGCTTTGGTCACTTCATCTCTAAGTATTTTTGGAATTGGTTCTTCAGTGATAGATTTTTTTGTTAGATTTGCTGTGATTTGGTCATCACTGTAGAGTTCACGATAGAAATCGGTCGCTGCTTCTAGTATTTCTTTTCTTTTAGACTTGCGGTTTTTAGTTTTATGGTGGGTAACGTTTATAATCCAATCTGTATTTTCCTGAAATTCTTTCCATGCTTTTTTGATTCCGCCTGATTCTGTTATGTGCAATTGTATTGTTTCTGTTCTTAGTTTATATCTGTATTTTCTTATTTCTACATTTATTTCTTTACTTAATTTAGTTATCTGTTGTTTGTTGTTTTTCCTGTTTTTAAATAATAGTGACCTTTTTTTTATTAATTCTCTTGCTACTGTTCCCAGTTTATCTTTTTGTTGTTTGTCTGTTTCTAGTTTTTTGTTAATTTCTTTTAATTTCTCTTCTAAGATGTCGTATTTCTCTTGGACTGTTCTATGTTCGTTTATTGATATTAGTTTATTTTCTAAAGATTCTAGGACTTTGTTCGTTAATGGTAGTATAATTGGTTGTTTCGTATTTTGTATATGTTTCCTTGATTTTTTTTTCTCGCTTATGTAAACATGGCCTCTGAGTAATCTGTGATCTGTATTATAGTTAAATTTATTGAGAACATCTATATTTAAAAAAAGTTTTGGTTTATTTGTAGTTATAAAATCTATCTCATTTCGTACCAGTCCATTCGGAGATTCCCACGTCCATTTTCTTTTAGATTTTCTTTTAAAATAACTATTCATAATATGTAAGTTATGTTCTATCGCGTAGTTTATCAATCTTTGTCCGTTATCGTTCCTTTTGCCACATGTATAGGGTCCTAGTATTTTGTCTTCATTCTTTTCTCTTTGGCCGATTTGGCTGTTAAAGTCTCCCATCACAATAATAGTGTTATATGTAGTCTCCATTGTTTGATGTAGATGTTCATAAAAGCAATTTTTTACTTCTTTTTTCGCTATCTCAGTTGGAGCATATATCTGTACTATTGAAGTCGGATGTTTATGATCAGGAAATATGATGTTTAGGATGGCTATTCGGTCTGATACTCCTTTAAATTCTATTATGTTGTTTTTTAGATACGTTTTAACTAAAAAACCCACGCCGTATAATCCTTGTATATTGTTTTTATAATATAGAATGTATTCCTCATGTTCTTCGATCTTTTCTCCCGACCTCCGTACATCACTTATGCCGAGAATATCCCAATTAATACTTTTCAACGCTTGTTCTAATTCTATTAAAGATTCATTTGACTTTAAGGATCTTGTATTAAGTGTTGCTATGTATAATCTCTTTTTTCGGATCTTTGTTGTTTGATTTGCCATCTTTGATATGAGATCTTGGGGGGTTTGGTCAATAACCCCGCGGTGACCAACCGTATTGGGGCTTTTGTTTTTCTTTAATCTCTTGCCTATGTTAATTATTTGAATTTCGTTACCGGTGTCTGCTAATTCCTATGCTTTATGTTGCTGAGATGATTTTTCAATCAGAGATGAGGATCTTGCTCTCATATGTTCAAATGCGTTTAATTTGTGTAGTTTAGGCGGTGCGATAATATTTTTCGAACCACTGGGGCGAGCTGATGTATTTGTATTGTTTGGTGACGTCGAATCTTCTCTTTTCCTTTTCTCTGCATCAGTTGTTTCTCTTATGACTATTTTGTTATTTCTAATAAATGCGTCTTTTCCATTTAATTTTTCTTCCCTAAGTTTTTCGTGTAAGTTTTTGCGCATTTCCATCATTTCTTTTGAAAAATCTTCAGTAATATAAGTTTCTTTTGGCATATTCTTCTTTTTTCTCAGTATAGATATCTTTTTTTGGAATGACGTAAAAGATATAAGTATCGGTCTTACTTTTTCCTGATCTTGTTTCTTACCTAGTCTGTAGTAGAAATTTATTTCGTAAATGTCGATGTCAATGTCTAGGACTTTTAGAGTGTCTTTTATGATATTAAACAATTCGTAGTGATTCTTCTCAGTTTCTGTTACGCCGTGTAATATTAGATTATTTTTCCTATTTTTTTCTTCCAAATATTTCACTTTTTCGTTTAATCTTTGTATCTCGGTTTTTAAATATTTATTTTCTTCAAAAAATGGCTGTAGCTTCTCGTCGATACTACGCATGATATTCTCTGTCACGCTATTTGTAATGGTTATGGTTTGTTGTTGGAGTTCGATTTTCATAATTTGCAATAACTTGTTCATATCTTCCGACATCACACTCATCATGCAATAACAAAACGTTTTCCCTTGCGTATAACGGAACGCAATTTGTTCGCTAAGTTGGCGCTACGTTATGTCAATTGACAACGGTATGTCAAATGCAGATGATAGTGAAGTATTTCTAACCTCCTTATTTTATATCTTATTGCAATATTAAGATGTTTTTCCTGATTTTCTTGCGCACTTTTTATAGCATTTGTGTTAATATTAATTTTTGTGCAAATAATATGCTATTTGCGGCTTGTGTTGGTTGATTTTCACTGTGATTTCGATTAAAAACTGGGAGCACTTTTACGAACACTATTGTTGTTTAGACAACCGGAAACGGAAAAAAAAAAATATATATATATATAATAATAAAGGTATATAAATCAAAAGCTATTATAATATATTATATTAAGATAATAAATCAGTTGTTAATAGCATAAACGTGTCTTTGCATATTGCAGGATCGGACATGATAAAGTTTTATCATTAAATAATCCATTCATATATTAAGTCTAGGATATCACCTAATAGATATTGGTAGTCTTCACCATTTTATCATTAGAAGACTATTAATAAAATAAAATACTTCTGATTACAAGCTTTTATCAATGAAATGAGATTTTAAGTAGTTGACGTCATTCTAAATGCAATATGGCGGAGGGCTCAAGATGGCGGACTAATTATTTTTATACAAACATATTAACTTTAATGAGAAAAATACAAAAAACGACTTCACTCCTAATCCAATATGGCGGATGACTTGTTTTAGCTCACATCAGCTATTTCTTGATCCCTGATTAGGTACAAATGGTACAAGCTTGTAATAATTTTTAAAGTATCTGCATTATTTAAGGAATAAAAAAAGGAAATATATACATACGCTAATACAGAAAAGCAGAGGAAATAAAAAACGGCCTAGTTTCATATAAACAATATGTTGATTTATTGAAATATTACTGAATATCAATAGCATTATTCAATACAACGTGATGAATATTAATATGGTTTGCTTAGTATTATTTAGTATCGATTTCACAATATGTAAATTATTATCAATCGACAATGCATTAGGATAATCGCATGTTACACAAATTATTGTTTCCTAGTATCTTGATGCATATTATGTTTATTTAGCTTGATATTTTGATAATATCACATCGATGTTCTTGAGAGTTATATGATGATTCCTTAAATTTGCACCAGGCTCGCAAGCCACAGGAACTTAATCAGCGACCAAAATTAATATACTAACCTTCTTAACAAAAATTTATCATTCGATTGTAAGATTATAGTCATTATTTTTATATTGACTTAACCTCACGGTTTCAAATAAAGTTTTAATTTTCAATTTTCAAAAATGTCCATTAATAAATAGGCTCCATTTTGAATGTTAGAGTCAAAGAAAAAAATGTTAAATATTACTGTTAATATGGTAATCAAATACATAAAAACTGAGCGCCATTTTGAATTTATTTGTTAGTTCTAGTGGTGTAATGTAATCGGTATATTATTATGAGTACGAAACTATGGTTAGGTACCACTACCCTTAATATATTAAAGACTAATACATTGAATTTAATCAGCCGTTTCAAAGGACAAATATCTTTAGAGCGAATACAATGATTTGAGGGCCATTCAATTATTTTGCGTCGACAATACCCTGGGACCAGATACAAATAGCCTAAGTAAACCGAGTCTGGTTCAGCACTTGAAATGTCTTTGAAGTTTCTATTATAGCTTTATTCTAGTTTAAATTGTACTTCGGGATATAGGAAACAAGTAATAACAATGAATTTCAGGTGGAATATAAATTCAGAGACGAAAAATTGTTTATCTACCTTTTTTTATCCGAAGTGATTAAAAAAGGACGATAAACAATGTATAAAAAATGAATCACTAGTTTTAAAGTTCGAACATTCAGTTAAATTGAACGTAATCACCAGGTTTGAATTTGGAACATATAGATAAATTGAATGTCATCACTAGTTTTGAATTTGGAACATATAGATAAATTGAATGTCATCACTAGTTTTGAATTTCGGACAAATGATTGGTTTTGATATTTGAATAAATAAATAAATTGAATGTAATCATTAGTTTTAAATTTCGAACATACAGATAAATTGAACGTAATCACCAGTTTTGAATTTGGAACATATAGATAAATTGAATGTCATCACTAGTTTTGAATTTCGGACAAATGATTGGTTTTGATATTTGAATAAATAAATAAATTGAATGTAATCATTAGTTTTAAATTTCGAACATACAGATAAATTGAACGTAATCACCAGTTTTGAATTTGGAACATATATATAAATTGAATGTCATCACTAGTTTTGAATTTCGGACAAATGATTGGGTTTGATATTTGAATAAATAAATAAATTGAATGTAATCATTAGTTTAATAGAAACTTGTGTTTAAGTTCTATAAATAATTAATTCTCTTTGCAATATTAAATTCTTCTCAAGTATTTCAATTGTTAAATTCCTTACGGTTTAATTAAATTTATTGCTTTTTGTACATTACAACAATACGCGAAATATGTGACAAGAATGTTCCTAATTTTCCTTTCGAAACAATGATATACAGTTTAGACGGAAACCGAGTAAATACTTTCATACTCACGAAATCCTTTACAATGGAGTTACAGCATTACGACACCACACCACTACACAGGAATAATAATCGCCAGGCGAGCTCCGTTTGACAACTGGCTCCAGTCTATTAGAACAGTGGTTATATAAAAATAAAAAGTATAATTTATAATGCAGTAAATTCATGCTAATAACAAAATCCATGCCAATATATTTTACTAACCAACCCATCCTCGCTTCGATGAGATGTATTTCAATCATTCAATCTCTCTCACTCATTCGTTAACTCTCTTGGCCACTGACATGCACACTCACTCGTTTATTCATACTCTGCCACTCGGAACTACGAATATGCTATTTTCTCAGTATTTTTCGTTGAATTTCTATTCTATAACTTAATTGTTTTGAAAAATGTCCGCCAGATCACAACGGCCATATTCAAACGTATTTCTATATTACAATGCGTAGTAAGCCACTGATTTGCAATGGAGACCATCATCTCACTGAGTATCGTCTGTCTCACTCACTTTTAGTTTTGTACAAACTTTGTCCTTGCAATAACTATTACAATAAAAAAAGAATTATCCGATTTGTTATAGTCGTTCTAAAGTTATAAGTTTATATACACAGAGACGATTCATTTTTTTAAAATAGATATTACATTACCCTGAAGGTCAATTGATATCACTTATTGCTTTGAAAATATAAATTTCCTCTTTCATCTTTAGAATTTTCTTTAAAATGAACATATATAAAGGTTTTCGCGTGAAGGTTAAAATTACACAGACATTTAGCAGCTCTTTCGACTTATAACAATTACCACTTGTAGCCGCGTTTACGCCATTTTCGTAAGCCTGCCGTATTGTGTAAGTACGAATTAAATGTAACATTCCTCGTTGTGCCTCGCTTCTATTACCCTACCAACGCTTTGGGTTACAAACCTATGTAATAAAATGATACGATTTGCCTTTCTACTCGAAAATTGGTACTATTAAGTGCTTTTATCAAGATAACACTAGTGCCTACTGTTAAGAAAAAATATATGGTATTAAGAATGAATGTTTCGTAAGAATATGTCTGAACTAGGCTTCAACCAGTGGTGGTCTACGTAATAGAAAAAAGAACAAGGGGTCATTAATGTGTAAAAACGGGACATGCTTATGGTCCAAGTGTTGGATAGTAATTTAATAATTATTTTATTACGCCACCTATACTTCCTATCCTTCTTTCTTTGATCTTTCATAATCGTGAATGGAAAATATGAAAAATAGACCTTTCAGACATCAACCAGCGTGCTATAATAGCTATAATAGTTAATGTAAATAAAATTAGATAATAATAAATTAAATGTAGATAGATAAAATTACGATATAGCGAAACGGTTTAAAATTGACAACTATGTATGCTCAAAAAGTATAGTTTGACACAGAAACTTCAGTCCAAACGAAAATGAATACGGAATTATTCAGTCATAGAACAAAGTGACATACAGTTTAGAAGAGCTATATGTCAGTCTAATAGATTTATTCATTTTTTTATTAATTTCTATTTGATTGCTGTGAAGTTAAATCATAATTCGTCCAGTAGATTTAATGTAACTAAATAACAAACAGCAAAAACTCGAATAATAAAAAATAATCTACTATCCTATATTATTAATGTTTTTCTTAGACAAGAAGTTTTATTACTTCTTTTTATTACTTTATGGTTGTCACAAAATATTTAATATTTTCACTTATGGCAACAATAGTTATTAGCGGAATGACTAACGAAAAGCAACACTAACGCGTGCTATTTTTGTGGCCAATCGAAATGTTTCCCGCGAAAACTATAGAAATGTGATGTTTTGCGGAAAAAACCGAAAAAATATTGAGATGAAAAAATAATGGATTCTTATTTGGAAGTTACAACTGGGCCAAGAAAATTAGCTTTAAAATATTATAATGATTAAAAATTTTGATGAAGTACGGTTGTAGGGGGTATTCTCTGGATCTACTGAACCGATTTTGAAAATTGTTTTATCAATAGAAAGCCACATTATTTGTGTGTGTCATAGGATATTTTAACCTGAAAAATGAAAAGACTTTTTCGTGGTAGTCGGAGAAAAAAATGGCCAAACCAAATCGTTTCTTACTTTACAATGTATGATTAATAGTTACGGATAAAGTATGAATGAATAAAGAAGTGAGTGTATGAGTGAACAGTGAATACACCTCAGCGAAGCGAGCGGGTAACCGACCCGCTTGTGGTTAGTAAAAATAATAGAATATATTAAGTAAAATAGAAATTTTATGCTAGTTCCTATTTATAATATTTTATGTTCTGTGGTAAATGCAGTTATGAAGTTACGATTTTTTATTTTACAGCAAAAATTTTGAATGTTTATTTTCATTGTTGTTCTAGCTGCTGTGTATTTTACAACAACTGTGATGCAACTGACTGCACGATTAAATTAATATTCATATAGTAATTTAAACTATTTTTGCTGTGATAAAAATTAAAAATCTATATATTTATTTGTTGCTATTGGAAGATTTAAAAACATGCAAAAATTATTAATCTTTACAAAATATGAAATAATCTTTTATTAATTTTTGGAAGGGGATTGCAGCAATGTGTGTTTTAGCGCCACGATTTTTAAACTCT
Source organism: Limenitis camilla (assembly GCA_905147385.1). Classification (NCBI taxonomy): domain Eukaryota; kingdom Metazoa; phylum Arthropoda; class Insecta; order Lepidoptera; family Nymphalidae; genus Limenitis; species Limenitis camilla. The sequence continues at coordinate 10,010,607 of LR990230.1, read as the reverse complement.
TGTGATGGTTGGCAGCAGTGAATTCCTTCGAGCCTCATCCCGTCATTAAGAGTTTTAGACAGTGATTATAAAAAATTGTATTTCAGTGTCGTAACTTTAAAATAAAAATATGATAACACAATACGATTTATCTAACTATTATTTTATTGTTGTGAAAAATATGGTCATTGATGTTTGTAAATATAAAAACTTATCTGGCAATGGCTAGAAGTACTTATACGATTAATATGTTAAACCTATATAAAGTGTTCGTTCTAGCGTAGAAAACACGGAATATCTATTCACTCTAGTGTAATTCACGGGTAAGATTTTACTAATACAGTAACAAAGCGTGTTGCTTCTTATTGAGATATATACAAATAAATCTGTTAATGAAATTCATTTAAAAATTAAAGGAAACCTATTAAAATATAATTTGGATACCTTTTTTCAATGTTATTTAAACCTAAGTGTGTACAGTAACGTTAAAAGCCTTTAGATCGTTGCTTTGAGAAGGCTATGCTTTTATATAATCCATTTTTCCTTTCAAGTCAAAACGGCCCACCTTAACTTGTAAATTAATAATAAGTGGTTTTGGACTTCTAAAAGAGGTTTACACAAATATAATGAAAATCCTAATTTACTTTGAATTGTGATTATGAAACCAATATATTTATTTAAATAACAAATATTTGTTTATAATGTTAAGATAAAAGTAACAAAATATTTATTCCAAATAGATTAAAAATTTTTGAGAGACTAATGATCGCCGATAAAGTATAGTGGTGCTTTTTACAATTACTTGTTCCAATCACTCACTCACTAACCGACACAATGATTGACTAATCAGTTCAATCACTCAGTAACAAACTTAACACTCCATCATGCCCGAATCATTCCCTTTATTCGTTTTTGCATGTAAATATGCTTCTACCCTATAAGAACTGTGATTTTCAGTCCGGATAAAATATTATCGTATATTTTAAACCAGATTATAAAGTATTCATGTCCTAAATATGTTTAAATCTTCTATGTAAAGACATCAACTAGTGAATATCTTATATATTAAATTCTCGAGTCACAGTGTTAGTTACCATACTCCTCCGAAACGGCTCGACCGATTTTAATAAAATTTTTTGTGCATATCAGGTACGTCTGAGAATCGGCTACTATCTATTTATCATCCCCCTAACTGATAAGGATGGCCCACCCCAAATTTATAAGGCAAAACAACGATTGCCGTTTCACAACACACACACACGGCTACAGAAACCAAATGTCATTCATACAATGAGAGAGGAATGATATCTATTACTGTAAAGGAAAATTATACACATGCAATTTAGACAGATAGGGCAGCTCTTTGAACTTGCAACCAAGGTGTAGGGTTAAAGGCCTTTTATATAATTATAACGCTCCCCTTCGCTGCACGGACACTAACTACAGAAGATAATAAAGCTAACTTGCATGAACCTGAAGAAGTGACCTTAACCACGAAACTATAATACTCTAACTTCCATGTACACTTCTAGAAAACACTAGAGAGACTGACTCTATATCACTAAGGTAATATATTTTTTACACGTGGGTATACTTGAAATAATATAAAAGGAACCTACCGAGAACACAAACACACTGTAAATATAGTTAAATTATAATATAAAGAAAAATAATGTTAATAATCTACTGTTATTGTAATAGACACCCAACTTTCCAGATAAAATTGTAGACTTATTCTTTGCCTCTTGACTTTTGAACGTTAAAGTCGAGCCATTCATCTCTGCGACGTTTTAAGTGCTTAAGTGGCTGAGCTGGATGGTGAAATCGTGTTTAATTTTTCCGACTACTGAAAAACTAAATTTTGATACCCATGTTGTATAATTGTTTCTTTTAATATGTTTATTATACCTTTAATTACAAAGAAATATAAAATAAGAGTTTCTGATACTTATTGATATTTTAGTCAATCGTCGCTTTAAGAGGTTAGGGGTAGACAGAGACATAAAAAAAATGAGAATTTTCAGTAATTTTTATGCCATTAAATCTTTTTATTTTATAAAATTAATAATATGGCATCATTACATTGGTTGACTTGAAGTCACAAAAATTTAAAAAAAAATGGTTAATTTCAAAAGTTATTGCTGTTTGTGTTGACCCCTACCCCTTTAATTGAATAACAAGTTCTAATTCTATGAATCAAAACTTTTATATAGACGTATATAAATAATAAACAAAATATTTCGTAACTCTTTCTGTTTGTTACGCTTTCACGCCTAAACCACAGAACCGATTTTGATGAAATTTTGTTTTTGTAGACTAGAGCTTGGGAAAGAACATAGCTTATCCCTAAAATATTGAAGGGGTTGACATAGGAGATGATAGTATATAATCCGGGAGTCCGGGTATATTAATTATCAAAATATTATGAAAACTGAAATGTTTTTTTTATTGACCCGTCTCCTCTAATGAGTTAAGTTGCCAATGTATCGGCTTTTACTATATAATTTATTTATATAACAAATCTATAGATTAATAGAGACTAAATACGTAAGATGGCATATAAAATATGTCATTAATAGAAAAATAATAATTGTACAGAAATGACATTGTCAACAAAACTATATTTTGTAAAAATATTGTGAGCTAGTTATTGCAGTTTTAATATAATGAACTAATGTTATTTCTAGATTTTTTATGGTATGTGGTATTTTTTTTATATTTATAGCTTTTAAGATATATTACTATAATATTTTTACAAGTAGAGAGTCGGGTATGTTTAGAAATAAAAAATATTAAAGTTGATAGTAAAATGAAATATTAAATAATTCTACACTATAGTTAATGTTTTTGAATCATATTATGTATTCCTTCTTCAAACGAACTATTTCCAGAAATTGGCATACAAAATTTAACATGATTATATATGTATAAGAATACTATAAATAATTATTCGCAGTTTGATCACAGTAGAACTAAAAATTAACACCTATCTTAACTTATAATTTCCGCATTCATTGTAATACAAAAACGTGATGAAAATGTATATATATTATATTACTGATATTCTATCAAATTATGTTCCAGGATATTTGTTTTTGTAGTAATTGTGAACGCCCGTCCTATAATAAAAATTATGGCAAATGACTTTATTTCTGAAAATAATATTGAAAAATCCAATATTTTTTTGGGAAAACAATATGAAAATGAACCAAAACCTAAGCTCAATAAATTGAATAACATAAAATATAGACGGAAAGCTGCTTATGTTGTATCAGGATATAAATATTTTGACAAATACCCTCCAACTAAGGGTGATCAACAATATCAGAATAATATTATTAACACCTACAAAATAGGAATAGAAAAAAATGAATTTAGAGAAAACTTTAAGCCATCTATTGAAAATGATAAATTCAGCAAAATATTTGACTACATAAACATAGATAATCCAACAACTACAACATCATTTAAGGATATTAATGATTTATTTGGAACTGACGCTATAGAAGCTATTTTAAATGAAATCAAACATAGAGAAATTCAAAATATGGCAGAAGATGTTCCTTCAGTGACGAATCTTATTACCAATTCCGCAACAGAGACGACCTTTGGATCGAAATACTATTTTAATAGGCCAAATGCCTCAAATTACACTAAGTATGACAACTATGATTTAAATAATAATATATACATTAAGAGATCGATGGAAAATGATATAAATAATAGTAAAATTTTACGACATCACATTATTCAAAGATCAATCATAGAAGAATCGACCACGATAGCACAAAATATTGAAATGAATCTTCAAAAAAAGTTAAAAAATGCTTTTTATAAAGTTAAAAATAAAGTTTCAAGAGATTTCAACAAAGAAGTGAAAAATACGAAAGCTACTGTCAAAGGTAAACTTAACAAAATTACTGAAAAGCTGAGCAACAGTACTAAACCACATAGCGAAATTCATAAATCGACTGGTACTTTTATACCCAAACAAACCACAACTAAAAAACTTCGCAATAGTCGTAATACTACTAAAAATCACTCGACACAAAATCGAGATATACATGGATCTACATTTAATCATACGATACCAGTCTTAGGTGACGACGTATCAATGCTTTATATTTTAGAGGAGCTATTAACTAAATCGCATGAAAATAATTTTATGAATATTCTTACAACTAATGCAGATTCCTCTGGGAGGGCAAGAAGGCTATTGAGACAAGATGTTGGTTATAATTACAATAGCGTAAATGACTTTGATACGATAGATTACATAGATACAGTAGTAGAGAACCCAAGCAAAACCGTAAATATAATAACGACACAAAATATTGATTCTGATGCAGCTACAGAAGACACGAGTTTTGAAGCTCTCAGTAACAAGCTATCATATAATGATTATGTAAATGGTTACAAATATTATTTAAAATTTCAAAAGGACCAAGACGACCAAAAATATTCAAATCTGGTTCGTTACCAAGCTCATAGACATCATAAAGTAGATGATATTGGAAAGTATATTTTAAATAAACTCCCACGCTTAGTTACAACAAAGCTTAAAAGACATATTGTCGAATCCGAGACATTAGAAGACCAAGATGTCTCAACTAAAAGTGAGGATTCTTGGTTTAAGAAACATTTTTTTGTATTTTTGGACTCAGAACCACCAAAGAAATATCATTCATCACAGACTGTGACACGTATTGCACCTCAGAAAAATAAAATATCTTTTTCAAGTAATCATACGGATCATAAGAAAACCACTGAGCATTCTCCTAAAAATATCGAGCATTATGATGTGTCATCCATTCCACAACGAAGATATGTAAAAGTCAATAACTTGTATTGTGGAGCAAAAGATCAATTTTATGGTAATTTTTAAAAATTTTCAAAATAATAAAATAAATAATTTAATAAGTTTAATCATTTTCGTCATAAATAAATAACTTTTTCATGCTGCACAATAAACTATACTTGTACTTGTAGTTCAATCCACGATGTCTATCTGCTCGCCTACTAACTGACAATATAGTAGGCGAGCTCGCTCGTTGCTCGTTGTGGATTGAAAAAACTTGAGTTTTAATATTTTACACTGTAATTATACTCGTACTAATCCAGTTTTAATTTTTGTATATTAATAGCGTTAATTTTCAGGGCCAAAAGCGACTTCATCGAATATTGTGAAAGTTAGTGAAAAACTTTATGATGATATAGGGATCGATGACATATCTAATAAAGGAGTATCGGAAAAATCTGAGAATCAGTTACAGAATAGTTATAGACACGATGAGAATTATAACAAGATTTTAAGTACTGATGCAAAGCTAAATTCTAAATCTACGGCAATTGTAAAATTAAATAAAAAGTCAAAGAAAAATCGTTTTCATAAATTTAGAATTTTTCACGATAAAAATCAGAGAGAAAAACGAGAAAATCAGCAACGAGTACAAAGGTTCAATATTTTGAAGGGAGTAAAAAATATGTTTAAAGCCAAACCTAAGTATCGTGAGAAATTTTTTGACTATCAAATTGGGACGTCTGATAATCCTCCATATAATCAGCAAAATAATAAAAATCTTTTAAAGATGGAAGATCTAATGAACCAAGTTCCAAATATTTCAGCTAATACAGTTTTACCAGATATGAAATATAATACAATAAGTACTGAGGTAAACAAATATTCTACAGACTATTTTCAGGAATTACCATATGACTCAATGACAAATATAGAAAATAAACTATTTTCGAATTTTTCAGGTACGTTATCTCGTAATATTTGTCAATTGAAATTTTTTTTTAAAATTTTATAATATTTGAGTTTAAATGTATTTGAAAGATTTAGTCAATTGAATTGTTCGATGGATGTACAATTTTAAAACACCCATTTACGAATCTTTTTATAAATTATTGTTCTAATGGTGTTTAGATTCTCGTCTAAATGTTATTTAACAATTGTTTTTTTTTAGAAGGGAATTACTTACTGGATCATCAATCGTTTGTTACTCAACCGTCGTACCCAATAAAGTATTATAAAATATTAAAAACTGAGAGCAATTTAAATTTCAAATCAAGTATAACCCAAAATCCCACCTCCTTATCATCTTTATTTGCAATAGGTAAAAAGGGAAATATAAATAATAATTACGTTACGGAAACATCAAATTTTGAAAGTTTGAAATATGGAAATATGAAAATGAAACATAATTTAAAAACTGATGAAAATGAAATCAATAAAACATTTCTTGAAAATCAATTGAAATTAAGGAAATATGACGATGTTGATGATAAAAATAAAGAATTTCATTACATCGATTATAATAAAACAACTTCTAATCCATTTTATTCTAAAAACTCTGACTATATAAAGCTTATAGACTCTAAAATATATCAATATAATACGAAATCGTATGTTAGGAAGTCATCTACTGCACCTAATATTAAGTATAACGACTTAAGCTACCAGACAAAGGAACAATCAAAGATTTATGTCCCAACTAATGATGCGAATATTTATCAAATGTCTTTATCAAAATCTACCAAACCTATAATTTATAGGGATAAATTGGATTTTGAGTTATACAAAAATAGTATTACGCAATCAGGTAAATAGTATTTGTAATAACATTTATATAAAATAGAGTATGAAAAATGAAAAGCAGTGGTAGCCTAGTGGTTAAGACGCTGATTTCTATTCGGGAGGTCCGAGTTCGAGCCTGGGCACACACCTCTGACTGAGTTATGTGTGATTTAAGAAATTTAATTATCACTTGCTTTAATGGTGAAGGAAAACATCGTGTGGAAACCTGCACTACTGAGAGTTCTCCGTGTGTGTGAAGTTTGCCAACCTGCACTTGGTCAGCGTGGTGGCCCATAGCCCAATCCCTACTCATTCATTCATTAGTAGGAGACCCGGTTCAGCAGTAAGCCTTTAAAGGGTGATGATGATGATGATTAAATAGAGTAACAACGTGTAATTTGATAAAAAATATCTTATTGATTTAAAAAACCATTTTATTTTTAAGATTATGATAAATAATTAAGTTGATATTAAAGGTAATAAAAATTATACCTTATTACAGCACCTCATCATAATAAAATCAAACCGGGTAAATGTAACGTAAGTAGAAGCAGTACTTTTAAATGTTATCATTGATAATATAAATATATACGTTATATCTATATTTATAACTATCGATTTATTTATAGAAAAGCCATTTTGATAACTACAATATTCCGCCAAAGCAATATTTTATGACTCCAGTACCGATGAAAATAGACGAATTTGATAAATTTTTAAGAGACAACCAAATTGATGTGAAATATGTTACTGCTCCTCTAAGAAATTCAGTTCCATTTAATACTGAAATTCCTGATAAATGGACACCAGATAAAGAATCTATTTCAGAATATTTTAATCAAACTATGGATCTTGGAAAAAACCTAAAGAATTCAAAAAACGTTAAAGCTGGAAAGCATGTACAAAGAAATTGTTCGATAGACATTTATAAAAATGATAGTAAAAAAATTAAAGAGCATCACAAAGTAGATTTTAAGGAAAAGAAACAAAATAGGGATCCATTTAGATTTACGCATATGAATTCCCTGTCATACCTCAATGATCAAATCGGTTTAAATATGAAAACGACTAGAGATGCGAAAATTCCAAAAATATTTCAAATAAGTGGCCAGAATTATAAATATGACATAATTTATCACGGACCCAATAAACTTGCACTTAAAAATATGGATTCGAGTACGTTATTAAATATAAATTTACATAATTATAAGTAAAAACTTGTCCATGAAATTGACAATGTGCGAGTGCGACCAATCATTAGTAACGTAATTAACATGTACATTTTATTACTAATAATATTTTTTATAACAGTTCTCACAATTGACTAGTCGATGACTTTTTTTCTTATAGTTTGGATATAAATAATTCAGCTTTCATAATCATAATCCTACGTTTACATTTAATATGATAGAGACATACGTTTATATAATATGTACTCATATTTATACATAATAAAAAATATTAATAGACAAGAATAATATAGGAAACTAATTTTCTGTTTTACTTAGTAGATAAATACTCTGGAATTAACAACAAGGCTACGGATCAAAAATCATTGCGAGTTAGATCTAATGGGAATGAAGATAGAGAAAGAGTTGTGAAAGAATACGGCATAAATAAAGCAAGATATGTAAGTAAGTTGATCACATCTAGAATATAAGCTGCTTCATTCATTTATGTAAACTTTTATCTAACTATTATATATAAATATATGTGGTCCTTAGATGCAATAAGTCAGCACGATATTGACCCGGTAAAGACGTTTGTGAAATTTAGAGAAAATATTAAAGTTAATAAACATAATAAGCGTGAGACATCTGCTTATGAATCTTTTACGGCAAAAAATGTTGCTGCTTTAGAAGTTGTTGTTGACTTGTTAAAAGGAACTCAAGCTTTTGGAGAGAAAGCAGATAACTCTGCGGATTCAAATTATCATGAAAATATTTACACACCATTAGTAAAGGAAGATCTAGGAAAAAAATTGATTCAAGTTCATATTGCTATTCCATCTAATTTTAATGGTACAAAAAGATGTGTTGGTCCAAAGAAGGTTCAAAAAATATTTTCTGCTATAATGTCTACTCCTGTGAATATAGAATATCAAATACATCCTCTTGAAAATAATACAAAAAAAACGACAGTTTCACAAAATATTTTATCACCAGGTTTATATTTGTTAGTTAAGAACACAAGTATAATAAGTCCGAAAGGAAATTTTATATTAAAACCAGTAAAAAACTCTTTGGCACCCTTTAACTTAGAAATTATGGAAACAACGGAATTAAATATAAGAAATATTTCCAAAGTTAATATATATAACACTAATGACATTGTCAATGATCTGGTTCTGGACAAAAAAGTAGTAACTTATTTAAAAACAAACGATAACAAATGCAAACGTAATATAGTTTTCGAGACGGGGGCAAAGAAATATTTAAATAAAAATGATAGTTTTCATTCTGGTTTTAAACAACACATAAAAAGAAATATTTTTGATAGAATCAAAAAATTTTTCGGCCATGATAGAGTATGTGATTGTCGCTGTAAACCTAATAAAACCATGTGTAATGCATGTGCTGCTTGTGATTCAGTTATAACCGAAATATTATTTGAATTTGACAACTTGGCAAAATATATGACTGATCACTGCACTGAAATACAGACTTTCTTTTGGATGAATCCAGTTGGCGGTAAAAAAATGATGGCTGTCATACATCACATCGATAGAACTTTAAATGATTATTACAAGAGAGTCAAAGGAAAATGTCAAGGCAGAACTTGTCAAATGATATCGTCGAGTATTGATAAGCGCAGTTTTAATGAAAGTGAACTCGATCATGAAATTGTCTTAAAAATTATTGACTTAGCTAAAATTGTGGAAAATATTTTAAAGTTAAACATCAATAATGAAAATATTTATTCGTCTGGTAAACAGTGTCTTGATATACTCAAAAGTTGCTTATCTAAGAATATAAATAAAAAATCTTTATCTCACAAACAATTAGAAAAATCTGTCACTAATAATATTTATTCTCTTGATAATATTAAAATAAATCTTATTTGCAAAAAAGATAACACCGAAACTACATCGTATTATACAACAAAAATTTTAGACGAAATTGTTTTGGATACTACGTTTGATCAATATATGACCATGTACAACAATTTTCATAGTACAAAGAAACCTAGTAAAAAACGAAAATTTTTTAAAAATTTTCTTAAAGAATGTCCATATAAGAAAAATAATGACATATTGTTGCGTTATAGTTCAATTGTAGATAGTCCACAATTTACACCTAACTTCCATACAAAAAGACAAGCGCATATTTCTGAACAAATTAGCAACATTGAAAAACACGAATATACTAAATCTATTGCTGAAAATGAAATATATTCTAAGAACGATGAAAACTATTTAGCAGTTATTAGCACATCTTCAAATCCAACTATAATTTTAATAAATGATACATCTGTTATCAATGATACGGGTTTAAAGAGAAAAAGACGTTTCAAAATGAAATTCTTTAACGATGTTGCTGTTGTAAAAAATAAATCTAAAGATCTAAAAGGCTACATTAATAGTACTGGTAAAGATGATCACGTTAAAACAAGCAAGTAAGTAATATGATTTCAATATTATGTAAAATGACATACTCTTATTTCAGTATTTTCCTTAGTACTACAACTGTGCTAAACATTTTTTTAGGGTTGCGAAGACTGCAAATGCTAATAGCAATACTTATAAAGATTATGACATAATTAAAAGTTTGAAAAATGAGTTTAATATTTCTTCTCATGACTCATCAGAACTTAAGGGAAAGAAAGGTATTGTAAATGAGATAGCTGATAAATTTAGTATCAAAGTGACACCGGATAAAGAGGTAGAGGTTTGTAAAGTTTATGTTGGTTTTGTTTCATGTGTATTCAGTCCCAAGTTGTATGATTAATGTGTTCACAGAAATCAAATAACGATCGTGGGATTCAAATATATTCTACTAAAACTAGAAAAAGTAAACAAACGAACAAAAAACAGAAAGGAAGCTCGAAATCTCAGAATTTCAATGAGAAAAATCCTAAACTAGGTTAGCATATATTTAGTTATGATACTTATTATGATTTTTTTTATCAATAACTCATGATTCTGTACTTATAATTTTTTTTATTTAGGAAAAGCAAAAAGTACAACACCGAAAAGTACTTTGTTAATACCCGTTCCTTCAGTCACCAATACACAATCTCCGGTAATAACCAAAAGGTAAAATCTTTTTAAATTTAAAAATCTCGTGTCAAGATGTTTGTCCGCGATTAATTCCGAAATTACTTAATCGTTCTTTTGTTGTTATAATTAGGTAGTTTCATAAATTTGCAACAGATGGCGGCATAAGGTAATTTATTCATGCAACACTTCAATATCTATTTTATCAAAGTTGCGTAAGCAACTAATAGATGGCGCTGTGTAAGGATTTAACGTTCTTAATATTATTTTAAGGTTGCTAGGTACCTCTTATTGTTGTATAATACTGTATAATAATATATTAATTTTACTTTAAACTCCAGATAGACCGGTAGGAGACAAAAAAATGGAAAAAGGCAGTTACAAGGTTAGTAAAATTGTATGTCAGTTAAAAGGGTAATAAAATTTATGTAGACTGTAGGTTATACTTACTATAAGTATGTTTTAACCGATAAAACTGAAAAAAATAAATAAAGAAGTTTCTAATAGAAGCTTCTACTCTTTAAGATTGTTATTGTTCGAAATATTCACTGTGATTTTACCAACCTAATAATTTTAGTATGAAAATAATTTATCAACCAATTATTTAGAGTTGAAGTGATTTAATAATAAATGTTTAGGTTAAGGATAAAATGTTTTTCATGTACCAATCTATAATAAATCAGAAAACAACGTCAAAGTGTACTTCAGCGTAGTCGGGTCAACGTTAACTCCGTTAGGTTACGACCCTGTCTAATTAAAGGTTAATCCGGGTTAGCTATTTAATATTATTTTTCCTCGCCTTAATAATAATATACTTTTTCACCCTTATAAAAATGGTATGTCGGTTAGTCTCAGTCTTTAAAAATGACTTCTACATAATACTAATAAAAGAATAATCGAAACAGAACGTTAGCTTAGTACATAGTACCCGTTGACAAATTACAGTATCTCTTCTTAACTGAGTAACTGATTTGATTGATTCTCAATATTTTAATAAATCTGGTAATGGTAAGGGAAAAATCGATTCATAGTAATTGATTTAAAAATTGGGGATTTTACCTGAAAAATACTAAAACTAAAACTTTTATTTTACCAAAAAAAACAAGCTACAAAGTTTTTCAAAAAATATAACCTAATTTAACTAAACAGTAGATACTACAAACTAATAAAATAATTTTGAAGTTTGGGGTGAAAGAAAATCATGATTCAGATTCATTTAAAAATGACTCTTAGGTAAATTATTTTAATAGTATATTTATATTTAGACAGCGGTCAATTGTATGTAGATAAAAGATAATTATTTCTTGTTGATAATATTTCTTTGATTACTCAGGCATATATACACAAGCAGAGTCTTTTATGCGTCTATTTCAATTGTTTCGTCGCATTGGAAACGTACGAATGGAGCATTGCAACGTTTTGTGCGCTCGCATTCACTGTGATTGCTATTTGTTACGCTATTTTGCATCTATTGCGAACATGTTCAGAAAGTAGGCTGAAAAACATCTGTGTAAATAAAAGAGAAAGTAAAGCTGAGTTGGTGCTTTTTTAATCTTTGTCCGTCAACATTATGTTTAAACAGGTTCGTTATTTTATTTTATTCGTTTAGACTAACCAAATAATTATGAAACAACGAACCTCAGTTCCACAGCTATGATTAAAAAAAAATATGTGAGGAAACCTGCACTCTAACTGCACTGAGAGTTCCTAAAGGTGTAAAGTCTGCCAACCCGCTTTGGGCCAACATGATGGACCATATCCTAACACCCTTCTCAATCTGAGGAGGAGCCACGATTCAACAGTGACCTATTAATTGGTTGTGATGATGATGATAATATTTTGTAGAATGCTGATTGTCGCATCCATGATATCCACAACATAAATTAACAAAATTTAGACACAGTAACTTTACACAGAGCAAAAACTTTCAGCAACAAGCGAGTTGGAAGGCATGGTCACAAACTTTTTCCACAATACACTAGAAATAAACAATTACTTGTTAGATTGGTCAACAAAAACTGTAGTGTTGATTCATCACATTATCAATTTATGAACTTCTATCCCATCCTAAATTATACCCCTAACACTGAATAATTTATTAACATTCTTAATAAATACAGACAGTAAATGAACAAGTCCAGTAAAGTACATAGCGTGTATTATTTATTATGATACTAAGGTATCAATTTATTAAATTGTTATACTGTTCTCCATTTCTAATACTTATTGATTAATACTAAGATGTTTATCATTCGTTATCTCTGCAACTAATGTAGCAACGAAAATCGAAGGTATTGCCTAACAATTAATCAGTACCACACGTGTTTATAATGCCTTCCTGTGTTTATAGGTGATGTGTAAATTATTATGCTTCTGCGATAGGTAGATAATAAATCTATCATTTTATACATAGCGGTTTCGCGACGATTCCGCGACGGTCAGTTCATAGTTGGGATCATTTATATCTCTATTTGGGACATACATCGATAGTCTTTCAGATTTTATAAAATCAATTTATTATAGCAAAGTTATTTTGCTTATTTGTTATTACATACGAGTGAGCGAAAGCGGATGGTTATTTTATTTTTTTATTTTATTTCTTAAAAGAAACATACTGCATAAATATTTCTTATGAGTAAAAAAGTTTAAACAGATATTTCTTAAGCCAAAACAGTTTCCAACAATAAAGAAATTACATAGTAAAAATTTATTCTGTTTGACAATAAATATTGAGTTGATTACATAGTTAAATAATGAATGATGATGATGATTATGGAACTGTGGTTTCGGCGTTAGGGCTTATGTATTGTATCAACACTTTCTAATAACCAAGACAGATGGTAGTAGATCTGTCCGATAATCTTTTTTTCTTTCCTTACACCAAAATCTCTTGTAAATCCTTTTACATGATACACGTTTTTCACTGGAAAATTTCGTGAATTTGTTAATAATTTATTCTGACAATGCCTCAATGGGTCTGGACCCTTAAGTAATCTTAATAAAGCGCCTGCATTTTAAACAATTCAATATTTTAGGTTTACGTGACTGTAAATTTTAAGCATCCGGAAAAGTCATTCATCAGTTCCTATTCATTACAGCGCAGTATAATAAAACACAGACTCCACAGGATTTTTTGTTACAAAATCACAAGCCAACCTTTTCTTAAAACATTAATCATTATGAGCACGAACCTTATAATTCAAAAGGTTTTTTTATGGTTCCTCGACATTTAAATTCTTATCTTTGTTGGTTTCTTTTTTAGATTCTCAAGAGAGCTGATGTGTACTGTGGAAAGGAACTCTTCCGCCCTTACCTCTCATGGAGTTGTGAATACGAGAATGAAATGAATATATTATAAGTAACATATATTATGTTATTGTTTGTCTTTGCTATTATTTATTCAAGCTTAGACGATATCGGATTAGGAACATACAATAATACATGTGTCTCATTCATTGTTAAACTATATTTAGCTACTTACAGTATGATACACAAGGCTTGCCAGACCTACGTTAATCTACGAAAAAAACTCTTTAAAGGGCAATGCTATGGTTTTTATACAATGACGTATGTTTTGCCGACCTTTGTTTCTCGTACTATTTATTATTTCCACATTATAAAATTATTATTAACAAAATTATCTTAATGTAATTAATGTTTTTTGGAAAAAAGTGTTATTTGTTAATACTTTTAGAAATAGAGCGTTATGTAAGAGGGCACTTTAGTGTTAGATATTTGCTAAGATTTATTATTAGTGTGACAATTGTAATAAAATATTATCTTTAAAATGAGTCTTAAAATTTTCTTGTTAATGGCGGTGGTTTATCAAGTAAACAGCAATTATTGTTCTAATATACCCGTGTACGATAGTGCAACAAATTGTTAAAATGTATTAATAATACTTGGTCCATTTTGAACTAAATTATTTTTGATATATAACTAGAAATGTAGTAAATAACCTAAAGAAAACTAATTTCGATTTAAAATATAATCTTTCAATTGTTTTAGACATTTGAAGTACTATTGTCTTACATGAATAACAAATTTAATATATATATAGCATAATAGAAAAAAATTAAAAGTTTAAACTAATGGCATAAAATTATAAAGCTAAGTACTAATATTAACACTTAGTATAAGTATCAAATTTTCCTGCACTTAACTTTATTGTCCTACTAACACATTTCAGACCCAAAATAAAATAAGCAAGGCCATAACTCTAGCGTGCAGACTTACTATAAAAAATTGTAATTAATAACTACAACGCCACTCGTTTATGGTAATTCAAGTTATTTTCCCTAATATTAATGCTTTATACGCACAAGTGCTTTTAAAACGACCGTCAATATGTTTTTTAACACATAGATATGATTGTTGTACATAATGTCAAGATAAAATTTCCGATTAGACTAACTTTCATAGAAAATACTTATTCTTCTGAATTTTTTTTAGATACGAAATTCATGAGGCATGTATCATACGAAACACCTTAACAGTGTTTATGTGAACCAATTCATATAATAGTTGCTGCTATATTTTAAATCTAACACAGTGAATTATGATGAATAGTAAAGTAATTTTACTCAATATTTAAGGTAAAATTTAATCAATCACGCCTTTGTACTACGGACAACACTGAAAGTGGTTTAAAAACAAATAGCTTTAGCTGTTAGACTCTATTACATATAATAATAAGTATGTCGGAGAATAATAAAGGATTACCGAATAATCGAATCGTGATCAGTATCTATGGCGTCGGAGTAGAGTAGTAGTCACTTCCGTCGTTTTGACAATCTCGACACTTTATATGTCATCGACAGTCTGACTGAAGTCTTACTCTTGCGCGGTCTCTCAAAGAGTGAAGTAGTCTCTGGATAGTGCTAGTGAAGTTAAGTGCAGTGTTGCGTTAGTGCTATCCGATTAAGGTCACGTGAGTACCTTACAATGTCTTTGCCACGTCTAGTATTAGGTTAGGTTTATGTGAGTTTAACCTTTGCTTTAAACAGAGAGCCTAAGCAGTGGAGGCGATCGTTAGAATTCTGTTAAAAGGCCTTTTAAGCCTACACCTTGGTCACAAGTTTAAGTCACTGTTTGGTTTCTCTCCTAATTGTTAGAGATCATATTTGATTATTTATCGATTCAGTAGAAGTATCTACGTTAGTCCATTCAATATCATCCCCCTGTTAGTTTTCTTCAATATTCCCCTCTCCTTCTCATCATAAAATCCCCGACATGTATTTCAAAGGTTTATTTGAAGTTTTTTTATTATTAATATAGAATTAAGATAAAATTTAAAGTCAGGAATGTATCGTTTATTAATCGCCTTCAACTTAAACGGGACGTTTCTCAAACTCCTGTGAGAATGACCACTAATGCGCTTAGAGTTCAATGGGCTCAAAACCCCACTTTGCAATTTCACTGCCTCCAAGATGCTATCTCTATCAATTATGGCCCATAAAACGTAATGACTTCATCATAAATCTTGACTACACGACACGATTTACTTGGTGCTGAATAAATTAAGTCTGATTGCTTTTATGTAGGTATTAATGATTGTAGCCTCATAAAAAGACAAATATTTCTTCATTAGTATTTTTCCAGTGGTATCAGTTGAGTAGTCATTTATCAAATATCCGTTTTATATAGTTTCAGCACTTTACTTAAATTAGTAACGATTTACGTAAATTTGTATGGTGCTAATTTTATATGAGATAAAAGTAATAGTAACTTTGATTATCAATTTTCTATGACCATGTGGCATGGTTTGCAGTACTAAATATTTTCTTTAGCTTTCCTTCCCTTTCACCTAAAGCCTGTGCTATAGGAAAAAAAAAATCCGCGAGGAAATTCGGAAAGACACAATTAACCTCTTCTAGGTAAGAAGCTCGTAGTATACGAGTAATCCAGTCCTCCAAAGGGGGTTTTACCGCGACTATAGTTTGCAAGTAGTATGCGAATCCATACGTCTACTTTTCCAATTTCATTAATGCTGCGGGTCCTGAGAGCTCTATGTTTTCTCAAGACTTTTGGTCTGGTAGGGCTAAAATCGCAGCATTTTTTCTTTTACTGCAAATTCTTTTAAATTTTCTAGTATTGATAATATCCATGAGCGTTAGTGACACACGCAAACAATAATTTTAAATAATATATGATTTTTGTAGTTTTTTCATTTTAAACAAAAATATCGCATTATAACAATATAAATTAAATATTTAATATTTGTAATGTGAATAGTTGAACACAAATCCTATTATTAGTACCTAATAACGTTCCCAATACGTGCCTTCATCAAAGTTCGTGTGCGCTAAATATATTTCAGTGGCAAGTAACAACTTCCTAGCACAACATTAATAGCGTGCTTTGCTTTACTGCCAACTTTACTGCGAAACTTCTCAAGTTATGATTAATATGATCCAGGTGTCCGAGAGACAGTTTAGAGTAATCCTCAAAGTGTTGACGCCTCAGTTAACGTCTATAGTACGAAGATTAATATAAAACATTATTTATATCATTCGTATATAATGATTAAGAGTTAAAAAAAAATAAATACAAGTTTTTGTGTTAATATTAACGTAAGTATGAATCAAAATTTGACGATCAATTCAACATCATATCAACGTAACAGTAGCATAACCTTACCATGTCTCAGTACAAATCTATATCAGTTTGATAAGATACCCGGAAGTGGCTACGGATGTGACTTACAAATTTTGACGGATGTCTCGCATACAGTGCAATTTAAATTAAAAAGAAATATCAGCATTTTAAATGAAAAAGTAGTCAGCATTTTTTTAAGTTTTTAACTATGTTAAGAAATTTGTGAGACGTTTACAAACATAATATTTTAGACGATCAAGAGTTTTTTATGTAAAAATAAAATTCTATTTCAAATGTATTGTACTCATACCATAAAATTGTTAATACCGTTAGAATATAATCTATCTCGTGATCAAGAGTATCGGAGCTATACAGCGCAATAACACTTAAATGACAATATTAACTTATAGTCTATATTGAAGCCACAGTGCCTGGGGCTTAAGACCCAGGAGCAGGTTTAAAGACGCATTTTAAAACCGTAAACTCTTACCTTCACTGATCTATCTCCTTACTAAATATTAAAAGCTCACGTGCTCTTCGATAACGGAGGCCTAGCACTGCCCCACCAAACTACTCTCTCTACTATTTTAGTCTCATTACTTTAATATGTACTGCTCGAAATCACTTGTCAAGTATATATTGTCTACTCGAAATCAAGTAAAATGAAACTACCCTCGAATACTAATTTATAAACGGTGTTGCACTTACACATTGTAAACCGTAACATACTGCTTACGCATCGTATTCCGGTATATTACAATCTGTCGAAGAGAAACTGTCAAATTATGAATCAGGATTAACCATACTAAACTATTATAGTGGGTATAATGTAAATAGTAAAAAACTAGTTTCATTTTGAAAGAATATAGTCTATAGAAAAATAAAGCGTTAAATTGTAAGCAGTTTGTTTCGGTTTATAATCTTTCGACAGTTTACAATCTTGTGCGGATTATAATCTAATAATCTATTGTAAGCTTTATTAAATTATTTAAAGGAAGTGTTAAATATTAGAGTCAGGAGATCGAGCGGTTCTCTCATGCTCAGCTTCCGTCTTTTCGTATTACTAGATTGTACATAATTGTAGTCTTTTGAGTGTTATTGTGCGGTTAAGCTGCCGTGTAGCTTACACTATATACTTTGATATCTAATAAATCTGTGAAGATACTTAATTAAACAATTTTTTTATAGAGCAGTGTTATTTACAAAAGCTTCTCGGAGGTGTTTAAACTAAATAGTAGATGAGAAACAGCGTTATTTAAATGTTAAATGGCTAAGTTGTGCAATACATTAGCCGATGGCGCTTAGCCAACTTCGTCCGCAGGTGCTACCGGCTACGGGTGCTCCGCTACGACGCGACGAGGCGCTCTAACGTACGACTGCGACTGGTGAGAATGTCCTGAGCTGTTGGCACACGCCTTTGATAAAACACTTGTAAATTAAATACACTGTTATTAAATCTATACATATGATAAATATGCAACTTAACAAATGTTTGTAATTTTATGTATTTCTGGATCGCACCCTAATAACTAAAATTACAAGAAACTAGTCTAAATTTTTTAAAAAAATAAATAAAGCCTCCGATATTGGAAGAGCTAAATTGGAAGAAAAAGATCTTAAATTAAATTATTTTTTTAATTTTTTTAAATGTTTGTTAACAACACTGTTTATAAAGTAGTATTAGCGGGTAGGTCATTTTATATTATGTCAAGTATTGAATTGAATCAGGCGTTAATTTGCGGAAATTCATGATTTAAAAGGAATCAAAAGGTTACCTTGCTATAATCCGCGGCATTCTGAACAACCAGACTCGTATGGCACAACCCAGAAGAGCACCCTGCCCATATCAAAGTGAGACGCGTGAACCCGAACCAAGACACACCACACAAGTAGGTAGCTCGACGATCTAACAACCCGACTCGTACGGCACAATCCGGAAGAGCACACCGTTCACAGAAAAGTGTAACGCGCGAACCCGAACCAGTACACACCACACAAGTAGATCGTCACTTGCTCAAGTGACGCTTGTAGAGTCAACACCTCCTGAAGATGCTTCGGTTACGGAGCGAAACGTACGTCGATTGTCGATCGCGATAACCTTTATTAATCTTGCGGTTCACGAAAATTTACTTTGTTATCTGTTATCGTTAGCGAGGTCGAGTGGTGGAAGTGAGAGTTAATATATTATGAAAGAGATCTTTAAACCTGCTCCTGGGTATCAAGCTCAAGTACCTGGGGTACTGCTCGGCTCCGTTTAAATTGCATGTGTATACGTATTGCTTTACAGTAATTTCTGTTGATGGCAGTGATGGCTCAGTGGTTGAGACTTCAAGTCTTACTCGGGAGGTCCGAGGTTCGATCCTGGGCACACACCTCTGACTCTGAGCTATGTGTGGTTTAAGCAATTAAATATCACTTGCTTTAACGGTGAAGGAAAACATCGTGAGGAAACCTGTTGCTGCTGCTGAGGAAACCTGTGTGTGAAGTCTGCCAACCCGCATTGGGCCAGCGTGGTGGACTATGGCCTAATACCTTCCTCATTCTGAGGAGGAGACCCGGCTCAGCAGTGGGCCATTGAAGGGTCGTGATGATGATGATGAATTTCTGTCATTCCTCTTACATTGTACTACATATTATACACAAACTCCGGCTGTCACAGTCTTTCTTCCTTGTTTCTTCTTTCTTTCAAATTCAATGATGTACTAATTCATGGAACTTAGTCACAATTAAAAAAAATGCACATTGTGAGAAGGCAGAATTTCAGTTTGACGCTAAATATCTAGCTGTCCCCGTGAAGGTGCGTTATATATTTTTCATGTCCGTAAAAATACATGTGATGTTGATATGGAACATGAACGCAGAGCGATGGCGGTCAGAAGCAATAAGCAAGTGAAAGTAACACTAAATAGTGTAAAATAAAGCCTACTGCCAAGTGTTATATACACGTGCAGTCTTTGACAAATGTATTCCAGGGAGAAGGTAATTTTTGAGTTCGATACGATAATGGATTTTATCATCATCACCTAATGGACCACTGCTGAGCCGGGTCTCCTCCTCAGAATGAGTAGGGATTAATCCATAGTCCACCTCGCTGGTTAAGTACGAGTTGGCAGACATTACGCCCATTTGAGGACATGGAGAACCCTCAGGAGTGCAGCTGTCCTCATGATATTTTCCTCAAACGTCAAAGCTATTAATATTTAATTGCTTAAAACACACATAACTCAGAAAGTCAGAGGTGGTTGCCCAAGATCGAACAATAATGGATACATGATGTTTTTGGGGCTGACGCACTTTTGTAGTCGGTCTAATATGTTCGCAGCGGTGCGTACGGTGACTTTTATTAGATGATGAAAACATCTATCACGGGACATAGCTCTGTTATTCTTGCAAGGCCTAATAGGGGATGAGACTTTGAGTCAGAAAAAAATAATTTTGACTGCTTTACTTTTAGTTTATTTTATGATATCTTTTTGATTTTTTGTAGCATAAAAATATCAACCATTTAATGGCCCACTGCTGGGCCAGGTCTCCTCCTAAAAATAAGGAATGTGTTGGCCATAGTCCACCACGCAGGCTCAGTGCCGGTTGGCGGATTTCACACACAGAGAACTTTAGGGAACTCTCAGGAGTGCAGATTTCTTCACGATATTTTCCTTCACCGTTATAGTAAGTGATATATAATTTCTTAAAAATATATTTATTTAGTGAATAGTTTCGTTTTGGTTTGAATTATTGTAATGTTATTTATAAAAAAACTAACATAAATGTTCATTGTTAATATTAACACATGGATAATTGTTATATGAAAACATTTTCTTATACAATCTTTAATCAGTTTTGAAATTATTTAATAAAAATTAAATGTTAAAATGGCCGACGTAGTAAGATATAAAAAAATGTGTTATTAACAAAGTACAATAATAAACCATATTCTAGTTTTTTCTTTTTTTTCGAAATTTATTTGTTATTTTATTTTATACAATCTTACCTAAGTAACAACATTAAATTTTCGCAAAATTTAATTCAAACGTTTAAATAATAAATCGTATTTCGATAGTTTAATTCCCACTACCAAAATTCAAGCGTCGTTTATACATTATAACTTTAGGATATCGTAAAAGTTTATTAATGTCGAAGATAATCAAGTAAAATTACAGAAGTTAACAAGTTATCTTTTATTACTTAAACGCCGTATTAGCTAAGTATTTCAAAAGTATGATAAAGCTTGAGGTAAGGTTACCGTAATAAAGTTAGTCAAACAATCTCTAACATCGTGAAAGTTAACCAATTTCGACTCATCCAGGATCTAAAGATTTATTGGCTGGTAACTAGTTGACGTGTTTAGTGTTTCTTGGGACCAACAGCTGGTGACATGATTTATAGACTGTTTTAGTGCTGATTAGGGTTGGAATTTAAAGTCAAGTCATGCAGATATTGTTTCAATATTGGACGGCGTACTTAAAACAAACGGGAAATTTTTCAAATTCACAGTTGATATTAAGATAAAATACTTGTGGAGACTTATAACGTTACACCTTTTACTTTTGTTATTTATTTATAAATTTATTGTACACCACATAATAATAATACAATGAAATAAAAACTAAATATAACGTGAAGTACAACGGGCAGTCTTATGACTTGTTAGCCATCTCTTCCAGACAACCCTGTCTTGGGAGGAGCGGAGGTCGAAATAAAGAAGGTGGTGTAGCTTCAATATACTGATACAAATATATTACAACCGAATAAATACACACCTACACTATAATATTATATAATATCAATACATACAATTATGATAAACTAATAAATATTCTAAGGTTATAATAAACCATGTACATAAACAATACATAGATATCATAAATATTAATTGATAGTGAATAATGTCATCTAAGATAGTGATCTTTCACTGAATTCTTAAACCTATAAAGTGTTTTTGATTGACTCTAATATTGAGAGGTAAGTCGTTTCATAAGCTAGCTGGATAGCTTGCAAGGTGAAGGGGTTTTTTTTTATAAAATTTGGTAGCCAAATCAGGCACATGAAGTTTAAGTTGTTATGAGGGTGTGTTGTGGCTAAATAATACACAGTACAACAGACTAAGAATCATATGTAGATTCCGGCGAGAACGAATGGGCAGCCACTTGAGCTTTGAGCGATGCTGATACATGGACATATTTGCGTAGGCAGAATATGAACCGAATAGCGAGATTTTGAAGACACTCAAGCTTATTTAGTTGGTCCTCGGTTAAATCGGAATAGCTTGCATCTGCATATTCGAGAATAGATAAAAGGAGAGAGTTCGCTAGTATAACTTTGGTAGAAATAGGCGGAACAGTTATTTGTGGATTTGTTTATTTTACAAAAGGACAGTGTCGGCCGTTTTGGTAGGCTTCAGTTGAAATTTTTAGTTTCTATAATTTTTAATATAGGATAATAGGATATTTCGCGGGAACATAATACCTGTTTGTTCCCTAAGAGTCGAGATAGGAACTTTTGATAGAACCTAGCCTATCGTTTATTGTCCGATTATTTCAGCAATTATTATACAGTGGAAGAGAGAGAAGCGCGTTCGACGTATTTTTATATTACGTTTATCTCTTTAAGGTTTCACTTAAACGGATTTTTTGGACACAAAGTGAACTAAAACTTCACTGTATTGAGCAAAACGTTTTTCGTAAAAACAAAAAGTATACAGAGATAAAAAGTAAATAAAATCTAAAGGGTTTGGTGAGAAATGATACTCATAGATAACTTGGATCTAGACTCAAGTTTGGGATTAAGATTGTTTACCACTTTAGACAAAGACTAATGCCTAAGGCAACTTGCGATAAAACTAACATTTCGCTGAATATAAATGTTTCTAGTTACAAATGTGATACTTCGTTAATATAAAAAAAGAATTTGGGCTACAATGTTTAATATATATATATTATAAATTAAAGAAATAAATATTATTACAGATAATAAAATAGACAAAAAAAATAGAGATAGATGATAAAAAAAGCTATAAACCAAAACTTACATCTTATACTAAATTAAGTACGTGCTGCAGAACTTTGGAACAAACTGCCAGCACATATCCAGAAAAGTGTGTCTATCAAAGCTTTTAAAAGAAACGTAAAGTAACATTTTCTTGCATAATTTTATTACAATTTATTACAATTTTTATTAAAAAATGATATTTTTTTCTCTCTGTGCAATAAAGAATATATATTAATTTTTAAGAAAATATAGCCAAATTTTTACTTAAGTGCCGTCTCTGTATCTGTAACCGATATAGATAAACCTGTGTTTGGGCTTACACCGCCTAATCCTCTCGGTTATTTATTCATATTTTTAGACTAACTTAATATTAATTTATATTTAAAATAAATTAAAGAAATAAATACACCGATTTGTTGGGCACAAAATAAACTATAACAACTAAAAATATTTAAGTTATATTTCAGTGTACAAGCAACGTGCGGTACATAAACCCTTTAAGGGGTATGCTTAAATGCATTTCCTACATTTAAATAAAAGGTTATAAAGTATCAGTGTGCCAAATTTCATCGAAATCCGTTTAACCGTTTTTGGGTAACAAACATCCAAATTTCCAAACATACAAACTTTCACATTTATAATATTAGTAAAATAATACAATTTTTATGATAAAGGTAAGTTTATAGTCCATCTAAAATAATTGCTAAAAACTTTTCAGTATGAAACTACTATATTGATTAACGTATAAGAGAAACAGAGTTTAATTTAGCCTACTCGTACTGTTGTGAATTCATCGAGTTCGCTGAGCTTATAGCCGCAGGATGCGACGCCATTGTTTTGTTTAAATATTTAGATGCGAGTATTCTGTTCAAAATGCTAATTTGATGATATAATGAAGTTGAGTAATTCTTTTATGAGATAAGGTAAGCTCATTAGATATATTAGTATACCAGTAGTTTTTCAAGTATTTTAAATTAGTGCCTCCCCGCGACTTCGCCTAAAAAAACTTCTAAATAAATGCGATAAAAGAATAAAAGAAAACTCATAGAATGAGAGAGGAGTGATAGTACGACCCATTACTGTACAGCAATACGTATAAACGCTCCCCTTCGCTGCCCGAACACTAACTATAGTAGAAAATAAAGAAAACTTGCATGGACTTCAAGCAGGGTGTCCTTAACCACGACACTATAATACTAACTACCATAATTATACACTACGCAAAAATACCAGAGAGACTGCCTCTAATCTATCGCACTAAAGGTTATATATTGTCTACATGTATACTTAACATAATTTAAAATGACCTACCCGCTATACTACTTTATACACTACCCGAATGGCATACTTATCAGAATAATTCAAAATTCCTTAATTCTGGATTACCATTCATGCATTAAAAGGAATCAAAATGTTACCTTGCTATAAACCGCGGCAATCTGAACTACCAGACTCGTATGGTACAACCTAGAAGAGCACCCTGTCCACACAAAAGTGAGACGCGCGAACCCGTGATATACTTGTCAGGATGATTATACGCAAAGTACCTTTAACGTAAACTTGTGGGCGTGTGGGACGAGTTCTTTATCGAACTTCTGATATCATAGAATGAGAGAGAAATGATACCCATTACTGTACACAAATACGTCTACATATGCAATTCAGACGGAGCCGAGGAGTGCTTGGGCTTGAGACTCAGGAGCAGGTTTAAAGAGCTCTTTCGTAATATATTAACTCTTACAACTCTCGTAATAAAGTAAACTTACACAGACCTCAAGAAGGGCGACCGTAATTACGACACTATAACACTTACTTCCATGTACACTGCACGAAAACACCGGAAAGTCTGCCTCTAATCTATCGCACTAAAATGACCTACCCGCTATACTACTTTATAAACTGTGTTGCTAACAATAGACTTGAGTAATAGTTGATGAATAAAATATAATAAAACTTTTAAGAGAAGAAAGTTCTCTGTATTCTTTTACACTAAGTCCAATTATATTAAGTAAGTAAATATCTTAGTAATGCTCTTAAGGAATTAATAAAGATGAGAATTAGAACAAAATTTATGATAATGTGTATAGTAGTGAGTGGGTAGTGACAATGAAAAGTAGAGGGTATAACATAAGTTGTATAGAGCGCATTCAAATTGGTGCAGAACTGCAGACATGTGAAACCGCAGCTGCTAAGAGCGAAATCTTCTCAGCAGTAAGTCACGTAGCTCTTGTATAATATCTTGAATTCAGTGGGACCGACTAAATTGCTTCAAGTGGGATAATAAACGGACCGGATATAGCTGAAATTTATGAAACTACACTCTGTATTCAAGTTAGCCGACGTTTGATACGTGTTGGTGCTATCGAAATTCGTAGAGTAAGTTATAATTATAATTATTACGAGTATTTACAATCCTCTTCATTTAGTGAGTTAAGTTTCTTATTTGATAGTTCCGTTTTATTTGCAGTACTAATCAAGAGGCAAGGCAGTGCTCACGTCAAATTAAACCCTTTTTTCGAAATGCACTGCATTTATAACCCTCTATTGCTTATTTATGGGTAAATCTATGATTTCAGAATTTTCAGTGATCAGGAGGGACATGCTATGTTCATCTTACTATCCATAAAAATTCTTAGGTACTTTTAAGTGTCAAGTAATAAGATTGATATAGAAATAAATATGTCTAATATTATATTGATGCGGTCAAAGATTTTGTATAGGATTTATATTGTAAACAAAGTAGCTTCCCTGTCCTTCTGTACCTATGTATGCTACTAAGCAACAGATTTTTGTAATATTTTTCTACTAGATAGAGTGATTCAAGACAAGAGGCAGGTATATACGTATAATACATGTACATTATAGTAGAGTAACCGTGCGAAGCCGGAGCGGGTCGCTAGTTCAGTGTAATGACATCTATGTCTTGAGATAAGATAAACAGCAAGGAACATTTAAAAAAAAAAATTGTAACAGTGTTAGCAACACCGTATTAGCGGGTAGATCATTTTATCTTATGTCAATACCGACGTGAAGACAATATATAACGTTTAGTGCGATTAGATTCAGTCTCTTTTGTGTTTTCGCGCAGTGTGCATGGAAGTTAGTGTTATAGTGTAGTACTGTTAAATGGTGTAGAGCTAGGCCTCCGACTATCGAGGAACACGTGAGTAATGTACTTTATTATTTGATAGCTAGATCGAGCGGTGAAGGTGAGAGTTAACGGTTATAAAATATGTCTTTAAACCTGCTCCTGGGTCAAGCCTCAGGCACTGCTCGGCTTCTATCTAGATTACATGTTGATATTGTCGTTTGAGTGTTACTGTGCAGGTCCCATATATTTAGCAATAGGAGAAGCAATTTTAAGCAAGCTTAGCAATAGGTATTTTCTACCATACATTGCTTTAAAGTAACAATTTTATTAGATACAACAAAGACTAAAACCGAGCTAGAGTAACATAAACCAAGTTAACAACAACAAATAAGGAAATATTTTTCCAAGGTATGCAATTTTCATTAGCTCCAGTTTTACTCTACAAAGACTTGCGTCACTAAGTGAGAGTAATGAAATTGCTTGGCGTCACACACTTCATGGAAGTTAAGCCTTAGTTCTTAAATTACTGTTATCCTTTTGTACTCTGTTAAATTACTAAGTTAACAGAGAATATTAATAAAGTTTTTATGGTTGTTCAGGTTTTCAGTCTGGTGACCTAATTGAGCTTTCATTTTTGAGCGTAAATAGACGAAATTCTAAAATGCAGAATCTAAGTTATTTATACTACTTTCATCCTATTTCAAACCAATACGAGATTCATACAAAGGAAATGCTAGGGGCATATTTAGTATTCACATGGTTGACTGACTAACTACGTATACAGGCGTAAATTGCGTACATACATTTTTAGGTGTCTGTGTGAAATCTAATTCAGATGTGTGTATATGTTGACGGAAATGTATGTAATCCGCCATTATATACAATTTCTAGGAATTGTATAAAATACCTAAAATCGCCCGGAAATGTGTGAAATTAATTATACTAGATACATTTACTAGAAAATCTATGTATATCCTAAATAGCAATGTAATACCTAGTAGATATCAATGGGTTTGTGGATATCGGAGCGAAGGGAATTGCGTCATCCGATCAGGATATCGCGCTAGTGCCATCATCTATGCTAGTGCCGTGTTAACATTCATTGCGTATGCACGTCGCTGTTGTTCACTCCATCGTTACCTCCTTCATCTCCTCCTGGACTTTTGTGACGTCTCCGGCGCTGCAGGAAGGTTAGCCTCGCCCTTCGCAGCCTCGGCTTCTACGGCTCGCAAATGTTCTCGCACAGTGTTACCGTGACGGGGGCTCCCCTTCCACCGAGCCTTCGCTTCTTATAAACACTCTAGGGGTAGGATAAGCAAGTACTGCGCAAGAGCGTCGCCAAGGCAGGAGGAGGGTCAGCACGGGCATCTGCTCCTCCTATAGGATCAAAATATGTGGCCAAATAGTCGAATTTATTTGCCAATTCCATAAAATTTTAGTTCCTGATTTTTTCAAAAAATATGATTCTCAGTTTAACAACGTGTTTGATTTATTTTATTGAGAAATATCTGACACACAGTTTAAAACGTTGAACACACAAGAGTCGAGGGTACTTGAAACACTTTAATCAATTATAACATAAATCAATATAAAATTTCTGTGTTCCAAGTAAAGGTTTTCGGTCGTTGGTATCATGTGAGCAAAGTAAAAAAAGTTAAATAATAATTATTAGCTTTAGTTCTTTAGTTTTCATAGTAAAGTTTGGGCTTCGTTATAGAAAGAAGAAGAAAGAACTACAATAAATGTTTAAAAAAATTAAGAAACTTTTTGTATTGTAAGCCTCTTTTACATATTCCTCATTTATTGAATGTTTGTCTAGTTTTTATGTTAACCTAAATGTAACCCTTGTTTGTTCTACGTATGAGTATAATGTAAATATTGTGGTTACTCCCAGACATGGATGAAATACACGTCTAAATAATATAAGTCTGTGAATTGGGTTTTGGTAAAACCACCTACCAGCCACTGCCAGATTTTTTTGATAGTTTTACCTCGATTTAGGTATTTAATCAAACAATGAGTAAAACTAATATAAATAGCCATTGAAAAGACAAGTCTGTATAAAATATTTCCTTTATTTTATTCTAGGGACAATGTAAAATCAGTTAATAAACTCAAATAAATAAGGCATATTAATATTATTTAAATTAATCAGTGACAGTGGCATCAAAAATTAGAAAAACTTACGTAAAGTATAAATCAAGCAATCAGTAGTAAATCGATTAGTGGCAATTCCATTTTGATCGTATATAATGAATATGTAGTATAATAAGAAGATCAATATCTTAGAAAATCCCTACTACCAGTAACAAACACAGGAACAATGCATTTTTCCGGATTTACTTTATTTTCGTACTCTGTTTCTTCCTTAAGTTAAAATTAGTGTATTAAAGTCATGTCTAAAAATACCAAAATAATACATAACTTCATTGTTTTTAAATTCAATAATATAATCATATTAAATAGTTAAAATTCTTCGGTGCCGTCACAATACATTAGGCAGAATATTACGTTATTTTCCAAACATAGTGAGACACACAGTATAAATACTAGAAATAAAAATAACGCCTCACTATCGTCTCCGCAAAGTGAGTAATTGTTTCATGGGGCTTGGTGTTTGCATCTATAATAAGATTCCACAGCCTATATTAGATTTGCCACTTAAGCAATTCAAAACTCGAATAAAAAAGTGTTTAGTAAATAAAGCTTACTACTCTGTACAAGATTACTTGGATGATGACAAAGCTTGGATTCAAAATGACGTTGATGCTCAGCTGAATGATTATACCTTTGTAAAACAGACTGATGTAAACAATGGCATTTTGAAAAGAACAACTGTTGAGTTTCTTGCCAGTTCTTCTCATCAGGAAACTGCTTTTCGAACTGGTAGTAGCTTCAGAAAAACTGACTGACTGACCAATTTTTGACGTGTCAAAAGTACTTTGTAAAAAGTCTACTTGAATAAAATATTTTGAATTTGAATATAAAAATTGTGTGTGCAATAAGAGGTTTAAGTACAGCTTAAAGAAGTTCAAATGATTGGATTGGGCAAAAATTGGTCGCGTGGTTAATTACTCGATCGTCTACGAGTAGCACAAGTTAGGAGTTAGGAACCAGCCACTAACTATGAACATCGACGATAAGATCGGTTTGTCAGGAACCGTAGTCCGTTCTACAATTGATCAAGTTTACTGAAGTTGGGCATTTAAAGCTAATTTAGCGGTCTTGCTCTCATGAATTATTTTGTGCTAACTTGTAAAGCACATTGAAGATCAGAGAATATTACACAACTGTAGACTACTGAATAATTTATTAAGCTCAAGTCTCATGACTGTAGATGTAAAAGTTATATTTTTAAGAAATTTCAAATCTTTAGGGACAAATGTACTAAGAATATTGTATCGCATGTTTTGTCATGTTATGTCATGTCAATGGTTAGTAGATCTTCTCTAATTCTAACACAAAATCAAAAATTGTAAAAAAGTATAATAAAATTAAACATCCAACACAAATAACTATTAAGGTTAATTGAGTATTTAAATAAAAAACTCTATTATACTTCTATAGCATTCAATGTCCATATACATTTTTGGTAGTCACATAAAGGCTGGTACACCGTAATTAAAGTAAGAATAAGAAAGCACAAACAATTTTGGATATCGACCATTACCTCCTGACATTTAAAGGGTTGCGCGTAACCAAAGTTAAAATACTTTCAATTTAGTAAACAGATTTTATTCCAAGACGTTACTCCTAATTACAAATTCCGTAACAGACAACATTCCCAGGCCCTCGAAACCTTGTTCCAATACAAGTTAAGGGCAAGAGTGTTTAATTAAATCATCAATACAAGGTCTTCTGGGAACCGAGGTCTGCCAGGGTGATGTATCGGCTGCCTTGAGGATAATGTCTTACAAAGGAAACGGAAAGGGATCTCGGTAAATGTATTGAACTTTCTAACATTTATATAGGGTAAAGGTAATGAGTTTGAAAAAACATAAGTTCCTCCTACATTGCCTCGAGGGTAATTTATTATTAAGATTTGTATTTGGGTCAAAATATATTTGTTATATAAAATTGATTAGTTAGAATTGAGGAAAAAAAGAATTGGGACATTGGCCTGTATATTACTTACGAAAGGAGGTAAAAAGTATCACCAATAAATTGATCAAAAACTGTCAGCTCTTACTCAGTCGTCACTCAAATACCACATTTAGCAATCATCAAATCAGACATAAATTTTAAAATGCAAATATTACGATATGAAGCAAGAGTCATCATTATGTCATGATTTCTATCATGACATAATGATGACATAATCGGTATCGTATCTTTAATTATATTTATTTCTTGCCTAGAAATTAAACAAATTAGTCTTATTAAAGTTATAATTTTGATAGATTGCGACGGCCGAAGACGCGTAGTCACTGTCCGCGAAGTTTACGTATCTTTGCAATATAATATTTTACTAGCGTAATTCTGTAATTCGTAAGGATTCTGACAGATGTCATTATACTGTACTTCAGATGGCATATTATTCTTATTATGGAATCACTGGAATGTAATAAAATACTAATATAATTGGAAATACTACTCCATATATTAATATATTTAATAAGGATAATAACTACGATTTTAAGTGAATAACTTTATACAATTCGCGGACGATATTAGTAGAAAGATTAAAGGTTTACGTAAAACAATTAAAAGCGTCCCTTTTGAAGATTAGAGGGGCTTTAGTCACACGAGAATAGTTCGGGAAAATTTTAGTGAAAACATTTAATCATCAAATGTTAAATTTTCAATAAACACAAGTAAAATTGGAATGGTGATATTATTCTCACTCTCTACAAAAGAAAGATTGCAATTGCATGACTGGCGTTAAACTTGATGATTTTTGGCTCATAAATAACTGCAGTTCACTTAAAACGAAAGCTATGATATAAAATGTAGGATACATTAATAATATACCAATTGATTTGGTTTGTATAGCAACGTTTAAATGTCTAACGTTTTAAGATGGAGAGGAATTTAAAGACATTAACTAAAACAAAGTTATTTTTTACAGTTTGGTTTTATAAATCATTATAACTCAATGTCCCATAAAAACACCGCTAAATATAGGTGTGCCTTTGAATAGTATGTAATAAGCAAATGGGTGATTTGCGTTAAACACAAAGGTTTTTGGTGGAGTCATAACTGCAGTCACTCCAACAACGATTGCTGAAAAAGATCGTTATAGTTTGAGTACAGTTAAAAATGTAGAAAATAACGAAGTTTTAGATATAGAATATGACGACATTCTAAATGTGTACTAATAGTATCTGATCAATAATCCTTTAAGTGCACGTATGTCTTGGGACTGACAGGGGTAAAAGTTCTATCTTCTAATATCAAATATAACCTTAAATGATATACATATTAACCTTGAATAAATATTAAATAAACTAGATTACAAACCATTGCCTGCAGCAGCTTCTGAGCCTTCTTCATTAACAATAATTGTTGCTTTTTGTATAGCAGAAGAAACATAAAGTTGCTCCTCATCATCATCTTTAAGTATTCCACTTAACTCAGCGGTTCTTGCATCAAATATTGCACTAACATTAAGCTAAAAATCACAAGTAAGCCAAAAATAAATTTTAATGACCTAGAAGTGTAATTATTTAATAAATGTAATTATTTAATTTATCCTTACCTTTTGAAGAAGAGCACTTAAATCTATTGTTGTGGTTGTTTTTATTGTTGGCAGTGAAACGTTTACTCTCTGTGGTTTTAATTTGCTTTGGGCATTTGCTAAAGCAGAATATGTGGTGTTTCCTACTGCTGTTATTAATTTACCCAGACCAAATCTAGATTTAGGTAAACAAACCAAAAATGAAAAGTTGCCATTTATATATGGTAATTCCAAAATCTGTAACAGATATATAAAATTATTAATTTACTTAATGTCTAAGTTCAGATATTATATTTTTTTGTATGTTTGCTTACCTTAACTCCACCTTGTTGATCTATGTCTGCATAGTTAAAAGTTCCAACTTGATTCATCATATTTACTGTTACATTCTTACTTTTAGTAACATAAAAAGTTTTAGTTTGAGTGTTATCTACATTAAATGGATATTTCCAGCCACCCTTATAGAATAGAAGAAAGTAACGTGATTAGAAAATCAACGAAAAAAAAGTAGATGAAATTAATTGTTCTATACTCACTTTAAAATAAATAGCATTTACGAGAACCAAACGTGTATAGCTGTTTAAAGTTTCGGGTGAAACAAGGTCTGTGATTAAATTGCGTGTAATGTTGGCTACCTGAATACATATAGAATGGTATAAATTTTCGGTTATATATATATTTATATGGTGTCATTTTAAACATCTTACCCAATCATTAATAGTTTTAGCAGCTACACTTGAATCACTAAAATCTAAATTCTGTGCTTCAGCTTCAAATATTTTCTTAGTATCTCTCTCGAATCGCTTACTAAATCTGTATTGTTTATTGCCATAAACTTTCTCAGCTAGCTCAAAAGTTATGTTTTGTTGTGAATTTAGAATGTCTAAATAATTTGGAATAGTTGAACGTATCTGCAACATATTTAAAAATTGTTTTTGCAACTAGGTATTTGAATTGTAAGATTATTTTTAATTTTCATACCTCTCTACCATTTTTAAAATGTAATACAGATAAAAGTTGTTCCTCTGAATAACCCTTAGCATAAAGTGCTAGTTGAGCCAGAAGAAACAATAAACTAAATGGTGAATATATAGCATTTACTCCTGGATCAGACTTAGATGCTTCCTAAAAAAGAAAAACATCAGTAAAAATTATCTCACAAGAATATCTAGAGATTGTCGCAAAAGTGTTACTAGATTGTTAAATTTAAAGCAAACATGTAGTGAAATTTATAGTAATTTAAAGATAAACTTACATAAAGGAAACTCTCGGTGAAATCAGAGCTTCCCTCTAAAAACTTTTCCATCCCATTTTCCTTCTCTGTGAATATAACAATATGAAATATCAAAAAAATTTAAACTACCCTTTACAAAACTTATACTAATAAGAGCAAAAAACATATTTTGTCTTAGTTACATTTTATTGGAATATTAAATCTTAATCATACTTGCAAATACTGAATCTAGAAGTATCACGAATATTCCAAATAACAATAATGTTCTGAATGACTCCATGTTATTTGCAAGTTATGCTACTTTAAATATAATAGGTATTTTTATTTAGTTCGTGACTTTTCTACTCATGGGTAATAAAAATAATAATAGTCAAATTAAATCTTTTTGCATAATTTTTATAGTAAAATTTAGTGATAGTTAGACTATATACAAACACATAAAAGCAGTGATGGCTCAGTAAAAAGAAGTGATGGCCCAGTGGTTGAGACTTCAAGTCTTACTCGGGAGGTCCGAGGTTCGACCCTGGGCACACACCTCTGACTCTGAGTTATGTGTGTTTTAAGAAATTAAATATCACTTGCTTTAACGGTGAAGGAAAACATCGTGAGGAAACCTGCACTCCTGAGAGTTCCCTAAAGTTCTCAAAGATGTGTGAAGTCTGTTAACCCGCACTTAGCCAGCGTTGTGGACTATGGCTTAATACCCTCCTCATTCTGCGGAGGAGACCCGGCTCAGCGGAGAGCCATTGACGGGTCGTGATGATGATGATGATGAGACTATATACATTGTATTATGTACTAAACGGGTAACTGTTTAAAAAAATGTCAAAGTAACTGTATTATCGAGTAATTTTATTTCAAGAATACCCACTTCGTTAACAATAATATATTATAACCGCTGTCCCGACAGATTTGAGGCAGTCGTTCAAGTGATCACATTGCAAACATTATCTAAATTAGAAAATATTTTAAAATAAGTGTTATGGTGCTAGGCATTTCTTATCGTTGATTACGTGAGTTATTAAATTAAACTTTGTTAATTTTAATGTTGGGTATAGGTATCGGCTACTTACTTGTATAGGTTTGATCTTGAATGCGCAGAATATATAATTACTATGAGGGCCTTTTTAGCGGGAAGCGCGGGGCGTGAATAGCGCGTCACACGATTGGTTTTTGGTTGATTCTTATGCGAGTTTGGAGTTCCTGCGCGTCTGGAATTTGTCAAAATAGTAAACGTCACGGATGAACAACTTTTCCTCACTATTTTTGCTCAGACCTAAAGTTACCGGCTACTATAGTAGATTCGAGCAGTGGATGGTTAGTGTCGTGATCATAACAAGGACATCCTTAAACCTGCTTTTGGGTCACAAGCCCCATGTAAGTGACCAGTATAGTACAGAAATAGGTCTTCCTTCCTATTCTAAGGTTATTGTAGGACTCAGAGTATAAATCTGGTAGTCCTGATAAAGATATTTTATGAACATATATCCAGTAACAAAAACATATCTTTTAATACATAATTACGTGGAGGGCGAATATTTCTTTTATTATACTTTTGACAATGGTTCTCTTGGTAACAAATGGTACCAGCTCCCTAATGGCGCCGACTCTAAAAATCAATCACTTAGTAGCTGGTACTGATTGAACAAAACCTACAATGATTACTCATTTAGTACATATTGTATCTGTTACAGATATTATTAAAATTGATGTAATTTTAGCATATGATATTTTTAGTCTTAACATTAGAGTATGTGACCTATAATAATATAGACTGCTATAAGGTTTTCTTTGAATAAAACTCAGAGTGTTAAAGTTAATTCGAGAATCTATAAGGTTAGAAAATAACTAATAGGCATTAAATATTACTTGGAATAAAATTCTATTTTCCTCTGTGATCTGGTTTTCTACTCTTTTCTTAGGCTCTATCTTTGATTTTTCGAAAACGATGTTGAGATATTTCTTTTACTTATCAATAATTCTGCTTTTTTTATTGATCTTAAGTTTATATAGAAATGAAACTTAGCATGTGGTTAAATACAGTTTGTATTCCTCTGTTATGTAATAAAGGAATCAAAGAAACCAAACCGTAAAGTAGAGGCTAACCATGCCAATAATTTTACCGTGATAGTTACACCTTCAGATTATTACGGTAGTCCACATTGTAACCGATCCATATTTAGGGATCTTACTCTATATAAACAAAGGCTGTTAAAATTGCCATGTTATTACAATACATTATTCTACATTTGTAACAGATTCGTGTAGATGTGTTGAGAAAGAAACATTTTAATAATCTTTAAAAACTTAATCAAAACTTCAACAGTAGTTATCCAGTTTTTTCATTACGATACAAACGATAAAAATAAAGGATCCAAGAATAATATACGTCTAGAAAAGAAATAATATTTTGTTAATAGTAGCGTGTTTCATCTTAGAGAAACATTAATCTTCATTCTTCATTCTCGGTAGTGTGAGTATATCGATCACGCAAAGATGTAATACATGAACGAATACTAATTTACTAACAATACCAATAACTGTTATTGTACTAATTAAACAATATTGCGAAATCGAAATTTTCAATTAAGTTTAGAAAGATTACGGGATTTTCTTTGTTTTTCAAGACTACTAATAATGTTTGGGTAGTTTCAAATTATCCTGGATGAGGCGGGGTATGGAGGAGGAGGATTCACCTCATTTACCTTGCCTCAATCAGAATGTGTTAAATGAAGCTATTCTATTGGATCTTGACAAACACATTCCTCGCAACACATTCTTGCACACCACTGGAAGAAATTAATAGTAAAGTTTTTTGTTTAAACAGTTTCTTGACAAAAGAGCCGATTTTTGACTTATTAATGCCACAGCCACAGTTGCATTTCATAATAAAAAGGAAATGTTCTCATTTCCTTTTCATTATGAAATGTTTTTATTTCAGTTTTGATTTTGAAATGACAACAAGGATTCGAATCTAAAATCCCACTCAGACTAGCACACATCGTTAAAATAGTCAATACGTCATGTTTAATTTACAGCCTACAATAATTACTTCCAAGGTTCATAATCATAAAATAAAGAAACGGACGAACACATTATCAGAATAACTATTTGTAAAAAACAAAATGTACATTTATAAATAGATATCAGAGTATTCCCATGTCGTAATAATTTAATAAAAATATATGGCGTTCGTAAAGTTTCCTGCCTCCGGGAAGTCATACAAATTTTCATACTATATTCATACCTCGTCCGCTTTATTGGTATTTTCTCTTGTACTAGTTTAGTTTATTACAATGTGAATAAAAACTGCGCCGATTGAAACTAATTTTCGTGATCTCTTTTATTATTTGCTTTAAATATAATCTTAATTATGATGTTGGCAACACTTATAATTTGAGTAGCATCCTGTTATTTGATGTTGTTAGAATTGATATGAGTAGCATTTATACCTTCTTGAATATTGGACAGCTGATACACATCATTCAAAGATGTAAAAATTGCAAAATAAATACGCCGCGCCGTCATGACGGAATAATGATTAGGTACTGCATCACGAGTATTTTAGAAACTCTGAAGCTCTGAGTCTAAAGTATAACCCTATAAAGTAGGATATTATAGTCAAGCCATCATACTGTTAGTCTGCGTATAGACTGCAACTCTTTTATTATTTAATAATACCTTAAAATTTTGAATACATTTTTACGTTTAAATTTAGAGGATCGATTTAGAGTTTCAAATATATTGTGGATAGGGATTGTTAGTAATAATCAAGAAAATATTGATTATGATGGCGTTTTGGTTACATTAGGTGAACTTAAAGGCTTTGCACGTTTTAATGTAGTTTCCAGTGTAACCTGAATATTTTTCAAAGCTATTTTTAATATAACTAGCTTTATAGTAGCTAGGAGGATATTAGGCTGTTATAGTTCTATGTGTAATGTAAAATCTGACTTAACAGTACCCACCATCCTCCATAAAATATCCCAAAACGTGTCAAAATACCGTAGATGTCGTCATCACTCTTTCCGCTTTTTAAATCGGCAGACTTTAATGTAATTTATTCGTATACCCGTCCCAAGAGATATCGCAACAGTACACAGAAGTTATGGGCCTATAGTTTACCCTTTGAAAGCGTATCAAGTCGAAGTAGATTTACTAGATTTAACTTTATGTGAAGGCGTACCGATGGGAAACTAACAGGCTCTTCTTATCGGCCTGATCTCTCGTATTGAGAATATACGACATGCTAAAAGGATATAAAAACTAAGTAGAAAAAATGTTTGGTATTGCTGAAATATTTGCATATCATTCTTTTATTCAGATTGGCAATTCAATTTGGGTATGGAAATCTATTTTACTCTCTGTCTTGTACGTATTTTCTTGTTCTTGATGTTTGAAACGATAAATATTGCTCTTATTTTGTACCTTTATCGTGTTCTCGCTTCTGAAATGTTTAAATACAGTATTAGCTTTTTTCGTGCACTGCATTCAATATATTTCTTTAGATTGATTTATTTTTCACTTGAGACTCTATAAGATCTTGTATTCTATCTTACTATCCATAATCTCTAAGTAAAAAATCATATGAACAAAGTTATATAATATTTCTTATTTTCATTTAAAATAAGGTCAAAAATGGATAGGACCTTTTAAAATATGTGGTAATAATTATAATATAAATAGTTTTATTGTAATATCTGCACCTAAGTATTCAATCACTGAACATTTGCCAGCAACACTGTTGATTATTGAATGATCCGTAATTGCGTGAAGTAAATACTTATTGACTTAATAAACATAGTGTAGTGAAATACAAATAGTAACCCAGAACCCCAATTGGTGGTAGGTCTGTTCCCGTTCCCTACTTAATATGTATTAAAGAACTCTTTAAACCTACTTCTGAATCTCAAATCCTAAGTACCGCTCGGCTTCCTGTCTATGTTATATATTCTGTTACTGCCCAGTATAGCTCATACAAAGTTAAATCATTCGAACCAACCGTTAAAAATATTTAGGAAAACTAACATGTCACATATTTTCTTTATTATTCAACATAATTTACAGGTAATAAAGGGGAGAATATTACAATAAGGAAACGGCATATTGGCGCATCTGCGATATTACTAAGTTATGACTTGGGCCCGCGGGCGGACTTTGCGAAATTGAATAAAGATACGCAGAGAGATATTTAAATAGTTCAACCATTACACTCGCGAACTAGACGTTCATACTCCAACACTTCTCATGCTAATGGATCCACATTTCACGAGTATAATTTTGCCCACGTCTGCATTTATCGTTTCCCGTCGGCTAATAATTATTTTTAATATCTATCTGTATAAAACATATCTAATACCTAAAAACCAATAAAATCGCTTCATTATAGCCAGTAGTTTTGAATTACTAAAATATTTATCTTATTAATTTCATCCTGTCTTACTTATTCTAAATTATGAAGGTCCTATAATATCTATTAATATTTGTCATTCTAAAAGAGGCTCCAGGGACAAAATAGGACCACGACATTGCATAAAATATCCATTACAGACAAACAGAGGTTCTTTATGATAGTCGATACATCCTCGGAGATATAGGAAGTGTATCCGAATGAATACAGCAATGTTGTTTTTTAGGAATCTTTATTATTATAAAATATATCCATTTGCTTCTACTACTTATTTTTAAAACCAACCTTTCATTCTGTATTTTGAATTGTTCAAAAAGTTAATTATTAATTGACTTTGTATAATGCAATATAAATTTTATAAAAATGTTTCAATATTTAAATAACATTGATAAATAGATATTTTTACTTTTTTCAAAAATATTCATATTAATTTATAATAATAGCTATAAAGAATTTTTTTTTCAAAATCAGTTCAGCAGAAAATTCATTAACTGCACCAGCAGACCAACAACGACTTACTAAGTTTCATGATAAACGAATGAATGAGTGGTTTATGACCGCAGACCAAAAACATACAAACATTCGATGTAATTTGTATTAAAAAATCTATACATTGACACTGTTGATAAAATGTTTTATATGTATAATATATTATATTCACGATTTTATGTACATCAATATAAAATAATAATAGCTACATTAATCAGTCATCAAAATTAATGCTTGTAATTGTGTGTATCAGTACCACAGTTAGAAATATTTTATTAAAATGTCAGAAATGTTTTTGATAATAACATTATTTATTAATACAAGAATCGTGTTTGCCTCAGGTAAGGTAAATTAATTTTCTTTTGTAATACATAATTATGATTACATCGTATAAAATTACAATATTTCGTAGGCGGTGGTTTAGGAATAAATTGATGTTTGTGGATTGTTTTTGTAAATGTGATATTTTTTTATTAATTAATGTTGAAAATGATATACTGCAAACATTGCAAATAATTATAGCATAAATTTATTTAGTTAATAAAAATAAACTTATTTATTGAATGTATGTAGGTTCTTTCACATGCTTAAATAGGTTATCAAAGAAAAAAAAATAAGAAAACGGGCATACTCACAAATAGGAATTGCACTTTATTTTCACAAACTACAACTTTTCTCACTTTACTTGGTTATCAGTTATAATGTCAAATTACAATAAAAAAGAACCACACCCTTTGACATATAAAGTTTTTTTTTAAATATTCTTTTCTTGCAGCACAATCAAATGCAACAAGGCTCTACCGCCATCTTGCTTTTCCCGCCATTACTTGCAGTCAAGTTTTTTTTTAATTGTCCCACAAATATTATTTAAAATATTGATTAATCAGTTTCTATTAAAGTTTGTGTGGTATAAACGTTACACACAACACATATCACACACAACACACATCAATGGCTCTATAGCACACTGTATGAGCAGGCGCACTATAATATGTATGACGCACAAGTTCTTGTCTCGCGATTTTCACTCCAACTGGTGTTCGTCCTAACATATCAATGAGTAAGAGACAGTGTGGGTAGATTAAAAATAATAGTTATTATAGTCACAAACACTACAGTTTGTATAAATCTTGACTAGTATTTAACACATAGTTTTTTTCCTTTTTTCACATTAGATACAGGTGCAAACGTGGAAATGGTCCACCAGATGGTAAGTGGCCACCACCGCCCATGGACATCGGCAAAACAAAAGATACCCTCTTGTTTTGTCGATGCATCATCGAAGAAAGAGTGGGCAGAGGGAGTGAAGAAAAAAATGCTACGGTCTCAGCGGACCCTGAGTAAGAGCCCACAGTCCACTAGATCCGCAGCATTAATGGGGTGGAAGAGGGAGGAGGGGGGGGTAAGACTTAGCGGTTGGATTTGCATGCTGGTGGTGGCAAGCCAGTGGCAAGACAGGGAACAGACCCTCTATCACCAAGGGGGTGCTGGGTTACTCGGCTCTTACGAGATGCTCTCCTAGCGGCGGAGGGGAAGAATATTTTAACGCGCTCCTCACGGGTAATACCCGTCCCCTCACTTCTTTTTTGGTTGGGGGTTAGAATAAAACTTATTATTATTCAAATGCCATTTGTACTTGAGCCAATATTAGTTATGACTCCCCTATATCCTATAATATTCAATTCGTCATTCAACAAGATCCAATGCCTGTGTTTATGCTTCATAAAATAATTTTGTACGCATTCAGTTATATTGCTATTACCCGAATCGAAGGGCGGGGTTTTTTACGATTATTCCCGCAAGCACTTCTCAAACTTTTATCGTTTCTTAAATCGATAGACTTTAATAGGATTTATTCTCTTGCCCATCTCAAATGATAAGGACATAAATATTTTTTTGATTGTAAAACTGTAGGGAGGCGAAACGGCAAATTTTATAATACATATATAAAATTTAAATCTTTTTCTTATACAAAGTTAAAAACTTTCTCTGAAAGTGAGCATACTTAAACTTTGAAAGATAAACGCGAAATTTAAACTCAAAATAAATTAACAATTTAGGTTTTAACGACCAATTTTTGGCTTTACTTACTAAAGAAACAACTTTGATTTAATTATTCTGTATGTTATACAATGTATGTTATATTATTTTGTATACTTTAAAATGATAAAGAAATAATTAATTTCCTAAAATACGATACCATTATTATTTTCTGCGTTGCTCGACAAACATTGCGACATTACTAGGTTTTAATAAAGATGACTGTAATGTTACTTAATGTTGGATCTCTTTCGGTATTCACGTCTTACTTTTACCCTCTTATCTACCGGTGGTGTACCACTGACGTCGCCAGGTCAGAAGTGTTGTTTGACTTTAAAAATTAAATACACGTATCAAGTAAGAAGTAATAAGGGCAAACTGTGATAAGAAATATCGTTGTATCTAATGGAAATACCTTTTAATAAAACATACGGCATCCTATAAATGTAGTCCAATAAAGCATATTTAGAAAAATAACATTTATGTAGTCAAGTATAAGTTGTACAATTTTTATGTAAGGCTCAAGTGAGCCCTAATAGATTATAGTGTCACAGGGCGACCGTTGTCAACGAGCAGCTGGGGGCCTGTCACCGTGCACAGTGCCAGGAAACAATTTGATACTACCCTTAATGTTGGACTATTTACAAGGTTTTAATAAGAACCTTTCATTCCGAGAGTGATGTGGATGCCATTGCTTCAAGCGATTGGAAATTAATCTATAAACTCCACCTAAACGACTTACTTTAACATCTAAGTGTAAACTTGGAGTTGACAATTAATTCGTGTTGTTTTACTTAATACTCACTGAAGTTTTTACTACTTATGATAACAAAATAAGTTTACCTAAATTCGATTGTTCTTCCATTTACCAACAGACAGTTCTAGTCACTACATCCGTATCCCAAGTTTCAGTTTTGTCGCATACCAGAAAGTCCGACATAGTGGACTTAAAGTGAAGTCATTTTATTTTTCTTATTCTTCTAAGCAAACCCTTTCATTTGATACCTGTATCATGGGCGAGCAAAAAAGTTAATAATTCGCCTTCAACCTTGAGTCGTCTGTCATATTGGGTTAACTACAACATACATAAATACATACATAGGTTTAAATAGTGAAACCAAGCAGTGGAAGCGAGTGTTGGAATTTTGTTAAAAAGTCTTGCAAACATATTCTTTCCTTCGTCACAAGCCCAAGGCACTGCTTGGGTTCCTGTCGTAAATGGAAGAGATCATAATGTTTAGTTATTTATCGGTTCAGTAGCAGTATCTACGTTGCATTTACCCAATATCTCTCTCGTTCTCGCCTTTTTCTCCGAGTTATACAAACATACCAAATTGAAAATGTAAATAAAATAATTTGTTAACACTCTCTAAATTGTTCGCCCGAAATTCTCAGATCTTACTAAAAACTTATTGACATTTTAATGTTTTTGTTAATACCTTAGCTAAAATATTTTTATAATTTAGTGAAATTTGGCCCATACCTAATAAGTTTTCTTATGTCCTCAAAGAGAATTGTACGAATCGTTTCAAAACTCTTCTTGTTTGTAAAGAGCTAATTGAATGTTATCTGAGTTGTTGCCTATATCTGTCGTCTTAAAAATGGGGAAAACTTTTGGAGCATCCCGCTTCTTCCATTATTACAAAACTTTTCTTTGACAGGCTTTGCGAAACAAGACAATTACTGAATGATAATATTTATATTTCATACTTGTAAGCGTTGCAACAAATGTAAATAATTGTTTTTAAGATTAGAAAGACAAGTAGCGTCGTCTTTAACAATACGAGTTGGTACGATTGCAAAACTCCTATAAATTACTGTGATATTATCTCGAATGACAGATATAGATTCAGAAAGTAAAAAAGTAATATTCCTACGCATAGTTTGAATTTTATAAGCATAATAACAGGTCTTTGCTTACGCATTGTTTGAATTTTATATATATAGGTTTTTTCTTAAGCATTGTTTGAATGAGATTGCCGTTTTGCGATACTATGAAAGGCATTTGAAGTCCAATTTTTTCTTTTTTCGCTAAGAATACTAAGTTCAAATTATTTTTATTTTTCAAATATGAAATTCTTTTTTTAATATTATTCGTTTGTTTAATGTTTTGTTTTCATCTCATTTGTACGTTTTTTCTTATCATGAATACGTTAAAAATTCGAGTGTGAGTGGCAGCAAAGCGGCAGAAGAGGCACGCAACATCAACGACGTATACGGAGCGAACACTAGTAACGATCGCACCACACGGTATTGGTTTGCCAGCTTCCGTTCTGGAACTTTCGACATAAGAAATTAACCCGTGGCCGAAAACATCAGTCGACAATGACGAATTAAAGGCGATTGTGGAGCTGATTCTCCGAATTAGCTGCAGCTTTCCATGTTTGCATCAAAACAATATTGGACCATTTTCCAGCGTCGAATCAGCAAGGTAAAAAAGCTTGACTAACGGTGTAAAGTTACAAGAACTGGAGTTGGAAGTTCTCCGTACTTGCCCCTACAGACTTCTACTTTTTCCATAATTAGGATAACTTCTTGGCGGAGAAAAATTCAATAACCGAGAGGCAGTTCAAAATGCCTTTGAAGAATTAGTTGCCTCCCATCCAGTATACTTCTTCAAAAGGGGCATCAATAAGCTACCACTATGTTGGCAAAAATAAATTTTCCACGGGTAATTACTTTGATTAATAATAAAAAATATATAGAGAGGAAAGGGTGTTAACTTATTTCATAAAAAACGGCAATTTTATAGATAAAGACCTAATACATACGCACTGATATGCTGATAGAATAATAAATAAATTATTCGAAAGAATCCGTTACGAGAATGGTGCCTTTGCAATTTTTCTAGAAATTTTCAGTGCCAAAAATTCCAGTACTTTCGTTTCGTGTCACTATCTACCTAATTTGTCTTTTACCTATACATATT
This sequence comes from Limenitis camilla, assembly GCA_905147385.1. NCBI lineage: Eukaryota > Metazoa > Arthropoda > Insecta > Lepidoptera > Nymphalidae > Limenitis > Limenitis camilla. The sequence continues at coordinate 9,966,377 of LR990230.1, read as the reverse complement.
ACCTATTTGTCATTTTTTTAAAACTGCTCTTACAGAAAAGACAAGGTTAACTCAAGAAGATCTCGTTATCATGTTTTAAAATAATTCCTTTAGAGTTACTGTATAAATTCCAATCTCCACCAAACTCTTCAAAACATCAAAATAGCTTTATTTTTGGCTTTGACTGGGTATTTCATAATTGTCTTTTTTTTAATTTTCTATTTAACGAGGTCTTGCAATATTTCAGTAATGAAAACATTAACTATCATTAGATCATCATCATTTATTTTTACTAAATAAATGTCAATTTTGACATTTTATGAGTTAAATAAAAGACATTACATAAAAAGTCATATATACATTCTAACCGCCTCATTTCTGTAAAAGCAAGGTAAAAGTGACAACGAATTCCCCTCCAAACGGCATTTGGTTAAATTACAGTCGTTTATCAAATTGTCACCTGCTTTATTTGCAAATAAAGTTCTCTGGCAATATACGAGCTTTTAGAAACTCAATTAATTTGAATAAAAATAATTGGGAGACCTTGTTTTGAAAAGATTGAACTGTCGCGTCTCTCGAATTAATGTTTATTAAGGATAATGTGGTATAATGTATAGCTCTTATATCTTTCAAAAAAAATAATATAAAAAGTTTCTGGTACGTTCTGTAAATTAACTTAAATCAAAATCAAACATTCTGACTATTAAGTTTGTACCTCGTGTAAAAACATCTGTCGGGTTTGACATTGCTTTTGCCACTGTCTTTTTATTCTATTGCTAGCCCATATTTAAGCCGTCTTTGATTAGAAATTAATATTCAGATTATTACAATAAACATTTTATGTTTTGAGTGAATATTTCAATAATTTTTATATAAACTCTAATCGTAAGCTTTTTAATAAAAAAAGGAATTTTTAGACAATGAAATCATCACCTTCTGGCCCCATCATCGGACTTTCGACACTTAGTGTAATATGTTAGGCTCCTCAAAGCGTTCATGAACACAAACTTCTACGGAGGTAAGAGGTGGTAAGTTTTTGTCTTACTAACTACATGTTGTTGTTTGTTTGCTCCATTTCAATTTAAAACTAATATAAGGGTGTTAATAATAATAATAATAATGAATCAAAATGTATATCTATTTCAAGTCAGAAGGCAAATTTCATATAAGCTTTAAACAAACAATTCACTTTCAAGTTTGTAGATTTCTCCAGACAATGCTTTATGTTTCAAGATTATGTCTACCCATCACTGCAACTTTCATTCTGCAATTGCAAAGAGTTTTAACATTGCACATAGGAGATCTACTTCAAATCAGGTAGATAGCTCTAAAATGTATTACACCATTTCCTAGCGAAGCCGTTTTATCGAGCTCCATACATTTTTAAGCAGATAAATGGGAGGTGCAATACAAAGTCATTTTGCCATACAACTGAGGTATTGTTTACGAAATAGCGCAGGAGAAATATTTTACACCAACCCGTTCTTGATTCTATTTAGTGGTTTACATTTATTTAAAAATCAATTTTGTTATAACGTATTATTATTCTCCTTATTACTCCTTCTTTAACTCTTATTACACACCTTCAACTAGCCTTTAAGAAAAGTACTTTATAGAAAAAATCTAATAGCTGCACTAAGAAAGAGCGAATTTCTTTAAATATTCTGGTTTTTGAGTTATTAATCTATCCGTCATCTTAGTCCTACTATAACCCGAACCAGTAAGGGTACACGCCAAACTACTTAGGTATTAATGTAATTTAGATCTTCGGAAAAAAGAGGGAAAAAATCAAGACGCAAGTCAAGAAGCAGATGAGTATTTGATAATCACATAATATAACTGAAAAAACACGAATGCCATTAATAATATGGTGAAAGATAACCTTCTTTTTACACGCTTTTTATTAGCTTCACTTGTATGTCAGTATGTTAGTATGTCAGTCTGTCAGTATGTCAGTATGTCAGTATGTAACTCTCAGTGGGTAATTTGCGCGCCTGCGGCCTTCCTTGGTTCTGGTAGCCGTTTCTCAAGCGTGATTTTTTTTAGTTAAAAAAAAAAACTAAATAAAAATCACGCTTTTATAAATAAATCAAACTAAAAAGTAAAAAATAAATAATAGTTTAAAAAAACTAAAAACACGCTTTTTATTATAGAAAACCAAACTAAAAAATAGAAAATAAATTTTAATAAATTTAAAATAAGAATAGTGTTAAAAATTTCAATAAATATAAATTAATAATAGTGTAAATAAAAAAAATGTATTTCATTTAAAAAAAAGCGTGGGGTGCTTTTTAAGATATTATCAAAATGATAATCACTACTCATATCTGTCAATAAAATATTTATAACTATTGACACCATGCACCCCACGCGTTTTTTAAATAAAATACATTTTTTTTATTTACACTATTATTAATTTATATTTATTGAAATTTTTAACACTATTCTTATTTTAAATTTATTAAAATTTATTTTCTATTTTTTAGTTTGGTTTTCTATAATAAAAAGCGTGTTTTTAGTTTTTTTAAACTATTATTTATTTCGTTGCCATTTTAGTGCGCAAATATCTACAGCTTTATATTTCAGTGAAGCAAAAACAACCAACAACTGATATTTTACTTAGTCTGAATATATCTGAAATTGCCTTTAATCATTAATAACAAATATATCCGTAATATATCCATTAGTCAGTTTATTCCGAAACAAATTATCTTTCGCTAGACAAGCGATAAATCGTTGTCACTCATGCGTTCTTCCCATGGGCGGTCAGTACTCTTAGACCCGAAAATGAATATACTCAAGCATTTCCCACGGGCTTGCGATTCTACGAACTTCGCTCATAAATCCACGCCTTACATGATGCTTGTTTGCATAATACAAGACTTAGTCGGCTTTGTTTCAGCAGTTTGATAGGTAGGCAACATGTGCTCCTGACTAGCTACAACACCATCTGCGGTATTTAGTTATATTTACGTGGTAAAAGCCAAATATGCTAGTTTATGAATTATATATATAATTTAGGATGCCTTAAAATATTATCGTTAGTATCTATAATTTAAAATAATTCGGCCAAATGCGAGTGTGGAACTCGCGCACTGATAGTTCCGTACAATTTTAATAAAGGGGCAAACACTATCAAATTATGATTTTCTTGTGATGGGTCAAAATATCATCATAAGTACAAAGTATTGGGAGACGTTTAATCTCGATATTAGTAATACGTGTTTTAATTGACATATTTATAATTAATTACAAAAATAATATGTATAAGAAAACATGATAAAACAATTTTAACAAAAAGAAATTAACCGACTTCTCACTTCTAAAAAAGTAAAAATTATTATAATAAATAATTTTAAAGTAGGTGAACATATATTAATAAAATACATATTGCCAAATATAGAACCTCCTTTTTTTATTGGAGTCGCTTAAAATATTTTACAAGTTGTCATTTAGCAACATGTCATGTCGCCAACAGTCGTTGCTAAGATATAGCTTTAGATCCATGTTTGCGATTTTACTAACATTCGAATATGTTATACATATACATGTCTTCGGTACATATTGATAATTAATAAAAAGAGAAGAGAGTTGTAATCTATATGCAGACTAACATTATGACGGCTTGACTATAATATCCTCCTGGGCTTATACTTTAGACTCAGAGCTTTAGCGTTACTCCTAGAATACTCGCGATGTAAATTCCATGATTATTCTGTCGTGATGGCGTATTTATTTTTACACTTCCTTGATTTGTGTTCATTAGTTGGCCAACATTCAAGTAACCGGATGCCAGTCGTACCAATATCAAGATCATTAACAGGATGCTACTCAAGTCAATCGTACCAACATCAAGATCAAGTAACAGGATGGTACTCAAATTATAAGTCTTGCTAACATCATAATTAACAGGCGGCCGTTCCTGACCTAAATTACTACCTCGTAATTTCCGACATTCCTAAAAAGTTTTTTTTTAAATTTAACTAATTGGCAATGAAGTTAAAATTGCCAAACAAGTGAAATTGAATAATAACAAAATTAAATTGATGAAAAAAAAAAATTTAAGTTTTCGTGAAATTAACTGAATGTCAAAACTAAATGAGCATCAAAAATAAAACGTAACACCTGACACCCGGCCATCTTGATTCTTAATTACGTCCTCGTAATCTATACCTAACCTGTTACAAAATATTTATCCAACTATATAAAATATTTGAACTGTTTATTATACTTGAGTTTATTTACATGTAAAATTTAATTGATTTATTTTTTTTTATTCGTTATTTTTTTCAATTTAAAATTTTTGTGATATTGGTTTGTTTTTTTGGCCAAATGACGGATGAGACGTATTCATTTATTAGTCTTTTAAACTGAAAACAACACAAAACAAATTAATTTATCAAAAATGATGCTACTCAAGTCCAACATCAAGATCAAGTAACAGGATGGTACTCAAATTATAAGTCTTGCCAACATCATAATTAACAATATTTAAGCCTTGATTAATGTTAAGCTAGAGAATTTTAAAATTTTGAGAAACTGGAAGAGGTGCCTAAATTTAAAACATTATTGATCATTCTAAAAATTAAAAACTTCATAAATTAATTAATGGAATTTATATTGTACTATTTTATTTTTTGCTCTATAACTTTTTTTTAATACATTTTACAAAAAAAATTACCTCAGACCAATCTTGTAGTAGATCTTTTGAAAAAAAATTTTCTATGTATTTTTTTTAATTTCATTCATTTAAACGCTGTTACAGCGCTCCGAAGTTGATCGGGTTCGTCAATGCTCATGAGAATCCGGTCAAAACGAAATGTAACTTATTTTTGATTTTTGTTTTATTGTAAATATATTCTTAAAAATGTTTTGTTAAATCAGTACAACTTCACTTATTCATTGTTAAATCTTTTCACCGCCACCTATGTGGTAGGCGCGTTTTTTTTTACGTGGTATCCCGAGTAGGCTTACTCCGCAGACATCTTGCTTATTTAAACCATATATCAAGTAAGTTAAGGTCTTTCTGAGCATCTTGAATTAAATTTTCTATCTTATTACCGTAATAAAAAGAGTAGTGACCGCGTATAGTGAAAGTTCGAATTTAAGATTAAGTTTGCTTATGTTATTTATGTAAATTAGAAATAATACAGACCCTAATATCGAGCCTTGAGGAACCCCGCAAAACATTTGTTTTTGAAAACTTTTGTATTCTCCGATTTTGACCTGGAAACGACCAGTCAAGTACGATTCAAAAATCTTATGAGCTGTTCCATTGATTCCTATGCCTTTTAATTTGTTTAAAAGTATCTGATGACTAACTGTATCAAATGCTTTTTTAAATCAATAAATATATCAAGGGCAATTTTTCTTTCATCTAAGTTATTTTTTACTTTCGTTATAAGATCAACAGCTGCAGACTTTGGTCTAAATCCGTATTGTTTTGGATATAAGAAATCAATATAGGTTAAGTAGGAATCTAGTCGATTGTAAATAATTTTTTCAAGGATCTTTGAAATTACCGGGAGAACAGAGATTGGGCGATAGTTAGGATCTGACTTCAGATTTTATCACTCTCGTACTAATACTATCAATTCCCGAACTAGTATTGCTATCAAGATTATATATAATTTTGAGAATTTCTCTGCTTGTAACTATGTTAAATTTACTAAGGCCAAATTTAGAATTTTTTAAGTCAAGCGTGGCATTGGTATATATTTTGTTGTTATGATACTTTGTGCTAATTTCTTCCGCCAGTTTTTTACCTACACCAGAAAAAAAAAATCGTTAAAATGTTAACAAATATCATTTCCATCTTTTAATTCTAGGTCGCCTTTTCTTAATTTGGTTGGTAACGATATTTCTGTAATTTTATTATTTGTTAAATTATTGACCCACATTTTTTTTGGCTTTTTGATACAATCTGAAAATCGTTTCAAGTAGTAGTTGCTTTTCATAACTTGAATTTTTTCTAGAACTGTATTTCTTTCACTTACAAATTTTTTCTTTATGTTTTCATCATCTGGGTTAGTTTTACATTGCTTCCATAGTATATTTTTTATTAATTTCACATAGTATATCTTTATTTATCCAGTCTTGTCTAGGAGGGTTTAATATTTTAATTTTTTTGATTTTACACTGCTTCAGAGTATATATCAATTTCTTTTCAAGTCTATTATAGTCATCGTTGTTTGTACCTAAATTATTCATTTTTAGAATGTTATAAAGCTTTGTGTAATCAATAGTTTCATATTGAATCTTCTTTTTAATATCTGCATGGAATTGATCAATTTCAACAATGGCTAGATGAACTCGGTGACCTTTAAGATTAGTAAAAACATGGTCGAGTAATGTTTTATTTTGTGCAGTTTCACGAGTACAGTATCGTGAATCTATTTTATTGATTATTTTGTAACCATGTTAATTTAATGTGTCTTTATAATCTTCCACTAATTTGTTTTGATTTAATAGGTCCGGATTAAAGTCTCCGAATACTAAAGCTCTTTTTTTACTATTTAGTTGCTCTGTAAGAGTGTCCAGGAAGCCTTTCACATTTATTCGACCAGGTTTATATATAGCGCTAATATCAACAAAAAAATTTTCCAAATGTATCCAGAGGATTGTCTTCTTTGGACATTTCTTCAATTATACTATATTTTATGCTATTTTTAGCAAAAATTGAAACTCCTCCACCTAAAGTATTTTTTCTGTATTGATAATAGTGAGTATAGCCTGGTATATGTACCCTCTTAGCCTTTTCATCGGCCTTTATCCAAGTTTCTGTTAATATTATTAGGTGTAAGAGAGGTTTGAAGGACTCCACTATATATAGTAATTCGTCAAGTTTCCCAGGTTTCATTATACTACGTTTATTTGGATATAGACATTTTAGGGATGTTTTGTTTGTTTTTATGTCGTCATATTGGTTAGCAACTTGGTAGGTGGTATCAGAACATTTTACTTTTTTTTTTCTTGTAGCATGGAGTTTTTTGAAAGAGAGGTGACAATTTTAGGTATACCTTTTACTTACATATGTAGTATAAATTTCAACTTCATAACTTCACGTATTCTTCAAATAATGCGTCAAAACCAAAATATATAAAAGAACATTTTTATTTAGGATTTAACAACAAATTGCCATTTTTAGGATTTTTCTCCATATCCATTCGAGACCGAGACCTTGCTTCTTGCAAAAAATCATGTTCCTAGTTCAAAAGACGAAGCCTTTTGAACTAGGAACATGATTTTTTTCACGAGGGAATTGTGATTTATCTCGTGAATCAAAATTACAATACATGAGATAAAAGCGGCTTTTCATTAAATTGACTTAGCAGTTTGATATTTTTACATATTTGACGAACTAGAGATTAGAATATTTTGTATAAATTTCAACTTGATATCTTCACGTTTTTCTGAGAAAAGGGTCATGCGTGACAGTCAAAAAAAGTTAATTTTCTAGTGAAGTAGAAAAAAAATTACAGTTTTTTAATTTTATCCTTTATTTGTGCTATGAGACATTATGCTAAATTTCACGACGCTAGGTCATTGGGAAGTACCTTATAACTAGATAAGTGAACACAATAACGGTCATATCTTTTTAATGCGTGGTCTCAGAAGTTTGATTTTTTGCCAACCGGAAGGGACCGCTGGCTTGAGTATTTCTTATTAATTTCAACTTGATACTTTCACGCAATCCTGAGTAAAATGGTCTTGACAGATGGACAGACAAACACTTTTGCATTTATAATACAATTTATTTTCGGTTTTGTGTCCGCTAAACTTTAACGTATGGATCTCTTGACTGAGTTTACTTGTTTCTCAAAATCTGTAACATAATGGAATAACAATATCGAATCGAATCTATATTTAGCATTGAGAAAGATTACAATATATTAAATTTGTCAAACAAACCAAAGAAGATAGAAATAACAGCATACATTTAGTAATTTCTTTACTGACATTTAAGAGGATAAAACATGACAAGGGTTTGTATGACAGCCGCGATAGTAACGTCCTGAGCCGACCGAAGTCTGGGTACAGTTGTATTATCATAGGCCATTCGGACGAGTGGTTTACAATATCTATTATATTTATTACTAATCAACCCGTCCTGGGTTGAGTGGACTGAACTTTATTTCACAAGAATTTTAATTTTTTTTCCTGTTGTCTAATTTAGATAAAACAAAGTCTATGTTATATGTGATGCGCGTACAAACATACGGACTAAAAGATAAACAAACAGAAATTCTGAAAATGATTGTTTCGGGTCCTTTTTGTTGGTAATAGAGACTTAGTGTGAGGGACTTTAAGATTTCTTAAATATGTTATGTGTTCATTTTTATTAGGTGTATATTATGTTACCGTAAACTTGTAAATATCGTTAGATTATATTGTATCTTTTTCGTTTGTTGACTTGAGTGTCAACGTAAATATTTTTGACAGTTAAATGTCTTGTCGAAAGTCAAATTTGGGTTATTTTTCTAACACGATTTTTATATTGAAAGACTTGATTAATTTCCATACAGGTATATTATGGTGTGTTACAGTAAAATGTTCGAATGGGAGCTTGGGAGCAACTTTACTGTACCAACTAAATATAGGTATATTAATCTAAATTACAATTCCTCTGACTTTCGTGCGAATGAGCCCAATGTGATAGTTTTACAATAGAAGATATTGTTATTTTGTAATCCATTTAAATTATATTCACAACACTATTTTATATAACTTTAGTAAGCTTTAACTTATTATTGTTAGTAGTAGTTAGTAACTTCTGAATAGCTTTAGATAGAAATTTGAATAATACTCCTACTAATATAATGTTATATATTTACAAGTTTTAGTAACTACTATTTGTTTTAACAAATATAAAACTTTAGTACAAAAAAACCTTAAACAGTCAGTGCAGTAATTATAGAATCTGGAGTATTTCGTAATCTATACTATTATATAGAGGACAGGTTTGATAGTTTGTTTGATTGTTTGTTGCGAATAGGCTCGAAAAGTACTGAACCGATTTTGAAAATTCTTTCACTGTTAGAAAACTACACCATTCGTGAGGGACAAAGGTAATTTAGTGTTGCCATATACATTTAAATTAAAAAGATATGGCCATTTAAGTGCCATGAGGTGGTCATTTTGTAAATTGAAGAACTTCTCAGGAACAACAAATCCGATTTAAAAAAATTCACTAATAGAAAACTACACTATTCGCGAATGGAAAAAGTGATTCAGTGTTGCCATATACATATTTTACATAATAGAATATGGCCATTTTGTTGCTACTGATCCGATTTTAAAAATTCTTTCACTGATAGAAAACTACACTATTCGTGAGGGACAAAGGTGACTTAGTGTTGCCATATACATTTTTTAATTAATAAAATATGGCCACTTTGTTGTTTCTAATCTGATTTTAAAAATTCTTTCACTGTTAGAAAACTACACTATTCGTGAGTGACAAAGGTGATTTAGTGTTGCCATATACATTTTTTAAATAATGAAATATGGCCACTTTGTTGTTTCTAACCTGATTTTAAAAATTCTTTTACTGTTAGAAAACTACACTATTCGTAAGTGACAAAAGTGATTTAGTGTTGCCATATACATTTTTTAAATAATAGAATATGGCCATTTTGTTGCTACTGATCCGATTTTAAAAATTCTTTCACTGAGAGAAGTCTATAGTATTTTCATCTCGTTTTCTCTTATAATACTATCATTGTCTCTCATCCTCTCTCTTTTTTCTCACTTTAATTTTTATTTTTATCTGTTCAGAATGATTAGCCTCTTTTCACTTTCTTTCGATAATTTCTCTCTTTCTCTCTCTCCTTTACCAATTCCATTTTAGTTCTGCTCTGTCCTCCCTCTTTTATCATCTGTCGCTTTTCTTTAATTTTGTTTCTATTATTTTTCTTTTTATAACTTTTTCTTACTCTCTCTAATTTTTCAAATAATTAAAAACTACACAATTACAGAATGACAATTTAAGGACATTAAAAAAAAATTAAAAAAAATACTTTAAATACCCGGAGCGAAGCGAGGGCAGCCCTCTAGTGTTCAATATATTAGCTTTATGTGTGAATCGCTATTTGATACGATGTCACATCTAAAGTTTTGTCGCTAACTTAACAAAGCAAACAGCGCTATAAACAAAAACAATTATTTACAGAGAAATAATAATAGTGTTAATAAAACTAAATACTTACAAGCATCGTTTAATTATACGAAAGAATCAATTGCGGTCTGATTGCGGTTGATGATGAGTAACCCCTGTCCACTAAAAGATTTCGAAAGGGGGTCAATGAGTTGAAAACAGGGGTTACCTATAATTCTTATGTATAATGTTCAGGATATAATTTTAAAACCTGTAATTGTTTCAGTGTACAATAGTAGATTTTTTTCCTATTTTAACCTTCGAAATGGTGTACAATATAATGATAAAAGCTGTTTATTTACAGACGAATAATATGCTAAATGGTCAATAGGTCTAATAAGTTTGGAAAAGTCTGTTTTAAACAAAAAAATGTTGGAAATTGACAATGGCGAATAACAAAGATCCAATGCACGTACTATTTATTATTCTAACTAGTTTTCGCTCTCGATTTTGCCTACGTGACTGTCATGGACAATATCGACAGTAACTATGTAACGTTAACAAAACGCTTAATTCGAGGTTTGCAAGCTTTTAATAATGAAACTTATTATAGTGCAAGTTTTAATTGTAATTTTTTTTGTTTTGCTTGCTAAAAGATTGTTATTATAATGGTTTTCGCGACAGACAGACATTGGTATAAAAATTAAAAAATAAGCGTTTTGGCTTATATTTGTATTATGAAGCTGTCCTCGCTTTTTTAGGTTTTAAATATCTTCTATGTTCAGACATTCGAGCTCTAAAGCATTGAAAGTTAATAACAATATTTTGTGTCATGCACATGCAATTTAGATAGAAAGTCGAGCAGCGCCTTAGACTCGCGTCCAATATGTTTAAATTCCTTTTATATAATTATAACGATCCCCTTAGCTGCCCGAACACTAACTACAGTAGATAATAAAGTTATCTTATGTTAGCAACACTGTTTATAAAGTAGTATTAGCGGGTAGGTCATTTTATATTATGTCAAATATATCGACGTGTAGACAATATATAACCTTTAATGACATAGATTAGACTCAGTCTTTCTGGTGTTTTCTCGCAGTGTTTATGGAAGTTAGTACTATAGCGTCGTGGTTAAGGTCTCCCTTCTTGAAGTTCACGTAAGGAGAGAGTTAATATATTATGAAATAGCTCTTTGAACCAGCTTCTGGGTCTTAAGCCCCAAGCGCTACTTGGCTCCGTCTTGCATGTGTATACGTATACACATGCAATTAACCTCAAAAACCTCCAGAAGGGTGACCTAACCACGACACTATAACTATAATACTATTTTCCAGTAAGTAAACTGCACGAAAAACCAAAGAGACTGACATTAATCTATCTTGAAAAAGGTTATATATTGTCTACATATCGATATACATGGAATAATATAAAAGGTACCCGCAGCACTTAATTTATAAACAGTATTACTGAAAATTGATAAATTAGACTTAATTTAGTAGTTAGATACACTCAATTTTGTTTTGTGTTCCTAATCGCAAGTTATCGTCTAATAATGTCTGTTAAATGAGCGTGAACGATGGTGGAAGAGGAAATTAGTATTAATTGTTGAAGAAAATCTAACGTTTATTAAATTTAATGTCTTAGGTATATTTCTGTAATTTGAAGCTTTAATAAAACAAACTTAGCCAGGTTTAGCTTCAGCTACTCCGATTAATTTTAATAAAGCAGCTATTGGTGAAGCTTTTGGTTGTTTTTAATTTAATTTAATATTATTTTGTAGAAGATTCCGATCCATACGTTAATAAGAAATTAATTATGCTTACTTATTTTATAAATGCTAAATTGTGATAGGTAGTTTGGTTTGTCCTATTTCACTTGGTCGTGAGGAAGGAACGTATCGACCTGATTTTATTTGTATAGGCTACTTTTAATCCCGAAAAAAATGACAGACTATGCGAGATAAACATAAATGTTTTTTAGACAAAAGACCTATCCTGTTAGCAACACTGTTTATAAAGTAGTAGTATCGGGTAGATCATTTTATAATATTTCAAGTATACCGACGTGAAGACAATATATAACCTTCAGTGCGATAGTTTAGTCTCAGTCTCTCTGGTATTTCGTGCAGTGAACATGGAAGTTAGTGTTATAGTGTCGTGATTAAGATTACTCTTCTCGAGGTCCACGTAAGTTTACTTTATTATCTATTGTCGTTAGTGAGGTCGAGTGGTGGAGGTGAGAGTTAATATATTATGAAAGAGCTCTTTAAACCTGCTCCTGGGTCTCAAGCCCCAGGCACCGCTCGCCTCAGTCTAAATTGCATGTGTATACGTATTGCTGTACAGTGATGAGTATCATATATTTCTCTTATATTTTTAGAAATCCTATGTAATTTTTTAGTTTATTTGGATATTCGTCGAGCTTTTAATGACATAAAAAATCATATTTTCAGATAATCTTTCATAGTAATAAACAATATTAAAATTGTGTGAGTGATTAGGTATGTCTAATGGTCCCAGATTTTTGTGTTTTGTATTAGATTATACTTTGAAATATAACATACATTGTACACAAAAATACGATCAAAGTAGCATTTTACGTGCGCGACCATCATTAATTATTCAATATCGGTCAAAGCACGCCTTTGTTATATAAATGTGCTGGACCTATTATCATAAAAAAAATCTGAATTTCTTTCAGGAATAATTACACTAACTGGTCACAAAGGCTCGTTGATGTAGTAGAGAGTCTGACTCCAGAAGTTTAGTTATATAAATCTCAACTATACTTTAACCTTAGATGGCTGACGTTCCCAAAATAATCATACTTACAAGGTTACTATTTGGCTTTTTTACGATCGAATCTTGTATATTGTGTGTTCATACATTTCCCTTTAGTTGCTCTTACACGAACAATTATCGTTTATCCCTCAGGAACTCTGGGTTGTTCCGAGATAAAAGAATTCTGTGTCGATTCAAGTTACAAACAACATGTGTAGAAAATTTTATTCCTATACATAAGTCATAAGTAATTTAAAAATGTTTTGAAGCTAAGGCGGATAAAAAAACAGGTAGGAGAATATAAGCTATTTACTATCAAATTACAATACACAAATATGTCGGAGAATAGTAAAATATTAATGAATAATCGAACCGTCTTCGCTATCTATCGCGTTGGAGTAGGGTAGTAGTCCCTTCCGTCGGTATGACAGTGTGCGCGGTCTCTCAAGGAGTGAAGTAGTCTCTAGATAGTGTCAGTGAGTGCTAAGTGCAGTGTTGTGTTAAGTGCAGTGTTGTGTTAGTGCTGAGAAAGCTGTTCAATTAAGGTCATGTGAGTACCTTACAATGTAATTGCCACATCTTGTATTGGGTAAGGTTTATATGAGTTTAACCTTGGCTTTAAAAAGAGAGCCAGAGCAGTGGAGGCGAGTGTTGTGATCACTTAAAGAAATTCCTTAAGCCTACACCTTCGTCACAAGTCCAAGGCACTGCTTAGGTTTCTCTCGTAATTGTTTGAGATATCTACATTGCGTTTACCCAATAGTCCATTCAATATTATCACCCATTTTAGTGTTCTCCAATATTCCCCTCCCCACCTTCCTTCTCGTTATTAACATCTAATCATAAAAATATACAAAGTAAGTTATAAAAACAGGCTTACCTTGTTAACCATATTGTCAATAAAGTCACTATGTTGACATCGAAAAACATTTGTATAAATAAAAGAATCAAAAGGTGTTCGTCAGTTTGACGAATATTACCTATGTAGGGTTAATAAAGCAGCAAAATTTTGTACAGATGCAAATTATCAACATAAATTATTATCAAATGTCTAAAAGAACGATTTATATACGCGATACCACAGTGGAGTTATTGAAATATATGTCCCTAAAGACAATACTTTGTACCGCGTATACTGACATTGGAGATTAAGCTTTACGCTGGTGGATAAAAGCGCAATATCGTAATAAGGATAAGTTAAAAAATATAATAGATATTACAATTGAGATAAAATACCAAACAAAATAGGATGATTTGTTCGGAGCAGTAGTATAAATCTACAAAATTTGCATAATAAAAAAACCTTTATTCTCGTATCCGAAGAGTAATCGAGAGGAAACTTTATATGCTGGTTTATATTTTATCTACACTACTATATAAAGAGGAAAGATTTGATTGTTTGTATGTTTGTATATTGCGAATAGGCTCGAAAAGTACTGAACCGATTTTGAAAATTCTTTCACCGATAGAAAGCTACATCCTTTCCGGTTAACATACTCTTATTAAAAAGATATGGCCATTTAAGTGCCGTAAGTGCCATTTAAGTCAATTTGTAAATTGAAGAGTTTCTCAGGAACTACAAATTACATTTTTAATTTATAAGTTACCATATCCATTTTTAATTAAAAGAATATGGCAATTTTGTTGTTACTAATCCGTATTTAAAAATTCTTTCACTGATAGAAAACTACACTATTCGTGAGTGGCAAAAGTGATTCAGTGTTGCCATATACATTTTTTAATTAATAGAATATAGCCATTTTGTTGTAACTAATCCGTATATAAAAATTCTTTCACTGAGAGAAAACTACACTATTCGTGAGGGACAAAGGTGATTTAGTGTTGCCATATACATTTTTTTTTTTTTTTTTTTTTTTTTTATTTCTCGATTTATTTTACGGGGCTTTTGTACGACATGTACATGTCAGCCCCATCATACCCTAATAACAATAACAATGAAAACTAACTTAACTGAATATTTAAATAAAAATGACAATAAAAATGTAAGCTTACTATACTAAATATTTAAATAAAAATAAAGCTGGTTCAGATACTGGACAACACAAAATAGAAAAAAACAGTCCTAAATCAATTGTATTTAACCTAAAGTTTCTTATAAGTTTATTTCTGACAGACTGAAATCTAGAACATTCGGCTAGAACATGATGCACATCTTCAACTATCCCACACACGTCTATACATTTTTTAAATAATAGAATTTGGCCGTTTTGTTGCTACTGATATGATTTTAAAAATTTTTTCACTGAGAGACGTCTATAGTATTTCCGTCTCTTCCTCTTATAATACTATCATTGTCTCTTATCCTCCCTCTTTTTTCTCTCTTTAATTTATATTTTTATCTGTTCAGAGTGATCAGTCTCTTTTCACTTTCTTTCTTTCGATTATCTCTCTCTCTCTATCTCTCCCTCCTTTAACTATTCAATTTTATTTTTGCTCTGTTCTCCCTCTTTTATCATCTGTCGCTTTTCTTTTATTTTTGTTTCTATTATTTTTCTTTTTGTAACTTTTTAAAATAATTCTCTTATTTTTCAAATAATGAAAAACTACAAAATTACAGAGTGATAATTTAAGGACATCAATTATAATATTGCATTAAATACCCGGAGCGAAGGGAGGGCAGGCCGCTAGTTTATAAATATAATTAAATGAAGATAATAAGTAATTAATTTTACTAAAAATAAACTATAACTAAAATTCTAACCTCCTCGCAATCAGATGGGAAGGTGCCGAAGATACTGGCTGCATTCCCTCTTTGAAATGCAATACTAATCTTTTGGCCAAAATGTAAGCCAGCTGGGTCACATCGTACAGGCGCGCTGAAACGAATGAAGATGTCGAACTTATTTATACATAATGTGTTGCTGGACTTGAGTTGATGTTTGAGCATTCCCAAAAGCAAACATCAGGCACGACTTCATTCATGAAAAATAAAAGGTAAATATGAAATTTGGCTTTTATGTGACAAAATACATCAATGACACAGTGTAAAAATTTGGATTGTAGTGGTCACTATCTAAACCCTATTACCTTATTATTTAGTTCCCTTGCTATAGTTACGCGTGACGGAATAAGTTATACTCGTGATAGAGGGTTTTACTCGGGATGGGTCTCCATCCGTTTAGTCGGGAGTATACACTGAATGGGAGGAAATCTACAGATCATCTGAGCAGGGGATGTGGACTAAGTCTCTTCTGCCTTCGCTCAGAGACATTAAAAATCTTTTCTCTCGAACTAGAACATCAATTTTTTTGACACAATTTCACACAGGGCATGCGTATCATGAGCAATACTTACATCGATTCGGAATCACGGACGATGAACTTTGTCCCTGTGATGATACAACTATTCATACTCTGACGCATTTATTGGAGGAATGCCCTAGGTTCGAGTCACAACGGCTCGATCATGTTATATGTTGCGATGCCGCTTGTGTCTCTCTCTCCCTTTGTCCTGACAGAAATTATGGAGAAAGAAAGCGCCCTAAAATCGTTCGTTAGGTATGTAGAGCAGATTTTGGGCCGCCTCAAACATTTTAATAAAACTTAACCCGGATTTGACTAATAAGTATAAGTATAAGTATGAACGGGCTTGTTTCCGCAACTCGACGTCACTGTGCGCCTATTTTGCGTAAAAGATGGGTGGCTAATCCTGCCATCCCAGCTCCTCTAAGAAGCTAATCAAACCTCTGGTGTCTCCAATAACCTCGGGGAGAGTCTTCGGTGACCCCAAGTGTTTGGCCCGGTAGTCGGTCACGCCTGTGCATTCCAGAACAATGTGGGCGGCCGTCTCTTCTGCCTCCATACAGGCTCTGCAAAGGGGGCTGTCAGTAACACCTAGATTAAACAGATGTTTGTTGAAGGGGCCGTGGCCCGTAATTATTTGAGCAATTTTGCGTAAACCAGGGCGGGTGAGGTTTAGTAACTTACGAGACAGTCGCCGGTTGATGCTAGGGAGAGCTTGTTTCGACTGCTTGCACCCACTTACCTCCGTCCAGTATTTATTATGTAGTTCTTTTGTGTGTTGCCGGATGGCTGATGTAGGCCATGCTGAGGGAAGGGGGACAATTGGTTCTGGTCCAATTGCAGCCATCTCTGACCCTTTCCTGGCCAGTTCATCAGCGGCATCGTTGCCACGAGAGCCACTATGACCCTTGATCCACTGTAGAGTTACGCTGTTGTTGTTATTACATACCTCCGTCAGTGATAGGTGGCAGTTGTAGATAAGCTTTGAGGTGATAGAATTGCTTTGTAGAGCTTGCAGTACGGATTTGCTGTCCGAGAGGATTCGGATGGAATAGTTCTTTACCTTTCGAGCCAGGATCGCAGTAGCTGCCGTTATGATACCCATGCATTCCGCTTGGTAAACGGTATTTTGAGCACCTAGTGGGGCAGCTATTTGTATATTTAGATCTTCCGAGAATACTCCGTATCCCGTACCTGATCCAGTTTTGGAGCCGTCAGTAAAGATCCTGAGATCTTTTAGATTTAGACCTTCGTTAGGGACCTCGTTCAGCTGTATTTTGTACTTCTTGTCGAAAACAAGTTGCTTTGGAGACCTGTCGTTTACCGCCTACAGCAGTGGTTCTTTTTGCATCACCTCTTGTAGAACCTCCGCGTGGGTGGTCTTGTTGGTCTTCCAAAGATTCAGAGTCTTTAACCTTGCCGCCGTGGAAGCTGCCTCTTGTTTTATGAAGAGGTGCAGAGCCGGGAGATTCAGCATGGCTTCTAACGCTGCAGTTGGTGTCGTACGCATGCCTCCTGTGATGGCTAAACACGCCAATCGCTGGAAGCTTTGTAGTTTGTTCCTTGCAGTTATGAGATTAGTGCGTGGCCACCACACAACTGCTCCGTAACATACCATGGGCCTTATCACTGCTGTGTAGAGCCATAGAACGATTTTTGGGGCAAGGCCCCAAGATTTACCTATCATTCTACAGCACTGCCAGAATGATATAGTGGCTGTATTTAGTTTCGCATCTAAGTGCGCGCTCCAGTTCAGCTTGCTATCAAGTATCACTCCTAAGTACTTTACCTTGCTTGCTAGCTGAAGTTCAGTATTGAACAGCTTGGGCAATTTGTAATTACCGAAAACTCTATTGTTCGTAAACATTACCAGTTCTGTTTTAGTTGGATTCACTGATAAGCCGTTGTCTCCGCACCATTTTTCCACGATTTTCAATGCTGCGTTCGTAACTTCACATATAGTATTGACAAACTTCCCTCGTACTAGAATTGCGAGATCGTCTGCGTAGCCTACTGTGTAGTAGTGTTTTTCGTTGAGGTTGGTGATTAGGTCATTTACCACCATGTTTCACAGAAGTGGCGAGATTACACCACCCTGGGGGCAGCCCTTCGCAACAATCGCTTTCTGTGATTTTCCCTCAACTAGTAGTATTATTCTATTCTGGAGCATGTTTCCAATCCAAACCTTTATAGTTGTGCATACTCCATGACGTTGTAGAGCATCTTTTATTTTGCTGAATTTTGTCTTATCAAAAGCACCCTCGATGTCCACGAAGGTACCCAGACAGAAGCCTTTTTCCTGTAGTGAACTCTCGATAACACTCACCACAGCCTGGAGTGCTGAGTCAGTACATTTTCCTTGACTGTACGCATGTTGATTTGGATGCAAGGGTATTTTCTGAAGGTATTTATCCCTCAGTTCTCTTTCACACAGCCTTTCCAGTGTTTTTAAAATGAATGAGGTAAGGCTGATTGGTCTGTATGATCTAGGATTAGAGTAGTCGCTTTTCCCTGGTTTGGGTATAAATATAACTTTTACCTCTCTCCATCTCCTGGGAACGTATCCATGCGCTAGACACGCTCTGAAGATGACGGTCAGCAGGAGGATAAGGGTCTCCCCCCCCATTGTAAAAGGGCAGGGAACCATCGGGTCCCGCCGACTTGAAAGGGTGAAACGTGTTAATAGCCCACCTTGTTTTGTCTACAGTGACCACTTCATGGGCTATTTGCCAGTCTTCTTCATTAGCAGATTTATTTTCCTCAGTCCATTCTTTGTGCTGCGTGATTTCGCAGTCAGGGAAGTGCGTCTCAAGGAGGAGCCGCTCTGCTTCTTCTGGTGAACTGGTGAAAGTGTCGTCTGGCTTACGTAAGGTGCCCAGTATCTGTCTGGGTTGGCTTGAAAGGACTTGCCTTACCCTGTTAGCTTGATGTTGGCATTCTATGCCCGTAGAGTATTTACGCCATCCTCCAGAACTTCTGTAACGGATGCGTTTTTTGTATTTTCGTTTACAGTCTCTGTAATGATCCCAGTCGTCATCTACGCCTGTGTTCATTGCACGGTTTAAAAGTCTTCTTACTTTAGCTCTGAGTCTCTCTAGATCAGGCCCCCACCACGGTTGAGCTTTTGGCTTGTCCGACGGTGGTGTGATAAGAGGACATGCAGTGTGATAGCAGGTAATCATAATGTCTTGTACGTGTTTTACCTGTTTCTCGATATCTTCCACACCCATCAAGTTCTCCGGAACCGTTACCTTTTTCAAGTGCGACTCCATCAACGTCTTATATAGGACGGGGTTCGTCTTGCGGGGTTTCCTGCGCGGCGATGGGTTGGTTGTATTTACCTCTAAGTTGAAACGTATCCATCTGTGGTCCGAGCAGGAAGCTTCCTTCGACACGTGCCAGTTGGATATTATATTTGACACTCCTTCTGTTGCCAGTGTAATGTCGACAATAGTTTTGCACCTCCTAGTAACAAAAGTAGGTTCTGACCCAACATTTATGATGTTTAGGTTTGTAGTAAACAGGTATTCAACAAGTTGCTTACCTCTCTCGTTGGAGATCTGCATGCCCCACAACGGGTGGTGCCCATTGCAGTCTGTCGCCACCAGCAGCTCCAGGTTGGCGCTCTCACAGTGGCTCACCAGCTTCGCCAGTTCTTCCGGCGGTGGCGGGTCTTCATCAGGCATGTAGACTGATGCGACTACCATCGTTGGCTGGTGTGTACTTGTGTCTAGTAATGAGATGGCGCATAGGCCTCTAGAACAGAATTCTGTTAAAGGTTGCGTCAGTATGTTATTAGTATCGAAAATACAGGACCTAGGACTGCTAGGTCCTGTGTGGTGTATCAGCTTACCTCCTTTGTTGGGAAGTCCACATATGCGGCCCTGTCTGACCCACGGCTCCTGGATCAGAGCAAGGGCTGTAGAGTTAACCTCCAACCACTTCCGAAGCTGAGCCGTAGCGGTAATACTGTGGTGGAGGTTGGCCTGTAGGATGTTACAGTCGGGTGAAGGGAATGCCATCTTCACATAGCATTACCTCCCCCTCCTTCACGTCACCGATGGCGAGCTGTTCCAATCCCTGGGTGCACTCGGCGTCGGATACATTCTCCGGATCTGGGGTCAAAGTGCCCTCGAGTTCCGTTGAGTCCCCGTCGTCGAGCGCTACGTCCGAAGAGGTCTCCGAGACACGCGCGCCGTCATCGGCGGGTTCAGCGGAGGTTGGTTCAGCTCCCAACGGTTTTGTCGCTTCTATGTGGACCTTTGTCACGTCAGTGTCCCTGGAGCTGCTCTCCTTTTGGTCTGAGACCTTGAAGGGAGCAGTTTCGGTGAACTTGCCAGTCGCTCCCTGGAACTTCAGGTACACGGAGCCCAGTAAGTATGCCAGACGTCGTCCATGTCCCATCAGCACCGGTACCAACTCCTCCGGTACACTGACTACGACAAAGGTGTTGTCGTTATGGTGGTACAACGCGTGTAGCAGCCATCGGTCAGCCTCCGCCCAGGGGTTCTGGAAGCGGAGCATACCACCGATTGCCTTGGTGTCAGTCAGCACACCAGGTAGGAGAATACCACACCGGATGCGGCGTGGTATCTCCCACATCTGCTTCACCGCCAGTCGGTCTCCATCCGGGAGTGTCATGTCTATGACAGCCTTTTTCAGCCAGTCCAGGGTGCTCAAGTTGGAACACCACAATTTTAGGACTCCCTCGTCATAGACGGGCTTGCCCAGAAATGCGGGTCCCACACCACCCTCGGCTGCCATCATGGCGGCCATGAGCTTTTCCTCGAGCCCCTGCTGAACTAGCTGAACAGATGACGCGCTCAGGTGACCTGTGGTAGCTGAGGTGACAGCCACCAGGGGGTCGGGTTTTGCGGCGTCAGCGTAGGAGGTAGGCTGCGGATTTGACTAATATTAACTGTACATATTAATTTAGGTAAACAATTGTAGGTTTAATTAGATTATAAGGAACAAAATAATAATAGCTAAAAACAATATTAATAACACAAAAAAAAAAAATTTTTAATAATAACACAATGCTCTTACTAAACCTGTAAATATTTGTTATTTATATTCTAAGATATTATTCTATAATCGTTTGCCTCATTTTGTATCCATTCTGTAAATACACATTATCTCATCCTATCAACATTTAGTTGACACTCATTTTTCTACTTGAAGAACTTTGCTGTATCAAATCGCAGCACTGGACTTTACTAGAAAATTCGGGACTCAAAAAATCAATTACTCAAGCTTCATCATTAACCTTACGTGACAAAAAACTTTTTAGGGTTAGAATACAATTCTCATCTGCCGCTAAGAGAACATCTCGTAAGAGGCGAGTAACCCAGCACCCCCATTGATGGTAAGTGATATGTTCTCCGATTGTCTTGCGACCACCAGCATGCGAATCCGATCGCCAAGTGTCTCTAACGCATTCCGGCCGAGCCGCATGTGGGTCAGATCTACCCCCTCCCATTCACATCCCATTACTGCCGCGGTTCCAATGAACACCGGGTTCTTGCTCGGGGTCCATTGAAACCGCAGCATTGTTCTCTTCGTTATGTCGATGTCCATCGGCGGTGGTGGTCTCTTTCCATCAGGCGGAATGTCTGCTCGTTTATCTCTTATTTATCATAAAAATAAACAAGTGTGTAAACCGCGGGCAAAAAAAACTATTACAGTGGCTTCTATTGATGAAGATAATTGTCAATTATTATCACTAAAAAGTAAATATATGTTTTTAAATTAATTTTTCTTCACATTACAATCAATCAATACCACTTACTTCCGCACAATGTTTCACATAAATCATAGAGAATGCCAACCCTTGTGACAGCTTTATCGCATTGAAATCATGATCAAAAGCTTCGGATACATGATATATTTCGTATAGAATATTTTATACGTGATGTCTCATCGTTCATACGTGCAATAACAGTTCTTCTACCAATAGGGAAGGAGAGCGCGAAATAAATCCAATTTGTACCGGCATACATCATGGTCAGTATAGCGCACGATTTATTCACAACAAGCTCTTATTCACGCCTTCGTCTACAATTTTTATTTTTTTCTAAGAAAAATCTCGGTACTCCATCATGTAATCGCGACAGGAAAAATGAAGTTGAGACTTGTTGTGGATCTTTCAATATTTCGATTATTTTGTTTATTAAATATGCATGGATTAAACGTAGAAAATGTCGCGAATCAAAGATCTTGTTCTTATAAAAATTAGTTCCTTTTGTATTTTAATAGCAATAATTCACATATAAAGCATTTATAAAGTATTTTATCAGTACAATTTTTATTTTAATAACAAACTAATTCGAAATCTATTTATTCATAGTTAAAAAATAATTAGTAATTATTATAATTTCATTAAAATTTTTTCTTGGGAAATACTTAGAATAGTATTTCTTTCCATTACATTTCCATTTCTCGGTCTCGTTGCAACGCGATGAACCGTACAGGTTTATTTGTGACATTTTAATTTGTATCTAACCCTGATTTGTTTATTTCATGCCAGTGAAACTTCTTTCACGTAGATTAAACTGCTTAAATTAGAATTAAAATAGCAGGGAATATTTTTAGATCTTAAGTAAAATCCATATATCGATGTTTATTTCAACAATTATCGTCATACTAGCTGACCCGGCGAACTTCGTACCGCCTAACAGTCATTTGACCAATATAATATTATGACCAATATATTTTTTAAATGTAAAAAGAGGCCATTATCTGAATATTGTGGATATAACTTGTCGATTCGAAACCTTCCATTAAATGTTTTACAGTTAAGTAACCCATCAACATTTTGTATAGAAAAATCTTTTATTTTTTCGTCAATTTCGCAATGTTTTTAATAGTTATTCCGCTATTCGGGACGGAGAAAAATACAACAAACCAAAAACCGTTAAGCCGTTCTCGAGTTATAAATGTTCGAAGAAACCCAGCTTTACTTTATATAGTTCTGTGCACTCTGTGTATTGGAGAAAACCCAATGAAAATTCGTTCAGTAAAGTTCAACATTACAATAAAAAAAACAATTTTACTTTTTAGTATGTATTTTGGTTAATATAAAATAATTGATAATATTTAAACGTCTAATTTTTCTTTCAAAATTTTTGCCAATGCCTCTGATCCGGGTGCAGTACATTTTTTGAAGAATGGTTGCTTTTCCATATAAGAAAACCAGGCTTTGAATTTCGGGTACCTGAAAATAGAATATGAAAAAGGATTTAGAAATTAATGATTTTGGCCATTTAACATCAGTGAAGTCGATAACACCATGAAAATTGTTACATATTATATATGCCGGCGCGTAAGTTTGGCTTAGGTTAACCTAACCTTTGGTTTGAACGAAGGGCCTGGGCAATGAAAGCGAGTGCTATAATTACTTAAAGGAGTTCCTTAAGCCTACATCTTGATCACAAGTCCAAGGCACTGCTTAAGTTCCTCTCGTAATTGTAAGAGATCATAAATGTTTGATTATTTGGCGGTACAGTGGCAGTGTCTACGTTGCTTTTGGCCAATAGTTCTTCAATATTCCTTTTCTCCACCTCCTTCTTATCATAAATCTCCGAGTTATTTGATTTTATAAAGTACATATTAATTATGACATCCATTTTGATCTAACATGAATTGTTACTCCATTTAGTATAAGTATTTGTCTCATTAACTAAGTAAGTAACATTTATTTGATTAAATACTTAGTACCTACTATCTACATAGCACTACTACTATCTACATAGCTCTAATAAAAGATAAACAATTCACTTATTCACATGCTTAGTCTAACCATGTAACTTACGTACTATCGTATTATACTATAGTTTTTTTGCTATTTAATACTTACTGATATTAGAGATACTTTATAAACAAAGAATCCCTACACTACAACAGTATGTATTCTTTTATCAGTTGTTTTCTTTTATCCAGTGACAACATTACGTCAGCAAATATTTTTCGCAATCTACATTGTTATTTTTATCAACAAAAAGACAATATCGGTACGAACTTTGGACGCCTTTGATAACGAACATGATACTAATGTTTTATTAATTTTTTTATAATTTATTTTTTATAGTAAAATTTGAACATAAATTCTATTAAATTTTGTGACTTTTGTTTTATTTGTAAATATTAAAAAATGGCCGTAATAATTAGTTACAAACTTTATTATATAACCACTCAATTCAACGTATGACAAAGAATGTTATATAAAGTCGAACTTCCTTTACTATTTTAGTTTGCCATTATTGTTGATTTCTCACTGTTATTCTGCTAAATACGTGAACTAATAACGCTATAGAAAATTCATTTCTCACACTTTGTCATTCAAAACATATAATATGTAATACAGTTTTAGGGAATATTTATTTTTTATATCTAATACCAATGGTAGTAATCTCCACAAGTGATAAGGAAACTTTGAAAATACGACACTAATAGATTGATAAGTATAAGGATTTCATACTTACTTTTCTCCATCAATAGGAATTATATTACGTGTTGTAGCAACACTTGACACGATGGAAATATCA
This sequence comes from Limenitis camilla, assembly GCA_905147385.1. NCBI lineage: Eukaryota > Metazoa > Arthropoda > Insecta > Lepidoptera > Nymphalidae > Limenitis > Limenitis camilla. The sequence continues at coordinate 9,941,713 of LR990230.1, read as the reverse complement.
GCTACACTCATATTATCACCAGCTATGAACTTGGTCTTGGAAAGAAATGCTTCTATGAACTCATATACTTCTACAAGATCATTCATAAACTTTTGTGGTGGTTTTCTGACGCCCTCGAAGAGTGCCGCATACTGAAATTGGAAAAAATAAGAATTTGCCTAGCCTAAGCCAGATCAATAGCTCTAGTTAAAAAAAATACTACTTACGGTTATATTTCTGGCGCGATTAAATAACAAATTGTCGAAAAATAATTTCTGATCTACTAGGGCCCTCTTCTTTGGGTCTTTAGGATATAATGAATCATCTTTTCCATATACCTCTGTCAAGTATGTTAGAATTACATGACTGTTGAAAAGAAATATTTCACATTAGTTTATTTATTTATTTATTAAGTACTAGTCGACCCGCTCCGGCTTAGCTCGGGTGAATTTTAACACCTGTTTAATATTATATATTATGTCGGGGTATAGTTGGGGTAGGATGATAGTGAAGGCCGTGTCGGGCTTATAGTTAGGGTAGGATAATGACAATGATAATTAATTATCACTCCCGTCGCGATTTTTATATTCAAAGATTTTTGACAGGCTAAAAGAGTAAACGATTATCGATTAATAGCGACGCCAGCGCCCTACTGATTTACTTCTCCCCACTAGTGGAGGGGCATTGTTACCATTGTCTAGTCCTTTTATATTCCCCGACTGACGCAGTACACTTTACTCTCTTGACAAGTATCTTTGAGTGCTCATCACCTGGAGTTGAAGTGTAACTAATAGTGTGTCGCTATATCACGAATATTGGACCTCTCGGACTAAGGATCATGTGAGTTCTTACGTCTTATTTATTATGAGTCCGTACATTGTATTTAGATGTGTTAACACAACCTTAGGTTAAGTTAGCCTTATGTTAACCTAACCTAAGACAAACAGTGAGACCGGGCAGTGGAGGCGAGTGTCGTGATCATTTAAAGGAGCTCCTTAAGCCTACACCTTGGTCACAAGTCCAAGGGACTGCCTGGGTTCCTGTCCAAAAACTACGGAGTCGTAAGGTTCGGTTCATTCATTCATTCTAATCGTCTCTCTGTTCTGACATATATTTTAATGTTAAATATATTTCTCTATATATACATGACGAACTACCATACAAACTTTCATCCCTAATTCCATACTTTTATCGAGCTACTTTTAAAAGGTAAGCTATGCTATTTCCCAAGCTCTTGTCTCAAAATCTGTTGAGCGGTTCATGATTGATGATAAATGGCGTAACTAACCCGACACTTAGATTTTTTAAGAATTTTCCTTTGCATTCTTGGAGTTTATAATATAAGAAAAATACTTGAAATATTTCTAATATTTATGTTTGTGAACTAAATCGATGGAATATCATTCAAAACTTTTCCTGTGAAATTAACAAGGAATTGTAAAATACAATTCAGATACGTTACCTGTCGTGTATAAATAAATCTCCATCCTCTAATAAAGGAATTGTGTGCAATGGATTTTTCTGAAATAAAAAAATCAAAAATAAATTTTTAGTTTATTTAGATTTTAGTAATTGAATTAACAGTTAGTATCGTTATAAATTACAATAATATTGAAAAGTAAAAATATCCATCTTGATTAATTTTTAAATTTGTTAAATATTTCATTATTCCTAATTTAATTATAAATCTTAGATACTTTAATAAAAATGCTACTTTTATAACACAAACAGAAGCCAAAAATAAACCTTGTCTGTTTGTATGATTATGATAATAGTAATAAAATTAAATACAGTTTTCAAAGTTATACAAAAAATGTAGACTGCTTCATTTAAATCAGATGTCAAGAAAAAAGTTATTGTCATTTAAATGGTCGAAGTTTTTAAGCAAAATGAAGACTTTATGACTTTAAAAAGTTTTAGCCCACCTCAAGATATTCTGGTTTCAAATGGTCCTTGTTAAAAAGGTCAACATCTACCATTTCAACGGGTACGTTGTGTATATCGCAGATCATCAAAGCAGCACACACAGGAGGACTCAGATCCAACTTGTATAGTTTTAGAGGCATCTTAAAGAAATATAAATACTTTATATTAGTCTAATGGCTGAAATCAATAACCAATCTCAATACAAAATCTGAAAAAAAATTTATCGAATCTATTTTTAATTTATAATCTAAAGTTCTTGAATAATAAATCGAAAAAAAATTTCAAATTTGAATTTTCAAGACACGAATTTGGAACATGTTTTCAATCCATAATCAGAAACAATCCAAATTCAATTTTGTGCAAATATAATTCAAATTTTGAATCTATACTAATATTATAAAGAGGAAAGATTTGTATTTTTGTATTTTTGTATGTAACGAATAAACATAAAAACTACTGGACCGATTTCAAAAATTCTTTCACCATTAGAAAGCTACATTGTCCCTGAGTAACATAGGCTATATTTATTACAAGAAAAAATTAGAAATCCTTAGGAAATCTCACGAAAACCAACCCAAGGTGCTAAAAAATTTGCCATAAAATATCTTTCATCGCATGCGCTGCAAAAAGTATTGATGATAGAACAAAAAAATGTTCTACAATATTATAGAACGTATCAATATCTATAAAAAAGTCCGCGAGACCATATGTCCAACTATTGTAGTTACGTCACTATAACTACTTTTTTACATTTTAAAAGTTGATAAAAATGCCTATCAAAATCAGACCATGTTTTCTATAACTTTGTATTAACCCTTATCCAAATAAATTATTTCGTATTCAAGACTATTTCAATACCTGTAAATTACTTTTTGAATTATTAAAATCGGACTTTCCATTCAAAAGATATTACGAAATTAAAAATATCAATATAAACAAAAAATACACGCCGACGCGACGGGCCAGTGTAGCCACGCAGCGCAGCGAGTAAAGCGGCAAGAGAGGGGGCACCGAAATGCGGGAGGGCCAATATATTTTTAAAAATAATATTCCACCCGCGCGAAGCCGGGATGGGCCGCTAGTTTTAAATAAACCGATTCAAAGTACCTAATAGCCAATCACATACTAACTTTATTATTGGATGCTTTATTCAATACTAGCTCTACTATCAAATCTCCAAGATTCTAACAATACGCCAAATTTACATACTCTCCTTATTTGCCATCTTGGAATGCATGCACGGAGCCGTAGCCATAATTAGTAGTACTTTTTATATTTTTGTTTATTTTAATTCCATATGTAAATCGTCTATATTATCATCATCTTATATATAAAATTCTCGTGTCACAATGTTAGTTACCATACTCCTCCGAAAGGGCTCGACCGATTTTTGTGAAATTTTATATGCATATTCTGTAGGTCTGAGAATCGGCTACTATCTATTTTTCATCCCCCTAGGTGATGAGGGTGGCCCACCGCAAATTTATATGGCAAAACAACGTTTGCAGGGTCAGCTAGTCTATTTATAATTTAAAATCCTTGAATAATAAATAGTAAACAGATTTCAAATTTGAATTTTCTAGACACGAATTTGGAACATGTTTTTAATCCATACTCAGAAACAATCCAAATTCAATTTTGTGCAAATATAATTCAAATTTTAAATCTATTTATAATTTAAAATCCTTGAATAATAAATAGTAAACAGATTTCAAATTTGAATTTTCTAGACACGAATTTGGAACATGTTTTTAATCCATACTCAGAAACAATCCAAATTCAATTTTGTGCAAATATAATTCAAATTTTAAATCTATTTATAATTTAAAATCCTTGAATAATAAATAGTAAACAGATTTCAAATTTGAATTTTCTAGACACGAATTTGGAACATGTTTTTAATCCATACTCAGAAACAATCCAAATTCAATTTTGTGCAAATATAATTCAAATTTTAAATCTATTTATAATCTAAAATCCTTGAATAATAAATAGTAAACAGATTTCAAATTCGAATTTTCTAGACACGAATTTGGAACATGTTTTTAATCCATACTCAGAAACAATTCAAATTCAATTTTGTGCCTATATAATTCAAATTTTGAATCTATTTTTAATTTATAATCTAAAGTCCTTGAATAATAAATCGAAAACAGATTTCAAATTTGAATTTTCTAGACACGAACTTGGAACATGTTTTCAAACCATAATCAGAAACAATCCAAATTCAATTTTGTGTATATAAATTTGGAATCTAAGAATTAAAAATCTGTTTACGAAACAACATAATTATTTCTTTATTACACTAATATATATTAAACGATAACAAAATTATAATATGTTAATATAATGTTGATAATGCTTTTCTTATCTACCCTAACGACCGAAAATAATATCAATCTCAATCCGGATTTCGAATCTTTGGATTGAAAATAGATTACAATTTCAAATTTATGTATAGAAAAGTAATATCTGTAACTCAAACATTTTGGACTGATATCGTTTATTAATTTCGGCGTTAAATAGTCAATAATAATCAATCTTATTTGCATCGTTCATAATAATACACTTCTTTGTAAACAAATAATAATCTATCTGTAATCTTTATCGAAAATATCAAATGAGTACTTTCAAGTCTATTAATAGAACGCACAGACAAGTATAGTAAGATATCGTTTCTGTATTTTACCATAGTAGCTATATTAATTAATCGACGCTTCTCGTTAAATGCATGCTCATAGAACCTAGTTGAACAATTTTCATATTAAAGTTAAAAAAAAGGAACTTACCTTGAATTTTTAAAAATATTTGTTTAATGTGCTAATTTTTAAATATTCACTATAATATATTTTTAAGATATTTATCGTTATCACATCCGTTTGAACTCAACAAACGAAGGCAAGTGAGATTATGTCACTACGCGTGATGTTATGTAACTGCTTGTTAAAAACACCGATATACTTATACAGACCGGTATTTCTTTATCTGTCTCACTTGTTTATCTAGTATTTGTAATTTACTAACATATGCCTGTGACTTCGTCTGTCAAAATTGAGTCCAGAATTGAAAAGTATATGAAGCACGAGCACCAATACTCACTTATCTTTCTACTACTCTACTCTATCGCTCTGTCAGTTCATGTATCTAATAAGCTGTTTTTGTGTAAATAATTTATATAGTAATAAATATTTGCTTTTATCTGGAAAAATCTAAAAAGAAATATATGTAAGATCTAGAAATCTTTGTTCCCTGTCTTAAGGGAATATTATTATTAAATTTACGTTATATTTTCCAGTATATGGCAGAAAAAAATAATTAAATCAGTAAAAACAGTATAAAAAATCATTAAGTCTTGTACAAAAGAACTGAGAGAAAGAGTAGTTTCTTTAGCATTCAATTTTCATTAAAATACTTGCTTAATTCTAAATTATAATAAAAAAAAACCGAGTTTAAACTAAAAAATATATTATTTATTAACCTTAATTTATTTATAATATACAGTTATTGTTATTTTTTGTGTTCTTCTACATCAGTTCGTCAACGTTTCTGAAAATATCATAATCACTGTATGTATGTCTATAAGTTTTGAGGAGTTCTCTCAATTCCATAAAGATCCTAGCATCAGAACTAAATTTTGAAAACCATGGGACCAATCTTTAAGCATATTCTATCAAATACAAAAACAGTTTTTCAATTCGGTTTATAAATGAGGTTCATAATAAATATCAACTGAATTGATAATCTCCGTATTTTATTTTTAAAATCGGTTGAATATCGCATGAAAATACAAGAAAACCATTTCGTCATCCTTCCTCATTAATAATAGAGAAACCTATAAAAATATTTCCTCAATTTGACTAGAGAAACTCTTCCCAAGATACTTTTTAACTGTAATGTCTTATAATGCTTTGTTATAGAGATGCTTTTACTGCGTAACTTATTTAAAAGGGTACTCGATCTACTTGATATAAGTAGACCGTAACTTTTACGTTGCAATCATTCTTGAAAACCAATAAGGGTAGCCAAATTGATTAAGTTCGTCCTTTTGTAGCCACGTTCTTTGTATATGTACCAGTTTCCCTTAATGTTTAATTGATGTTATAAATGTTTCAAAAGTTGGAGTATTAAAATGTATGGAATCAATGTCCAATTACTTTAGAATTACACAGATAAATAATAATAATAGACAATTTATACTTGAAATTACAACACACAAAACCCCGTGAGGTTAGAATACAATTCCTCTCTGCCGCTGGGAGAGCATCTCGTAAAAGCCGAAACCCAGCACCCCCTTGGTTGTAGGATCTGTTCCCCGACTGGCTTGCGACCACCAGCATGCGAAACCGACCGCCAAGTGTCTCTGACGCGTTCCGGCCGGGCCGCATGGGGGCCAGATCTATCTCTCCCTCTTCCATCTCATTACTGCTGCTATTCCAATGAACACCGGGTTCTTGCCCGGGGTCCATTGAAATCGCAGCAGTCTTCTCTTCGCTCCTCCCTTTCACTCTATCTTCGAGGCGGCAACGCATCGACAAAACAAGATACCCTCTAGTTTCGTCGATGTGTATGGGCGACGGTGGCCATTTTCCATCAGGTGGACCCTCTGCGCGTTTGTAATCAAAAGTGACAGCTGATAATTCATAGTCTATGGCTTTACGCTAGAAATATAGAATAATATATATATATGGCTTGGATATCATTTTAGGAATAGAAAGAATTATATTTAATAAATTATATCAGATAGTCGTGGAAGTATTTTTAAACATTCTATTGAATTATATATTTATATTCGGAAGGAAATATCGTTCGTTATATTTCACGACTTTTGAAATATGTTGCATATTTAAAAAAATACTTTGTTTACTTAACGTCTGTTGACTGTTCTTTTATTTTGAAATTTGAAGATACATTGTAAAACATTACCTATTAATTTTATATTATTACTAGCTGAACCGGCAAACGTTGTTTTGCCATATAAATTTGGGTGGGCCACCCTTATCATTTAGGGGCATGAAAAATAGATAGTAGCCGATTCTCAGACCACAGAATATGCATATAAAATTTCATAATAATCGGTCGAGCCGTTTCGGAGGAGTATGGTAACTAACATTGTGACACGAGAATTTCATATATAAAATTTAAATATACTTAGTTTTATAAAAATAATAATAAGGTAATAAAAGTACTAGTTTATCTCAATAATGAGTTTCTACACTTAATAACAAAAATAATACATAGATAATTCTGCTTTGTTTAACAAGTAATTATGAGCATGACGCAGTAAAACAATATTCACATTAGAATGATTGAACTTTATATTTGTATTTACTTAAAATATTACTATTTCTTCTACTTAAAATATAATTACACTATAACATGTTTATTATTATATCTGAAGGTCTTAGAAACCGTTGACAAATTTTGCTACATTGAATAAAAAGTTCTATTTTTATTTTCACTTAAAAATAAAGAAGAACTTTCTTCGACTAATTGGGTTTAATGACTCTGAACGTCTGTAATAAATATTGTATGGAAATTTATTTGTTACAATTTTAGATCCTTTAAAAGGTCTATTCATATAATTCAATAACAATTTTGTCACACTCTTCCAATGTGGTTTGAACTGTTTTTGCTTAATTGGTAATATTTAATATTTTATTCCCGATTGACTTGTTTGGTTGACGATAGTTCAAAAACTAATAACACCGGTCAACACGGATTTTGAGTCTGGCAACAAAATGCCAAATTTTGATTTCTTTCACCTTACTTATAATGGGTAAAATAGGTTTTTTGAATAAAGTTTGCTTTTATAGAAATTTCGTTTTCATAGAAAATTTCATATTATTTCGACAAGTAAAGTCTGTATGCTATTCTGCGACTCAGTCATATACAAAAGTAGTCGCTACAGTTTGTAATAGACATACATGTGGGCTCATCCCACTGACATAAACTATAATTAACTTACACACTAAAATTAACCTACACATTAAAACTAACTTACAGATTTAAATTAACTTACATACTAAAATTACATTTACATAATTACATAAATAATATTTACATAAATAATATTTACATAAATAAAATATAATACAACAATTGCAAATGAAAGAATGCTGTGTGAACGAGCCGCACTAGTTTTTTGCACGCATGACGTAGTCGCCTCAATAGAAAAACTCCGGCGCAGGCGACCCGCCGCCCCGCGCCAGTCGACTCTTAGCTACGCTCGCATACACTCCTATATTCGCTTCTCCGCTATTTGCTAGACACGCCCACGCCATTTGCACCCGTACTATCATATCATTAAGGCCTATTATCCCGTGCACATTCATTCATTATCAATCGCTCATTGTTTAGTTTAAATTCATTTAATCATTCTCCTTCTCATCGTAGTGTATTTCGTACTGCATCTTTCATCATTATTTGTGAACTGTAGTGTGGTTGTATTTGGTGTAATAAACTATTTTCTTTGTGATAATATAATTTCATTTAATCACACACCCACCAATACGCTAAACTGGTGACCCCTGAAGCTGGACACAATGTCACAACACAGCGATTCAAGTGAATCAGCAGCGTCTGGAAGCAGAATCACCAAACGAATGAAGAAAGTGCGTGTTCACACAGAGTCCGAATCTGGTAAGTTCGTTAAAACAAAAAAATTTGTACTGAAAGTTCCTACGTTTTCTCCGGAGGACCCAGAGATATGGTTCGCATTGTTGGAGGGACAGTTTGACAATTTTGACATTAAAAACGACGCCGAAAAATTCAACAGTGTTATATGCAACTTAGAAATTGGCCAGGCTAAAATTGTCAAGGATATAATTCTGAACCCTCCCACTACGAATCGATATGAAAAAATAAAACAAGAGCTCATTAAACGACTCACCGCCTCACATGAAAAAAAAGTGAGGCAGCTACTGACGCACGAGCAACTCGGAGACCGGAAGGCGTCCCATTTTCTGCGGCACCTGCAAGACCTAGCGGGACCTAATGTTCCTGAGGAGTTCATACGAACTATCTGGAGTGATCGACTGCCTCACAGCATACAGACGGTGTTGGCGTCCCAAACATACATGCCGCTGGAGCAGCTTGCAGAACTGGCTGATAGGATTCAGGAGATCACAACTCCTCTCAACGTCATGGCAGCTTCTTCCTCTGGTGGTTCCAGCTCCACTTCCCAAGAAATCGCGGAATTGAGAAAGATGGTGGAACACCTGGCGGTTAAACTTGAAGATCTTAGACGTCCTTCTCGACCTCCCAATCGGCCCAGGTCTCGACCAAGGTACCCCTCGCGCAGTAGATCGCGGTCGGCATCTGCATACCGGCGGTACCCGATTTGCTGGTACCACAGTAAATTTGGATCCAGAGCCCACCAGTGTCAGAAGCCTTGCGCCTACCAGAAGTCGGGAAACGCGACAGGCAGTCGGTGATGGCGACGAACGATTGCCTTGCTTCCCCTGGTCGCCTCTTCGTGACGGACCGCAGCTCGAAAACACAATTTCTGGTCGACACTGGCAGCGACCTCTGTGTTTTCCCCCGGTCCCAACTTCGAGATCGTCGTGCACCCACGAGTTACAAATTGACAGCGGCCAACGGGACTACTATAAATACTTACGGCTACGCACACCTTAATTTAGATCTTGGGCTGCGTCGTACGTACCCTTGGCGTTTTGTAGTAGCTGATATTACTAAACCAATTATAGGAGTAGATTTTTTGTGCTTTTATAATTTAATAGTAGATTGTAAAAATAAGAAAATTGTAGATAATACTACAACATTGTATATTAATGCTAGTAGTGTAAATAATTATTCTAATGTTCTTTCTGTTAAGGTTATCACTGGCGATTCTCGGTACCATAGCATTCTTTCACGTGACTTTACTGTTATAACACGACCAGCAGGTACACAACGCCACATACCTCATAAAACTCAACATCATATACGCACTACACCTGGTCCACCTGTTTCATCCACCCCTAGACGCTTAGCACCTGACAAGCTGAAGATAGCGAAAGCAGAGTTCGATGCCATGATAGCTAATGGCACAGCTAGGCTTTCAGAAAGCTCATGGTCATCACCATTGCATTTAGCGCCGAAAAAAGATAACGGCTGGCGTCCCTGTGGAGATTACAGACAACTTAATGCCCGAACCATCCCGGACAGGTATCCGATACGACACATCCACGACTTCACGCATAGTATTTCTGGTTGCAAAGTCTTTAGCACTTTAGATCTGGTGAAGGCGTACAATCAAATACCTGTTTGTGAGGAGGACATCCCTAAGACGGCTATCACGACACCCTTTGGAATGTTTGAATTTCCATTCATGACGTTTGGTCTTCGTAACGCGGGTCAAACATTCCAAAGATTTGTCGACGAAATGATGCGTGGACTAGATTTTGTTTATTGTTACCTTGACGATTTTCTTGTTTTCAGCAAAAATGAAGCTGAGCATGAAAATCATTTACGGCAAGTGTTTACTAGGCTCCGCGACTATGGCATGGTCATCAATCCATCCAAGTGCATTTTCGGGGCTCCCGAGGTAACCTTTTTAGGTTATCGTATCTCGGAGAGCGGAACCAAGCCACTGGATGAGAAAGTTCAAGCCATTCGCAACTTTCCTACCCCCAAGACCGTTAGAGAGCTTAGACGCTTTCTGGGCATGGCTAATTTCTATAGGCGTTTCTTGCCTAATGCCGCCCAGATACAATCTCCTCTCAACGCTCTTCTTACAGGAGCAGTCAAAGGCTCAACGCCCGTCATCCTAACCGGTAATGCTCTGGAGGCTTTTACTAAGACCAAAGAAAGCCTTTCTGACGCAGCTCTCCTGGCGCATCCAAATTGTCACGCCAAGTTTGCGTTGGTCACAGATGCAAGTGATTACGGTATCGGATCTGTTTTACGACAGTTTTGTAATGACGAATGGAAGCCACTAGCTTTCTTCTCTAGGAAACTGAGCCCATCACAAGAGAAATATTCTCCATACGACCGGGAGCTACTCGCGATTTATGAATCGATTAAGTACTTCCGGCATATGCTCGAGGCGAGACACTTTACGGTCTACACAGACCATAAGCCTATCTGTTATGCTTTTCATGACCGAAAGCGTAATTGTTCACCGAGACAGTTCAGGCACTTGGATTATATATCACAATTCACGACCGATATAAGGCACATCTCTGGCAAAAATAATATTGTGGCCGACACCTTATCTCGTGTTAACGAATTGGAGACACCAATATGCCTGACTGATCTCGCCACGGCTCAAGAAGCTGACCCTGAGTTAATTCAATATCTGAGTGACAGCTCATCTCTTCGCCTGAAGAAAATGAATCATCCTGGAAGTCGATTACCTTTGTATTGTGACACCAGTACACCGACTCCCAGGCCTTTTGTTACTAAGGAGTTTCGCAAGTTGGTTTTCCGAAGTTTACATTCGCTTAGCCACCCCGGTGCAACTGCAACAGCTAAATTAGTGGCTGAACGATTCGTGTGGCCGGGGGTACGGAAAGACTGCCGAGAGTGGGCTAGAACATGCTCTTCTTGCCAACGCGTAAAGGTCAGTCGTCACGTGTCCTCCCCTTTGGGCACTTTCGACTTACCACGTGCGCGCTTCAAACAGGTCCATATAGATCTGATTGGTCCCCTGCCAAGTTCACAAGGATACAGGTATTGCTTGACGGCCGTAGATCGCTTTACCCGATGGCCTGAAGTCATGCCAATACCCGATATTAGTGCAGAAACCGTGGCAAAGGCGTTTATATCTGGCTGGATTTCCAGATTCGGTTGTCCTACAGATATTGTTACAGATCGCGGCCGACAATTCGAATCGGCACTGTTTCAATACCTGTCAAAGACTGCTGGATTTCAGCACAAACGCACAACTGCCTACCACCCAGCCTGTAATGGCCTTGTAGAACGTTTTCATAGGCAACTCAAGGCCTCCATTACGTGTCACGCTGACGCATCATGGACAGAAGTCTTACCTTTCGTACTCCTTGGAATTCGCAGCGCGTATAAGCAGGACCTACAGACTTCGTCTGCTGAGCTTGTTTATGGTGAACCACTCAGACTTCCTGGCGAGTTTTTCGATTCGAGTACACCCTGTACGGTTGACTTGTCTGACTTCACAGGGCGCTTACGTTCTTTTGCAGAAAAACTTAAACCGGTGCCGACTTCAAATCACGCAAGACATAAAGTTTTCGTTTTTAAAGACCTTGCAGTAACCGAAAATGTCTTCCTTCGTGAGGACGCTTCGCGCGCAACCTTTCAGCCGGCTTACACAGGCCCTTACAAAGTCATTGAGAGAGGTGACAAAATTTTTAAGCTCCTCATTAAAGGAAAACCTGTCACCGTCTCCGTGGACAGGTTGAAGCCTGCATATGAGCTAAAAGATCAGCAAGATCTTACTAAAGAGTCCGACCTACCGGTAAGTTCTACCATACCTGCGAACGCACAGGAATCGATACCATTCTCTCCTGTTCTACCCAAAACAACTCGCTCTGGTAGACGTGTCCGGTTCCCAGACTATTATCGCCCCTAACCAGGTCTCTGGGGGGGAGTGATGTGGGCTCATCCCACTGACATAAACTATAATTAACTTACACACTAAAATTAACCTACACATTAAAACTAACTTACAGATTTAAATTAACTTACATACTAAAATTACATTTACATAATTACATAAATAATATTTACATAAATAATATTTACATAAATAAAATATAATACAACAATTGCAAATGAAAGAATGCTGTGTGAACGAGCCGCACTAGTTTTTTGCACGCATGACGTAGTCGCCTCAATAGAAAAACTCCGGCGCAGGCGACCCGCCGCCCCGCGCCAGTCGACTCTTAGCTACGCTCGCATACACTCCTATATTCGCTTCTCCGCTATTTGCTAGACACGCCCACGCCATTTGCACCCGTACTATCATATCATTAAGGCCTATTATCCCGTGCACATTCATTCATTATCAATCGCTCATTGTTTAGTTTAAATTCATTTAATCATTCTCCTTCTCATCGTAGTGTATTTCGTACTGCATCTTTCATCATTATTTGTGAACTGTAGTGTGGTTGTATTTGGTGTAATAAACTATTTTCTTTGTGATAATATAATTTCATTTAATCACACACCCACCAATACGCCAAATACATACACTCAATACAGTAGAATGCGCGACTTGACGCCATTTTGTTTTAAAGTATTACCAATTATTATTTTACTCTCCACTAAGAACTTTAAAACTTAATTATCAATATAAAACATACAATAGCAAACTTATTTCTTCATAAATTAAGTTTTTGGTTATTTTTCAATGTAAACACTCAGACAATAGTCATTAAATAACAGACACAAAAAAAAGTTTTTTTTGTTGACTTGTGTAATCACTACGTAACGACTCATGTTAACCTCTACTAAATATAAGCTCGTTAAAACCGTTCCCCGAATTTAAAAAGGTTTTATAACAAACCCATATTTACGCACATTTAATTTTGTAGTAATTTTTTTAAATTTATGAATCAATATTTATATCTCAGATAATATTACAGTACTCTGTAATGAAACCACGTACTTTAAAAATATAATAACGTCGATAGAGCTACAATTGTAAATGCAAGTACGTGATACAAGTTGTTGGAAAGTTAGTGCGTTGCTCATGGCATTGTAGACGTTGTTATAAACTTTGATGGCTTTCCAGTTATATAAGCAGTCATACAATGCTTAAACTTAGACGAACCTAATCTCGAAATATTCTCTCTTCTGACGTGGCTGTAATAATGTAGACTGAGCTGGTTTGCTACTGTAATAGTATATTAGTACCCTGTTCGACTGACTGCTGTTTTGCTCGATGAATATAAATTGTACATAATATCTAGTCACCTTTGTATCATTCGTTGGTTCTTATTGCGAGTTTTGAATAAATTACATTGTTAGACACATACATATTTTACCGACTATTTTGATGGCTGCTGCTTCATTCTTACGGAATATAACGTAATAGAATTAAATCACTATGTATTCAAAAATTCTACCATATGTATTTACTTCATTTATATTATAAATGAAAAAATATAACTGATTTTTGCATAAAGATAGCTTGTGGGACTAAAATAACAGAATCCCAAAAACCGAATAATTAACAAAAATGCTTACTTAAATAATTTATTTGTCAGAATAATTTACACTTTTTCTTCTTTTCGCTTTTATAAAGAGTAAAACTAAGTGAGAAATCAGTAAAGCAAGTTAGAAGCGTTTTGTTAAGACCGTTAAAGATACAAGTTTAAGGAAGACGATATAGTAAGCGGTCATGAGTTCCACATAAATTCCACTCTGTTACTAAAACTCTAGTCATACAGTTGCGAAACTACTAAGATAAATAGAATGTTGAGAAGAAAAGTCGAGTGTGCGCTGCATATAAATTGGTATCGTTAGAGTTTAGTTATGTTGGTATAACATATAGACCGATTAAAAATATATTTTCTAGTTAAACATGAGATTGTAAGTTATATTTTCTCTTATAAAACATGTTAGCAATGTAATATGACTAGAATTTTTTGACAAAAATCTTTAGGCACTTTATAAAATTTTACTATTGTGTTAAATTGTATTAAGGGGAAAAATATACAAAAACATCATCTTTTATTGAACTGGCTTCAAAAAATTAGAGGATTTTTTCAACATGACATTATATATAATTATTGAATTTCTACTGTTACTTATAAAAGACAGAAGTTCAATGTTGTTTTTCTACCATACAGAAATTCTCCCACTGTTATAGCAAATACATTTCGTAAGAATATCTATATTTTTTCTGGCAATACTAACTAAACGTCATTTGTCAAATTCATTCATTTGTTTTATTCGTAAATAGATTAGCCTTAGCTCTTTGTGATTTATAGCGACCTTATCCAAATGTATCTAAGTTATTCTGTTTATTTTGTTTAAAGTTTTAAATTTCTTTTCTTAACCTGAACATGATATTTAAAGAGTTAATTTCATGAGAAAAACAACTTTAAAATCTAATGGTAGGGGTAGGGCATAGTGATTCAGATGTTGGTAATAATGGTATTGGTAAAAAGGTAATAATAATTTAATGACAATTTACTATGAAATACAAATGTTTACAAAAGCTTGCGTAATTTAATATTATAATATCAGTATAATATTTCACAGAATATTAATTTTAGGTTAGGTCGCTAATTGCTTAAACAGGTTGAAAGCCCGTGCTATATATTGTAGATTTATGACTACAATTGTAATTATTTTGTTAAAAGTTAGTTTGTAAAAACTAATAAAATATGTAAGGATTCAGTTACCGCGTTTATTTCCTACACTGAGGTAGCACTTCTAGCAAATGTCCCGTGTTGGACGGCCATTACAGAAAGATTAATGGCGCCATCTTGTCCTAGCAGACAATCGCTGTGAGCAATATCCACAATAGCGAGTGACCGCGACGCAGATTTAACCTCAAATTATAATGTTACGGGTGTTAAATTGCTTGTTGCGAGCCAATGTGGTGCTTAACTGCGTAATAGCTCTAGGTGGAGGTCAAGTAAATCTTACAATATTATATATATTACCTAAAGCAAATAAAGTAATATTTGGTAAAGATGGCTATTTGAACTGAAACATGAGATAAAGAGACAACGCTTTCCTTAAAGCTACTTCTATTGCTGTGTTGGAAAAAAACAGTATTTTTTTTAAATTTTATAAAACAAACTGTTCAAATTGTTCTAAAGAAGTGTTTTTGTTTTCTTCTTTTCAATTTAGGCTATTAATTTTAAATAAAATAGACCTATATTAATTAATTTCTAGACTAGGTATTTTCAAATTCTAATGTGTACTAAACGCGTTACATATCAATCAATCCTGTATGTTCTTACTAATGTTCATTTTTAATAAGGAAAACATTAATATTTATATTATATTACATTTAAATAAGGGGAATACCCACTAGTCCATTGAAAATGCCAACTCTGGTCTATTGACTAAATTTTTTTACGACATTTAAGGCAGTACTTGTTTTCTTTATTTGGGAATGTACCTATACTACATGACCGCCAGTGACCTCCTCCCCCTCCCCTTCTAGTTTTCACGTAGTAATTTATAAAAACATATGGTTTTATACCATTTTTGGCCGACAGAAAGTTAAATAAAAATCATTTGCTCATGTACAGCCGATCATACGACATTATAGTATTGGAACGAACTCTGGTCAAATTGCTTGGAATCTGCACTGTACTAAAAACTAACTGTTAGTTCCCAATCAACTATCGTACCGGCGTATGTACGTCAGTGTTGCCATATTTGAATATAGCTCAAAAAAGGACGAGATTTGCCTAGAAGATTTTAACTACGTGACAAAAACCTAAGCCTGGGAGGCTTTGAGTTTGAAGACAAAAAAGAACATGTTTTCATAGTAAATAACAGGACTGGAAAAAAAATGCTGAATATATCGGAGCCTTATTATTATAGTTGCCAAGAATATTGTCCCGAATCATCCATACAGGTGTTATATATGTCGCAGTCATCTGGTTGAATCTGCTATTTGATTGAATGTCTAGCGCGTTCATTGAATGACAACATTCAACTGAATGACTAAAGGACAACTCGTCAAGTTGTTTAATGTAACGTGCAACGTCTTGACTGAACGTCATTTAGCATAGTCGTTGAATGGGATATAGCTGACTTTGTAATGTTTGGTTAGTGTTACATAAGTTCGCAACTTAACAGGTAACTTACTTTATGATAACAAAAATGCGGACATGACATGATACACTTTATTATGATTTTATATTGTATTTTAAGTCTTAAAATAGGCAATACTGACTATTATTACCAACTAATTCAAGGAATTCAAAGAATCCAAGACTAGGACAGACATTTAATATTTTATTTTTAAACCTCTAAACCTTCAAATGTATACTTTTTTCGACAATTTATCATAGAATATTTTGGTTTTGTAATATTTTTCTCTGTCAATTACCGTAATTTTCATTTCCTTTTAAATATTAAAAAATCTTTGTTAGCTATAATCGTACTTAGATATGATGTCCTGGCTTGCTTAGAAATCATGGACACCCTAGCTTTTCGAACATTGTTTATAACCTCTAAAATTCTTTCGGTAGTCCACGGTTTTCTTTGGGATCCTTAAACAGTAACAACAGAATAAAATGTTATTGTGTTCACGTCAAAAAGAACACTAAGTTATAAAGCCCTAATTCTCACAAATAAACTAAACAATAGCAATCTACTTACCTTGATTTTGTTGTTCGTATTCAGCCAGTTTCGCCTCAAATTTTCTTCAAAAATAGCCAGCGGCAGCGTAATAATAGGTAAATCATAAAAAAATATCAACACGGTGCTATCTGTGCGAGCTGTTTGACGCCATATTTTTTTTGGTGATTACTAGCGCCACAGTGGGAAAAATATGGATGACCTGACTGATTTTACGTCCGCCCTGTTCAAAGGCCTATGTTACAATCCGCTAACTAGTTGGACGTTGAGTGACGCTTGTTCAATCAACGTTCGGCCTAGTCATTCAATTTAATGTTGCCATTCAATGAACGCTTTGTCATTCAATAAAATAGCAGATTCAACCAGATGACGGCGACATATATAAATAGGTATTTTATAAAAACTATTACATATATAGAGAAAGAAGAGAAGAGTGTAAATCATAGAAATCTCTGAAATAAAGTAGATATATTTAAAAGTAAACATTAGCCAATATACAAATACGATTATTAGGAAACCCGAATGTAACACTTATCTCCCTAAAGAAATCTCAAAGTTTCATTGATTTAAAATAAAAGAACACTTCTTGAAAAATTTATTTTCCCCGGCTACCAATGTCTTTCCTTACGGGAAAGGAGTCTTGCCGTAGCTTTCCAAAGGTCGAAGGCGACAAAAAAAATCTGAAATTCGGGGATTTTGGATTGAGGTTGATTATCAATTTCGGCCGTCGATTGCATTAACAACTGATTTATAATTCAAAATAGGGGTTCCAATATATGCTACGAAGTGGTTTCAGTGAGTAAAATCTCACATAACACAACTCCCGCTTGTTGTGAGGTTGAAGATTTCTCCCTCGTTGCCAAAAAAACCTACAACTATAATTTACATTTTTTTAAATGTAATGTTTTATTACATTAGATAACGTGTGAATGATAAGTATACATCTCTTATCAAATATCCATTAAATATATCATAAAATATACTTAATCTAATTACAAAATACATTACAATAGAATGTCTCTACATTTCGTTTTTATAAAGACTGGTCTTACAAACTTTTTTAAAATTTCAGTAAAATTGAGTTGATTATGATCCTACATTTATATAATAAATTAATATTCATTTTTACTAGTAGAGGTCCTCCTATATCAGTGCGTCTAGGGTCTAGATATTGAGCAATCGGCCGATTAAGACAAATACAAAATAATAGACGAATACTCGTAGTAGTAAAGTTTAGTATTTTTATCCAATGAAAAAATAGTCCTTGCTTTTATTTGTCCTACATTAGAAAAGTATTTTTTTTTACAAGTAACCAAAAATGCTATAAAGAATTTTAAAGATTTGAGAGTAACTGAACTTAAATAAATTTCAAAAATACTATACAAGAATTTGAGCAAAAATGTACGAAAATTATTTGCATATCCTACTCCGGCATGCAGCAAGTATCCTCTACAGTCTACACTAACTTTGAATAAATAATATGCGTAAAAGCTTCATAACTGTGATAGTACTATTGCTTCATAATATATTGCGGTACTTATACATGAGGTTTGTTTATAAAACCTTTCTGTTGGAGTATTTTATTGTAGCCATACATAAACCTAAGATTAAGAGGATTTATGAATATCTGAATACTACACCTTCATTCTTTTCGCTTTTGTTCATAGGGACCTCTTTTCCCTTTCAAGTCGTTTTTCATTTAAATGTTATATTTCGATCAGTCATATTTTAACTATAAAGTAATAGAACTGTTGAATATCCAAGTGCTGATGCTTACAGTGTTGCCACCCGCTGACTGGCAATAATTGCTTATGGATAACAAATAAGACAATTGGATTATCATAAGCCTAAACATACATCTATTATAATTTACATTACATTTCGAAAACTTTCTTAGTTGATGGAATATAATGTTTTTCAGCATAAAATAATCTTTTTTAAAGCACGAAATTTCATTTCCTACGTCTTTATATTCTAGTACTATCATCCGTAAACTGCTATGCTAAGTAATTTAGATTTATGATATTATAAATGTGTTAAATCCTTGATATTTAAAGTTTAAAAGTTACATAAAAGATGAATAAAATAAAACTAGAAAAGTTTCCTGTACTAACAAGTGCACAATTAATATGCGGCGACAAAATCGAATCTTGCTGCAAAGACTGGCAAAGCATTCAGCGCAATAAGTATGTTTACTTACAACGTACACTTCCCGTATCGTGGCTATTTTAAAGCTCTTGCTACCAAATATTTAGAGGTAAGCTAGATTTTGAATTTTGCACGGAAAAGTAAAATCATTTTATACCTATATCTCTCCTACTACTTTGTAAAGAGGTTTATAAAGTAAAGGAGTTTCGATATAGGGGGACAGAAGGCTACTCACTCAGTAGCATTAGAAAAATAAAAAAAATATTTTGTATGTTTATTTAATGGAGTTGTAGTCTATACGCCGACTAACAGTATGACAGCTTGATTAGAATATCCATTTGGGGGTTATACTTTAGACACAGTCCTTCAGCTTTGGGAGCGAAGTGACCAACAGAAGAAGAGATTTTTAAGTTATGTTTTTATTTCTCCATAAATCAATTAAGTGTAGGTACGTAAAACACAAATCAATTGCAATTACTGCTTCTCTGTCCACGGGTTTGCCAGCCACTCAGACTCCCCGGTATTGTTAAACCACTTGCATCAAAATTCACAGACAACAGCAATGTGCTTCTGTGTAAACTCTAATGAATATAGACATTCCATAATAAAATAAATATCACGTAAACACAGTCGAGGGATTCCCCGAAACACAAACAGGACATAAAACAGGAGGGGGAAAAACGAATAGGGTTGCCGATTTTGAAGGTTCTAATTCCCTAGTTTTTTTTTAAATAAAAAAAATGTTACGTAACGCGCTGTTTAAATGATTCCCCTCCCGCCCTTGTAACGCACCGTAACGTTTTACAAGACAAAAAATTGCGTTACGTAATACTTGTATGCTCCCTTTACTCCTAAATTACTAATGTAATAATAATTATTATTCTGTTCTTTCTGTTTATCAATTATCCAATATACAAGAAAGTAAAAATGCTACTGAAATTAATTCCACCAACATCATAAATAACAAGAGGCTACTCAAATTAGTTATAATTGCAAAGTATATGGCAGCTATACTGCGCACTCAAAGGACAATATCAACATGAGCAGTGTCTGGGGCTTGAGACCCAGGAGTAGGTTTAAAGACGTCTGCTACCATGCACAAACTCTCACCTCCACCGCTCGACCTCGCTACCGAATATTAAAATAATAAAGTACGTTACTCACGTGCTCCTCGATACTGGAGGTCTAACACGACACTATAATACTAACTTCCATGTACACTCAAACGAACTGAACTCAACGCCAGAGAGACTGATTAGAATATATCGCACTAAAGGTTATATGCTGTCTACACGTCGGTATACTTGTCATAATATAAAATGACCTACCCGCTAATACTATTTTATAAACTATGTTACTAACACAAGTAGTTTTACTCTTATCTCTCAAACCGAGCATTCTCCCTAAGAAGAGTCATTTTTTTTTAAAAGATTACTAGCAGTATGGATCACATACTACTAGTATTCTCTTTACCCCTCCTAGTAAGCTGGTATGCTTGTGTCAGGAGTGGGCCACGCCAGTAGGCCAATGTCCGGGATTTGAACCCACGACTTATCGATCGCGAATCCAACGCCTGAGCTACTGACGAAACATTTCCATATATAATTTTAAAATTTAACTTTTCTAATGGATTTTTGCAAATTAACGCCTGATTGTATCGAGTATTTGATAAAGCCTTAATTTCAAACGTATTATTTATAATCGCAACATTTTCTCCTTTCGTCATAAGTATAAATTCAAACTGAAAGTCAAGAAACTAATATAACTACTATAAAAAGCACACAGACAGCATCGCAGTCTCTCACAGTTTTAGTAGTTTTTAAGTGAGTAATGAGCTTGAAAAGACCTACTCGTTATAAACTTGAAAACGAGAAATTTTTAAGCTTCTTTAACCTTTGGTTTTTAAGTAACACATCGCTTCTCTAAGGGAAAATAGTGGCTTATGTCCGCAGAAAATCTATTTCAATAAAATCTAATTTCTTTTAACAAAATTTGTGTTAGCAACAACCTTTATAAATTAGTATTTGCCGGTAGTTCATTAAATCATATTTCTTTCGATCCGATATCCGTACATTGTCGCCGAGTACCCTGTGCTCGAGCGAATTGCTAATAAATACATAAACCTTTAACCGCTACTTATACGACACTGACTGAATTACGATGGCATTCCATCGTCTGGTTCTGTTTTGAGGGAGCGTGCGTGCCCATCGTCTGATACTGCCTGATGGCACGCCCGTCGTCTCACTCTGGTCTAAGTCTGGTAACGCGGGACCTGACCCGCAAGTGGCCTCCAACCTCCCCTACAGCCACCCCGAACCACGCACACCTGATTACTCATCTGCTCTGAGTACTGCTCTGATATACTGATAACTACTAGTCATACTGATCTGATTATAGCCTCTGAACCTATTATCTGAATCTATAACACTAAAATCTTCACTAAACTCGTAATATTAGCTACTCATATCCCTAACTTGAGCACATATATAATCTGCAATATCTTAAAACTGAATACATTTAAAACTGATAATAAAATTCACTTACTTGGGACAAAACGATTTCACTCGTGCTCGGCCACGCTCAGCTCCGCTCTGTCTCCGTCAAACTACCCGTCGTTCCCGTACTACCTCCACATCACATTATATTTTTATTAATGTGAAGATTATTTCGCGACTACCTTACTTTAATCGCGACACTCCCCACGCAAATTGAAATGAAATAAAACACTGATCTAATTAAACTGATCGTCTTTAATAACAGTTCTGATTTACAATATTCTCAAATTCACTAGTAAGTAATCTTTTGATTCAAATTTTACGAAACAAAGTAATCATTAATTGCGAGGTCCACTGCTTAATTCTTTCTCTTGCTCTTTTAGATGCTAATCTGACTGGTCTGTTAATTGCTTCCTCGTTATGATCTACAGGCGCTCTGGTTTTAACTTCCTCAACTAATTCCTCCTCAATTTCGAGAGGATATAAGTGTCCTACTGATCGAGTCAAGATTTCTCCTGATTGGAATTTTACTTTAGCTACTCTTATCTGATCATCCGAACCCCTAGTCAGCTCCACTATCTTACCCACCTTCCAATTTGCTCTACTTCCTTCCGCTTTTATCTGTACTGTCTCACCTAATTTCGGTACTCTGTCAACTAAAACCCTTGGCTGCCGTTGTTTATTACTGCGTTCCCGAAGACTGGTTAAGTACTGACCTTTGAACATTTTTACAAACTCTCCTATTATAACTTGACCCCGCTTCCACCCCTCTATCAGGTTAAATTTCGTTACTGTAACTGGTTCTAAAAGATCACAACCTGAAATTTCTGTCACTATTGGTCCACCTATCCTTAAAAAATCTGAAGGTGATAAAATGTGTTCAAGTTCCGCCCCAACTGTAGTCAAAGGCCTGGTATTGACTATTGCTTCAATTTCCTTCAGCACTGTACATAACTGGTTTTGATTTAGTAAGTGTTTATCTAAAGTTCTTCTGAGGCTATGTTTAACTAAACCTATTAGACGTTCATAGAACCCACCAAACCATGGTGCCAACTCAGGTATGAACCTCCAACGTATCTTGTTCTGTATGCAATAATCAGAACATAGCACCTCCGCGGTAAGCTTGAATTGTGTTGCATTATCAGAAATAATAAGTTTAGGTAAGCCACGCGATGCTACAAATCTTCTTAGTGCCAATAAGCACTCTTCTGACGACAAATCTTTAACCAACTCTAAATGTATGGCTCTCACTGTTAAACATGTAAATAAACACACCCAACGTTTTTCTCTACTACCATTTTCTATTATCATGGGGCCAAAATAATCCAATCCCGTAAAAGTGAAAGGTGGATTAAACTTAACTCTCTCTGGTGGAAGATCGGGCATTGAAGGTAATTTAAATGGACCTCCTCCATACTTCAAACAACTTTGACACTTCTTGAGAACATTTTGAACAACTGACCTTCCTTGTGGAACCCAAAATTTGTTTCTTAACAATGACAATGTATGCGATACTCCAACGTGGTAGTTCTTATTATGTATATTCGCTATCAATTTACGGGTGAAATCTATGTTTTTAGGTAGTAAAATAGGCTCTTTTTGATCGTGTGTCCAGTCCGTATGTTTAAATCTACCTTTGCATCGTAATACACCACTTTGGTCCTTATAGATTCCCAGCGATCTCGAAAAATCGGTTATTTCACCTCTAACTTCTTTTGGAAAATACATAGCTTGCAGTTTCAATATCGTTTTTAATTCATCATCATTATTATAATACTTCTTATCATCTTTTTCTTTTGAATTAAGCGCGCTGTCATCGACATCTACCTTGTTTTTACCATTATTCGATAGACCCTCCCCGGCGCTAGAAGTTTGAGTTTGAACAACATTCTCATAATGGTTACTGTTGGGTAAAAATGACCATAATTCTGATGCTTGTAACAAAAAATCGGGACCTTTGAGCCACCTATTGTAATGACCTATCCTATCAGACCTAGTACCTATATCTGCCGGATTATATTGACCTGGTATGTATCTAACAATTAAAGTTTTGTGTTGCTTAATATCATTAATTCGTTTTGAAACAAATGGCGGAAGGAGCTTATTAGAATTATACCAACCTAAAACTACCTGACTATCAGTCCACAAAAATTGTCTTATAATATTTAATCTCAGAAATTTATTAACATATCGTAATAGCCTGCTGCCAATTAGTACCCCCAGCAATTCTAACTTTGGTATCTGCAAATTACCTTGGTCCTTAATAGGGACTAATCTAGACTTGCCAATAATGAAAGTGACAATATTATTAGTTCCCGAAGAACCGCGTAAATATATACATGCTGTGTATGCTTCTTTCGAAGCATCTGTAAAACAATGCAATTCGTACATTATGCTACTATCTTTTCTATCTTTGTTCATATCTTTTAAATAATGTCTATTAATAGAAATATCTTGAAGACAGTGAAGCGAGGTTGATAACTGTCTCCATTCTCTAAGTAAATTTTCATTTATTCTAGCATCCCATGAAATTTTGTGTTTCCATAAATTCTGAAAAAATAGCTTTGCTGGGAGAACTATTGGAACTGCAAAACCACAAGGATCATAAATAGAAGCTATTATCTTTAAAATATCACGTTTTGTGTGGGCTGATTCTATGTCTTGTTTATTTAGATTATATTTCAAGTACAGCCTGTCACTGACTGTGTCCCACTTCAAACCTAACACTTTAACTAAACTGTTATTCTCTGCATGAAACTGATTTGGTATGAATGAAATTAATTCTTTTGAATTCGAATTCCATTCTCGTAAATTCATAGATATGCTGTTAAAAGACTGTCTACTTAAGGTATAGAGTTCTTCCGCTTCCCTAATTGTCTGTGCTCCTGTTACTATATTATCTACATAAATATCATCCGCGATTTTCTTTGTGATAACATTATTGGACTGTGATAAATGATATTTAATTGTTGCATTAAGGAGAAACGGGCTTGATATTATACCAAACGGAACTCGACAAAATCGTAAAATTATTATATTATCTCGGTTTGTTGATTCATTTATGTTTTTGAGCCAAATAAAACGTGTTACATCTTTATCTGGCTCTTGAAGTCCCAACTGCAAAAAAGCCTTCTCAACGTCTGCTACAATGCCTATTGCATGTTCTCTAAATTTAATCAACAATCCGGTCAAATCTTCCAACATTAATGGACCCCTATACAAGCATTCGTTTAAACTTTGATTCCCTGTAGATTTAGCCGACGCGTCATATACAATCCGATCAGGTCTTTCACGATTAAAAACACAGTGATGGGGCAAATAATGAACTGGATGCTTCTGCGGTAAAGAAGCGTCTGATACAATCTCTATAACTCCGGTATCTAACTGTTCCTTAATTACTTTATCGTAAGCTCTGATTGTAAAATCATCTAAGCGTTTTAATAAATTAGTAAGACGACCAAAAGCTAAACCGAAATTATTTGGTAAATTTGGTGGATATTCTGTCCACGGCCATTTTACATGATATCTATTATGTTTATACTGAATTGTTTCATTAAATTGTTTCACGGCCTCTTCATCGCGTGTACAGTTTAGTGAATCGGTTATACCTATGGATTCTAGGTCCCACAATTTTTTTACATCATCAATCTTTAATGGTAGATCAGGTTCATTAAGTTTACTGTCATAACTTCCTACCGTTTGAAAATAAGTAAGGGCAGCTAATTGATCACCCGGAGAAGATTCCTGAATCTTTCCAGACCAAACCCAACCAAAATCTGTCTCAACCAAGAAAAGACCTTTATCGATTGATATCTTATTATTAGACATAAATGAGTGATAATAATCATTACCTATTAAGATATCTACTTTACCCCCACAAGACCCATCATCAGCTAAAATAAGTCTATCCAACTTTCTATTCTGTAAAATCTTTGTTAAATCTTTAAAAACAGGTGCTCTTACGGAATTTGTAATATATGGCACTACATTAGCATATACAGATCGGATAATACCAGTTCGAGTTTTAATAGTAAATTTTACAAGAGGACTTTCAATGTGTTGAGGAGATTTTGTACCAAACGTAAAAATAGATAAACATATATTTTCTACTGTTGATAGATTTAAAGCACTTGCTACTGATGAGGTAACATATGAGCGTTGGCTACCTGAATCGAGCAACAGTCTACACTGTAGCTCCCTGGGTTCGACCTCAGAACAACTCACACTAGCAATGCAAGTCTGTAATAATGTCGTAGATATATTTGAATCTGAATGCAAAATATCGGTTTTAATTAACTTAGGAGAATAAACTAATTTAGGACACAAAGCACGGTTATGAGCGCCTAGTTTATTGCAGTGCCTGCATTTCCGCGTAGACTGACAATTATTAAGCCTATGCCCTAACCCAAAACAATTGTAACAACGATTCCCTAACGTAGCTTTTCTTTCTCGAATTGTCTTATACACTGTACATTCATCATTATAATGATCCTGTTTGCAAAAAATACATTTTTTACATAGTTTCTTATTAGGTGGCTCGTGGTCTCGATCAGATACACTATGTGGTCTCTTTCGAGAAAATTGTTTAAATTGATTGTGGGGTCTATATTCTACTTTAAGTTTTTCTCTTCTAGTAATAGGGCGCTGTTGCTTATCATGATCGTTTATCCTTTCCTCACATCTTACATGTAATGAATCTAAAGTGTAATGTTCCGTATTATGTTTATTTTCACCAGTAGTATTGTCTGTAGTAGAGTCTTTATTCTCACCTTTTAAGCGACTTGATGTTTCTCTTGCAGATATAATATACTCTAAATGTTTTCTAATAATATCTATTGATTCATCGTCTTCTGTCAGTTTTAATCGTAATTCATATATAAGATCTCCTGGGAATTTTTCAATTATCATAACTCTAAGATGATTGTGGTTTACATCTTCACCTAAGGAACTTAGAACCCTTAGATGTCTTTCTATTTCATTTAAAACTTGTCGACATTCCCGTACCGATTTACTTGCTGCTTTAATTCTGTATAACGCTACGTAATGAGCATCTATAATAACGTTGGGCTTACCATATCTTTCTTTTAATGTTTTAACAGCTATCTGATAATTTTTGTTAGTAGTATCTAACCCATCAATAGCCTGCCTTGCTTCGCCTTCAAGAACTGATTGAAGGTATAATAGCTTGTCAACTTCACTAATATTCCTACTGTCAACATTCGAAGAAAATTGATCCCAAAATTGATACCATTTGAGAATATTACCATCGAATTTCGCTAATTCCATTCTGGGCAACTTACTTGACATTTTAAGATTATCTTCCCCTACTGTGTCATTGGTTCTATTCCGTTTTAAATACACATTTATTTCAGCTATTAAATCCTCAGCTTGTATCTGAACTGCAGTGAAACGGCTTATTTCTTCTAAATCAGGGTTAGAAATTGACTTGCAATAATTATGGATTTCTGTAACAAATCTCTCCTTGGCGGCTTTTAATTTGTGTTCAATTATTTCTAATTCATTAAAGCTTAATTCGCCATCGGAGACCAGTTTTAAAGCACTCTGAGCGGAATTAATATAGGAAAGAACTGATTCGTGGGTTAACTTAAGGCGTATTCGGATGGAATCTTCCATTATGTACTCATAGGTAAAGAACGAACTTTTATAATAAATAATTATAATCACCGACTAAGTAGGACGATCGTATGGTAACTGTAACAAGTTACAAAACAATATTGAGAAAAAAAATGTATAAAAGCAATGACAAAACTATGGTTAATATTATTATAATTCCGTAGTTAAGTAGGTAATTTTATTATCTTATAATTATCTCGTACTTTAAATAAGCAAAGTGTAGCTAATTCTGATATTTGTCCAGAAAAAAATCAAATTGAACCTTGAGTCAGAATTCTAGTCCATTGACTATGCCTACTCAACAATATACTGTTAATTCAATAATTAATAAATTATGTGAATTCTAAATTTCAGTTAAGTACACGCTAAATATCATAGTTACCATGCTAGTAAAATACTTATAACTTCATCCTACCATTTGTCAAACTCTTATCATTTCACTGAGGCATATAAATAAACTGCAATATTTCTCTAAAAATCGCCTTGTATAGCTATACAACTGCGTCACTTGTATAGGTTCATGGCGCGACTATAATATTATGATATACTTACTTTCATTTTAATCTGATACTATCCTTTTCAAATAGACGAGACCAGATTATAATTTTATTATATATAGAAACTCGCAAAAACCTGTTTCAAAATTTCAGTAGCAAACTTTATAACATATACTAGCTTTTACCGGCGGCTTCGCTCGCATTAAAGCCATTAAATAAGTATCAGAGATCATTACAATAGAAATGAATCGTAAAAAATATATATTTTATTTTTCATAAAAAGTGATGTTACTTCTAATACCCTCAAAATATGTGCAAAACGTTTCATAATGATCGGTTAAGTAGTTCACGCGTGAATGCGTAACAAACAAACTTACATTCACATTTATAATATAAGTGATTACAAAAAACTCTTGTCTTTAAGTTTTATAAACATGTTCAATATCAAATTACCCACTTAAAAATTTATTTCAAGTAAATCAATCAAATTAAATAATTTATTGAAATAGGTATAATCAGATCCCAGCATCTCCACCATGTCGCCGAGTACCCTGTGCTCGAGCGAATTGCTAATAAATACATAAACCTTTAACCGCTACTTATACGACACTGACTGAATTACGATGGCATTCCATCGTCTGGTTCTGTTTTGAGGGAGCGTGCGTGCCCATCGTCTGATACTGCCTGATGGCACGCCCGTCGTCTCACTCTGGTCTAAGTCTGGTAACGCGGGACCTGACCCGCAAGTGGCCTCCAACCTCCCCTACAGCCACCCCGAACCACGCACACCTGATTACTCATCTGCTCTGAGTACTGCTCTGATATACTGATAACTACTAGTCATACTGATCTGATTATAGCCTCTGAACCTATTATCTGAATCTATAACACTAAAATCTTCACTAAACTCGTAATATTAGCTACTCATATCCCTAACTTGAGCACATATATAATCTGCAATATCTTAAAACTGAATACATTTAAAACTGATAATAAAATTCACTTACTTGGGACAAAACGATTTCACTCGTGCTCGGCCACGCTCAGCTCCGCTCTGTCTCCGTCAAACTACCCGTCGTTCCCGTACTACCTCCACATCACATTATATTTTTATTAATGTGAAGATTATTTCGCGACTACCTTACTTTAATCGCGACATACATATTAAAGTATTGTGAGATTGAGACTAATAGTGTAAGGTCGTTAGGTGCCGTGGTGTTAGGCCCCCAATATCGAGGAGCGCGTGAGTATGTACTTTATTTATATGTTCGGAAGCGAGGTTGAGCGATGGAGGTGAGAGTTTATGTATAGTAGACGTCTTTAAACTTGTTCCTGGATCTCAATGTGCCAAGGACTGCTCGGTTTCCATCTAGATTACATGTTAATTATGTCGATTGAGTGTTATAGCGCAGTGTACTCCCATTTAGCTATGCTTTGAGGAGTTAGTTAACCAGCTTCTAAATAAAAAAGATAGCATGCTTAAACACTATAAAATTAACATAAGGTAAAAATCAATTGCATTAACATACAATTAGACAAATATTTTCAACGACGACTTTCAATAGGCCAGATAAGCTCTTGATATAAAATATGATTATGCAGAGGAACCACGCAAGCGTGCCAGGCTATAAAAATTACAAACAAAAAAACCAGATACAAATCACTGTATACGAAGTTGATATTAACGATGGTATCTTTCATTTTTATGAGGTAACATTATTTTTATACGAACCGCAGTTTATTCTACGTGCAATGGAAATTTGATCGCTTTTGCTTTGAGTTTGAATATCCCTTTACCTTTACCTATAAATTACATTCGTGTAAAATGGATATACTTTTTAGAATTTGTTTGTATAAATTAATAAGTACGGATAAAATTTATTATTTACTTATTAATATAAATATAACAAAGAAGCTTTACAGTTGACTGATTGATCAACGTAATGATAAAATTGGCGAATAATGAGAATTATGATGTGGTTTTTCGAAATTTAACTTTTATTTAGGAGGGAAAGGCTTATTTTATTCCAGCCTTTGACAAATTTTATCTAAGTTAAATAGAAGGTACAATTTTTTTTTTAAACGATTTGACTTAGTTTGAAGGCGAATATAGGTTTTCTTTCAATTATAATTCGAAAAATATTATTACATCAGCAAAGTGAGGATAATAGATAACTAGCCACTTAATTATATCTTAAGCAGTTTGCCCGATAAAGAGTTTAAATACGATCTTTTTTTAAATGTTTTTAAGTCATCAGCGACTGCTGTCAGATAAGTGTTATGGTAATAACTCGCCTGAGGGCGCTGCAAGAAAATTTTATAAATTTAGAAATTATCTATTTACGTTTCCGATGTCGATTATCTGTCAGAAATCATGTATTTTCCTTCCATAACTTATATTTGTTACAGCATGTTGAAAGAATAAACCAAAAACTTTCTCATTATAATATTATTTTGTGATAAACTTTAGATATAAATTGGTAACAAGAGTAGATAGTAAGATATAAACTTGTCCTTGTCTCGCCTAACGTTTCCCGTCACGAGGGTTTTAATATTTAAAAAAATTTTCAAAATAATAAAAGATAAATCTGATTGTATTAATCTTCAAACAGATTTAAACGATTTATGCTTGTATTGTAAACGTAATCGTTTACAACTTAATGTCAAAAAATGTAACGTTATTACATTCTCTCGGAAAAAAGCAAATTTGATCATGCATGACTATTTTTTGAATAACACAATGGTAACCAGAGTATCCACCGTTGTTGATCTTGGTGTTACATTAGACTCCCAGCTCACATTTAGAACACACATTGAAGATATTGTTAGTAAATCGTTTCGTTTGTTGGGTTTTGTTTTAAGGGTTAGTGCTGAATTTGAAGATTTCAGAACACTTCAGATATTATTTAATTCGCTGATTCGTCCGATTCTAGAATATTGTTCTGTAATATGGAGTCCCAGTTATAACGTTTATATTGGTGCACTAGAGAGATTACAGACCAAACTTATTAAACATTTGAAATTTCGCTCATCGAGGTCGCGGATGCATTTTGATAGTAGCGTTATTCAAACTCTTTATGCTCGTCGGCAAATACGCGATATGATATTCTTTTATAAAATATTGAGAAATAAAATTGATACTCCTGGACTTACGCTTAAAATTTCCTATAATTGTCCAAGAAAAATACTAGCTCGTCGTAGGACCCCTTTGTTTTTTATACCTAAAGTTAGAACACAGTATGCCCAAAACTCATTCCTCGTTAGAGTTTGTAAGAATTACAATAATAGTTTTTCCGATATCGATTTGTTTAATGTTAGTTGTATGCAACTTAAAAAAATACTACGTTCTAGATTATTTTGATAAATGTATAATTTTTAGTTACCTTTGTTACTTAAATAGGTTTTAAGTTGTTTATAAGGTTTTATTTGTTTATCTAATTTCTAATTTTTATATCAGTTGAAAATGTTTGCACAATGTGTATGTGCATATTGATATTGCACTCGTTTACATTTAAGTTACTATTAGTTAGTGGCAGCTTCATTGGTTACTGTGTATACTTTTACTTCTTAATATAAGATATATTGTAAACTGTTTGTGCCCTAATAAACTAAAATAAAAATAAAATAAAAAAAAATAAAATTTAAGTAATTAAGACACTGCAACCCTAGTTATCTTAGGACCAGTTCTACCAAATAGGTTTTTTATTAACGAAAAGCACACTAATATTATAACTAAAGTGAGTTAGTTGAATTATTTGTTTGCACTTCTTTACAGCTTTTTTTTGATCTACAGAAATAGCTTATGCTATATATATATAGCTATATTTTAATCCAGAGAAATAAAATTCTTGCAGCGTAATTTGTATCTACACTATTATACTATTATATAAAGAGGAAAGATTTGATTGTTTATATTTTTGTATGTTTGTTTGTTGCGAATAGGCTCGAAAACTACTAAACAAAGATCAGGCGATCAAGCACAAAGCGGCCAAAATAGTCCTTCCTTAGTCGATAGCTCATGAATGAGCATCGTGATTCGCATCAACCAAATTATTATGAAAACCAATTTGGTCGATGCGATTTCACCACCCGCATCGATCTTCTGTTTTAAAAGGAATCAAAAAGGTTACCTTGCTAAAAACCTTTGATTCCTTTTAAATCATGAATTTCCGCAAAGTAACGCCTTATTCAATTCAATACTTCTGCGCAGTGTATTGCTTCAGTGACCTTTATGTCTAGGTGTCCGAACACTTTAGAATTCGGCCTTTCATTAGGTCGTCTGCTCTCCACTTTACCCACTACCATGAGTTTCTCTAAGTTGTCAGGGTTTTTGCGAGTAACGTGGCTGAAGTATTTTAAGTTGTTGCAAGATGGATTAATTGGTGCTGTGCGCTGTCCAGGGTATTCTCAGCATACATACTTATTCAAACCCATATCTCAAATGCGTCTATTCTCCGTCTGTCTGTAGCTTTGAGCGTCCAGATTTCTGCACCATATAAAAAGATAGGCATTACTAGGGTATTGACAACTCGGCATTTGATTTTTTACGTGATTCAGGTTTAATCTTTCTTTGTTGTTGCAAATACTTTTAAAGAAAGAAAGAAAGAAACATTTATTCAAAGTGACCACTAATATATACATTATACTTATTACATAAAATCAATCAATAATCAGTATATATGATTATTGTTTAGATCCATTCAGTGGCACTTCAAAAAAAGGTGGAGCCTCTCAGTTAATTATTGGAGGCCATGCTTCCAAAAACTGATTTTCAGAGGTCACCTGTGTTACAGTTCGCCAACGACAGCTCGTGTTTGTGCAGTTTTACATATTCACATATAAATATGTCATACAATATACGTACATATATATATATATACATATATATATATATATATATATATATACATATATATACATATATATACATATATATATATATATATATGTCGGAGCATAATTAAAGATTATCGATTAATCGAATCGTTATCGTTGTCTATGGCGTGTGAGTGGGATAGTAGTCACTTCCGTTCATTTGACAGTATCTACCCTCGACCCTTTATATGCGATCGCCAGTCTAACTGAAGTCTTAGTCGTGCGCGGTCTCTCAAGAAGTAAACATCATCTAAGTAGTGATAGTGTCAAGTGCAGTGTAGTGTGGAAGTGCTGTCCAACTAAGGTCACGTAAGTCCTTACAATGTAATTGCCACGTGGTTAAGTAAACACAATGTTAGGTTAGGTTAGCCTTAGGTTAGGTTAGCCTTAGGTTAGGTTAGCCTTGTGTTAGATTCGGTTTATGTGCCTTTAACCTTGGGTTTAAATAGAGAGCCTAGCAGTGGAGGCGAGTGTTGTAATTACTTAAAGGATATCCTTAAGCCTACACCTTGGTCACAAGTCCAAGGCACTGCTTAGGTTTCTCTCGTAATTGTTAGTGATCATATTTGATCATTTATCGGTTCAATAGGAGTATCAACGTTGCGTTTACCCAATATTCCATTCAATACCATCACCCCCTTTTAGTGTTCCCCAATATTCCCCATCTTCCTCCTTCCATCTCCTTTCACATCGTTTTAAAAATCCCCGACATATATATACATACACATACATATATCCATACATAAATACATACATATATTAATTAGTTTAATCAATACATTAGGCAATACAGTTTTGACAGGTACTTCATAAATAGTGCTTGTGCCTTGTGCTTATTGATTGGTTATTATTATGGGTCTATATCCGTAGCCACATAGTTACACCCATTGCTGGATTCTTCACTCACTGGTAAGTTCAGAAAGAATATTTTCTTTTCTTTTATATATTATGTTAATTATGTATTATACATACCTATATCAAATGATCTCATATAGTTCGTAAATATTATGTATCTTGTTATAATATATCAGCAGTGTATTGATCCTTATTGTAATTTTTGTTTTTTTAACAAGTATTCTTTAAGTTTTAATCGGAATTTCCTTTATTCCTTTTCAGGGAATAGTTAGTTTTATTGGCGACATGCACATTGTGTGATTGTCGTTGTATTGTTATTGTAGTAAACAACAAGTAATAATAGTAATTATTGTTATTACTTATTTTGACGCACTCCTCACTTTTTAGAATATTTTGTAATTTGTTTCTAACGAACCGTGGTTAATCTTGCCCTGAGGCATATTTCACAGACGCATTATAATATTACGACTCTCATTATTTAGAACTGGAATGTTTCATGTTTTCCGCGTTTTAATAGAATTATACTGACATAAGGTAGAAAGAAAGCAAATAGAGCAAAAATATTCACCATATAATTTTAAGCATATTAGGTAGGTAAATT
Organism: Limenitis camilla; assembly: GCA_905147385.1. NCBI lineage: Eukaryota > Metazoa > Arthropoda > Insecta > Lepidoptera > Nymphalidae > Limenitis > Limenitis camilla. The sequence continues at coordinate 9,907,454 of LR990230.1, read as the reverse complement.
ATGTATGTAAATATAATTAATAGTTAGCAATCTGTTGATAGCGAGTAGTTCTTGTATTATTTCAAGAATATCTCGTCTCGATATATTAACCTCTGCTTTGATAGAAGTGGTGCAGTCGGTCAAGTGATTTCACACAGTAAAGATGTCTTAAGTTGTGCAAGAAGTGTAATTTATTGTTGTGATGTTAAGCATTCTTTAGCAAGGAGTGTTATGATAGCGTTATTTGTCAAATTAAATTCGCAAAGAATGAATCTGCCATACATAATTAAAGGTCAAGTGAACTTACCTGTAAGTGAAGTTCGACCACAAAATTGTGTGTGCCCTCTAAAAATCCGTGCAAAGCTGGTACCTGAGAACGTATCTACAATTTGTTAAAGTGAAATCGCAAAGAATGAAGCTACGGAAGGAACATAATGGTGATCGAACTGCACATGGAGGTAAGTTCGTATGATCTTTCATTTTATTATAAGAGATAGTTTAGCTAATGGGCCGATGTTTTCAAAATAATTGAACTATTATTATAATAAAACAGTGTAGTAAAAAACTATGATTATAGGTGAAGATGAGAAGTAGAAGTCGCTGGTACATGATTATAGTTTATTGCTCGGAATCAGAGCGCCGGCGAAACCATTCATTCAGCGTTGAGAGCAAACAGAAAAAAAAAGGACGAGTGTTATCATAAACAACTTAATTATTGCATATTTACAGCAGATTTACACTTTAACAGATAATAAACTACCAAAATGGGTTATGTTTTCACTATTTAGAAACATTAATAATAATCTACGTCCTCAAAAGGTTGTTCCTTTTTTATCTATGTTGCTAGCATGGACCACGGAATGCGAAGTATAAAGGCTTTGTCGAAGAACGAATAGTCAAGTAAATACTTGCTTTGTGGATGAATTTTTCCGCAAAAATTAAAATTCAAAATGCAGTTATTATTCTAAGATTTTTTAGATCGTATTATGGGGCATAAATAAAATTTTAATCAAAGATGGAGCTTCAAACTCAAAGCACTTAACAATAGAATATTTTGTGAAGATAAGAAAATGAAAATTATTTTCTTGTTGTTGTACATAATTTAGATAAAGATATTATTCTACTACCGAGTTTGAAAAGTTCCATAATTTAATTGAAATGAGTTTCAAGAATTTAACTTAGATTCTTTTAGAGGTCCCTTAAGAAGAAAATGATACTAGTACGCTAAACGCCGACCCGATATTATAAAAGACCTTTAAATTCAACAGGAAATCAATTAGAAAACGGCGAAATTTTCTGAAAATTATTTGAATGTAATAATATTCAATTTTTAGGTACTAGTAAAATTATTATACAATCCTAGAACTTTGTTATTCAGTACTTCATACCCAGGATTTTCTAAAGGAAACTTTCAAGGCGATGCGCCCTTCTTCTCTATAGTGTATAATGTTTGTTATCAAACTCCTGCGACGCGGATTTTTTATCCCTTAGGATGGCCCTCTCCAGAACTTAATTTATTTGGCAACGTTTTCCGGATGAGCTAGTTTTTGTATAATAAAGAAAACTTACTTCTTTTTTTAATTGAACATTGAATTCTCGATGGATACGGAATTCAAAATAAGCGAGAACAACTCTCACTTACCGATTTTTAATATAAGGGTGGACAGCAATAAAAAATATTTGGTTTTGCTTAAGTCGTTTCATGCTTTTAAATTGCAATATTTCGAAATAAGGCTCTTTCCTGCTTAATATTAGAATATTGGTTAACAATTTTTTAAAACAGTTAAAATGATAAAAAATATGAAATAATAAAAATAGTTTCTATAAAGAATAAATACTTGCTGATGCCCATGACTTTGTGTAAAATTAAATAAACATCTTCAAGTTTTATTCTCAAGATAAAAAAATCGAATGTACTTCAAAGGTCTGGTCCTTCCTTAATTCAAAACTCATCAGTATTGGTTTAGCCCTTTAGAAGCTTAGTAAAAATTTAATTAATCGAAATAAATGACAGATCTAGCCGATCGAAGGTGAGATCTATTGTGGTAAGAGGCAGTGTGACAAGTAGTTTAATATAGTGAATCTAATCTACCGTCGTGCAAATGGAAATTTAATAAAAATGAATCCACTGTAACTGGTGTTAGGTGTCCCTTATTAAGTAATAACATCGTTATTATACTTTGTTCATTTTAATGTGTAACTAGGATCAGTATTGATTGGTGAGTGCCGTGAGTACAAGCCCCAGGCATTGTATTGTCTTAAATCTATTGTAATATATATTGCTTATCAAAGTAAATGAAATGAATCCAGTTTGAACGCCGCCTTAACCAGAGCCCGGAATTCTTATCTGTAAGCATCTGTTGTTCTGCGGTCTCTTTACTGTGAGTTGGCAGCTGTGAGCGCACGATTAAAAGCTTTTTGCAGCGATAAGATACTTTTTCCAATTTGTCTGTAACTTCCGGATGCAGTATACAACGAAAATGCAAAATGTTTTATAGAATTGCCAATTCTTGCTTCATTTAGCAGTAATGTAAAGTAGTCGTCGAGAGGTTTGCAGTCCTGTATAGAATAGCAGTGTTGGAAAATAAACCTTGTTCACAAATAAAAGCTAACACGGTACCTTAAATGCACAACTACACTGAAAAGACTATTATTATAGCCTATAGACAATCCAAACGAAAGTCGAGCAGTGCCTGGGGTTTGCGGCGCAGGTACAGGATTAAATGGCCTTTCTACAATGCATTAACACTTCTTCAGCAAACTTTACATCACGTCATTTACTTTACATTACATCATTTAAATCATACGAGATCCGAAAACAACTTAAAGCTTATTGCGTAAAAGTCATCCTTTTTATAATACAAAATACCCCCTAATCTTTTCCCACTTTAATGACAGGTGGGGTCATAGGCCTGTGTTGCCAAGTTAATATTCGATAATCGAGATATTGGTCAAATTATCTAATTATATTTAATATCGATATTTTATAGTATTAGTATTTCAATAAAACCTAACACAAAGCTGTGTGTTATATGACAATGTGAATAAATGCTCGACTATGCTGACGTTTGCTATCTAGATGTCTCAGAGGAGCTGCTTAACAAGTTAGATCGCCTTCAAAATTTGTGCATCCGTTTTATTTATGGACTGCGCAAATACGATCATATTTCTGATTTCCGTCGTCAACTTAAGTGGCTCCCTATTCGACTTCGCCGGAATATGCATGTGATAAAGCTCCTTTATAATATAATGAAAAGTTCTACTCCTCTTTATTTAAGTGAGCTATTTCAAATGTGCCCCCCTAGAGAACGACCTTCACGGTCATGCGTAATATATAACAACCTTGTGTTACCTTGTTATAACACAATTTTTTATGAAAATTCATTCGCAGTTGAAGGTGTTCGCCTCTGGAATTCACTACCAAGCAGCATCTACAACGATAACCCAAGCACTGCTGTTTTCAAATTCAGACTGAAGCAACACTTTCTCTCAATTTCGACTTAATAATATATCTTATATATGTATTGTATTGTATGATATATATGTATGTGTAGTTTATTGTATTTTAATATTTTATGTAGTATATAGAAAAATGGAATTTAGTATTAAATTATAATATATTATGTTTTCATATATAATTAAATATTAATTATTTGCTATATCTTGTGCCTACACCACTTTTAAATGATTTTTTTTTTCTTTTCCTATATTTACTCGGGGTTTCTGGAAGAGATCTCTTTAAAGAGATAAGTCATCCTGTGTACACAATATTTCTTAGTATTAAATACTTGTATTAGATTTTAAGGTGCATAAATAAATAAATAAATAAATTAGACGCTAAGTAGAGTAACACTTTTCCTTTACCTTTATAAAGGGAATAAGAATTGAGTCCTTTAAAGCTGTAAATAAACTCTGCGTTTTAGAACAAGTTTAGAAGGAGCTACCAAAAAATTTTAAATATCCATTCTACCTATTAATTGATACAGAGAACACTATAATCCGCGGAAATCTGAACAACCAGACTCGTATGGTACAACCCACAAGAGCACCCTGCCCACATAAAATTGAGACGCGCAAACCCGAAACAAGACACACTACATAAGTAGGTAGCTCGACTATCTAACAACCAGACTCGTACGGCACAATCCGGAAGAGCACACCGTTCACAGAACCGAAATGCTTGAAAAGAAAAGACAATTCAAGTTTCAATAGGGCGGTCTCCCACATATGGCTGATCGATTTTTTTTTTTATAAGAGATAAGGTGCAAACGAGCAGATTGTCCACCTGATGGTAAGTCGCAACCATCGCCCATGGACATCAGAAAAAGAAAAAACACTCTCTCGTTTTGTCGATGCGTTGCATCTCCGAAGATAGAGTGGGAAGGGGAATGAAGAAAAAAAATGAGGCGGATTCAGCGGACCCTAGGCAAGAGCCCAGAGTCCACTAGACCCACAGCATTAATGGGATGGGAGAGGGAAGGGGTAAGTCTAGTTCACATGCGGCTCAACCGGAACGCGTCTACGACACTTGGCGATCGGATTCGCATGCTGGTGGTCGGGGAACAGATCCCCTACAACCAAGGGGGTGCTGGGTTATTCGGCACTTACGAGATGCTCTCCCAGCGGCAGAGGGGAATAGTGTTCTAACCCGTCCCCTCACGGGTGAAGAAGAAGTATTGCTGTGCCTGTAACATGGGTACCTAATGAAAGGGCTTGGTGATTAGACAAAAAAAGGTATTTTTTACAAAATAAAAGAAAAGAGTTACAGATTTTAGATTTTTTTATAGCATTCTTATTAATTTAATTTTTTACAAATGATTTAGTTTACTCGTTTAAATTAAATTAGTAATGGCAGATTTAAGAGTACAATTTACTTAGTTGTACAAACATAGCGATCGTTTTGCTTGAGTCTTATGTAATACATAAAGTGAACTACGCGTAGTTTGTTCATAGCTTCTTTCAGTAACACATTATTTGTCTGACAAAAGCAAAAATGAACTAAATATATTTACTATAACAAGACTGTCTAATGTTTTTTTTATTCCACCATCTCGGAAAGAGTATTTTTGCTCTTCGATATCTGAGTGCAAAAGGCGTTTTTATCATCTAGAGGATAAAGTAAAATTGAATTTAGAACATCGTGTGCACTAAGTTTGTGAATTCAAAACATCATTAAACCTATTTACTTCTACCTCCATGGTGCCGAATTTATCATACAACATTTTTTTTATTTGTTAAAAACTTAGACTCGGAACCTTCTTGGCGTACTTTTTGAAGTGAAAACTTAGCGGCGTTGCGCAGTTGTGTACATTTTTTTTGGTTGGGTTAAAAATGTTAACTCGCGACAGATAATTGGCTCGTGACAAAGATTTTAAATTCGATAAATTTTAATAATTGAAACTTAATTTGATTAAAAACTGCAATCTTGCATTCATATTTATATTGGATATTTTATTTACTGTCACAAGTTCATTGGCAGTTTGACGAGTAATTTCGTGTACTTAATATTGACTATCATAGTTTAGTGGTATTTTATTAAATGATTTGTTGCTACGTGGAGTAGTGGAGCCGAGGGACTCGCGGCAGTTTGGCTAGTAGTTCTTTTGAACTTTGTTTTTTGGGTTACTTTAATGCACAACGTTGACCTTGACCATTTTTATACCTATGCATTTCTGGGTTTCAATCTGAATTATTTTCTTATTTCGTTCTTTTTAGACCACTTTTTTACGTAGTCGGGTTATAGTTATAAAAAAATGCGCAGTTCTTGACGGATTTAAGGGTATTGTTCATACACTGCTAAACACACACTATAGAGATATTTAAGTAAAATTCTCAACACAAATAATGTGTAACTTGATAATACATATATAATAAGTTTATCTCGGCACCTCCTATAGGTTCTGTGGGATAAATATTTATTATTCGTGCAAAAACATCTAAACAGATACGAATGACATTTGGTTGTGGTAGATGGACAAACTTGAATGTAAACATAGAATTCTTTATTTCTGGGATTGAGTTGGGACCTGACATCCTATGGGATAAGTCTTATTATTCTTACAAGAACAGCTAAATAAATATGAATGAAATTTTCTGCGCATATAGTTTGTAACCCGAATCGACACTTAGAATACCTTTATCTTAGAACAAAGTTAGCCCTACGTGGACGAAGTTACACGGAACGACTAGTCTATAAAATAAATGCATTAAAAATACAAAAAAAGAACTGCGTTTAAAAAAACCGACTTCAAATTAAAAATGCACTAAAAAGTAAGAAATAAGTCCGTTATTTATTATTATCTCTTTATTAAGACAATAATATATAATAATTTTTATTTTTAAAGCCGGTGCCAGCCAGGTGAACAGACGTGTAGTGAGATAGAATAATAATAGGTATATCTATTTCACTACTACTATTACTATATAACATATTACAATTATTATAAATTATCAAATTTTTATGGGACCAAATGGCAACTATTCCACATCTAACTAAAGAAGAAACACGCAAATCGCTCCCTCTCGGGATAAGAGAATCTGAAACCCTTCACAGGTTCAAAAGATCAGTTAAGGATCACTATTTAAATAAAAAAGACGACACCTATATTTAACATCTATTTATTAAATTTATTAATTTAGATGTAATATATTTTATTTTCAAATATTTATTAGTATATTATAATGTATGTATACATATTGCATATATTACTAGTGTGTAAGTTGTTTATGTATTTGGCTGTAAATTATTAGTATTAGTATATCATATAGCTACACCACCTACTCTAATTCAACTTCCTTCTCTTTCCAAGACTGGGTTGTCTGGAAGAGATGGCTACTTAGCCATAAGACGGCCCATTGTATATCACTGTAAATTTTATGTTGTGTATCCTTTATAATATATGTAAGTTATTTGTGGTGTACAATAAAGATATAAATAAATAAATAAATAAATCGGATCATAAATCTCAGCGTAATTAATATACATAGATAAAAAAAATATACCAATCGAATTGAGAACCTCCTCATTTTTGAAGTCGGTTAAAAACACATACCAGTGATATTTTAAAGTATAATACATAGTAGGTAATATATCATTCCGTTTATTTACTATGTACTCACACTACATGACAAATGTTTAAACAAGTGTAATAAATATGTTCATATAAAAGATATGTTTTTAAAAACAATGTTAGTAACGTTTAAGATGGCAAAAAGGTTTTATATTTTAGCCTTTATTGATTTTCTTATTTTAAGTGGGTTTGCAGGTTTGTAAAATGACATATTAAATCTTTCAATTCCTTATACTTAAACTTTATACAAGTGGCGATATTTTTTACAGGGGCAGAATCCTCAACATGCAGTTTTGCTGAATCTTTCGCATCATCTTCAGGTTCTTCATATTCGGAAAGTGAAAATGATTTCAAAGTTGATGGTAATATTGATTGATTGATTGATGTATAAAATGAAAATTAGAGGATTTCTTCACTTCATTAGAGTTAGGGACGACTTAACTGAACTAAACTCGCGAATAAGACCCCTGATAAACTGTTTGGAAGATAAACTACAATTTTTTATGAGGGAACAACTGCATTATGTGTCACATAACTATCAAAAAACTTATCAAACAGCAGCGAAATTGGCCATTGATATGTAGAATGATTAAAACAACAGGATTTCCATTTACCATAATTGTCAATACGATGTGTCTACAAAATCCGAAGATTCGAATAAATATTAAATAATTATTTAAGTAAATTCAAGCTCTATTGACTCTGATGTCGATTTGAACTTTCACTATTTTGAGAATCTATACTGCAAGTATGTGGATTAAAGAAGATTAAAAAATTAACTCAGGTGCGCGATAATATTAACTAGATATAGGTATCTCATTTTCAAATGAAATATTTTAGCTATTTGCGGCAATAATGAAGTATATGATAAATGTATCGCTCCATGTCCACCAAGAAGATGTGATGTTGATGAAAGAGTAATAAGATGTGCAGCACCTCCTAAGGAAGGTGATCCTGATTGCAAACCGGGATGCAGATGTGCTGATAATTTTTACAAAAACGATAAAAATATTTGTGTTCCTAAAAATGAATGCCGTAAGTCTTATTATCTGCACTTTATTTTCTTATAGTCTTACTGGAAATATTACGTTTAACGTTGTTTTCAGTCAAATGTAAGGAGAATGAAATTTACGATATTTGTCCAGCAAAATGTCCTCCACAAGAATGTGGTGTGGACCCAGCTCTCATTCTGTGTCTTCCAAATCCAGAACCAGGTGATCCTGAATGTGAACCGGGATGTCGTTGCATTGATGATCATTATAGAAATGATTTTGGCGATTGTGTTCCTAAAAAATTATGCCGTAAGAAATAATAAAATAACATATCTTAATTTATTTCTTTTACCATACCTTTTTTATATAAATTGAATTTTTCTTTACTTATTTGTAATTTTTTTAGCTCCTAAACCAAATGTTACGTGTGGACCGGATGAAGTATATTCAACTTGTGTAAATGGTGGTTGTGGTAGATGGAATTGCTATGAAACAGCAATTAAATGTGTAAAATTAAAAGAAGGTGCTTGTCGAGAAGGATGCCATTGTAAAGAGAATTATTTAAGATTAGACAATGGTACTTGTGTTCCGGCTGAAGAATGTCCCCGTAAGTATAAAATGGCATTGATTTTAGCTAGTTTGGAATAAACTTGTATCAACGTTTTTCTTAAATATTTTAGCAAACTGCGATAAAAACGAAGTGTATGATGTATGTCCAGCTCCATGTCCACCAAGGAGGTGTGATGTCGATGAAAGATTAATAAAATGTGCAGCACCTCCACAACCAGGTGATCCCGACTGCAAACCTGGTTGTCGATGTGCTGATAATTACTATAGAAATGATAAAAATGTTTGTGTTACTAAAAATCAATGCCGTAAGTATTACAAAAACAATATCTACATATAGCTGTTGCCATATCGATACTTATTATTATTATTGTGTATGTGATTTATTTAGCTCCTAAACCAAATGTTACGTGTGGTGTGGATGAAGTATATTCAACTTGTGTAAATGGTGGTTGTGGTAGATGGAATTGTTCTGAAACAGCAATTAAATGTGTAAAATTAAAAGAAGGTGCTTGTCGAGAAGGATGCCATTGTAAAGAGAATTATTTGAGATTAGACAATGGTACTTGTGTTCCGGCTGAAGAATGTCCACGTAAGTATAAAATGACATTGATTTTAGCTAGTTTGGAATAAACTTGTATCAACGTTTTTCTTAAATATTTTAGCAAACTGCGATAAAAACGAAGTGTATGATGTATGTCCAGCTCCATGTCCACCAAGGAGGTGTGATGTCGATGAAAGATTAATAAAATGTGCAGCACCTCCACAACCAGGTGATCCCGACTGCAAACCTGGTTGTCGATGTGCTGATAATTACTATAGAAATGATAAAAATGTTTGTGTTACTAAAAATCAATGCCGTAAGTATTACAAAACAATATCTACATATAGCTGTTGCCATATCGATACTTATTATTATTATTGTGTATGTGATTTATTTAGCTCCTAAACCAAATGTTACGTGTGGTGTGGATGAAGTATATTCAACTTGTGTAAATGGTGGTTGTGGTAGATGGAATTGTTCTGAAACAGCAATTAAATGTGTAAAATTAAAAGAAGGTGCTTGTCGAGAAGGATGCCATTGTAAAGAGAATTATTTGAGATTAGACAATGGTACTTGTGTTCCGGCTGATCAATGTCCTCGTAAGTATTTCGAAATCAATAAAGCCATAGCTCTCAAAAAATTTTACATAATAAAATAGCTATTTAGTGCATACATGACTACCTGACATGACTACCTTAAACTTCCAAAAGCATAAACATAAAATATAATTTTGTCTCTGAACAATTAGGATAAATTATTTTATTTTTTTTATAATGTTTTATAGCAAATTGTGGAGAAAACGAAATATATGATGTATGTCCAGCTCCATGTCCACCAAAGAGGTGTGATGTAGATGAAAGAATAATAAGATGTGCAGCACCTCCGCAACCAGGTGATCCAGACTGTAAACCTGGTTGCCGATGTGCTGATAATTACTACAGAAACGATCAAAATCTTTGTGTTACTAAAAATAAATGCCGTAAGTTGTAGTCATTATTTTATAATTAGAAATGCATTTAATATTTTATATATTCAAATTGGTTTCAAATTAATGTATATTTACAGCTGTTAAATGTAAGGATAATGAAATCTATGATACTTGTCCCGCTAAATGTCCTCCTCAAGAATGTGGTGTGGATCCAGCAGTTATATTATGTCTTCCAAATCCTCAACCAGGTGATCCAGATTGTGAACCAGGATGTCGTTGCATTGATGATTTTTATAAAAATGATTTTGGTGATTGTATTCCCAAAAATTTATGTCGTAAGTTGTTAAATTGTTAATTTCTTTCGTTTGTAATTATATAAAGACTGATGATTTTGCGAAATCCACCCAGAAATGCAAGTAAGGTTAAAAAAGTATTGAATCTGTTATTTTCAAAAGAGATGTCCATTGATGGAGGGTCTTGTATTGTCACAGCATAAAAACATTGCAGCACCGACGACATATTCAAACAAAGTTGAACGATGTAACTGAATAAGTAAATGGTTCATACAAATGTATGACGTTCCGAATCGTTACTGCATTCTCTATTACTTTGTGGAATAACAGTCTAAATGTTGTAGAACAAAACGTTGAATTGATTCACGTGATGAATTTTTATTTGATATATTTACTAAAACTCCAAAAACAAGCTACTTGTGAAGATGATTAAATATTTTTGTTATTGTTTCAGCTAACGCTACTACATCCACCGATACGACGTAGTCACAGCACCAGTTAATAATATATTTTTATAGTTTTAAATAAATGATTACTTATTTCAACAAATGGTATATTTATTATTAACCTGTTAAAATAGAAAAATGACGATTACTGGGTAATTTACCATTTCTTGCTTATAACAACTAACACGGCTTACATTTATTATGAATTTAATATATTACTACTAAACGGAAAATACTTAAGTATCTAAATAAAAATATTCTGAGTAAATAAATATATTCTTTTACCTTTAAAACACCACAATATATTTTAAAGCAGCAAATTGGGTTGACCCTGATAGATATAATTTAAAAGAAATATTAGAAGCTATTATAAACTTTAATTTAAAAAAAAGTTTGTTTGCTAATAATCATAAGTATTTGTAAAAAAATATATTCGAGAAACAATCAAGCCGATACGTTTTCATATTCCCGTTACCTTTTTTAAGGGTAAAAGGATAAAAGAAACCCTTAGAAGATTACTTCGTCGTGCGTCTGTCTGTTGAGACTTTTTTTCTCGGGAACTAGTGGAGAAGTTGAAATTATTATAAAATATTCAAACCTGCGGCTGTCAAAAAATCAAACTTTTAAGTAAACCTAATGAAAAGATGCGGCTGCATTATATCTCATGTGTTGTTATTATGATTTTTCACACGACGCAAAAAAAGGGTTGGTCCTTTGACTAAGGCACATGATTTTTGGTAAGAAGGAAGCATGGGGAAAAATCCTTAAACTAGAAATTTGTTGTTACATCACGAAAAAAATCGTCTTTTATATTTGTAGTCTGATATTAGGGGTTATTTTTTTTTATATTTAACATATTAATTTAATCAAAATAATTACCATTATTATCTATACATTGCGGCCATCTAATAGGAAGGTCTTTTATGCCGGTTTAACTCCGGTGATCTAGATTCGACAAACTGTTTGAAAGCATTTTGTACTGTTTCCTGAGAAGAAAAGTTTTTATCACGTAGAAAATTTTCCAAATCACGAAAAAAAATGGTAGTCCGTTGGAGCAAGATCTGCCGAGTACAGAGGGTGACGAATGGTTTCTAATTGCAGTTCCTGTAGAGTTATAACGGTTTCTCGTGCTGTGTTGGGTCTCGCGTTATCATGGAGCAATAATGGTGAAGATCGATTCAGGAGTCGGGGCTGTTTCACTGCTAGTTTTGGTATGTTCGGAGTTCGGCACAGTAGACATCTGCCGTTATTGCATGACCAGATCGAAGATAGAGACACCATGCTGAAACCGCCAAACAGTTATCGTAAAGAATCCACTTTTCATCACATATCACAATTCAATCCAATATTCCTTAATTTCTGTATCGATTCAACAAGGCATTTCTTTCTGCAGATCAGTCAAATCATGAGGCATCCATTTTCCATATTTTTTTATTTAATTGATTTGACGCAAATGAGTCAATATTGTTGGTAAGGTAACGTTAAACCATGCCGCTAATTCCTGGGTAGTTTGGCTCGGATCGGTATCCACTATCTCTTTCAATTCATTGTTATTCACCTGTGTGGGCGGTCTTCCACGTGGTTCGTTCTTCAAATCAAAGTTTCCATCACGAAAGCGTTTAAACCAAAATCACACGGTGCGTTTATTAGCAGTCCCCTCTCCAAACGCAACATTGATATTGCGAGCTGTTTCTGCCGCTTTAGTTCTGCGTCGGACCTCTTATTCAAAAATCACTCGAATTTTTTAAGGGATACTTAAAAAATTCGAGTGATCTTTCTTGTCTAAGCTGAATAAAAAAAAAACAACTGAAAGTCGATAATCGAATGTTGCACATTTTAGAAAAGAAGTACTATGTGAAAAAAGTTTCTCTCAAAAATCTCAATCCGTGAAGGCTCTATGTCAATTCGACTACCTATTACAATAATTTCATACATTAACCCCTATTATATTATACTATTAGGCTACTTGTAGAAAATAAAGAAAACTAAAGTTTATGAAATTTCTATTTAAAAAAAATAAATAAGTTTCATTCCTAGAAAACAGAAGTAATTTAAAATGTAAAAATGTTTTCAAAAATATAATTTAATATAAATTCGATTTATATATTTATGAAATATTTACTTTTATTACACTTAACGTTAAACAGGTTATCTACTATTTAAGGACGTCGATGGTTTTCAATTGGTATGGATTTTAAATAAATAAATATCAGTTCAAAATCAATTAGATACTTCAGTTCCAAGCAACCTCAACCTCAGGTAGCGAGATGGGGTCGCCAGCAAATGTCCCGTGTCGAGCGACGGTCCGCATTTGGCGAACATTACAGAAAGATTAATGACGTCATCTTGTCCTAACAGACAATGACTGTGAGCAATATCCACAATGACTGACCGCACCAGAGATTTGACCTCAAATGATAACGTAACTAATGTTAAATTGCGTGTGAGTTGAGTGATACCTATATTATTGAGCACAGACAATTATTATTCTTTTCATACTAGCCGACCGCCTTCACTTTCTCATATTCCCACACTCACTCATTCCATCATAAAACTCACATTAAAAAGTGTTAAGTAAATAAAGCTTACTACTCTGTACAGGATAACTTCAACGATGATAAAGGTTGGAATCAAAATGACGTTGATACTCAGCTGAATGATTATATCTTTGTAAAAAACGTTTTGAAAAGAACGACTGTTGAATTTCTTGCCAGTTCTTCTCTTCAGGAACCTACTTTCCGAACTGAAGCTTCAGACAAAATGATTGACTGACAAATTATGACATGTCAAAAGTACTTTGTAAAAAGTCTAATAGAATTAAATTATTTTGAGTTTGAGTTTGATACTCTTACTCACTTTTTTATAGATTTACTCATCCAGAACTATGAATACTCTTTTTTCCATTAAATTTCTATTCTGGCTTAAATTATCATTAGATACATAGTATAAAATAAAGTCGCTTCCCGCTGTCCCTCTGTCCCTATGTATTCTTAGATCTTTAAAACTACGCAGCGGATTTTGATGCGGTTTTTTTACTAGTATTATATTATATAAATAAGCAATGATTAATGTGTGCAATTGTTAGGGGTTCATCCTCAACTGTAATATATAATAGATCTAAAACCAGAGATACTGGTAAGTTTAGTAATTACATTCAACGAATATTGCAAATAATAGTCAGGGTAACAGGTGGAAAAGACATCATGTCTAACGCACCCGAGCATTAGTCTTATTTAGCCTAGCATGTTATTATGTCTCAAGCTTAGTTTTTCTTCAAAGGAAGTGTTGTCAACAAAAGTAGATAAGCAATTAATTTTATTTTAACCCTTAAGGCTACATCGAATTAATAATCTACTGAAACAAAAAAAAACACTGTCATTTAATAATAAGAATAAATTTTTATTTATATAAATATTATACAATTTTTTTATTAAATGTTATAAATCTTGAATTATGAATCGTGTTCTTCAAATTTTCAATATGTATGTTGGTTTAATTTCTGAAAAAAAATAATAATTTAAATTAAGATTGAAAAAGTGGTTTTCAAAATCATTAAATTGGGTATATTTATCCCGATATCTTAAAAAACATATGGAAATTAAAAAGGAAAAATGAGACAGAAGTATTCTTCAAAGATGCTTGTGCCGTAAAATCCACATACCTCTTTAATAATTATAGATTACAAGAATGAAAATCATAATTACACATCTAATCAAAAGCATTAATTCGTGCTTTAGTTAAATTATAGCTTCAATAACCTTTGCCTTACCGCTGTTCTATGATATTGTAGATTCATAGTGCATAAGTATCAACATCTTCTTTTTTTGGATAGATTTTTTTATTGTAGATAAGGTGCAAACGAGCAGGTGGCCCACCTGATGGTAAGTGGCCATCATCCCCATGGACATCGGCAAAACAGGAGATGCTCTCTTGATTTGTCGATGCTTTGCATCCTCAAAGATAAAGTGGGGAGGGGGCGTGAGTAGGATAGAAATTTTGAATAGAATTTTCTATTTGAAACTTTGGTCACTTATAAATTTCAAAGCTAAATAAAGTTTGTTTAACTTAGTAATACTTTTATTTATTGTTATGGTTTCATATAACGTGAATTTTGCGTTTCATTTCACGAAATTACCGGTACCGGTAAAACTAAGAAAAAGTGCAACCAAAAAATTAAGTAATGCAAAATAATAAAGTCTCAATATTTTTAACACTCCCAAACATTATTTAATCATTAGAGTATTATATAAACATTTTTTTTCTCTGAGCATACGGAACGTTGTAGTAGAATGACGAGTGAATGAACGCGTGATTTTTGTATTAATCTGTGGTTGATATTTAGAACGTCAACTAAGAAGTTCCCCGGTTTATATCAGCTTTGTAATACGTACAAATTTAAACCATGGTTTTGCTAGACTTGATAGTACAGCATTAAACCAAGGTTTTTCTTCTTTTTTGCAATAAGAACATAAGAGTTAATTATTACAACCACATCTTACTATGATAATTTATAAAGTTGGATAAATAAAGACTATAAAAGCCTAAAATATTTATGGAATACTCACCTTATTAACTTCAGTACAATATTGTTATTAAACATTTTTCCACATTATAATTCCAGAAGCACTTCGAAATTACGTTCTGTTCCATTAAGTAGGTTAAGGGAGAGATCAAAAGATCCGTCATTTACGTGGAGAAATTTAATTGAAACTGTTGTAATTAATTAAGTTCATTAGATGTTAAAATATACAGACTTTTAATATTTAGCATGGATAAATATTTTTAAGAAGCGAATATATTATGTCATAGAAAATTTAAAATGTACAATAGTGGAACTAGTGTTGGACATGGAATCAATAATGTATGAAAAAAAATAACGGATAAGGATTAGTATCAGTGTATGAATATAAAAATAAGTTTCCATTAGTATTTCATGGGAATGATTAGTAGTAAGAGGGTTGTGCCGTTCATTTATAATTGTTCTATAAACTATGTATGTTTTCTGGGCGCGCTACGCTCAATTCATTATAATTTGGTAATAAACCGTTATCCACGGATATAACAACAAATACAAAATAATGATGATAGTTTACCAATCTTAAAGTTACACTTATTCCCGAACCGTATTAAAATATATGGCTTCGTCAGTCACAAGGGTAAAAACAAAGGGCGCCCTAAACCATGGTAAAGGAAAGGGGAAGTTTGGTTTGTGTTTGTGGTGCAACCGGAACATATTAAGTACACTCGGCGGTCGGACACATAATTGTGGTCGTGAGACCTTTCATAAAAAACATAAAATACCAGCGAAAATATTTATTTAAGCTTATTCTATAGTGCCATTGCATTGAGACCGCAAGCTTTAATGTTAATAAGAGCATTCCGGTAAGGAACACTTAGCACTATCCCTTCTTTATACTTCCTAAGATATAAACTAAGGAATTTACATAACAAGGAACTGTTTTCAGCTTAAATATTTACGTCGACTTGACACATGGACTTTAATATGCAAACAAGATCTAGAAATGTTGGTCAAAGTCACATTGCAAGTACGTCAGTACTCAGTGGTTCAGGCGTTGGATTCACGATCTATAACTCGTGAGTACAAATGCTAGTCATTGGAATACTGAAGTGGCCCCCTTCTAAAATGAGCATTTAAGGTAAGCTTAAGAGAGTTTTTGGAGGGGACAAAAATAACTATAAATTACCTACTATCTTGAAATTCGTAAACATTAAACTCCAGTTCAGATTCGAGGCATTTCTCTCACTTATTATGTAGAATTACTCAGAGTAAGTCCTAAGTATATATAATTCAATAATGCGCTTATTTTGATTGAGCTTAACCAAACAACAGCGAATTCGTTCGTTCATCTTTGTACTCATATTTTGTAAAGACTAATGAGTCTAATTAGGTGAGTCTGATGTCACACTTAATAAAATATGTTATTTTCTTCTAGAGTGCATAAAGATGTGAATAATAAAAAATCAATGAACCTATCTATTTATAGTAGAGTCCATCTGTTACAATAATGCAAGAAATTCAATCACTCAAAAATTACAATAAATAAATAAAATTAAAAAAATTATAATAACTTCACTAATATATTATGTTAAATCTGATTTGTGACTCTATAAACAATTCAGAAAAATTGCTCTGAATCCAGGGAATGCAGCGGGTTTTATAGGTGGGAATATAGAATTGGGGAATTTAAATCCTAAATCGCAATAATAGCCAGAGAAGGCGTATTAAAGGTATTATAAGGGATTTATGCTTTATACTTAAGCGGAAATTACGAGTTTTCCGCAGTGCGGTGTGTTCAGTCGCCGAATAATCTCCGTCTTGTCACCGCATTCGTCCTTATTATGAATACACTAGCGCCTATTTAGTATTTCCTGTTAAACTAGATTGAATGGAATATTTACAAAAATTAGTTCTTTAATGTTTTCCCTATATTATCGACATATTCACTTCGGGTTCTGGGTCCTACAGTCAACTAGATCGTTGATCGAGATTTGAAGTTCTTAGTGTATACTTACATGTGTTAATAATAACAATGTAAACTTTTAGATAATTTGTACCTACCTAATATTTCTGCAATTATTTGTCGTTATCGTTGTCGTTAACGACAACTGCAAAAGTTGCACTGTATTTTTATATGAAAGGCTGATATTTTTGACAAGAATTGGCATCGATAAAAATTTATAATTAGAAATATTGACAAAGATGATTATAAATTAAGAATGATTGGAGAAAAATAGTCGTAAACATAACAATTTACCTCAACCGTTTTATATTTATTAAAAAGTGTAAATAAATTTTTAATATGAGTACGTCTTTTGTTCCTCATACATAAAACGTTTTGAACCTTATAATACGAAATTTACACGGATTGAGGAGTACGAAGGAAACAAAAAAATATATACAAAAAAGTTATACTTTATGTCAGTCTTCATTTATTTTCTAATGTCCAGAAAGAAAGTTTATATAAAAAGCTAAAGCATGTTTTTTTTATAAATTACACGTTCATTGTCATTGTGGAAATTGAAAGTCCATTAGATCAAAGGGTTTTCATGTAACTTCATTTTTGAGGATTTCGCATTGTTTAAAGTTTTAAATTTCCATTGTATTTTTCCATGTTTTGTAAAAAAAATTCCTTTGAGCTCATATAACGTTTTTAAGATTCCGACTCCGTCCCGTTGAAAGGTTTGCGTAACAAAAAATTCCATCCACAACAACACAACATAGACTAGTTTTTTTTTTAAATTAATTTCACATTAATCGTGCTATGCAATTATTATTTTAGAAATTTTATTTTCTATGCGATTATTATGATTGAATAATTATACGATTATTTACCTGAGAATGGAAACTTTTATTTTTTTTTAAATGAATTAAAATATGTATAATGAGTGTCCAAATATGGTTACACTCTTAACTAGGCAAAAAAAGTTATATTGTTTTAACGGGAAGGGTGTCTTTGTGTGAGTTTCTAAAGGGCAGAAAGGGTTAATCATTGGCTAGCATTAAATCTTAAAAAAGACTTCCAAATATATTTAACCAAATAAATTCCAAATATCAAATTAATGGCAAAACTTGTTTAATGTTTACCGATACTGACTTTCGACTATCCATTGGTTTAGATCATCTTTCTCTAGGGAGAATCAAAGTCTCAATTAGTCTTAAAAGGAATCAAACTTACAACCATTTATAGGCTATGAACAATTGGACACTACAGATAAATAAATATTAGATAATCTTGTTTGTAGAAGGAAAATTTCAACTCCATTTTGCTACTCAGTTGCAATTCAAATAGTATATTTAGTAATATTATGCGACGTCAATACTAACACTTAGAGTCTACATATCCAGTATTCCAGTATATTTAGTTTTAGTACATGTACTAACGTGAACATTTTACACTTGACGGTTACTGTACGCTGAACTTTAAATGAGATTCTTGAAGTGGTTAGGGGACCCTTTCAACTAGTGATGTTTTACCTAACCTCATTAATTGCAATACTTCCAACGAATGTCGTATATAAAATTATGTTATATTATCCTAATTATAACTGTAAGTATATAAACTATTAAGAGATAATTTATAGCTCCTTTTCTCAATACATGTACCATTTAAACTGTCGCTAGCATCAGTTATCTCTTAGTTAACTTTTGGTATATTCCTATTTTGGATGATGGAATTTTTTTTTATTTTAATCGTAGTACTGACAGTATCGTATCGATCGTAGTTTTATTCTTAAGAATATGTTAGCCCTATTGTACCTTAACCTAATATCTACATATTCTAAACTATCAATTACAAATTGATACACCATCTTGGCTTCCCCAGAACCTGGAGAAGACAAAATAGTGTAAAACATTCCTATATCTAAATGATTTAAATTTAATATATTAATAAATAATCTTCTCTCACTTTCGACTTACGAACACATTCTATCCACAAATGTTGTACATCTTGCACTACCCCACATGATGGACAGTTTGGAGATGGCGACTTTTTCATAAGATATGCAAAATTTAATGGAACGTGTCTGGAACGCAATCTATTAGCTACCTTAATCATAACCCTATCGAATCTAACTTTTTTGTACCAGGGAATCCAATAAGGCTGATTTTGTAAAGTTTTATAACTTTACAAAGTATGATTTTATAACTTTACAGAATATGAATGATACCTTTTTCTGTATATCTTTAATTAAAGTATTCATTCCACATATCGTATAATTTATGCTTATAATGAATTAAAACTTCCGAAAAGTATGGTCGTATGAATATTTCGCTCCCTTCAGAACATGCCATTTTTGCTAAACGATCAGTCTCTTCGTTCCCACTTACAACTATATGTGATGGGATTCATTGCAACCTCAGATCCATATTTGTACCTATTGAATTATTTATTTTACCTTAAACAGTATCGCAACTCCTCTCTGACTTACGTTCAGAAATTCAATAATAAAAAATATATCTATAGAAAGGAGATGAGATATTATATAAGTAGTTTCGAAGATAGCATCGAATCAGCTAACAACCTCTCAAAAACCTTTTCTATAAGCACAATAGACGAGTAAATATTATGTCGCCTTTGTTAAGAACACGAATGATTTCACCAGGTAATCCCGGTACGGATTTCTTACCACTCATACGTTATTCTTTAACGTGAATAGATTGTATGATATACAAGGGCAGCACTTTCTGGTTTTTATGATGAAAACTATTATTATACTACTAGTCAACCCACCATTCGGTTTCGCACGTATGCAATTTATTTTTAACTAGCTGCGTCCCGCGGTTTCACCCGCGTGATGATGGACAGTTGTGATAATTACGGACACATCCGTCAACGACGTCTGCCCTCACGCGTCTGCGCGCGTTCGGTTCGCGCACTAAGCATTATTTTGGCAATAATGGCTTACACATAAAAGATAGATATGCTGTCGCAGGCATTTTTAGGACTATTTAAGATTAACATTTCCATCGTAAATTATATACGTGTAACTCCAACGGTTTAAGGTGTCTGCCCACTATCCCGTAGCATACCATGAGCGTGCTAGGAACGTTTCCGGCACGGAAAGCAGTCCTATACGCTCTATTTTGCCCACTGAAGCGGGCCGACAGCGTTCTGAACCCGTTTACAACCCGTATGTAATCTGTATGATGCCCGTATGTAACACGGCAGGAATCCTTTCAATACGCTCGTAAAGCATCGGTTCATTCTCGTACAAATATCAGTGTTGCGTAGACGCGTGTGGTGAAATATTGAAATAGTTATGGCTATAAGGAAACTAACGATTGAACAACTAGCAATGATTGCTATCATTTTGGATGAAGAGGAAGAGGAATGCCCAAAAAACACTCGACGCTACTGGATTCACGATTCTATAAAAAGACGCAAAACGGAAGGAGAATATTGGACACTATTCAGGCACTTAGTTGATGACGAAGAAAAGTTTTTTCAGTACTTCCGAATGAGTACATTCCAATTTAACGATTTGCTGAAAAAAATTGAAAATGACATTGTTAAACAAAACACAAACTTTAGAGAATGCCTGCTACCTAAAGAAAAACTTGCTGTGTGTTTACGGTAAGTAAAAAACAATTTGTTTATTATTAATATTTAATCAACTTTTGATCTAGTATTCATGGTAAAGCTTTATGCTTGATTATTATTATGCCACTCGTTAGTGTTCCAAAGCTCAGGAGACGGAGGCATAGGTGTAGCACTCGCTTGTACACTCGAAGAAGTCGACGCTGGAGATGAAGCATAGGCATACTGTGGTGTAGCTGTAGCAAAGTTAGGTGGTGCGAGCTGCTGTAACTCCATTTCGGAAACTAAACTGAATATTTTGTTTTTTGCGATGGCTTGTAAGTAAGGAGAAAACTTCTTTACTGTATCTGATATATGCAAAAAAAATCGGTCTAATTCATCATCTTGTCGTGGAGATTTATTTTGCGCTTCTAACAATTTCGACATCAATACAGCGGATGCTGTTTGTGGTGGTTGAATTTTACCTCTCTTTATTGTCTTGGCCTTTTTTGCTTGACTGAGTAGTGGTTGTGAGGATTTGTTGCTGGCAGTATTGTCATCTTCGTTCTGAATTTCGGTGGCTGTAATATTTTCTGTAGCAGGAACATCAACAGTATTATCGATCTCATTGTTGAAGTGATGGTTCTGAATTTCAGTTCCTGTATCGCTATTCGGCTGTGACTCTTCATCGTCACTTGCCAGCTCAACGGATTCTAAAGATTTTCTCTCGACAAAGAACGAAGCAACAAAAGCCATTTCATCTTCATACTTCCATTTTTTAATGTTTTTTGCTGCTTGTCCACTTTTGCCTTTTTTCTTATTTAATGCTCGTCTGTACGCATCCCTTAGCCCTTGCCATCTTTGTTTGCAAGCTGCAGCTGTAAAAATAATTACACGATTAATATTGATATTTTGTTTGCAGGTACTTAGCAACAGGCGATTCATTTACAACCATTGCTTTTAGTTATCGTTTGGGAATCAGTACTGTGAGACGTGCTGTGCTAGAAGTTTGTGATGCTGTAATAAAAAATGTACTGCGAGAAAGTATGCCGACGCCTGGAATCGAACAATGGGAAAAAAATATAGAAGAATTTTGGAATAAATGGAATTTTCCTAATTGTGTAGCTTCTATAGATGGAAAGCATGTTATTATTTTAGCACCACCAAACAGTGGTTCTTTGTATTTTAATTATAAAAAAACATTTTCTATTGTACTTATGGCTTTAGTTGACGCTAATTATAACTTCATAGCTGTTAACGTTGGAGCTTTCGGTAAAGACAGTGATGGGGGTATTTTGTCAAAATCAAAAATGGGCAGAGCTATATTCGAAAATAAAGTTAATATCCCCAGCAATAGATGTTTGCCGGGGACTAATGTCAGTGCACCGTGTGTAATATTAGGAGATGAAGCTTTCCCCTTAAAAAACAATCTTCTAAGACCTTATCCCTCACAACAATCCATAAACGATAGCAAGAAACGCCATTTTAATTATCGCCTTTGCCGTGCACGTCGTGTTGTAGAAAATGCTTTTGGAATTTTAAGTCAAAAATTTCGTATTTATAATAGACGTATGCATTTAAAACCAGAATATGCCGAAAAAATTGTACTAACTACTTGCATATTGCATAATTTCATAAGACGCGGCGAAACTGTATCCTTTACGGAAACTAATACTCCTGTACAGTTTAACAACCTAAGACACCAAGGAGGTAATGCAGTTTCTACTGCTTTTGAAGTACGCAATAAATTTGCCGATTTTTTCCAAACGACTCAAGGGCAATTAGATTGGATATCTACTTTGTAATTAAATTAACGATAATAAATAAACGATAATTGAATACTTAATAATTGACATACCTGGTTGTTTTAGTTGCTCCGAAATATCCTTCCAAGCCTTTTCTTTTTTTACACTATCCATATACTTCGGATGTTGTAAATTATATATAAACTCATATTTACGTACACATTCTATTAGTTTTTCGTCCTCCATTATTACACATCTATACGCATTCACGCCTCGCGTTGAACTAATGAACGGACTGGCAATGGAGCAACGCTGCTACAACGCATTTAAAACGGGTTTGTAACGGTCATACTCCCCGCTCAGTCACCGTGTAGCCGCCTGCGAGCAGCGGTCTGGCAACGTCGCATGCCATGCACGTAGCGTATCCGCACCGGCAAAATATTCCCTCCGACAAATAGTTGACGGCCCGTGCATGGTACGCTACGGTGTCGGCCGGTGACGGAACGGTCTAGTGGGCATAGTCTCATACTTCTCAATACAAAGAATAGTTTTTTGTCCGAAACGGTCCTAGTACGGTCATGGTATGCTACGGGATAGTGGGCAGACACCTTTATGCGGCGCATGCCAGTAAAGCTCGTAGATGGCAGATTTTTTTCCTAATTACTTGACACTTATATATATTTTGGATAATTCACACTATAACATTATAAATTATAGCCTTTGTATTATTCTGATTACTGAACCCTCAAGCTTTTAAAATCTATGATATCGATTCATTTCACTTATTTTTACTTACTCTTCTCTGTACATTCAAGATAAATAAAGCAGAATGGTTATATAGAGATATTTACTTGAATAAACTTCTTGTTTCATCTATACCTACCTATTTGCTTGTGGTTCTGTCTATCTTAACCAAATACAAATACCTTCTATCCAACGTTCAACATTCCTTGAGGCGTTAAATGCATTTGTGTGCAAAGTGGCATTAGGCATCAGGTTCTGGCAATACGTATCTATATATATCGTTTATAACTATTTATATTCTACATAGTTCTTTAGTCAATTTCTTGTCTTGTCAAATTCTTTAGTAGGTTTTACATAGACACAGATCATTCCTTATATCGGTCATAATTAAAAACTCTTCTTTAAAACGAACAAGCAGATATTGTAAACGCAATAATAAGTTGCTTAAATTTAAGTTTATTCAGCAATAATAATAGAAAATGTTTATACATAACACACGATTATAGACAAAACAATTTTTGGAAAGGTGAATTGTCTGCGATTATCACAAATTTGTTGTTGCAGGTAATTACTCTACGTCTTACTTATATTTCATTTCTATCGGGTGTTTGGATAACTCGAAGTTAGGACGAATCTACTAATAGGAAATAGAAAGTCTTGTATAACTATTATTAAAAAAAAATATTACAAGCTACCATGACAATGACTTCACATAACTCTGTTACGTACATTATGGAATTGCAATGTATAAAATTTCAACAGATTAATGGAGCAAAGATGGCTATGAGTATGACGGCAGAATATTAATCACAACTCAGCGTGAACTGTGAATCGTGATTCGAGAAATAACAGCGATCAAGAGTTCATTTTTCAGTAAAAATATAAAATTAATTAAAAACTAAAATAGAACTGGCAACTGGTTTTAAACTAACGTCTACGAACGGAATAACTAGTAGGTACTAATACGTAGGAAGGCATTTAAGATTATTGTTTTATTAACTTGAATAAAGTATTGTGGTTATTATAAAACGGCCACGTACACCTTCACCTAAATCATATTCCCCAGGCACCAATTAGCTTCAAATATTAAAGTAAAAATACACAAATCAAATATATCACTGTTTTTTAAATAAAGAAGCTAAAACAATAGTTTTCAAAATTTTTGTATTCACTTAAATAAGTTTTCACAGCTGCACTCCATCTAACATATGATTTGTTTCATGAAATTTTTTTAGCCCAGCGAAGCTAGAACAGATCGATTTAAATGATAAATTAGCTTCGTAGAAATTAATTATAGCTTTTATGGATATTAAAATTTGAGAGAGAGAGTCAATTAAAAAAACTATGCAGGAAAATTATTATTTGAGCATTCATAATATAAATATTCTAGGAAATATAACAATAAAAGGAACACAAAAGATAGCAAGCATTTAAAGAGAATCCGACCCTATCTACAATACGCACTCGGGAAACATTTCCTATTGTAAATAAATAGAGTGAATCAAAATGTCTCGCTACAAGTGCAAACTATTTCACAAAGCTCACATTTAAGCTTTGTGTTTTTAGTTTACTATGCGGGTGAAGTCTCGTTAAGTGTATTGTTAAGTTAGCAAAACTATTGATAAATCTTTTAACAAATGACGAGGTTTATTACACAGCGTTTTAATTTGCTAAAATATATTTAGTTTATTGCTATAGTGTACAAGAGGCGAGCTTAATGCTAAGAGCATTTTATACATTGTATATGGTAGGCAAACAACAAAAGAAAAACATTAAATAATTGCATACTCGTATAACATTTACATATATTATGGATACTGGTTATAAACCTTACATAAATTAAATTCAACATTTAATAATTATAATAAATGAAGAGGTAATAAAAAAGAAATAAATAAATATTATAACAAATAAACATAACAAGTAATTAATTTTATATTTAAAACGTTATTTACTAGAAATAATAATCGATCATAATTTTCAATAATAGAAAAATTAAAAATAATGCGGGAAGTTCGTGTATCAGTTAGTATGGGAATGTATGCAACCGCCGATAGTCAGACCGTCCGCACCGCACGGCACGGCATCTCACGTACTACATATGATACCGATATAATAAGAGATCATAAAAAATATTAATCATAGGTGGTTTGTGGGTGACCATGTATAGAATTATAACAATACAATACATGTAGAGGCGATATAATAATAATAATGAACCTCTTAATTAATGAATATACATTATAATGTATATTCTTTAATATGTTTTAATTCAATAATGTTTTAATAAAACATCTTATGTAGTGATGATGATGCATGTGTTTAGATCAGCCTCCTTATAAAAGTCCTTAGTTTCACTATTTAATCCTAAGATTAAACTAATATTAACCTAACATAAGGATAACTTAAACCTACCTCATACTTCCGACATATATATATATATATATGTCGAAGAATAAGAGAGAGTGTTAAGTGTTGTGTTAGTGCTGGGAGTGTTGTCCGATTAAGGTCACGTGGTACCTTACAATGTAGTTGCCACGTCTTGTTTTAGGTTATGTTTATGTGTGTTTAACCTTAGGTTTAAATAGAGAGCCTGAGCAGTGCGAGCGTTGGTATATATACGTCTTTAAGCCTACACCTTGGTCACAAGTCCAAGGCACTGCTTAGGTTTCTCTCGTAATTGTAAGAGATAGTAATATTTAATTTTTTTCGATTCTATAGCAGTATCTACGTTGTGTTTCCCCAATAGTCCATTAATTATATTGAAGATGATAATTATCATCATCCCTTGTTCTTCAATGTTCCCCCTCTCCTCCTACCATCTCTTCATAAAATGTCCGAGATATAATTATTTATATGCTTATGTAGTGTAAATATGTAATAAGAAAGAAAAAAATGCAATATTATAATGTCGATTTAATTTACTAGTAATAAGCCCTGAAATCAAGGATCTACGTTAAAGTATAAAATCTGAAATATTCCTACAAAAGAACACTGTCATAATATAGGCCCTATTTTTTGGTATTATTATATACTGGTTATTATTGTAATGCAAGTCCTCTAATGCTAGAAACTTGCATAGTTCCAACCTCCCGTCAGAAGCTTTCGAAGTTTTGAGTATATTCTAAGTCGAACGTATGTCTAGCTCTCCAGGAATCTCTGACTAATATATATTTTTACATTTCTATTTATCCTGACGTAAATAAGTTGATATTCCAAAAAATGTATGTCATAAAACAACTATCTATTATTCTAATTTTCATTACTATAGCTACAACGTATAATACAAAAATATTATGAAAAGTTTCCATTTAATAGTTTAGCCATTTGTGTATTTTATTAACAACTAGTCGACCCGCACGATTTCCGCCGCATGATATTTTGCTCTTATTGGTCTTAGTGTGGTGATATATACCCCATAGCCTTCCTCGATAAATGGGCTATCTAACACTGAAAGAATTTTTCAAATCGGACGAGTAGTTCCTGAGATTAGCGCGTTCAAGCAAACAAACTCATCAGCTTTATATATTAGTATAAGACTAAAGGGTAAATAAAGTCCCTAAGAAGTCACCTATTTGGATGTAATAAATTTTCTTAATGTTGTGAGTATTTATTTACTATTCCAGTTTAAGACGTGACGTTGTTTAGCAATTTATTTATTTTTTGAAGTGAAACTTCTTTAGAATCGTTGTGATTTCAAACCGGATGCAACGGAAAAAACGACATGTAAGAGACACAAATACAAAAATGTGTAAGAAAGAATGAGACAGAAATATACAAAACGACAGGTAAGAGACACAAATACAAAAATGTGTAGGAAAGAATGAGACAGAAATATACATACTATTTTATATTATTATATATATTCATCTCATTCTTTTGTCGATTTACTGAAGTTTCACTTCTATCGTGTGTGAATCGCACACATACCTTTTTATTTTATATAGTTCTTTTTAGTATACCTATAACTGTACCTAATTGTTGTATTAAACTGTTGAATATTTAAAAAAATAAATTTAAAAATGAATGGCTTGTCTCTGGTCTAAATAGTTTTGACACTGGTATGTGCTGAAACTGATTCTTTCATATTGATTATAATTTAAGTACTTACGTTATTAAAACTAAAGCTTCTTTTTTTTAAACAAGGTAAAAACTATAAAGAAAGCTTAAGTCAAATTAAATAAAGCCTCTTCATATTCAGTTGTGGGTTTGTCGAGCTTTTGTAATAACCACAAATTTTAACTACATGAATCCATGAATTTTAAGTTTTTTCGAATGTTCATAAAAATACGTAAATGAAAAACATTGTATAAAGTAAACACGCGATCCTCTCAATCGTATAAAAGTTGTTTGATATCAAGGACACTTTTGATATTTACTTTGTTTTAAATGTTTATTCTATGTCTGATTATAGTCATATTTATATACTTAAGCACAAGAAACTAAAATATCTATATTATTAGCAGGGTAGGGTACTTTTAGATCGGTGGTAGGGATATTTGCTTATAAATAACGACATCTGTCTCTATGGGGGACTGGAACTTGTTGGCGAGCGGAAGCTCTGCTCTGTAACGTATCGGCGCAAAATTGTAATTGTCGGTGTGATCTGTGAGTACTTATACCTATTTTTGTATAAATGTTTGATTTGTCCTTTTCGCGCTATGTTTTTATTTCATGTACCCCATCGTTACCTCGGAACCAATCACGAAGTCGTTCACGCTCTTGTTCGGAATCTACTTCGCGATTGCGACGTTCATGCTCGAGACATAGACGAACCTCTCGCTTACGTTCTGACTCAAATAGTGATCGTAGGTCAGGCAATAGACACCCAACGCTTAATAGTACGATAGGTACGATTTTATCTCGATTAGATGCGATTGAGAATAATATAACGACCCCATCTCAGGAGCGACCCAATAGCGAAACTACCACGACGGCCGCGCAAACTTTCGTTGACGTTATTCAATCCATTATCCCAATGCGCCCCAGTAACTATTACGTATCCAATTTTGATCCATCTATGCATGATATTGACGTTTGGTGCGAGGAGGTTGACCGTGCTCAGTTATCAAATAATTGGGGTGACAGTGAATGTTTGTCACGTGTTGCGAATTGCTTGAAGTTTGATGTCAAAACGTGGCTGACCGAATGGGTCACCAGTGATAGATCGTGGAGTGGCTTCAAACGCGAATTCAAACCTTTGTGTCCTAGAAAGCTTGATTACGCTATTATTTTATTTGAAGCCATGAATACAACCTCCGACAAGTACATGTCATATAGCGAGTACGCCCGACGCACTCTTTTACGTTTAAGAATAGTGAAGGGACTAAGCGACGAGCTAATGACCTTAATTGTCATTAGTGGTATTAATGACGCACAGGTGCGCGCTGCTGCATCTAATGCTGAATTGACTACAGAGAGCATAGCTTCATTCTTGTCAATTTATCAAAAACCTAGAGACAAATTATTGTCAAAGGGACAATCATCATTTCAGCCCAAAAGAAATTTTAACGCAATTACGAAACCGAAGAATACAAAATGTTTTCATTGTAATCAACTAGGGCACACGTTATCACTGTCCCAATAGAACTAAACCAACTGAAACCGAACCGAGGGCAACTAAAACTTGCACGTTCTGTAAAAAGGCTGGCCACACAGAAGAAGTTTGTTTTGCAAAAGTCAGGTCACAGCCACAGAAAAGAAACGTAAATCTTTGTAGTGATTACACTAGTCAAGATAATAATGGCGACATAACAACCGCGGTCGTGCAGGGTATACCAGTTGACGTATTAATTGATAGTGGCGCTCTAAATGTGTCTTTAATCTCTTCAGATGCTCTCAAATATTTCTCACATAACCTAAAGCCAATTAAGTGTACACTGAAGGGATTAAGTAGTCAGGAAGTGGAAGCAAGTTCTTATGTCACTCTTACGCTCGAGTTTAGCGAAATATCAATAGAAGCGGACCTGGTAGTGGTGCCGTCGTTTTGCATGTCCACTCCCATAATAGTAGGTACCGACATACTAAATAGAGAAGGAATTATTTATGTTAGGAGTAGGGATAGGCAGTACCTAACCCACGCGCCAGGGCCAGTAGTAATGGTTAATACTGTGGATGTGGTCAAAGCAACTTTGATTAAAACACCACTTGAAGGCGACGAATTAGGTAATTTGATGAAGGTTGTCAACGATTTCTCGGACTTCTTTATTTCTGGTACTGCTACAACTACGGTAACAACGGGCGAAATGCACATTAATCTCACTAGTGATGTGCCAATTGTATAGAGACCGTATACACTTTCCTTAGCAGAGAAATTAAAGGTTCG
Source organism: Limenitis camilla (assembly GCA_905147385.1). Classification (NCBI taxonomy): domain Eukaryota; kingdom Metazoa; phylum Arthropoda; class Insecta; order Lepidoptera; family Nymphalidae; genus Limenitis; species Limenitis camilla. The sequence continues at coordinate 9,877,781 of LR990230.1, read as the reverse complement.
TGAGATCGTTGGCGATCTTCTTTCAAAAGGGATCATTAGGGACTCTGAGTCCGAATACTCGAGTCCAATTATTTTAGTTAAAAAGAAGGATGGTTCCGATCGTATGTGTGTTGACTATCGGGCCCTGAACCGAAAAACGGTAAAGGATCGGTATCCCCTACCTCTTATAGACGATCATATAAATCAATTAGGTGCAAAAAAATTAACACGTTTCTCATCACTTGATATGGCCACTGGGTTTCACCAAATTAAAATGAATTCTGCTTCGGTCCATAAGACTGCATTTGTGACCCCGGACGGTCACTATGAGTACCTAAAAATGCCCTACGGTCTCAGTAACTCACCGATCGTTTACCAGCGTTTAATTAATAAAACTCTCAGTAAACATATAGAAGCTGGTAACGTATTGGTATATATCGATGACGTATTATTAATGAGTGTGACGGTGAGTGAGGGTATCCAATTATTGCGTGAGGTACTTACAACCTTGACCGAAGCGGGTTTTTCCATTAATCTCCGAAAGTGTGTATTTCTAACAACTGAAATTGAATATTTGGGTAGACTTATTAGTGAAGGTCACGAGACCGAGCCCTACTAAAATAAAAGTTCTCGTAGACTCCCCAATTCCAAGAAATGTGAAACAAGTACGCCAATTTTTAGGGCTTGCAGGTTACTTTAGGCGATATATTAAGGGGTATGCCACCAAAACCCGTTGCATATCAGGGCTTACAAAACAAGGCGTCATTTTTAACTGGGGTCCTGCCCAAGAATCTGTCCGTCAAGAAATCATTACTTGTTTAACTACGGAATCGGTCTTAGCAATATTTGACCGTGAACTACCCACCGAAATTCACACCGATGCAAACTCACGAGAGAAGCAATAAAAGAGTAGTAGCTTACTTTAGTAAGGTAACATTATTCGTACGAACTGGAAAGCTTGGCGCTTATGAAAGCTTTGCAGCACTACAGACATTATTTAATTGGTATAAAGTTTAAATTGGTGACGGACTGCAATGCCCTCAAAGCCACTGAAAAGAAAAAAGACCTGCTCCCGCGTGTAGCACGCTGGTGGATTTACCTTCAAGACTTTGATTTCAACATCGAATATAGAAAGGGTTTTATGATGTCTCACGCGGATTATTTAAGTCGAAACCCCCCCGCTGAGGTCTATAATATAACAAAACCTCGCAACTGGGCTCAAATAGCACAAAGCGCGGACGATGAGACACGACAACTTATACAACGTTTAAATGAAGGTAATCTCGACTGAAACCGATATGTATTGCGAACTGATGTTTTGTATTACAAATACAATCCGGTAGGTGAAGAGTCCAGATTGCTTTGCTATATTCCCAAAGGACATCGTCTTAGTCTACTTCGCGTGTTCCATGATGAACATAGTCACGTTGGCTTTGACAAGACTCTAGACCTTATTCTTAAACACTTCTGGTTTCCTGACTTAAGGCCGTTCGTAAAAAAGTATATTGACCACTGTTTGACCTGTATTTCCAAGAAAAGAGTACCAAGAGCTCCCCTTCAGAATATTACTTCTTGGCAAAAGCCGGAAATATCTTTCTCAACTATTCACTTAGACGTACTAGGTCCTCTGCCAGAATCTTACGGTTATAAGTTTGTTTTGTTGTATGTTGATGCGTTTTCGAAATTTACTTTACTCTATCCTATAATATATAGACAAGATGTTGAGAACTGCTGAGAACTTTTACAAATGCTATTTCCCTTTTCGGTGTACCTAAATAAACTGTAACAGATAAGGGTCGTATGTTTGAATCATCTAAGATTACTAATTTTTTTAATGAGATTGGTTCCACAGTTCACTATATTACGCCTGAGATGCACCATTCAAATGGTCAGGTGGAACAATATGCTCGAACTATCTGACTGAGACTTTGTGGAGATTGCAACTAACACTTAACATCACGAAGCAGAAGACGACACAAATGTCTGCACTAAATCTATTGATCGGCACTGATGCTACGACACCAGTGATTCGGTCTCTTATTCGTGATGTGGCAATAGAAGACTCTGCAACAAACAGAGAGGCTCGACGTGAGTTGCAACGAAATCGAGTGAACGATCTATTGCAGCGAAATCAATCACAGCAAGATGCCATCTCCAACCGAAACAGACATCCGCCCCGAACTTTCAATGTTGACGATCTGGTGTTCGTCATGACGTATTCGCAATCAACCGGTAAATTGGACCCGGGGATGCGAGGCCCTTATCGAGTCGTACGTACCCTACCCAGTGGGCGGTACGAACTTCGGCTCCTGAGTGGATCTTATGGCAAAACAACTCAAGCCGCAGCTCAATACATGGTGTTGTGGCGAGGAGAATGGTGTCCTGATACCTGTGCTGCATTCTTTGAACGTAAGTTTGTACCAAGTTGAACTGCGGGGCACCTGGGTAAGGCAAACTGCGGGATGCCTTATTTCTTATTCATTGCAAAGGACGGACTGCGGTACGTTCCTAAGAGCAGCGGACTGCGGGACGCTCGCTATATAAAAGTACAAAGTATGAGTATAACATGCAAAGGCAAACTGCGGGATGCCTTATGTTGAATTCATTGCAAAGGACGGACTGCGGGACGTTCCTATTGGCAGCAGACTGCGGGATGCTTGCCCTGTGTGTGGTATATATGACGATAAGTATAAATAGGTGATGTACGAAGCGCGAAGAATGAATAAAATTGTGAGATTTTATGGGATTTTAATCAGTCTTAACTTCCCATTGAAATATGTGTAGGCGAAACCATTTAGTGTGTAAGATGATGAATGTCTGAGGGCCTTGAAAGAGATGTTTGAAAAGCTTAGGCATAGTAATTACGCCAATAAAACTTGTATAACCCACTTTGTTTTACAGATCAAGCAAATACTGATTCGAATGACGAAGGTGACTATGAGCGTCAGCCGTATAACGAAGATGACACCGCGGGTCCTTCCCACCGCGTCGGTCATGAAGGAGTCAAACGTTTCGAGGGTCTGCCGGAAATTACAGACGCGGTCGTGGGCGACGCATAGTCAGGAGAGGCCGTATTAGCAGTATAAAAGTACCCTACCTTTTAGATCGGTGGTAGGGATATTTGCTTATAAATTTTGTCTCTATGGGGGACTTCTCACTGGAACTTGTTGGCGAGCGGAAGCTCTGCACTGTAACGTATCGGCGCAACATTGTAATTGTCGGTGTGATCTGTGAATACTTATACCTATTTTTGTATAAATGTTTGAATTGTCCTTTTCGCGTTATATTTTCATTGTTTAGTGCTATGGTAGTTTTTGTTTAAATTTGTTAACGATCTAGAATAAGAAATAATTATTTAACTACTAGAATTATAAAATCGTTGTGTAATTGTTATTTTTTTAAATAAAATTGTACCTATTTACCAAAAATATTATATTGTGAAGTCAAACGGATTTGAAATTATGTTATCTAGCTCTGAAAAGTGATCAGACATCTTTTTACCAACTCGCCTGGCAGACTGCAAAACTAGAAACTACTAAGAAATTTAATATTACAACTCAACAATCAACTTATCTGCCATGTTATTATCATATTTGTCGAAAGCGTTTGTCAGACTTGGTTTAGATTAGTGTAAGATTAGCCTTGTGTCGTGCTGATATGCGTATCTAAGTATTCCAGGGGAGATACTTCATCCATTACCACTTCAACTCTCCCAGAGTTCGTTTCGTGATCGTTAGCGGACAAGCGCAAGTGGCTTGCAGTGCGATTTAAATCCCGAGGCCTGCCATTCTAGGGTCCGAGTAAACACCAAATGGTTTAGCCAGTCGGGATACCTCCTTCGGAGGTAGATTAGGGCTGTCTCATTCAGAGGCAGTCACACCAACCCCGCATAACCTTCTCAAGTCCCCGTTAGGGGAGGTATCTATAAGCAGATTCCTTCGGGTCAACAAAAAAAAAGGATAACCTTGTGTCAAGTTAGCCTTATGTAAGCCTAACCTTAAGCTTAGGCGGAGATCCTATGCAGTAGAGGTGAGCGTCCACATATGTGGCAGGGCAGCACTTAAACTATACGCTTGGTCACAAGTCCAAAGCACTACTTGGGTTCCTGTCAGAATAGTAAGAGATTGTAATGTTTAATTATATCCTGACCTTATTGCGCCTGCTGCTATCGAGATTGGCCATCCATTGTACATTGAAAAACAATGGAACCCTTTATCCTAAAATTGCGATACGCAGTTCTAATTTTGCGTTATACCATTATTTTTACAACGATCCGCAGTTTACCCGAAGTAAATGTAAATTCAATTGACGTCGCTCACTTTGGAATATCATTATCCTTAACATACAACAAAATTTATTTGAATTAACCTTTTGCATAATCTTGTAAGACTTATTTACTGTTCATTATATTGTGTCGAAGTATGTAGAGGCAGTGATAGCCCAGTCGTTAATACTTGAATGTCTTTCTGTCTATTCTGGGCACACACCTCTGACTTTTCTAGGTTATGTATGTTTTAAGCAATTAAATATTACTTGCTTCAACGGTGAAGAAAAACATCGTGAAGAAACCTGGACTCCTAAAATTTCTCCATAAAAGTTTTTAAAGGTGTGTGAAGTCTGCCAGCCCTCACTGGGCCAGCGTGGTAGACTATAGCCTAACCCCCTTCTCAATCTGAGGAGGAGATCCGTCTCAGCAATGAGTCATTAACTGGTTGTCATGACGATGATGTTACTTACAATTAACACTTTAAGGCGTATTGAATTATTAAAAATAAAAGTCGTAGTATAAAAATAAACAGCTGATATTGGTCATCATTAATACAGAGAGTTAACATCTAACTAAACTAGAAATAAAGTTAAAGACATGCGTTATGGTCAGTAATATAGACCTAGCAGTATATTATACTGACTAGCAGGTTTAACACGTGTGAAACTTATAGTTAGATTTATCAAAAAACAATATTGTCGCTAAATTAAATTATTCATGCTCTTACTTACGACAGTAAATAGAACGCAGAAGTAGTCTATGTGTGCCCACTTAAATCCATTCAGCCATTTTTGCGCGATTGAGTAACAAACATCCAACCAACTAAATATCCAAATATCCAAACATATAAACTTTTTATAATATTAGTAAGATAAGATTACATTTAAACTTTCAGTTTAATATATATATAATAAGTATGAAATTTCTTGCTTATTTGATCTATCCGGATTTAAGTTGATGAGCTGCCATAAATAAATTCTTAAACTTAAAATATATAAAATATAAAAGCACTTTCTTGAATTCTTGATGTGTGCATTTTCACTAATATATAAATATCTTTTAATCTGCCCATACACATTGTTAGACGACGAACTAAAACACTGGTCTAGGAAAACTCAAATTTTTATTAAACTAAACTTAGTCCTCACTAATACATAGTAATTTTTCTAATGCGTGATTTAATTCAGCACTAACGCCATCTAGCGGCAGACAAACGGGTTAAACCAAATAAATCTATTATGAATTATTATGAACATGCCGCCCGCCAAAGGACGTTAGGCCTTTTCAAATAACAAAAGTGTATGAACTAAAAGAAACCAATATTAACAAGATAAAGACTATTTAAGAAACAATACATAAAACAAAGACAAACATTTCATGATTCTTCAGTTGGTAATAAACACAATTTATGAATAGGACGTTTGACAATGGTGTTCCTACATTTCACACTAACTACGCGAACATTGCCATCTGCACCTGGATGCGTCTCAACTACACGACCCAACAACCACTTAGAAGGTGGAAGTCTATCGTCTTTAATAAGAACAACCTTGTCAACATCTATGTTGGTTTGAGTACTCGTCCATTTATAACGATTTTGCAATTCCGTTAAATATTCTTGACTCCATTTACGCCAGAAAGATTGTAATTTTTGTTGCAAATAAATCCATCTATTATTATAAGAATAAACAGTATTTTCATAAGTCTCATCAGGAATTGTAATTGGTGGTTCACCAATTAAGAAATGTCCAGGGGTAAGGGCTACTAAATCACAATCATTGTTTATGGTAGTCAATGGACGAGAATTCAAACAACTCTCTATTTGACATAATAAAGTTGAATACTCTTCATAGGTAAGTTTAGATTCGTTTAGTGTTCTTTGCAGATGAAACTTAACTGACTTGACTGCGGATTCCCAAAGCCCTCCCATATGAGGCGCTCCAGGCGGATTGAACTTCCATTCAGTCCCATCTTTAGCCAGTAATTCCGCAATTTCAGGAGATAAATTAGTTAAAGTAATCTCAAACATTCTTTTTAATTCCCTATTAGCTCCTATGAAATTAGTGCCACAATCGCTTATAAGTTTATTACAATGTCCTCTACGCGATACAAAACGCCTAAAGGCTGCTATGAAACCTTCACTTGTTAAACTTGTAACTAATTCTAAATGGACTGCTTTAACTGCAGTGCAAATAAAAACAGCAATATAAGATTTTTGAACTCTAGTTGAACCACGACCACTAAAAAGTTTAATCAAAACAGGACCAGCAAAATCAACACCACTTACACTGAATGGTCTCTGTTGAGTTACTCTTTCTTTAGGTAAACTACCCATTAACTGACTAGCTAACCTAGCTGAATGTCTACAGCAAGTAACACATTTATGAATAACATTTTTAATAAGATTTCTAACGCTAAATATATAGTATTTACTTCTAATATAGTTTAACATTAATTGAAAACCACCATGTAAGGTTTTATAATGTGCATCAAGAACAATTAAATACGAAAGTTTACAATCTTTATCTAATATAATAGGATGTTTAGTAGAATCAGCAAGATTAGAATTTTGTAATCGGCCACCAACTTTTAACAAATTATCTTTATTTATAAACGGATTAAGCTTTGTTAATTTATTTCCTTTTTTTAAACTATTACTATTTTTAATTGATGTATTTTTAGTCTTTAAAATATTTATTTCATTACTAAAATTCTTATCTTGTGATATTCTAATTAAGGAATACAATGAATTCTGTAGTTCAGCAGTTGTTAAATAATTAAAATTACAATACTCAAATTTTGTTACTTTCTTAATTTTAGATTTACATTTATAAAAGAACTTAAAGCTATATGCAATTATTCGAACTAATTTTGTCAAACTTGAATACTTCTCAAAAACATCAAATGAGTTATCAATTAAACTATTATGAACAGAAATATTTAAAGGTAATCGAATTTCTAAATCGGTAACTGGAATGTCTATTTGTTGACTAGGAAAGTTATCTTTACTATGCAACCACGAAGGTCCGTTCCACCACAATAGGTGAGATGGAAGGTCTGACGGGGCAATACCACGAGAAGCTACATCAGCAGGATTGTCGTAAGAAGCAACATGGTTCCATTTCTCCTTTTCTATAACGTTGATAATTTCTGTCACCCGATTTGCTACAAATGTACTCCAATATCCCGGAGGTTTTTGTAACCAGGCTAAGACTATAGTAGCGTCTGTCCATGCGAAAATATTAGCTGATTTGACATTTAATGTAGCTTTTACTCTATGCATTAATTTAGCTAACAATACAGCGCCACATAACTCCAGTCTAGGTGTAGATATCTTTTTTACTGGAGCTACTCTAGTCTTACTCTCGATCATAGTTATTTTAATATTTGTAGTTGTAACTATTCGACTATAAATTACAGCTGAATAGGCTATATCGGAAGCATCGGAAAATCCATGCAATTCTATTCTTAGTATATTGTCTGATACACCAATCCATCTATCTAGTTCTATCATAGGCATGTCTTTTAATTCTTGACGAAATTTAATCCATTCTTCATATAAAGGTTCTGGAACAACATCATCCCAATCAATTTTATTTGCCCATAACTGTTGCAACATATTTTTAGCTCGTACAACAATTGGAGCCAACCACCCAGCAGGATCATAAATTTGAGCTATGTCACATAAAACAGAACGCTTAGTGATTTTGTCCCCTTTATGTTTAACATCTAATTTTAACTCAAATTTATCTGTAATGCTATTGTAATCTATACCTAATATTTGCCTAGTATGATGTGTAGCTGATTCTATTTTTGGGTGATTAGATATCCATTTACGTAACGTAAATCCACCTTTAGCAAGAGCTATATTAATATCTTCCTTTAATGCAATTGCAGTATCAATGTCGTTTGCTCCTGTTAATAAATCGTCTACGTAAAAATCGTTCAATATAGCATTAGTAACTTCCGGTCTAAAGTTATTTATTTCATCATGAGCAAGTTGTCTAAGGGTTTTAATTGCTAAATACGGCGCACACGACGTGCCGTATGTTACTGTTGTCAAGCGATAATGATATATTGGATCTTCACGATTTGGTCTCCATAAAATTCTCTGATAATCTAGATCTCTTTTATCTATCCAAATTTGTCGATACATCTGTCGAATATCTCCTACAAAAGCTATAGCGTGACATCTCCATCGTAATGTAACATCACGGAGATCATTTTGAAGTGGAGGTCCAACTAGTAAATTATCGTTTAGTGATTTACCATTTGTTGTCTTAGCAGAGCCATTAAACACCACTCGCAATTTAGTTGTAGTGTGTTGATCATTAATGACAGCATGATGCGGCAAATAATATACATGCTCACTATTGTCATTATGTAGTACAAGTTCCATATGTTGTTGGTCTAAGTAGTCAGTCATGAACTCTGAATATCTTTCTTTTAATTTAGGCTGTTTGGCAAATCTTTTTTCTAAACTAGTGAATGAATTTAATGCTGATGTTAATGATTCTCCTAAGTTAGGCGGTTGTGTAATGAATGGTAATCTTACTTGATAATGACCATCTTTTCTTTTAATATGAGTTGACTCATAATAAGCTTCACATTGCATTTCTTGGTTTGTCATAACTCTCTTACCATAAGCAGGTTCTTCTAATTCCCAAAAACGGCGAAGTTCTGTATCTATATCAGTTTTTAAATGATAATTGTAAACGTAATTGTTTGATCTATTACAGCTATTTTTACTCTTTCCCGATATCAACCATCCAAGTGTAGATTTTTGAGCAACAAGTGTATTATTGTCATTCTTATGTATTAGAATGCCATGTTGTAGGATATCTGGATAGACATCCGCTCCTAAAATAAGGTCTATCTTGCCTGGCCGTTGAAATGAAGGATCTGCTAACTGTAAACTATTAAGTTGCGGCCAAACAATCTTGTGCTCATGTTGTGGCAAGTATGATGTCAAAGATTTCAAAACATATGCCATAATCTTAACTTTAAAGCTTGGATTTTGTACGGAAGCTATTTCAAATTCAACGAATGCTTTCGTTACAGTTCTATTGGAATCAACTCCCACTATGTTTCCTATGATAGGTGTTCGTTTGAGTCCTAAAGTTTGACATACTGATTCAGTTACTAGAGATGCTTGAGAACCAGGATCTATTAGTGTACGTAGGTTATGTTTACTATTATCTCGTTGTGACTGCACGGAAACCATTGCCGTAGCGAGTACAACTGGACAGCTATCTATGGAGTTTCCTAGTGTGATTACATCATTCGTCATCTGAGTTGGCTGCGCATTGTTGGCAGTAGATGGAGCTATTGAATAACCATGTAACAATGAGTGATGTCTACGACCACATTTTCGACATGAAGTGGACTGTTTACAAGTTTTGACTGAGTGGCCTTTTGCTAAACAATTGAAACAAAGGTTATTCTTCTGAACAAATTCTTGTCTTGAATTTACATTCACCTGTGCGAAGTCTTTACACTTATATATTATATGATCTTGCTTACAATATGGACAGGGTGAGTGTGATGATATGTTTGTGGCAAAACTTTTAGTAGTAGGTATAATTTTATGTTGTGTATAATCTCTAGATTTAATCGCTTCTAGAGTTCTAAATCGACACTCCAGAAATTCAGACATATCTTTCCATGTCAGTAATTTGGTATAAGATTCAATTTTCTGCTCAAATAATTTATGTGATTCTGGATCTAATTTTTGTATAACAATATAAACAACTATGTCATCCCAACTGTCTGTAGGTATATCTAGACTCTTTAAAGTAATTAAACACTCCGATGTTACATCTAAAATGTCTTTAATCGCCTTTGCTGATTCAGTATTTATTTTGCGTTGATTTAGTAATTTGCCAATAAAGGCATTAACAATACTTCTGCGATTATCATATCTCTTATTCAAAATATCCCACATAATATCATAATTAATCTCGGACACCTGTATCTGCTTAACTAAATTTTCTGCTTCACCAAAAAGGCTTGACTTCAAATATTGACATTTGTTAACTTTACTTATCTGTTTATTATCATGAACCAATGACAAAAACAAATCACGAAAGGATAACCATTCTCTATAATCGCCAGAAAATTTTGGTAATTGAATCGGTGGTAACTTAGCAACAACTGATGTAGTTCCTTCAGAATCAACTTGAACCTTAGACGCCACCTGCGCTTTAAATTCTATCTCATGCAAACGCTCCTTTATTCGCGTTTTAAAGTCTAAGTAAATTTCTAAAGTTGTGTCATAAATATTTTCACTAAAATATTTTAATGATTTTTTCTCATCGGCTGACACTGTTGTCAAACTAGTATGTCGTTTTTGAAATTCTTCCCAATAATCTGACAGCATTTCTAATCTTGTTTCTAAAAATGCTTTAGTTATGCGATCTTTCGGAGATTTTTTAAAATTATCCAATAATTTTTTAATCTGTATAGAACTATCTAACTGTGTGCTATGTAATCCTTCCATTTCTGTTAAAGTTATATTCACGAAACAATAATTTAAACAGTTTGTACAAAGAAAGTAATGTTCACACTATATGACAAAGTTCATTAACTAAGTTGAAAAATGTCACTAAAATTTCTATCTTAATGTAATAACAGTCTTCGAAGTTCACAACACCAGAAAACAAAGTCAACTATTTTGCTAAGTTCAAAACGTAAACACTGAAATTTTTACAAGTCCAAATAACCAAGAAAATTTTCTAAGTCCCAATTATAAAATTAAAGTTAAAATTTTTAAAGTCCAATTTTAATAAAGAATATTCTAAGTCCATATAACAGTTAAATTTTAAAGTCTTTGGAATCACAACTATTTTATATTGTCTATTTCTTACGATTACCACAAGTCCAACAGGCACTATGCCACTAGTTCACTGCACAACACTCACTTTGATGAGTACCATTATCGTACACGATCCATGCACTAGTACTTAAGTCACTTTTCACTTAAAACACTCGCGAACCAACTTTTTCACTACTATTTTTTTATTTTTTTTATTTTTATTTTTATTTTTATCCGACCGAATGGACCATAATGTTAGACGACGAACTAAAACACTGGTCTAGGAAAACTCAAATTTTTATTAAACTAAACTTAGTCCTCACTAATACATAGTAATTTTTCTAATGCGTGATTTAATTCAGCACTAACGCCATCTAGCGGCAGACAAACGGGTTAAACCAAATAAATCTATTATGAATTATTATGAACACACATTGTACCTAGAAAAGCATGGGCGCCTATTAAAAGTCTTTTTAAAAAGCTAATAAAAACTTTTATTAAACCTTTACAAATTAAACTATTAATCAAAAGAATCTTATCTAAGAGAGGAGCGCGTCGGTCGGAGTTAGGAATATAACTGAGTACATGAAGTCGGTTAAAAATGAACAATTATTTTCCATAAAATACAATATTCCACATTCCGTTCCCAGCCTTGGGCGATAATCGGAACTCAGATGCAGCGTCAGCTTAAGTACGCGGCATAGCGACAGTTATTGTATTACAATGGGGTTCGGCATGCATAACTCCTCCCTGCGCAAGTTCAAAGTCAGCAGGGTGATTTTCAGCCTGATGACTTTGATGAATCCAAAATCTTAAAATAATCTTATATACTATTGCAACGCAAGCGCCTAAAATTAAAATTACATAAAAGCATATAGTACTTATGCTAACACTGGTCACAAATTGCCCATGCACTTTCTCACTAACACTTTCCTTCACATTATATGCTAGCCGCCGTAGACTCACAAGATCCACATCATCGAGGTTAATCAGTTTCTTTTCAGGTAGCGGTTCCGTGGTGAGTATTTTGGGAAAATGTATAAGGGGTATTCTAAAATCTGTAATATCTCGACCAATAGTTGTATGTCGTCGTAACGTTATATTTTTTGCTCTGTATTCACAGTTGTCATCAATAGTAAGTATATATGTTCCTCTTATAGTTTCACGGGTTTCATCTCCACTGCAGATCTTGAGAAGAGTGATTTCGTCTCGGCAATACAGAATCCATTGATTCTTCTGAATTGAAGCTATTTTTGTTCCAGATGTCTCCACTACTATTGGTTCACATGTGCTTGTATCGTGAGAGAATAGCATTAGAGAATCTATGCAGTCGTCATGTATTAATGATTCTAATTCTATCTCTTGACATAAATATACTAGTTCGTCCGCTTCTTTGCACGGTTTTGAGAGCGGTATAACCTTCGAACTCTTCACTAAAAGGTATGGGTATTTTGGAATGATAAGGGTTGTTTGATTAAATGGATTAGTTATGGGTAATGGCAAAACCTTAAAGTAGTTATATAAATCATTCTTAACTAGAGGTATGTCTAATATGAATGTTAACTGGCTTTTCTTAGAATACACTTTTAAATCGATACATTGTTCTAATTTTATTAAATTAACGCTATTAACAGGGTACATGAGCTTATCGGTTTTCTCTATATTACTTAACAAAGTTAACAATTCGTCTGTGTCTATGACAGATTGATGTAGTGTTCCTAATTTACTGAAAGCAATGGCAGTTTCTATTTCATCAAACTTAATATATATCATTTGAAAATTATGTAAAAATAGATGATATGTACTTATTAATCTTGTTGTACTTATTAATTGTGTCGTGTTACCGAGCTGGTTTTTGATATTCATGATTTCTTTACCTATTTTAATAATATTCTTTTGAATAATACTAGTAGCATTCACGAATGACTCGGCTATCTCGGCAACCACAGTTATCTTTTCAGATACCTTTTGCTGATTTTCACCTATTTTATCTATTAATTCATCATATCTAATGGCGTCACTATTATCTAAATTTCCAGTTATGATCTTTATAAGGGATCCTAACGGGTTAAGGATACCGCGTGGGAATCTTTTTACAGGTATCAGCTGCCTAAATTTGTTAATTGTAATATTTTGTAAACGATCAGTCTGTAGTTTAACGTCAAATAGGTCGTGAGTAATATTTTGCTGAGTGAAGGTCAAAATGTCTCTATTAAAGTTCTTATATAAATCTAAATTAAATTCTAAATCTTCTAGTAATAAGCTTAAGTCTAAAATCTTAATATAAGTCCAACTATTATACGTCACGTACGCCTGGCCCTCTTTCACCGGTAAAATACCAGGATTTTTCTCAATTTTTTGAACTAGGGCCTGGATCCTGAAGATCTGCAAAAGCACCAGTAAGATGAACCTGTGGAGGACGTTTAATATCTTTAACTGGTACTTTCGTTTCACGGTTTTTTATATTTATTGCTACAGTATTTTTCGACACTTCTCCTATTACTTTTACCTTTTGATAGCGGGGTCTATCCTTGCTACGTCGATTATTTACCCCTTTTATAAATATATCATCCCCTTTACTGATATTAAAATTCTTCTCACCTCCCCTTTTGATTCTAATTCTCTCCTTCTGGTCTATCATTTTGTCAGTCAAATAACGATATAGGTAAGACGTGCGTTTCACGTGATCGCTGATTAATTTTTGTGTGTAATTTTTATGGAAATCTACATTAAATGGACTGGAAGCATTTGTATGTCCAAAAACTACTTCAAAGGGTGTAAGGTCTGTAGTTGAATGAATAGTTTGGTTATATGACATTACAGCATACGTCATTACGGTCGAAGCGTCAGTAAGTTTGTGTTCATATTTAGCAATACGGTATATTTCTAAGATAGTTGAGTGGAAGCGTTCTATCAAACCCACAGAATTTGGGTTATGCGGAGTTCCTATGTGAAGTTCGATTTTGTAGAAATTTAGAGTTTCCCTTAACAGAATGTTGTTAAATTCGGATCCTGGATCAGAGGTAATTTTGCTTGGGACGCCATAAAAACTAAAATAGCGGATTAAAGCCCTAACAACTTCCGGTGTAGATCTATTGCTCAATTCAAAAGCTTGGCCTAGCTTGCTGAAGGCATCTATTAAAGTCAAAAAATACTTTCCTTCTATTGAAAATATGTCTATGAAAATTTCCTGAAATGGTTTTGTTTGAGTTTCAGTTAATTGTAATTCAGGTTTAATAGGTTTACGGTCATATTTCATTTTGCTACACACTTCACAAGCATTAATAACTGAAGAAACAGTTACGTCCATGTTAGTCCAGTAATAAGTACGTTTAAGTTTCATAAGAGTTTCTTTTATTCCCCTATGAGTATTCGGACCTTCGTGGTATTTTAATACAATGAGGCGTTGTTCTTTTTCGTCATCTATATAAACAACCCTTTTAGTGCATTCATATATTTTAACCGAGTCCCTTTTAAATAATTGAATAACTATTTCAGTAAAATGTCGTCTATGTGTATCGCTTTCAAAATAAATGAAATGCCTAACCTTGGGCTTAATATATTTTATAAGAAATTCCTTAATTAAATCTAAATTTCCTATCGGCATGTGGACTTCTAAAATTTTACGTTTATTTTCTGAAAGGTCTTTAACTGTAGTATGATCTCTATTCCACGTATAGACCAAAATTTGGTTAGGTTTCGTGTCTATTGCTTCGTTTAATATGGGTATTCCTTCACTATCCATGTCGAGGGCGGATAGAGCCGTTTCCGTACGCGAACTAACACTAACGGTACTTGATGATGGTGAACGTATTGGGTATGAAGGAGATTTATTACTGATCTTAGAACGAATCTCATCAGAACTTAAAATTGTTATTACGCTTCCTTCTTTACTATTTGTGTTAGAATTTTGTTGATTTTCACTTATATTGACGTTCATAGAGTTACTGTCACTATTATCACCTAATGCATTAATTTTTATTCGTGAGAGAGCATCTGCATTACTATTTTGTTTTCCGTTTTTATATATTATATCGTAATCGAATTCAGATAATCTTAATTTCCATCTAGTAAGCTTACTATTCGGTTCTTTAATGGAATTAAGCCAAGCTAACGGTCTATGATCAGTGTATATAATAAACTTCTTACCATATAAATATGGCCTAAAAAGCTTTACTGCCCATACTATTGCCAAAAGTTCTTTTTCGATGGTACTATAGCGTGTTTCAGCGTCGTTTAATTTTCGACTACCGTAAACAACTGGCAAATCACTACCGATCGGTCCTTGCGACAGGACTGCTCCTAAAGCATAGTTAGATGCATCTGTAGTCAAAACAAAAGGTTTTGAAAAATCGGGAAATTGTAGTAATGGTGCATTAACTAAAAGTTCTTTACATTTGTGAAAAGCTGAAACAAATTCCTCGGTATGTTCTACCTTTCGCCCCTTCTTAAGGCATGCAGTTAGTGGGTAAGTTATCTTGGAAAAATCTTTGATAAATTTTCGGTAATATCCGATGAGGCCTAAAAAACTTTTAATTTCTGTTGGTGTCTTTGGAATCGGTATATCTAAAACGGCCTTAATTTTATCATCGTTTGGCTTAAGGCCATGCTTGGTAATTGTGTGACCTAAGTATAATACTTCCTTTTTCAAAAACTCACATTTATCTAGCGTTACCTTCAAATTGCTTTCACGTAATCGAGCAAATACTTTTCGAAGTTTCTCTATGTGTTCCTGCAAACTAGTTGAATAAATTATTATATCGTCTAAGTATACAAGACAATGTATTCCGTGTAAGCCTCGCAGTATGTTATCCATAGCCCTTTGGAAGGTAGCCGGGGCCGTTTTTAAACCGAAGGGCATTCGAGTGAACTCGTAATGCCCTGACTGTGTTGTGAAAGCTGTTTTTTGACGATCCGCTTCCTCTACCTCTATTTGATGATACCCGCTAGCCAGATCAATAGTGCTAAAATACATAGATTTACCTAATCTATCGAAAAGGTCAGTGATATTTGGTAAGGGGTACTTGTCATCTGTGGTTATTTCGTTTAGTCTCCTGTAATCAATAACCATCCTAAATTTAGGTTTTCCTGACGCGTCCATCTTTTTTGGAACTAGGTGGACCGGAGCGCTCCAAGGCGAGTGTGATTCGCGTATAACGTCGTCTTTTAATAATCGGTCAATTTGGTCTTGGATTTCGGCGTTTTGCGCTGGAGGATGTCTATAGGGTCTTATACATATGGGATCTTCGTTTTTCGTACGTATGCAATGTTTTACTTGATTTGAAAAGGACAGAGGTATATTCTCGCAATAAAATATGTCACGGTATTCGTAACATAATTTATGAATTTCAGATTTCTCCTCTTCGTTCATGTGGTTTAAACGCAATTTCGATAAATTTTGCTTTAACATTGAGTCAACATCTACGTCCTCGGTAATATTATTTAGTTCACAAATTTCATTTTCAAATTTTGTCACTTTAAATGGTCGTTTTATAGTCAAAGTTACCGATTTATCAGAAGTATTCTGGATCACAGTGGTAGCATATGATTTAACGCATTTTACAAGGGCGGTAGGCATTCGAACTCCCTGTCCAAAGTCCATGTAGTCTAAGATAGCTTCGCCATCGTCCAAGTCCGTCGGAACCCGCACGCGTGTCTCTGTCCTTGGTTCTAAGGTCAAATCGCAGGGTGGGGTGTATATAATTGGTATTTCCGTGTCTTTCGTATATAAAACTTGATTTTTCATATCGACTGTCGCGTCAAGTTGTTTCAGTAAGTCGGAACCTATTAAGCCGTCATATCGTTTGTCGACGTCATATACGTAAAACTTATGATTAGTATTACTTTTGAAAGTTTTAAGCAGCGGTATGTATATGACTTCATTATGCTGGCTACGAGCATGCGTGCTTATCACTTCGAAAGGTTCACAATATTTAAATTCTGAGAAATATTGGTTTGCTTTTGAGGGACTAATAAATGATCTACTACTACCGGTATCAATCATAAAACGCGAGTTTATTTCAGGAATTTTAACATGTGGTAATTTTAGAATACTATTGCAAATAAGCTCTATTATTTCTGTTCCCGGCTGGTCGAGGCTATTAAACGAAAATTTTCATCAGCTGGGGAATTTTGGCTATCATTATTTGTTTCACTTGTTTCCGGATTTTCTTCACAATAACCTTGACTGAACTGCTCGGGCATATCACAGTATAAGTAAGTATCGTCCTCGTTAGTCTGTACATTATAGTCATAATAGTTATTATAAGTGTCAAGGTCGTCAGTACAATAGGGATTCTCCGGTATGTATGTCATATTATGTCGGATTTGTGGGGCAGTTCGCATCGACACATCCGATTGATTATTATTTGATTGTCCGGGGATACCAAATTTAAAATTGTTATTAAAATTATTAGACGATGAATTAAAATGAGGTTGTGTATTGAAATTATTATTCATTTGTGGGCGATAACCTTGAGGTATTCCGAATTTAAATTTCGGTTGTTGGTTAATTCCAAATTTAAAATTATTTTGTGGGATATAATTATTTGCTTGTCTCAAATTATTTTGTGGAAAATTATTTCCAAAATTTGGTCGTTGCTGAAGGAAATTATTATTTGGAATTTTAAATCCGGGGTTGTTAAAAATTGGCATGCTTAATTTATTTTGAAGGGGGAATCTAAATTGATAACTATTACTTAAATATGGATTTTGCGGGGTAACAGCCTGAGGTTTAAAATTTTGCCTATTTTTATTTTTGTATTGGATTTGGAAATTAACTTCCTCTGTCACAATTTTAATAGCATCCTCCAGGGTAGTGCAACCCTTCAATCTGACTATCCTTAAAAGATCTTCCGATAAATTGTACAAAAATACATTGAGGCACATGTTATTATATATAATAAATTTCGAGTTCCGTAAGGCTTCATCATTTATTAAATTTACTTTGGAAAATAGAACACTGCGCATGCTTTGAATACGTTTACTAAAATCTAGATAAGTTTCTCCTAATTTTAATTTTAGTGATTCTAACTCTATTGCAATACATTCCTCCGACCTTGGATCGCCGAAGTGCAATACTAATAGACTTTTTAATTCTTCCCATGACAAAATATCTTCTCTTTCACTAATTAATGAAGCCGCTCTGCCTACCAAGCGACTTGTTACAACATGAAATAAGTACATTTCCTGTGCTGCATTTCTATGGTTACTAAAACTATGAATAATATATTCACACTTTTTAATAAAAATGTTTAATAAACTGGCATCACCTTCAAATTTAGGAATAAGTTCTAATAACTCACGAGGGATTAACTGAAGTTGTTCCATTTTTTTTTTGTTTAAATTTATTTATATAAAAACTGAACGATAAGAAACAAAATTATTCAATTTTTATATTATTTAATATTTTTGTAAAATCAATTTAAGTATTTTACAGAAATCATCAATAATATAAAATAGCAATCATCAATTATGTTATCTAAAATAGATTTTAAAAAAAGAGAACAAAAAAAAAATATTTAAAACAATTTTTCTATAAAATCTATTTGTGTATTTTATAGAAATCCTATTTTATTCTAAAAAGAAAAACGTCGATTTATGTACGTTAATCAAAAATTAAAATATTTTAATTAAAAATTTCACTTAAATATAAACTTATATAATACTATAACGTCGATTGTTGTACGTTATAGGGAAAAGTCAGTCAACATTCGGTGATTTTGGACCGAATGAATGACAAGGTTTTTTAAGATTTAACGACCAAAATTAACAGCCAGCGAATATAGGATGGGGTAAGAAAGGATAGTGAAAAGTTCTACTCACATTCCGCCTATCCTCATCCTTCCGTTATAGCTGCCCGCTCCGTCACTTGTCTGATTCGGCGCCACGCACTTATCTTATTTTTTTGGTTCGAGGATACCCTTAGCCGCGAACTAGGTACTGATTTTCGAGTCCTTGAAGCACAGTCTATTTAGGGTATCCTACCGGCTGCGCCAGAAAAGCATGGGCGCCTATTAAAAGTCTTTTTAAAAAGCTAATAAAAACTTTTATTAAACCTTTACAAATTAAACTATTAATCAAAAGAATCTTATCTAAGAGAGGAGCGCGTCGGTCGGAGTTAGGAATATAACTGAGTACATGAAGTCGGTTAAAAATGAACAATTATTTTCCATAAAATACAATATTCCACATTCCGTTCCCAGCCTTGGGCGATAATCGGAACTCAGATGCAGCGTCAGCTTAAGTACGCGGCATAGCGACAGTTATTGTATTACAATGGGGTTCGGCATGCATAACTACCTAAATGATTATTTATCTGGGTTCGATTTTCCTAAACAAATTGATCAGATCCGATAAATGTTTTTGGAAACTTCATCAATTTTATCCGATACAAATTGTATTTATTAGAAGGGTCAAATTAAGTAATTTATTCAAATACAATAAATTGTCATTAATTTGTTAATTACCGTATCCAAAAAAGAGCTCTTCATTTTTAATAATAACCTCTATTTTTTTAATTTGTGAGAGTCAATCAATTTCACACAGTAAACATTGTCTTTATTTGTGTTGCTAATGTATTAGTACTAAGTTTTCCTTAGTGAAGTTTGAGTACGCTACCGTAGTTGAGCCGTAGACGCTGAGTGTCTTTATCATCTAAGGGTCCTCTGGAATATTTTCCTGGTCCAACGAGTAGTACAAGAGTCACATATTATCTTCTTTACATAGTATAAAACGAAGTTTCCGCAGCAGATTTTAATGCGGTTTTCACCAATAGGTAGAATGATTCAAAAGGAAGGTTTATATGTATAATATGTGCATATTATAATAGAGAAACCGTACGAAGCCGGGGCATATCACTAATATCATACAGCAATCAAACAGGACAAAGGCAGACATTAGCAAGATGCCGGATGAAGGATAAACTGATATTAATAGAATCCATTATTAGTTGAACCCTTCAACCATTATACTTAATAAATTATCCGAAAAGGATACTATAACTCGAAGGTAACCCTTGTTTGTATGTCACATGCTTTAAAGGATATTAATGACAGGAAAAGTTACATAATCGTAAAATAATTATTGTCGGATATAAATTTTGCTCGGTAAAAGTATTATAAATAACAGTTTAGCATTTTTCTTATTCGGTAACCTTCGACAGCCCACCCCAACGTACCAAAGGTTCATCACAAGCTCATTAGTTGTTGGACATACTGAATTTGTTCTCACCGTTAGGTCTTGGTCACGGTTTTTTTATTGTTTTATATTTTTATGGATTATTTGAAATGTATACGTGAAATTAACAATTTATTCAGTAATAAGTCCAGATTTTGATGTATACAACCATGCTTCACTACAGTTTCAATCGCTTTGACGACAGAGTTTGAAAAGCGGAGTGAAGAACGCTACGGACCTCGAGCAAGAACCCAGAGTTCACTGGAACCGCAGTATAAATGAGATGTAATAGGAAGGGGGTAAGTCTAGTACACATGCGGCGCAATTGGAACGCGTCTAAAACATTTACCTATATTTTAAGTTGACTGCACCAATATACATACAATGTAAAGCAATGCAGTAGTTTTTGAAAAAAAAAATAAAATGATTGTTTTAGCTTCTATTGTGTTAAAAATATACAAACATACGATAAATTGCATTTTTATTTTATGTATAGATAACATTTAAAGTTTATCACACAACAAAGGAATGTCGCGCACATTGTTGTATTTAGTGTTGCGATTCGATCGATCGGTATAACGGTTAGTTATTTTGTATTATAAAAAGGATGACTTTTACGTAATAAGGTGTAACTTCAAAGTGTTGTGTATTTAAAGATAGTTTGCCGAATATTTAAATAATTAGGGTAATTGCTATTTTTCTGAAGCAGTGTAAAATATTAAAGTCGAGCGGTGAAAGAGAAAGAAAGGCCCTTTAATCCTGCACCTGGGTCGCAAGACCCAGGCACTGCTCGGCTTCGGTATGGATTGTTTATTATTGTAGTCTTTTGAGTGTAATTGTACAGTAAAGCTACCGCGTTAGGTTTTAATAGTAATTTGTCATTGTTCCCTCAATTTAATTATTTATATTAAACAATGAGGACAGGAGGATAATTATGTTAGTAAATTTGAATGTGTAATCTTTATTTATTCCTAAACAATCAAAACATATATATTTTAGTACATACGGACGGGTGATTCATCTTAGATGTACTAGTCCGAGAGCTCTGGGTTCTTCTTGTTGGAAAAACATTTTAAGTAAGAGTAACAACATTGAAACTCAAATTCGATTGGATTCGCATGCTGGTGGTCGCAAGCTAGTTGAAGAAATACTACCAAGGGTTACTCGGCTCCTACGAGATGCTTTCCTAGCTGCAGAGGGGAATTGTACCAGCCCCCTCACGTCCCATTATTAAAAATGTATAAATCGTTAAAAAAACGTTATCTTTCTGGCTTTTTCAAGATTTAATATAATTAAAAGACTAAACTCTAAGATAGTTGAATCATATATAACAGAAGAAGAAAAAGAAGAGGATGAAGAAGAACATGTCAAGGCCGTATAGCTAATTCAACTGCTACAAAATACTTTTCAATATTCATTTTTATTTATTGTAAGATGATTTGAATAGACTCTAACTCTTGACTGAGTTTCTTTTTGGATTTATTTCTTATTGGATTATAAATCCAAAAAGAAACTCTGTCAAGAAAACGCTTAGCTTTGTAAATAAACAGACTGAATCAAAGTATCTTTGCGAGAGTGCAAACTACTGCCACAAAGCTGTGTCCACATTTAGTTTTGTGTTGCCAGTTTACAGTAGTAGGTTGAGAGCACGGTATATGCAGAGCTACGTTAAAGTATAAAATCTAACG
Source organism: Limenitis camilla (assembly GCA_905147385.1). Taxonomy (NCBI): domain Eukaryota; kingdom Metazoa; phylum Arthropoda; class Insecta; order Lepidoptera; family Nymphalidae; genus Limenitis; species Limenitis camilla. The sequence continues at coordinate 9,855,856 of LR990230.1, read as the reverse complement.
CAGTTCAAAGTTTTGAAAATGTCTGAGAATTATATTAGTATTACTTTATATAATATCAAAAAATCAAGTTTCATACAATAAAAGTATATAGTAAGTAATGTGAGTAAGGTCGGATTTCTAGTTTTATTTCTTCAAAAGCAACCACTTTTGAATCTTTATGATAGCTAATTGTTAATTCATATACTTATACAATTTTTGTATAACTTAATGTTTTTTTTACAAATATAAAATCTGACGTTATTAAAGTTTTGATCATTTTCTGAATCTGGTTAAAAAGCATGTAAAGCATTGAAAGACCTGAATTATCAAGATATTTTTTATTATTATAACAACAAAAAAAATTAACGTTAAACCTTTGACGTCACGTCAATTAATCTTTGGTATTGTTATTTGATATCATCTAAAACAGTTGAATCTTTTTAATTGTTTGTGCCTTTCCTAGTTTTATACTTGAATATAGGCCTAGCTCTGCACGAATTCCTATGTTAAGATATAGTTCTAATGCCATTAATATTTTAAGCATGTTTTGGATCTGGTATGCGGTTGAAACATGCAAAGTAATAAATAAAAAAAATAAGATACATTTAGAACATACACTTTTGTTACATAATATTTTTTGTTACGACTAACATTAATATTTAATATTAGCCAATTATTGGTCCTAGTTTATTCAGTTTTTATAGAGAAATTTAGGTTTGGTTACACTGAACTCTCGGACAATACCAGTGAAGTCTTGTTTGCTTTCGCATCACAACGTCCGACGTTGAGCGATGCCCTTCTACCAAACCACCCTAATGTTTAGTATAAAGGTTTGGCAGTTTTATGTAAATTTACTGTGCTTCTCTTGTAACACGTTTATAATAACCTAATTTGTAACAAACTAACAGTAAATATAATCAAATTAACATTCCGCCCATGCTTTGCATACATTGTTTTGTTATATGTCAGGCGGATTAACTTTTTCAGACTTATTAAACAAATCACTATGTCTATTGGTGAAAACTACATGAAAACCCGTTCAGTAGTAGGTAGACAGATAGAAGCGATGTGGGACTTTATAGTATGTAGTGATCTTTCAAGTTAATTTTAACTCAATTCAAATAAAGGTATCGAAATAAAACTTTGCATGTATGTACATGTAGTGTAGATGATAATTCCATAATATCTTGTATCTTGGAGTTGTTTGATAGTAAGGCCAGACGTACCTCAAAAAAGCCCCTAGAGAGCGTAGGATTTGTTTTTTACAAATCAATCTGACAGGCTTTATTGTGTTTTTCTTATATTTTTCATAAATATCTCCTATCCGTAAATCTTTCTCGGAAATCTTTGTACAGAGTGTAAAAATAGGTATTTCTACTAAATATTAGAGTTGGGTTAATTATAATAGGTTATTCGAAAAGAACTAGGCTGAGAGCAAAAACTTAAGAAATTTTTTAGTTTTCCTTTAAGGTAAAATTCGCGAAAGATAATGTTTACATTTATGTTATACATTATTAGAAAATTATTTCAGCATGGCCTATTGGTATAAATGTATTGCTAAAATATTTTATTTAATCAACTTTGTATGCAATTATGTATGTAACGTTACTGTAATTAATATAGCAGTTAAATTTGATATTGGGCTTTCAAATTGTTTATAATTTGATATGTAAATTTACTCTGAAGTGCTCTCCAAAATGTAGTAAAATTTATATCTAATTTTCAGGCCATAACTATATTTTTAAAATAAATGTTAACTAAAGGTTAATAATGTGAATAAAATGATTAGTTGTATTCCTTCTCCTGTTAGTATAACAGATAATGAGAAGGTAGATAAGTTGTTCAAAGAACAATTAATACATTACGCGCTTGATATTTTCTTTAACTATTTATTCTGTGATTGCCGCAGAATTTGGTTGGAATATTTTGAAAAATGTTACCGTAATGGGGTTATTTGGAATCATACGATCCAACCTACTCTATATTATTTTCAGTGATTTATTAAAAGTATTCAAGCAGGAAAGATTTTGTTTTGGCATTAAGACCTAGCAGCAGCAATTACATAAGTTCACATGATGGGTAAGGCTAAATCTCCCGATGGAATCCCTGCAACGAGTGTTGCCAACTATATTTAAATAACAATAAATGTTATATAGGCTGCTGTAACAGTCCTTCAGCGTCTCCCTTGTCGCAAGATACGGCTCTATAGGGCTGTTCATGTAGCTCTGTGAAAGTAATGAATAATGTTACTGTGTGTATCTATGAGCAATGTTATCGAAAAAAGCACTTTACGAATACCAATAAATTCCTTTTTTTCCTACGAATACCAAAAAAATGATTTGCTTGTGGAGTCCAGGTTCAAAGTAGTTTGGTACATGAAAAGTATTTAGATAGATAGATAAAAACTTTATTGCACACTCAGAAAAAGAAACATAAGATTAATACAGACAAAATTTTAAGAGGCATGCAAAGGCGGCCTTATTATATAATATTTCACATGAATATTTCAGTCACAATTATAATTGATGAAATTTTAAATGTCAGAAGATACTTCGTTCTAAATAAAAGATCACTTTGAAATAGAAAATTTTGCCAATCATTTAAATAGTAAAAAATATAGCTTTTAGAAGTTTTATTCTTGCATCGTAATAGTTACTTTAAATTATAAGAATATTTTTTTCTTTCTTGTGATCGAGTATTTACTTAAAAATATCAAAGAAAATGAAATCTTAGTTTCCATACAAAATATGCATTCCATGAGTCATCTGCTTTTTTGATAAAGATTTCCATTTTATGTTTCTGATACTTAATAATTCTTGTCTATTCTTTCTAAGAAAAAGACATTTAAATGAAACTTTACACGATTTAAAACTTACTAATTAGACATATATTGTTTTTTTTTCTAAATACAAATTTCCATTAAACTATAAGGTGGAAGAAAATAGAGGAATTGATGGTTTAGTTCTTATGACTATTTATAGCGAAACGTTCATCATGCAAAATATAACGTACAATCAATTTTATTTTTAGCTATATTGGAGTAATAATTATATCAATGTAAGATGGGTGCATCTTATATAAAATTTTAAAAGTATATACTAGGTATTCTGTGAAATACCTTTGCGACTCCTACTTAGATATATCCATAAATAGCTTTTTTGGATATTTCTATATCACAAAAACAAACTTTCCTTTCATGTTTTTAATGCTATGCGATGATGAGTCATTGAACGAGCTTCTTTAGATATATAAATATAAAGTTAACTCATTTGCCGCTCCAAGCCTTAAAGAACATGGGTCAACGATTCACTACGTGTAGTTTAGAAAGCGAACAGTAAGAACAGGCTGCAATATGCTCCATTTCTGAGCATAAACAAGATAAAACACGATCCGGCAACCAAGTGCCCCTTGACATGAGCATGACTGTGGCCGAAGTATTCTGTTGGCGCTCCTTGTGTAAACAGTAAAACGAATGCCACCGATGCTTTTATGCTATTTCGAAACTCGTGTGATAAAAAGGTTGACCTGACCTCGCAGTTTGTGGTTTGATAAATGCGAAAGTGAGAGACTTGTTTGTTAAATGTTTACGGTACTGTTGTACAAAGACGGGGGTAATTTAGTTTTCTTTCGATTAAACTGTAAGACACGTATTATATTATTGTAGGAATTTAAGGGGAAGGATTTTATAGAAAATTAAGTCGTGCTTAAGCCCTGTGACTCAATCGTAAGTTTAAGTAATAGATTTAATGACGTGATCACACGATTCTCAATAAGGGAGACAGCATCAGTTAGACTGATAATTATATTTCTATTTTGTACTACTGATGATATAGACTACGAAATAACATTTAAAACTATCTTTAATCTACCAGGATAGATGTATTCTACAAATAAGAACTACTATCCAATTAAAGGGTTAAATTTTTTTTTAATTTAACCTACGACTAGAAGACGAAAGTGATGGAACAGATTCAGAATCCGTCCGTGATACCGCAGTGCCTGCCTGTGAAGATGAAGACATCAGCGACTGTGAGGAAGCGGAAGAACTCACCTTTTCTGAGGCTGATGAACAGGAGACAGACAATAATACTGACTCTTCAAGTTCAAGCGGCGAAGAAGAAGAAGAAATAACACGAACGTCAGATTTTTATAGAGATAAAATCCGATTCAAGTGGTATAGAAACCCCCCTTCTTCATCCCGCGTAAGACAGCATAACATTATAACGGATCTTCCGGGCTTCATAGCTGGTGCACGTGAAAAAATTAATATTATGTCCGAGATGGAATCGGGGCAATTATTGTTTTCTAATGACGTATTAGAAATTATCCGTCTTCATACTAACAAAAAAATTATGGAACTTCATGAGAAGTGCAAGGGCGACAAAGCGCATACTAACCATGTAAGTTTGATGGAAACGAAAGCAGTGCTTGGGCTTATGTTGCTAGCCGGACTTTTCAAATCAGCACATGAAGATGTGTATCGTTTGTGGGTTACAGATGGCACTGGTCGCGACGTTTTTAGGGTCACTATGTGTATAAAGAAATTCTTGTATCTGTTATCGGCTTTACGGTTTGACGAAATCGATACCAAAGAGGAAAGAAAGAAGACTGACAGAGCTACACTTATTTCAAAAGTATTCAACAAATTCATCGAGAACTGTCAAAAATATTATAGTTGTTCAGAGTATTTGACTGTTGATGAAATTTTATGCCCGTTTAGAGGTAGATGCTTATTTAGAGTATATATGAAGTCTAAGCCAGCCCGATATGGTATAAAGGTATTGTGCTTATGTGATGCTAAAACTCATTATTTATACAATGCCTTTATTCACACCGGTAAATCTGGATCGAGTAGAAGAGGTGAACTTTCCATACCTTCACAAACTGTGCTACAATTAGCTAGACCTGTAATGAGAACCAACAGAAATAACACACGTGATGACTGGTTTTCTTCAGTTGAACTGGTTGATAAGTTAAAAGAAAATGGTTTGACATATGTTGGAACAATGCGCAAAAATAAGTGAGAGCTACCTCTTGAGTTTTTATCACATAAAACACGTTTGGAAAGATCGTCTCTGTTTGGATTTACTAATGATAAAACGTTAGCTTCGTATATTCCCAAAAAAAATAAAATCGTTATAATGATTTCCACTATGCACCACGACAAATCAATAGATCCGAGCAGCGATATCCAACTATGTTGCCAAAAATAGCGATTCCTGCTAAGGGTTAAGATCAATGCCTAGTAAGGCATGTTATGTTGATGTTAGCAAAACCGATGATAAATAAGTGTTCACGGGTAGGTGTTCCGCTTAGTGTAAATGGTAATTAGTAATATAGTGTCGTGGTTCAGGTCACCGTTTTTGAGGTGCACGTAAGTTATTTTTATTATCTACTCTAGTTAGTGTCCGAGCAGCGAAGGGAAGATTATATTAAAGGCCTTTAACCCTACGCCTTGTTCGCAAATCCAAAGCACTGCCCAGCTTTCTGTATAAATTGCACGTACATATATACGTATTGCTTTATAGTAATTGGTATCATTCTCTCACTTTGATAAAATAATTCAGAAACATGGCCCTCGAAAAAGGTAGGGCACATGAATTAACGAGAGGATAACATTTCCCGAGTCTTAAAAGTGGACATGCGTCATTACAGGATAAACAACCATCATTAGCTTCCTAACAGGAAAATCACGTAACTTTCGTAAATATTATTTGTGTTTAAAAAAAGGTAATAGGTATATGGTCATCTTAGGAGGAACCGTAATCAATCATGTTAGGTAATATTGCTGTAGTAGTCCTTAGTTAAACTGTAAATCGAATTACTAACTTCATTTGTGCAGAAAAATAAAATTACTATCTAACTGTAAATAAAATTTATAAGTATAAACAGTGGGGCGCTAGACGAATAATGTTGACGCGAAATCAGTTTAGACCGTTTTCTTACTCTAGTAGACATTTTTTATTATTACGAAATTGACAGACTAATCTAAATAAACACATACCTATACGTAGAAAACAAATTACACTATAAAAAGTCTTCAAACAAATTTATTACTTGTAGCTCTCCTTTACAATATGCGTCTTATCGTCTTTATGTCTTCCAAACCATCGTCATTCTTCATCTAATTTTTAGCCATTCTTATCACGTACGTCTTTCATTTCTCGTATAATTCCTTCCTGGTTACTAGATCTAAATAAAACTAAATAAAAATAATAAAATTTGCCAAACCCATATACATAGGCTTTTAAAACTTTAAAAATCATTTTTTGCAGTGCCGCGGCAAGCGTGAAGTCCGCCACTCGATTAGAATTTATGCTGGCAAAATTTTTATTTATAGCTACATAAATAATAAATGTTTTATATAAGTAATATTAAATTTAAAAAGTTCCATAACTTAATATCTGAAATACAAACCATGTCGAAGCAAATTATTTTACATTTTACAGTTATGACTCTGATCCGTCGAATGCTCTTCACACGTAAATTGACAGAGGCAAATAATTGAGTTCGGTGAAAAACAACATTTTTTAATTAATAAATGTAGTCTATATCTCATATTTTGCTTTTCAGTGTATTGGATGAATACATTTTTACCATCAATGAATTTTAAGTAGTGAATGGATATTGGGTGAGGGCTCTTCAAATATATAAAAATAATTAATGATTTATTTATTTTATAAAGATGGTTGCGGTTATCGGATGAACTAGATAAAATGTATGTCAGTGAAATATTTTCAGGGGATGTCGTTTTAAAATAAATATAAAAGGTAAATAAATAGAGACTACTTTTCAGTTTATATTCATTCTATAAAGTAATACGATATACAAAAATAACGTATTTAAGTGGAGTCATGGAAACTATGATACCCTTGTTTTATATGATTTCTTCAAAATTACTAATATACAGAAGAGGCAATTTAAATCAATATCTCCTCACTTCTGCTAGCTACATGTTTAAAAGCTCTTGTTTAGCTGGTAGTTCCTATACATATAATCTTAGAATACTACACTATTTTAATAAAATATAATTTGTAAATAAATCCTGATAATACTAAGACACTCTGTGATGATGTGGCGACTTATTTATAGAGTTATCATTACCTAAAGTAGTGTAAGAATCGTATTTATTTGTTCATTCGTTTGGTTAAATATTAGGTGTCGAAATATTATGAGTGTTATTATTATATTAACGAGCCTCTAATCCTTTATCTGAGTCACAAGCCCCGGGGTCCCCAATAGAATTCAGATAATTTATATCTAAAGTGCATATTACTATATACCATACGTGTTGCTGCCCATTAAACCTTTTTTACAGTTAATAGAAAGGAATTTAATACTACTTTAAGTAAACAATATTATCTTTTTCTTAATTAATTAAGGAACTACATTCTTAAGACAGTAAGTACAATAAGACAAATATTTAAGCAATTTTCTTTTATCTTAGCTCCGTTGGAAAAGCAAGAGCGACTTAATCCGATGTGCCGCGACCCTGCAAAGGAAAATAAACTTGAGGTAGGTACAAATTGTTCGGTAAGATGTAGCACATGTTGAGAATAAAACTAGAAGTAAATTCTTGTAATAATACTCATTGAAACTCTAGGATAATATTCGTTTCTACAAGTTATTTTTTTAGTCTTTGGAAATTTTGACATTTATTACATAAGTAGGTACCTAAAACTCTATTCATAGGGCTGTAATTTTTTTTTAATTGGCTACATTTTCATATAGAAATTTACAACTTATTTCCTATAACTGTGATTGATGTAATAAATTTACTTAATTACTCATTTTAAATACTTTTTACTTACTTAAAATAAACTAGATAAATTAAGATTTAATACTTTATATAATATTTCATTTTTACCTTATTATACGTAATATTTTAATATATAGTTATCACGACAGTAACCCTGGGACTTGTAACCCTCTATTACTCACATTCACTTATTTAGTATCCAGACTAACATGACTACTCTGGGAGAAGACGTAAATACAACTGGAAAATTTGCATCCTAAAAATATATATACAATCCAAAATTAGAAAAATAATTGTACAGTTTTATATTAGTGTTATAAAAACCATTTGTATGGAGTTTTTTTCTAAAGTACCTATTTCCCAAGTTAATAAATCGTTTAGACACAACTTTATCTTTGAATAGGTTTATCTTTATATTTTTAAACAATGTGAGGCTGTATAATCACTTAACGTTAGCATTCCCCTTTGGGACATTTTATTCAAAAAACTGAAACGAAATATTTTAAAATTGTAAAGTAAAAATGAACCTAGATTATTATGTATTCTATCCACTCAGTTTAAGTATTAAATACTGGTAAATCAATCCCACGAAATCCTCTTTGAATCAATTATGCAGGGTGCAGGGTGAGCGATAAGCAACAAAAAACGAGGAACGAGGAATGGACGTGTTAATCATGAAACAACAACGTCATTGTACGAGATTAGACTGAAAGATAAATTGCGTTGCATGTGTTGTTGGAAATTTTAAATGTCATCTTTTTAACTTGAAATACATTGGGAACAAGCGACCATTTCACTGAGCTCTCTAAAATTTTTGCTGTTCAATTCTAAAACTATAATATACATTTTTCAGATATATTTTTATTATTAAAATAAATTTATGTGAAAGTTTAGATATTTGGATATGTCACACAAAAAAGAAACGGATTTCAATGAATTTTGCTTTACAGATTCTTTATAACCTTGATTAATATATAGGCTACTTTTTACCTCCAAAAAAGTAAAGATCTAGTGCGAAGACGTTTTTCAGACAAAAGAAGATATGTAATATAGAAATTTCTCTTTCATAGAATCCGTGAATTCAAGCGTGAGTCTGTTAGTGGAACAGCGATTTAATGAGTGTGTGCGCGGAAGAGTGATTGAGTTAAGAAAATCTACATTTTTAGAATTATAAATACAGTACACAAAAGGAATACACATCGAATAAAAAATCTAGTTAAAGTTTTGGCGACTTAAAGAGAATGGTTCAAAACGAACATATTGTGTAATTGTATATTGTGTAACTGTGGCTTGTTTTAAAAGATGCATTTACCTTTATTTGGCTAATTTTATTGCACTAAGCCAAGTTTCGTGAAATTCACTGCAGTCACTAATTAGTGTAATTAAAACATATATCGGTAGAAGTAAGTTACTATATTTATGAATGCATGTAAGATATAGTAAATATAATTGTTAGTTGGTTTGTCCTTCTTTCGTGCTACAATGGTGCGACGGATTGACATAACTTTTATCCCGGCAAAATGAATAATTTATACAGTAAAATATAATTACATGTTTACATGGTCTTTTAAGCGCATGCAAAGACATGTCTCTAGTATGATATAAATAATATAGAAAATAAGTTTTAAGAATCACATACGAATGAAATAAGAGCTATTTGAAAACTAATTTTTTTATTAAAAATAGTTCAAAAGGAATAGTTTTACGTATTCCTTATTAAATTATTAATTTGGGTAATTTTAAATATAAAATTATTAACTTTTCCTTACAATTGAACTATCAAAATGACAAAGGCATGTATACAGTTTTGTTTATTTTGAAGGGTTTTTAGATCTTTGTCTTAATTTGATTAACATAAAAATACTTTGAAATCATTATATTCTTTCTAAAAATATAATACACTATAATTTTTAACCACATTACTTGAGCTCATAAAGATGGTAGAGAAGTGACTAAAACGGAATTGAATTAAGCCAATGCCTGACTTTAATACTTTGAATATATTGAAAAATTATACAGGTACATAGTAGGTATTCCAAGCCACGGGCAAAACGAATGGTTTAATATAAAATTGCATAATTAAATAAGAGAACGACGAGTTTGAGATCTGTACACTCAGAGGGCATTATGAAGGCAAACTGTCTATTGTCAGAGCTCTCCAAAATCTCAACGAGGTACTATTTTATGTATCTAGCTTAAGCAAGTACGGCTCAGTTTCGTCTGTTTAAATAATTTAGTAGTGAATATATTACGGATTCCTTGATTTTATACTTGGGAGTGTATATTTTTGTATAAAAAATAAGGGTTTGTAGTATACGGTTAATTCATGTTGGTGAGGTTTTAGAAAAAATTAAAGACCTCTTACGCAGAAGAATTCGGCATTCTCAGGAAATATCGGCAAAAATAATTCTAATACAAGATAATTTACTAACTAATTCTATAACTACTAGGTAGGTAAATGCGTCTCAAAGTTAGTTGTAGGAAGGAAGTTTTAAAATAAAAATTTTCATAAAATATAATAAAAAACAAACCGAAATACCGTCTTTGCAGCAGAGTAAATTTTCACTCAAGCTGTTAGTTTAATAGAAAACATAGGATTATGCATCTCCTTAAAATATTAGTAAGTTTCTTACTCGACAGCATACTTCATTATAATCCGGCATAATTTTTTTTTTCAGCAAAGTAGCAGCAGCATAATAAGTACGTTACTTTCAAACCTGCAAATCAATATTTAATAAATTAATAAAATAAATAATATGAAGATTTTTTAAATATAAAAGGATTAGAAAGAGCTAGGATAAACGAGGTTTTGGTTTTAAAAAATCTTGATTTAACACAGTAAATAGATTAACGGGTCGATCCTCATCCAGTAGCGATTGTCTGCTTAATCACTGCCTGTACTGCGGTAAATGCACAAACGCTGTTCCTGTCCACTTACCGACCCACCCTTGAAACCCTTCGTATACCAAAAAGTTATACTATTTATAGAATGATCCTCATTTTAGACATAGAGCCATAAAAGCTGGACAAACTTTACCTACAAAAATATGGTTGACAGGCCTTCATACAAATATCTGAAATAAGTTTCGGAGGTCTGAACTTATAAATAAATATCTGTGCGTCTATTTAAATAATGGTTTGTAACATGCAACTCTAAATCTACAGATTTATGTTATCACCAATCGTCTATCTGCGGAAACGTCAGTGTTTCCAGAATTAATTGATTTTCTTCTTTGAAATACGAGCGAACCACTTCTATCCCATAGGACTTTTTGGGATAAAAGTTGCTTAAGTATTCAATCAATAATTATGCCAAATTTCATTGAAATCCGTTCAGCCGTTTTTTTATGATTGTGTAACACACATTCAAACATACAAACTTTCGTATTTATAATATTAGTAGGGATAACTTGCTTCGCTTTACCTACTTAGCATTAACTAACAGAAATATCATACTATTGTCTTCTTTTGACTGCTGCACTATTTTGTAATAAAAAGACACCTATGTTTGGTTTAATCTATTTAGAAAATGTCGGCTTTCTGAATTAAAAAGAAAAACATTCTATATATACTTTTCCAATTTAATCTAGCAGTTTTTAGTGCAACATTACGAGGGTGCGAATTCACTGGTGAATTGAATCTGTTTGTGTTTTAGATCTTTAACCGCTGACTGTGAATCCGTAGTTTTATAGGTCAATGACTACAAGTAAAATATTCATATGCGGTCTCCCAATTTTTATGGTAAAAAGATAAAAAGAGGTCAACGAGCACGCCAATACGATCTCGTAAAGTTTTGAGCGCGTTGTTAAAAGTGACTTTCTGAACTAATTATTTCATGGTTTGCAATTTTGTATTCGAATTTATTCGGTTGCGCGTAATATTAACAGATAACTTCTGCTTCAATATTATGGTAAAGTATTATTTTATAGTAAGACTAGAAATTCTTATTTATAATATTATGATTTTAGAATCTTCGTTAGATTTGCCAGTATTCTGACGGGATTACTTAAAATATTAAAGAAAAAAATAAACTTTTTTCTTGAATTTAGTCCAATTCCGGGGTCATTTAAAGAGTAAAGCTAAATTGGCTTCTAAAAAGCTAAAGGTACTTACCAAGTCGAGACTGTACATTAGACCTGGACACCGGCTTTTACTTTACAGAAGCCAGGTTCGTCCACATATGGAATACTATTCTCATCTTTGGGCTGGCGCCCCTCAATATCAATTACATCCACTTCACTCCATTCAACGCCAGGCAATTCGTATCATCAATAATCCAATCTAAACCAATCCAACCGAAGTCTCTGGAGAGACGGTGGCTCTCTGTGTGCCTTTTACCGTGCGTCTGTACAATGGGCTTTCGATCTAGTGCCTCGGACCCTTTTTCTGTCGTCGTACACTTCGCCTCTGAGACAGTTTCCATCCATCCACACCGTTTGGATGCTTGGCATCCCACAAATGTACGCAAGTCAAGATCCTTCCTACCACGCACGTGCAAGCTGTGGATTATCTGTCTCCAGCAGTTTTCCTTGAGGTCTATAATATGAGGGTCTTAAAATTGTGGGTGTACAGGTTCTTACGAGGCCGGCAACGCATCGGAAGCTATTCGCGTATTGCTGATGTCCATGAGCGACGGTGACCACTTTCCATCAGGTGGACCGTCTGCTTGTTTGCCCCTTTTTTAACATTAAAAAAAGTAAAAAAATTGTGTAAGATCACTTTTAATTACTAATAATTATTTCGCCCAATCGCAATCTCGGAAATATTGCTGTGTTTTGTAATAAAGAAACTCCCCAAAACACAATTTATGAACTAATAAAATACCAACAGCGTTGTTTAAAGTTTAGGGGGCCATAATGAATTAAAATACTTCTGGACGCCGGTCGTTTACCAAAAGTTGATGTACTTAAACAAATGCCTGCCCAAAACAGGGCCCGTAATCATACATTTAATGGTTCCTATAATGATCTCGTAAAGTACTAGCTGCCAAGCCCTTTCATAAATACTCAACTTCCTTTCTATGGGTCAAAAAATTATTGTTATGGTTCTGTACCTCAAAGTGAAAGAAGGATTTCTACCCTTATAGGATCACTTCATTTGTCGGTCTTTCACGACGTGTGGAGATAGTAAATTGAAATGAATACCAAATACTCGTTACTACGACCATCACTAAAAGATGTAGTTAATTGCAAGGTTATCCTATAAGCATTATAATAGGTTGGGAAAAAAGTTTTTTCGCATTTTTTAAGAAAATTGAAAACATTTTTTAATATAGTTTACTTACATTTAACTAAAGTATGTAGGTACCATTTTGTTAGGTAACTTTTTGCCATCTTGTAGGTAGGGACATGATCCCATTGCTATAGACATTTTGGGGCTTCTGATAAAAAAACCGCGACAAGTAGTTGGCAGTCCTATCGTGATGGTAACCTGACACTGCCTAAAGAATTCTGAAGAGACCGAAACAGGTGGAAATCTGAAGGTGCAAGGTCAGGACTATACGGCGGATGCATTAACACCTCCCAACCTAACTCTCTTCATTTTTGCTGAGTGGCTAAAGATGTGTGAGGTCTAGCGTTATCATAATGAAAATATCACCCCTTCTGTTGATTAATTCCGGCCGCTTTCTCTCAACTTCTTGCTTTAATCTCATCAGTTGTTCGCAGTAGAGTTCAGAATCGATGGTCCTACCTGGTAGTAACAGCTCATAATAAATAATGCCCTTCCAATCCCACGACACACACAGCATCACCTTTTTGCGAATTAACCCGGGTATCGCCACAGTCTGTGAAGCCTGACCGGCCTTTGACCATGACCTTTTTCGCACGTTCTCGTCGTATGTGATCTACTTTTCATCACCAGTTATCAGCTTCTTCAAAACTGGTTTGGTTTCATTACGTCGTAATAAAGAGCACAAATGAGTACACGGTTCATTAGGTTTCTTTCAGTGAGCTCATGAGGTATCCAAATATCGAGCATCGAAATGTCCGAAAACGCTTAAACCAAATTTGTGCTACTCTCACAGACACTGCACTAGGTCCATAAACATCGCAATTTTTTTTCGCGGCTTGCGTTGAATTTGGTAAAATAAATTTGTTGTAAAATTTTAAAATGTATCTGAATTTCTTCATTAGATTCACTTATCTTCACAGTACGAAAAACAAATAAAAATCACACATTTTCCTAATTTGAATTTGGAATTATCTTCTTTAAAATGTAAACTTTGAATGATACCAAAACCAGCCAGATACAAATAGTATAGCCAACGAGATTTTATTACAAGTATTATTTCTATTGACCAAGAATGATGAAATTTGGTAAAAAATTCAAATATTGTAGCAAAACTCTGAAATCCGGAATGTGACAGACACTTTCTGTGACTTATATCCATGTATAGGCAAAACTTGTAACAAAATTTGTAGATTTTATACCTAAGTAAACGACAGATATTATTATAATACTAGTTAGATATATTTAGACAGATTTTGTTAATACTAGTTAGACAGATTTTGTTGTTCTAGTATTATAGATTATAATACTAGAACAACAAAATCTGATTCCTGAGATCTTTCTTGTCCATATCGTTCAAGTCTTATAAATATTACTGATCAAAGAGTTATACGTATTCTTATGTCTGTTTTGTTGTATCTGCATAAAAAAGACACAAAATTTATATTGATAATACTCAGAGATTACTTTTGTACAGTAAAAGAATTCTTTTATATTAATCCATTCATATTATTTACACTGATTAGTCTTTGTTCTGTCAAAACAATTCATGTCAATCCGTTAAATTTTGTATGAAAACAATCAGTCCGCAGGAAACATAGTCTTTCACTAACATAAATCATTAAATATCAATATTCTGCATGAAATAAAAGCTCAATATGTCCCAATAAATGTACTTATGTTTACCAATCCGATGTACAATGTACACCGCGAAACGATAATTACACCATAAATAACTCTGATTAATGTTACGATAAGAGCAGAGTAAATGAACAATAATAAAAACTTCCGTTGCATCCATTACTTTTTATTAATTACTTTATCTACAAGATATTTTGATAATATAAGACCCTTAATTTATTTTTATTAACAAAGCAAACAAAACGATTACATGATCTATCTGATAGTCATCGTTCATGCATCCGATGAAATTTCTTTGAAAGAATCGGTTCTGGTATCTATTTTTATTCATTTTAAAAATACCTAGTCTTGGCAAGCTATGAGCTCTAATCCGATATATCCGCGGCAGTTTGACAATTAGTTTATTAAATTAAATATTGACTAGTATGGTAAAGTGTAAGCCTTATTGAGGATAATGTTAGCTTTGATATTATTGCTGGATTATTCTTACGTCAGGTGAGATCTTTAAACCTGTTTCTATGTTGCAATCTCCACGTACTGTTTCAATAAAGTGCTAAATACAGTTTGTTTTTAAAAGCTATTGTGGACTATAACTTGAATGTAAACACAACTATAAAGTAAAAGGACTATAAAATTGTTAAATATTATTTATAAAATAAAAAAAATATAAATTAAATAAAACGCAGTATAGCTTCCTAACTCTCACTTTCACCACTTGACCTCGCTACCAAATATTAAAATAATAAAGTACATTACTCACGTGCTTCTCAATAACGGAGGATTAGCACCACACCACCAAAACAACACTACTTTATTAGTCACACTACTCTAATATGTACTGCGCGAAATCACTTGACAGACTAACTCAAACCTATTGGAACGAAAGTTATATATTTTCGACTCGATAAGATAAAATAAGTACCGGCGAACGAACGGTGTTGCTAACATTAATATATAAAGAAAGAATATAACTTTTTTCCACTTGGACAATCATGCGACTACGAATATTAGATCTCGTTCAAAGTGGCACAAGGAAATCTTCGATTCATTGATTCTGAATTTGTTCCTACTACTTATAATTCGAAGGAATTATATTTTTATTTACCTAAAGTTTTTCGTGAAAGAAAATTTTAACTACTAGGGGCCCGTCCCGGCTTCGCACGGGTGGATAATTTTTTTTTAACATTTTGGCTCCCGCATTCCGTCGCTCCCTCTATCGCCGCGTTACTCGCTGCGCTGCGAGGCCCTCCACACCGCGCCGGCGGCCTGTCTGGGATTATTTTTTATTTATCTTGATATTTTTATTTCGTAATATCTTTTGACTGGAATGTCCGATTTCAATAATTCAAAAAGTTATTAACAGGTATTGAAACAGTCTTCATTACGAAATAATTTATTTGGATAAGAATTAATACAAAGTTATGGAAAACATGGTCTGATTTTGATAGGCATTTTTATCAACTTTTAAAATGTAAAAAAGTAGTTATAGTGACTTAACTACAATAGTTGGACATATGGTCTCGCGGAGTTTATTGTAGATATTGATACGTTCTATAATATTGTAAAACATATTTTTGTTCTATCATCAATACTTTTCGCAGCGCATGCGATGAAAGATATTTTATGGCAAATTTTTTTGCAACTTGTGTTGGTTTTAGTGAGAATTTCTGGGGATCTCTAATTTTTTCTTGTAATAAATATAGCCTATGTTACTCAGGGATAATGTAGCTTTCTAATGGTGAAAGAATTTTTTAAAATCGGTCCAGTAGTTTTTATGTTTATTCGTTACATACAAAAATACAAATCTTTGCTCTTTATAATATTAGTATAGATTAACGTACAATAATTATTATTATAATATTTGCTTATTTCTAAAAATTGCACTAATAAGTTTAATGACAATAATAAGTATACAGTTCCGTTTATTTTACAGTGTTAGTTTTATTTAATTTATTTATAAATATTTGATGATAATTTAATGCACTTTATTTTTTTTAGAACAGTACTTAGAATTTAGTGCTGCATAGAAGTGCATTCATGAAGACAGTCAGGATTTTTGCATTTTAGAACTCTTTTGCTTCCGATTAAGCGATAATTACGAGTGCCTAGTAATGTAAGTTAGTAATCACAACTAATTCAACCTTTATTATTTATTTATAAGTAGCTTTTACCCGCAACTACATGTGCAATATTAACCAACAGTAGATCGTCTGTAGACATATTTATTAATTTCATGAGGATATGGATCCCATATGGGATGATTTTCGAAAAAATATTTTACACGTGTTTCATGACTTTCAACGAAGAATCTACATACTGAATTTCATTTGAATAACTGCAAAAACGGCAAAGGTTCATACTAACTTTGCACTAACTTTCTTAGTGCTCCCCTACGTTACAAAAGGAACCCCTGTGTAACATTTCAAGTTTCTAACCCTTATAGTTTAAGCCCTGCGTTGATATGTCAATCAGTCAGCTTCTTCTATACTAATATTATAAAGAAGTAAGATTTGTATTTTTGTATGTAACGAATAAACATAAAAACTACTGGACCGATTTCAAAAATTCTTTCACCATTAGAAAGCTACATTATCCCTGAGTAACATAGGCTATATTTATTACAAGAAAAAATTAGAAATCCCCAGAAATTCTCACTAAAACCAACACAAGGTGCAAAAAAATTAGCCATAAAATATCTTTCATCGCATGCGCTGCGAAAAGTATTGATGATAGAACAAAAATATGTTTTACAATATTATAGAACGTATCAATATCTACAATAAACTCCGCGAGACCATATGTCCAACTATTGTAGTTAAGTCACTATAACTACTTTTTTACATTTAAAAAGTTGATAAAAATGCCTATCAAAATCAGACCATGTTTTCCATAACTTTGTATTAATTCTTATCCAAATAAATTATTTCGTAGTGAAGACTGTTTCAATACCTGTTAATTACTTTTTGAATTATTGAAATCGGACATTCCAGTCAAAAGATATTACGAAATAAAAATATCAAGATAAATAAAAAATAATCCCAGACGGGCCGCCGGCGCGGTGTGGCGTGCCTCGCAGCGCAGCGAGTAACGCGGCGATAGAGGGAGCGACAGAATGCGGGAGCCAAAATATTAAAAAAAATGATCCACCCGTGCGAAGCCGGGACGGGCCCCTAGTCTTTTATATATATAGATAGATACATATTATAAATGCGAAAGTAACTCTGCTTATTTCTCTGTCTGACTGTTACGTTTTCACGATTATACCACATAACCGATTTCGATGTACTATACAATTTGGTAATAAGGATTAAGCTACAATGTTGCGAAAAAAGTCTTGAAGGGGTTGAAATAGAGGTCGAAAATTTGCGATTAGAGCTTGCGTCTTGAGTTGTGTGACCGTTTAAATCTTTGGAAGTTAGTCAGCAAAAAGGATATGAATGACGTAAATTGTACCAGGGTGAAGCTGGAGCAGCTCGACTAGTATTACAATAAATGTAGTCTGTTAAAAAAAAATAATAATTTTTGCGACTGAGATGTAAATACAAGATAATTCGAATGTTTTTACACTTGAACGAACGAGCGATCATGACTCGATCTCCATCAGGTGTCATTGTGACAATGTTCTCGATTCATTGGTTCAGAAATCGTTTGCTTTGTATCTTGAATTGAAATGATGTTCTTTATTTTTGTGCTTTGCTCTTTCTAATTGTTTTATTAAGCGTAATAAAATACTTAGGAAAACCATAATTTTTATCTTTTGAAACTTTTGTGTTGTTACAGATCTGATTGTAGCAGTCGTGGATTACGGACGTCGTTGGGTCGCGATATGAGTGTAGAGTCTGTGTGAGTATATAATAATAATTATTAGTGCTAGTCCTTTAATTTTTATTGTAAAGTTGGTGTAGTAGCCGGCAGCTAACAAAAAAGTGGGGGAAATTTGCGCATTGTGAGAGTGCTGTTTACTATTTTTAACAAATAGCAGACGCGCAGGAACTGATACGTCGCATAAGAACCAATTTCGTGTGTCTCACGATTCCCACTAAAGGGTCTTAATAGTGACTTCAGCCGCATTAAAGGTCAAACCTATACTTACGTGCCGATAGATCTTGTTGAAGGTTGTATTGATGTCTTATTCAAAAATTATATTTATCTCTTCTATATTATGTCAAGTATATAAAGATTTAAGCATTGTGAAAAAAATATTTTCTCGTACCAAGTACGAACCCTTGTCAGAAAAATTGTCAGACTTAGAAACTCATCCCCAAAGGGTGTTAAAGAATATGAAAGTTTAATAATAAACTAATACTTTACTGCATTATTATAATACAAACTCACAGACCGCATTTGTCTGTTGACGACGAATTCGAAAACGACTGCACAGATTTTCATGCGTTTTTCATCAACGGATATAGTGATATATGAAGAAGGTTTGGGTGTATAATTTGTTAAGGTTTTGAAAGTTTCGGTAAAAGTCAAGCCTCCTGAAAACTTTCATGAAAAACGCTATCCAATCCCTTTTAAGATATAAAACAATGTCTTCTTAATTGTAATAAATGATGTCCAATGAAAGGGTTAAAAGTGTGCCAGAAAGTAAGTGAGTGAACGATTACATTATACCTCAGCGAAGTCAAATAATTCTGAAACGTATATTACGTAATAATTCTATTTTACAAAAATTATCTGCTTCTCATCCCTCGCTACGACGAAATTGACTTATTTCCTTAATACATGTTCTGCGAAACAGCCGGAAAACAAGTAATTAATTAGTTTTTATCGGCCATTTTATACGCATTAGATATAGCCATTTCTGGTAACCTGATTAGCTATAAATTGCACGCAATTCATGTTATCACAGCTATTCATTTAGAATTCCCAATGTACACGACACCCAAACCGATACAAATATTTATCCTTTGCTCATTTAAATATTACATCCCGAAATAGGGAACATGCGTGGCAATTTTCAAAGGGGTTTTATGGATCTATGTTTTAATTAAATGAAAAACAATTTTAGATTATTTTTAATCTCATGAGTGTCTATAAAAAATAAAATGAGGCTGTTCGTTGCTAAGAGTTTAACTTGAGAACGGCTAGACCGATTTGGCTAGTTTTAAAATTTTTGTAATTTTCTATATTAGGTTTTTATAGAAGTGAAAATTGGATTTTTTTTAATATATAAATATATTAGCGAGAAAAAAGTTTACACTTTCTTCTTTTAAATTTTTATGAATATAGGCAATGACAAAATGAAATTATTCACACAAAAACAGCGGAGTGGATGTAAATAAAATAGGTACTAGGCGACTACATAAAGGGATAATTAAGTGAGTTAGTTAGTGATCAACAGATGGATTATTGAGTGAATGAAATAGTGGATAGGTGCGCTAATATATGGGCGATTGGATATTAGTGAGGTAGTGAATTATGCTTAATAAGCAGTGAGGTCTGAGTTCGATCCTGGGCACACACCTCTGACTTTTATGAGTTATGTGTGTTTTAAGAAATGTTTCTTTAACGATGAAGGAAAACATCGTGAGGAAACCTGCACTGCCGAGAGTTCCCTAAAGATCTCAGTGTGTGAAGTCTGCCAATCCGCAGTGGGCCAGCGTGGTGGACTATGGCCTAATACCCTCCTCATTCTGAGGAAAAGACCCGGCTCAGCAGTAGATGATTGACGGTCGTGATGATGATGAATGAGGCTGGCTCAGTGTTTGAGTAAGAACGCTAGTACTTGGGTAAGAGACTGAGTAAAAGAATGAATGAATAAAATTGGAAACTTTTAGTTTTAGTTTCCTTAGCTGAAAAGTAAAGTAGATTTTACATCAAAATGTTAAAACCAATTCAATTATCGTAACTGAAGTCTCCAACTTAAAAGAGTCTGGTATACTAACACTAATACATATTTGTACTTAATATGAAGAAATTCTAATTAAAGTTTGTTAAAAAAATTAGAACTTTGTCTTTCCGATCGATTTGTTATCAGAATCTTAACTTTAGAAGCTGTTTACGACGGATGTCAGTCTCAACAAGATAATGCAACCGCCAAATACCTCGCCAAGTTGTATTACTCTTTGAACAGCGACCTTAAAGTTAAACTTAAAGTAAGTTACATAATGTTTTCCTTCCAGCGCCTCGTTTATTACTTCGAAACTAGTGATAGCCGAGGCGCAAGACTTGAAATGTACACCAGTAACTTTTGCCACTTATGTATTACTATTTGTTTATAAGATTATATTTATAATCGAGAAGATTTTACTTAAAAATTATTTGTGCAGAAAACCTAAAATTATTTTTACCACCTGAAATACGTAGTCAGTATGAATATAGAGATATTGACCCTAAAAAGAACCATCGAAACAAGAATCGAGGGCGATCGACAAGAGAGAACACACTAGGATCAGTTAATTCGTTTTTAGTTACTAAATTCAAACATATCAATTAGGGTATAGAAAAAAATAATTTTGCACTCGTTACATAATTCTTGTACTATATCAGAAACGTATTCAGAATACTTTGCTGTCTTCAATGCTCGCTATGTTCTTCAGTTCTTCGTTGATAATAAGTTTATTCATTATTTATACATTATTTTATTCATTATTGGCATGATAATAAGTTTATTCATTATTTAGCTAGTACACTTTTGATAAAGTTGGATTGACCAGTACTTCAAATAAATCTATTTTAAGATTTCACAACTTGCTTGACAATAGACATTATCAAGTTTATTTGGAGTTGCTAGCCCTTATTTATTGGGGAACAAGTAGTTTCAATACTTTAATAATTGTTAAGCGGTGGGGGTTAGAAGTCTAATCTGTATGTTTAATGTTTATACGTATTGCTGTAGAATAATAAGTAGCATTCTTACATTAAGTATAAAAATACTATTATGTGGCATGAACTTTAGTGTTAGTCTGTTCTAAAGAAAATTCGTGTTATAGTGCTCTCGGATCCAACACGTCACACTTCACGCCAAGGCAACATTTTATTCACACTATTTGAATACTTGAACTCCTGCCAATTTACGCTACATTGTGCCGTTTTTCCACGCATCTGGAAAATGTTTATTTAAGGTTAGTTTGAAAACGGATTGATAAAAAAGTTGGTTAGAATCTTCAAAATCAATAACTTTATTGAGATTTTGCCTGTACTGTTATGAAAATTATAATTTATCCATACAACAGATACTGATTTTTAAAAGCTAGTTTTAATGAGCTATTTCGTTGTTTAAAAATTTAAAAATTTCCCGTACAAAAATACGAAGTAAATGATGAACACAAAAAGCTGTTCTGCGTATTTAAACAAAAAGCTGTTCTATAGTAATTTTGTTAAATTAAAATAAAAAAATTACTATAGGATTTATACTGAAGTCATAATAAGTAGTTTTTCTTTAGGGCATTCACATGATACGCGAACATGTAAAAAGTTGATGTTTGCGATTTAAGTAATATTCAAATATGTTATACAATATACTTCTCCTCGATAGAATACAGATACAGAATATTTTTACCGTTTTAACTTTATAAAATTGAAATTTAAAAATTTTAAATAAATTTATTCCAAGAAAGAAAGAAACAATTTGTAATGTATTATGTATGTTAAAAAGATTATTACGTAAAATATAAATTCCATTAAAAAATTTATTATTTTTTTTAATTTTTAGACTGGGGAATAAGCAAGGCACCTCTTCCATTTACTCAAAATTTCCAAGCTCTCTAGCTTAAGGTTCATCAAGGCTTAAATCGGTGCCAAAGACTTGTATATTTATAACATATTCGAATGTCAGTAAAATCGCAAACATTGACGTTTTTGTCGTCCTATCGTGTGAAATAAATCTAAAGCTAGCAACGGCTGTTGACGATATGACTTGTTGTTAAATGACAACTTGTGAAATATTTTAATTGGCTCCAAAAAAAGAAGGAAGTTCTATATTTTACAATTATATTTTATTGATATACTAGCTGACCCGACAGACGTTGTCCTGTCTTATCTACATCTATACTTCTATACTATATTATATAAAGAGGAAAGATTTGATTGTTTGTATGTTTGTATGTTTGTTTGTTTGTTGCGAATAGGCTCTAAAAGTACTGAACCGATTTTGAAAATTCTTTCACCGATAGGAAGCTACATCCTTTCCGGGTAACATAGGCTATGTGGTGTTGCCATAAATACTCTAATTAAAAAGATATGGCCATTTAAGTGCCATAAGGTGGCCATTTTGTAAATTGAAGAGTTTCTCAGGAATTACAAATCCGACTTAAAAAATTTTTTCACTGTTAGAAAACTACACTATTCGTGAGGGACAAAGGTGATTTAGTGTTGCCATATACATTTTTTGATTAATAGAATATGGTCGTTTTGTTGTTACTAATCCGATTTTTTAAATTCTTTCACTGATAGAAAACTACACTATTCGTGAGTGACAAAAGTGATTTAGTGTTGCCATATACATTTTTTGATTAATAGAATATGGTCGTTTTGTTGTTACTAATCCGATTTTTAAAATTCTTTCACTGATAGAAAACTACACTATTCGTGAGTGACAAAAGTGTTTTGGTGTTGCCATATACATTTTTTAATTAATAAAATATGGCCATTTTGTTGTTACTAATCCGATTTTAAAAACTCTGTCACTGATAGGAAACTGCACTTTTAGTGAGTGAGAAAAGTGATTTAGTGTTGCCATAAACATTTTTTTATTAATAGAATATGGTCATTTTTTTGTTACTAATCCGATTTTACAAATTCTTTCAGTGATAGAAAACTACACTATTCGTGACAAACAAGGGTGATTTAGTGTTGCCATATACATTTTTTCATTAATAGAATATGGTCGTTTTGTTGTTACTAATCCGATTTTTAAAATTCTTTCACTGATAGAAAACTACACTATTCGTGAGTGACAAAAGTGTTTTAGTGTTGCCATATACATTTTTTAATTAATAAAATATGGCCATTTTGTTGTTACTAATCCGATTTTAAAAACTCTGTCACTGATAGGAAACTGCACTTTTAGTGAGTGAGAAAAGTGATTTAGTGTTGCCATAAACATTTTTTTATTAATAGAATATGGTCATTTTTTTGTTACTAATCCGATTTTACAAATTCTTTCAGTGATAGAAAACTACACTATTCGTGACAAACAAGGGTGATTTAGTGTTGCCATATACATTTTTTCATTAATAGAATATGGTCGTTTTGTTGTTACTAATCCGATTTTTAAAATTCTTTCACTGATAGAAAACTACACTATTCGTGAGGGACAAAGGTGATTTAGTGTTGCCATATACATTTTTTAATTAATAGAATATGGTCATTTTGTTGTTACTAATTCGATTTTTAAAATTCTTTCACTGATAGAAAACTACACTATTCGTGAGGGACAAAGGTGATTTAGTGTTGCCATATACATTTTTAATTAATAGAATATGGTCATTTTGTTGCTACTGATCCGATTTTTAAAATTCTTTCATTGAGAGAAGTCTATAGTATTTCCATCTCTTCCACTAATAATACTATCATTGTCTCTCATCCTCTCTCTTTTCTCTCTCTTTTATTCTCCTCTCTCTCTCTCTCTCTCCTTTACCTATTCAATTTTATTTTGGCTCTGTCCTCCCTCTCTTAGCATCTGTCGCTTTTCTTTTATTTTTGTTTCTATTAATTTTCTTTTTATAACTTTTTCTCACTGTCTCCCTTTTTTCCAATAATGAAAAACTTCACAATTACAGAGTGACAATTTAAGGACATCAATTATAATATTGTTTTAAATACCCGGAGCGAAGCGAGGGCAGCCCTCTAGTTATTATATAAAGAGGAAAGATTTGATTGTTTGTATGTTTGTGATGGCCCAGTTAGCAGTGATGGCCCAGAGGTTGAGACTTCAAGTCTTACTCGGGAGGTCCGAGTTCGATCCTTGGTACACACCTCTGACTCAAATTGCATAAGCAATTAAATATCACTTGCTTTAACGGCGAAGGAAAACATCGTGAGGAAACCTGCACTCCTGAGAGTTCTCAAAGGTGTGTGAAGTCTACTAATTCGCACTGGGCCTAATTTATTTTTTTATTATTGACCAAAACAAATGATATACATACTTTATAAAAAGTTTCACCTATCCACAAAAGCCATTATGGTTTCTGCGTGGATAGTGAGTTCCATAAGAATACTTATAATGTTACATATTAATGTTATTTATATAATAAGATTATTTACTATATCAATATATATATAATAAAATTATTTACTATATCAGTATATAGCATTTGTAGGTGTAGGAGTATTCCTAAAATACTCCTTGAGCCTACATATGCATTTAGGATCATTAAGGTATATATAATGAATTTCCGAAGGTAGGGTGTTAAGTATATTGGGTAACATATAATTACAAGTTCTAGTGCCGTATCTCTCCTCACTCTTATATTATCTGGCGCTTTTCTTTTCTTTTTCTTTCTATCATTTTTCTTTTTACAACTTTTTCTCACTCTCTCTCTCTCTCTTTGCAAATAATGATCAACTGCAAAATTACAGAAAGACAAATTGAGGACATCAATTATAATATTGTTTTAAAAACCCAGAGCGAAGCGAGGGCAGGCCGCTCGTCTATGAATATAATTCAAATGACTGACAGTTGTCAAACGCCATAAATATTACATTAGAAAAGTTAATATGGTCGTTAAGTTTTCTTAAATTATTTTCCCAGCACCTTTCTTAATTTTTTGTTACATAAGAACCTACTCCTGACAATAAAAAACTAAACAAAAAAAGAATTAGTGAAATCGGTTCACCGACTTTAAAATTATTTATTTTCATTGCATTTTTTTTGTTAAAAATGTTTTATCATATTTTCTTATATATTCTTTTTGTAAGTAATTATAAATATGTCAATTGAAATACGCATTACTAATGTCGAGAATAAATGCCCCCCCAATACTATTTTTGATAATATTTTAAACCGCAGAAGCAAATCAAAATTTTAGTCTTTGTCCCTTTATTAAAATTGTACGGAACCCTCAGAGCGCGAGTTCCACACTCGGACTTGGTCGAATTATTTTTTATATGTAGGTTCTATTAGTTTTGCTCAAAAACCATTAGACTATTAGACGTTATATTTTAAGTACCTTGTAGTATTTTTTTAAAGTGCGGTTAGCGGATATGTTTGTTTTAGTAAAATTCTAAGGTATGTATCTACATATATAGATGCTAATTCCGCGAACTGTAGCACTCAAATTAGCTTTCTATGTACTACTAGCTGCCCTGTCCTCGTTTCACGAAGGTAAAAGTTTTCATCAAAATCGTTTTAGCATTTTTCACCTTTTAAACCTTTCTTGGACAAATATTTTAAAACCAATATTAGCCAAATCGTTCTACTTTTTGTTCAAACTAGCAAACATCAATTCATTTTTATACACAAGAAGATCTTCTTGTTTCATTTTAATTGGTTAAGTTATAAAAAAATCTTGGAAATGAAATGAAAGCCACAGCCAGTTACAAGTAAGAACATCCGGACGGTGTAGCAATAGTTTGAAGTTGTTGAGCTATCAATAATTTAAGATCAATACCTAACATAACTTTGGCTAGTTTGCGGCCGCAACGAGCCCCCTTGGGAAATTAAAACCCGATGGATGAAGGTCATACGTATACGAATTCACTATTAACCTTACGCCATTGTTACTTGAAGAAATGTTTACTCCATCAAAGATGCACGTAATGATGCTTACTGAATTTTGTAGTATTTCAAGTAACGTTATTCCTTGGCGCGCTGATATTATATTAAATAGCTACGATCGAAGGCTTCACATGTACTATTTCACTTCACTCAAAGGTTACAATAAACATAGAAAACAATTTGGTACTTAATTTGATTTTAAATGAATAAGATTTTTTTAAATCGCAATTTCACAAATGTCTTCAAGTTAAATTATAACAATAAACAGTCCCATTCATTTAATACTGATCTAAGAATCTTTTCGTAGCAGTGCCATACATTTGATATTACATGAAGTATTTTCTAGTAGGTATGTAGTAATGAATATAATGAGAAAACTGTCCTTAATAGGGTTCAAATTCAGCTCGAAACATCAAACTTGAAATAGCAATAATGCGAACGAAACTTTGAAGCGCAAATTATATGCGAGTAATATATTAAGACATTATCATAATGTATGTACATATTTATATGATGCGGTATTTTAGTTAGATATCGTGCGGTCCCTTTATATCTCCCTAGTGAACCTGACAGAAGTTCTTGAATCTTTTATAGCTCACGGCCTACTCTAGTTACCCAGTAGCCCACCTGTGTGTTTGCAGTAAATTTTATTAGCCTATCGAAAGTTGAACCAAAAAACCAAGGGTTTATTACATGACTTCAGAAACAATAAAAGGCAGTAAGAATTACGAGCATTGCGGGCATCTATATTGAAATAACGTAAAACTCACGTTAATCTACAAGAAGTGTACGATAGATCTTTAACAAATTGTATGGTTCCTGTTGTTTTTATACATTTGTATGCTAATAAGCTTCATTATAAATACTAGTACTAGACAATATACTACCAACACTGCATACAATTTTAATATACAAAAATCACATTAGATTTAGTACACATTAAGCGTTTGGCCTCTTATTTAACGCGAATTAGAAGAGTACATACTAGAGATGCAGCAATTTTTTTTCACTATTCGGTATTCGGCTGAATATTGGGGACTTTTCGGCCGGTTGACCTACTCATAACAGAATATTACATACTTTAAACGCTTAATGTGTATCTGCTTCTATGTGTATCTGCAAAGTAAGGTAAGTAAGGACTGCCACAATTAGAAATGACTAACAAACAAACTCTTCAACTTTAAATATTAGTAGAGATGATGTCCTACTAATTTATTTTTATTTTTCTGGCTCAATATTTGAAAATCGCTTTCAAGATCGGATTCGGATGTGAAGAACAATCAATATAGAAACAACAATAATATTTATAATACATAATATTAATTCAGGTCAATGCTACTCAGTTTCAAGTTAGTGTAAAATTAATTTAATTTCTTTTAATGTTTATGGTTTTTAAAATCTGAAACACCATTAAGATTGTTTTATCTTAACTTTTGATTTATCCTTGAAAATTATGAAAAAAAAATAATTTTAAAAATTTAAATGTCACCTAATTTATACTTGTCGTGTGTTTGACTTTATTTTTGAAATAAAATAAATATAAATTTTCATAGCTCCGCGGTCACGCACAGCTTTATTCGTTTCTTTTTATTGCTAAAGAAATTCCTGTTCCTTTTATGTTAACTGGTGCTTTATCGTATTGCATGCTACTGAGCCCTTCGTTGGAGGCCATAAAGTTGGAGATTTGTAAAAATCGCAAAAAATTAATAACAACTTAAACCTGTCTTATGTTGGTATTAACAATGCTATTAAGTGGCCGTTCAAGTATTACGTAAGCAGATTTTTTGGAATTACGTAAACATTGATGCATGCATTTTTCTTGACTATGAAATGATTATCAAAATGGCAAAAATGTTCTAATTGTCTTATCATTACCATCGTTTTAAAATTTTCGATATTATTCACTTCTTTTTACTCATTAAAACAATCACTAATATTATTAACATGGGGTAGTGCTTTGGGGTCCGAGCCAGGTACAAGTCACAAGCCTTTTTTAAATTGCTATTACAGGGGAACTCTTCCGCTTGCCTCAAGACAGAGAAAAAATCGTAGAAGAAATAGAGAGGCACTCGAAGTAGAATAACTCCATGAAATTTCTTGTCAGACTGCTTCTGATCTTATAACACACTGACTAAAGACTATTAAAAGTGTTGTTTTATCCTGTTTTTCTTTGAAATGATTCAGATTATCTTTATCTTAAAATTCCCTTATTTTTAACACGTTTACACTAACAGTATTAATGGCCCCATACGTACGATTACTCTTCGCGGGAAGGGCGGTACATATTTATTTGTCAGCGAAATCGCGCTCCCCCATTAGGGCTCAGAAATCGTAAGCACGCAATAAGGATTTTGGACTTCTAACTGAATTACTAACGCCTTACGTAATGTTTATAACAATTGTTAGATAACATCTCTACTACTTTATAAGTGACCAAAAGGATTTATGTACTCGCAAACATTAGAGCGATTGTTCTGGAAAGTTAACTCTTTTACTCGTTGCGTTTTATGCGTTTTATTCGAAACAGAATTTAATCCTGGATTACTAAACCATAATAAAAACGATAACAATATTTTTATTCCTGACTCTCCTACCCTCATAGTACCCCCATATTTATTATAAGTACTGGCCTTTTGATTGGATGACATTATATTATTATATAACCATAATATGTGTGCACGACAAATAACGCTCAATCCCACAGAAACTGTGCGTTATTTCGGGATAAAAAGTATCATATTTATTAATCCAGGTTATAAATTGTCCGTGTACCAAATTTCATTCGAATAAGTTTAGCCGTTTAAACATGGTGCGTGGACAAACAAACAGATAAATTTAAATAACTATTATACGTTCTATTACTTATTTCACGCGTCTTTCACAACCTATTTTTGGAAAAACTTCAATGTTTAGATCAGGCACGGCATGTTTACGATTTTTTATGAGTGTAGATTTAACCATCTCCACTTTGCAAAGACCTATTGGACAACAGGTTAAAGTTTTATTAAAATCTTTTAGTATTTCTCACCATTCAAACCTTCCATAGACTTAAAATATTTCAAAACCAAAATTAGCCGTAGCTCAAGTTTTAGCGAAATTAATAAACGTCATTTTTTTATATATAAGAATAAAAAATATATTTTGTGTTTGTTAAGACTGAGCTAAGTTTTCACTTTTTTAAAGCTTTTGTATCGATTATATTATTTATCTGGTCCTTTTATCCTCAGCGATATATATTGTTTTAAAAGTCAAGCACTACTAGAAGCGGATGCTAAATTATGATGAAACACAAGATTTTATTTTATGTTACGTAGAATATAGATTGGTTGATTCTCTGTTTTATTATTAAACATATTATTTACGAATGGTACGTACGTAATTATAGGTTAAAGTTAAACATAATACCATGTTAAAATCTGAATCTGGCCACTATCATGCAGGTTACTACTTATTCGAATCATGTTCAATTGCATTTATATTCTGTTAGTCCGTTTAAGTTAAAATACACTGAAAACTAAATAATAAACAATACACGATAATAGCTTTTGTAGATAAAATGTCAGTGATATATAAAAGAATGAATCAGCAATGAGCAATAATTTGTCAATTGTCATTAATTATTGGGTATAATTGTATGAAATTCGAATATCATTTGAACACAGAAGTTACCACATCACTGCACTCAAAATAACGTGAATCGTGTCATTTTCATGATTTCCATGTAATCAATGCATACAACGCATTAATACGATGCAGAGTGCTACGCTTCAAAGATATTAATTTAAACCACATGTTTGTTAATGCATAGTCTTCATTATATTTTATTGAATTTTTCATTACGTAGCTACAACATGTGAGTAGTTTTTAGGGTTCCTTATCTCAAAATTAACTTAGGAAGTAATTAATGTAAGGTCTCAAGTAGAAATTCAAATCAAATACAGCGGAAAAGTAAAACTTCTAAGTAGAAGCAATTAAAATATTTATCTATTTTTTATATTTGAAACACCATCAAGAAAGTACTTAAAGCTAAACACCATATTAATACTATACAATACACAAAGTAGTTTCATAATTATAGGTGTACACAACATGCAATTAAGTAAAAGCTTAAATGCTACATTATTAATAGCTATAATATACGACAGTTTTTATTATTAATCGGAAGGGGATCTATAGTTACAAGGGATCTTGACAAAGATTCATACAATTTGTTAAATAGCAAATTTTTATAGCACAAGTATAAATCATTATTTTGGTGTTACATCACAAAACATTTTTGGAAGCATAAAAAATTATTCTTGACGTACGACGACGTATGCCGTTAAAAGTTTTCCAATGGTTAAGTTCTCCATATTGTACGGAACACTAAGTGTGCGTGACCGACTGGCACTTGGAAGTATTTTTGGCTATTTTAATTACGATTTATTTTTAAAAATATATATATTTAATAAAACATAGTTTTCATGATCATGTTTCCCTTTAGCATGAAAAAGATAATTCGTGAGCATAATT
The DNA here is from genome assembly GCA_905147385.1 of Limenitis camilla. NCBI lineage: Eukaryota > Metazoa > Arthropoda > Insecta > Lepidoptera > Nymphalidae > Limenitis > Limenitis camilla. Next base: position 9,825,071 of record LR990230.1, on the reverse strand, counting down.
TGATACACCATTTGTACAATAATACCTAAAAATACAGAGATGGAGAACCTTATTACGATCAGACAAGTAGTCTGTAAAGAAAAGGTTTAATTATTGTAAAAGTACTTGGCACGAGAAAGTAACATTAGCGTGGGCGAAGCTATTTTTACTCTACTACAGTGAAGTGGAAGTCCATTTTGGTCGTCTATTGGTATTATTATAAACAGCATTAGTGGTAAGAATTACTTACATTGTCCGAATAAATCCACATTTCATATTATCTGTCTATTTGGAAATTAATATCTTATATTTAAATACTTTTAATATGACTTATTAACTAAATTGTCATATAGTGTGTAAGCTACGTAGCTTAACTGCACAATTAAAGTCAAATAATATACAACCTAGACGGAATCCGAGAAGTGCCCAGGGCTTGCGACCCAGGTGCAGATGTAAAAAGCCTTTCTACAATGCTTCAACACTCCTTCACTGCTCGACCTCCTGGCCCTAATATTTAATACTTCTTCAGCAAAACAGCAACGACACTAATTATTTAAATACAGCAAACTATCTCTAAATATACAACACTTTGAAGTCTCACAAGTTCCGAGAACAACTAAACCTTATTGCGTAAAAGTCATCCTTTTTATAATACAAAAAAAAACCCTCAAATCTCCACTATAATGACTGTAGGGTCGTAGGCCTGTTTTGCCATGTTAATATTTAAAATCTCCTATTAAATAATTTAATAACGCTTACAAATGCTTGGAACTTGTGACTCAGGTGCAGATTTAAAAGATTTCTTAACCTTAACCACATCCTGGCTTCTACAATTAATCCTACTAATATTATAAACGCGAAAGTTTGTAAGAATGTATGGATGTCTGGATGTATGGATGTATGTTTGTTACTCTTTCACGCAAAAACTACTGAATAGATTTTGATGAAACTTTACAATAATATAGCTTACACGTCAGAATAACATATAGGCTATAATTTTTAATGATATAGTGTGAATTATCCAAAATATAGCAGGTGAAACCGCGGGGTGCAGCTAGTTATATAATAAACTTAAACATATCTAAATTAACAAATTTTAGGCTCCTGATTTAAAAGGACAAAAGGGTTGCTTGTTTTCCCGTTTGTCTGTTTTTAAGACCCTTTTTCTCAGAAACGTAGTGAGGAAGTAGGGAGAGAGGTATCAAAAGATACAGTGAACAAAGATACAAAAACTTACTAGACCTTTCAAATTTTATTTTCCTTTCAATTTTTTAAAACAAATTTCCCAATGCTTTAAAGTAAGTAATTTGAAAATGTGGTATTAAATCGAAGCATCGTGATCATAATTTCTTAATACTTTAGAAAGTAGTACGCGGTAACAATAATATAGTTTCTTTATTGTGGCGGCAGGTTATCCTCTTGGGAAATTAGCGATAGATTGCAACGTCAAAAAGTTGATCACATATTGTACTTGATTTCCTTCAAGCAATGCTCGGATATGAAACATGTAATCAGGTATTAAACGAACCTACTTTATTTTATGTACTTATCCACCTGAGGCAATATTTCTTTTTGTCTTTTCTCAAAATAAGAAATAGAGTTTTGTTAAGGTTGCGATTATTAGAATTGTATTATATGGGTCTTCGACCAATGCACCAATGGTGGGAACCATTGGTGAATCGATGATTTGGAAGAATTTTGGTCAGAACTTTTATTTTATAATATTATAACAATTAAATTTTTTTCTCGAATTTTTTTCTAGCGAACCTTTAACTAATCTTAAAAAAATTCTAAAATTTTCATGACGGGGATTTTTTTCTTTCGATTAAACACAAAAAAATATTATATAGAACGAAAAAATATGTAAACATTAAAAATATATCTAACGTAATATTTTTGAGTCAAATAATGAATACTTGTATTGGGATCAAATGTAAATTATAAAAAATGAATGTAGATATTTTAAGATAAAGATTTAAAACTGCTTGAATTGTAAAGGTCAAGCTTCAATACACAGACATCATCTTACTCATCTGCCCCAAGCAGCAGTACTGTCGGACAACTCAGTTTATAAGTCATATTAAAAGAATATATTATAAGAATTTATACATTAAGGTCACCTTAAATTACCTGTTAAGTTTTGCTTTTACGGTGACAAGGAAACCTTTTCGTCTTCACTCAGTAATAGGACAATGATACTTTTAAACACTGTTTTGCACTCAACGCGAAAATTTCCTCGAAAGGTACTTTCTGAAATGAGTTCATACTGAATAGATGATTTGTTATATACGCAGCTGTAAATAAAATATGAATCATTAGAGAGACTTAAGAGCAATTTTACAAAGCAGCTTCTTTAGATAACCGTATCCGATCGTTATAATGAAACTCTTAGCACTACCACATTACTTGTACTACTTACTTTGTGTAATTTCAATGAGTGAGTATATTATGATGAATGAATGAGGGTGTAAAGAAACTAACTTTTTCTCCTGCGACGTAGACTTATTTTTCCATCAGCGAAGCAAAGCGAACCACGCAAGTTATTATATTGTAAAATATGACACTAATAATCAGTTCCTAGGGCTTGAGGGACAGACATGTTTAAAAAGCTCTTTTATAATGTTTTAACTCACCTTGACCTCGTTTAACTAACCAACATTAAATTAAATTCAAACGCTATCGACAGTGTTGCTAGCACGCGTAAATATAATATTAAAAATGTGTCTTTTAGAATGATTTATGGAGATATTTTATGACTTATGACTTTGAAAAAAAAGAAGAAAATAAATTACATAAAGCAAAGCTATGTTAATTAGCCTAAAACATTTTAGTGTTTAGCTGTACTGTTTTAGATTCATTACATAATTCCGTAGAGTTAAGGTAGACGTGAACTTTTATCGATTTCTCATGTCGCGTTAAAAGGGCTCATTTGGTTTTATTGTATAAAATGGATGGGAGTGTAATTTGCATTGAGTCCGTGGTCACGCACGTCGTAGGGAGTTACCTTTTTTATTGTTCAACTATGCCTTTACCGTTCCTTTAATGTAGGGGTGGTTCGGACCCCACATGGAAGTTAAGGGCTATATCTGACAAAACACTTTTTGCGAGAATATTTCACGCCTTTGTGGTTCTAACCCGCTATTAAATGAACAAAGTAAATATGACGGGCTCGTATGTTGTATTAAATAATTTAGGTAGGTATTTCTTTGTGGCTTATAGACAAAATGAAAAGTAGTATCGAAACTCGAAATCGTATAATAGATTGCCGTATCGTTAATATACGAACTATAGGATATAAGAAATCGAAAGTTTGGGTCCTAGTTGAATATAGCTTCTGATCAATCATTCAAATATTCAAGACTTTATTACAAAGTTACAGAGAGTAAAAGACGCTCTGGGCTGCTTAAAGAAACTGATTTTACGGCCTTTTCCTTACTAATTTACATAGTTTGATATGGCGGAAGCGCAACTGTGTCCCTCATTATATTCTGTTTAAAATTGTGTAGCATGATTTGTATGATTTTAAGTCTTATATGAATTATGTGTTTCAAATATACACTATTAATAGTAAAGTGAATACAATTTCTTTTTTACGACTATCTGCAATCATTCCCAAACTATGAGCATCTTGGTGCTCCGCATGAAATTTATTTTCTTCTTTTATTGGCCTTATCCTCTTGTTTTTGGTAGGAAATGATAACTATTAACTTTCCAATCCCTCTGTAAAGCTATTTTGTAATAAAAAATGCAATTTCTAGTAGCAAAATCGTTGCTAATAAAATGTCGATACATTTAAGCCGTTCAAAGAGCGCCGTCCCGTGAATAACAGACAAAATCGATACAATACCATGAACAACGATTTTTAATAACAGGGTAATATTAGCTTAGTACACTAGCTATTTTTACTTATTATTATTTGATGCAATGGATGGGTATTTATTAGATCACTAGCAACCAGTCTTGGCTTCAGTCGTAGGGTCGCATCAGGTCATTGTATAGTGAGTGTCTTGATCAGTTACGACATAAAAGTCTTTAAATACTGCTCGGCTTTCTTGTCCAATATTAATGTTATCTTTTACACATTACTGTCTGGTATTGCTAATAAATATTGTTAATACTACTCAAAATGATAGAAATTGTATAGTGATTGTTAAAAATTAACCTTTTTTTTTGCTTTTTTAATATTCCCGAACGATTTTCAAATAAATGTATGTCCTTTCCAAAATAGTAATTTAAACTTTATAAATTAATAATAGTAGAGTGGTATTCAGACATTATACAAAGAAAATTAAACTTATCTCTAATTAATCCCGTTCTACTATAAAGTATTTCCCAACTCGACACGGATAAGCATAAATAACTCATTATTATTAAAGTTCTAGCCGGGATGTTCGCTAGTAAGAAGTTGCAAAATAGAACTTTCTCTCGCCCTGGGGTATTCTGGGGATGTTTTAAAATACGACGATATAATATATGGCCCTTTGTAAAACGTCAAGGCGTCAAGGGAGCATTATTTCAAAGAGTTGGTGAACACAGTCGTAAACCACTAACGACTGCCCGACCGCGATAATGAATTCACTCTACACTCAAACCGGCTTCGCAGTTGATTCTAATGAGCGGCTCAAAATATTTGAATACATACCCTGATTCTAGAGAAAAAAATAAATAAAAAAACATCATTAAAATATATCTGATCTAGTCATAAATCATTTGAAATCTGAATTATTTAGACAATAATTTTTTTCACGAACTACTGTTGATTATACCAATAAATAATTTAAAAATAATAGTTAAGTTTTTAATCGGACAGTAAAAAATTAGATTTCAACAACTATTGAAATGTTTATCCTAAGTGTTGGACCCTCAAATAGCAATGAAATTCAATTGAATCCAGATTTGAGGTAAATCTTTTGCAACGAATAACCTTTAACTAATGTAGATTAAACTATGTATACAAATATAGATAGTTCAATCCACGACGTCTCGCCACTTACTATTTAAAAAGTAAGCTAGCCGCGATCGTTGGATTTATCTATAATTGAGAACCTTCTTAATTTTTTTAATTGATGAAAAAATATTTCATCATTATCTTAACCGTCAAATGATCTCCTGAGATAAGTTCGAATCTCCTTCTCAAAATGAGAAGGAGTCGGCAGACTTCACAAACATTTGAAAACATTATCGAAAACAAGTTCTTCTAAGAAGGCGTGCAGGGTTCTTCATCGTTAAAGAAAGAGATATTTAATGACTCAAAAAGCATAACTCCGAATTGTCTTAGTGTGCGTCTAGGAAACCGATTGTGACACCGATGTCATAAGCATATTATAACCATAATCACTATCTATGTAACGGTTATCGCCGCTTCAAAAAAATTTACGTGAAAAAAAATTTGTGATGCTAAGCTTGTTAATAGAAAAATTGTATTATTGGGTCGCTGTGGGCTTGATGTATAAAAAAAAACTAATGCCATTAAAATCCCCGTCAGATAAACTTGTTAGTTGTGGGAACGTTTAAAGCTCTGACAGCTCGCAAAAGGGATGATGTGAGCGTTTCGCGTCCCCTTTTATGAAACTATAAAATAACGGACCGAATACGGTAATTAGTGCACCGACTAATTAGTTCCCGGTCGTTTCATTCCTGTAAATACGACCTAGATTTTATTTGAGGGGACTAATTAACTAAACTAATTATACCTCCTCTTTCACGTGTAACGTACGTTACAATTACTAAACGTGATATCTTTTAAAATGACAAGAATATACATATTTTAAAATCTGACCAAAAATTTGAAACACTTTTGGTGCAAGTTTTTGTAAGATTAAAAAACAAATTATTCTTCCATATAGAATTGTTAGTACAAATTCGCACTTGAAAATATATCAAGAATTTTTATATATAAAAAAATCCCGATTATTATACCTATGAAAATGTATTCTTAGCTATTTTTATTTAAATATAAAGGGAATAAAGAATAAGAACATGCAAAATACGTGGTATTGTCGGTTATTTCAGCCCTCCATTCCAAAAAATAAGTTGATACAGTTAATAAATGTAATTTTATTACAAATGCAAAGTTGTGCAATTGAGCTTTGTTATCTTCAAAACAGCATGAATTAAATAAAGAAAAAGTTATGAGATAATTTATTTTTATAATATTATATGTGATTAAGTCAAAACTGGCCAAAACCTAATATAAATGATATCACGATTTAACCACTTCAGGTTTTTTTCTTTGTATCTTTAATTAAACACAGTAACCTCAATGTTTGTGAATTTAATATAACCGTCTTTAGAACACAATGCAGTCGTTAGCGTGTGGTTAGCAATATTCATATATAAAACCCCACAAACAGCCTTGTAACACCGTCATATAAGTACTCTGTGCTACAAAATATGAAAGGCAGCGACAATATACACTTGCTCCGACTTATACGATTATTACTAATAGCTAGCAGTGCCACAGGTAAAATAATTTGCATAAAGCATTTCCTTACTTTATAGCTTGCGTCACGGCATCTATAATGACTAAGGAGGTATTTTGCGACGCCTTCAGTTCAGTGCTGCAATTAGAGTCTGCTGTAAAAGTTTTTTAACTGCTTGGACTAAGTAAAATTCAGTTTTGTTGTTAATAATATGTACAGCTATTTTTTAAAGTTTGCAATATTATTTGTGTTTTAAAATACTGATTTTAATAGTTATTTTGCAAATATTTAACATTTTTAATACTGTGTAGTAAGAGTTTGGAATATAATATAGTGATTATCGTTTATTTGAAATTTCTACCACGATTCTTACTCACATAAAATCTTGACCTTAACCTAGAAACAAATATCGAAAAATCAACAATTTTTTTTTAGTATAAATAAATACCAAGTCATAATTTAATTATACATACAATGTTACAGATTTATTTTATTTAATAATATATTATACAATCACAAAAATTCTTTTAGGTCATAAAAACTTATTTCTATTAGTCATTGTTTTAGTTTTCTTTTAAATTGATTAAAAGGCAGTTCTCTGATATGTTTTGGGTATAAACGATTAGTTATGATACTATTTTTTTTGAGCTAGCGCTGCATTTTATTTGAAAATCTTATTTTAATCTCCAAAGCAACTTGTCGGAAAATCTAGATTTATATATGTCGGAAACAAAAAAGAAAAACTAATGGAATGGATGGCCTATCTCAAAAGCTATACGGGCGCAACACGATCAGGATATAACTAAACATTACTATCACGTACTATTCTGACAAGAACTATTATGACAGGAACCCAAGCGACGCCTTGGACTTGTGACCAAGGTGTAGGCTTAAGGACGTCCTTTAAGCGATCACAACACTCGCCTCCACTGCTTAGTTTCACCGTCTAAACCTAAGATTAGACTAACATTAAACTAGCCTAACATAAGGCTAACCTAACCTAAGGCTAACCTAACCTAAACCTAACTCACACCGACATATATTAATTAAAAGAGGGCCGAAAATAACAAGTAAATTTTTTTTACATACTATAGGTTGGTACCATAGGTTGGTTTTGGCCGTGCCTTGCCTGATGGTAAGCAACCACACGGTATAGGATGGAAAACGCCTTCCTAGAAGATACCTGTTTACTCTTGTATCTTGATACCTTCTCAATCGACTCCAGAGCCTTGAGTTGGTACTTTGCAGATTTACCCCAAAGGTGAGAGCAGTACTCCATACATGAGCTGATTTGCGAATTATATAAGCTGAGCAGTTGTTCTGGACTAAAATAATTCCTCACCTTCGCTTCCAAGCGGGTAGTTGAACCCTTGACTCAATATAAGAGCCCGATATCTAAGCACACAAGCCAGCAGGCAGGTTGTATGAGGAGAGCTTACTTATAAGGCCATCGTGCCATACCTCGAAGGCCTTCGAGATGCACAGAGAAACGGCAAGCGCTTCCCCGTGTTTCTCTATTGCCTCACTCCAGATATGTGTGACATACGCTAGAAGATCTCCAGTAGACCAATTTCGGCGAAATTCATATTGACGGTCACTGAGCCGGACACAGGGGGTTCAATCAAGATTAAAGGATAAACTTAACTTTTGTTCTTACAGTTCTTCTTGATTGAGTTTTGAAACCCTATAGGTTTTAATTTCTATGCGAGTAATAGTATAAACAGCTGTTTCTTGAACTAATGCACTCCTGAGAATGTCAGAGTGAGAGACAAACAAACTGACAATGAAGTGTTTCTATATGGGTAATTTTTACTTTATTACTATTTTAAACTTTGTTTAACTGATCAGCAGAATATTTTGTAAAATCAGTACCATCTATTTTTAAAATCACAATCAAGGCTTAGGGCTGATTAACGCATAATATTCATACATAAAATTATAAGAGGCTGGATCCTGGAATCTCGTGGGCATTCAGAAAACAAATCGCGTTTGGTGTTTGGGCAATGTCATGCAAATTTAAGGGCCTTCCTGAAACCGGTACAAACAGCTATTGTTATAAAAATAATTGGGGTTACATAACCGTTAGCTCTCTCGAGCCGTTATTATTCCATTTCACCCACACTGTAATGCTAATCTCGATTTTTCATCTGAATATATAAAAATGAAAGTCCCTACGCTGTTTCATTTTCTTATTTTTAAAGGCTGTATTGAATAAATTTTATAATTAACTAGCGATCTGTCCTGGCTTCTTACGTCAATTTATTTTTTTGAGAAATTGAGAAGTAGGTATAGCTGCAGTGGTTTGGATTGAGCGACGGCTGCTCCTCTAAAAATGTTAATGTCTTTTTTGAGATATTCTTCTGTTTTACTTAATATAAAAATTTTCGACTATTCCTCCATTTGGATTAAAAATTCATTAACTAAAAAATTGGAAGAATCCTGGAAGAGTCAGGATGTTGCCGATCGACAAATTTTCTGTCTTGTTACTATCAGGCCAGGAGAGTAACATTATAGAGATCATATGCAGGAAGATTTTATGAAGTATAATTTTTCTAGATAATATTCATTTTCAGGGACAACTGAACGTATTTTTTCAATTGAACTGAATTTTAGAATTCAACACTCTTTTACAAATATAATAACCACTCACCAACTCAACTCACCCTGAGTTGGTGAGAGTATGGAATAAGTGAGTAAAGTAAAGAATGAAAGAACAGGTTGAATGAGGAGAGACTGGGTGGGTAAATTTGGCTAAGAAGAGCAAGCGTAAAAAAATTTCTACAATCTACCTATTTTAATTAAAAAAAAAGTCTTTACATTCGATGAGTTACATTTTTTCAACATATTGTAATATAAGATAATATCTGTCTTGTATTGCTAATTTTAAATCTGATGTCAGAAAAAAGTGATCGTCATATAATAATATTTTTGGCCAGCAGATCGACAAATGAGTTAATATAATAGGTTGGGGAAAAAGTTTCTTTGCATTTTTTAAGAAAATTAAAACATTTTTAATATAGTTTATTTACATTTAACTAAAGTATGTAGGTAACATATTATTCGATAACTTTTTGCCATCTTGTAAGTAGGGACATGATCCCATTGCTATAGAAATTTTGGGGCTTCTGATCAAAAAACCGCGACAAGTAGTTTTGGCAGTCCTCTCGTAATGTTAACCTGACACTGCCTAAAGAAGAAGTAGAAGGCGCAAGGTCAGGACGGCGGATGCATTAACACCTTCCAGCCAAACTCTCTTATTTTTTGCTGAGTGGCTAAGGATGTGTGAGGTCTAGCGTTATCATGATGAGAAACCACACCCCTTCTGTTCATTTTCACACGTTCTTGTCGTACGTGATCCACTTTTCATTACCAGTTATATGCTTCTTCAAAAATGGTTCGGTTTCATTACGTCGTAATAAAGAATCACAAATGAGTACACGGTTTCTATCAGTGAGCTTGTGAGGTACCCAAATATCGAGCTTTTTTGTGTACCCAGTTTTTTTTCAAATGCACCAAAACTGTTTTGTGGTCAATTCCCAGTTCGTCTGCTACGTCGTAACTACTGATATGCTGATCTTGCTCCACTTTTTCAAAAATGGCATTAATTTTATCCGTAATAGGGCGACTAGAGGGAGGTGCATCTTTGACATCAAAATTTCCGGATTGAAAACGCTTAATCCAAATGTGTGCTATTCTCACTAGGTAGGACACTCCACTAGGTCCATAAACATTGCAAATTATTTTCGCGGCTTGCGTTGCATTTTTACCTTTTTTGTAGTAAAATTTTAAAATGTATCGAATTTCTTCATTAGATTCACTCATCTTCGCAGTACGAAAAACAAATAATAATGACACATTTTCCTAATTTGAATTTGGAATTATCTTCTTTAAAATGTAAACTTTGAATGATACCAAAACCAGCCAGATACAATTAGGTTTTATTACAAGTTCATACATACTATAATGCGAAAAGACTTTTTCCCTAACCTATTATATGGAATTTATTTATTGTAAGTCACAGGCAAATTTCTAATAGTTTAAAAAGCCTTTCATACATTTGAATAGAGAATATTGCTGAAGTTCTGTAATAGCACCGAAAAGCGTATGTGTATTTGGAAATTACAAATTGTATTTTGATTCCATTTTCCCTACGGGCTATCTCGAGGAGAGCGTATAAATTCGAAATAAGTCTAATATTAAAATTTAATGAACTTGAATATTAAAATATTCTACTTTCAGATATATAAATTAGGTTCTTAATTTAATAATGTTGATATAAGTTGAGATTTTCATTCTTATTATATTTTTTTTTTGCCGTTTTGACATTATCTATTAACATTTCAATTATACTTCTTATATATCTCGGAGATTTTAATGACGAGAAGAAAGGGGAGAGAGGAAATATTGAAGAACACTATTACAAGGGGTGATGATATTGAATGGACTATTGGGTAAACGCAACACTGATACTGCCACTAAATAATCAAATACGAGAGAAACCTAAGCAATGCCTTGGACATATTGTGACCAAGGTGTAGTCTTAAGGATATCCTTTAAGTGATTACAACCCTCGCCTTCACTGCTCAGGCTCTCTGTTTAAACCAAAGGTTAAACTAACATAAACCTAATCTATCCTAACAAAAAATGTACTCAGTTGACCTTAATCGGATAGTACTGCTAGCACTAACACTGCACTGCACAACACTAACATTATCCAGAGATTACTTCACTACTTGAGAGACCGCGCAAGACTGTCAGACTGTCGAGGACATATAATATATAAGTCGAGACTGTCAAAATGACAGAAGTGTCTACTATCCTACTCTAGCGCCATAGATGGCGATGACGATTGATTACATTGATTATTCGATAATCTTTTACTATTCTCCGACATATATTCTATAGCTATTGCTAATGACACAGTAGATAAATAGTTTTCGGGAAAAGAAAGTTTTATTTTATATATGTAGGGGTATAGTTGGGACATATACATCGATTTAGACACCTTTTTTTATTAATAAAAAAATAAGGATCCATGGCGCGGTCGATAAGTAAGCTAACGAACTACATGTTTAATGTATCGGTACCTGAATGATCGAATTTCATTCGGCTTTAAGTGGACTTGGATAAACCTTACTAAAAAAGATAATATAAAATTTTTCCAAATCTTTAGAGCCGTTTCCGGAATACCGAGATTTTAATTGTATATAAACAAGAATTGCTCGTTCAAAGTTATTAGATCTTTTATTGTGTATATATAAAAATACGGATCAACAACTACGACTACTATAAAGCTTGAAACTGCTGACTTTAATGTTATTATTACAAAAACGAGGAACGTGAACCTAGCTGGAAGTCCATATCTATGCTCACTACATAAATCAAAATAAATAAAGGACCTCATAACCTGTCAACGTAATGCCATTCAAGCCAGGTTGGGGTGCGTAATATCGTAGAATAAATCATCTACTGCTAAAATATGCCTCGATACTTACTGTTCTCTGTGAATATTTAATAAATCAAATGAACAGGTAAAATAATACTTTAATATTACTTTAAGAGCTACCTAATGTGATATTATATGAAATAATATCTCAGTTATGAAACAAAGTCTTCTATAATAATCTTAGTGTTTTCTCCTCTCTAGTTAAGCCTTCTGAAGTGGTTTAGGCTACATTTACATGGAATGGTGCTAGATTTAAAGGACTACTTACCCAATATGTCTGAAATATTCTTTTTTTTATCTAAAGTAGAGACTTATCAATGAAGTCAACTCTGATGAATAGACTTTTTTAAAACATCTACGAAGTGTTTCCTTAACTCGTAAATTCCAGTTTCTTAAGATAAACATGTCCCTTTAAATAAATAAAATTTAAATTTTGTTTAGATAGATAAAATTATATAAACTAACCCCATTTTTAGGAGGGAGTTCCAAACGTGCATTGTGCAGTTAAGGTTGTGAAGGAGATATTGTGTGACTTTAACTAATTAGACAAGTTTGTTTACTGTTGACAGAAAAAAATAGTGTTACTATTTAGCTTTGCTACAATAGTAGAGTGAAAGAAAAATATTTCCATTTGGTATAAAAAGTGGTTTGGTGACACTGGGAATTAATGAGTTAAGGAATAAGTACGTGGTAATTACGATGATGAGATGGAGAAGCTGCAACCAATCATAGAAAGTCTCTGATAGGATTGGTCCTCTCAGACATCTGAGTGTATATGTACAAATAAGACTAAAATTAAGGATTTGATATTTTGACATCTAACATTGATTTTTTGAACATTTTTTATTTCGTTATGGACTAAGATTGTTACGTTAGTAGTTTCAAGGTTTATAAAAAAACTAGTAAATAATATGAAGAATTCTTTGCACATAAATAATAACAATATTTTCATTAGAACTTCTAAAATCATGGCAACTCAAAGATGTCTTGTCTTTTTCTCAACCTTAAAAAAACAACGGATTTCTAAATCAATCATTCATTCATAAGGAAAATTAAAACAATACACCCAAAGGATATCATCTATCTTACATAATATATTTGATTAAATTTGTGACATCGTTTTACATTTCATTTATTTTGCCGCAACACAAAGGATTTAAATGAATTGTGATTTTTCTGGCGTAACAACATCGCGCTTACAAACGCCATGATGGTTTTTTTCCATGATGTACGAGTATAGCACGTTGCCGAAAAAATAAAGGTAAAATAAATCTACATAGTTTTAGTCAATCCAATTAGACATTTTATTGATACTTAATCATTTTATACTTTTTTCTGAATTGTAACAATGTCTACCTATCACATGTACAGCAATACACACATAACATTTTTGTAACATAAACTTTAAGTATGAGGCCGAGCACCTCCTGGGGCTTGCGACCCAGGAGCAGGGTTAAAGGGTGTATACATTACCCCCGCTATTGATACTAATGTTTATCGCGAGACAAGTAGACACTGACCAAATGTATCGGAACTGAACCTATATAATATTCTACATCTGTGTACACTTGCGATAAAATAAAATGAACTACCCACGAAAACTAAGTTATAAACGATGTTGCCAACCTCATAATTAAATTACACTAAGTACTATATATTTAATATTTTTGGGTATATTTATTTTTGTTACAAAATTAAGACATCATTTTAAGTAATTTTGATAGAATGATATATTTCTTTATCTATCATTCCGTCTCTTATATACTACTAAATTAAATTTTGATTAGTTTCTGCCTAAACAATGGAAAAATTGACGCGATTTTGGATATTTTAGTTTCTTGAAAATTTCCTTACTAATACTTTATTGTTGATTATTATGACTTTAAAAGTCTGTTATAGTATTGACAGGTCTAAGAATCAGTCTTAGATTATCTGTGACTACTTACTAACATTAAACTATTTATAAAATACTTAGTTACATTCATATATAACTAATATTGAGGACTAATTTGGATTAAGTTGGAGGTTCTTGTGTCGTTAATTTTTCGATAAAGTTATAGTAGGTAGTGCAGAATAAAAATTCAAGAATAGTTAATATTATATTAAATAGTGCGAAGGTAGTTTAAAATCACGATTAATATTCTGAAGTAGGATAGGTGTAAAAATACTGCAAATCGGCAACACTATTAAATATTTACTCTATGAAATAAATCACAATGATTTCTAGTGAAATTTGACTATTGTAAACAAAATTTATCGTAGTAATTTAAAATGTTATATTTCGGAAACTATTGATTTCTGCAGTTCGCGATCTTGTGAGTCTAGTAGGCCTAGATCTATCGCCAATAAAATTTTGAACCGAAACCATTACGTCAACGCTTTAAAAGTTAAGAAGTAATTTTTCTTTCTCCCCCCATAATTCCCAAAATATGCGTCAGCGGCCAAAAAAAATGGGGGGATCGATACAGGGGACCCCCATCTACCCCAATCACCACCCCTCGCGCCCCTCCGTTACGTCAGCACTTGGAAAGTCCTTCCCAATATATAACCTTTAGTGCGATAGATTTTTAGTTTCAATACGAGTAAATATAATTTTTGATAAAGTTAAAGTAGGGTATTACAAAATAAAAATCACAAATTGTTTGAAGAAATAATATCATATTACAAAGTTGCGAAGGTAGTTTAAAATAGCGATAAATATTTTGAAGTAGGATAGGCCGAGCTAAATAGTTATATTTTATGTATTGGCTTCTGGAACAAGAGTGAACCGGTGTTGTGTTGCAGTAGATATCTGGTGTGAACACTACTGTATGGGTAACATGGTGATACACGTTTAGAGTTGGCCTCAGGCATCTCTATTCCAAATCACGTTGTAAACTTACCGTACACATACACTGTCACGTCTTGGGCTGATTAGTAGGTGCGTTTTATAAACTGTATATAGGCTATGAGTGATACGTTGTGGTAGTGTGAATCAGTGGTTATTCAGATTTCAACCAATATACGGTTGGAAAGAATTTTGAATTATTCTGGTAAGTACCTACGCCATTCGGGATGAATGGCCCCGCAGGATGGTCGTGTTAGCAACACTGTTTATAAAGTAGTAGTAGCGGGTAGATCATTTTATATTATTTCATGTATACCGACGTGAAGACAATATATGACCTTCAGTGCGATAGTTTAGTCTCAGTCTCTCTGGTGTTTTCGTGCAGTGAACATGGAACTTAGTGTTATAGTGTCGTGATTAAGGTTACCCTTCTCGAGGTCCACGTAAGTTTACTTTATTATCTATTGTCGATAGTGAGGTCGAGTGGTCGAGGTGAGAGTTAATATATTATGAAAGAGCTCTTTAAACCTGCTCCTGGGTCTCAAGTCCCAAGCACCGCTCGCCTCAATCTACATTGCATGTGTATACGTATTGCTGTACAGTAATGGGTATCATGTCTCTCTCCATGTCTATAGCATAGGCTTCTATCTTATACTTTATACATACTGCTTATCAATATTTATATATATCCGAATCAATTTTGTATTGTGTATTGACCCCTTTTTATCGAGAATATGACGACAAAAGCTGCTCTTTGAATAATTAATCGAGCTTTCAACAGTGTCGATATTATTAAAGTCAATAGTATTAATTATTATTACAAGAATTAAGCATTCAGTATCTATATAATTATAACGTATAAATAATAAAAAATTATGTCTTAAAAATAGAAGATTTTTTTTATATAAAATCATATTTTAGAACTGAAACTGAATGATTATAGCAATTTTTACTGGGACTTTTAATTCTGTAATATTTAACTTTTAATTCAAACTTAAAATCTTTGTTTCACCAAATTCGTTAATGAACAGTGACTTATATCAATCTTAAGTTTATTTCTTTTGATGTATGTATTCATTTAATATCTTGTACAATATTAATTATACTTTAAAATACAAGTTATACGTTCGCAATAACCGTACGTCTTGGTTCTGTTAAATTTTGAGCCGTCTAAGTTCTAAGTAAGCTAGGAGTATGTGTGGTGCTGTGAAACGAAATAATATCATCAGGGTTGGCCGTCGGCCAGTTTTACTTGAAAGTGCTACAAATACCTTGCTAAGTAACGCTCCTATCTCGGATAAATTCTCCAGAGACCTAACTTATAGTCAACGTACCAGTAAGTTTTAATTAAACATAAGGAAAATCATACATAGTCCAGGCAACTAACTGCATTTAAATATTTTTTTTGCAGAAACTACCAATTTATTGACCAATTTATCAAGACATTGCTTATCAATAAAAAGAATTATATTCTACGGCAACAAAATATTTTATTGATATTTAGGAGGTATACAGTCAACTTTCGTGATGACAATGATATTCATAACATTTTAAAATTAAATATGTTTCCTATACGTAAGCTATAGTACACAGTAACACGTAAAAGACAATAATAATATGCACGTTAGACAGATAGTAAGCAAATAATATCAGTTTAAATAAATCCGTAATAATGGAGTCCTAGCACCACAACACCACACTTTGACAGCTAACTCTCTTTCGGAACAGAATTTACACATATATTGAATATTGCTACATAAAACTCGGGATACAATAACCAAACTGCAGGATTATGATATATATTAAATATGTTAATATTACGAAATCCTAACGAATAATAATTACGGTTAAAACTTATTTCATAGCTAAACGCGGTTCCTTTCGATTAGACGATTATAAAATTTATTTATATTTTTAAAATGAAATATGATATAATAATTGATTAATAACTTATCGATTTAAATAAATTGAAACAGTGTATAAAGCGGAAAAAATCCATAAACATAAGCAAAACCATAAGCTATCAAAGATAGAGTTATCAGACCATAGACATCCAATTATTAAATTATTTAATGTTAATGTAAGAATTACCAATATATAATCTCAAAATAATTATTAGCTGTAAATCTTTTATTAAATATGTATTATTTCATACTAGCTGCGCTCCGCAGTTTAACCCGCTGGACTTTGGATAATTCACACTATATCATTATAAATGTCTATGTGTTAATCTGATGTATAAGCTATATTACTGTAAAGTTTCATAAAAATCCATTCAGTAATTTTTGCGTGAAAGAGTAACAAACATCGATACATCCATACATTCTTACAAACTTTCGCGTTTATAATAATAGTAGTATATTACAATAAGAGTTTATTTAGTTACGAATATTCGAAATCATTTAATTCCTAATTGCAAACTAGATGGCTTTTTAAACAGAAGAAAATACTATAGATTATATCTTTGGTGGGGAGTGCCCATACATATACGTTGGTAGGTATACGTGAAAGAAAATAAAAGACACTATCCCTGAATTCTAAATGATTAACTGTATTGCTATGTAATGAACTTCTGTTTTTAATTTTTTTTATATATTAAATTTAAGCAAAATAAAAAAAAAACAATATATCCAATTTGCCTCTTAAGGTTTTCATAGGCAGATTAAGTGACACAAGAAGATCAATTGAAAATGAAATCAAAATAATATTCTAAATTAAAAAATGTATAAAATATTAGCAAATATAAAACATGCGAGTCCCACGTGTCTCGAATATTACCTCAAGGAGTTATGCTCAATACTATTTACTCTGCGATATTCTCCCTCTTGAAAATCTCTTAGATGCGATCATAAATCGCTTCAGTTGACATAATGGCGTAAAGGGAACAATCTGGATTTCTTTCTGCATGTTTGATTTAGAAGGAGGAACGTTATTATATCCTATATAGGTACTCAAAGTTATTATTTCAATATACCTACAGAATAAAAAAAGCATTAAATACTCGATGAACTGTAGCCAATTATATTCTAATTACGAAAGTCTGCTATTTATAAAGTAATAAGTATAATGAAGGAAAGCCTGAAATATTAGAAAAATAATAGGTTGGGGAAAAAGTCTTTTCGCATTATAGTATGTATGAACTTTAAAAAAATCTAATATGCATGACCTTGTAATAAAATAAAATTTGTATCTGGCTGGGTTTGGTATCATTAAAAGTTTAAATTTTAAAGAAGATAATTGCAAATTCAAATTAGGAAAATGTGTGATTTTTTATTTGTTTTTCGTACTGTGAAGATGAGTGAATCTAATGAAGAAATTCCATACATTTTAAAATTTTACCAAAAAAGGAAAAAATGCAACGCAAGCCGCGAAAAAAATTTGCGACGATGTTTATGGACATAGTGTAGTGTCTGTGAGAGCAAATTTAGTTTAAGCGTTTTCAATCCGGAAATTTTGATGTCAAAGATGCACCTCGTTCTGGTCGCCCTTATGAGCTGTTACCACCAGGCAGGACCATCAATTCTGAGCTCTACTGCGAACAACTGATGAGATTAAAGCAAGAAGTTGAGAGAAAGCGGCCGGAATTAACCAACAGAAGGGGTGTGGTTTTTCATCATGATAATGCTAGAACTAACACATATTTAGCCACTCAGCAAAAATTAAGAGAGTTTGGCTGGGAGGTGTTAATGCATCCGCCGTATAGTCCTGACCTTGCACCTTCAAATTTCCACCTGGTCTTTTCTCTTCAGGTCGGTCTCTTCAGAATTCTTTAGGCAGTATCAGGTTAACATCACGAGAGGACTCCCAAAACTATTTGTCGCGGTTTTTTGATCAGAAGCCCCAAAAATTGGATCATATCCCTATCTACAAGATGGAAAAAAGTTATCGAACAAAATGGTACCTTCATACTTTAGTTAAATGTAAATAAACTATATTAAAAAATGTTTTGAATTTTCTTAAAAAATGCGAAGAAACTTTTTCCCCAACCTATTAGATTGCTATTATATTAAGTCGGTACTTAAAAAATACTAGTTTTCGATTTGTATATTTTTATGAATGTGAGGGCTTTCTTACTTATGAACCGATGAATATATTTGGATTTTTTTACTTGGAAAAAGCTAACATTTATTTAATGTTTTGGTTCTTGGATTTCACCAGTGAACTAGAGAACTTCTCATAATCAAATAAAAAATGTGTTGCTATTTGTTTCTAGTAGATTTATTTTAAAATTACCCTCATCGACTCTACTATTTATAAGCTCTGTTCTTAGTTCTGCGGAAGTTTGACGGGTTGTTTCATGGTGTAAATTAATAGAAGTACAAGTTAGTAAGATGATACGTTTAATGAGAATAACATGAGCCTTTTAAATTATTATTATTCCACCCTGGCTTCGCACGGGTGCAAACTATCACGTACGATACTTATTCCTACTCAAAAAACATATAATTTTCAATATATTGTTGCTAAATAAAAATAAACCTATTTTATTATTATCCCACAGGAACTCTGAATGTTTACCGGGAGATAGAAAGTAGCCTATGCGTTAATCTTGGTTATAAAGTATCCATGTGCCAAGTTTTATTGAAATTTCACCCCTTTCACCCGTTTTTGCGTGCTTCAGTTACAAACATCCAAACATCTAAGTAAACATCCAAATATTGAAACATACAAACTTTGACATTTATAAGTAGATAAAATTGTCACGATTAAAGGCTAGATAAATAGATAGAGCAATGCAGGTATGAGTTTTCAACCTAATCACCCTTCAGCTTTGAATACTTTCTGACGAACATGTTAATATGTTCGTAATAGAGATATTGGGTAAGTTTAGTGTCAATCTAAGAATAATTGAAAAAGCCTATTCAAATATAAACAGACACACAAATTGAAGACAATACAAGCATATCTCCTTGTTCCTCATTTTCCAACATTTTAATGATGATATACACCTAGCGTGAGATATACAATTGCATGGAAACACTCAAAGAAAACCGTCGCGTTTTGTTTAACAATACCTTTGTATAGCTAAGTGCGGCATCCAGACAGTACTTGGAGCCCTC
Source organism: Limenitis camilla (assembly GCA_905147385.1). Taxonomy (NCBI): domain Eukaryota; kingdom Metazoa; phylum Arthropoda; class Insecta; order Lepidoptera; family Nymphalidae; genus Limenitis; species Limenitis camilla. Next base: position 9,805,337 of record LR990230.1, on the reverse strand, counting down.
AAAAACTGGTTTCATCTACTTCTGACTTTAAACCTTGGTTTTGTTTATATTATTTAAGCTTAGACTAAATGTTATTATAAGTTTAAAGGTTTTGTCAGTGAATGTCTGGTGTCAAAATTGACATAGACTACTGTTATATTAAGGAGTAAACTATTATATTAAGGAGTAATGTTTATTGGTTTATAAAACGAAATAATTTAAATATAGAAAATAATAATACAAATAGACACTGCCTTTGTTATAAATAAACCATAAGATCTTTTATATTTTTGTTAATGGTAGATAAGATGTAAACGAGCAGATGGTTCACCTGATGGTAAGTGGCCACCATCACCCATGAACATCGACAAAACAAAAGATACTCTCTTGTGTTGTCGATGCGTTGTATCCTCAAAGATAGAATGGAAAGGGCCAGTGTCCACCAGATCCGCAGCACTAATGGGATGGGAGCGGGAGGGGTAAGTCTGGCCCACATGCGGCACGACCGGAACGCGTCTATGACACTTGGTGGTCGAATTCGCATGCTGGTCGCAAGTCAGTCGGGGAACAGATCCCCTACCTCCAAGGGGTGCTGGGTTACTCAGCTCTTACGATATACTCTCCCAGCAGCAGAGGGGAATATTATTCTAACCCGTCCCCATCCCATCACAAGATTTTAATGATGTTGTTAAATTAATAAAAATCTCGTCATTTCCACTTTTGCACAGTCTCTATATATTAACGAGTAGCAGCAACGAGCAGCTTGACGAGTAGTTTAAAAGCGTGTGTGCCAAATAGAACGGGACTGATCGGTAGTGCATTTACTACATTTATTCTATACTTTTATCTATTATCTCTTTTATCTATTATCATTTTTAAAGATAAGTAATAAATATTTAATAATTATAAATAATATTTAAATATTTTTGATATTTTTTTTTAAATTAATCTATATTATATTTTAAAAAGTCACATGCCGTGTGTCCGTTTTTTCTGGATAAATCAAAAGTACGAAACAAATTTTCATGTGATTATCATCAATTGAGAGAATGGTTCATGAGGTATGTTTAAGTTTATAATTTCTTTAATTTTGTACTAATTTAGTTAAAATATTACGATAATTATTGAAAATGTCGAAAATAGTCAAGCTGCTTTCATCCAAGGCGCTTTCATCTTAGACCTTATGTGTTATACAATGTTCCTCAGCGTAGTGAGGACGGGTCGGCTAGAAATACAATATTTCGGAAAGTAACAGGAAACACGTAAAGTATAAGAATGAAAGGATTCATAAAATAATTTCATGTTAAGAATACCTTTTGATGCCGTATTTGTTAGGCAAGTGCCTGTTATTTCAAAAGAATGAAACTACGTAAAAAGGATGGAAAGAAACACATTTTGTAAACGCTCTATTGATCAAAAGCAATCGCCCCTATAATAATAATTTGGATATCTCGTTTTCTTCGACAAAATAAAAATATCGTAAAGTCGTCCGTCAGTTTAGGTTTCATTGTTATTATCGATATTATGGGTGAATTTACGTAATATGTATTCGAATCATTGATCTGAAAAACTATGGACTAACAATTAACGTTACAAAACGCACAGGAAGATATTAGCGAAAAATTTACCGTCATCTAAACTACATATTGTAATTAAACTTTATAAAATAAATATTAGTATAGGATTGTCTGGATTTAAGATTACCAAAATTTCATCTATATACCACTGAGCATGTTATTTTATTCACTTTCTCCTTTCATCTAATAAACTCCCTTTCTCATATAAACCATATACAATATTTAAAAGTAAAATAATTCTTCCTGACAGGGTTACAAATAAAACACTCCCTGTAGCGTATACCCCTTAGCTTCTTAGTCTCCCAATTTCATTTAATACTTTGTGATATTTGTATGAAGACGAGGTATCTATATTTTTATAGGTGAATGATTCGAGTTCATTTTCTTTTCAGGTCGCTTTATATTCGTCGTGAGCTTTCGAAATTAATCATCCAATGATGATTTCGTTTTCGTGCACTGAAATGGGTTCTAGGCAATACAAGGCATTCGAAATTCAAGGCACGATTCAAATTAAGTGATAAAGCGCTGGGAGTTCGCCGCCTGCGCCCTCTACCGCCTGTCACGGGGTAATGCCGAATGCGCAAAGATGTCGCGTGCTGGATTCAGTGTTGCTATATTCGACTAAATATCGAGATGATCTTATTCGACTGTTTAATATTATTGTCACGTGGACAGCCGTTATATAATTTCGTACTCTATAGAGCGGACATAACTTTATATAATATTAAGACTTTTAATTACAAAATTATTAAAAAATTGTTACTAACTGGTAAGGTCCGTCTTTATCTACATAATCTAATATATTTCAGATTACCCGTCCCGAGTTAGGTAACAATTTCCATTTCTGGTAATATTCTATTGGACTCTATGAACTTGCAAAAGGTTCACGGACACAGCGTTCTTTTTTTATTCTAAATCTCATATCTTCTCTTACTCAATGTACAAGGCGCCATCAGCAAAAAAAAGACCACTTTTGACTTACTCGATTCGTGGAAACAAAAAAAGTCAGTCCTGGACCTCTGCTTATGATTTACCATTTACATTAAACAAACAGATGGTCTTCCTCCAGTGTTCTAGAACCAATAGAAACATAGAAAAGTCACTGTTTTTCTAGAATTTAAACCCAAAATCCCGTCTGTTAGGAACCTGTGTTACATATATTTTTTGATAGTTCCTATTATTAATAACATACAAAATTCCTACGAATACCGTATTTTACCTTTATTAATTCTCTTTCTGACTGATTCATATAAATAAGTATAATTATGATGATGTTTTACACGACCTCGTTTCACTTCGGTATTTAATGGCATTAAGGCCGTAATGTCGTCATCGTATATGAAATCCTTTCCCCTACATTCAAACAAATTACCAACCCTTTCCCGCTCATAGATATAAGATTTCATAAAATTTTTCTTTGGTGTGTCTTAAAAACAGTTACATTGATAGTTTATTAGTAATGTAAAACACTAATATAAACATTTTCTTGTGGGCCTATCTTTATTAAACGATGGATAAAGTATTCAGTCAATGGAGGCAAGAGGTTTTGCAATCTGAAAAAGCCTTGTAGACCGATTCGTAAGTTTCATAACCCAGGCACTGCTCGGTTTAAGGTCTTAATTGCATGTTATTTTGTCTTTTACGTGATTCTATGCAGTATAATTCACTATAAATAATGACATTATTTAATGAAATGTCCACTTTTTAATTACAATATCTATAAAAACACTATTAAGAAATGTTATTCCGAAAAGATGTGGCTTTCTATCGGCGAAAGAATAATTAAAATCGATCCAGTGTTTTTGAGCCTACAACATACAAACAACTAAATTAAATCAAATTTTTTGTCTGTATAATAATAGTGTAGATGTAGATAAATAATAAAACGCAATAACACGAAGAATTATAATCACTTATCAACAAAGAGATCACGTATAAACAACGATATTCATTATTGACTATTGAGGGTAAAGAGGAGGCATTTGTTCGGGATAAAATGCTGTTTATGATTTTATGATACTCCATTCCCAAATATGGTATCGTAACGATAAGAACGTCTTTCGTAAAGGGGAAAAAATGTCACACACACGTACCAGTTATAAAAGGATATATAGGAGGTAATGGCATTTACTTTAATAAGAAGAACACGATGTTGACGTCTCACCTTAATAACCTGATGAAAGGAAAGAAGGCATTCGGAAATATAATGTAGAAAGCCTTACGTCTTCTCATATGGCTTCTTAATTAAATTGATATTGCTTTGCGGCTCATAATAACATATGATATCGCAAGACATATTGATATAGCTGAAATCACAATAACATGAGACCAACAAAAAATACTAAAAGTCCTTAGAATCTAATATAAATATATTTACATATAATAAAAATAAATGTCTGTATATATAAAATATTAAAGCAAATTTTATAGCAGTTTTCACAGTATTACTTAAAATGTAAGCTTTGTTTCATTTAAATCGGTTGTCAAGAAATAAAGTTAAGAACGGAAGCTAAGGAGAATTGACTAGTATAATACAAAAATATAAAAGAGGCCATAATGTTAAATTGAAGATAATGAATAGAAAATATTTAAGAAAACCGCTTACAGCTATTCGCTGATCAAACAATAAACTATATCAACTTAACCTGTAACATCATAAAAATGTAAAAGGGTCTTTGTGACCCAGGCTAGGTGCGGGGGCGAGCGGCCGCGGTCGCTGCGATACCCGCTCAGTCGTGTAGCTGCATCCGTGAGGGGCGGACGTGTCAATGCCTCAAGCTTTCGTGATACAAATGTTGTCGTGTTTTTAAAACTATAGTGTTTTGTGTACACAATTCCTATAAGGAAAGGAAGTTTTGTGACATGTGACGGGACTTTTCGGATTATATTGGAGAGGATGTTTGTTTTATTAGCGGTTCTCAGCTTACTTATCAAAGGTGATTTATTATTAATATATTTGTCTATAAGAATAAACAAGTTTTAATTTGCTTGAAATTTTTATTTGAAATGTTCCCAACTTGGGCGCCCAGTTGAAGTCAAATTTTTACTGTTTTGTTTAATAAAATAAGCAAATCAAAATTTAAACGAGTGGACAAAATATTATGTTAAATAAAACATCAATAAAATCTTCTTTTAATAAAAAAAAATAAATAATCTTATCTAAAAAAAAATCAAATAAACTTACGTAGAAATAAATCGGAGATAATGATTTTAGGTGGAAAATTGCTTTTATTCTTATTAATTACACTTGTAGGCCGGAATAATATGATTAGGTTGAATGTGGGCAGATATAGATTAGTCTAGGTTTTAAAATAGTTTTAAATAGTAAATTAAATTTGATTATCTAATATAAGTAATAATTGCTCAAAATAAACTTAAGAAATTTATTATTAGGTGTAATGACAGTAAAGTTACTACTTGGTCAAAAAAATGTTAATAGCCAAGTGAGATAAATTTAATACCGATAATTAATGAATATAATCTATAATAGGTTTGTTTATTAAAAAAATTGTGTGCCATTGATGACTCATGATAATATATAACCTATAAATATGAATTTCAAAGCCAATAATTTAAAATTATTTGAATGGATCTATCATATACGCCAAGGACAATTGTGATCAAATCCAGGTCATCATAATGATGTCAATATTAATATATTCTCACGCATTGGTATCTATTACTGATAAGCCAATTATACCGCTTCTTATTTTCATGAACAAAAAATAAAAATATTGCTAGAATTACTTCACGGTTCAAAATAACTGTGAACCAAGGAAGTCACTATTTTAATTTCTTTATTTTGTCAGAATCTACTCATTACTACATTTTTTACATATTAATAATCATTTATTATTAATACTATAAAAATAAAAGTTTGTACATTTGGAAATTTAGATGCTTAGATACTTGAATGTTTGTTACTCAATCACATGAAAACGGCTGAAATTTGTCACACTAATACTTTATACTCTGGATTAAAACACAGGATACTTTATATTGCGAAAAAATATTAAGTTTCTGCGGGATTATGATAAGATATATTTATTGTCATCTTTTGATTACTTTTTTGTTATATCTAAGTACACGTGGTAAATTGCTCCCGTGCGAAGCTGGGATTAGTGGCTTGATTTGTATTTAACAAATAAACTACTTAATATTATGTAGCTTTAAGAACTTTAGTTCTTTTTAAAAGTTTGTGGATAGAAGTTGCGAGTGCTGGCTTACTTTTTAGTGTTGAGTTCTAGGTGTTCTTATTCACTTATAGTTTTAATACATACAAGCTGTAGAATACTATATAGATATCTATATATAGTATAATGCGATGATAATTATCTAAACGTAAGAAAATATTTTATTTACAAAACGTACCTTTACTAGTTTCTTTACTAGTCGACCCGTCTTGGCTTCGGCCGGATATTATTTACGACGTGTATTAAGGTTTAATTTCATATATTAATCGCGATATTATTAGATTTCTATATGGCTATATCACTTATCTCGCTATATCTTAATTTTAATTTTTAACACCAACGTAATTTATATATGACTAGCCGGTGCCCGCGACTTCGTCTACACAGGATCCGTTAATGGGTTACATATAAAAGATAGCTGATAGATAGATATACTATCGCGGGCTTTTTTGTAAACTACCTATTTAAGATAAATATTTCCATCATACATTACGTGTAACACCAAGGGTTTGCGGCGCACGCCAGAATAGCTCGCACATGGCACAATTTTTTCCAACTTACTTGACACTTATCGTTATATTTCGGACAATTCACGAAATATCTTTATAAATTATAGCCTATTTGTTACTCTTACGTATAAGATATTGTTATACAGTTTACATTCAGTAGTTTTTGCGTGGAAGAGTAATAAACATCCATACAAACTTTCGCGTTTTATAATGTTATTAGTAGTGATTTACCGATTAGTCGGTAAAGCCGACTATCTGGCCCCTTTAGTAGTCAGCGATTAGTCGGCAAAGAGAGCCGACTATCCAGTTAAATTATGTATTTTTAATAAAATTTATATACAAGGAATACATTCAAAAAAATTTGGTTTTTGTCGTCTAAGGGTTTCGTACAATTAGAAATAAAGGAAATCTTAACTTTGCCGTCGAAAAACTGTTGTCCCCATTCATCAACATAGGTGGCAGTCAGTTTTCCAACTGCAATAAAATATTTTTAGGCACTTTTAAAGTTTTCGATACCTTTATCCGAAACACATTGCTTCTTTCTAAGTGCATTTAGAAGCCTGATTCTTTCGCGAGTTAATGAGACTGTAGTCTTAGTATTTGATATTGATTTTAATTTGATAACTTTTTGAATTACTGAAAAAACAATCCACTTTTTGGATTTCTTTCCTATACCTACAATCTATATATGCTATAAGGCTTTTTAGTAACCGGAAAACACCTTAAACTTTGTGATTATTTCTGATATGCGCTATAGACGGCTGAATGTTTTGATTACGATGACTTAAAGGTTTACTTTTAATGCAGCTTCAATCGACTATAGACTTATATATTGTATATTAATTTTATCGTGATAACTTTATGTATTTCTCAAATAATGGGCCAAGAGGCAAGAATCATGACCTACAGATTAAAAAGATTATCTATATTTTTTACGTAAATACACCGCTCTGTCCCATTTTATTAATTAATGCATTAATAAAAAAAAAACTATGGGAAAAAATGTTCAGCTGGATACGAAGTGTCACGTTATTGAGAAATACTATATGTATTATTTAGCCGGATAGTCGGTCCTTTTTACCGACTAGTCTCCGACTAATCGGTACATCACTAAATATTATATAAGTAAGGATCTAGCAATAATACGTACATAGGGAACAAATAAAATTCAAATACAATTATAAAACTCATGTGTCCAAGTATTTTATAAAACATTAGATCTAAGACATAAAAGTCAATTGACGATATGCTATTTAAATACTACAGTATTCCTGTATATTTTCTTGTTTTATTATTTTGGCTGACCTGACTGGTATGGTTATACTGCTTGAAAACTGAATATAAACCTTATAATGTACATAGTGATAGCCCAGTGGTTGAGACTTCAAATCTTACTCGGGAGGTCCGAGGTTCAATCCTGGGCACACACCTCTGACTCTGAGTTATGTGTGTTTTAAGCAATTAAATATCACTTGCTTTAACGGTGAAGGAAAACATCGTGAGGAAACCTGCACTCCTGAGAGTTCCTGAAAAGTTCTCAAAGGTATGTGAAGCGTCAGTAGCTAAGTGGTTCAGGTGTTGGATTCACGGTCGATAGGTCGTGGGTTCAAATACCGGACATTGGACTACTGGCGTGGCCCACTCCTGACACAAGCTATTTATTAGCTTACTAGGAGTGGTAAAGGGAATACTAGTAGTATGTGATCCATACTGCTAGTAATATTTAAAAAAAAAAGTCTTCCAACCCGCACCCGAGACCCGGCTCAGCAGTGGGAAATTGAAGGGTCGTCATGATGATGAATGCATATAGATTATAATATTATTACCTACTATTAAATTAAATATATAAATTACCTCTGGCTGAAACTATAATCTTATACTAATATATAAAGCTGAAGAATTTGTTTGTTTGAACGCGCTAATCTCAGAAACTACTGGTCAGATTTGAAAAATTCTTTCATTGTAAGATAGCCCATTTATCGAGAAAACTATAGGCCATATATCGCCACGTTACGACCCATAGGAGCGGAGCTACACGCGGATGAAGTTGCGCAGGTCGACTAGTATAATATAAACCAAGTATCAATACGTACTCGACATCGGTTATGAAAAATTAACATCGTCGAACTTTTTCTATAGTTGAAAATAAAAACAACAGCCAATACAGACATAACAAATATTCATATAATTCAAAAAAAGACAGCTGATTAAATATATACTGTTACGTACTTTTAAAAAGCTTCGTATTTGATTTTATTGGATACATGACATGGCCTTGGTAGAAGCCAAACATCATTTTTAAGATTTTATCTTTATGTATTTTGTTTGTATGGGCATTACGCAAAATCTACTGCACACAATCAGACACAAATTTCACAGTCACTGAAGTTCTAACTTAAAATATATATTTTAATCATTAAAATAAATGGCAGAAAAAAAATATAGTGTAATATATTATAAATAGATAAACTAGCGGCCCGTCCTGTCTTTGCACGGGTGGACATTTTTTTTAAACATTTTGGCTCTCCCGCATTTCAGTGTCCACTCTCTCGCCGGGTTGCTCGGTGCGCTGCGTGGAACTACACTGGCGTGTCGGCGTGTGTTTTTGTTTATATTGATATTTTTAATTTCGTAATATCTTTTGAATGGAATGTCCGATTATAATAATTCTAAAAGTAATCTACAGATATTAAATCAATCTTGAATACGAAATAATTTATTTGTATAAGAAATCATACAAAGGTAAGGATAACATGGTTTGATTTTGATAGGCATATCTATCAACTTTTAAAATGTAAAAAAGTAGTTACAGTGACATAACTACAATAGTTGGACATATGGTCTCGCGAAGTTTTTTGTTGGTATTGATACGTTTTATAATATTGTAGAACATTTTTTTGTTCTATCATCAATACTATTCGCAGCGCATGCGATGAAAGACATTTTGTGGCTAATTTTTTTACACTTAGAGTTGGTTTTAGTAACAATTTCTAAGAATCTCTAATTTTTTCTAGTAATAAATATACCGTATTTCCGAGTACTTATAACCCGAATGCTTTTAAAGCGAGAGTGAACAGGCTTCTTCTGGACGAGCTCGTTCCATCTTCGACCTCGTCTCTGCTCTAGAGCTAGACTGGGGTCAAGAGTAAGCCCATTATATAATTAAAAAAAAAATGTTACTCAGGGATAATGTATCTTTCTAACGGTAAAAGAATTTTTGAAATCGGTTCAGCAGTTTTCAGGTTTATTCGTTACATACAAAAATACCAATATACAAAAATACAAATCTTTCCTCTTTATAATATTAGTATAGATATAGATGTTTTAAACCATATATGAACTAAGTAAATTAATCGTAAGTCCAAACTCACGTTGAGAAAACTTACATATGATATTCAAGAAAGTTTTTAAAGAATAAGGCAAGCATGGTAATATTATTAGTATTACATAACGTAAAAGCATTTAGTAATATCCTAATACTCTTTATTTATACTTCAGATCTAAAATACTCAGCTCGAATTGGAGCATCTCAGTCCCAAGTGGCCATGGTATTTTTGTTAAGAATATAAGCTCGCGAAGCAGAATTTATTTTAAGTCTAAATAAAAACGTAATATGGCTGATAGATAGATGATATCTTAATTAATATATAAGTAATAATATTTATCGTAAGTGAAAATATGAAAGTAAGTAAGTACTTTGTACTCCTTTTGAAATATATTTGGAATTGTAAATATGTGAAGGAAGTCAGGGATAGTAAAATTTTTATATGTTTAGATTCATATTGCCAAAATAAAACATGACACGCACATTTTTGTAGACGAAGTAACAATACGAATAAATAATTTTGTTAGTTACGAAAAACAAAATATTGTGCCCCCCGGTGCATAATGACGCCAGCGGCCTTAGACAAGTTGACTATCTATAACTGTTAACGCATATAGAAAACATAAAAAATGTATGGGAATGACATGTCAACGATATATCACGTGATCAAATTAAAATGACATATGTAGAATAAGCGTTAACTTTAAGCGACTTTTTAAGCTTAATGGGTGCGTTCCACTAAACACTCACGAGTACGCTGACCACGCTCACGACCACGGTTTTATCGTTGCAGTTATTCGCGAGCGTTATGATCGTTAATACAAGTGAAATGGGTTGTTGAGAGTTTTGAGCGTTAACGAAAATAATTCAAATGGTGAGTTATAAAGCAATAGTTTCAAGAGTTTAAGGTTATTATTATTTGTAAGTAAAGAGTAAAATTCAATAATTAACAGTTAAATTAATTTATATACATATTTTTTATTGATTGATATTGGTTTTTTTTACATTTTTATTAAATTTACATAAATATATTTACCTGAGGCGGGACTCTGAGCATCCGCTACAAAAAAAATCAAATTCACTAATAAATCTCTATCAGTATCAAATAAAGTTATTTACATGTAAGATTTTTGGGCATTGTGGACGCTTAGTGGAAAGCACCAAATATGACATGACTTGTCAACACTTATCGCTTGAAATTGTAGAAAGAGAATAGAAACATAACGTTTGAAACTTGGCTAAGGTCAGTGCGAAATGGTGTATAAAATATTATTGTAAATTTATACAAATTGATATTCGACTGTATTTTTTAACTTTAATGCGGCCTCATATTGACAAAATGATAGTGGCAACTTGTAATTTAACAGACAAATTATCATAATTATAGATATTATCATTTGTAGTATAGCTATTTTTTGTTAAACGTGGATAATAGCCGCCAATTTAATAAAAACCAACCTCCCAACCCAAAAACCAAAGTCTCTGCCTACGACTTTGTCCGCGGAAAGTTTTGTTGCGAAATGTTGCGCGGAAGAATTGGATTCCGAGTGAATTGATATTATATTCGCTCACGCCAAAGAATCCTTTATGTTATTGCTTCTTAAAATGGATCTATATACAATATTTCCTTACCTTAACACTTCTATCGCTTGGAGCCTTTGCTTTCTTCGGGATAAAAAGTAAGAAATGGGTTAAATAAAAACAAACATTTAAACACAAACTTTGGAGGCTATGTGGCATATTGGCAAACTTGTATGATGTGTGGCATGATCGGAATACACCTATTTGATTGAAGAAGAGATATAATGTGATAAAAAGGAATATCACCAAAAATAATCACATGAAAAGATATTCAACAGAGAGTGTTTTTTACGAGATAATTTAAAATCAAAAAAATATAGTATTTTCTAAACCCATTTATCTACGGGGGGAAGTTAATTTTATTTTATTTCAAATATAGGTACCCACTCGTAGACAATTTATAAACTTCTGTCAGTCGTCAAACTGATGGCAGGCCGCTCGTATAAAGGAGCTCTTTGAACCTGCTCCTGGATCTCATGCCAGATACACTGCTCGACTTTCATCTAGATTTTGCACGTTAATAAAGTCTTTTGAGTATTACTACGCAGTATAGCTTTCATATTATGTAGATAATACAACAAATTGAAGAAAGTAGAAGTATTGCTGATAATAAACATTAGACTAAACAATCTTTGTCCATTTCAGCTAATTGTTAAACAAAATTTGAACTGTTACTTACTGTTATACGTCTTAATACTTCAAGTTTGCGTTTCAATTATTAAATTGTACGACTTTATTATGAGTTAGCCGGCTTTCATGCCCTGTTTACTCACTTTAAATGACTGTTGGCTCTGACCCTGTCGAAACTCCAGGGAAATAAAGGAGAATAGAAATATTTAGTAACAGATGTTCTGTCGTAACACGGAAACAGTGATCATTTATATGGCACCATCTTAAAAAAAATTTTCGAACTAGTTAATACGCCTTTCTTTCGCTGAGTTAAAACATTAACATAAAGCCTACATTTTAAGTGAGATACACAATACGACTATAAAGATTGTATACAATTATGTTAATCTCTTTGTATGTTTGTAACGTAAACCACGTTACAAACATATAAAAAGATGGACAAAAAAAATTTATTAGTTTTGTGTTTATTGTTCTTATTAGCTCTCCTCCTCCATTTACAAAGATTTTTATTATATGTGTAGGTACTGAAAATAATACATTCAGATAATAATAAACTTACTTTTTAAGAAAAACCAATACCATTTATCTCGAGGTCGAAAAAAGTTTGTTTGCACAGAAAGGATTTTTTCTAAGCGCAAATAATCCTATTTGTATCTAGAGATGGATGGAAAACCAATGTAAAACATAAGCTTAAATTTAAAGTCATACAATATTAAAGATTCAATTTATACCATACCCGTGAGGGGACGGGTTAGAATACTATTCCCCTCTGCCGCTGGGAAAGCATCTCGTAAGAGCCGAGTAACGCAGCATCCCCTTGATACTAAGGCATCTGTTCCCCGACTGGCTTGGGACCACCAGCGTACGAGTCCGACCGCCAAGTGTTATTGACGCGTTCCAGTCTGGACTCTTGCTTAGGGTCCGCTAAAACTGTAGCATTTCTTCTTCACTCCCCCTCCCCACTCTATCTTCAAGAATGTAACGCATCTACAAAACAAGAGGTTATCTCCATATTGCCGATGTCCTTGGGCGATGGTGACCACTTACTATCAATTGAAGCTACTGCTCGTTTGCACCTTATTTTTCATTAAAATAAAACAAATAATGTTACTATTACAAATCTTCTATACTTGCTTACGATTATAATAAATAAAAGCGAATTTATTTAGGGTGTAAGATACACAATTATATTAGATTTAAATTTAATAATATGAACATCTAGTCGATCTGTCCCGGCTTCGCACGGGTGGAACTTACGACATATTATACTTTGGTTTATCGAAAAACATTTATTTATCAATATATTGTTGCTAAATAAAAATATTTAGTTGTTACCACGGAAAAAGTATTTTATGATTATGCCAAGTTATAATGTATCTGTATGCCTAATATCATTGAAATCCGTTTAGCCGTTTTTGCGCGATTATGTAACAGAAATAAAATATTTTAACTATATAAATATTACTATAATGTAAACGAGTTCGTTAAAACTCAAAACTCGTGTCACCACATTATTTTTCATTACACTAGTTAAATTTAGAGCAAAGTAAAAAAAACATTTTATGGATGTTACCTACTCTTTCGCTTAGAACCTAAATACAAGAGAACTGCCTCTTAAATGTAGAGTTGCCACAATCTCAACCACTATCAACAACACTACCTTTGACGTGACACGCCACATAAGTCAGATTATTTTAGGTAGAGTTTTCATTATGCTCTAAATCACTACAATTTTTTCGTTCTCCTTTCTTAAAAATTTACAATCAGCGATTCCGATTCACGACCTAGTTCTATATGCATTTCGTATATCAAATTTGAAAAATAAAGGGGAACATTTTGTGCTCCTCATTATTGTATCAGTTCTATTATTTTACTACATTAGTAAAAAAATAAAACAATAATTAATCAATATAGATCAAACGAGAACTGATGATGTTGAACCGATGATGTTTTATTATACACAAAATTTCCGAATTCGTTTACATCAGCTCTATATTATAATAATATTGCATTATCATGCGATTTAGATGTGCATATAAATTTTCAGCATTCTCAGAAACCCAAAAATGGGTCAAATTAAGCTCACAAAATTTGATTATAGATCGTAGACAGCCTAATAAAAAGTGACATACTAAAAAAACAATCTTCAGTGAGTTCAAATAGATAGACATATTATTTATACATTCCTGAAAAGAAACACATCAGACTTAAACTCAGCGGGACTCCCAAGATTTTAATACTTAAATAAATCTTATGCTTATAAAACTTAATAAGAATAATCTTCAATAGTATAAAACAAAGTCGCTTCCTGCAGTCTGTTTGGTTAGATCATTTAAACTACGCAATGGATATTAATATGGTTTACACTATAATATTATAGTAAAGAAACAGTGACAGAAGCTGGGCGGGTCGCTAGTAGTAATATAAAAAGATCCATATATAGCGAGTTATTAATGAACTTCAACTTTCAGTGAGGAACAAGTTTGAAAATCAATGATTTACTATCTAACTACGTCAGCTGTGCTAATTATTGAAAGTTATGCAATCATTCCGACTATTCCGGAAAGTTTGGCTTAGCTTATCTAGCAAAAAGTTGATCACCCTGCACGTTTATAGATCGACCCCTAAGCCAGTTTTTCCTTATATTTCAACTTCTTATCTGTACAAACTTCCTACGCTTTTTTAACTTGTAATTAGCATAATTTAATAACTTCAGTTATATGTACATATCTCTATTAAAATGAGGTTTTTTCATATTATGTTCATATATTATCTATGAAGTTTTATTGTTTTACTAGCTGACCCTTCCTCGCTTAGCTGAGGTGTATTAAATAAACATTTTATCTAAAAGTTTTATCAAAATCGTCTTAATTCTTCACCATTTAAACCTTCCCTGGACTCCCACAAATAATTCAAGGCAAAAATAAGCCAAATCGGTTTAGTCGTTCTCAAGTTTTAGTGAGACTAACGAACAGCAATTCATTTTCATATATAAAGACTAGTCGAACCGCGCGGCTTCGTTCGCGTGATGCTCCTCTACTGTTGGTCTTAGCGTGATGAAATATAGCCTTTAACCTTTCTCGATAAATGGGTAATCTAGCATTAAAAGAATTTTTCAAATCGGTCCAGTAGTTCTCGAGATTAGCGCGTTCAAGCAAACAAACAAACTCTTCAGCTTTATATATTAGTATAACATTAAATACAATTTAAAAATTTTATACTCAATGTTTTCAAAATAAGGAATGTGTCAATGGCCTTCACTACTATAAAAATTATTGCTTTCCTAAAAATTAGTTAGTTATTTGCCTAACAAGAAATAAATACAATATGAGGTACGTACTATGAGAAAATTTAAAAAAATATATTTAAGGACGCATTTTCTGGAGACACTGTTTGAGTTATCGTTTTCAATATCTATTATTTATTAAGTACACATCGACAGCACAGTAAACCAAAACTATTAATATGCTATAATAATGTGTCTTAAAGTAAAACAGTAAGCAAAACTTACCTCATTCTATTTACATTAAGCCTGTTATTATGTACGTCACATAATAAATGTTTGTGGAAAAGAAATCCCAAGGACCCTTGAGAATAATAATTTTCTTGTTACAGAATCCTTATTACTTTATTATACATGTCTCGATCCCTTCGTTTTGACCAAGAGGTCAACAAGGTCAATTAGACTACAATTATTGTTTACAAGGGAAACGACAACGAAATGTAGTCAATTAATAAAAAATTAGTATAGTGCCTATTATATATTTTGTATTATTTTTATCCCTAGGAAATCTACAAATATTTTGATTGCGAACAATAATGTATTAATATAAATACATCAGTATCTACAACGAATTAGTGAGTTTTTGGATTCTAACTGATCGTATTTTCATTTCAATCAGATGAGTTCTCGTATCAAATAATAATTAAAAATACCAGTCCCTGTTGGAATTAAAAAAATACTAACATCAAACTAACATCGAACTTATAATTCACTGACAATTTATCGGGCTATCTATGTGTACCCACAATTTTTATTAATTATTTCGTCAAATTTTGATAAAGTCAAAGCGCAATGCAAATCAATACTTCCAAAATTAATACAATTATAACTAAATAAAATGTTTTATAGGAATTGTATTATTAAGTAATTTTGTGATACTATTTAACATATTTTCCAAACAGGCTTAGTGTTGCATATATTTCCTAGAAAATATAGTACGTAGTTCTTAAATTTTCTGTAAAATAAAAACCTTATTTTATTGTATATACCTTTTTACCACAATAAATGTTTCTTTAAACAGCACTCTTGAAAAAATATTTTTTTTGCTACAGAATCCTTGTTATTACTGAATAGTGGAACTTACAATCCAAAACTCAATCTAAATCAATATATCCATAACTAATACTAACTAATACGTTCTACAGTAAATGTGATTATTTAAAATTTTTGAGAAATTATAATAGTCTCGAAGTTTATACATATTTCCTCAGAAATATACTAGTTCTCACATTTTCGGTGGAATAAATACATTATTCTATTTTATATATATCTTCTTACGGCTGATACCTCACATAATAAATGTTCGTAGAAAAAGTAGCCAAGAACCCTTGAGAAGATTAATTTTCTTATTACAGAATCCTTATTACTAAGGATAGTTCGTGTCTCGATCCCTTCACATCGATTGAGGGGTCAGCAAGCGCAGTTGGATTGCGATTACGAGCTGGGAGCCGACACACTTTACTCAGTGAAATGGTACAGAGATAATGAAGAGTTCTATCGGTATATGCCTAAATATGAACCTCCAAAGCACTCATATAAACTTGAAGGGATCAAAGTCGACGTAAGTACTTTCTTTTAATTTTGACAAGAACACTCGAAGAATCGAGAAGGTTAAATGGGTTTTAGCTACTTGAACGATTTGTTTGTAAATTCTGTTTAATGAAACATGAAACTGCTTATACTCAAGTTTAATAAATGGGAAAACAATTTGGAAGTTTATAACGAAATTGATCTTATAGGAAAGGCTGACAATCGATGCAATAACATATTAAAAATTTAATATTATTTTATTATATTGTAAAATAATATAATCGCACACACGCGTTGTTTTTATCCAGTCCTCAAGAATTTGTAGCTTCTGCTACAAATTTAAGCAGAAGCTACAAATACTGAAAGTCACTCACCTCTTAGGCTGCCTTTCCAAAAGAGATGAGCGAGGATGTGCAACGAGAGAAGTGATTCTATTGCACGTTAACAAACTCATCCTCGCTTATCAATGGTGAAAACTCAGCCTGACACACAGTATTATATACTTATTTTGTTGTTTTTACGGTATTAGAAGTTAGGATAGATTAGCTAGTTTTTAGATATGTGTGCAACAAATTGTAATTTGTCGATATCTGTGCGTAAAAAATATTTAACATAATTAAATATGAGAGGTCCTTATAACAGACATAGAAGTCAAACCATAATATTTGGAATTCTAGTTCGGTTTTCTGTTGGGTTCTATATTTTTTCTATCAATCCATATAGAAACAATTAATCCTAATTCCAACTAATATTATAAAATCGAAAGTAATTCTGTCTGTCTGCGATTTTGAGTAAATTTGGTGCAGATATTTGGGAAAGTATGTCCTTTCTAGCCTAGATTTCAACGCGAAAAAAGGCTTTAAGGGGCTGAAATTGGGGATGAAATACATGTCTAACTGTGTGATCGATTATGTCTTTAGGAATTAGTCATATAAACATTAATATCAATTTTAAAAATTAAAATGTTAAAATATAGCGATATGGCGAAATTCGTCTTACATTAAGTTAAAACTTAAATTTTAACAGAGCAAAGCCGGCGCGGCGCGGGTAGACAGAGAGAGAGAAATGCATAGGTATAAAAATGGTCAAGGTAGAACCGTGGTCGCACCCACTGTATACCTACTATGATTATTTATATGATTAGAGGAACATCTCCACATCATACAAAAATATTTCTTATATTTTGTTTTCTTTTTTAATATCTTTTACATGGGTCAAAAGTACCCAAATTTGAGATTATTCGAACCTTTAAAAATTCATATCTCTAAAAATATTAACTTTATCGTTAAAAGTCATAGAACCTTTTTTATTTGTATTTTAATAAAGAATACAAAAAAAATTGTCCGGTTGAAAAATAACAATTCCTTTCCTTTCCAATTGTTTAAACAATTTCGGTTTAACAATATGGCACGGGGTTCCCCCATGGCAACATGCATTTATACCATCTGTAGGGCAATTTGAAGAGGATTGCATAAAAAAATTGAGGTGGAATAGTTTTTGTTACTCATGCGCCGATTCCTCCTGTACTAATTGGGAAGCTTGCTAAATTGCGTGAGGGTCTCTCCTACTTTTCAATTCATTCAAAATTGGGTCCTTTTTAAAGATTGCTTGAAAGAATACTTTGCCCAAAATAAATGGTTTTTAGTGTATAATTTAAATACTATCTACTAAGTTGCCTTCAACTCTTATCGTTTTTATTTTGGTCGAAGCATACTCGAATTTTCGGTTTATGTGATTATGAAAGTTATGTAAACAACTTTTATTGCTATAAGTATAAATAATACACTTACAGATATAATGAATACTTTATTAAACGCGTAAGAGTAAGATAACTTAATTTTATCCTGTTATTGTTATTAGATAATAATTATTTTTGTTTTTATTGGCTGAGTTCATATAGTTATATAAAGTGTTGGTGTAATGAGTGCGTGTTGCTTTTGATATATGTTAATAAAATAAAAATAGCCCTTAATTCCGTACTTAGTTTACAATTTCTAGAATTGAGCAGTAGGGTTAAATTAAGTCTCTAATTTGGGAATGCCATTTGGCATAAGCCTCCAACCCTCGGCAGTGTTCTCTATTAGCGGCAACTCGGCGGACCTAATGTTTGTATAAGGACATCCTCCCATCTCTGTGTTGGCCATCCGATTCTTCTTAAACCTTTTCGTGGGTACCAAACGGTGACTTACCGGCTCCAATTGTCGATGTTGCACCGCAACGTGTGGCCAGTCCACCTCCACTTTTGTCGGTCTATGTGGGTAGGGATGTCTGTTACTAGAACTGATCTCCCATTTGTCCCAGTTTTCAGAGTTAGATTTTCTACTAAAGTTCGTAAAACAGTATCCTTTAGCTCATTAGAATGGTTTTCTGCTTGTTGTACCCCATTTGATTATACTTTCTATTTTTTATAAATTCCTCATTTTGAACAATTAACAATTGTTTTAAAGTACTTCTACTTTTATGCTATATCAGGTAATTTTTTTAAAATTTTATAACAATTTATTTTGGCAAGAAGTCGAAACTATTCTAATATATTTATATTTTGTTTCGACAAAACCCTACGCGGTCTATGCTTAATTTGGGTCTAGACATACACGTTAAAAAAGGTCTTGAAAGTATAACAATAAATTGAATAATTTCTATAGTAAATTATTCAAGTAGTTTTAATTTTAAAAAGTCTAAGGTCCAGTTTAGCCACTTGTTGTTAAATCTCTGATAGACCATTCGGATGATAAATAACAAATTCTTGTGTGTGAACTGAGTTATACATCCGACAACTATTAAAAAAAATATTATGTTTAAAGGTATGTTCATGGCAATAAGTAGCAAAATGGATAAAAAAATGTTAAATATTAATAGTTTTTTAATAACATTACATCTAAAACCCCAATTATAGTAAATATGAAGAATTATTAGTTTAAAAGTTTAAAGTTATTAGTAAAAGTAATATCGCCAAAGTCGTCTTCTAGCATAATATAAAACAAGCGCACGAACTTTAAATGAAAAGTTGTTTATGAAACCTCCACTTCATTTTAAGAAGTTTCTAACTATACTAACAAGATGGGGGTGCGAGAATCAAAGGTTTTGCAGAATATAAAATATGATCTGTGTTTAAAGTTTTACGTTTATCGCGATTATAAAAAGGCACAAAGAAACACGGACATCATTAAATATACGTGAATATTAACTGTATACATGATATACTTCTCAGTAACATATAAAAGAGAAGAATACTACGGATATTACAAAGGAATCCGAGTCTGGGATTGTGACCCAAATGCAGGTTTACAAGGCCTTTGTACATAATCTCGCTACTCAACATTTTTCTTCAAAGAAAGTCAATAGAAACTACTCACCGCTGAAAAGTTACGGGCACTATTGCTAACGTAACAACTAAATTGTAAAAACTGACTAATGCTTGAGACTTGTGACCCAGAAGTAGGTTTATAAGAGCATTTCACATTATTATAACACTCGCCGTCTTCTGCTAGCGCTACAAAACACTTTCTTAAACTAAGACACAACGTCTTGTATATTTTTGTCAAAAGGAATATTTATTTTGTCATCTTCTCTGCACACTAAAACCCCTTTTGATGTTCTGATGGTTAGTGTTATAGTTAACATTTACCCTATTCAGCAGGATATTTTTAAAATATACCGTCAAACCGCCAAACACTATCTGTCAGTTACGGATGGTGCTGCTAACATGAAATCGAAAATTTCTAATTAGTTACTTATTACGAATTTATTTAAATATTCTATTTTTTGTAGCTATCAAAATCCGATGACAAAAAAGTGGTACTGCATCCGGTGACGTTAAAATCATCAGGCCTATATAGATGCGAAGTATCAGCGGAGGCACCAAGCTTTGCCTCTGCAGCTGGAGAGAGCAAAATGGAGGTAATATGTAAGTATTCACTTATTTTCTCAATCCGTAAAGCTAGACAAAAAGCAAAAATTATTTTGGTATTAATTAGCAACTGATTTTACTTATATGTATAATTAATAGGTTTGCCAAGTTGTCCTTATTATAGAAAAATAAATATGTATATGGACAAGATTTTTTGGAATAGGTGCTTTCATAGATACAAAAAAAACTAACTTGGTTTTACATAATATCTCATTAAGTTATTAGAGTCAGAAGCTTCAGCACTTCTTTAGCAGTTTATTGAGATTAAATGTGTTTAATAATTTGTAATATTCGTAGGTAAGTTATCCATAAAATTAGAAAACCAATTTTCAACCACTTTGTATATTAAGTCAATGTATTAAGGTGGAATTTTGGCCTAATAATATATCTAATACGAAGCCGGGAGATAGTGGCGAGTCATATTAGTTAGATTCAATAAAATTGCTTTAGTACAGCTTGTCTTGTACTGACGCAGGTACAGCAAGTACGAGCAAGATTAAAAAATGTCACCTAACGTAATCCTGTTGTTACCCCATCCCATTATGTTGCTTCCCGTAAGTAACTGACGTAAATACCCAAAAATAGTTAAGTTTTTACAATCTAACGGTAGGAAGTTATCAAAAGAGCAAAGGCATTTTTCTTATAAACATGTCACTAAATTATTGATGAATTTCTAAGAATATTGTATTGAAATTTATCAACATGCGACGACAAACTTTATTTTCTTCTGTTTATATTTAATTTTCTTTGTGATTGATAAGGGTCGGGACTTTTCTTTAAACATTTTTATATTACGATATTACAAAGCCTTAAGGAAAATATTTTGTTATCAATTTATTTATCCCGTTTGTATAACTTACGTTAACGTTTTTGTCAATAGAGAAATTGAAATTTATATGTCGGATTAAACTTTTCATTCAGATACGAAAACAAATGTGATAATTTGTAATTTAGTTTATTAACACAAAAATTAAATTATTTTTTTAAATTTAGTTTGGGTGGGAAAGGTTTTAAACGTTCATATTATTCTTTGTTTTCTATTACCCATGATTGCTAAATTACAGTACCAATACTCTCCCACAAGTATCCTTGATTATCAGTTACTTAACAATTATTCCAAATAAGAATATACTTTCATCTAGATAAATAATGTTGGCTTATACAGTAATGTCATCTTATTGATTTCTCTGTAGACTTACCGCGTGAAGGGCCGAGAATAACAGGCAACGAGCAAGAGAATAGACGAGGGGATTCTTTATTTCTAAACTGCACGTCTGGCCGATCTTATCCTGCAACTGTTTTAAGTTGGGATATCGACGGTGAAAAAGTAAGTTTTTAACATTGGAATGCGATGTTTATTACCATGGAGTTTTTCAGTTGTTAGTTTAAATATCCTCTAATTTATCTCGAAAAAAGCCAAGTTTTAAAAACAAAGCAAAGCCACATTATAGAACCCAGAAAGTGTGAACAAGTATAGTTTTAAACGCTTACTAAATATTAAAAAATGAAAGTGTCAAATAGTAAAACCAAGGTAAGTATTAAAAAATAAAATAAATATGAAAGAATATATTTAAAAGAATAAGCACAAACTATGTAACAAATACACACTGCTACTACTTTTTTAAGAGACAAAATTAAAAATTATAAATACATTTTTTATTTAATTTTTTATAACGCTTTAAAATAATCCTAAACCTAGCAGATATCCAAGATTATTACTTACGCAATTTTCAGGTTAGTGTAAAACAAATTAAAATCTCAGTCCCATATAGTAAAAATATATTCTATCATTATCTTTAAAATATTTTAAATAAAAATCATCAACTATTATAAACATATAATTATCTAAAATTGGTTGGAGTTGATTAAATATCCAATAATTAAAATTGGCTTTCAACCTAAACCAAAACGGATAAATCCCTCTCTCATCTTAACTAATAGCCTACGAAATCATGAAGTAAAAACTCGAAAATCTGAGCGGGGCTAATTTAGAATTTTTCTCGGGTTTAACTTTTATAAAGTTTTGAATACTTTTCTGATTAACAATCTGATAATGGCTATAATCTTTCCAAACTTCTATTGTTCGCTCAGCCTGTACGACCTTTCGGGTTTTTATTAAACCAAGAACTTTGATAAATTCTTTTGTTATGTAAATGCGTAAAATAATTTAGGTTTGCGTAAATGAGCCTTAAATATACAACTTGCAAAACATTTGTCTATGGTAATTTTCATTTCAATTGTAGTAATTTCTTGTAATTCTAATTAATGTTATTTCAAGTAGAACTAACACTTTAACGAGCAAATATCTTATATTTTTAAATTGATCTCCAGAATGTTAAGAGCATTTAATAAATTTACTTTAGTACTTTTTGGAATTCTCAGAGAAATATAAAATATTCATCATACAGACTTAAATGTTAAAAATATATATTTAGTAATGCCTCCAAATTTTTATAGTTAAAGTCTCATTATTTAAATTCAAAATTATTTTCAAATTACTTTCAATTTACTGTAAAATTGTGTAAAGAAGTTAAATTATAATGCAGACTTGAATTAAAAATTGTAATTTAAAAATAAACACAATAACATCCCTTTTTTTAAATTATATCTTTACCATTATTTGTCCTTATTCATTAAATCTGAAATTCTGGGTCACATTTTCAATAAAAGGTTCAAAAAACAACTTCCACATATTATAAAAGTAGTAAAGTACAAAATATGATAAATAAAACAACTATCCATAGTAACGATATTTAAATGAAAAAATGTATTTAAAATATAGGATGTATCATATTTAGAAATTTGAATTCTGTATAGCCATAATTTATTTCGTATTTTCTTACATTGCTTTCAACAAATGATCAATTAATTGTTGAAAAGGGGATCAAATAACAAAGAGTCAATGCTAATGGAGTTGTATTGTTGGGAATATCAAGCTATGAAAGCCTATCTTGATTTGTCACTAATCGTCTTCAAATGTTTACACGGAATTTAGGATGCCAGTTATTATATTTTTTTTTTCAAAATGAATTATTACAATTGTTGCTGTTCAAATTCAATGATCATAAAAAGACGATACGACTACCATTAAACATATTTTGATTCCACCCTTAATGCTTTCTATTAATTCTTATTTTTCGTTGTTCTCTTTAGTCCATTTATTGAAATACTAACCTATCACAAGGTATAGTTGAAATGATAAATCTTAGTACAAGATGGTTTTATCTTTACTTCAAATTAAAATATTCTTGTAAACTTTTTTTTTGAAACCTTTACATACGTCCGAAATCCATCCAGACTTACGTTGAAATATTATGTAAAGAGTTGTACGTATATATTGTTGTGGATGGTATAAATTTATATTTGAAATTCTCAAATAACAAACTACTCCAAATTTCTGAAAATGTTGCAATTAAATTTCTGGCCTTGAAAAATGTCATGTTTGTCCCTATTAAACCGTAAATTTTTACCAAATATCCTCTAAAGGTACTACTGTTGAATCTTCAAAATAGCTAATTGCATAGACAGTACAATCCTTTCAGTCCTCAACGGTTTGCGTCTCGCTTATTATTTTGAAATTTAGTAGTCGAACGCAGAGAATTCGTGGATTGAACTCTTTTAGACTGGCTAACTGGGTTTTTATTGCATGGAATAATTACTAATATTATTTGTATGTTTAGGTAACAGATCCAAACTTATTAGTCGAGTATCCGCCTATACAACACGCGCACGGCTTGTTGTCCACTGCACTTGGCTTGCGAGTACCCCCAGGTCGTACGATGCAAGTTCGCTGTACTGCCAGAGTGGCTCTGGCCTGGAGGGAAGGGAGTGAAGCTGTAGTGGGGAACAGCCAAGTAGCTGATAGTAAAGAAGCGATGTTATTAGGTAAGTCAACTTTCAAAAAAATATTTTGATAATATTCATGAACAGTACGTAGATTTGTAAGAGGTTATGCGACGCGTCAACCAAAAACGGCAACTTTTCGAGACTATCAAAAAGAGAAAAGTAGCATATCTCGGTCACTTGCTTATCATGAGAGATACGAACTTCTACAGCTTATTATGATGGGAAACGCAGCTGGAAGGAGAGGTGTTGGTCGCAGAAAAAAGTCATAAAAAATAAAATTAAAGTAAAATTTTAATGAAGCCATATTTCCATCATTCGGTATTTACAAGATTTTGTAAGGTAAAGATTTTGTTGTTTGTAAGATTTTGCAAATACCCGAAGCGACGCAAGAGCAGGCTGCTTGTATTAAACACACTTGCAAATTGATACTGATATTTTCCAAGAATGCCTGAAATCCTATTCAGCCAAGCCTTTGATAACGACAATACGAAGATATTGTATTAAATCACGACTAATTAGTTATTCCCCTTGTTTCTCAAACGATTTCATTAACATCCATAATATTCATATTCTAATGGCGCTTGAGGAAGTTTATTTAGATAATTGTTTTACATTATTTCGAAATAAATAATATTTAGCAATTCTCTGAATTAAATAGATTTATATTAATCAACGTTCACCTTTTCAACTTTACCTTTATCTACTTTTAGGGTTAAAAATAATTTCATCGGTTTATTCAACTCAAAACTCTTTTATGAATAATAATCGGAATTCTATAGATTAAAGAAGAAAAATCTACATACTTTATATTGAGTTATTTAATTCTGTTTTAATAATCTCAATATTTATGGTAATGAAAACCACATGTTTAAGCAAATATTAATTTATCATTTATTATTTTACCAATGATGTTTAATTAAATTTACATGTTTGAACTACTTGTACCTCTTTAGTACATAATATATCGTTGATGAGTATCTGTTAATAATCATGAAATTTCTGATTGAATTGATACAGCATATTTCGTATCGAGTACAAAAAAGGTTTTTTCTTACGAAAGGAAGCTAGTCATTGCTTTGACTCCGAGGGTTGAAAATCGTAATATCTTACAAGGCTATGAAAAATTCTAAAGTATTATAATGATAGTAATATGTTAGTATGAAAATACTTTATATATATATTATTTAAAAATCATATTACGTTTATTTCAAAACGCTCAAGTACTTATTAAACACCATCATTGACTTTCGTACACTTTTCGTTTTAGTGATAGAACAAGAACAAAAGAACTCATTTCTTCTATGAACTACAGATTTTCAACCGACTACTATCCCGAAAATATTTACTAGTTAACAAGTTTTATTGAAAAGCTGGTTGTATATAGCTTAGAATTTCGCAATATTACTTCCGGCTCTCTTTACGAACTTTCTTAATCTACTACTTCAAGGAATATGCGCCAATACGTTTACCACAAGGAACTAAGATATTTTTATTCTGCTCTAACAGCTTCAGTGTGAATGAGACAGGAATATATCACTGTGATGTATTTGCAGAATATGTGAAACAGGATTCGTATCTGGCTTTATTATGTAACTTGTTACCTAACTTTGAGCAGCTCTATCTCAGCACGTACTTGATACTTTGTTAGGCAGTTGGGAACAAAAAAAATATGAATTTAATTAGAACTAGTTAGATTGAAACAGACAAAATTATAACGCCATACTTTTGTCTCTACAAAGTAAGTAACTTTTTAACATGGCTTGCTGTTCGCATCTATTATTAGATTTTGTCTTTTAATCAATTCAATTAAGCTAAATGATTTGAGAAACAGATTATGTAAAAATCGCTTCTTATAAAAAGGTTGCTTGAACTAAAATATTTTGAGTTTGTTTGGATTTTAACTACATATTGCGGGACGTGTCCATACAGTGTATAAAACGACTTTGGGTCATTTTAAAATATACACATTCGTTATTAACGTCGACCGAAATTCAGAAATGAATAGCAGTCCATAACAAGTAAAGTTGTTGGTTCTGATGACTTTTCTTTTTAAAGAAAATTGTGTCATACAGTATTCATATTATCAACACTTCGCAGCGGCCGCGCTTTTCAAAGAGTGATTTTCAACTCAGTTTCAAAATGTATGGCAGCTATTACGTAGTTTCAAGTAGTGAATTTATAGTTGCGGAAGATTTTATTGCTTTCGTATTAAATGGAAATAACTACAAATTGACAGTTTTAAATCAAGTTGCTGGAACAAAAAATCAAATAATTATGTGTATGACGACATTCTGTATGGAATTTTTTGAGAAATAATTTAAGGCAAAGGTTATAATTAATATATTATTATATATTTATTTTATATATTAAAATTCTTGGTATTTCAGCTGCTCATGTATGTGATGTATGCGATAATGAATATTTCTTTAAACTTAATTGTTCCATGAAAAAACAAAATAAATATTATATTTTCCTTAAATTTTCTTGAAATGGGTTGTTATTTTTAGTGTAGGTATGTTCGCTTTTGTAGTTGTAATATTTATAATCTAAGTTTTTTCTAAGGTCTGAGTAATCATGAAAATCGTATACCTATTAATATATAGCTACATTTTACTATAATTTTCAATTGGTGTAAAGTTCTAAATATCCACTTTCAAAGGTTTTTGGTTCATGGCTCTAACACTATCGTGATAAGATTTAATATCAAAGTTTTTGTATTTAATAAAAACTCAATAGACTGAAAATTTAATGTCTAAAACGATTATTTATTCAAGCCGATCCTAACAAGCTCTTAACGTCAGAACTTATTGAAATTTAAAGAGGCCGACAAAACAAAGTTTTTTAAAGAGCTATCATCGTTTCATTTTCAAAAAGTAAGTCCATTAACTGGAATAATAAACGTCTTGTTTGTTTCAGTGCGGAGCTCAAGCGCGGCGTCTACATTAAGTATAATATTGTTAACACTTTCTGTTCTTCAACTTCTGAGTTTAATACATTTAGAAACGTGATAAATTATAACTAACTTATTATTAACCTCGTTACACTGAATACCCAACTCGAAGGACAATCGTTAGGCACGTTGGATAGTTATGTTTCTATCTTAGATAAGTTCATTTCTCCCAAGAGTTATACTCAATTTTTTTATCTCTGAGACGAAATTGACTGTATTGGAAGTTGAAAATAAAATCGATTACCGATTCTTTCAAATTATTTATTTAAAAATAATTAAGAGAAGAATTTGAAATATTAATAAATGAGAGGAGTTGTTATCGTAGTTATTTACATTTATTACATTTATTTATACATATATTTACATTTATTATAAAAAAAATTATTACGTTCTTCAACGATTTTTTGCCTTATTAATTTTATTTTTGTCATAAAAGGAACCCTTATAGGTTCACTTCGTTGTTTTAAAAACTGAGTCACACAGCTTCTGTTTCAAGTCTAAGTTATTTAATATTTAGTATAGATTATTGCAAATTTTTAATAAACTTTTATTTGTCGAAAACTATGGAGTAAATCGTATTATTTTACGATTCAACAAATCGGTATCGTAGGTACAGTACTAAACCATTATCAAAACTTGTTATTGCACGTGTCAATTAAGTCTCTGAGAAAAAAAAAACTAAGTATAACCATTTATCCATTATCAAGTTAGTAAACTTTGTCAATATCGAATACATATCTATAATTATTATAAGTAATTGATGCTTACTACTTTTTGCGTATGAAATATTTATTTTTATAGACAAAGGAGTCAATTTTTTTACGAGTTCAATCAACAGCTTTTTATTGTTATCTATCTACATTTTGTTACTGTAAATACATCTCTAGGGACGCCTTCTTAGATATTATTAAAAATGTAAATATAATAGATGAACTTGTTTTGTATTATTGCGTTTAACTAGTCTAACTGTACTTATATATTTATCGATATGTTATTATGAATTTCATGTGTTTGATATTTGGTTCTTTTAATAAATTTGATAAGATTAAGGCTAAAGGGAGTTTTATTTTACTATACCTAAAGAGTAAACATATTATTATATTATAGGCACTAGAGATATAACTTAGTTCGTTAGTTCGCAACTAAGTATAACAAGTACCTACCCATTGATGGGTGACATTAACGTATTAAATTTGGGAAACACTAAATAGAGATCTTTGGCAGGTTAGGCGTAATGAATGAAAATATGTTTTTTGTACCAAAAACAATAGATATTTTTATTAATAAAAGGAGCTTGTCGCTATTGACTTCAATATATTGTTTTGTTTTTCCGAAGTTGATACGTTGAAAATAGAGCATTAAGTGTACTGGTGTAAAAAATAAATAAAAAATCAAAGTTTACACATATTTCTATGTACAACCATAGATGATTTTGAACAAAATTATAGTATCGTTTTGCTAAACAGATTTTAGTTCAGTATCGGTATTGTATGATAGTGAAGCCCTGGTCAGTTGAAGCTTGTGGTGGGCTATCTCTCTTCAATATACACCTTAAGTAATCGAAAAGAGACGAAAGGAGTTATTCTGTGTGAGTACAGTCCTAGGTATCTACCGTCTATTGCACAATATCAAATCTTGAACTACTTAATGGTAAGTATAAAGTTGGGAAATTACATTCTAACAATACTAGCGGCTATGCACGGTTTTTCTACTATAATATGCATATATTATTAATATAAGCAATCATGAATCAATCTGTATATTAATGAAAACAAACCTTTAATAAAATCCGTTGTGTTGCTCTAAAAGACTAGACGACGTAAATACCTTTAGCATTTAGCTACTATTTTAGCTTTATATTAATACGGTTTAAATAATGGACTATATTACCAACGTTAGGTCTAAAATATGATTGTACACAATAAACTCCTTTCAAGTTAAACATTATTAAAGTGCCTTAGGTCACGCAAGCATTGGCTTTAGTAAAAATATCTTGATATCAATCTACATCTTTATTACGTTGTTTAGACTGACTTTATTTTTACCAGACAAGTTTTATTACTATACATATATAATTACAATAGTATATACCTGATCTACGGATTTATGGGTGTATGGTGTGTTTTCTGAATTTCGAGAATTTTATATTGTTGCCAATCTTGCGAGATTTTATGAATCATATAAAGCAAAAGTATATTTGCTTCATTGACGTTTTTTAATTAAATAATAAAAAAAATTTTCTTTTTCAAATGAACAACATAGTATATGAAACGTTTTAGTTATTTTTATTTTGATGAAATCAAGATTTTCAATGTATAAATATTGATTTCGCTGATATCTTTTAATTTTATAATTAAAATTATTGACATATACAACATATTATTCATAACATTTTTGTTATTTTTAATTTTATCAAAATCTCGCGAATTTTACGAATCGTTGTATTATTGTACGTATATAATTGTACGTACTTAATACATTTGACACATGTCTTAGTTACAGTTAAGCCGAAATTTTCGACTCCTCTGTGAATAAATAATTTATTTAGAATCTATTTACCTATTTTGTTGGTCTAATTATAACGATTATGTATTCAAATTGTGTTTCGAGGTCTTGTAACATATCAGTCGATTATTGAATTATTAACCAGTTCTAGAACTGATATATATACAATCTCGCCAGATATGGAATTGATTGATTTGTATATATAATAAAATAATTTTAAATAATTATTCTTCAGCCGCAATCACTTCGTTGAGGGCCTTTTGTTATTCAGAAATCTTTATGGACGGCTAACCAACGCTTAAACATGATAAGTAGAATTGTACAGGAATTCAAAGAAAAACTACAATCCATGATTCCCAAAGAGTTCTATATATATCTCCAAGGGTCAATGACGAGTGCCTGAAGGCCCCACGTGAGCCTAATTCGACGAGGGATCGGTGACATGTAAGACAGGGATCTACTTACTTGGTAGTAATTATCAAAATATATTTAATGTTTGTAATCCAGTCTGAACATAGTTTCGGAATTTCGTAATGATTTCATTATATGACAGTCTTGAGGTACTTTCTCTCTCTCGTTTTTTTTTTATAGAATTTGTATATATGAGAAAGCAGAAAGAAACAAAAGGGCTCTATCTACAAGTAAAGGACATGCTAGTATGTGGTGTTACGGGTATAATAAGTTTCAGATTCTCTTATTTATATTGATAAAGACATGTTAAAATACACAATTATGAATACTGAAAACAAGTTTGGCATTCTAAAATTATTCATTTCACATCATTCTTTATTTTACATTTTTTTGAAATATCTACTGTTATACAAATAAAAGGAAAACAACCTGTAGCTTTTCTGCGACTGGACAAAGCCTCTATTTATTAAGAAGAGGGCTACTTCCGTACAAAAGGCTTTGTCTAATACAAATAGAGTTTTTTTAGAATAACCAACAAAAGATTCGGTTTTCATTCTGTTGTAGTACATGTATTAGTTTCTTTGGTATTTTGTTCGAATGAATAAACATTTCTGTGAATTTCTTTTCTACAATTTTTGTCTATGTTTTGCACCAACCTAAATATTTGTTAATATGTAATTATTATCCGGACTATATTACATACTTTTATTCATAGTTCGGTCGATTTATAAAATATATATATTTTTATAAACCTATAGAAAATTGATAGCTGCTAATTGTCTTCAATATAGTTAAGCATATTTGAAGTTTTATATGTTATATGAATTAATAACAATTCTCTTTATAAGATTAATAGAAAACTATGTTTCTATAATAGTAAAACACTTAACAGGTTATGTCATGCCTGTACCAAGAATAACGAGGATACAAATTTAAAAAAAATCCTGCTAACGGATCTAAATATTTCTCGACCTAATTGATATGTTAGGTCCAGTTGTCGGCTCCAAAATATCAACTAGGGCCGACCTATCTCATTCGTCGGCGGGATATGACACAAAAACATTCAGTACAAATGTAAAATAACACCAAATGGATATGTATCTTGATTAAATTTGTTTTATATTAAAGCGATAATTTTCACAGTGGCAGCGGCCATGGATGCGCTGTCACCGTCAGTCGTCTTGCATTTGAATTCTAAAGCGTTTATTCTCGATCGATGAGATAAAATTTGGTGTACTCGTTTAAATTAGATGACGACAATTGTTAGATAGGCGAGATTATTATAAAGGCAATATGGTTGACTGCCAAGATGGCGGTTTCAATTTTTGTGCACGCCTATGATATGGGTATCAAACGAAAGGATTTGCAGAATAGAATACAAAGTAATAAGTGGTATTTGGGCTTTTGTAGCTTGTATTTTAATTTCTGTATTATTAAAATCATAGTACATCCGTTCCATAAAAGTGAGAAACATTGGAACTTAATAAGTTATAATACATATTTGTTCAACTATAATAGAAATGAACTTTTACATTTGTTCTATAATTATATGTTACACTTTGACAAAGTAGTAAAATACAGGGTAGGGCCAGTTAGAACAAGTAATAACAAGTTTCGTCAACAGAACCGTCCCTTTTAAGTGACGTGTCAGGGTTATACTGACCAAGTCATAATCAGATTATATTGCTGTTTGTTCTTTTCATTTTTACTGTTATATCATACTTTTTGCCTTTTTTATGTTGATAATATTATTATTTCTTTATGTATCATCAATGTGAGCTTGATTAATGTCAAGGAGGTTATACTTGCTCCTGGGTGACGAGCTTCAGACGCTGCTCGGCTTGCTGTCTAAAAAATATAAAAAACCTGACATTTGTTAATCATTGTATGTTTTATTATTCGTCATAGTTATAGGTACTTGCTCGTATTAACATTTGCTATAATTATACTTTATATAGCGTTATTATATTTGAGCTAAATATATACTTATTTAAATATAATTTTAAATTATTAAATATATTTATTTTAATATGAGTTAGCAACACCTTTGATAACTTTACATTTACGGGTACCTTTTATTTTATTCCAAGACTGTATATAACCTCTGTTCTGATTGGCCTGGTGACCATTGGCAGTGGTGTGGTTAGTTTTTAATATAGATTACTCGGTTTCCGGTTTAAGTGCATATTATTATAGTCTTGTGCGTGTTACTGTGCGGTATTGGTCCCATGTAGATATCGTGTGGTTTTGAGGTTATAAAAAAGGTATTGATAGTAGACTTTTTTCTACAACAAGGCAGTTTATTTTTTTATTTAAAATCTCATATTTCTTCTTATCGCCAGAAATATTCTTGACCTTTACGTTTCATTTTCCTATTTACTGTAATGTTTTCAACATCGAGTATTAAGGTAATGTAAGAAAACTACGAAATAACGGTAGGCGATCTTGTAATTCGATCTTAAATCCGTTTAAGATTTAATACACAATTTTTTAATTTAATTTTTTTTTCGTTAAAGTAATTTAACGTTTGAGGCATTCTATCAGACTGAGAAGGTAAACAAAGAAAACAGTATGAATATCTTGTATTTATCTTAGGATCCAGACTGAGTTCTAGAAATATATTTTTTTAATGTCAAGTTTTTTGGATAAAGTCATAAGGGATGATACTAAGAATTATTCTAAGGAATGACAGCTATGCATTTTGGACAACGAGCAAAACGATTTGATTTTGATTGAGAGAAAGAGATAAAATTGATTAAAAAATAATAATTTTCTTTAGTCAAATCAGACTACTAAATGTGTCTGTCAGTTATCATTATAAACTTTAATAATTTTGACTAAGAAGTTTGGCTGAGACTGAAAATATCTAAAACTAGGTAAAGTATGATAGGTTTTTGAACTTTGGTTGTGATCTTTATCCTTTATATAAATATTTTATGGAACCTTTTAGTCTGTGTTTGATTTCCATACTAATTTATAATATTAGTAGAGTTGAAGATTTAAAAAATTTTAGCAGTCTAAATAAGGAAGGAGATTCAATTTAATTGTATATTTTTTAGAAATTATTTACATTTTTAGAAATAATATAAAAACTTCAAAGGCGGTCCCTTTTCAACTCATTGGTTTTGGCCCTTGGACTTCAAAGATGGACAGAGAATTCTCACTTTAATAACAATCGAACTGGGTTTATATGAAATTAAAATATTCTGAAAAAGGCACATAACCACACAAAAAAATAAATATCCTTTTCTTATATACATACCTAGAAAAGTACATAAAACAGTCTATGTATTATAAAAAAAATAAAATTGTACGTCAACATAAAAAAGTGTTAAGTTTTTATTTTATTAGCAACATGGAAAACAGAAAAGCTTTGAAGTTTGTTTGAAATTCTAATTGAGTAGTCTATTAAAAGTTTAGTAGTAATTGTATGATCATAAAACACGTTTATTTGCACACTGTTCACGCATTTACACGTAGGGATGCTACACCCTTTGCGTGCCCTTAGTTATTAAATCGCAGTTCGTGTTGTGGCAACACCACTTAAAATATACCTAACATTTTCATGCAAAGGTTACTTTTAACACCCCAAAAAGTGAGAGAGCTCATGAAATTAGTGTATTAATTTTACAAATTTATATCAAGGAACTTTTATTTATATTTGTAAATAATATATGAGAAACTTTCTCTTTCGTTGAACTTGCTATTCTTGAAAATCTGTTGTTGATCACTTCACACAAACCTTCAGATCTTTTGTGAATTTTCGTAATAATCTAAACGAGTGTAAGCCATGTACTGTCTCTTTCGCACAATTGCAATATTAAGTTTAATAACAGGGACACATTTATACTTAATACACAACAGAATTAAGAATTTAGTATTACAGAGGTGCTCCCATGACGATTATCGCTAAAGACTAAAACATAATTATTCTTCAATCTTAAGTTTTGAACCGCTTTTACCTCGGACACTTACACTTAACTGGTAATCCATAATATATAGGTTGAAGTTAGGAAATTGTATTATTTTATGTATACAGACTACGGAAAAATATTGTAAAAGTTATAAAAATTTTGTATGGTTAAAAAACATTTCTCTTGCTACAATTTTACAAAATCCACGAAGCTTACTCTTTTTCCTATTCACTACAATAGTCATAACTGTACCAATTTTCAATTTTATTTCTAGCTATGTCTGAGTATTTCGAAACGAATAAGCAAGCTCAATCTTCGATGAGAGAGTATTTTCAAGTGTTTATATTGTACTCAGTTTTTGTACTATTGTTTGTACGATTGTTTGGCCGGAATTAAAAAATATTATTTCTCTGAACTTTAAAATAACTTTTAAAATTGACTTGGACTAAATTACAATTGCATTGGTACTTTGAATCTAGGTGAGTATCCTGGATGAGACTTTATTAATTACAGGAATAATCATTAAAATATTGAAAGGAATAAATAAATAAATAGGATAGGTTACTTCTAACACTCTTACAAAAATAAAAGAATTTGCAGGTTAACTCTAATTTTTTATCCTTCCTACGAAAGTAGATGTTGCAGTAGTGGATTACTCTGAGTGCTGGAACAATCTTCTTCTTTCTTCCTGATATCTCATCAAAATATTCTTGGAATATCTAGGATACATGGTGGTTCTATCATTATGTCTATTTCAATTAATACATTTTTTCTGTGAAATAAATAATTGTTTTATTGACATGACAATGTATGTCATTTTCTTCCCTGTGGATTGTTGTTAACCTGAAGTATAAAATTAGGCACTTAAAATATTGATTAAAAGAAAGTAGAATAATAACCAAGTTTTGGCATAGAACCCAAATGAAGTTAAGCTTCCAGCCATAACTAATTTATGAGATGAGTATGGCGTAATTTTCTCTTAATTTTTAACATTAGCCCAGCGAGAGGCGTTTTGGCTTCGTTCCACAGTTTGGTGCACTATACGACCATAAGCAAATGAAACAGCGTTATATCAGAAATCATTATAATTGTTCAGAGATATGAACAAACTTTTTGTTTTATCTAAGAGTACAGCGATACGTATAAACATGCATTTTAG
Organism: Limenitis camilla; assembly: GCA_905147385.1. Lineage (NCBI taxonomy): Eukaryota > Metazoa > Arthropoda > Insecta > Lepidoptera > Nymphalidae > Limenitis > Limenitis camilla. Next base: position 9,770,035 of record LR990230.1, on the reverse strand, counting down.
TCAGAAAATTGAACAGTGTCCGAAACTAGTGACTAAAGAGTAAGTTTAAGGTCTTCCTTGCCATGATTACGATAAAAGTAAAAAACTTACGATCTCCTCAATAACGAAGATATAATACACACTAAACTGCTTTACTTGCACAACTTTTTATTTTCACTGCGTAAAATCACTTGAGAGACTCAGATTTATCGGAAATCAAAGGATATACGAGTAAACTGTATATCTAACTCCTTATAAACAAATCTACAGTTGCACAGCTTGTTCGCGAACTAATATAAAATCATAATACCGATATCCTACCCCTCCAACAAGTATCATTAAAGGCTATTTTGATAAATGGTAGCCAGGTTACAACGAAAGTTTCATCAAAACGCTGCCTGGGTTGGATACATGAAAGTATCCTTACAAAACAGCGAGATAGATTGCGTATCAAACTACATCAGATCAGTCTGACACAAAGCAGTATTAGCAGTACTAGTCTATTATTCGTGTACTTTCACAGTACCTCTATATGGTCTACAACAATTCACTAATAAGTTCGTAATCGATCGAAATATAATATGAGAACTTCAATCCGAGTTCAGACAATGAATTTTATTACCGAAATAATTACTCTACCAAGTCACGTAAGAAAGCTTGGCATTAATCCAATAAAACCACTCGCCAAATAATCCTTTCGTGGGTCTCTAAATATATGCATACATTGTACCTATATACTCGGGGTGTTTACTGGATATGTAGGTATTATCGTGGATTATGTCATATTCATTAAATAATTGCTATAAATACATTTAGACAGTGCTGAAGCCTTCGGAAATGGTCAAAAGTATAAAAATATAGTAGGATGAAACAAACACATTGGAAAAATAATTTACGGGCGATCTGAGGTTGGAAAGTGGAAAAGAGGGAGTTTTAAGGGTAAAAAACGCTTCATCTCAATTTCCGGCAAAACTAAAAGTCCTATGGAATAAAGTTAAATGGCAACGTTGTAGATAATAAAAAGGTCTACAACTTTTGTCTTTACACTATTTTGACATAACCTCAAAATTTATGGGAAAAATTCAAATAACCAAGTTTTTATTTTTTTATTTTTATCAACTGCAAAAAAAATTGGTGAAAACACCTTTTTATGTCCGAAATACTTACACTGTATTTTTTTATTTAACATATTTGCCTTCTTTTAACCTTATTTTGACTAAACATCGAAAAAGCACTTCAGAAATCCCACTTCTCTATGAAATACCTACCAAAAACACCAATCCATATATAATAATACCAAAAACTCCTCTCGTATTTGAAATTGAGACATCTACTGGAATATATTGGGTCTGATCTGTTTATTGTCTACTGGAGTTAGGATTTGCTTGACCATTTGAATTAGCAACACCGTTGATAACTTTATATTCGCGGGTTATATGACCCGTTTCGATAGACTTAGGCCAGTTGTCCAACGGAGCTCGCCTGGTGAATATTATGGCTGTGGTGTGGTGTGGTGTCGTGATGCTAGATCGTCTCCAATACTATAGTTTGGAGTAAGTTTTTAATTTAGTTTTAATATTATTATTATTATCTTGCGCGTGTTACTGTGCGGTATCAGTCCCATGTAGGAAACAAATGTGATATTAATATTTCATAGTTATATAGTTTATAGACCTGAAAGTTAGATTAGCTACTTTTTATCCCTAAAATATTCTTAATTAATAAAGTATGTTTATAATTTTGAGAGTGCCTGTCTAGTTTCATCACGGTCGCTAGTATATTATAAAAGCTTATTATATCTCATCTAATCGCAAGGAGTTGTAAACCTTCATGCAACATTAAATCCATTAGGATGGATTTTGTCAGCAATTATATGGACCCCTAAAATTATTGAAAAAACGACTTACATTTAAATTATCTGTTCAGTCTTTTCAAGTCTAGATTAATATCAAAACGATGTTATTATTTCTAGAATTTTCGTTTCATTTAATCTATACATCCATAGTAATATTGTAAATGCGAAATTGTGTTTGTTAGTTTCTTGTTGTCATTTTTCCACTTTAGATTTATTGTATAGGAATAGCTTTAAAGACATTTAATTGAATTGAATATTTTTATACATACATACATAGCATATACTTGCTAAGTTTAGGATGATAAATTTCTGTGTTAATTCGAAGTTTCTATAGGGCATAGCAAATTAATTTCAAATTATTCTCTCTATATATTATGCTTATTAACTCTCTAATTGAGATACAATCCGTATACCGAGAGATGTGCATTATCGACTACCTAATTAAATTATATCAATAACTAGATTTCGAGAATTGGATATAAGATTTATATTGTTAACTTTATTAAATTGTTTAACGGGAAGTATTGAATATAAACTTTGCAACACATGCCCACGACCCCACCTATGGTCGCTATAGTGGAGAGATAAGGGCTTATTTTGCATTATAGAAAGGATGATTTTTACGCAAGAAGGTTGACTTATTTTCGGAACTTGTGTGACTTCAATATGCTGGGCATTTAAATATATTTTTTTGAAATTTAGTGTAATTGCTGGAGAAGTGCTCATTTATCTAAGTGTAATATGTAATATGTTCTGGTCAGGAGGTCGAGCATTGAAGGAGAGTGTTTACTGGTAATAAAAAGGTCCTTTAATCGTGATCCGGGGTCACAAGCCCCAAGTAATTTTCGGCGTCCATCTAGATTGAACATTATTTTAGTCTTTTGAGTGTCATGTGCTGTAAATCTCCCGTGTAGCTTACAATAGATAGAAAATAATTTTCTGAATTTCATATGTAAAAAATATTTTGACCTCTTTTTTGATTTATAAGTATTATGATCTCCTAAGTAACAACGTAAGATGAGTTTTAAGACTAAGCAAACATGTTTCAAATATTACTAGTAAGTAATACGAAGATATCAGAAATAAATTCGTACTATGTGAGAGAGTTTAAGTCAGTTACGTAATGAGTTGGGCTCAGTCGCCACATAGTTTAACAAAATCTAATTTTCTTAGTTTATTAAATAATCACATTACTAAATTTATTTTTAACAAAGACATATTGTAATTGATCTTAAAGTTTATTCTTTTTCGCCAACGAAGTCAAAGGCTTTAAGATCTTATGATATGTTTTATAGACTCAAACGACTCCAAAATTATAAAACAACAAGACATATCTTCAAAAGCTCTACCTACGCATAGATTTAACACGAAAAAGTTTTTATATTTACAAAATTCACAATATTTGAATATAATATTTGGTAAATTCAACCCTTTATCTTTTTATATGCATAGTACGTCGTCACAAAATTTCATTTTCATACCTCTGACAGGTTGATAATCTTCTTCTCTGATTCCCCTCACGACAATAACAAGATTTATTTCGAAATTCAATCCGATGTTTCAAGTCTTATTACTGAGAAAGTCGTTGAGTTAAAAGAGTAAATCCCTCTAAGGTTCACAAAGCACATTTTTATCCTGACCATCTCGTACAAATCGCTGAAGTTCTATCTCTTAGGTTCTTTTGTCAGCAATCTTGCACACTTGTATATTTACTCTCTTAAAGTATAGCTATATTTGTTTTTTGTTAGAAAAATGTTTTAAAATTTTTGTAATAATATATCACAATTAAAATAATCGGTAAAAATTGAAATTCTTAAAAATTGAAATCTTTATTGTAATTATTGCCTAGTTACATATTGATCCAAATTATTATGACTTTTGTAATTTCTTTGTGTATTTTGGATTCATCTTGAATACCAAATATAGAGGCTTCAACAAAACAAACAACAAAACGTGAGTTTAATTTATTTAGGATTAATAAACAAAATTTAAAAAATTATATCAATTTGTTTCTCTGAGTATAAAATAAAATAATATACGTTTTGTTCTGTATCCATCTTTTGCCAAAGTGGATAAAGAGATTACTTGGTTTCAAAGGATTGTATTTATGAGACGAAAATAAATTAAGCTGTAATGCCATTTTCAAAGATTTTGCTACACGTATTAATATTTAGATTATATGCGTTAGTGTTCGCATCTATTATAAAATTCCACTGTATATATAAGATTTTCCACTTTAGCAAATTAAAACTTACATTAAAAAGTTTTTAAAACATAACATATATAACCTACTATTCTGTAACTGATAACTTGAATGATGATGCAGCTTAGGATAGTTTTAGTCGTAGATGTTGAGTGAATATACAATTGTAAGACATATTCATGGATACAATGCTGTTTTGAAAAAAGCGACTGTTGAGTTTCTTGCCAGTTCTTCTCATCACAAGACCGCTTTCCGAACTGATGGTAGCTTCAGACAAACTGACATATTTTGACGTGTCAAAAATACTTTGTAAAAAGTCTCATTGCAATAAACTATTTTGAGTTGAGGAGTCCTAAGTTAAAGAAGTGTTCAGTGGCTGTAACAATTTTGGATAGATTAACTTTTAGCCTGTTCTTTTTTACTATATACCTATTATTCTTTTACAAAGGGAAGTGACCATATCGATTGGTCGTAAATGTTACCAGCGGTTTAGTACTTTCAGTCTGTGATAACGGATGTTCGGTGGCCAAATGGGCCGATAATCTGATTACAAGCTAGTTGGCCCTTGTCACGCAATACCACGCTACCACGTATCACGACATATTGGATCTTTTTGAGTAAAAATAAAATTCCTAAGTTTCTATATCTAATCTATCCGTTTCGGAATCTCTAAAAGTAACTATTGTATTTAATTGTTTATTTAGGTAATGTTTATTATCTATAGTTTATTTAGGTAGCTTTTCTTTCTTGAAATAATATAATATTTTCTACGATATATTTTCTTGGGAGGCTCAATTTTGTAAACCTTTCAGATCGATTCACTTACTTGCTATTGGATGTCGTTATTATTTCCACAATTTATTTATAGACTTATTTAAAAACCATATAAAAATCTGTATAAAATCTTAATAATCGCAAATTAATAAATTTGTATCTAATTCTATCTTGCTTATCAAATGTGTTGTCAAAATCGAAAAATGTATAATATGAATAAAAGTAATGTAGTAAATTATTATATCGATTTTTAGCAGTTTCTGACGTGATCTTCATAAACTCTGACCTTAATTAAGTATGGGATTAGCGGAGTCTTAAATTCGTTCATATTAAAAAATTTTATCACAAAATTTTCTACCAGATACAAGATTACATTTATTAGCTACAGCTTAGTAAAATTAATTAACTGCTTACACATTTTAATAGACTCAATTTTATGAAAGAATGTTTTTCTTACTGCAGGGATTCTGTGATTATATGCTATTAAAAACATAATAATATGTAAATAAAGGCAGTCTCGCATTATCGTGGTTTTAATGTAAGAAGTATCATGTAAAACAATATCAGTTTTAGTACCAATGACTTTGACAGCTATTTCCTTCTTCAGGATAATTAAAAGTTTAGTAAAATCTGCTAACCTAAAGAAGTGAAAACGGTTCAGCTAGTTTACAATATCAGTTATTTCTAAGTTTGGTACTTCCAGAGCTCACAAAGATTATAAAATATGAATCCTCATACATCCGTATGGCGATATAATTGCTTGTAACGAATAGGTTCAATAAGTACTGAACCAATTTTGATAATTTTTTCACAGATAAGAGTAACATCCATGATTACATATTAAAAAAATGTAATTTTTTGTATGATGATGAAAATTCTTTCTCAGAGATCCAGAAAAATTTTGTTGACTTGACATTTATTCTTCACAGATGACTACAGTTTTCCTCAGAAGAATGAGGACGTGAGGAATAAATGGATAATTGAATACGATACAACACATTTAAAATGATATATAAACAAGGATATTACCCGCTATGTTTGTAGTGGTCGTTTTGCAGAAATTGTCGATATCCGCGTACCAAATGATGTTTCGTTCCCAGTTTGAGATAGAATATGAAGCTCGCAAGCCGCTCACAAAAGAAAGTAATTCGTCGCATATGGCGCGCACACAAAGAACTGAATATTTCTGAAGATCCAATAACACAGATAATTCAATCGACAATAGTATCCAATCTTATGATTTGATTTATTGATGTTTAGTTTTATTTTGTCAATACTTTATCGAACTGATACGTATTGGGAGTTTATTTTATTCATGATTGCTATTTACGATTTTCCTGAAAGTTTATAAATTATTAAGATTATCAAAAATATCCTTATTGAAAAAGATCAGCTAATTGCGAGTCGGACTTGCATACCAAGGGTTTCGTAGAATTTGAATTAAGGTCAATGGAAACCTGTTATTCCCATACATTGATATAGGTTGCAGTTTACAACAGCAAGAAAAACTTTTTTTATGTAACACGGTTTTCGTTAATTTTCGTTATTTACCATATTTACCTATAAACCAAGAACATAAAAATATTATCAAATGTTAATACTAGCACAATTATTTTAGGTTAAAGCATTTCGAGATATAAATATTTCATAATATGACGTCACATTAAAGAAGTGAGCGCATATAAAAATTCGTGTAATATATAGACGACCTTTTATGATGTACTTAAGGGAAGTCTATTAATATTGAAGACATATTTCATAGCATTAACTTACTAGTTCCATAATACTCAGTAATCTCATTAAGTTATAAAGAGATTAATAATAGCTAACTAACTGTATAACCTTTACATTTCAGTGAATAGGTAAATTGAGCAGACATTTCGTATTATTAAGCTTCTCTTGACCTATAGCTGTGGAAATAATTGCTTTGAGGTATTCACCTGTTTATACTGTTCATTAACTATGAAGTGAATAAAGAAAGTTTGTAAAATAACTCCTAATTTTAGCTTTGTAATTGTATGAAGACAGCAGAATAATTAGAGCGAAAAAGCTTTGTGAGAAAACTGGTAAAACATACTTACGGTTTGGTACACTTTTTGTTAATATAGGATATTTGATAGGATATAAGCTGCAATCACCTAATATCCTATCAAATATCCAAAAACTAATACCTACTGTACACAGCAATATAGCAGCGCCTGGGACTAGTGACCAAGGCGCAAATCTGCAAGGTTTCTACTGCTCAACCTTTCGGTCCTTTATGTAACTAAGCTAAGTAACTCATGTGACAGGTGACTCATGTGATGTCAAAAAAAGCAGTCATGGCCCAGTGGTTGAGACTTCAATGTCTTACTCGGGAGGTCCGAGTTCGATCCTGGGCAAACACTTCTGACCTTTCTGAGTTATGTGTGTTTTAAGAAAAAGAATTTCATTGCTTTAACGGTGAAGGAAAACATCGCGAGGAAACCTGTACTCCTAAGAGTTCCCTAAAGTTCTCAAAGATGTGTGAAGACTACCAACCCGCACTGGGCCAGCGTGGTGGACTAATAATGGCGTAATACTCTCCTCATTGAGAGGTGGAGACCCGGCTCAGCAGTAGTGGGCCATTGACGGGTCGTGCTGATGATGACTCATGTGATCCTCGAAAAAAGGAAAATTTCATCATACTAAACTAAATTGCTTGCACTACTTTAGACGATATTCACTGTGTAAAATCTTATATAACCTCTATGGAGATAGCTCCATAGAGGTTATATGCAAAAGCAATTCAGTTTTTCTTTACTTCAATTTATTTTTTCAAAAAACTTGCTCGTAAAGTGGCGTATATTTCAATGTTCGTCTAAATAGCTCCATAACATATGCGTGGTTCTTACTTTACATTACAATACTAGTGGGGTAATGTAAAGTAAAAAAGCGATCCGCGTGACTTTGTCTGCGTGATGCTCCATTTTGCATGCATTTTGACAGATTCTTTATACTAATATGTACGTTTGCTTTGTATGTACATATGTTTTTATATTGTTGTTTTTTATATATAGATAGGTAGTTCAGTCCGTGACGGTGTACGGCAAGTCATGTAAAAATAATAAGCGGGCTGTACGTCATTGTCGATGAACTATCTATAATATGTTTTTATTTAGTTATTTATATGTATGTATAGATAGATCAATTCATGACGGCGCCTGTCACGTCTACTATATGACAAGTGGGCCGACACGACAGGCTTGTTTGTATAGTTATTTCTATGTACGTATAAATTGTTCAATCTATGACGGCGCTGGCACGTCTACTATAAGAAAAAATAAAATAGTGGACCGTGCTTCGTCATGAATTGAATCATCTACACGTCTGCATGTTTTTATAGTTATGTCTATGTATATATAGATAGTTCAATTGTACATTTTAGTAACACTGATGTTTTTTTCCTCGCAAATGTAATGACCAACTTAGCGCACTTGTATCATAATGTACTATTAAATAAGGTGCTTATTAAAGAGTTAGAAGTAAATAAGAAGTTTAAATTATTGAATAATACTTATTACATTGTCTTACAATGTTACACAAAGTTGAAGCTTACAAAGAAGTTTTAATTAAACGAACAAATTGAATAATTCGAATTTAACTCGTATATAAACAACAACAAACATTCGTATTGTGTAAAACATATTAACATCCTGTATTGTTTTAAAAGTACATGTGTTTCTACCGTTCAATGTGTTGGTAACGAACGGTACTAATAAACAATCTAAACACAAGACAGGATGGCAGCTACGAATCTAGATGATCACGCGCTATTGTGTCATCTTTTAACAATATACATTATGACTATCAATAGGTATTATACTATCATGAAAAAGTTGTTAGTACCTTGGATTTGTGACTTAGTTGTAGGATTTAAGGATTCTTTTAAGTTATTACAATAGTTTACTACTTGACGTACCTAATCCTTCCATTAAATAAATACTATTCTACTTACACGATTTATAATGAACACTTAAGTTGACAATTCTCAACTCTCTTAGAATCTGATGATAGGACGGTCATCGGAGACGAAATGTTTTGGAAAAGAAATAATTTATTACTATTCAAAATATTGGCCTTCTTGTCTTGAAAAGTTAAATTTATAATTAAGATAAAACAAAATCTGATTAGAGATCTCATCGTAATAGCTTATCTTCGCCATGGGCTCTTAGATAATAAGAAAATAAATTAATAAAGTTCGTAGATACCAAAGAAACAGATGTTATACAAAAACCCACTTTCATCGTCAAAGGGCGTTTCGTGTGAAAAAATGTCCTTCGCGTCGTATCTCAAGAACTGTGATCAATGGTTCGCGGTCACGCAGAAGTGTTGCACGCGACCCTCGCCTCATTCCTTCCTTCACCTTCTGACACTTCGTTTTATAGATTAGGGACGTAAAAATACCAGCCGAGCCTCTTCATTACTGGCTACTTAATTTAATAGCTTGTTGTTTGCATTCATGATTAAATATAGGTGTGAGATTTATAAAAAGTCGAATATTTACTGCTTACTAAATTGACCGTTATAAAATAATTTGCTTGATCTCCAGTTCCTCAATTTATTCTGGTCATTTCCAATTGGACCAGAAGCTAGATTTGTATGTTAACTCTTATATGTATTTCGGAGATTCACTGTACCTTCTATTAATCTATGACATTACAGTGTTGCTATTCAAATAAATTAAATTATTTCTCCGACACATAAAAATCTCAGAAATTCTAGTAAAGTTAAAACTCTTGAAACCAAATCGGGCTAACACTATTATTGCAGGAGGTGGAGATGCATTTAATATAAAAATATTTTGGGCGTCTTTTATTATCTTGTAACAGTTTTCCATATTCATAATAAAATGAAAAAAAAATTACTATGAAAACTCAATGTTTGAGAGACATTTTTACTATTGACCTAGTGTTTACGAAATCAGTAATAAATTTCATCTACTACACAGATTACCTGTTCAAATTAATTAAACATTATACTCAACTAACTTTAAGCTACAGTGAATAATATAACATATAGTGCGCCTGACCGCCGGTGTCAAAGTGGCAGTCGACCCTCCGCCGCTTATACTAACTATTCTGTAATTACGCTAAATGTCATGTCTATTTAGAATTTATGTTCTATGAATGTGATACAAATGGCTAAAATGGTGGTGGTAAATAGGTTGATTGCCTGAATTTAGGGAAGATAGAACTCACTGTACGAGATTGATCTTTGCTCTGTGGTTCTGTTGTGGAAATTCAGATGTTATTGTTCCATATTTTAATTACTAACACCTATCTAAACATATTGAAATCTTGTATCAATTCAGAACATGATATTTTAACGCACAAAGAATACAACTGTAACATTTATCGAGCTTATATTTTTTGTCAAACGCATTTCCTACGGATGTGCAACCGTTGTTACATTTTTTAAAACGATAACCCAATTCATTTGAATATACTTCCAAAATTAAATCACAAAATGAAATCAGAAAATATTATAATGAAAATTAAATAGAAGATAATATTAATTTGATTTTTGAAAGTTTTTTCTTCTTTCATACAAACTCGATTTTAGGTTCTTAGATAGATTTACTTCATCGATCCTTCAATTTACCGATCCCCGGTTTCTACAGCCAAATATAAACATAAATTATCGCTTATTTCGCTACACTACATATAATTATAAAAATAACAAATAAATCAGTTATCAACAATAAATAATTTAATTACACTATATTAACAATATTTTATAATTCCAAGTAGAACAGTTCTTACAATTTGAAAATCCGCTTTGTTACAGGGAAGCTCATTATAAAAGCATGGGATTCATCACCGATGGGGCTATATTTTCTGCTCAACCGCTTAATTTAATTAAGCTTTGTTTAATAATTTTCATATTACGCTTAATTCAATAATTCGGTAAGGCATCTTTTGACAACTTTAAAATGATCTATGAAATTTAAATTATATTAAATTCATTATTTTGTGTAGATAACTTATTTGCATGTTACCAAATTAATTTAATTTTATATGCTCTATTTAATTTTTCATAAGATAAAATAAACTAGGTATATATGTATGCCTACTTATCTCTGGAAAAACATATGTTACATACATTAACAATGGATTAAAAAAAATTGTTACGTTAGCAACACCTTTGTTAACTCTTGATTGACCATTGAGCTCTTGTTGGATATTATAACCTCTGTCGCGATAGAACTGAATTCGTCTAAAAAGTGTTAAACTTATTGCAAATAGCACAGTTGTGTGTATCGAAGATTATGTTAGTTTACTAACAACTTTTTTTTAATACCTAAATTAAATTACGGTGGGCGAAAGTGAGTGTTAAAATGGCTCGGCTTCCTTTCTTTTAGGTATCGATGAATTTCCAATAGATATATAATATTATGTATAATTATGATGATTATGGCCAAAGTACATCTCGTTGTGTCATTATGTACGTGTCACCTTTCACTAAGCGACCTTTAGAACATTAGCTCAGCGTACGTGTACCCTAACTGTGATTTATTCATTTCTCGTACTCATTAAAATTTCAAGAGAAAACTCGTGTCTCATAGTACACGTGACGTTATGTCATTAGCCGGTAATAATGTCACATCATATTATTTCTATGTATATTACGAAACTAGAGTTTACTCACTACTTCGCATGTACATATTTTGTATTAAAATCTAATTAATGTAAGAAAGCGGCTGCAGATTTACAAGATCATATTACATCTTCCATTACGCATTTTTTAACCTTATTGTAAATTATTAATTAACTAGCTCAAAGCTTTTGTGATTACCATAACCTCTAGCACGCTCGATCACTGGAGTCAAATTTATATTTTATAAGTTTTGCCAATACTGAAGTAAAAATTATAAAAACTGAATACTTAGAAAAAAATACCTAATTAGATAAACTAATTAATAAGTGCTGTGTTGTATTTTCTTGTTTCTGTGTAAAAAGGTAAAAGCGATAAAAATAATATGAATACACAAAAAGACACGGTTTTTATGATAGGTAATTGCGCCTCGTCCGCAAATATCCTGCGAATGGGGATCACATGATCATTAAGATCTGAGCCGCCTCAAGACGGTGCTTACTGCGCGACTCCTTTGTAATCTGCTGTAATTAATACACTTATTATTTCATTCCTAAAGATTTTCACTAATTTCCCTCTTAATGAGGGATAAGTTTAAAAGATTATTTACTTAACCTTCTGGAGATCGATGATCAAATTAAAATGTGGTCACATGGAATTGTAAATCAGACTAAGCGAACACTAAAAGCTATTTCTATATAGGTACAAAAAAAACAGTAACATTGGTTTATTTAGGTTAAGCCAAAAGGCACTAAAATAGTAATTTAGAATGTTGATTGAAATTTACAGGTTTACTTATTTAGCAATTAAATATTCAGTATATTTTGATAGAAGCTACTACTATTGACGCGTTGCCATTACACACAAAGCATAATAGCACAGTAAGCACTTAGTTCTGTTTTAAAAACTATTTTTTTTAGTAGATATAAAAGGAGAAGTAAACAACTTTGTTTTTAACGTTGTAAAAATAAAATAATATTAATTGCTAAGTAATAGTAATCAGGTTACAAAAAGGATATCATTTACACGTGGCTTCAAATAAAATAAATGACTAAAACCCATTTTAAATATAATCAAAAAAAACATTTAACAGAATTTGAATAAATTTCGTAAAATAGACAGTATATTTCTTGTCTGTTGTTCGTTTTACGTCCTTATTTTGCTACGTTGTTTACTTTTCTTAGAAATTAAACAACTCAACATCTTAATTATTACTATAGCAACATTTGAGAATCTTTTTTGCCATTATATATTAAGAAGGTTTATATTAAGAATCCTTCACTGACTCTCTAAAACTCTATATCAGAGGCAGTACAACGTGTAATTGCGTTTATCTTCAAACCTTGTGTTGTCTTCGTCTTAGTTTTTAGGAACTAAGATGAAGACAACTCAATAATTAGTTATGTCCACGGTCGAGCTGGGTCTCTTTCTTAGTGTTAGGCTATAGCCTATCATGCTGACCCAGTGCGGGTAGGCAGACTACACTACTTTGAAAACTTTAGGGAACTCTCAGGCACACAGATTTCCTCACGATGTTTTCTTTTAGTAAGTGATATTTAGTTGTTTAAAATATACACAACTCGGAAAAGAAAAGATGTGTTTCCCCAGGATTGAACTCTCGGAACGGTCGGAACTCTTAACGGACCTCCCGAGTATGACAAAGTCTAGATCACTAAGCTATCACTGCTGACTTTACAGCTGACAGGCTATAGTACCATTAACTTTTATGACTTAATTACTAATATAATTTAAGGCAAGTGTCGCAAACCCCAAGTACTACTTAGTTTCCTGACATGCCATCACTTTTCCTATATATTTCTATTTCTTCTATATTATGCTATTCATAATCTAAGGTTTCTAATGGACGAATCCTAAGTCGTCTACTTTGAAGAAAAATACAATATCATAATATTTAAATTCCCCTGACGAGTAGAGACGGTACTAAAAGAAATCTAGTTTTCACTTTTTTCTTATTACATCCCAAAGGAGCTCTTTGATAAATTAGGGTAAAGGAAGTTGAAACGTGTACTTACTTTATTTCTGTAACGGAAACATTTTAATTGGTGGGTATTTAATTTACAGGTCTGATAAGTTTGTTTTATGTAAAAATTGAAACTTATTTTATATTTAAAATTATAAATGCAATAATTGTATATTTTTCGTCGTTATGTATGTGCTATTGCAATATTTTGTTAAAATTAATGATTTTTTGTATAATACACCGAAACAATATCATACTAAACTAAACAATTACACCTAACACAATTAATTGCTTGAACAATCGATTTTGTAACTTAAGAAGCTACTTATTTGTACCTTCATTCATTTACACTAATTGTTATATACATGGACACTCAATGTTTTAAAGCTCAGTCTTGTTTAAAACACCGTACCGTGCAGACTTCTGAGAAAATTAAAAGGTTAGACTTTAATTTAAAGATATGGAAAACAATGTGGACAACCATGACGTCACCAATTCTATAAAATAAATTGGAGAAAAATACTCACGTATGTACTTTGACAATAAGTTGTAATAAGATTCCATTTATATTCTACAAGATACAAATTTCTTATTCCACTTCATTAAGATCCTAAGTCTTATCTGAAATATGATAGCAAAGCCTGGCTATCAAATTATGTAGCACGCAACGAAGGCAGGACAAAATAATTTGATAAAATACGGAATTAGAGAGTGATCAGGTGTCAAAATTAGGTCAACTTATCACCAAAATGTGTTTATTATTACAGTTAAAAATGTACATCTGTTTATAGTGTTTAAATTTAAGTTAAAAGCAAACAGATAACTTGATACATTTATTTCATTTCTAAAATGTTGTTACACATCACCAACGACACTTGCACGGACTCGAACATAAATACATAACACTGATTATATTATAATAAACTTACATAAGAGCGACCCAGCGATGTGCGTCGTCCACGACAGTTAATTTTTATAACCTATAAAAAAATATATTTTAAATTCAGTCGCAATAACACAATGTACTATTACTAACATAGATAACTAAACTATCGCAAATTCTTTAGCATAAATAAAAAACCTGTAGTGCATCTATTAACAATGTATCTTCAGGCTGAAACTGATAAATAATTTAAGACAAGACCGTCACGTAATTTTCGAGAAGCTCTCGTCCATTTTAGTCCGCTTTTACTTATGAATAAATAAGAAGAAAAATGTTCGTAGCAATTGAAGGATAGTTCAGCAGAATTCGTTTATTTTTAAACTACAACTTTCATCTATAGCCTATCCTAGCCGCACTGGGGGCCAATTCTGTTAATTTACAACGTTCGATAAACTGCAAAGGTTCGATTGCGATCACGTTACGATCGACGTCCAAAAAGCTATTCTGCTAAATAGGATCGATAGCTGTATCGAAACCAAAACTTAAACGCAACTGAATCGCAAACGAACCGTAACTGAACCGATACTATTTCATATGGTGTGGCAATATTAAAAATTAGGTTTCCCACAAGATCAAATTATTTTGATTTTCTTAGTTAAATAGAGGTTTTAAATGTAATTATAATTATTAAAATTTCTAAAATAATGCATTTCATGCCTGACGCGTTTTTCTGTTTGAATCGTTAAGTAATACAAAAAAAGTGTCGATTGACAGAACAAGGGTTGGCTGTACGCTCGTGTTCATTACACCTTTACTGTCATAAACATAACATTGGCGGCAAAATTAAACCGCGTCCAAACTCCAAATGAATCAGAGGTTTTTAAGAAGTATGAAGTGAAATCAAGAATGAACAAATATAACTTTGAACGGTGGCGTATCCTATTACCGTACGAAATTAAACCGAGTATGATTGTATTGTGATTATACCAGTGTAGAACTTTACTGTGAGTGAATATGCAAGCCTTTGTGAATTAATATGGAAATATCGAGTATAAGAAGGTTTACATAAACAATACAATTGGACCTACTAATTTCTTTCTTTGAAGGGGAGAAATTGCAAGGCCAACAGCGAGCAGAATGCGCTGAAATCCAGAGGAATAAACGCGAGTATGTATACCTGTTATTGTTTATTAGATAACAAAGCACTTAACTTTCTAATGTAGTTTTGAAACTATAAATGCAGAGTTTAAGCCAAAATTAGTAGAGGTTTACTTAGTTTTCTCATTTTCAGAAGAGTAAAGAAACAATATAATGCACTGAACAACATTGTTTATACCATTGTGTATTCCATAAATGAAGAATAATAAACTATATTTAACTTAAAATTGAGTCTATATCTTATCAAAGTTTAGTGAATTCAATTTAACTTGTAATAATTGCAGAGACTTATCACTTATATACCTACCAGTTATTAGTACAACTATGCAGCTGGATTCACCTGCTGGGTTGCTGGACATAATGCAAATAAGAGGTTAACATGCCTATGGCTCAAAATAGTAAAGTGAGAATGGAATCAGTGTGGATCTGGTGCAGACCCTAAACCAAAGCAGAAATAACAAACAAACAAGCAGGTTAGTGATGTATTTATTCTTCAAAAACTAGGTACACAGATGAAAGATGCCTCCAATGAATTACATTTATAATAAGAAATAAATCAATTTTACAATACAAATGAATCACAGTAGAGAATGTGGAAGCATATATTTTTTTTAATATACAAAAAGCATATTTCATTATAAATCTTACTTCTTACCAATATTATAAATATCAATGTTTGTTACTCGATCACACTAAAACATTTCAATGTAATTAGGCACACTGATACTTTATAATCAGAATTAACATATAAAATATTTTTTTTTGTTAGATCTAAGTACACATTGTAAATTGTAACAGTGTGAACCCGGGGCAGATCAACTAGTTCTAAAATAGTTAAAAAAATACTTTTATACTAATATGGAGTCTCCGAGTTGAAAAATCTTATTTAAGACAATGACTATGGCTTTTAGATCCACCATTCATGCTCAGTAGGATATATGTAACAATATAACAGTAACAATAAGAGCTAAGTATGAGTTTTAAGTTGAGTATTTAGATTCTGCAAGTTAAATATTATAATAAAAGTACATTTTGATCAAGACAAGTGTAATTTTATGCAGACTGTACATTATATTGGCATATTTTGTTTCAGGATATAACCAGTTTGGAGTTAAGATATTATATACTGTTACAAATATAACTTGAAGCCTATGAGACACTATGTTATTTTTAAGTACACATACTTATATATACTTAACTGATTGTTGATTTAATAAAACTTTTTTCCTAGTCTTTTGTTTTTCTTATACCTAACTTACATTGACATATTAAAGCAAACAGAACAGTCAACATGCATTACTACATACCCGTTAATGGCCCACTGCTGAGCCAGGGTTAGGCAATAGTCTACCATGCTGACCCAGTGCGGGTTTGCAGACTTCACCCACTGACAGAGAACATGGAGAACATTTAGGAGTGCAGGTTAAAGCAACAGATATTAAATTTCTTAAAATATACATGTCTGAGGTGTGTGCCTACAGTAAATATACCATATTATAGTAAAATACAAATATATATTAGATATTAACAATTTATTCTCTTTTCTATTATAATAATAAATAAGAGAATATCATTGCAGATAGGCCAACTTGTTAGTGTGGCCCTCCATAATCTTCATATTTAATTTAAATTGGGTTTGTCTTGTAGATGGCGATTTGTCCGTGTATTGTGGGATGAGGTAATAGATATAATATGCTGAATGTCTAGATCTTCATTATGAATCTCTTTCTGTAGAGATTAATCTTCATCACAGACATCAATCGACCAAAAGACATCTGTAAGACAAAGTTCACACATTTATAATAAAGGTTAAGGGGAATAGCAATTTAAAATAAAATTATTAATATTTTATACAACAGCCAAATAATTGGCTTATTGTTGTTCACTCGAAAAAAATCTCATTACTAATAAAATTTGAAAAATAAAAAAGTATAAATTAGTTTTACGAAGAAATAAAACATTTGTTATAATCAAACACTTACTTTTGTTTCTCTGCGTCAATGCTGTCAACTCGAGGATTTAGAAGTCATGTTAAGGCTCATATCAGCAAACAAGGACCTTCCGAGATCATTATAATCATGCCTTCAGCTTATAGGTTTTCACATACTCGCGATCGATCGTATTAGGATACTGACTGAAAAATTTGTACTCCTAACTTATTTAATACCTTCTTCATGGGCGTATTTTATAAATTCATTATAACACAATATGATAATTACGTAAAACGACTAATATTAAACGTGAACAGTCGAGGAGCAGTCGCGAAAAAGTAGGTTTACAAAAACTTTGTTTGAATCGCTATTTTGACAGATGAACGGCTGCGGTTCGACTTCAATGCGATCGACTCGTACGTCTATTTCGTAGCGGAATAACACATAGCGTCCGGTTGTCGTTCGACTGAGTTAGCAGAATGCGGATCGCTCATTAGGTTCGATCGATCGTCAACCGTCAACGTAAACTGAACTGCAAACGTTGTTATTCATTAGTAGAATAAGAAATGGCGTAACGGCTGAGATTCAGCTGCGTTTTAGTTGCGTTAGAGACAAAATTTACTTAGTAGAATTGGCCCCCTGTTACTACTGAATTTGACTTTGCTTTAAGAATTTCAGAAACATACCTATTTTATTCTCATTTTTCCCTCATAAATATTGTTATACGGAGTGAAACCAAATAAAGAATGAAGAGGTAAATATATCAGATAAGTTAACATGACGGTAGACAGAATATATAGGAATACGAGTAATCCCTGAGGTTTGTGCAGGTTTTAAAGAGTCTTGACATAATTATGATACTTACAGTCTTGCTCGACCTCGCCACTCAACATCGAAATAAAGACAACATAAAATCAATTACTCACGTGATCCTCGAAATGAAAACCCAAGTAATCATAACACTAAACTACCCTTTTTTAAACAATGTTTACTGCATAAAATCACTTGACAGAGTAACTTAGTGGATGACCTAGAAATAAAAAAGAATTATTCTCCAACACATTATCATTAGTGCTGCTAATTTATTAAAAGTTAGTAGAATGGATTGATTTTGATGAGCAATAAAAAAAAATCGATAAATCACTATTATGAAAATTTATTGACATCGTAAGTAGTTATTTCTAGTAAAGAACAGATAGTTTTTTTCCGTTTTTTAAAACGAATACCTATTCTGGTTTTTCTGCCTTTAATGGATATGGACATGAAACATAGAATTTATTGCTGATCGGATCTATAATATGATTATAGACTTTAACTAAATTCACTAAGAGTGCACATTTTTATATAACCAAAATATGAATTAATTGAATATATTTTTTTTAATTTCATTGTGATATATTATATTTTTTTTTTTTTTTTTTTATAAAGATTACTAGCAGTATGGATCACATACTACTAGTATTCCCGTTACCCCTCCTAGTAAGCTAATAAATAGCTTGTGTCGGGAGTGGGCCACGCCAGTAGTCCAATGTCCGGGATTTGAACCGACGACTTGTTGATCGTGAATCCAACGCCCGAACCACTGAGCTACTGACGCTTCAAATTAACGCTTCAAAATATTGTGATATGATATACGTGAAGAAGTCATTTAAAGCTATATAAAAAACTAAAACTAGTAACTTTAAATTACAAGGCCCCTAGATAGAAGTCAATCATGTTTATACCATCAATACGTAATATGTATGCCGTACAGGGTAATAACAATCGGAAACTTGTAGTAGAATTATAGGGGCGGGTCGGTTCTATTGCTTTTCGAGCAAACAAAGATGCAATAAACCCTACCAAGACGTCCTTTATACCGCGTTTATAACGATCAGAACGACTATACGATATGCTTTGAGATATATATTATATTCTTTAATACCTGTTCTCCTTTTCTTTAGGTTGTAATCCTTAAAATAATTTATCATATAAGGTATTGTGTGTGGTTAAACACAAATTTATATTATTATATTGCCATTACAGAAGCCCAATTAATATCTGGGGATTATGACTGGTATCTAGGCCTTTTTACAATGATACAAATACTCACTATCCACATAACTCAAAAAACTATTTACAACATAGGAAGGAACAGAAGTACAACAAATATCAATTGTAATGTAATTCTAATGTTATGTATGTTAGCAACACTGTTTATAAAGTAGTAGTAGCGGGTAGATCATTTTATATTATGTCAATTGTACCGACGTGAAGACAATATATAACCTTTAGTGCGATAGATTAGTCTCAGTCTCTCTGGTGTTTTTGTGCAGTGAACATGGAAGTTAGTGTTATAGTGTCGTGATTAAGGTTACCCTTCTCGAGGTCCATGTAAGTTTACTTTATTATCTATTGTCGTTAGCGAGGTTGAGTGGTGGAGGTGAGAGTTAAAATATTATAAAAGAGCTCGTTAAACCTGCTCCTGGGTCTCAAGCCCCAGGCACTGCTCGCCTCAGTCTAAATCTCGTGTGTATACGTATTGCTGTACAGTGATGGGTATCATCATTTCCTCTCCCATTATGACATGTAATTACGCGTCCACTTACATAATTAACTTAAGATATTCTGGATAACGTAACTGTCTAATGAAACCAAACTGTCTAATGCAAAAATAACAAAATAGATTTGGTTATTTCTATGCAAAGTAATAAGTTATAATAGTCGAGAAGAAAGAAGCATACATTACAGAAGAGAATATTATAAATATAAGAGAATATTATTGAAGTAATAAGTTATAATAGTCGAGAAGAAAGAAGCATACATTACAGAAGAGAATATTATAAACATAAGAGAATATTATAGAAGTAATAAGTTATAATAGTCGAGAAGAAAGAAGCATACATTACAGAAGAGAATATTATAAATATACATATAAAATTGATAAAATAAATTTTTTTTTTATAGATATTACTTTAAATGGATAAAAAAAATTAGATCATTTCCACGCGAAGTACGAGTAGTAAGGAAAAAAGGGTTAAACTCTTTCTAGTTTAGCCCTTTTTCCTTAGTCACGAAGAAAGAAGCAGGAACGAATATTATAAATATACATATAAAAGTGATAAAATAAAAAGATTTTTATAGATATTACTTTAAATGGATAAACGCTTCTTTAACTCTTATTTTATTTATGTAATTTATTAGAAACAGAAAAAATATAATGTTGTATATATCTGTAGAATAATAATGTCGTGTCGAAACTACGTTGAATCGACGTTTCCGTTCAGACACCTTTAGACAGTATAAAGTGTATATATTATGTATTTACTAAATGTGTATTTTTACATGCTGATAAATATAAATTATATTTTTCTGAGCTTACTAAAATTGTTTAGAAACAAGAAAGTTAGAGAATATGAACTGAGGTAGGGCACAGTAGGAAACTTCCTGCTCAAATATGGAGCAGCCCGACTGGGGTAGTACCTCGACCTTACAGAAGATCACAGCTAAATAACACTACTCTAAAGCAGTGTTGTGTTCCTGTTGGTGAGTAAGGTGACCAGAGCTCCTGGGGGGAATTGAGAATAGGGTCGGCAACGCGCTTGCGATGCTTCTGGTGTTGCAGACGTCTATAAGCTACGGTAATCGCTTACCATCAGGTGAGCCGTACGCTTCTTTGCCGACCTAGTTACATAAAAAAAAAAAAAAAAATATATAATACTCCAAGTTTTTTGAGCTTTTTTAATACATCGTAAATTATTGCACAAATTTGGATATGTTTGTATATCTGCAAGTCTAGTTTATCTTAGTTTCATTTTAATAGGATGTTTATGTGAAGTTCTGTTATTAAAACATCTTTCAGCTTAGTAGAGTTATGGTGGATCGGCTAGTTGATGTCCTCATAGTTACTTTGTTATTTCTTTTTATATAATAGGTACTACGTAATATCTAGACTATGGGCAAAAGCTAACGTAACAGTTACGGGGAGAAGTATAGAAGAAATTATTAATATCTTTATGTAAATTTGTGATTTGAATATATTTCTATATCAATTGTATAAACAAAACACGTTTTCAAGCTGTTTCCTTCTAAATAAATTACTGTTGGCAACTGCCTGTCCAGCAGTAGAGCAGTTTTTCTTACTGTATATTAATGAAGTCTCGGCATACAATCCCAGGCGATATCTATATAATTTATTGTGAAACCAGCTCTCACCTTGAGGGTGAAATACAAATATAATGTAGAATAAAGTTTTGGACCCGAAGTTTATCGACGTATCTATAAAGTATGATAAAATTGACATGAACTTACTTATTTCTTTTTAGGGACACAGAAAAGAAATAGTTGTCACATTGTTATTATTTATAACATAATATAAATAAATCTAAAAGTTATACAATCCATAAACATAAGTAAGAATGTGTGGCTGTCCTTTTTTTTTTTTTTTTTTTTTTACCCGGAGGAATCTGCGTACAGATACCTTCCCAAGCGGGGTCTTGGGAAGGTTATGCGGGGTTGGAGCAACTGCTCCTGAAGAGAACAGTCCAAAATACTACCTCTGAAGGAGGTAGCCCGACCCGCTAAACCATCCGGGGTGTTCCTCTCCAGCCGAGCATTCACCATGCCGCCAATCGCATCAATAGCCTTGCGCGTCACCTCTTCTATTAAGCTTGTCTCGTTGCCTTGAGAGGATGCGACAACCGGCCTCTGACGCAAGTCCGCGATCTCACGCCTCATTTCCTCCACCTGTCTCTCGAGAGATGCATTCGCAGCCCTGAGCAAAGCCACTTCATCAGGAACCGTCCGATTCTGTAACTCCGCAAATGCCTCTCTGATGATACCGGCCGCCAGTTTCAGGTTTTTAACCATCGTGCCCTTTAGATTTTTTGACTTTTGGGCTACATCACCAATAACCGCTAGCGAGCCGACTACCATTTTTTCGAGCGCTTCCGTTGGTTGCACCGACACATCACAATCCTTATTGGAGCGGTACATATCTCGCACGTTCACCACTTCCTTCGTCATTCTATCAATGTCCTCTTCGACAGTCAGTTGATCCTCCTGTGCTCTAGCCAAAAATAACTCTTTACCTGAGCCTACGTTTTTACCGGCTGTTGGTGATCTTCCACGGCCTCTCTTAGACTTGTGGGCTGCCCCTTTCACTGGCGATGCCACTTCTAAACAGTCTGAGTCTGAATCCCGGGAGCTCAGATTGAGATTACTCCTACTTCTCTTTCTAGAGAGCCTTGGCTCAGGCTTATCCACGTCAACACTCTTACTTCTTTTATTAGATTTATCCTCTAACCTAACTCTACTTCTACTCCTATTCCCTCTACCACTCCTGCTGCTACTCCTAGTTGCACTACTACTACTCCCACCCCTACTCGTACTACCCCCCCTTATCCTACTGCCTCCCCGGCTCGTACCTCGACCCTTACCCCTACCCCTACTTCTGCTCCTAAACTCATTCTCATTTCCCTGGCATACGTTGCCCCCCCCAGATTTCGAAAAGGGGCGACTGAAATCCGTAGCCTCTGCGGTAAACACGGGGGCTACTGATTTCACGGTGGATTCTCCGACTACGGCGCAGCCGGTACCTCCCTGGGGTATACTATTCGTTTCGTCTGCCATTTTTCATATTTTCCTCCTATTTTAAAGGTGGAGGAACCTTATCCCACCCCCCCAAGCGCTAGTGACCGAATTCCTTCCGGCCATGCATCCCTTCGGCACGCTAGACCTTGGGATTCAGGGTAATTTTTTATTGAGGTTGTCTTCCTCACCCCTAATGATAGTAATCCTACCCTTCGACATTGGGTCACTCTCACAGTCCACTCTGCTAGTCAGAGAAGTACCAGGAGCAACCCAAATGCCATAACCACACCCACATGTGAAGTCCATCACGTTTCCCACCTTCTGTCAGTCGTTCGCCGTGGTCGATGATCATCTCCTAATTTAAGAGTTGGTCAACGACCACGTTGCCCAGGATGCACCACGCGGAGGTGACTGACATGCACCCCATGTGTGGCTGTCCTAAATTAACCGACTTTAACTGAACAGTTATTAGTTCAATAGTTTTCATGCAAAAGGTGATGTTATTACTCGCATATTATATTTTTCTTTACTACCACGACAGATACATTTTAATTTTTTCACAACCTTAGGAGTTCAATTTCCAAAAATCCACCGTTAGTGCTTAGCTACACTATGAAAAAAACCTGCATGGAAATTTTCTCGGTCCTAATCCCAGTAGTTTACAGTTACATGTTGATTATTGTTGATTAATCAGCCAGTTATTCTAGTATACATAATTTAGATTATATAAAAAATGTTAGTTATAGTTATTTTATTTCGTATTTTCACAGAGCATGGAGACGAATGTAAGCAACACCAAGAGTTGGCAGACATGAGGGCCACTTACACTGACAAGAGACGCAAGTGCCATTTTGTCAGCTGTAAGAACGCTCTTGAAAGGTTCGCGTGTGTCTTCCAGTTTATTTATTCATTTTTGTGTAAATATAATGGCTTGTAAATATAGGAAAATGCTGGTGAATTTATTTTATGTTGGGTACAGAAAACTAGAAATATTGTTGTGTATCAAAATAAGGAAGGCAAATGCAAACACACTAAATTAATAAACAAAAGTATACAACAAAAAAATTTAAATTTACAAAATAACTTAATTGGGTAGCGAATGTGAGTGTCGTAATTACTTGAAGGACGTCCTTAAACCCTACACCTTGGTCACGAGCCCAAAGCACTGCTTGGGTTCCAGTTGTAATTGTAAGAGATCATAACGTTTATTTAGTTATCGGTTCAGTAGAAGTATGTACGTTTTGTTTACCTAATAGATCCAGTCCATTGAAGATCACCCCTCCTCTGAATGTTAATGTTTTCAACATGAGAGGGGCCTCCCTTTTAATGTTTTCCACATTCCCCATCTGAGCCGATGTAGATCCGAGCTGTAAGCTGTTATGCTTTGCCACGAAATTAAGATGATTTCTGCAACGAGTGTTGAGAGCTCTTTGTTTTTTGTGTCATCGATTAAAATTCTTACGTTTTGTGAAAATAATGCTGAAAGCTATCACGCTTTGACAAAGTTGTTGCTCTTTGAAACTAGTAATAAATCTGTTATGTTTTATGTTTTTTAAAATTCTGATGTCAAAATGTCTGTTTCGGCGCGTAAGTGAGGCTTGGCTGAGGTGCGGAGTGTGGGGGGAGCTTCTGCCTGCTGTAACACAGTGGGAAAACAGTGCGAGTCGTAACGGCTGAGGCTGGTCCAGCAAGCCGAAGCTGCGAAGACTAGCTACCCTTCCCGAAGCACCGGAGATGTCACCGAAGTCCTTAAGACAAAATTCATCTATTTTCACAATTTCACGGTTTCATTTCGGACCTTCGGCCTATAGAAAAAGCTAAATCTGCTTTCAAAGAACATCAAAACGTATTACATTAAATATTGAGGTAAGATTTACACATCAAACTAATGAATAACTTTATTTTATGAATATTTTTATGACTGAAAGTAGAATTATGATACAAGTATACTTTATTGGTCATTACACCCGAGCCAAATGCGAGAACCTAATGAAGCAAAGAGCATTACGCTCTTACGAGTCGCCTCTACTTTTAAAATCTACCTTTTTAACATATTTATGAAGCAAAACATATATTGTTTGATAAATAAAATATTATTAAAGTTAAATATGTAAGTGACACACAAAAATTATTTCAAAATAAGGATACACCCAACTGGGTATCTTTTAAGTACAAAAACAGTAGTATCATCTATCAAAACTCTTATATTATGAACTCTATATATCTAACTCTATTCGTACTTGAAAATTATTTGAACTTTGCGTAACAGCGGTAACAGCGCGCCAATAGCCATTGCATCTATGACAAATTATCGCATTAGTAAAATCAGGTTATTTAATTGTAAAGATGGTATGAAAATAATATCGTAATTTTGGAAGCCTTTTACGACTCATATACGCGATTTATGACTAAAATGCTATTTCAAGGCATGCAAAGTAACGCAATAAATATTTGATTATTAAAAATTGGATTTGCTTTAATAACATTGTTGATTCAGTTACACTAAAATCAGAATTCAATTAAATTGTGTAATCTAATGCGATGAATGATAAGCCCATTAAACTAATGGAGTATTTTCCGATTTGTTAGAGCGTTCTCGTTAGGGATTAGAGTTATGTATCTTTGCTTGCGGCTAAATAAAATTGATGTATTTGGAAATAAATTAGTTAAAAAAATGTTCAGCTGTCGGACATTAGTCTAAGACATTTGTAAGCCATTTTAGTGCAAAAACAACTACTCTGTTGTACTTATGCAATTGACATGATTATGGTGTTTAATGATAGTATAGCAGAAATAAAGAAACTTTATTCCAACACTTTTCTGTGTATTGAAAAGTACGAAAAAATATATGAAGACTATTTAAATAAATGACTGTCCTCCTGAAATCCTGTTTCATCCTGAAACAACATAATTCAAGAGTAGTTTTTTACAACTATTTAACACAAATATTCCTGAATATTTCTAATTATGTAAAAGTCAGGACACAGCCGTGTAAAACCCTAAAATTTAATATTAAGAACACTATTAGTATAAAATAATAAAATAAATAAAATAAAATTAGTATAATACTCTCTATATAAGATATAAGAGACTTCAAAAAGGATCAACAAAAGTAGACAACGTCATTCAATGTTGAAGTACATATCGATTCAAAGTTCCAACTTTGTTAGCAACTTTTACCATTCAATATGCTCGAGCGAATTTTAGAATTGTTAAGCGAAAAGCCCCCTTTACGAAATGCTAATAAAATTAACAGGCTTCAAGAATTCAGAAGTAAATTTAGAAAAGCGACGTTTTAATATAAACAGTTTAGTGAACAGTTTCACTACAACTATATTACAAAGAAATATTTCTTAATTATTCGTAATTATCGATTGGCTATTTTTATTTTTATTAGTTTATTTTAATATGATAATTTATATCCCGATAGTTCAGCAGCAACTTGTCAAGTCATTTCATGGATTGAAAATAAAATCACCTACATGGTGATTGCTTTTATTGTACCGGCCTGAGTTATGCAATGTAATAAGAACTTTTAAAACTTTATTGGGTCACAAGCCCTATATACAACTAGGAGAAAATGATCAGAAGCGAGGAGAAAGGGCATATTGAAAACAATAAAACGGTGGGCCCTCTCCCCCTCTTGATTGATGTGATATTGAATGGACTATTGGGACGCAACGTAGATACTGCTTCTGAACCAATAAATAACTAAACATTATGATCTCTTACAATTACAACAGGAACCTACGCAGTCCCTTGAACCTGTGTCCAAGGTGTAGGTTTGCAAGACCTTTTAAAAGAATTTCAACACTCGCCTCCTCTGTTTAGATTAACCTAAGCCTAAGTTATGCACCGACATACATATTAGTTGAAACTTGAGAATGTTTGGAGCATATAGGAATGGTTGCGGATTTTGCTAATCCTCTAGAAATTTATAATCTCAGCACTTAAAAAACTTTAGTATAATATGAATATGGATACAGATACTCATCACAGATATGGTGGATACATCCAAACTCCTTGATAAATCGGGAAGAGGATAACGAGATTGCCATACATAATAAATAATAATTAATTAGCTATTATAAAGATTCAGCGACGGTGGCTTTGGATGAGATTTGATATAGTATCAAAGGTCATAGTATAAATCCTGTTTTTTTTTAAATATTTAATACAGGATATTCATGTTTTCCAAAACCTAACAAATTAAATTCCATTCTTCAACCAAAGACTGTGAAAGTCTTTCAAAATCGTCTTTGAAAAATAAAGACGTAAAAACATTTTAAAGTTACAATTTTTACCTTCTTAACTATATAGATACGTAAACAAACTCTAACCTTAAATTTCTTGTTTTTGTTAGAACTAAGGGTAAAAATTGGCCTTAAGGGAAATTTACCTTTAAGAGTATTTTAAATTAAAACTAGAAAAGGGTGGTCACAATGTAAACTGATTTAAGTAAAATACTCGGTAACTTTAGTAGAAATCCTACTAAAGATCTTTTAACCTTCAATTCCTAAGGCTTTGTAAATATATTCTTCATTTATTGTAATTTGTGCTAATTTATTCTATTACTATTAGATTGAATTGAGATAATATTTTATACTAAGTAAATATATTTCAGTAAGTTATTTTATTTCCGATAATGAGAAGAGAGTATTAATACATATATAATTGGAAAAATAACAATATTGTTGGTAACGTTGTATTGGCGAGTAGTTAATTTTATTTTATTTCAAGAATACTCATCGTCTCGACAATATATAACCTCTGTTTAAATTTAAAGTACTCTGTCACGTGATTATTAAAGTAAATATTGTCTTAATTAGTATAAATGTGTTGTTTAACGTGGTGGTGTTTCCTAATCGAGAATCACGTGACTTATTAAAATTATACTTTGCTTATATTAATGTTGTTCAGCTAATTCGAGTAGTTGACGGTGAATGCATTTATCAAGTCACGTTCTCCTTAAAACTGCACTTGGGTCACGAGCCCCAGACATTGCTCGGATTTATCTCTATAATTCATATTTATACGAATTGTAGAAAGGACATATAGGTGTCCTTCTTCCTAAAGTGTTCAAAATTGTACTTCTAGATCCTCCTAGCTTCTTCTTAGCAGATTTAAGCTACGAGTTTTTTTATCAGAAGTTATTAAATACGAGACAGATAACGGAACTGGAGCACAAATTCATTTACAACTTTACAAGTTAAATTTCTATATCGTGTCAGTTCGAGACAGTGAAAATAGAAGTAACCAAGTGTGAATATATGTATAACGTGTGTTATAAAATCCGGTAAATACTATCCCACGAGCGTGAACACGCATTATAGGCTTATATTAGATCTGAATATTTACCTTATACCTAATATTTGCACGTAAGCCTAAAAAACAATATAAAACTAGGACTGTCTTTTTTTTATGATGATGATTGTTTATTATTTATATATTTTCAAAATCCCGGATATTGTCATAATTTGTACCTAAAAATCCTTACTATATAATCAAGAAAATTCTTGGAAAGGTAGGAAAAAATCTGTAGATAAGGATACCTTTATCATGTTCCCTATTGGTCATTAAAACAAAATAGTGTTGACAACACTGTTGATAAGCTTTTATTGGTTGATTTATAGAATATCCTCACTACCTTAATAAAATACCTTCTGTGTCTTCTGATAAATTAGGCCATGTGGCAGTTTTACAACTAATTCCATAGAGTGAATACAGTCTACAATAGATAACTTAGTGTAGTGTAACTTCTATGTATCAGACGTCAAAGATTGAGTGATTAAGAGATTGTGAATTAGCTTTCTTACTTAGCCTACACAATTAAAATTGAAGTCAAACTATTATTAGAGACTATTAATGCTTTATAAAGAGGCCTTTTAAACCTACAAATAGATCACAAGCGCTAGACAAACTCAATGTTCTGTCATGGCATTGAGATAGAATAGAAGTATTAGACTGATTCAAGATCAAGATCATGATCATCATCAATTACGTATTACTATGAATAATATATTATACCTTTAACAGCTAGTTTTATTGCACGTATAACAAATAATTTTCTAATATCCTTATTTCTTATAACAGAATGGTATTTAAGTATTCAGCCGTTGTTTGTTTATAGGACACTTCATCACCGCAATCACGGAATAATAAATCGAAGCTTGCGTGATACAAAAATATAAAATGTAACACCTCCCAGGGACATTTG
Organism: Limenitis camilla; assembly: GCA_905147385.1. NCBI lineage: Eukaryota > Metazoa > Arthropoda > Insecta > Lepidoptera > Nymphalidae > Limenitis > Limenitis camilla. The sequence goes on along the minus strand of LR990230.1, from coordinate 9,740,868 downwards.
TTTTCGTTAGTTACCTTACTTCTTATTAGTGGAGATAGAGGGCAGGCACGCCAAGCAATAAACACTGATGGGGAAATATTACTTTTTGATGGACAACTCTACTATTCATAAACAATGATTTAATAAAGACGATATATGTGAACAAACTATTGTTAAATAACTTGATTTTATTTCACTACAACAATAATTATTTGCTGTCTATTTTTATCGGTAACTCTGCTTCCTATTTCCTACTTTTATTATAAATGTGAAAGTCTGTATGTTTGGGTATTTAGATATTTGTTTCTAAATCATCAACTTTCCATGAAAATTGGCACAAAAGTAATTTTATAACTTGGACTAACATATATTTTACTTTTTATTATGAAAAAGCATAGTTCCTGCGAAAAAAAGAGTCTACTTTTTATCCTGACTAAAAACAGTTTCTACAGGATAGAATATGTTGATGGCTATAAATTATATAATTACAGTTATATAAATAATATAGCTTGGGGCTTGCAACCTATGCATTTATAGCTTCTTTATAACGCGCATTAACGCTCTACCTGGCTCTACAACATCTAACAAGACTGAGTTTACGATTTACAGACCCTCGAATAAACCGCTCTAGAAATGACAGTATACCATACTTCTACTTTCACTAGTTAGAAAAAGTTTCCTTTAAGAAATTGTCATACAAAGTTTATTAATTTTTGATATATATATACCACTTCGAGTATCATCTACAAATCTACAATCGATACGCGAAACAAGCGAATATTAATAACCAGTTTATTTGCTTATAACATATATGGGAAAGCAATCACACGGTTATTAGTATTATGATTAATTGTGTTATCTAAATTTTGTGACCAGGTTGTAAATATATGTATCGCGATTGTATTAGACGTTGAATAATGAAGTTATATGTACGTCGTTTATTACCAACATAAATCAAGATAATATTACAAAGGTATAAGTAATAGCAAAGTAAAATTGACCTAGAGTAAGATGACAAGTTTAAGGGCCATTTTCATCGGTATTACATAAATTTTCTAATGTATATCATACTTTAGGGATATTAACAGTATTTTGTTATATTTTACTAGAACCCAATAACCACAGTAAAATAAATAAAACCCACATTGACTACGACACTATTTCGCCGACATATTTATGATTAATCTCTCCATCTACGCTGAAATAATCTAAATATTTTTTCTATTACCGAAACGACAAAGGCATTATTCGTACATCATTCATATTCGATTCCGTTTTTCAAGAGATGAAATACCGATTGCGAGAAAAACAGCGCATATCGCTTTGTATACTTGGCAAATAAATCAACAGGATAGGCGGCAAATTTCAAAAGTTTGTGATTTATCATAATCCGGATTTCCATTTGGTAAGCGACTGGTCCATTATTCTACGTCAGAGACACTGCGAAGGGTGCGTATGATGTAAAAAAACTCGTATGTAATGTTAAAGAGATTTAAGGGATTTTAAAAAATGATATGGTATTATTATTGTTGATGTCATGTTCAAATAAGTAATAACTTAACATGAACATGTTTTCACTTACTTACCCCATAAATTCAAGAGGCTGTTACAATATTTTAACATAAAAATACCAAGGCGACCAACATTTTGAGCTACATAGTCTACGGTTTGAAAATTAAAACTATATGATATTTTCATTTAACATACGCCTCTTTATAGGCAATACAAGCGCTAATTGCTGTTTTAAAAATATTTAATATTAATATTGTATACTTTTCTTATAGTAAGCAGATTGGTGAAGAACGACGTACCTGCTGGACTTCTACTACAAGTACGCAAAATTCTAATATCAAAACCATATCTAAATACAAAAATTGTTTTGTATCTGTTTTTGTGATATTCAAAATTAATTTATATAAGAATACCTAAAATAAACATATTAAGAAAGCTACAAAACTTCTTATTTAATAAATAAAAGATTTGTATGTAATTTGTCATTCAGATGTAGTTAAATTAGGGAAATTACAAAACTATACCTATTATGTAGACTCATAGTATCTTCACAGGTATGTTTTTATACGTCATAATAGAGCCGTAGCTACTTAAATTACGAAGCATAATATAAAATATGCGTTACCGTAGGGAAATCTTGACTACACTAGAATGTAGTCGCCTCGTAAAACCATCTAACGAAGCTCCTTTGAGGAAACAGTTCCTATTTTCGACAAAAAAGTCATTTTTTTTCATCCATTGACATTAATAATGGATATTATTGTTATATTATTTATTAGAAATAAATAATGAAAAGGTCAGTTTTTTTGGTCAGTAGACAGTTATGGAAACAGTCTTTTTCCTCCTTTATCGTAAAAGCCAACAAATTGACTGAATAAATGAAATACGGTCAAATTCCACCATTAGACTTCTTGTTAAATCAGTATCTTATTATATTTATTTATATAAAGGAGAGAGGAAAAAGGGATGGTTTATTTGTTGATAAGCGAAGAAGATGTCTGATATTATTGAAGGAATTTTTATGGATGTAACGGTACACAGTGTTTTTGGGGGCATTCCTTATAAGTGCCTCAAATATTTACCTTTACGAAGTTATTTTATATATTCTCTCTAATAGTCACTGTAATTTATAGATAAAATATTATCAATACAGTCAAAGTAACCCTTTCTTTGAACACTTGACCTACTCAAAGTTTCTAATCCCTTTTCTTTAACTTCAATTACTTCATTTCCTTGCAATGGATTGGAATGACCAAAACTCGCGTTTAGTCGAATTTCTAGTGCTCCCAATCTAGAACTATTGATTTTATACAAAAATGTTAACACATATTTTACGAACTTAACGGTGACCTATTGATGTATAACAGTAATTTTAGAGCGTTGAAAAAGCACAATAATTCCCAAAAGTTTTTATTTAGTTTATAAGTTTTAACATAAATATAAAGAGTTTTATTGCCAGCTAATTAATTAAATTTTTAAGGAAAGTCCGTTAAAACAAAAGTTAACAAATGTCATGAATAATATCACCGGCTGCTTATTCCAGCAATTTATCGCCGAAACTTCTGTTCCCCAAAACTCACAACTGAGGGCATAAATATCTACTTGCTCGTGAAATAAAGCGATATTTTCAAAAGGTATTAATTACCTGTTTTTGTTAAAACTTTTTATCATATTTATGTTATTTTATTTTAATTTCAACAAGAACCTTTTTATTCTGATTTTCCCGTCACCTAAAGACATAAATACAACGCTTAGTTTTTAAAATTAAATTATGCAGTAACATATTTTTAGATCAAACCGAGTAAAGAATTTAAACAATTTTCAATTATTTATCTTTATAAGTTATATCACTATCAGGTATTCTGATAATTATCATCTACTTTTATATGACCTCTTCAGACATTAAAAATAATAAAAGTTTTCTTAATCAGTAACATCAAAGCATGAAATTCTAGTAACAGTCTATTCAACATGTATGTAACATAAACATGTTTCATTATAGTACCGCAAGCTATGCAATTTTCCACAGTATAAGCTTGCCTAAGATGCTTCCAGGCCTATAAGCTTTGCCCCGTTTTAGCGTAGGACGAACCAGCAAACACACTTTTGAATATATCAGTATAAACTAAGACGAAGTCATTGTACTTACTCCTTGACTGAGCTTTGATCCAAACATATGTAATTATCATATCGCTAGTTACAATACGTCTGCAAGTGAATGGAGTTCCGGCGATACTCGGCTCTATTTCCGTTTCCGCAGATGGCCGGAAATGAATTCAAAACACCCAGCAACGGCCTCCGATATTGCTATCTAAATATCTGATATTCATGAGCAATGATATGCGCCGCTAAGCATCTCTCGAATATGAATAGATGCTGTTGAATTATTATCGTGCTATGAAATTGTAAACTTCGAAGAAATTTAACGTGTGTGTGTCTGTATCTGTATGTTTGTCTATGGCATCATAGCGCCCTAGGTAATGGACCAATTCTGATAAAGTTTTATTTGCTTAAAATGTATTTTTAATCTCGATGGTTCTTAGCTATAATTAGTCAAAATCTGGTCAGTTGGTTGAATGAATATTTGACTATTTGTTGTGTGAAATTGTTTATGGACAGAATTAGAAAAATTTAAGCTCATTTCTAACTTGATAACTTCCGGACAATCTTAATATATTCACAAGTATAACAATCTCGTAACCATGGAAATACACTGACATTACTTAGAATGAGTATAAATGAAACGGTATTTCTCGATACTTTTCTTTCGATATCAAGTATCGAATAGAATGTAATATCAAGCATTTTTAAAGTACGTAATAGTATATATATTTACCTATCATATTTTTTTACCGAATTTGATGTTTTTTTGTTAAGTATGTATTGACTGCTGTTTTTTATAAAACAATACAAAAAGATCGACTTATACTAGTTAACATCGATTCTTCTAAATCTATGTCCTGTGGGTATCATTACTTCTAATTGAATACAGTCATGTATTCAATTAGATTTTCGGTCAGAGGTAATATTTTTTTTAAATTTAATAGTTAATAAACTTCTTATCAAGAAGATCACTAAAAATAAGTTAATTTATTACCTATTTTTTTGTAACTGCATACAAAACGAATGTTCTCACGCGATTGCAAAAACAAATTGTTTATGGACAGAATTAGAAAAATAAAGAAAAGATTTACTTAATACTGTTTTGATGGGAAGGGACACCTCAAAGATTGCCCCATTTATTAATTGGCTTTTTTGGCATGGGCTCAAATATACACCAGAAAACTATATTAAAGGAAGTGTATGTTATAAATAAAATCTTGGTAGTCCTATGCCAATTTAATTGAAATATTTTTTTTACTAAAAGTCTACACAGGTTTCAACATAGACATCAGCCTTGCCTTTAAATATGGAAACTGTTGGTTAAATATTTTTTATTGCGATCAACAGTTTAAGTAATTAATGAAGTCTAAGTACTGACCAAGAAGTATTTGATGATCAAGGGTGAAGCAACTTTTAATTTTAATCGTTATCATTGGAATTCTCTCCTTAAACTCAGGTCAAATGGTCCATCTTTGAAAAGGTGCGCAGAGCTAGAACCAACACTATATAGGCAATTTGAAATGATAATCTAAAATATAGTAAGATACAAATAGTAAAAATTTAAGATTACTTTTGTACCTAATGTACTCCGCAAATTTAGAGCAATAATCCAAGTTAACCACAAAATTCATTACATCATGAATGTGCTATCAACAAAGCTGCTCATTAAATTTGCAAATTTCTCAACATTCATAAACAGAATTCAGATTAATGGAATATAACTCCTTTCGCTGTAATGTTAATGTAGACAAGTAAACTTAATGAACTAAATTGCTATCAAAAACCGTTTTAAACACATCATCTATATTTTTCTCATGAGCGTATTTAATTTTATTTAAGGTAATATTATTTTAGTTAAAATTGTGGTAATATAAATTCAATGTTTCATGAATTTAAAATTCAATAATAATATTCGGTAGCATATATCGTATATCGTAATACAAATTTTAAAATTATCACCCATAAAACTTAAAAATTAAAGAAATATTTTTTTAATAGTATACAGATACGGGCATATTTAAATTACACTCCACGATGAACTATGGTGTAGAAGTATCATCTATAGATCTAAATTATTTTGATATTCTGTATTTTACGACTACTATACAATACGAACAAGAAAACGAAGAATGCCTGCAATTCTCAGAAGTCGCGCAATTGGGAGAAGGAAAAGAACAGAAGGTTACTTTTACTGAAGTCAATATGATTGCGGGATATGAAACATGAAGAATCTTTCATGGCAAAATGAGTTAAAATAAGTCCATTTAAATGCAATTTTGTTAAGCAATTTAAATATATAGAACGCGAGCTTAATCAAGTTATTAGCCACGTATTAGCACTAGCTAAATATCCTAACGCTAAACAATGTAATGCAGTCAATGAGCAAGAAGTAAATGCAGGGGAGCAAGCATAGGCACTATCGTTGATGGATAGATCCAAGAATGTCTGATGTAATAACAATATTTCATTTTAATGTCAGCAATAAAAATATTAAACAAAAAAAAATATTTGATGAAGTGACAAAACGGATTCGACATGAATTGTAACAATTCAATCAGATACATCATGCAAGTGTTTCTTTAAAATAATTCGTAGCTCCCGGCCTGGCGGCGGAATATGCTATGTGTTAAAAACAATAGTATACCACAATCATCGTTATGCTCCAACTATAGATCAGTTACTAAATGCAACATTTGTCGAAATTACCACAGCAGTGCATCTTGTTGATGGAAAAACCGTTCACAGTACATTTGCATTATGCATATTGATAAAGAAAAAGCAACTGTTTGTAGACAGATAATAGGATAACAGCTTCAAGATACGAGGAGAAAATTCCATCATTTTCATTGGCTCATAATATATGAAATATCCGTTCTGTCGTACGCTATATTGTTATTCATCGTAGGTTACAAGACCTAAAAAAACTGTTCTGTTGTTTAGGTGGGGTAACATTTACATGTATTTATAGTTATAATTTATATTTCAAATGCTCATGACGATTCTAGGAATTTTCCACCTGCGGTTAAGTAATACCCTATGTTGCTTATGTTCCACTAGATGCAAACTATACAAGAGGACCCGTGAGGGGGCGGGTTAGAATACAATTCCGCTCTGCCGCTGGGAGAACATCTCGTAAGAGGCGAGTAACTCAGCACTCCCATTGGTGGTAGGGGATCTGTTCCCCGACTAGCTTACGACCACCAGCATGCGAATTCAACCGCATTTGTATACTGTCGTCAGAGACTTGAACAAGTCGTCAGAGACTTGAACGTCCCTGGTGGTCGAAGCTAAGTTATAAAATATATTATTTGTATAAGGTTACCATTAATAAATAATTACATTTTAAAATGGATTACTATTAAAGCCCCTGATTATCGCTTAGGATCTACTAGCGGCTTTTACCGATTAGTACCGATAGAAAACTGAAGTTTCCAATGTAAACCTCGATTAGTGGCGGCTTTGTAGACAAGAAACTTAATCTCTTCAAGGCAAAAGTTTCGGATGCATTACGTATTTATTTAGTTCATCTAACTTCTACGAGCTTTAGAATATTTAATTGCTTTAAACTCTAATCATATCACAAACTTGCTTTCGGCACGATAATGCGTTAACAAAACAGTGTTTTTCATTTAATAAATACTAGCAACCTATCCTGACTTCACTCGGATATAAAAGAAAATGAAAAATGCAAAGGAACCTTTCGTAAGTTTATAATGAATTTGTTTAAATAATAATTATCTATGGTTATAATCAAATGTGTTCATCATGACAACATGATATGACATTTCTAGATTGATCAATATCATGCAAAGTGAAAATTTATATTTGTCTACACATTAAAATTTCATTTTATGTAAGTAAATACATAGAAAATACTAAAAAAACTATTGGAGATTTTCGAACTATCTGTTAAATTGTTTATACTATCTAGGTACAATATGGGCAAACCTAGAGGATTTTCTACGAAGACAGGCGTTGTTGTTTATTCGGCTTTAAAAAAATTGACGAAGAATACGGGTTGGGCTACCAGAACTATAACTAAGTTTATAAAAATGGAGCACCGGATTCAAGATCGATCACTTGGTCGGAAAGTAGCGAGGTAGTTAGGTATTTTATAATATTGTGAAACATAATAGGAATCCATAAATGGCTAAGAATTTATAAACATTAAATAGCCTGAGAGGTTTTATAACACCGAACGAATTATTTTTAGAATTTTTGTTTATTTGTCTCTCGGTATATTTGTATTTCGGTAACGAATCGTGCTTTCTACAGAATACATTATTTGCAGAATGTATTATTGAAAATCAGTTGCCAGTAAAAGTTATTTTGATTTAAAGATTAACTTTTTACTTTAAAAAAACGAATTTAAATATAAACACGTTTTATATTTTTCAGAGCCCTAAAACGTGGTGTAAAACTGGGTCTTCTCCTCGTGCATGGTGGAAGGTATCGTTTGAACAACGAGTGCCGTGTTTCGCAATCTGTTACTGCTCGGGAGAAGCGACGTCAGTGTACACGGTCTCTACGTATACGCAGCTAAACACCATCTTGGAGATTCTTAAAAATGTACTCCAAACGTTAATCATGTTTTATCTAAATTATTTTATTTTTAAATAAATTATTAGTTTGATGATTGATGATCAATGAGTTTCTATATATTATACGTACCTAAACACTATCTTACAGAAAATTTAATGTTCGTTAAATTATTTTTAATTAACTCTTACCTTATTTTAGTTACCAAATTATATACGTAGTTTAGAAGAACAAAAAAGCTTATACTTAAATAAAGTTTCGCTTACACTACGATATACATCACACTATCTGCAGATAAATTATATTGTCAAATTAGTTTGAATGATATTCCAACCAATTGGTGATCATAAATCAAACCCAATCAAAGGCTACCAAAAGTGTTACTAACAAATATAAAATAGAGATGAAACTAGAATGAATAGCTGACGTTGCGATAGACCCTTATCCGTTTGTCTAGTCGACTATACGCCGGAAATGAGATGGATGCAGACGAAACAGCCTCCCGATCCATTTCGGTGGGAATGCAAATTGATCTTCCGCTACCACAAATAGCCTACAGGTACGATCGGGACATGCTACGCTAGCAAATGTATTCGTATAAACGGGATTTCAAAATATTATTTTAAAGATTATCCTGGAATCAAATGTTTAAATTTGCTATACCGATAATAAAATTTTACCATCTATATATAGTAGATCTACATCTATACTATTATATAAAGAGGAAAGATTTGATTGTTTGTATGTTTGTTTGTTTGTTGCGAATAGGCTCAAAAAGTACTGAACCGATATTAAAAACTCTTTCACCGGTGGGAAGCTACATCCTTTCCGGGTAACATGGGCTATATATGGTGTTGCCACAAATACTCTAATTAAAAAGATATGGCCATTTAAGTGCCATAGGGTGGCCATTTTGTAAAGTGAAGGTTTTCTATGGATCTACAGATTCGATTTTTATTTTTATTTTTACCGCTAGAAAACTACACTATTCGTGAGTGACATAGGTGATGTAGTGTTGCCATATACATTTTTTAATTAATAGAATATGACCATTTTGTTGTAACTGATCAGATTTTAAAATTCTTTCACTGAGAAAAGTCTATAGTATTCCCGTCTCTCTTCTTCTTTTATACTTTCAATCTTTCTCATACTCTCTCACTTTCTACTCTCTTCTTCAATTTTTATCTTTTTCTCTGTTCATTCTCACTCTTTTATTATCTGTTGCCTTTCTCTTTTTTTTCATTCTATATTTTCTTATCATTTCTCATTCTCTCTTTTTTCAAATAATGCAAAGCTACACAATTACAGAGTGAATATTATAGGACATCAATTATAATATTACTTCAAATACCCGGAGCGAAGCGAGGGCAGGCCGCTCGTTATCTAATAAAGTAATCATGAATACAAAGGATTTATTATTAGTTTGAAAAGAATCTACACTATAAATCCAAAGCTCGCCCTTTGTCCAATTGCCGCATCATTACTCTTAACAATCTCACCACATTCGCTGTGAGTAAAATACATTCGTTAATCAGATTCTCTACAGAGCGAGTGATCATTTTGAAATACATTTGCGTTTAGTTTGTGATTCGGTTTGTTACTAAGTATTCTGACCTTAATGGCCCTAAAATTTATTTCTTTCTTTATATAATACTTAAGAGAGACAGTTATTCACACATACATTTCAAAATAAAATGCCGCTATATAATATGTGCACACAATTTGAAAAAAAGAAAATTCATCTAGTAGAAAAGCTCACAGTTTTCTATTTATATTTGTGTATGTAGCAGTGATACTGGTTAAGTCTTCGGTTTTTCATGTGGTCCAGTAATTTATTTCAGGTTCAATCACTTCGCTTTTACAACGAAAAAAAAACATGGTGACGTTTACGTTGAGATAATGATAATCATATTATACCATTTAACCCTGCATCTTAATCCAGCTTTAACCGACTATTGTGACCTAAAAATAGATAAACTTTTCCATTATTCTTAAACTAATTGACTTGCCAGTTAGTCCACCACAAAATCAACATAGCAAAAAGAAATGGGAAGATAGAAAAAAATCAGTGCTTGAAGAACGCTGAGTGAAACAATATTTTGATATAGTGAAATTTAATAAAATTGAATTCCGAGTTGTTGATTTTAAATTGTTTCAGCGCTCCCGAATCAAAAAGAAACAAAGAAGTATATTCAAATGGTATATCAATTGTAGAAAAAATATCGATATTATAAAATACGTAAAATTGCATGTATTTTCATGAAATTTAAAATCGGATAGGCGCATATCGCTAATGTGCGAATTCGATCTCACGGTTGAACGAGTGATGCATATTTGATTTGTTTTCGATTCACCTACGGTATTTTGTAGCATCGAGGGTCTACGTAAGTATAATATGTGTTCTATATATGTATATATATTGAATATTGTGACCAATTGTTTAAGTATTCTAGCATAAAATATTTGTATAAAATGTATAGCATAAAATATTTTAAGTTATTTTGGATAATTTTTAGTGCGATTTTATTCTTAAATTCTATTAGACAATCTAAACAAGCTATTTAAATTATAAATTTATACTATCCGTTTATACTACTTTGTGGCTTACTTTTGTAATATTTGGTGTACAATAAAGTATATTTATTATTATTATCCGACATGTTTCTCACCACTTCACTGAGATAAAATAGAAATTCTATTCTCTATTATATACATTTTTTCCTTCTAACATTTATCTCACGTTTTTTTTCGTTTCTCATACGATCCTTAACCTCCCTCTTTACGAAATGAATATAGATTAGATGACAATTATCCTCTGCATTTGGTGAGCATATTATAAAAGAAAAGTAAACAAAGTCCTTTAGAGGTAGATGATCTTTTTTCCGGCTGGCTTTCTGAGATTTTAGCATTCACTAGTTTGCAACCTGAAAGTACAAATATTGGTTTCTTTACTCACTATATTTTTAACACTAGCATCGCATCAGAAATACGACAGCAATCATATAGTGATGCTGATATCAATGAAAGAATTTCTCTCATTAAGAAATTAAAAATATTTTTTCTTCACTCTATAAGTTGGAGAATTTAGAAGTGCTGAACTTTGTATGAATAATTAAATTCTTTGAATAAAAACTTTCTATTAGGAAACTAATTAATTTTTTTTAGTTCTTTTGCCTTTATTAAAAATCTAAGTAATGAAATAATTCCGAGATGATTTTGCATACATATTTTAAGCATGCCAAATAAAAGAGAATTCAATTGAGATTCAAGACTCATGAGCGTCACTGCGTTTCTCTATATTAAGTCATTATATTTCCACCTCATGAAATCACTCAACTGAACTAATAAAGTCGCGAGTTTGAAAATGTGGGTATTTTTAATAAACATTAATAGTAGGTACTAGCAAATTCAACCATAAACGCAACAGTGTTGCTAGCAATATATCTTATCAATATAATATATACTTGCTAAATAAAATATTATTTTTCCTGTCACACTGATTATCCATTTTGTTAATTGAAGCCCCAGGTCGGTCACGCGAAAACCCGATTATGAGCCTGTCTCAGGTTGAATTAAGTGGGACTAATCACGAATTCAAATGATGAATATTTGCTATTTGCCTCGATCATTCTTACTCTGAATAATCCTGTGAAGAAATGATGTCAATTTTGTCTTATTTCTCTAATTAGGAAAGGGAATTATAGATTAATGGAAGCTTTGCTATATTAAGAAGACTCATATTTAATTTGTTCGAAATAAATCTATTTAGAAACCTATATGTGTATCGAAGGGAAAGGGAAATACAGTTAGAATGTTACCGATTGACAAAGTCTCTAATAATCCTATAGTATAAAGTATGTTGGATAAAACTATTAATGTTATGTACAAACTACACAACACCTAATACAACTCAAAAACAACATTATAATCATGTTTAATAAGCGTCTAGCGCATTCTTAAAATTAAAGCATATAAGTAAATATTATACCCAAAACATAGTATTATATTTCTTTTAATTACAATAAAGGCCACTAAAACTGCTCATGAAATATTTCAGATTCTTTTACGAAAAAGATTTTATAATATTCAAATGGCAGAACAAAACTAGCATTCAAAACGAGACATTTTTTTAAAATGATTTCAATGTGGTTTTCATAAATTCGGGTAATAGAAAACATCTCCTTCTTAAAAGACGGCTTTTCTTATCCCCTTGTTCTTACTCACAGAAAAGATTTCGCTTTTGGAGGCCTTGGTTAATAAACTATTATTTACTGTAGTTATTTAAAGGTGTTCTTTATTACTTTTTACTAACAGCAGATTTATGACATCGATCTGTCAATCCGTTAACACGCAGTGTATAATGCCGAGCTGCTGCAAATGAACTGTGTTAGCCTGGAGCTTTTGATAATATAACAAGCCAATGCATGGCCAACTTGATGAATCCATTATTGGGACATGACAATATTCTCATATATTCTGAACTATTTGACATTTTTATTCATAGTATTTTTTATGCAATTTTATAAAATAATTTAAATTTCTCTATATTTATACCGTCGAGATATAATACAACTATGAGGATGTTTGTTATAATGCAATCTAACAAAATTATGTCTTACCAATAAGCTCATATCTGATGTATGAAAGTTTAAAGAAAATCTACTAAACAAAATGTGATATAATAATTTAATAAATGATATAATTTTTTTTAAGTATTTCATTCATGGATAGTTAATTACAAATTAGTGAAAACTTAATCTCGATATCAGTAAGATTAATTTTTTTTCTTTCTGCCGCTTACTAGTAATAAGATCCTTATAGGATTAGTGTCTTATGTTTGCTTTTCTCGTTTTCTTAATTATTATTATTTACTTTTATTTTATATCATGCAAATCAAACTGGTAGAGAAGAGAGAAACGTGGTAGAGAGCGGACATACAGTCAGATCATTCTGTGACTACAGTTTTCTAGCAAAATCTGGGGTTTTGCTAGAAAACTGTAAAAATTTTAACATGAATGCGTTCCGCACGTATATCGCAGAAAAAAAATTAGGCGTAAACAGAAAGGTTAGACTTTTATTTGAGTCAATGAAAGATAAAGTTGATAAATCCGTAATATTATGTTTAGTTGTGTACTTGTCAAAATATCTAAAATCTGCAATGAATGTATAAGATTTATTCAGTACCCTAATCCAAATTGTTAAGAAATTAGTTCCAATCCGGAGATACTATTGATGTTTAGTAATGGTATTCCCGCTCGTTAGCGCTCCCTTGCCACGCACTCAGTAATCGGATTTCATTGGCATTTTGGACAAATTTGCGGTCCGTTGCGCTCCGAGTCGTCTTACAGATTCGTAACTTACTTATAAACTATACTTTATAGAACACTAGTAGACCTGCCCTGACTTCGCATGAGAACAATTTACCAAGTGTACTTACTTAGATTTAACAAAAACCTAAATATATATTGCTATATAAAAATTTTCAGGTGTTCAAAAACATATTGTATTATTATCAAGGAAGGAATTGAATTTTTCCGGGATAAAAAGTAGCCTATGTGTTAATCCAGATCTTAAAGTATGTATATATTAACACTTTTGGTAGAATTTGATTGTCTGGTAGTTCCTTTAGATTGTTTACGATAACGATTTAACGAGTAACTTATGTTTTAATAGATCTAAAGATGATTTCATAGTACAGTAAATATTGTGTAAAGTGGTAAAATTAGTTTAGTTTAGTGAAGCTAGGTCCCCTTTAATCCAGTTAATATAAACTATTATTGAGCTCGATAATAAAGTTTATGTTTTAATTAGTTTTAATGGCGGGCTGAGCATTGATAGGATGGATTTATAATGTTGTGTCTCAGTTGTGTAAAGAGGTCTCTTAAAAGAGCACTTGGCTCACAAGCTCCAGGTCCTTTAAGGTTCATGTTTGTTCGTATTTCTATACACAGTAATATCAACTAGTATACTTGTACTGCAAGTAACAAGCATAGGATAATAATGTCATCATTAGACAGAAAGCCGAGTAGCCTGTAACCTTGACGCCGATTACATTGCCTTTACAGTAATTATAATATTCACTTCCACTGATCGATCACGCTATCTGATATCTAACTAACTATAACCATCAATATTTAGACAGTGAAAATTACTCAGCAAAGTGTTGCCAATAATATCTCTAATTAATAACTGTAAATAACCTGAAACTCGAATATGTTAGTTATTACCTAATAATTTCCTTTCCCATATTAAACTGAATATAATTCTAACGTCAATATAATTTATTTCTATAATGAGTGGTTGAAGGTTATAATTAGATGTAAATTTGAATTAACTAGTTATCAATGCGGTACGTATTTTCGTATATTAATTCAAACTCTAACATCTAAATTATTGTTTATTATTCGACCCATATTGCTTTTAACCTACTGCAGTTCGAGTAATAAAACTGTGAAATCATCTAATTTCATCTTGTAGTTATGATGTGATGGTTGTGTACACATACAAGTACAAAACCAGTTTCAATTAGTACCTTCTATGTACAAACATTAAATAACTTAAATTTTATAATATACAATGTCAGATATTGGAGAGTACAAAACAGAGGAAATACTAGCAACAGATTTGTAATTTTACTTGAAGTGCACTGCTTCTTATAGTCGGTATAGCCTATTATTAAAATATCGGTCATAGCGAATAAAATGCATTTTAGTCAGGATGTCGAGAAATGTTTGCAGTTTTTTACCCAGATGCAGGTTAATAAGACCTTTTACACAGTTGTAACACTCACTATTCTTCTATTCTTTGCACTCCCCCCGCCTCTTAACAAGTAAACACCATCACTTTTAACTACACTCGTCATCATCATCATCACAACCATCAATGCTCCACTGCTGAGCCGGGTCTCCTCCTCGTAATGAGGATGAGTTTGAGGCCATAGTCCACCACGCTGGCCCAGTACGAGTGGGCAGACTTTATACACCGACAGAGAACTTTAGGGAACTCTCAGGAGTTCAGGTTTACTTCACCGTTAAATCAAATGATATCTAATTTCTTAAAACACACATAACTCAAAAAGTCAGAGTGTGACTGTGTTGGGGATAGATCTCGGACCTCCCGAGTAATATCATTGCTCTATCTAATATAATCTATTAATTTATTTGAATCGCAACACTGTAATGTCACAGATTAATAGAAGATGTCAGTGGTTGATTGTCAATGGTACAATTTAGACAGTTTGTGTCAGTCTGTTCCGTATATGCGTACTGACAGACCCAGACCCAATACCGGCAACAATGAGGGACATAGATAAACCCATGAAATGTAATCTATATGAATCTCCGGTATAGAAACATTTGGTTAAGAATACCCAAAGAAAACATTGTCTAAAGTAGTCCAAATAGTGTTTAAAATAGCTATTTCTTTGAAAGACACCTGCAAACCTACATCAGGGTCACAAGCCCAAAACATTGCTCAGTTTGTTATATAAAGTGTATGTTTCTGCGCACTGCTGGTTCATATTTAATTCAATATAAGTCTTAATCTACTTCTTTCGTGACCTGGCTGACATTCCAATTAACAAATTAGATAATTCTCGCTTCAAGCTAGAAGTATCTATCTTCATAATATCTCGACAGTTTTATATATTCAGACAGATTTTATTATCCAGTGCATTTTATTTGTTTTTAGACTTCCTAATTAATTAATGAAAGCAAGCAGCTTTGTAATTTTTTAATTTTTAACACGACGAGGCGTAATAAGTTTAACGTGTGTATCTGTATGTCTGTCTGTAGCATTGTAGTGTCTAGTACTCTTAGCTATAATTTGTGAAGATCTAGTCGTCCCTCATTTCTAACTTGATAATATTAACATATTGACCCTTATAATGATCTTGTAACCATGGTAACACACTGACATTGCTTAGACTGAGTACAGACCACTTTCTTTTGATATCAATTATCGTTCATGTAGTTCGTACTAGTTTCGTACACACACTCTATCAGAGTGCACTACTTTTTTTATACTTTGCTGAAACCATTTCTTTTTATAGTCTTTGTTTGTAATCACTTTAAATAAATTTATATTATTGTCCAATATTTGGTTGAATTTACGACTTTCGAATTTACGATTTTGGTTGAAGGTAAATTATTTTAACATTTCACGCTCTCTATAATTAGGTTCTATTTGACATGTATACAACCTAATGAAGCTATAAATATAACAAACAGTCGAAAGTCATTAACAGTCGACACGCAAGCACAGAATCTGAAATGTGCTAATCGGAATTCAAATTAGCGCATTCAACTAGTAAATCCGAAGCCAGTGTCCGCTTCGCTACGCCATTGCTATCGTCATTTGGTATAACCATTTGTGTGATGGATAACATATGTACATATATTAATCAGATTTGGCATGAAATATCGCTGATATTATAGAAATGTGTGATTTAAAAATACCTAAGAATAATATTGCCAGCTCAGTTAAATGGCTAGGACAAACAAAACGCAAAAACATTGTTAGGCTACTCTTAAGTTACAAGCCCAACGCGCCGCTCGAATTTATTTCTAAAGTGCATATTCCAATATTTAATAATAGTAGTAGCCACTTAAGAGTTCCATTATAGTATTATTATTTAAACAACGTATCCAAAAAAAAATTTTTCGTTACGGCAACTGCATTAGAAGTAGTTTAAAATTAACGTTCAAGATTTGATGACATTGTCAGTTTGTAAAAAAAAGACTAATTGAAGCAAGTATTAAATGTCTTAGGAAACTTAGTTTGTCTTAGGTCTTGAATATGACTATTTGTAGAACTCTCGTAGAGGGTCTACAAGTCAAATCTAACGCAGAGTGTAGACTTCTACGATAAGTCTACGATATATTAACTATAATGATTTTCGCAACGAGGATTTCAAGTTACATCTTGCTCAATCTACGTGCAAAATAAATAACAATGTAATATTAAAGAAAATGATGTCGATTTGATTTATTTTAACAGGAAGCCAACGTATTATAACGTATGAAAACTCAGACTCAAAAACTAAGGGAGTGGCTGCAATTTCAAGAAGTTAAAAGAATTTCTCTGTACATGCTATTATTATGATAAGAAATAGGGCATTGTCTGTGTGGCGGTTAAGATGATTGGTTACTGTGGTAACTCGTCTCAACTATTGATATTGATTAAATAAAGGATTGACCACAGGGAGACCTAGACCACCAACACTGTAAAATGTCCACGCTACAAAATTACAAAATGTAATAACTTAAAGACATACACTGAACATCATAAGCAAACCTCTATAAAATATCAAGTAACCTAGACAATGTTTTTAGATGCACCTTTAATTTTTTTTTTTTTATAAAGATTACTAGCAGTATGGATCACATACTACTAGTATTCCCTTTACCCCTCCTAGTAAGCTAATAAATAGCTTGTATCAGGAGTGGGCCACGTCAGTAGTCCAATGTCCGGGATTTGAACTCACGACTTATCGATCGCGAATCCAACGCCTGAACCACTGAGCTACTGACGCTTCATATAGACACCTTTTAATGCATATTAAAAAAAAAATTTAAATGTACTATGTCTTGTACCTCAAAATATATGTATTTTAAAATAAAAATAAAGTAATATTTTATTGGTTACTCTGCAATTGATTACATGCATATATTAAAACTCAATAAAAAGTAACAATTAAAGCGGAAGCTGTACAAAACGTTAAATAAATTTTATATCTATAACGTCAGATGTTTGTTTATTCAAAAATAATTCGGCCAAGTGCGAGTTGGGCTCACGCGAGGATTCCATTGGATTGAAGGACAAATTCAACTTTACCGTGGGACACCTGTTTTCACTAATTAAATGATTAAATTATTTGTATGTGTGCTAATATAACTTGCTTCTTACGAAATTGTAAAATTCTAGGTGAAAAAACGTCCTCTCTAGATTTTGACCTATCAAAAGGACCTAAAATAAGGGTATCAAAACTTATCTACTCTAGCACTCTTTAGATAGAGTCCTAAATGTTCGATGTTTTACTTAATAATAATTTAAATCTGGTACACCCACGCGTTTCTCATAAAATAGATCTTGATTAGCAAATATGCGAACAACTTAATGACCCTATAGGGATTCCATTAGGTACGGAACCCCAAAAAGTGAGGTTTAATCCCTATTAGAAATCACAATAAAAACATTAAATTACTTATTTGCTCTGTATTATAAAACTAATATAACGGTTAGTGTAATTGTTTATAGAGATTTGCATATAATTTTCTATAATAAATGACGGCAATATACTGACTGCGGTCACAATTTATGATGATTCTCTTTATTACACCAGAGGACGGAATGCGAATAATTCTCTTGCATGAGCCTCTTAATAATTACGTTAAACAATTTATGCTAAATTTCTTATACTGATATTTAGGTACTTGGATCTAATTTAATTATTAATAATTATCTTTTTTCATCAAAGGTAAAATTCTCCTTAAAAAAATATTAAATGTTTCCACGACTTTCGTAATGTATGTTTCTTTGTTTGGATCTTTAGATGTCTGAATGCTTGTTACTCAATCACATAAAAATGATTGAACTAGTTTAAGTGAAACTCAGTAACTTTATAACCCCGTACTAACACATCATCCTTTTTATCTAAAAAATTTGATTCCTGTAAAAGATTCGGTAAAAGGTTGAGTAAATGAATAGGTTGATGAGTGAAAGTGTATCATTAAATTAGTGAAATGAATAAAAAATCATAATACATTGTCATAACATCATACACATTTCGTCCTCTGATTAGGTTTTGATCCAAAATCTGAAACCATTTGGCGTACAGATGCTACTTTGTATTATATTCATTTATGGTTATAAGGTAGATCTTTCTCAAAATGAAAATGGAGGTGGATTACGAGTATTTATAATTACTAACACTGTAAAAAGTACCAACAATACCAGGAGGGAGCGATCAACGATCGTTTAGTAGATGACTAAACTAATCTCATCTAATTTATACATTGCAAATTGTTGGCAACTTCATTCGCCTGTTAAACTTCCTATTGACATGTTCAAGCACGCCACTTTGGCTACAGCGATCGGGCGTGCTAGATGTTATATCTATTAATTTCGTTATATGCTTATACGTTAATTATAGTTCGATTATATTATTTCTAAAACTAGTATTTTTAAAATCTAACTCAAATTAACTACCATATTCTTAATGAAAATATAAAAACCCTATCTAATTTCGTGCAGTCATTTTAGGGCGAGTAACAGAGAATTTTTAAAATTCTGGTTTTGACTTCTATTAATATTTCTTGTATGAAAACCCCTCACATTAAGTTATCTTAAATATCTTTTACGTACAGATCCACGTATCTATTATATATTTTAGTTTATATACTAAGTTAAATCTATTAGCATTATATAAAGGAAGGTTTCAGCCATTATTACCTTGAAGATTTGCATTTCATTTTCCATTGTAAATTACTGCGGTAACGATTTATGAGGATACATTATACCGGGATCATGGGGACCAATTTGTTTTCTTAATTATTTTGTCAGGTAGGTCAAACGATATATTAATTCGGAATACATTGTTTAAATAACAATATTTGCTCAAAAATACGTTAAAAAACTCTTCAATATACTGTATGTTTTACTCCAGAATGTAAGTTATTAGTGGTATTTAAATAATAAGAAGTTGAGGAAAGAATTCAGTTACTTACAACTTTTTCAGTGATTTCGGTTTGGGTTCTTAAAACGTGTTATTTCCATGAGCTAAACTCCACAGTAACACTTAAATACAGTAAAAATAAGACGAAATTCACGAGCATAAAATATCAAATATCTATACAAAAACCTTTATAGACAAATCCTAGCATCATGACACACCACTTTGATAATTATTATCCAATTGTTATATTTTAGGAATAAAACACGATACTTTTGTACACCATTTACTGCTTCAACCTTTACTGACTACCGACACACTTTTATATTTTATGTACCGTCATTACAAACACTATATCCCTCCACCACAACTATGAAAAACAGATAATAAGATTTAAACTTTATATTAAAACTTAAAATTACGTTTAAGGTTGCGTGTCTTGCGTATAGGAAATCTTCTAATGCGTTCTGTTTCGAGTTCAGGAACTTCTCTACTATTGGTAGAAAGTCTATCAGAATCGTTCCCTGTCGGTGAAGGCGAAATAGAATTCGAATCGTGAGACCCAATAACCTCTTCCTCCATCGCTATTTCTACGTCTTCACAACCTGTATCAGATTGATTTAAAGAACTAGAACATCTTATATCCGGAACTGTCGATGTTGTCTCTACGTCTGGAATTATTGGCTCTAGATTATCTTCAGGTTCTTCTTGTTCTGTAGATTCAGGTATATCCCCGATAGAGCTCATTTCATCAGAGTCTGGAGTGAGCGTCTACTGAAATCAGAAAATTTTTGCCGTTAAGAGAAAACATGTCCAAATGAACCCGCTCCCATGGCTGCCGCGGGTGCGGCCACGGCGCTAGTGCCGCGCGCGGCGGCGAACTCCGGAGAGACGCGCAGAAGCTACAAGATCCTATCTTTTCTTCAATATGTTTATCAATATCTGGCCACCACATCCGAGACCGTGCTTCCGTTTTAGTCTTAACTACACCAAAATGAGAAGAATGTAACTCATTTAACATTTGTTCACGAAATATTTTTGGAATAATTACTTTATGTCCCCGTAAAATACAACCGTTCTCTAAGGACAATTCGCTGCGGCATAAAAAAAAAGGTTTTAATTGTAAATCTATAATTTTACGTGGCCAACCATTTTTAATGTAATTAATTACTTGTTGCAAAATTTTATCTGTCTCCGTCTCTTTCCTGATTTGATCAACAGTGACGGGCTTTAATAGCGAATCAGAAATAAAATTTATCAAACAAGAACGATCAAATTCGTCCGTTTTCATTTGTGAATCGTTTTCGTCGGACACAGTTCGAGATAGATAATCCGCGACATTATTTTCCCCCTTAATAAACTCAATATTAAAATTGTACGCTGACAAAAATAATGCATACCGCTGTAATCGGTTAGCCGCTAGTTCAGGAATTCCTTTCTTTCCCCCGATAATAGATAACAAAGGCTTATGATCGGTTCGTAAAATAAATGGAATCGTACGTCCATATAAATAATGATGAAACTTCTTAATCGCAAAAACAATCGCTGCCGCTTCTTTCTGTATTTGTGCATAGTTGCGTTCGGCCTTAGACAGAGAGCGCGAAGCGTACGCGACGACCCGCTCGGCGCCGTCCGCCTGCCGCTGCGCCAGCACCGCGCCGAGCCCAGCCGGCCCGGCGTCGCATGTTACGATAGTAGGCGAGTCTGGATTGTAATGAGCCAGCACCCGATTTGACATTAACTCCTGTTTTATTTTTTAAAATGCTTCATCTTGAGCAGTCCCCCAAATCCACTTTTTATCCTTTTTAAGTAATAAATGTAAAGGATTTAAAACACTAGAGGTATTAGGAACAAAGCAACGGTAATAATTCACCATTCGTAAAAAAGATTTTAATTTACTAATATTCTTAGGACATTTGGCATCAACTATAGCTTTAATTTTTTCTTTTGATTTATGTAAACCACACTTGTCGATCACAAATCCTAAATATTCGACAGACGGTTTAAAAAATTCACATTTATCCTGTTTCAAACGTAATCCCGCATCTTGTAATCTACTTAAAACGAGTTCCAATCTTTTTAAATGAACATCTCTAGTCGGACCCGTAATTAAAATATCATCCAAAAATATACATGTGCCTTCAATATCTGATAGTAATTGTTCCATGGTACGTTGAAAAATAAAAGGCGTGTTCGCTAATCCTAAAACTAACCTATTAAAACGAAATAGTCCTTTATGCGTGTTAATACCAGTAAAATTTTTAGAATCATCTAGAACCAGTTAGTTATACGCTCTAGAAAGGTCTAATTTTGAAAACTCAATCCCTCCATGTAATTTCGCAAATAAATCCTCTATTTTCGGTAAAGGATAATTATCCATATATAAAAATTTGTTAAGGGAAACGGAAAAATCGCCACAAATTCTAATATTTCCATCTGGACGTAATACAGGTACAATCGGAGTTGCAAAATCGGAATGGTTAAATTTCTCTAAAATACCTAAATCGACTAGCCTTTTCAATTCTAACTCAACTTTTGACTTTAACGCTAAAGGTACTGGGCGGGGCTTATAAAATTATATTTTGTGCATCAGGTCTAATTTTTAAAGAAATTTTAAATTTATTAAAAGTGCCCAATTCGTCAGAAAACAATTTAAAATACTTTTTTATTAAACTATCGCTAATTTTGTTGGTTGATATACTATTACAATTCATAGGACACAGCTGCAAATTAAAAGCACTAATGAAATCACGACCTAAAAGTACTGGTTGATTTAAATTAGTTTCTACAATATATATTTTTAGATTACGAATGTGACCTTCATAATTCACTGATAACAACAAATAACCTAAAGGTCTCATTTTACTTCCATTATAACAATTAAACACAACATAACACGATTGCAGTTCACCCCTACGTAAAAAAAATTGCTCATATACATGCTTAGGCAAGATAGAGACAGCACTACCGCTGTCTATCTCACATAACATGTTTACGCTACCGATCGACACCATTTGTTGCATCGGCGCTCCATTTAAACATTTAATGTTAAAACATTGAAAATTACCTGTTACAATTTCGTCGTCATCGCACATCTCCACAAAATTATTAGATTTAATTTTATTCGATTTACACACACGCTGTAAATGCCCTTTAGTATTACATTTACGACACGTAAAATTCGCATAACGACATTGTTCTTTCGAATGGTTTTTGTAACCGCACACAACACAAACTTGTTTAACACTCGGAGTACTGTTCGCTGCTGGCGTGCGGGCACGCACTGCAAACACGGCACCGCTGCCGCTTTGCCCGCTGACGCTGCTGTGTATTGACGCTAGCTTGCTGCCATTGCCGCGCGCGCTCATCAGTGCGAGGCGCGCACAACAAACACTAGTAGCTAACTCCAATGCCTTATTAAATGTCAGTTTTTCTATGTTTTCAGCAAATAACTTTTCCTTTTCTTTAGCGTTTTCTAAACCTAATACAAATCTATCTCGTAATGCAGTCTCGAGATCGGATTTAAACTCGCAATGCTGTGCCAGTCTACGCACTCGCGCTGCCCATTCCGTGAGATCTTCCTCAGGCCGCTGTTCAGCTTTGTAGAACATATATCTCTCCGCAAAAGTACTTTTCTTTGCTTGAATATGGTCCATTCAGTTTTTGCACTAAACTGCTATATTCTACATTGTCTAGATCCACAGGAAAAACGAAATCCTTTGCGACGCGGTATGTATCTTCCACTAAAGCAGTCAGTAAGAGTGCACGACGTTTGACACCGGCCTTATCATTTTCATCACTAATATTATTGGGCGTGCAATATTGTTTAAAACGACTGATGAAAATACTTCATTCTTGTGCCCGGTGATCAAATACAAGTGAACCGCCAAACAGCATATTTGCACCCGAAGCCATTGTGTTTTGTTTCCAATATTGTCCACTCAATGTTTATTAACTTATTTTTACGCGTAGATTGTTTATTCGTCGCCAGTTGTTATTATTTTAGGAATAAAACACGATACTTTTGTACGCCATTTACTGCTTCAACCTTTACTGACTACCGACACACTTTTATATTTTATGTACCGTCATTACAAACACTATACCGATAAGATATTGTTTTGTGACGAATTGTCAAATAATGTTGGAAACGGTTAATAAAACCAAAATATGCCGACACAGTTTATAAATTAGTGTTCGCGGGTTACTCCTTTTTATAATTTCACTAGCTCCCGCCCCGACTTCCTCAAGCAGGTGTAAATCTTCCTCTTGAATCACTCTATCTATTAAAAAAACGTATCAAAATCCATTGCGTAGTTTTAAAGATCTAAACATACGTAGGGACAGACAACGGGAAGCGACTGTTTGATAATATGTAGTGAAGTATACCCATGTGACAATATATAACCTTTAGTGCGGTAGATTTGAGTTAGTATCTCTGGTGTTTTCTTGTAGAGTACATTATAGTGTCGTGTTATATAGGTTATTGAGGTCCACGTAAGATAACTTTATTATCTACTGCAGTTACTGTTCGGGCAGCAAAAAGGCATTTTACCCTATACCTTAGTCGCAAGTCCAAAACGCTGCCCGGCTTTCTGCCTAAATTGCATCAGTCTACGTATTGCTGTACAGTAATGGGTATCATGTCTCTCTCATTCTATGACATTAAGTTCTCAACAATTAGCTGGTCATATATACGGGTAGATATAGACTTTCTCAACAAGCATATCAAATAACTGGTTAAGTTTGCATATAGTACAATTTTTTAGTAAAAATAGAGAAAGGAAACCGATATTAATAAACATAACGTTTACATATTAGTAAATAAATGTGTATAATTAAATTCGAAATATGTACATCATATTTAATCACATTAAGCACACTCCGCCTTTTACAGTGTCGCTTGAAATTCATTAAAATCGTAACATATATTAATGTAAGCAATATATCATATGTAGTATCCTTACGTGACAGTTATTTGTAGAGGTCATGCATGCTTGTTGTGGTTTGAACGTTTTGGATATCTTGTGTTTGTTCAGGGAATTATCTTAGGGACTCAGCACATTCGATACTTTAGCTTTGTAAATGCGTAAACCAGACTATATCTTTGACCCGTGTTTATACTGAATATGACAAGATTTCAAATTAAATCAAAATAACATATTAATTGAACTATTTATACTACTCGTGCTATCATCTCAAAATCATGTTTGAAAAAATAATATGTTACACACAAGAATATAATAATTTGCACTTAAAACGGAAACCGAGTAATCTATATTAAACACTTACTCCCAAAATTTGTAACGGAAACCCAGCATCACAACTGCACAATTGTCATGGTCACCAGACGAGCTTCGCTTGTCCACTGGCTCAAGTCTATCAAAACAGAGGTTATATACAGTCTTATAAATTATAGTGTAGTATATTTTAAGAAGAATACTAAAGTATATTATACATATACATATAGAGTATTGTTTGCTTCAACTTGAAAGAAAGGATAGTTTCTATCCCGATAAAAATGTAGGGAAAATCCATCTTCCTTCAACGACAGCTTGTCACCAATCTGTAAAATACTAAACCCTTGATATAAATAAAGCTTAAAATCATTTTCAATCTTAACTTTAAACTTTATATTTGACACAAATGTAGAACTAGGTTACTACATTTATTTTAGAAGATATTATCGCATTTGCTATATGAACAGCTAAAGTTTTTGCTATACTCGAACTACGAGTATTTCTTATACTGATTTATATTTCGTAAAGCAAACGTTGCACCAGAAAAACAAGTAGTCACGTTGACCGTTGATACAGCTGCATCCGGACTTTGTATACGGTAGACAGGAAATGGGATGGATACGGACGAAATACTCTTTAGGTTTAGTCGAGAATTCAAATTAAGCCTTACGTCAAAAATCCCCTATAATTTTAATACATTTCTATTTTGAGTCTGTCTTCTAAATGTGTATATTAATTTTAATTTAGACAGTTTTATGTTTAAGATAACATTTTTAGAAAATTCGTTATTATAAGAAAGTTTTCTTAGTTTGTCTTTTTTTTATTTTAAAGAGGGTTTAATCATGACTGATTAGATCACCCTCATAATTACACTCATAAACATTATTCACATAGATTTTTTTAATAAAGCTAAACGAACAGCCCTATAGAGCCCCACCGTATCTTCCGAGAAGGGAGACGCCAAAAGACTGTTGCACCAGCCTATATTACTGCTATTAGAACTTAAATATATTTGACGACACTCATTGCCGGGACATTTCATCAATATATGGTACACATCCTCAACCACGTTACATAAAGAGCAATCGGGAGATTCAGCCTTACCCATCATGTATGCGAACTTATTTAATGGAATATGCCCGCAACGAAGTCTTAACGCCAAAACAATATCTTTCCTACTTAATTTACCTTTCTTAAAGTCTTACTGCTCAATGTTTATACTGTCAACTAATAATTCGAAAAACACTTATCAACGTTAAACAACCAAATAAAAATAACATGCTGGTTCTTTTCGATTTATAAGAGCAGAATTATGCATTAAGACTGAAACTCAAAAACACTTTTGTTGAGTTTAGACTAGACAATTAATAATTCTATTGCAGTAAAATATTCTAATAGAAAAAAGTATTAATACCGATTTTAGCTAGCACTTTTCCATAAACGTATTAATTTATTCAATAAAAGTCATCCCTGGCACGCATTATAATGAACGAAAAATTGAATATTGATGCGGTTGAAATTGATTACAATTTTTTCGTCTGAAAGAAGATTATAATAATTTAACACTTTATTATATTCCCTTAATCTATTGTATATTTTTTTTCAATTTTCAATAATACAGCAGACTCGATTCAATTTACTGAACTTGTAATTTTTTTTAATTTTTAGCACAAAATTTTATGAAATTAAATATTAGTCATAAAGTGGAGATAACATATACCTAACTTTCTTTTGCCTAGACTCTGCTGATCAAGAAATTAATCAAAATTTTTTACTAGCTATTATGTAACTATGTGTATGTTCCTTTATTATAATATGTATGGGTCAAATGTGAATGAGATTGAATCTTGCGTATACGTGTAGATTGGATGAAAATACATGTTTAGAAAAGTGTCGTCATACTAATTCTAATTCTAAGATCTTCTAACATTATAAGTAATTGCCCTACAAAATAAGATTGAGCTTTGTGCCAAATAAGAGCAAGATTGTTGGTTCTAACATCTAAAAAAAGAAAAAGCAGCATCAAAACTTTACAATCAAAAAGCATTTTCAAGTTTCTCTAAGCGTCTTTTGTTACTCGTTCGCAATATGAGCTGCTTATGAGTTCCGAGATCGTTAGTGCATCAAAGTACCTACACCTGAGTATATTGTACTTTAAGATTGCCGAACTTACTGTCTAAGAACATTAGCAAGAAGATATTCTCTTAGAAAGCAATTTTATACTTATCTTTTTAACAATCATTAGATACTAATATATTATATTGTTAAGTCAGGTTATACACCGAGATACATTTATATAAATAACTAGCGACCCGCTTTCGGCTTCGCACAGTTTCTTTCTGTACTATATTATGCATGTATTATACAAATAAACCTTCCTCTTGAATCACTCTATCTAATAAAGAAAACCGCATCAAAATCCGTTGCGTAGTTTTAAAGATATAAACAGACCCTCCTAGTAAATTAAAAAACGGTATTTTTGTTTTAAGTGCTTAATATTTTTGAAATGTTGTCAATTTTGCAATTTTCGCAACTAATATTCTATTTTAATAAAATAAAAATAATTGCAATATAATTAACTCTTCGTTCACTACTCGAACTTGTTACCTAACGTTTAATTTGTTTAACTGAACCAACTAGTAAATTAATGACATGATAGGTTAGGCTTCATCATAATCTTCATCACAACGCATTAACGGCCCTGGATCGAACTCGGACCTTCCGAGTAAGACACCGATGTCTTAACTAATGGGCTATCACTAGGAAGGTTATGTTTAAACCATATTATATCTTGGAAATGCCAAACTAATCACGTGTTCTTGCCAACAGATTAAAAAACAAATAGAACTTTAGTTGAAGCACAATATCTAAAGTTTTTATTTCTGATGTAAATGGGTAAAATAAAAATTTATTGTTAGATAAGCAAAGTTAAAATAACTAAAACAGAAGCTTCAGCAGGATTGGGTGATGACAACAAAACGAAAAATAAACGAAAATGATACGTTTCGTGAATATTAATAATAAATGAAAAAATTACCTGTAAATGAAATTGTTTCCTCGAATATATTATTGGATCGTATGAAGTTGTTGAACTGTTAAAAACTTACTAGAATATATTTTTAAAACTTTATGAAAATGGAATAATATTATTTTACAGCCATATTTATACT
This sequence comes from Limenitis camilla, assembly GCA_905147385.1. Lineage (NCBI taxonomy): Eukaryota > Metazoa > Arthropoda > Insecta > Lepidoptera > Nymphalidae > Limenitis > Limenitis camilla. Next base: position 9,712,654 of record LR990230.1, on the reverse strand, counting down.
AGCTTTATGAATTTTTTAAAATTTAAATTGTATTAAGTGATGTTTTATGTTTTCTGTATGTTCTTATTTACATTTTCTTATATTCATTTAGAAATATTCTTTTTAGATGACACGAAAGAAAAGAATCCCAAATTTATAGTAACAGTTTTTAATTAATTTATCTATCACTATGGCGTCTAATAAAACGTAGCACAGAGTAATTTTTTTTTTTTAAGATTACCAGTAGTATGGATCACATGCTACTAGTATTCCCTTTACCCCTCCTAGTAAGCTAAACTGGTATCAGGAGTGGGCAACACCAGTAGTCCAACGTCCGGGATTTGAACCCACAATTTATCGATCGTGAATCCAACGCCCAAACCATTGAGGTACTGACGCTTTTAATTTTTTTTTGTGTACATACATACTTCAAGATTCTTTTTACGTAAGATATTTCGGATTTATACGAATAAAATTTCCTTTAAATTTTAGGTTTTCATCAATTCAAGTGATTGTTAATACTTTTAGTACAAAATATGGATTGCAAACAAACAAAACAAAAAAGATGATTACATAGGTTAAATAAACATGTTAACAGATCAATCCAAGCTTTAGGACGTTTTGATATAATAAATATCTTTATCCAATGATATAAGAATGAAAAATCAGTGTATAGTGAAAAATCTTAATCAATCATTTTAATCAACAACAAAAATAAATATACAATTCTAGATAGATTCAGTTTATGTTTAATTTTAATTTTAAAAAGGCGTTCAAAGTATAATTTTCATATCATTTCCTTTATATAAAACAAGTCCTTTAATTAGCAAATGAGAATATGCGTTTGCGTTACCCGTAATAACGCGCAAATAAATGCAAGGCATATTTACATAATTAATGCACAAAGGCAAATTATTATACAATATTATTTCAGGCAATACAAAGCTTCGTAAACTTTAATGTTTAATTATGAATTTTCGTTATATATGTTTACCTTAAAACTGCCATGATAAAGTGTTTTTAATAGACTTTTTAATTAATATGTTAATAAAATAATATACCAAAATTTAACAACACCGTTATTCGCGAGTAGTTCCTTTATTTTATTTCAATTATTCCCACCTAACAATTGTTAGCAACACTGTTTATAAAGTAGTATTAGCGGGTAGGTCATATGTCAAGTATACCGATGTGAAGACAATATATAACCTTTAGTGCGATATACAATCAGTCACTCTGGTGTTTTCGTGCAATGAACATGGAAGTTAGTGTTATAGTGTCGTGATTAAGGTTACTCTTCTCGAGGTCCACGTAAGTTTACTTTATTATCTACTAGCTGTGTCCCGCGGTTTCACCCGCTATATTTTGGATAAATCACACTATATCATTATAAATTATAGCCTATGTGTTATTCTGAAGTGTAAGCTATATTATTGTAAAGTTTTATCAAAATCCATTTAGTAGTTTTTACGTGATAGAGTAACAAACATCCATACATCGAGACATCCATACATTCTTACAAACTTTCGCGTTTATAATATTAGTAGGTTTGTCGTTAGCGAGGTCGAGTGGTGGAGGGAGGGTTAATATATTATGAAAGAGCTCTTTAAACCTGCTCCTGTGTCTTAAGCACCAGGCACTGCTCGCCTTAGTCTAAATTGCATGTTATACGTATTGAACAGTAATGGGTATCATTTCTCTCTCATTTTATGAAACAATTGATAACAAAACAATTGTTAATTATGATGTTGGCAACGCTTATCATTTGAGTAGCATCCTGTTACTTGAATGTTGGCCAACTGATAAACACTAATCAAGGAAGTGGGGATTTCAAAATAAACACGCCGTCACGACAGAATAATCATGGATTACGTCGCGAGTGTTCTAAGCAGTAACTCAGAAGCTCTAGAGTCTAAAGTTAACCTGTTAGTCTGCATATAGACTACTACAACATTCTTTCTCTTCTCTTTTATTAATCAACACAATATATAACCTCTGTAACGATAGATTTATGTCAGTTGTCAAACGGAGCTCGCCTGGTGACCATAATGGATGTGGAACTTATATGGTATCGTTATGCTAGGACTCCATTATGAAGGCTTTTGTAATGGTTTCGATTACATTTCTCGGTTTCTGTCTAAAGTTCATATTACTATTGGGTTTTACGTGTTACGGTGTAGTATAACTTCCATATAGATAATACACAGTTAATAAATTGAATAACCGTTAGAATCAAACATTTATTCCAATTTATAAATATTTATTTTTCATTTCACGATAATTTACTAAGCCATTTTCCTTTTAGAAATATTAAAATAATTATTCAATGAAGAGTTCATCTGCATTCAATTAAAGCTGAATAGAATATTAACAGTCTAAATTAAATTTTCGTCTTTTGTAATAAAAATATTAAAAATATGGTAATAGTCTTTTTTAATATTAAATAGAAAAATTCTTAACTACATTTTTATATAACCCGACTACGTAAAAAAGTGGTCTAAAAAGGACGACACAAGAAAATAAGTCAGATAGATACACAGAAATGCATAAGTATAAAAATGGTGAAGTTAGAACCGTGGTCGCACCCATATATTTCTTGTTTCGTCCTTTTTAGACCATTTTTTTACGGGTTATAGTTTTTTTAACTTTATTTTTTTATTTAATAGTTTTCCGTTTCCCGATCGGGATAACCTGAATAATCTCATATTGTAACGTAATGTTGGTTTTTATTTGCTTACATACATACATACATAGATAAATAGACTGAAAAAATCATAACACTTCCTTTTGGCTTCGCCGTAGTCGGGTAAAAATAGTAGGACTCCTCCTCCTCCGGACATCCTCAACTTTCGCTGGGATTTAATTTCCACTCAACGAGCTAAAATACAAAAATATTTTGATATAATATTATGTAAAATAGGTAAAAACGGTTTAAAACTACTGAAGTACTTGATATTAGGATAACTTAAAAAGGTATCTAATTGGTTTAATTTGAAAACAAATAATAAAATAAAGATATAACATTTTTATGTCACATTATCTCTATTAAAATACATTTTCTTTTTCATAATTCTATCCAAATTACTTCCAAATCTCACGTTTCATACTGTTCGTTCTCAACTTTCTTGGCAAGCCCCTTTTTATAGTCGGAACATTTACGAAATGTTTGAATATGTTTCTTTGTGGCACTTTTAAGAGATAACTTTTTAGATAAATCAAAACATTCAACACTTTTGATATTTGCATATTCTAAGTTCTGATTTTAAATTTGAAACATATTTCTTCCGTTTTTGAAGTGTTACAACTTTAGTATTTATAGGAATCATAAGGAATACCAATTTTCTCTTTTGTAATCATCATACACTATTATAAATGCAAAATGTGTATGTTAGTCGGTTAACTGCGTGTTTGATTTTTTATATTTAGCAACCTAAAAGCTCCTGTTTCAACAATAAAGCGTTTGATTGAAAATTGACAAAATATAAGAAATACTTTGAAGAAGACATTTTTAATATACTAAAAAAAGAAAGAGGTTTTGTGTTTTCTAAGCATGTTTATATGTTTTTTGTTAATTCTAATTCTCTAGAAAAATGTCTAGGAAATTCCCTAGTACTACTGTATAGTTTCTGAAAGTCTTAGGAAGAAAAAGGAAATGTATTATGATTCAAATATAAAATTTTAAATAATGATGAAATTACAGTATTTTTTCATCATTATTTAAAATTTAGGAACATGTAACCTTTATAGTGTTATTTGAAATGAAATTGAGGGCACAAAGTGTTTCAATATCCATTCTCCTTGCGATACAATCTCTGATACGAACACGTCAAATAACCGAAAGATTTTCCGTATTTCAAGAAAATTCAGTCTTTCCATTCTTATAGTGGAATTCAAATGAAAATCTTCAGGCAGTACAAGTAAGATAATGTTATTCGCTTCAGTCCATATTAGAAAATGTTATTTTTCTAGTTCATTCATATTATTATAATTTATTTACCTATTACTTATAAGAATACTCGCACAGACTCTTAGTGCTAGGTCTCCCTTGTTATCATGTTTGTTGTTAAGCATATTACTTAGTTTTATCAGAGGTTAGATAGCAATCTACACCTGGGTCACAAGCTCCAGGCACTCTCCAGCTTCCTTTTGAAAGTTCTTGTTAATATATATGATCCAATTTTTTTACAGTTTTAATTCTAAATAAGATGACGAAATATAATACGAGTTTTTATACAAATTTACTATTAAACAAACTTTTGTCCTTAAAAAGAGATTTTAATTTATTTCCATTTCGTTACAAATGTAAAGAATTTTTTGTAGTGTACAGAACAAGCAAGAACTCGTAAAATATAAATTTGTCCATTAGTTTGAGAACAACGATGCTACTGACAGAAATACTGAATTTTAGCTCCATAGTTTTTGCCTTAGGAGTAATTAAATCGGTGTTTTAGAGTTTTGATCTCTAATTATATTGCAAAGCTTTTAAATAAATAGAATAAAAATATTTTTCTTAACAGTATCACTACAACCTTTTTCAGATTACCTTTATTGTATAAATTTTGGAAACTTTCTTTTTGGGCAGTGAACAAATTGTTTGAACAAAATTATTACTATATATTTATACTACTTCTCTATGTTGTAAGAAGTTCATTTATTATACGAATGAATCTGGTCATTAAATGATGTAACATGAGTCTGATGTTGCAGTTTCCAAAGTGACGATACATGTTCCACGCCAGACGCTCGATTTGTATGGCGCTCACGTTCACCTTTTCACCGAAGTCACTCTCTTTAATTCATAATATTATGTAACACTTGGGTTACATTTAAAATTATCGGAAAGACTATGTTACTTCAACAGCTCTATATAACAACTTGGAAAGGTGGCTCAAAATGTTCTGCTAGATCTACAACTGTATATGAGCTATAACCACATAGTAACAGATAAAAGACGACTCGACTTTCAACCTCGTTATCCAATATTAAAATAAACAAATTAGTACCTCAAGTGATCCTCTATAAGAAATACTACTACTACTAGACACTGCTTGCGTTGTAAGTATACTTTAAAAAAAATTAGAAGATATGTGACCATGTCAAGGATGTCTAGGCACTGCTTGGCTTCCTACCTAAAATGTATTACATATACGTATTGATGTAAAGTAAGTTTTCATTCTCTTGCAATATTTTTTTACCTTTTTTAACAGTCCTATTTTGCTTAATCTATTAAATAAGTATGTTTATTTCTGTAATCTAAATAACTTACATAATCCATTATTTTCTTTAGCTAAAATATTTATATAATTCTAATATCAAAGCTGTAACATAAATCATATTTGTTATTATAGAGAAACGAAGCAATTATATTGAAACGAACCGAAAGTATTGATACTAATTAGAAACATAAGACATTACGCAATAATAATAAATAAACCTTGCTCTGTTAGACACTGATTGCTCGAGTATTTATTCATCTAGTATTTATTTACTCACATATCATATTTAGTTAGTTTTGTTCTCGAGTATTACAGCTCTTTTTAAATACTTACATACGATTGTCTGCGTTGTATTTCCCTCATCATCGTATGCTTTATAACGATAAATCATCGGCAGTATGACAAGTAATTTAATAGATTGAATATTGTCTATTGTAGTGAAATTACCTCATAAATTGGTCTTGATAGTGTTGCGAATCTACATCAAAACAATTCGCATGCCTAGACCAAGCTTTAGTTCGAACTTCCTGGAAAATGTCAAAATAGAATAAGACGGCAAGATGAACCGAGAGGGACAACAAGATGTCGTTCGCTGGAAAATTCGCGAGCCTTCGATGGTTGACATGTGGGAAAAGGACTGCATTAGGCAATTTTATGTGTTCGAGTGGGATAAGTATAACTCTAGATCTTTCCAGTGGTTGTCAGAATAATCCTTTTTTTAAATTGCTAGAATCAACTTGCGAGAAGTTTTTACATGAAATCCTATATAAAGGGTTGTACGGACGATTGCAAGCCAGTCTATTACTCGAGAGTGAAGAAGTGAAAAAGAATCAAAAGGTTACCTTGCTATAACCCGCAGCAATTTGAACAACCAGACTCGTATGGCACAACCCAGAAGAGCACCCTGCCCACATAAAAGTGAGATGCGCGAACCCGAACCAGTACACACCACACAAGTAGATCGCGATCGACAAGCGACGTACGTTTCGCTCCGTAACCGAAGCATCTTCAGGAGATGTTAACTCTACAAGCGTCACTTGCTAAGTGACAATTTTGTTGAAAAAACAGCCTTTTATACCTTAACTCAATACTCGATATCCGACGATGTTTTCCCATACAAAATATTGATGGGTTTCATGACTGTCAAACATTTAATATTCATCCCGTGGATACGGTAAACTTTCTCCTCAAATTAAAGAACGTATTTAATTAAGTACAGGTTTCGAATTGACAAGATATATCCACAAATATTCGGATAATAGCGTATTTTAGATGTTAAAAATTTAAAATAATGTCAGTAATGAAAAAGGATTGACATATATATTGGTGGTCCCCGAGTCAGCAAGTATTCTATTAAATATTAGTTAAAATAATTCCTTTAACCTATACCTGTGTCATAAACCCCAGGTATTGCATTGCTTCCTGTCATACCTCTTACGTATAACTATCATATATAGTTAATATATCACATAAAATACATTAAAACAATAAAAATACTAAGAGCAAAAACAAAGGAACAAAACAAAAGAAATTATGGGGCAGAAAATGCCTCCACAAGACAAAAGTAAAACAAGAACAAGAACAAAGCCGGCCAAGTGTTATTTCTGGACAGTAACAACAAGTCAGCTAGCAAATGATCTAAAATATTATTCCGACTTTAACATTTAAGCAGTATCACTTAATTTTATGTATATGAATAAATAATACAATATAATAAAAATTAGCTGACCCACCCTCACTTAGCTGAGGTATAATGTAGTAGTTTCTCACTTCCTCACACACTCTTTGCCCTCTCATTGGACATCAATTATTATAAATTGTTTTATTATAGCTCAAACGGAATTAGGGTGCGTTTTCGATGCTCCCAAGCGACTTGACTTATCCGACATTTTAAAAACTTTATACACCTAAAACTTCCTTATGAATCTCTCTGTCTGTTGGTGAAAACTGGTTAAAAATTGAATTTATGATACACAGACCGAGAGACTGACATGATGTAACCTTGAAGATATTTAGTAAATCTTAATGTGAGAGAGAATGGAAGCTAATAAAATTCATTTATTATATGTCGTCTACATATGTGATTGTGACCTCATCACGAAAAAACTGAACGAAATAAGATACGGTTGGCGTAGTTGTATTGCTACAGATCTAACTTAGGCATCGTATAAAATCGATATATGTTGCCTCGGTTTATTAGTATCACTAGTATGTAATAAACACTATATAGTATTGCTTATTGAGCAAACATTAACGGTAATTAAAATAATTAACAATATATAGCATTATGTTACATACAAAAATATCTTACTAATAGGACATAATTGTTGAATATAATTCGTTCTCATTAATTATAAGTAACTGAAATTACTGAAACTGAAACGAAAATGAAGATAGGTAGCCTTAGATACGAATTGAATATTGGAAAATATTTCAAGGAGATTTTTTATGTGATTCAACGTTGTAATTAACTATAATATCGCAGAAGAGGAAAAACGAAACGTGGGTGAGCTAGTCTAAACAAAGTCTAATCTTAACTAATATTATAAAGATAAAAGCTATTTTATTTTTTAAAACTGAATACAAAACTAGTTAGTAATCAAACCTATCCAATAAATTCAAAACATAATTTCATAGAGCATTGTGTTAGTGTTGCTTATATGATTGTGGTCAAATTCTGTCATTACCGTTGCATGTGAAATTATAAATTAAATTAACTATTCTGACGATAATGTTGATAAATCATCATTGCATTATTCAAAATAGTATTTTAGTACAAATACAAAAATCCGCTTTATTCATGTGTGGAGGGAAACTAGTCGGAATCCGAGAGGAAAGGAAAGCCATTTTTACAATGCAGTGAACGCACACGCACTAGACAATAATAATATAGAATTAAAACGGAAACCAGATAACCAATATTAATAACCTTAGTAACAGCTATAATTGTCACCAGGCGAGTTCCGTTTGACGACTATCGGAATAGAGATAACTACCACCCGCGAATATAAAGTTATCAACGGTGTTCTTAACTATTGATTTTGGTACTTACATCAAAATTACCTGTTGAAAAATTTGTTGTATTTTGAATATTTTTCTATCAATCAGTCAATTAATTAATCGAATTTTAACGTTATTAAAAGTGTCTAATTGATCAATATAATTATGATTTCTGCCTAATTACAAAATAACGTGGAAATCATAATCTAACCTTAAAAAGAACCTAATCGTACCTAATAATGTCAAAGAAATAATCTCAATTACTGAAATGAATCTAATCGTGTTTGAAATTTTATTTTATACAATATTTTGTACTGACTTCTGTTGTTATTATATCTTCAGAAAATTTCGCCTTTATAAAATATTTTTCTGTCAAATATTAACATCAAAAGGTATATTTAAGACAACAGTGAGAGTTAAGAAATAGTATAGAGTCTGAATAATCTGTTCTTAAAAAGCCTAATCGAGTACGAAATGAGTTTAAGCGATATTTCGTACTGACTGAGAAATTAATTTCAATTATATAATGAAAAAGTTTAATGAATTTCATGTTAAGATATTACCAACTTTTTTTAAAATTGTTTTTTAACGAAAAGAAACTCAATTAAACAGCATGACAGCATTCTGGTAAATAAATCGTTAAAACATAATATACAGGGTGGAAGCAGACTACTTCCGAAAACTGAAAGGGGGGATAGAAGAAACCCCTTTATGACTGAAAAAAACCTTGGTATAGTCGAGGGCAGTTATTTGTTAAACAAAATCTTCTTTTGAAAATAATTGTCACAATCTTCAGCCAGCAATGTATACTCAACATAACTTTAACATATTATCATCCACTAGGCAAATAGAATAATAAATCACACGTGTTAATTTCTACCAAATTAGTTAGGTGTTTTAGTATTTACTTTATTATTAAATAATTTCAAAGAAAATTACAATAAAAGTGGATTGTCTTAAATATCTAGGTACTTACCTAGTTTCGGTAACGTATGAGAAACGGCTCGAACTGCGCTCCTCCCAACTCCACACACAACTCGGCTCTTCGTACTATCTCCCGGTGGATGCTATCCCACAGAGTGGTTTTGTCGGGAGGAAGTAGTGCCTGCACTCTGTGCACAGTGTAGGGGCGCTGACGGTCTTTTTTTAGTATTTTGTACACGGTTCTGTGCGACACGCTAAGCCCACGAGCTCTAATTTGCCGCGCTGCCGTACGAATTCCTAGCCGTGGATTTCCTCCCATCACGTCTAACACTTGTTGTTCCGTGCGGTTTGCAATTTCCCGGCCACCTCCACGCCTTTGGGGCACAATGGGCTGGTTTTCTAACTCTTTGGTACGCAGCCGTAATGATGCGAGGGTCTGAAGGGTGCGCATGATTTGGATACCGCTGTCGATAAATGCGTAACGCTCGTGGGGCATTCCCTCGTGCTTCTCCATAAAACATCAACATTTGTCCATATTCACGAGCTCTGAACATTGTGTTAAAAAACTTAAAACTATTGTACTAATCTAATCCACAAACTATTAAATATCAAGTCAGAAAACAAACTTAAAAAAAAATTAAAACTAACAGGATAATTTTTCGCGATTTACGCATTAGTACTTAAATTGCGAGTAGAACGTACGATCTACCACCGTAGCACCATTGCAATAACGAGTAACGACTGAAGACTAAAATGTATTTACCGTAGAGAAAGAAAGCCGCACACAAGTACATGTAGTGGCGGCATCCTTTGAAAAATCCAGTACTAAAACATTCAACCCGTTGCACGACCTTGCTAAAAAATTCCATTATTTTTCGATACGGCGGCATAGACATTTGAGTAATTTAATTAAATAAATGTAAATACCAAATTAAATAAAGAATAATAATTAATTATTCGCATTTAAGTTTCAAAAGCGTCACTAGCTGAGTGCTCCCGAACCACGTTGGATTCACGGATTCACGGTCGATAGGTCGTGGGTTCAAATCCCGGACATTGGAATACCCGAATAATTATTTTCTTTATACCTCGAATAGAACATAAAATTAATATTATTTTAATAAGGAACTTCGTTCCTATCTGGTGTCCCACGACACCACACGTTTTATTTATTTTTTTAAGATTACTAGCAGTATGGATCACATACTACTAGTATTCCCTTTACCTTACTAGTAAGCTAATAAATAGTTTGTGTCAGGAGTGGGCCACGCCAGAAGTCCAATGTTCGGATATGAACCCACGACCTATCGACCGTGAATCCAACGCCCGAACCACTCAACTAGTGACGCTTTAAAAGAAATTAATAGGAAAAAAATTAATTAAACAAATATCCACTTGCTTCGGACACTACAAACAGACATTCACAGACACATTTTTAGTCTGACACAAAACAACTCTAAATTTCATACTTAGAACACTTCATTTTGCAAATTCGAGTGAAAATGGCGGCCCCTACAAATTTCAACTGAATAGGTAAAAAACATTTCAGAATGCACAACTAAATAAAATAATTAAACAAAATTATTCACGTTTGTTTAAAAATGGTTTTGTTAAAAAAATAGACATTTAAGGGTTATTTATTACCAGTACAACATGAGCATTCAAATTTCAACCTTATTTGCATGAGTATACGAATCAAAATTCATTTTTTCCGGGAGGCCTTTGTCGGCATTTATGACCTTGTCAAAGGTACTAATACGTAGAGACGTACTCGTAATAAGTAAACTGTCGCGATTCATACATTTCTTAATGTTTTAATTTAATTTAGTTTGTGTTTGAGGAATGTTCTTGCTGTAGGTGCTGGGTATTTAGTAGACATGTGTGATGTGTGAAAAGTTTGTAAACCTTTTTTTGTTTGTAAATTGTGTAGTTAGTACTCTTACATAAGTGGTTAACCGACTACTTTGGGTAGTGTATTATGATGTTATTCCAGTAGGTAGGTAACAACCAAGTACCAACTTAGGTATTTAAATTTAAACCGCGGTTTCCATCGATGAATAGGGTCTATGGGTATGACTATGGTTTGTAGAATCTTTAGGTATGTTCATTTTATTATTATTTGTTTGATAGTTAAGTTTACTCTACATAAAGGTTTAAATTTCGTCATAAAGTGATTACATGATCCGTGAGGGAAGGACAGCTGAACAGCTGATAGGGAGCGCTGGCCGCACGCGGGTGAGTCACTTCCCGCTCGCGGTCGATTTAGGCGATCGCAATACATTGCTGTTTTCATTATTTTTTTAATTTTAAGCTTAATTTAATTAAATATTCACAAAAATACTTTGCGGTTATGTTATACTACTCGTACCTGGTCGAAAAAGTTAAAAAAAAATGATGACATCATTGATTTTTTTTTTCGCAAAATTTCTACATGTGAATGTTCAGAAGCCTTGTCTGAACACCCACTTTCAGTTTTCGGAAGTAGTCTGCTTCCACCCTGTATATTATTATTAACTATTATGACTATCTGCGTAATTCAACAAAGCAATTACTTGTTCTTAAATGTTTTATTATATGTAATATACAAATCACATATTAATCATTAATAATTTATCAATTAAATATTTATATATTTAAATTAAATAAACCTAATTATGATATTTTATATTAATATTGAGTGGGTCTATTGGGTAACCTATTGAAGAGTGTTGTCAGTACTATTTAACATGTAATATTTTGCACGTGTTTTCCATCATACATAATTGTCAGTACAAATAATATTTGCTCTGATATTTCATGTGCCTACGCACCTGTGTACGCTTTGTCAAGGTATTATAATTAAGGAGAATGATATTTACAAGCATTAGTAAAATTAATGTGCCATATTACTTTAATACAATATATTATGATTATACTACCACTACTTTTAGCTAATTTGCCATACTATAAATATATCAGTATTATTCGACTCGTCCCAGCTTCGCCCGGATGCAATTTATCACTTATATTTAGGTTTAATGTCACATTTATATAGCTATATCGCTCCTATCATTATATCACTTATCGCTATATTTTTCATTTTAATTTTCAAAGACTAATTCCCAATGACAACGATCACACAGCTCGATATGCACCTCATCCCGTATTTCAAACCTTTCGTATTTTTAAGTATTACCTATATACGTTTCTTAAGAGTTAGTTTAAAAATTTATTAAATGACGATTTAATTCTTCAACATTTCGTCCCTTTCTTAAGTAAATATCTAGACAGCTAAAAACATTATTTTAATTATACAATTATATGGTAATTTATTAATTAAGAATAAACTATACTAGTATAGTAATTGAGTACTACATGTTTATAGTTAAAAAAAATAATTGATTATAAATACGTTTATGAAATTCTACAATTTGAGATATGGAAGCTTTTATTTTGCAATAGTAAAACACAATATAAAATATAGTCCGATAACCGCCATAAATATTATGTAAAAATAATAATGTTGTAAATCTTTCAGTCACTATTAGAACGTTGCTTATCTGTATAAACAAAAGTAAAATAAATGATTATACGAATATCAAAATAATCTAAATGATCGATCGATCTATAAATATGTCAAAGTACGACGAATAAAGTGTTTGTTTATTTGTCCTTCTTTCATGCTATAAATTGCTTATATACATGAAAGTAATATTAGGCTACTTTTTATACTACTTTTTATATAATAGAATATGTGTAACAATATGAAAACACCATTGAAAATGATATGTTTTAAACGGTAAGTAGTACGAAAAGGAAGTACCCGTACGAATTCAGGGCAGGTCCCTATATCTTATAACGTATAATATCTTGTTTCCCATGAGACCATTTCAAGCACGTTATATTAGGATAATGTTAACAAAAAGGGTAAATAATTATGGGACAAGTTTGCAATGGATTCCTGCAGCGAACTATGTTCTGTAATTACTGGCTGTGTTTGTGATACGAGAGACAAATGATTGTAATTATTATACCCAGTACACACCTTTGTACGTTGTTTAAATAGTTTTAGAATTAAGGTATGAGAAAAGCATTTAATTTTGCTTAAAATTTTGGAATAGAATCTGATAAATCAATCTGAACATCTCCCACATTTAAGCAAACAGTAGAGTCGAGTTTATAAAAATAAATTTTTTGGAACGATAAGCAAAGATTTTTAACAAAAATCTATCTATATCTATTTGTTTAAAGGCCTAGTCCCTAGGACAAAGTAAAAAAAATAGTGATAATACTATAGTGCTATTTTTAAAGACTATAGAATTATCTAAGAATTAAAAACCGGCCAAGTGCAAGTCAGACACGTGCACAAAGGGTTACGTACCATTATTTGGCAAAAAACAAACTTTTGTTGTATAGGAGCCCCTCTTAATTATTTATTTTATTATGTTTTTAGTAGTTGTTATAGGAGCAAAAGAAATACATCGTTTGTGAAAGTCTAGTCTATCTAATCTGTCTAGCTATTACAACTCATGAAATACAGTCTGGTGACAGACAGACGGACAGCGGAGTCTTAGTAATAGGGTTTTTTAAACGTTTTGACTCTTGGGGTACGGAACTCGAAAATGAATTACGATAAAAGTAAGTTAAAAATTATCTTCAATAATTATTCCAATTTTAATTACGATTAAAGCTTTTAGTTAGTTAAAATTTAATGAACACTAGTTACTAGTTACATGAAGTACTTAAACAAAAGTTTTTAAGGTAGGACATTTTTTTTTAACATTATATCCCCATAGTTTATTCCAGATTATTCCTTGCATGCTTGATAAGTTACTGCCTGCCATTTCAATTTTTTATCCTGAAGCAAATTCCCAATTATTCATGCATATATAAACCGTACCATAAAATCCGACGACACACGCAACATGTGCTTCGTAATATAATTATGGTTTGAGAATACATTGTACTCGTACAATACAATGTAATATTTTATTACTAAATAAAATATACATATTACATAACTCAACTAATATAATATGGCTAAACGTTTTAATTCAATGTATTGCAACAGAATAATATTATAAAAATTCATTTTAAACGATCTTAAAGTTTATAGGGCTTGAGACACCGCAAGCAGGTTTACAAGGCCTTTAAATTGCAAAAATTATCGCCTATACTGCTCGAGCTTCTTTGATTCTCAATAATAATATTCAATTTAAAAAATTACTCGTCAACCAGCCGAGGATTCATTAGAAGAATCTCAGAAAGAAAACGGAACTCCTAGTCAGTCAAATGTTGCTAGCATTAAATATGGATTATTAAAATGTTTCTTTATTATTATTTTCATTAATACATTTTATCGCTTAAACGTTTTTATACAACTCTTTAGGTGGAGGCGAAAAAAGCTAAAAGTCAATGAATGTAATACATACATAAAAGAGTGCTGATTTTTGAGCATAAAATAAATGACCTTCCTTTTATCTTCACTATAGTCAGGAATTCATAATTCACGCTCCTTCGGTTGAAATAAGGATCGATGCGACGCTTTGGTTTCTAAAACTGACTTTGCCATGCAAATGGAGAAGACAAAGCGAATTTTCTTTGCAAACAGTGTTTCGAATATTCTGAATTTTACATACACGTGTTAGAACTTGTTTATACGACGACGGATGTAATAATATTCATTTTAGAAGGTATGTATTTTGTTATTCAAATATTGTGTAAAAAACTCTACTTTACAGTAATACGTATCAAGTACCAATGCCATGGAGTTACAACAATAATACTAGCATTGCCTGGGGCTTTCGACGCACAAAGGCTTGCAGGTTTACAAGGCCATCTTACTAAACTTAACTTAGAATAAAGTTAATTACACACATTATTCTCAATCAGGAACAACTAGCACTTTTATTATACTTAACGATACGATACTACGATGACAATGATCACTCTATGGAATTGTCTAAGTATAATCCATGACTTCGATATTACTTGTTTGAGGACCCAGCAACGGACATAAGTTTAACCTTAGGTTTAAACAGAGAACTGGGCAGTTGAGGCGTGTGTTGTTTAATTACTTAAAGGATGTCCTTTAACCCTACACCTTGGTCACAAGTCACTGATTGGGTTCCTGTCAGAATAGTACGAGATCGTAATGTTTAGTTGGCTCCTGACTGAATGGCGCCCGTAGCTTATGGGATAGCCCATCCATCCATTATGTAAATTATTTAAAAATCGTATTGTATATAACAATAAAATATAAGTAATGCTATATTATTCCCACCATAAGTTCCATATTCTAAAGCAACAAAGCAAATTCCTTGTTGCCTAAGGTCACACTGCTTCTCAGCGCGCGCCAAACAATGGTAAAGTTATTACACACTTAACCCCGCTTTGCATTTAGCATAAACGAGCCCTTAACTGTAAGTATGTATTGTTTCACTAAGTTTAGATGATTTTACTCATAATACCCACTTGTATCCATCTTGGAATGACGTTGGGATTGTCTTACCGTCTTCCTTTTCGCGAGATTAATTTAATAACATACAAATTATTATATCTGTTGCAATGTATTCTTAATTCTTGATTCTTGCCAAAATTAGTGTCCAAAGGAATGTATGCTACATGGGAACTTCACTACACAATACTACTCAAAAGACAACAATAATATAAAATCTAGAGGGAAGCCGAGCAGTGCCTGGGGCTTGCAATCCAGTTGCAGGATTAAAATGCCTTTCTACCTGTAAACACTCCCCTTCACCGCTTGACCTCTTAACCCTAATATTTGACACTTTTTCAGCAAAAAAAAATTTAAAAATTCAGTATAATATCGAGTTCTGAGAATAAGTAAACCTTCTTGGGTAAAAATCATTTTTATAATACAAAACACCCACTTGTCCTTCAACTACAATGATCAAAGTGAGGTGCGTAGGCCTGTGTTGCCGAGTTAATATTCAAAACCTCCCTTTAACTAATTTAATAAAGCTAACAAGTATATGATATTTTGTATTTATACATTATTTCAAGTCTATCAAAATCATGTCATAGTTACCGAAAAGGATATTCTAAGCCTCGACTTGGGTTACCGTACGGCCGGTACAGTAAAGCTCAGTTTCCTATTTTAAATCCACATTATTATTATCTTTTACGTGTTAATTATATAGTATTATCTATAGTAATATATATTTTAAATAAAATAGAAAAAAATAAAGACCTTATAGCAGGATTCAAGTATTTTATAAAAATTATTTTAAAGGAAATTCAATCGGATGTTAACAAATGTAACATAATATAGAGAAAAAAGTCCTAGTTCAAATTTAAGTATTAATTTAAGTGCTCTGAGATTTTAATTGTCCGCAACTCATATCTCGCATTTTAGGAACAGCGAAAAGTACTTATTTAAAAATGATAAATATTATTTAATAATTTTATCTTATGTTTAATACAAATAATTCTCAATCCATATAGTTTAATTATAAATACAATTACATGTTTTTCAAAAAGACAAGTTTGGGAACCCGTGATCTAGATTGACAGGTAAATTATTTTCTTTATCGACTGTATTTTTACCTATAACCGTTAATGTTATCATTGGTAAGAAATGTCTTAACAATTTGCAATAAAAAATACAATTGATCTGCAGTTGGAAATTTATTTTCCTTTAGAGCTTGAAACCTGATTTCTTCGTTCTCATTCTCTTAGTAATATAAGATTACGCTAGATTATAGTAGTGTGGCAAGTTGCCGACCTGAATTGTACTAATTGAGCTAAATGGAGTGCATTTGTAATAGCAGTGGGTCTGCTTCTGTTACACTCTGCCCAGTGAAACTTGATTAGTCGCTTTACTGACGGCCATTACGAAAATACCCTTAAGTTAGAGCATAATATATCTGGCTTTTAGCTCATTAGGTAACTGTAAATACTAAGTTGATTTTACTAGAATACTTTTACAAGTTTGATAACTTATAAACTCTGACTTGATAGACTAAATTCAGTCTGATTCTGAGTAGCTTCATTGAATGAAAACTGGCTAACCTAGTACCAGTGGAAATGTACGTAGGTATAAAACACTGTAACTAGATCTCCTTCTTTTCGATCACGTAATTCGTAAAATTTATTACTTAGTTCAGTTAGATATACATTAACTTCTTATTTAACTATTAAGATAATTAAAATTCCTTACAATTTTAATTGTCTGAATTAAAAAATAATTTACATAACTTCAAAGGGATTATTAACAATTTATATAAAGTTTTTGTATAAAAATTATTTCCAAAAATCTATTTGAAAAATTAATTTTATATCTTGTGATATGCGTTAAATTTAAAGTATAACTAATAACTATAGAGTTCGATTTATTCTGCTTTCTATTACAATAAATTCAAATCCATTTAATTGGACGCCAATGGCTATTGCCGGATTCCGTTTCAAATTGCTCTGTAGAACAATTGCTCTCTGTTTTATGAAGCTCGTATTTCTAAAATATCTGTATTCAAATTAAAATTTCTATAAAGGAAATTCTGAAATCATTACAATTAGTTTTATTGAATTGCTACATTCTGGAGAATATGCACTATTTCACATTATATTATTTGAAATATTATAGTTACATAAGACTTATAATTTGATAATATTATACAGAATTTAATACTATTTATTGAAGTTAAAATAACATAATTTATGAGTTATTTTTGTAAAAAAACTTCTTGAGTTTGAGTGTCTGAGGTAGTTGGTTTGAAAGTTTTCATGAAAACTATCAAGAACGTACCATAGTTTAATATCAATATTAGATATTATAATATCAAATACTTCTTTTCCTGATATTTGATAATAATCAATTTAAATAATTTCGTTATGCATCTTCTATCTTACTAATATTAGGTCTTTACCTAGGAAATTACCATTTTAAGTATACGCCCTTTTTTCTTCTCAATATTTTTTTATTTTTATTACTAAAAGTCAATGCATTTTTTGAAAAAGTTTGCTAGATGGGCACATTCTTCAAAGGCATTTAGAACTCTTGCCTCTTGGTTATTAAATTTTTTCCCGCCAAGATGTTATCCATTCTGGAAAAAATAGAAGTACTCATACTCCATAATCACTCGAATTTTTAACGTATATGATGACGAAAAACGTACAAATGTGGTGTAAACAGAACGCTAATTTTCAAAAAGAATTCCACATTGCATAAAAAAAATTTGAACTCAGAATTAGCGAAAAAAGAAAAAAATAGACTTGAAATAGCCAGTACGGCAGAACGGCAATTTTATATATAATTTATTATAAATGTGAAAATATGTATGTTCAGATATTTATTACTCAATCACGCGAAAACGGCTGAACGGATTTCAATGAAATTTGTCACACAGATAAATTCCTTATTTTCTGGATTAACATATAGGCGGCTAGTTTTAACCCCTAAAAAATTCAGAGATCCCGCGGAATAATAATAAAATATCGTAAACGCCTAAATAATTTTATTTAGCAAAAATATATTGAATATTAAATGTTTTTGATTAATTTATTTACCATATTATACGTGGCAAATTCTACCCGTGCAAAGCTGGGTCGGGTCGACTAGTTTGATTTATTCATTATGCCTATGCAACTATTACTAATAAATACCTTTATTTAGATATTTCTTAACTTTTATTGCACTGCAACAATTTAGTTACAGTGCAATAAAAGTTAAGAAGAACAATAAACAAGCAAACAAGTCTATTTTACTTCAAAATTAATCAAAATGAAACTTTGATTATATTTAATTTGGATGTCAATATTATAATATCGGTAGCTAGCAAAGCTTCGAATTTTGGTTCAACGGATTCGAGCATCCATTGATGGAAAAAGGTGATGAAAATAGAACTCAATGACTTCTAGAGTTTACGTTTTTATATTGGTTATAACAACGTATTATTCAAACTGCTAACAGAGTATACAATATTAAATCTGTCAAGCGATACTTATCATGCGCGCGGTAATGCAAGAGAAAGCGTAATTTCCCAGCGGGCAGCCGTCACAAGAGACGCTTGTTTCAACTGTAAGATATTCAGTAAATGCTGTTATATGCTCTACCTTAATAGAGCATGAATAAACTATGTGATTCAAAGAAAATATTAATCAACTAGATTTATTTAGACACCTAGAGAAATACAGGTATCCCGACAAGTAGTCTCAAGGGTGTCCGGAAGTTAGACTTATCTTGATTTGACTCTTTATCTAAATTCCTGTAAAAGTAACTTAATACAATTTATAGGGTACAAATAATATGATGATTGTATGTTTTTTAAACAATTTTGTGAATTTATTTTTTAAATCGTCCTCGAGAATTTTGATAAAAATATCACATAAGTCAAGATTTGACTAAAAATACGAAAAAAATATACCTCGAAAAATATCACAAATCGCGAAATATTAACTAAGAGTCACAAACAGAATCCTATAATCTCGAGGAGTTTACTGAAGTTTTAATACCTATCTCCTGATTTCATCTCTAGATCAACTGTAAATTCTTATATTGTCATACAAAATGCATATATTGTATACAAATATACATTTCCATTGTAAAAAATGTAAAAATGATTAAAATTTTGATTAAATTGTTACTTAGTTTGTTTCAAGTGAAGATAACGTGTAACGTAACAAAAGCGTGTTAATAAACTACTTACAGTTTTTCTCCTGGATTTGAAATTTAAGCAAATAATTTTACTTACTAAAGTTTGAATAGATACTTGAACTTTGTAAGCTTTTAGTCCGCCCTTTGGTAAAATGTAAATTAAGAAGAGTTTTTGCATGAATATGTTAAAAATTCAGAAGTGTTCACAAAGCACTACAAAATTAAACGTAACATTGCAATAAAACCACCACATATTTACAATTTAATTGAATGTAACTACAACTACAAAACATATTTTAAATATTTTAACCACTCCTGCATTGCTTAAAATGTATTATGTAGTAATAGTGTGAAGAGGGTGCTAAAAGTTTCAATTTGTTTTTATTCGTTTATTGATACATTGGTTTAGACCTGCCCGTTTATCCACTGAATCACCCATACTCTTACCTAATCACTCATTCATTCAAAAATAGTGTATACCTATGCCACAACCTATTGGAAAATGGTTTGCAGTGATGATAAAATAAGAGTGGATAAGAAAGATGAGGATGAAAAAAGGAAGATCAGGTTTTTTTCTAATTCATATATTTATATGAGTGATACATAAGTGAATAAATAAAAATCCATTTTTTTTTGTTTCGTGTTAGTTCCCGAGTTTTGCGCTTACCAACTGTATTTTGTTATCATCATCACGACCCTTCAATGGCCCACTGCTTTGCCGCGTCTCCTCCTCAGAATGAGGAGGGTATTAGGCCATAGTCCACCACGCTGGTCCAGTGCGGGTTGGCAGACTTCACACACCTTTGAGAACTTTAGGGAACTCTCAGGAGTGCAGGTTTCCTCACGATGTTTTCTTTCACCATTAAAGCAAGTGATATTTAATTGCTTAAAACACACATAACTCAGAGTCAGAGGTGTGTGCCCAGGATCGAACCTCGGACCTCCCGAGTAAGACTTGAAGTCTGAACCACTGGACTTTTTGTTATTATAACTTGTAAAAGCATGCATTTATATATAGTTAATTATGATGTTAACAACACTTAATATAATTTGAGTAGCATCCTGTTATTTAAGATTTGTAGGGCTGATATGAGTAGCATTTTTTACTTTCTTGAATGTTGGCCAACTGATAAACACATATCAAGGACGTGGGGATTGCAAAATAAATACGCCATCACGACAGAATAATTCTGGATTTACATCGCGAGTATTCTAACAGTAACTCTGAAGTCCCTGAGTCTAAAGTATAACCCCCGAAAGGAAATTCTAGTCAAGCCGTCATACCGTTAGTCTGCGTATAGAATACAACATACTTCTTTCTCCTTTATTAATTAACAATCGACGTACATGCCTTATTTATGCGTATACAGATGCTTTTAGCGTTTGCTTGTTATATAACTTTACGGAACAGTTGCATTTCAAATAGTCCTCATGCGCGAGTGGGCTTCTACAAGGTAATCAATTTTAGCTGACTATAGTGTACTGTAGTCGACGTCCAGCCCAGGCGTATATGAGAATTACCATATTCTCGCCAACATGTAAACACTTACTGAATGTAGGATTAGTTTCTTTTAGTGTACAAGTACTTGAATCGATAAAACTTTATTTTAAGTAAATCGAGAGCAAGACGATAATACTGTTGCAGCAAAGACCAAGTAACTATTTGCAATACAACATTTTGTGAAAAAGATCTTAAATAATTATCACTAGCAACCTGTCCAGGCTTTGATTGGATACATAGTAGAATATAATATTGTAATCTACCTACATTGTTATGTATATACTATATATATTACAAACGGTAGAATTTCAATTAAAGGTTCCAAGCGGTTTGATTTTATCTGACATTTTTAACAATTATCGTCAAATATCATAGATTTACACAAAATCTTAACAAAATTAAACCTTTTTATAAATTAATGACTTCCTCTATCTATAAAAACCGTATGAATATCTATTCAGTATTTTTTAGTTTAACACGAACAGACAGTCACGTGCGGTGCAGGACTTTGTTTTATAATGAGTAGTGGTTCCTACGTAATAAATTGTATAGAATATATAAATAGGATATATAACGAAGGTTTTCTAAAATAAATGTTTAGTTCCACGTCATGACATGAGTCAACACGGACAGGTTTGTTGTTGTTTGTATTGGTAGCACTCAACGACTTTTGAAAGCCTTTGAGCGGCTAATACTTATAGTTCCTATTGGTTAATTTTAAAATACTTCCACTGACTCATCAAAAACAGAGACAGTTTGACCTGTAGATCCTTTACTTGAGCCAATTCCCACGCACTTAGGCACAGGCTTAGGATCCTGTCATGACATTTAGATACTGAAGAATTAGAGCAGTTATACTTAAGTGTAACAAGTATATTGCGAAAGTTGTTCATACCTTCAAACCAAAATTTTCTAATTATCAAAAGTTAAGGAGTATGGAAGAACGTAAAGTACCATTTTCAAATGAACCAGTACGCAGTGGAGTATAATATGGACCGTTATTGCTGACCACATTTGGATTACAGTAACCCACCGAAAATAATGGCATAATTACTCCCACAGCTCTCTTAGGGTATTCGCGGTGCAATTATTGGTTAATGTACTCTAATCGAACCAATGTGTATAGCAGCCGTTTTCAAACCTATCATTTATTATGCTGGGTAAAACCACATATACAAAGCCTTTGTTATCTCTATACATCTTAGACTTCATTGTCCTGTTCGTCATGATGCCTTTGTAACTAATAGTTAAGATTTTATCAGTACAATCATACTCTACTAGGAAATTCTTTTTATTGAATCTATTATCGTTATGCATAAAACATGTTTGATGAAATATGAATGATACCAGAGGTAATGGTATGCTTCTCTACACTAGAATTAAATCCGATATACATAAACAGTCTTGATTTTAACGTAATCATGGTAATTCCCTTGCCCAACAAAACTGTTCGTTGCAAGCACTCCAAACTATAAAAACTTGTTCTCCTTACAGGGCAAACCTAGAATATCTAGTATTATTCGATAAAAAAAACATTAAATTTATATGTTTCATATGATATAGCTAATATATAATAATATAAATAAATGAATCGAATTTTCTATTTCAAAGATGATAAATGCACTCAATCTAAAAGAAAGGAATTTGTATGTTTAAAAATAAGCTACAATTGTAGATGATTTTTGTAATTACTACCTGCATTTGGATTGCCCAGATATAACCAGGAAATGATAACGGTGATTACTCACACTGCAGTCCTTTGTGGGTTGAAATCACGGGTTGATGTAACACAGATTTGATACTAGAACTAGCTTTGTACATGATATGCTCAATTAGCTTAAAACACTAGGCTTACTAATGATAAAGTGTATATCAATTCTAAGGGATATAACAGTATTCATTTAAAGATTTACTTCTTTAAATAGTTTTAAGATGTATATGAAAATTTTTGGTCTCCTTTATATTGAAGAATGGTTGTTGTAAATAAAAAAATATTTATTGAATAAAAATTATATAATATAATCAATGATAAGCGTATAAACGCGAAAGTTTGTAAGAATGTATGGATGTCTGGAGGTATGGATGTATGTTTGTTACTCTTTCACGCAAATACTACTTAATGGACTTTGTTGAAACTTTACAATAATACAGCTTACACATCAGAATAACATATAGGCTATAATTTATGATGATATAGTGTGAATTATCCAAAATACAGCGGATGAAGACGAGGCTAGTTAATCATAAATATTTGTAGTTGCAACCAGCAAACGGTCTAATCAAATAGATCCCCTACCAACAAGGGTGTGCTGGTTTATCTCTTACAAGATGATCTCCAAGCGGCAGAAGGAAATTGTATTGTAAAACTTGCTTATAACTACCAAAAAGAAATACATTAAAATAAAACTATGACTAAACTTATGACACTTTTTTTTGATCTATCTAACTTTGGCTTTTCCATTCATAATAAAAAAACGCATTTAAGTTATTCTAGTACAGCAATTTAGGCTGTGTGCAGCTCAGATCAGTCTCGGAAGCAAAAAAATTAACAAAAATATCCATAACTTTTAAATTCCTTAATAACTCTAATAATAACATGAAAAGTGAAATAAAGTAAAAACCTTTCAGTGTTTGTTGTATATCAAGTGAGTGCTATATTGATTGTTTGAAATGGATCATGGTCGAGCTATTTTAGGAATGGCAAAAAAGGCTTGAAATATATAACAAAAAAATTTAATTACCAAAATTTTTGGAACTGATTTATTACTGTGTTATAGTACCCTATTACTGTTTTATGACTAACTTATCTTAAATTTGAATAAAATATTAGGAAATATTAAAAGCATTTTCGCAATAATGTTATTTTGCTGTAGCAAACCGAGCAGGTTTAGAACATTTCTCACCGCACCACTATTCCTTTGGGGATGCAATTTATTTTATTTCGACCAAAGAACCGCCTTCAACTTTGTCGTCCAAAAATATCACTTTATTTTTTGTCATATCTAATGACTAGCTTTTACCAGCAACTTCGTTTGCGATATTAGGGTAGTTATATTAGCCTACAGGAGATCGTCTGCAGACACATTTAATAATTTAATGATGTAGTCATTTATTAGAATAACTTCAAAAACGGCAAAGTTTCATACTAACTTTGCACTCCCGTTTAACCCACTTAGGGGGTGAATTTCCAAAAATCCTTTCTTAGCCTCGCCTACGTTATAAAAGGAATCCCTGTGCAAAGTTCAAGTTTCAAGTTTCTAACCCTTATAGTTTAGGCCCTGCGTTGATATGTCAGTCAATCAGTCAGCTTCTCCTTTTCATTTACTAACTTTTCTTAAAGGTATATGGTATAGTTCGCTTAAAATTATATATTTTATAAATAGGAAGCCAAGCAGTACCTGAAGCTTGTGTCCCAAGGGCAAGATTAAGGACGTTCCCTAATATAGAAATTTAAAATAGTTTATTTCAATCGACCATATTTCATATTTTTAACATATCTATATTATTATAATAATAAATATTCTTTTTTAATTTCATTTTGTTCGTAGTAGCTTATTGACTATATTAGTAGTTCACATTGATCATGGTATTATCAACTGTGTTGCTTGTTTTATCCCGGATAATATCATAGTTTCTGCAAAATAATAATAAAACATGCTTATTAAACGCCTGAATTATGAAATGAAAATTAAAGTGTTTTTCAAGCGGATGGACTAGTTTATAATGTTTAGGTTTTATCCGTATGCAGTTATAAAACACAAGTGTATATTATAGAAATATTCCTATTAAATCCGTCAGGTACCAGGTTTCAGGTTCAGGTATCACGCGTGTATTGCAAGTGAGAGCATAATTTCCCAGCGGGTCGCCGTCACGAATGTCGCTTATTGCAACACTAAGGTATTCATGAAACATTATTTAACGTCGAACCTTGGGTATAAGCATAACATTATAAAATTAGCTATTAACAATATTTTAATCATTTATTTAAATTCGGTGGTTGCTATATTAGGATACCCCAAAATGATCTGATACTGTTACGACAGTAGTTAAGAGCACCCTTCTTGTTATCCTTCTTAAGGTATATGTAAGTTCACTTCATTATCTATTGTAGTTATTGGTTGAACAGCACAAGACATTACACCTTGATCACACTTGATTAATTTTACACCCACTTCATAGAGTGAGTATTGTCTATTGTAGCGCAAGTAGAAATATATAATTCGGAGAAATTAGAAAAAGAAGGTTTACCCAAACCTGTAATAATATACATGCAGTGTGCTAGGTTATTGAGAATCATGTGAGTGGAAATTACTTAGTTTTGTTAGGTATTTAATACCAAAGTAAATTTAGAGGCGAGTAAATAATGTTCCTTAAACCAACACCTAGATTACAAGCCCCGGCCATTGATAGGTTTCCTGTCTTCTTCATTTAGATAGTATATATTATATGTCGGCGCGTAGTTTAGTGTTTCAATTGTATAAAGGACGTCCTTAAGTCTACACATTGGTCACAAGTCCAAGGCACTGCTTGGGTTTCTTTTTGTAATTGCAAGAGATCATCATGTTTAGTTATTTATCGTTTCAATAGCAGTATCTACGTTATCTTTACCCAATAGCCCATTCAATATCACAACCCCCTTGTAGTGTTTTTCAAAATACCCTCATATCTTTCTCTATCTCATCGCATTTCTCCAAGTTATACTACTTTTATATAGCAGTAAAGATATGTCTAAATTTTAATTTAAAAAATTGATGTAGAGTTGCAGCAGCATATACCTAATGATGAAACCTAATGTGAAGCTTTGAAGAATAACATATCTAAATTATTTTTTTATAAAAAACGTATATTATTTTTATTTTTTTTGACTGATTTAAATGAACAGCTTAGATTTTTAGTTATACTTGCAATATAATTTTAAAAACAACATCTAACATAAGGGCAGATATAGAAAAAACAAAATAGGAATTATGCTCGTTACAATTTCGTTAAGCAATATGTACACATAGATATATCTTGTTATATGTTACTTTAGAAATCAATCCTGTGTATAAAGCAAATTAATTTCCCTACGGATGGTCAAGCGGTTGGTGCTCGACATTTTAAACAAATTGTTCGTACTCTATAGTAACCATCTTTATATCTCCGATTCCCGCTGTTGATTGTTTCCCGCTTTTTCCAAAACTGTGTTCCTAAAATGTGTTTGTTACAATCAAACGTGGTCGTTACCATATCTAAGTTAACAAAATTTAATAATATTCATGATTCATCTATGCTATGAATTCTAGTTCAATAAGTTTTCCAGCTATTAAAATAAATGTATTTATTTATTTTCAACATCAATATTTTAAGGTCATAATTCAGTCATTTTAAAACGACCAGATAATTTCAGGTCACGTAGGCTTAAAAGTATAGAAGCAAGCCAGCAATATATTCCTGACCCTTAAGCTCCTTCTGTGCAAAAATATAAATACAACGTTCAAAATTAGCGTGAAATAACAAACATACTTTCGCATTTATAATATTAGTGTAGATTTTTTGTTTTTGTATCTTCATAACATGACCGAGTAACGTTTGTATACGGCAAACGCGTGACATATAAATTACCTTATTCACGCCAACAAGTAAACACTGCAATAGATTTAGCAGTGTTATGTACTCCATTATTATTGGCCACAACATATACATACTACAAATTATGTCATAAGTGATGACTTCATATTTGTAGTTATAGAATTTATTATTCCATTAAGACTAGAATCTTAAATTATTATAGAGATTTTCTCGTTGTTAACTGGTGTTAAAAAAGCGTCTTATTCCTAAGACACTTTCAGTTATATAATTAATAAAATCAGGATTGATTTAATGCTCCATTACAGCTCGAGGAAAGTACTATAATACTGGAAAAGTAAATATAGACTAATTTCGTATTTTTAGACGTAAATACTTATCAATTGTCAGCCAATTCAAAATGAATTCGAGATCTAAATCCATTACGAATACGGGTCCAGCAGACTGCCAGCTTTTATTGAATAAATTAACTTTTATTAAAATCCTGTTTGCGGCTGCCGTCGTGCTTCACTTCGATTTATCTACTTATGCGAGGAATATTATTAGCGGAATATATGTTATTTTCTTCTGTTTTTCGTCATTACGCGTATTAATATGAGATATTTTCATCAATGTTTGACCTAAATAGGAGGTTACGTCAATAACTATAGCATTCCTATTACTAATATTTAATTAATAAAAAGAAATATTGATAGTATTGCTATTAGTATGTATTTTAAAAATATTGGCACGCTGTTTTAGTTCAGTCCTGATAGTTCAGCGGCAGTTTGACTAGTAATTATGTAGTAAATATTATTTTGAAGATTCTATGAGGCAGCCTTTGTTGCTTTATTTAGTCAAATGTTTACAAGGTCGAGTAATGAAGGCGAAAGATGAGCAATGAAGGCGAGAGTATATCTATCTATACATAATAAAAGATGCATTTATATCCTGCTACCAGGTTTCACTGCTCGACTTCCAGTCTCAAGTGCATATTATTATACTAGATAGTACTGAGTATAGCCCGTATATTTTTATTACCTAGTTATTCAAAGCATTTATCCACGACCAATATTCAAAACATAATATACATTTTCGTCCTCCTTAGGAAATTTTAAAGTTGACTGAAAAAAATCTGTCATTGAAAAGTCACTTAAAGTCCATTCCTAATCGATTAATATAAGCTAAAAAATCATAAAATCTTATTAAATCGCCATACTTAACGCCAATGTAGTTGCAATATTGTTTTCATGTGATTTACTCTCTATCGGTGATGTTCACCGGCGTGACAACTATTTGAGTTATTTATTAAGGAATAAATATAATTTGTTTAGTCTGAGTAAATTAAGTGTCGTTGGTAAATAAAGTTATATATAAACGTTTTTTGCCATATCAATTAGTTTCTGGAGAGAGCCACCTTTATCACCTAGTTGTATAAAAAATAGCCTTATTCACAGACCTACCAAATATATAAGATTAACATCGCTAACTTTTCGCTCGCTAAGTTTATATATTGTTAAAGATTGCAGCAATCGAGCCTGATTAAATACTAGAAGGATTGTTTGACGATGAAAATTTAAAAAATGTAGCAAATAAATTTGTCTACCTTTTACACTTCTTAAAAAGTAGCGCGTGAAGTAGCGGCGACCATTATTATTGCATTTAAAATTTTTATTGTGTGTATTAAAAAAAACAAAATCAAAGAACGATCCTTATTGGAAAAATAACGATTTCATTGCAGTGTGTTACGATTGCATGGTCTCGATTGCAATATGAAAGCAGAGAACAGATTAAATTTAATTGAACGTGTGCAGTGTTTCACATCATTCAAAATGGCTGAAAATGCGCAGACACTATTGTCTACTCCCTTACAGGCGGAAATTGATGAGATATTGTGTCAAAATTATATGAAAATTACGAAATCATTTGACAATATAGCGAATTATTCTCCCATAATACTGCTTTCAACGCAACTATTATAATCTCTACACATTATAAAACAAATTCGATACTCGCTGATTGTGCGCTTAGTTCTTTTAAACTACGCTATTGGTTTTAATGCAGTTTTCACCAATAGACACGAGTAATTCAAGAGGAAGGTTTATAGGTTATACATAATAACACACGCATATTCTAGTAAAGAAATCGTGTGAAGCTCGAATGTGTCGCTAGTAAAGTAATATAAATGCGTAAGAAAAAGGTATCTGGCAATTTAAACTGACAGAACTGAGACAACTTTCGACCTTAAAGGCAATGCCCTAAGTACTGCCTTTTTAAAAATCTATAATAAACCTTCACAGTTTTGATCTTTTTCTGAAGCTCACACTTTTTCCTAAAACCTCCAAAAAGCCTCCGCCACTGGATTTATTGATTTGATTTATTTTTCAGGCTTACTTTAACGATGATCTGGCAAGCCTTGGCTATAGATTTATTATCTACCTGCTAAAATTAATTTAGTAAGTTTCCAAACTATATTTACCTGAACTAACAATATAAAGTACAAAATGAGATTAACCTTTACTAATCTTGAGCATAGTAGTTTGCAACTGAAATCGCTCAGTTTAGGTCGCCAGTCCTAATCGAACTAATTTTAGATTTTAAATAGAATAAAAAATTAAATGGTGTCGTGGGACACCGGATAGGAACGAAGTTCCTTATTATAAAAATATATTGATGGTAGAACAAAAAAATGTTTTACAGTATTATAGAACGTATCAATATCTACAAAAATCTTCGCGAGACCATATGTCCAACTATTGTAGTTATGTCATTATAATTACTTTTTTACATTTTACAAGATGATATAAATGCCTATCAAAATCAGACCATGTTTTCCATACCTTTGTATTAATTCTTATCCAAATAAATTATTTCGTATTCAAGAGTGTTTCAATATCTATTAAATACTTTTTGAATTATTGAAATCAGACATTTCATTCAAAAGATATTACGAAATAAAAAATGTCAATATCTTACGTTACGGACGTTGTTTCCCGGTTAGGGTATCCGCATCGTCACATAAGGAACTTCGTTCCAAAAACCTCTGAAAGAATATGGGTTATTGGTGACATTACGACCTAAGTTCGGTTAACGCCACCCTCGCTCAACCGATCAAGAACTAACGAACTATGGAGCCGGGAATGAGGGAACTAGTTCGCGTAGTTTATCTGTAGGAGCGCTTACGATTTAGTTGCGAACTACATAAGACTAATCATTACACTTTGAGTCTGCACTAGTTTGCAATAAAGTCAATTTTTAACATTTACAAATTATTTCCGTATAAATCGTCTTAAATATCAAATATTTCAATAATTATCATTATTAACTGTTAAGTTAGTAACTCTTAAAACAGACTTGTCACTTGTAGCATTCTTAGAGGAGCTACTTTCTAAACTTGACGCGGATTCTGAACGAGTGTCGCCAGAGAGTCGTTTGAATAAAGTTAACCCACTGATTTATGTGAAAACTTCCACCCCGTCCCAAGAATAATGTGTGTGCACATATATTGTGTATCTGTGGATGTTTATTCGCGCAACGACAAAATTCACATTTGTTCATATTTGATGCTGTCAACTACAAGTTTTGTATAGGACAAGATAATTTTAAAGTTATCGCCTAAAAATTGCAGTGTAGTATATAAGTTTGAAAATGGTTTTTACCTGCAGTATTTTTGTCTAACTAAAGATTAACTTCAGCTTCGCTCATGCCTATGGTACGTAGAAAAAAAACTAGCAGCTGCTAACTAACTGCCAGCAATAGTATAGTATTGTAATAGTAGTAGTTAAATAGATACACCTATTATTATTCTATCTCACTTACTTTTTAGTGCATTTTTTAGTTGTAAAGTTTAAAGGTTTTTTTAAAAGCAGTTTTTTTTTTACTTTTTAATCTCTGTAATTGGTTGTTCTGCAAACTACAGTAGGATTTTTCTAGATTACATCAGGTAGAATATAACTTTTCGTTGCTTTTTATTGTCATATATTAAATAGTAAATTTATTTTAAGTAGCTATGGGTAGGATTACGAAAGGTGCCGCGCGCCTTAAACAGTATAGATCCCAAGAAACGGGAACGGAAAGAATGTTTATAAAATGAAAACTACTGGGCCAAAGTATGTTAAATTTTTTATGGGATCAAATAAACAACTATTCCGTATCTAACTAAAGAAGAATCACGTGAATCGGATCATAAATCTCAGAGTAATCGGTGTACATAAATTTTAAAAAAAACATACCAATCGAATAGAGAACCTCCGACTTTTTGAAGATTCATATAATTAAAACTACTGGGCCAAACTATGTTTAATTTTTATGGGACCAATAAGTAACTATTCCGCATCAAACTAAAGAAGTCACGTAAATCGGGTCATAAATCTCAGCGTAATCATACATAAAAAAAATATACCAATCGAATTGAGAACCTCCTCCTTTTTGAAGTCTGTTAAAAAATTGATGCGCGTTTTGGTTACCAGACAACGGTTATCATGACGACAGTTATACCATAAGAAAAGCCACTAATTTTCATAACATTAAGAGGTTCTTCGCATAGTTCACTGTCCTGCCTCACTATTATTATTATTATTTTATAATGACTTATGTGTCTACAATAATAATTGTAAAAGCATTATACTACATTTCTAACATCAATATGGTAGTTAGTCAATATGAACTTACTTATTAAAATTATATATCGGGTCAGAGTTTATGTGCTGTCAGACTAGTGAGGTCGGTATTTTAAAATGAATCAATAGGAACTACTAGCAATATAAACTCACATATAAACAAAGTGTTCCTAATATAACATTATGTTAACTTAAATACTAAAAGGTCATATTAGAAACCCTCAAAACTTTTGAACATAATTTGATTTAAGGCAAGAGCAAATAATGGTTGGTTTCAAGCGTTAAACATGAATGAAATGGATCATCGATGCTTACTTCACCATATATTTGATTTATCTGCTCAGTGGAATCAATGCCATAATTTATTGCACTGAATACTAAAGCTTCTATGCCGTTAACTGTAACTGTAAGGACTCTTGATAAGGCCCGGTAACTATGTTTATTTACAATGAAATACTAATATTTGGTAAGTTATACTAATATTAAATCATAACCACTAGTAGATTCATAAATACCAAAAATTGGAATTCTTTGAAAACAAAATTCGAGTCAAGTTGCTAAGTTACTATCTTATAGTGTCTAATTGGATAAATAACAGTATATTTCTGCTAATTTACACAAAATATATTTAGTGTAGTTTTCCGAAACCTTAATTAATTATTCAACTACTAAAAACTTCCTCAATAATAACTTCCTTTATTAAAAAAATAACTTTTAATTTTAACACATTTAGGCAGACTTACTCGTAACGGAGCACTTTATTCTATAATAATGTATTTAACATTCATCTTTATTATCTCGATAAGCTAAAAATCTTAATAAATGCAAGTAAAATAGTAGTATACTAGTTAAGCATTATTTGCACCTACTTCTCACCCAACAAAGCCATGTTTCTCGTTCAAACATTTATAAGGGCAATTTACAAAATTTCATAAGCCGTGAAAATGTTCAAACTATTTAGTACATAAGATGGTACGAGAAGAAAGCCGGTTGAGGGACAATTTACGGCCAAATCCCGTCCCGTCGCCGCTTTAATTCCACAGAGCTGCCAGATAACCGCTTCGAGTCGATTTATTGCTTTAATCAAACCTACAACGCTGACAAAAACTGCGCTTAATGTGATATTGCCGCACTGGATATACTCGTACACGCGTAACATTCATCAAATCAGATACTCTGTCTTCGTCCGCCTTTAATTGTATAAATTGAATCCTATGGAGAGGAAACAAATATTCATCGTTTAACAATTGCATATTCACGCAATACAATTCCATGTAATAATAGCAGGATTGCACTGATGAATCAGATCTAGACTGGAGTTTAAAATCCAAAAAAAACCTAACTAGGAACATCACCATTACATTGGTTTGGTAATTAGGTACTATCACGATTAAGTGTTATTGCATGATTCCAATATGCGAAAAATTTGGTCAAAGCATTGAATAATTTTTTAAACATAAATGTTTAAAAAATTCATGATCTGGATGCCCAGATTTCTCAGATTATAATACTTGCAAAAATGAATATATTATAATTAAATTTGTGCTGTATTCCAAACCGCTACATTACTTCCAAAATAGGCCTAACGCATTACTAAATCATGTAACAACCTGCTGTATACGTGTCTGCATACTGCAGCTGTAACGCTTCTGAATTATTGCACAATACATACAAAATATAAGCACAAGCTAAATAAGTAAACGAGCTAAAGTAATCAAGAGTAAAAGCAAGCGTTTTACTTAGTTGAAAATCTCTCATTCAGCGTATAACATCGCTTCGTTACCGGTTATTCATTGCGAGTCAGCGGTTAGCGCCTAGCTATTCACTTCCGAACCATATTTAACATACAGGATTAGAACTTTAGTTGCACGTTTTAAAGTAAATATTTTTCATTCTAATTCCTCTATAAATTAGGATTAGAAGGATAAAATAGTTTCTATTAAGGATTTTAGAGCTCTAAACAAAATAAACACGTTTTTCAGCTCGTCCAAGGTGTGCAATAAGCCGACTATAAATTTTAAAAGTTTAGTTTTTTACTCCTTAAGGAATTTCGATAACTGGTTTTCGAATAGTTCTTGACACATAAAAGAGCTTAGGCTTCTTATTATACAGCTCAACAAGTAGGTAGTGTCCCGAAGGAAAACTGTTCGAGTTTTGTTTTTTGCTTTTTAACCCAACAATTCCATGAACGGAAGACCACATAGAAAAGCTTTTCAACTGGAAGTAAAAACTGTTTGATTATAAACTAAATTGTATAAATAAATTATTTCCTAATATAGACTACAGAAGGAAAAGATCTACATATCTTATTATCGTCATCTTTTCTTATTGTCGTCATCCTATGTCGCCTTAGTATGTTTTCTGTACCGCATTTTCATTTAGTTACCAGATCTTTAACGTATCCAGGGGGTCTAGCCAAGTTGCATACGTAATGTTTCTGTTCTCTTTCTACAATTTCAAACGATAAGTGTTGACAAGCCATGTTGACAAATTGCGTGTGTTCTATTAAGCGTTCACAACGCCCAAATAATTTTAAAGTGTAAATAATTTTATTTGATACGAATAGAAATTTATTATTGGAAGTGAATGTTTCTCCAGCGCATGCTTAACGTAAATATATTTATGTAAAATTAATTTTAATTTCAATTAAATTATAAATATAAAAATATAGTATCAATCAATGAAAAATATGTAAATACATTAATTTAACCTTAAATTATTGAAGTTTATTGTTAAGACTTACAAATAATAATAACTCAACCTCTTGTAACTATTGCTTTATAACTCGCCCTTTGAATTATTTTCGTTAGCGCTCAAAACGCTCAATAATCCATTCCACTTGGGTTAGCAGTTGTAACGCTCGCGAAGAAATGGAACGGGATAAACCGTGGTCGTGAGCGTCGTCGTCGCACTCGTGAGTGCTTAGTGGAACGCACCCATTAAGTGCGAATTGTCATTCTACATGTTATTTTAATTTGATCACGTTGACAAATGTCATTTCCATACATTTTAAGGTTTTCTATATGCGTTAACAATTGTAGAAAGTCAACTTGGCTAAGCCCCCAGTTAAATGAGAGAGAATTTATATTTCGTTAAATAATGTACTCTAAAACTATTTTTCAAGATATATTTTCAGAGATTTTGAGTAATGACGAGAAATTTGCAGCAGAGAAATTTATACCATAGAAATGGTTAATATACGCGAAATTCAATACTCCCTATCTGGGGCTTGTCACCCTGGAGCAGATTTAAAGATCTTTTTTACAACGGTGTAGACATAACCGTCCACTGCTAGATTTCTTCAACCATCATTTAAATAGCCTTTAAACTAAAACAGGAAACCTAAGCATATAATTTAATAAAAATTACAATTCATTATGATAAGTCAATTATTCTATGAAACTACTCGTGAAAACTGCTGAGGATCTAACGAAACAGAGTATATAAAATTTCGAGGCGGTATTTTTTAAAACAACCAATCAAAACTACTATGCAATCAAACGTTATCAACAGTATTGCTGGTAATTGATACAACAAATAATTCAGACAAGTGCGAGGAACTCGCACTCTGTGGGTTCCGTACAATTTCAATAAAGGGACAAACACTGTCAAATATGGATTTTCGTGTGCAGGTTAAAATATTATCAAAAGTAGTATTGGGGAAATTTACTTCAGATATTAGTAATGTGTATTTCAAATCACATATTTATTATTACTTACAAAAAGAATATAAGAAAATATCATAATAAATTTTAAAAAATTCAATAAAAAATAACTTCACTAAAATAATTTTAAAGTCGGTGGACATATTAAAATATATATATTTTCAAATATAGAAACTCCTCCTTTTTTGAAGTGAATTAAATTATTTATAAGTTGTCATTTAACAACACGCCATATCGTCAACAGCCGTCTCGAATTAGCGCTGATATAGCTTTAAATTCATTTCACACGATACGACGACAAAAACATTACTAAAATCACTAACATCGACTTTTTTCATGTCCGCATATGTGGAATGCCCTATAGAAAAACTACGTAATGACTTCAGTATAAATGGCCATATTCATTGATTGCTTACTTAGAAGTTTAATATTTTCACAGCTTTAAGATACTATAGACTAACATGTTTAATATCAACTTCAACTTGATAACTTTACGTATTCTTCAAATAATGCGTCAAAACCTAAATCTATAAGAACATTTTTTCATGTTGAAACAACAAATTGCCGTTTTTCGGATTTTTCCCTATACTACTGTTACAAGACCTTACTTCATGCTAAATTTCATGACACTAGGTCATTGTGAAGTACCTTATAATTATGTGAGTGACCACATTAACGGTCATATCTTTTCAATGCGTGGAATTAGAAGTTTGATTATTTGACAGCCTCAAAGGACCGCGGGCTTGAGTAATTGATATTAATTTTAACTTAATACGGTCACGTGATCCTGAGAAAATGGGTCTTGGCAGATAGACAGACATACCCTATAAGGGTTTCTTTTTCTTTTAAGGTACGGAACCCTAAAAAGTAACGTATTTATGATTTTTTTACGATATTTTTATATTGATGTTCGGAAACGAGAAAGTACGATTTATTGTCCCGAGTACTTAATACCCTTCTGGCTTAGCACCCCATTTTGCGAGTGACCTCATAAGCCGTACAAAATTTCGTTGAGCTACAGTCGTTTATCAATCAAGAGTTGTTGTAAAACAACAATAAAAGGGAATTTCTATTTGCTCTGAAACCCGCATTGATCTCCCGATACGTGATCTAATCAAGGAGGGTCGCCTGAAAGTGGTTAATTAGGGGAATACAAAGTTTCTAAACGTTTGCACTGTAGAAGTCATTTATGACTTTTTCAGATTTGTAATAAATTTTTCTTTTTTCTTAAAATTATTGCAAAAAAGCTGGAATGGTAGAGTTGTATGCAGATTTCTCGCTTGTATGTAAATTATGTTTTTATTATTATTTTACAAAAATTAGTTTAAAACTAAATATGAGCTAAATATGAGAATCTCTTTTAATTACGTGTTATTTAACAAACTGTCGCGTCTGTCTATCTGTTCACAATAAGCTCAAAAACAACTGAACGTATTTTCACCATGAATACTAAAGTGATCTGTGACTAAATTCTACGGAAGCGAAATATGTTCCTCATATTATGATCTTACTTCACTGTGACAGTAAAACCAATATTTAGTCTATGCAGATATTCGTTAAATTGTCGCGGATTTATTGGAACAATTATCAAAAGTGTTGTAAGCATTTTCAACACTTTTGATAATTGAAGAAGAATCATAGACAAATTTGAATTGTGCGCGTAAAATATCATGATATATTATGAGACAGGTCTGTATGCAACAAAAATAAAAGCAGAAAAATTTTCGTCATATCGTACTGAGCACACGTGCATAAATGTTAAAGGCTAACAAATGCCATTCCCATTTGAAATGCAAATAA
This sequence comes from Limenitis camilla, assembly GCA_905147385.1. NCBI lineage: Eukaryota > Metazoa > Arthropoda > Insecta > Lepidoptera > Nymphalidae > Limenitis > Limenitis camilla. Next base: position 9,675,809 of record LR990230.1, on the reverse strand, counting down.
TTATAAAGGATTTGAATTCTAAATTTAAACTAAAATGCAATTTAAAATTTGAAATTTCTTCCTTTTAAAACGTGACTGCAATTTCCTATCCCACGTTAACTGTGCGCCTGACACACTCATGCTTTAAATTATATTGACACAAGCGTCACGTACTGCGTCGGATTAAAGCCGCATCACTGCGGCTCCGCAGCTTCTCCTTTGTATTGCAAACGAAAAACTTTTCCTTGCTAAAGAAAATAACTAAGATGGCTATGGAATTTAGAGTAATTCAATGTTCAAATTAATCGTACCTCCGAGCAAATTATGTACCTTGTACTGTCTGGGAAAGGTGTTCATTTGAAATAACTTGTTTTTAATTTTTTGATAGATAGTATCTCTGACATTAATTAATGTTTAAACTTTTTTTTACTTATGTAGAACGTGCTTTCAACTTGAATAAAATCTTTATCACTATTTCACTCCTATATTATTCCTTATCCTGTATTAATTGTGTTATATATTAAAATAAAATTAGATCGTTTATATAAGCTAATCCGTGTACTGAACGCAAAGATAATAGCAGTGCTATAAAAGAAAATATTTTTTTCAGTGTCTCAGGTGAACAAAATTAAGAGGTTTTATCCAAATTTTAAGTTACTTAACTATCTTCAATACCTCAAGCTTTTAGTTTGACTTAAAAGTTGATGATCTTTTCTGCAACTCGTAAGATCCCCTATGAAATTTGCCAGATTTTTCCAACTAATACAGATTGGAAAAAAAAACAGTACGATTTGAAATACCATAAACATATGCACCGAGTAAATTAATTTGCCATTATCTGTCACAAAAAGAAGAAAAAAATCTTATGTTACCGTTTTAATATTGGGTGTGTCAAAAGTAACAACCCGGGGACACAATCATTAATGTAACTTTTTAAGCACGAACAATTAGACGTTTAGCAATAAGATAAATTAATTAAACATTTTAAGGAGTTTCTCATCAGATATTAATTTTCAAAGATAGAGCTTTTGAAGATAAAGATTTTCAAATGGAGAAAATGATGCCTCAAACAATATAATAACTCATTTAACTCAAAGACGTTTCAAACTTCACTTTATAAGCATGCTAAGCTGTACAATACATCTTCTAAGTAATAAGCATTCAGTCGACAGTCGGCGCGTGCCGCTCCTATGTTCTTGTGATGGGTGAAAAGCACTTGAAATTCGCTTAGAGTACAAGGTATAAGTCGAATATCGTCTTATGAGCTACTAACTAAATAGTTTATAAGCGTGAATTTAATTATTTAAACTGAGAATGTTTTAAAAACTTATTATTACAAACAGACAGACACCATGACAGTTTTGGGATAGTCAGGTAGGGAATCTTCTTCCCGACTGGCTTGCGACCACCAAGTGTTTGAGACGTGTTCAGGTCGAGCCCCATGTAGGCGTGACATACCGAAAAAAACATACCGAAGCGGCGACTTTCTTTTACAATAAGTAGTTAAGGATTGGATAGTAAAATGGGCATATACAACTACGTTTCAAATATACGGCTATGATTTTGAGATTTCCATGAGCTTTCTGATAATCTATTATTGTTATTATGTATGTCTTTTCCAATCCATCAACAGTGACCCGGACCTTTGGAAGGCGTGCACGGAGCCGTAGCAAATGCGTAGAGGCCCTTTAGACAGTTTAATTTAATATGAGATGTGACACAAATCGGCGATTATTCCTGTATGCACTATGAGAATGCATCCAAGGAAAATCCCCGGCTTATGTAGGTCTACGGCAATATATGGAAAAAATAATGCTGGGCTATGGATTGGGGTGATAGTGGACTCGGTAACTTATAGTGCTATGGATGACCTATGGCGCCTACCCGGCAATGTTATTAATTTTTTATACATTGAAAAATAGGTAGACGGAGATATTTATTTATTATTATTATTAAAAAAGTCTTTCCTTACCTAAGAAAAGAATTATGATTGTGACTAAATTAAGTATTAATATTACTGTGTGTAACGCTACAGTACATAAAATACAGGTAGGTGGGTAACTGCGGTGACCGGGGCATATGTAAGTGAAACGTTTAAAAATATTTATTTGTGAATAATAATTACAAGTTACGGTTTTTTATTACATTTTTTACAAATGAAATTATTTTAAAGAGTAAATAATATTTTATACTATTATCGTAACGGAAATAAATTGCATTGCATTGTATTTTTATTCTAACACCAAAATATGCCTACCATACTGTCTCGCTAAGGAATAAATACACTTCTTTTATTGAAGGGCTTTATAAGAATAGTATTTTCTCTAATCTGTTAAAAAAATAGTCTGCTCCAACCTAAGCTCTATGAGCCAGTGAAAACCACATTGAAATCCGCAACTTAAAAAATGAAATTTAGCAAATACTGTAATAAGAGTTTACTTATTTTTATTAGAAGGTTTGTGTAACAAATAGTTGAAGATGTGTGTTGTGAGTATAGCTCCATACAACCATTGTCATCCCTATTTACCCATGTAGGGAATGAACTTTAAAAAAACTCCCACTCAATCAATGCTATATTATAATTATTACGACTCTTATTTCTGTTCTTTACAATAAACTATTTACTAAGAAAGATATTATACTAAATAGTAGGATATTTAAAAATATTAACTCAACACACATAAAGATCCAACATATTGCTTTAACCATAATACTCAAGTAATATTAAAGACGAAATATTAAGATCATAAGGCTTTGTTCCGCTATCACAAGAATAGAGCAGCGCTACGTGCCGAATGTCGACTGAATGTTTATTGCATTGAACATAATGGCGTTATTCGTCTTACAATATTACCTTAAAATGTATTTCAGTTATAACTCATAATAATGTAGAGCTCTGATACCCAAAGTTGTTTATATAGACCCTCAAGTATCGAAGATGGTCTATAAGGGATGCATGTGATCTTTGATAACATACAAAAATGAATATCTGAAACTGTAACCAACAGATCGACAACGTTATAAATAAATAACTTTGGAAGGAGTAGGATTATTAAGAATTTAGCATGAGCCTTTTTTGTAAAGCGTCAAATCTATACAAATAAATAAAATTGGAGTGTCTGTTTGTAATATTAAAATAACCCCTTTTTACTAAGTGCGTATGCACGCACAACAACATTTTTTACAATTTTTGTCTGTCTGTCCGTCTGTCTGTTCCGGCTAATCTCTGATAAGGTTGGACTAATTTTGACGGGACTTTCACTAGCAGATAGCTGATGTAATAAGGAGTAACATAGGCTATTTAACATCTCGCTACGACTTATAAGAGCGGAGCAACACTTGAACAAAATCGCGTAGGTCGGCTAGTTCTCTATAAGATTGTGTTAGTCTTAGCTTAAGACTTAGTTTTGTACCACTATGTACAAAACTAAGTCTTAAGCTAAGACTACAAACAGCATAAATACTAGAAATAAAAATAAACTTGTAACGCCATACTATCGTCTCCGCAGAGTGAGTAATTGTTTCATGGGGCTTGGTATCTCATCTATAACAAGATTCCACAGCCTACATTAGATTTTCCACTTTAACGATTTAAAACTCACATTTAAAAGTGTTTTTTTTAACTGAGGTAGGGCACAGCAGGAAATTTCCTGCTAAAATATGGAGCAGCCCAACTGGGGTAGTACCTCGACCTTACAGAAGATCACAGCTAAATAACATAATTTATATTGGTGAGTAAGGTGACCAGAGCTCCTGGGGGAAATTGGGGATAGGGTCGGCAATGCGCTTGCGATGCTTCTGGTGTTGCAGACGTCTATAAGCTACGGTAATCGCTTACCATCAGGTGAGCCGTACGCTTGTTTGCCGACCTAGTTACATAAAAAAAAATTAAGTGTACCTACTACTATGTTCAGGATTACTTGTCCGATGTCAAAGTTTGGAATCAAATCGACTTTGATGCTCAGCTGAATGATTTTATACCTTTGTAAAACAGACTGATGTAAACTATGGCATTTTGAAAAGAGCGACTGTTGAGTTTTGAAAAAAACTTTCCGAACTGGTGGTAGCTTCAGAAAAATTGACTAACTGACCAATTTTGACGTGTCAAAAGAATTTTATAAAAAGTCTATTTGAAATAAAATATTTTGAGTTCGAGTACAAATTTCTTTTTGCATCGTCTTGGAAGTTTTCATGTGGTCCTGGAATTTTTTTGAATTAGCGTAATGTACTATCATGGGCCTTATACATAAGACAATGAGTATAAAACTTTAACCAAACCAACAGGTTTAAAATGTAGCATCCATCTTCGTGAACATTTTATACTACACACTGAATGAAAGTACCGAGTACAAAATAACACGTCCTCTTATACAAGCTAGCTTCCATTCGAGTGTATGAAAAGCCATTATGCACTCAATAAGAATGATATTTTTCCTATAGATCGAAATACAATTATAATTCATTTTTAGAAAAAAATGTTTTTCTGAATTTAAAGGTTAAAATTTACAACATCCCGGCGCGGCTCCGGGTTACAAACCCAAATACAGGGCATCGAGACGAGTATTTAAAAAATCTGAACTTAAAAAGAACATAATCGAGTGAGAAACAAATATAGAATATTTAGTAAAAAATTGAGTTATTTTGCACAGGAGATAGAAAGTTCATTATTCAAAGCTAATTTTAATATAATAGAGCATACAAGTAAGCTATACACATGTAACATAGCCAATTAAATCTAGTACTCGAAATTCTAAGGATTCCAGAGTAACTGCTGCCTAATTGGAAAAGCACACGTAGAGATAGATATCTAGATGCAGACTCTATAGCCTGGAATATTTGATATTTTCCCTTTATCTGAGACTAACAAAGTTTTAAAGTAAAGTACTTGATATGCAGATTATCGTTATTCAGAATGAATCTATTCTTAAAAGTAGAAGTTTCCACGACTTCGTTTACGGAAACTTCAGAATTGGATTGTGAGATTGAATTGGAGTGTGTATGTGTTACTGTAAAATAGTAAACAACGTTAGATTATAATCTATCTCGCGAGATTTAAAACTATCAAAAGATCGTGAAACGTAAGATACTGATGTCCGAAGGCTGTCACTGATTACTTGGCCTAACAGTAGGCTGTTCTGTGTCCACAGAGTTAGGAATGAAACACAGGTGTCAGTCAAATAAAATGAATGCACTTCAAGAATTGTGATATAATATGAATTTATTATTTAGTAGGTAATTAATGAAATCTATCGAAGTGAAACCCTCAAATTATGAATCAGGCATTATAATCAAACATTCTATCATTTCACATCATTCACAATTACCTAAATACCCACTTTGTAATTCATATTCTATCTTACGTAGTCACCCATTCACCTACCAACCTGCCAACAAAATGCTACCAACTTTATCTATACTTTATTCTGGCATAAAATACTATGTACCATATTTCATTCAGGTTCATATTGTTGTGTGTGTAACAAATTTTAACTTGGTATAGAGTTTTATAATTATTAAAATGTCACAATATTTTTATTTTTTTAATATTAAAGACTTCCACACGAATATTTCAAAAATTAAACAAATCATCCTTATCTTCATCTACACTACCCCAACAGGGTTTCTTTTAATAGTTGACTAACCCATAATTAGACCTAATAGTGCCTTTGCGTGATCAAAATTGTAATTTAAAGGCTAAGTTGAAGTTTTGTAAAGTTTATCATAAGATTATTCATACATAGTAAATACCAATGTAATTTTTTTTTTCAATTAAATTAAAAATAAATAACAAATCTAACGACTCACGTCAAAAGGAAGACTAAGCATTCATTCTGCAGTACATTTTAAAATATTTTCGCTTTTATAATACAGAATATTCACTCTAAGGAATTGTTAGACAAATTGTCCAGCAACAATTGAAGTTAAATATTTTTGTTTATACTTTTTATTAACAAAATTATTTGGCTATCATTTTGTATTGAAAGACTATGTACTACTTATTGACAGAATATGTATGAAGAATTCGTTTCTGTGTAGTATTATTTAGAGTTATTTTTATCGTTATCATTTTCGAAACCGTTAATTTATTTTATAGTTTTTTTAAATATTATGTTTTCAGTATTTGCCCTTCTTCTACACCCATATTTAAAGAATACACGTGAATAACAATAAAGCGAGCATATATTTACTTTTCTCATGTTTTCTTTGAATTAAATAGTGCTCAAAAATATTAGTAATGCTTTAATTGTCATATTTATAATTACTTACAAAAAGAATATAGGATATGATAAAATATTTTATACAAAAAAAAATGCAATAAAAAACAATTTCACTAAAATAATTTTAAATATCGGTGAACATATATTAATAAAATATATATTGTCGTATATAGAACCCCCTTTTCATGGAGTCATAAGAATATTTTACAAGTTCTCATTTAACAATATGTCAATTATCGTCAACAGCCATTTCTAGGAATCGGGCCGATATAGCTTTAGATTCATTTCACATGATACGACAGCAAAAACGTAGATGTTTACGATTTCACAAATATTCGAATATGCTACACATATAAACGGCTTCGGTACAGAATTAAACTCTGATGAACGTTAATTTAGAAAGCTTTGAGTAACTGGAAGAGGTGCCTTAATTTAAACCTTATTGAACAGTCTAAAAATTAAAAATTTAATAGATTAATTAATATAATTTACATTTTAATTAATAATCTTTTTAAATAAATTTTCACATTACAAATTATTTCATTATTTCATGGAATAAATTTATTTATAGTTTTTAAAATTCAATGTCAGAAAATTAAACTTGTTAACTAGAGTTTAAACAGAAAACATATTTTGTATCTCTATCGAGAGGAGATATATTGTATAACGTATTCAAATATTACTAAAACAGCAAACATCGATTTTTTTCATGTCTGCATATGTGAAATGCCCTATAAAAAAACTAATCGTACTCACTTAAGAATAAAAGGCCATATTTATTGATTTTTTAGACTTAAAAGTTTGATTTCTTCACTGTTTTATGATACTATAGACTTACATGTTTAATATTAGTATTTTGTATTCATAAGTAAAAAATTTAGTAAATAAAGATTACTTGAATGATGACAAAGCTTAGACTTTAAAAATGACGTTGATTCTCAGCTGATTGATAATACCTTTGTAAAACAAACTGTTGTAAGCAATGGCGTTATGAAAAGACCAACTGTTAAGTTTCTTGCCAGTTCTTCTCATCAGAAAACTGCTTTCCGAACCGACGGCTTCAGACAAACTGACTGACTGAACAATTTTGACGTGTCAAAAGTACTTTGTAAAAAGTCTATTTGAATAAAATATTTTAAGTTGTCTTGAACTCGTTAGCTCCGATTTAATTGAAACGAGTTTAATTTTCTGCTATTGAAATTTAAAAGCTCTAAATAAATTTATTTAAAAAAAAAAGAAATAATTTGTAATGCAAAATTGTATTTAAAAAGATTGTTTGGTAAAATATAAATTAATTTTTAGCCTCCTCAATAAAGTTTAAATTTTAATTCTCTACCAAAGACGTGAATCGCAAACATCGACGTTTTTATCTTCATATCGTAAAATATTTTAATTGACTCCAGTCAAAAGAAGGAGGTTCTATATTTGACAATACATATTTTATTAATAATATATGTTCACCAACTTTAAAATTATTTTTATTTGCATTTTTTGGTAAAAATGTTTTATCATATTTTTCTTATATTCTTTTTATAAGTACTTAATTATAAATATGTCAATTGAAATACACATTACTAATGTCTAGAATAAATGTCCTTCAATACTACTGTTGATAATATTTTACCCCGTACTACTAGCACTTGGCCGAATTATTTAAAACTAATATTGGGTTATACTGGAACTTTCATTTAAGATTTCATAGGTCTTTTGAGACATCTATTTCTATTTACAAATGTGGAAATTACACATATTTATGTACGTAGGTATATACTTACTTATATGTCAGCATATGATATGTAGGATGATTTCGAAAAGTTCTGTTTTAAAGAAGCCAAACAAATCTTAGATATATCTAATGGAGGTTTGGTAACTCTCAAAAATACTTCATGGTGTAATGATAAAGTAAAAGACATTATTAAAATGAAAAAAGACCAGTTAAGAAAATGGCAAGAATCGGGCACAGAAGGAGGCTACTGTAAATATAAAAATATGAATAAAGTAGCTAAATCAGCTGCGGAACAAACTAGAGAAGCTTTAAGAGAAGTTTTCTATCAAAGATTGGAGAGCGCTCTCAATAAAATTATCTAGTTGACAAGTTGAAAATGGTCTAAAACAGAGATACTGCTCTTAAAATTATTTAACCGAAATTACGACTAGAAAAACGTGCCAATAGCTTATAAAAAATGCTTAAATTTAAATTGTTAGTAGAACGAAAATTGAATATGTTGAGTGTGACTTTGGTGGATTAGACAATATTGCCATTGGAGACACGTTTTTACCTAAAGTGGCTCAGTTCAAATTCCTAGGATCGGTTCTAACGACTGTATAAAACTGCTGTTAGACCAGTAATAATATACGGATCAGAATCTAAGAAAACATTAACATAGGTTACACACAGCAGAATGAAAAGGTTACGGTGGGTTGAAGGAGTGACACGTCAAGTACGCAATGAATATATTAGAGGCTCGTTTAAAGTAGTTTCAATCGCAGAAAAGCTCAAAGAAAGGGAAAATAGCTACTTAGTAAAGGTTGCGTAGTTACTCAATATACTGGTGTACCAATGTGGAAAGAGACATTAAAGAGCTCACAATCTCTAAGACAACAACCCAGGATAGAATATCCTGGCGCAAGTGTACAAGGAAGCCCGACCACAAATAAACTCGGACAAGGGCATGCAAAAGAAAGATATGATACGAATATATCTAAATCAATGTTGGTAAAATTGATTCAGAAGCTTATTTATGTATGTTTATGACAAGTTAGGAAATACTTTATCACTTTTTCAAAATTGAAATATCTACAAAATATTACAATGTTTTTGTACGGTTTTTAAATAGAATTATTTACATTACTTACTCACCGCTTTTATAAAATCATTTCTCAAAAGAAAACTTGAATAAAAACGTGTAATAGTCCCCGCGAAAGAGCTAGGCATAAAATATTTACATTTTAAGTCACATTTACTATAAGCTCCAGGGAAACATAAAGAAAACAGACTCAGACGTATTTTTATAAAAGTTTTGTATCTACTGATAAGATAACTTGTAATGTAATATGTTACTGGTACAGATAGTGAAAGGAAAAGGAAAAGTGTAAAAGCGTGCATTTTAGACAGGAAATCAAGCAGTACCCTGGAGACCTAGCACCACAATACGACTGCCATAAATCAATTAATTGCTTTTTCAGTCGGGCCTCATCAGTATACCAATGACTGGAATTCGAACCCACTACTTATCGATTATTTCTGAAAGGTCCTTGCTTATTTAGAAGACTAAATAAACAATACCACGACCAAGACCAATACCAGGTTACTCCTAGTCTTGGTTTTGTTCTAGCTTCGCTCATCACTAGTTTCTAAAAATATTTATAACTAGCTGCACCCCGCGGTTTTACTCGCTATACTTTGGATATTTCACACTATATCAATAAAATTATAGCCTTTATGTTATTCTGATGTGTAAACTATATTATTGTAAAGTTTCATCAAAATCCGTTCTGTAGTTTTTAAGTGAAAGAGTAACAAACATCCATACATCTATATATTCTTACAAACTTTCGCGTTTATAATATTAGTAGTTTTTTTTTAAATTTATTAAACTAAAGTATAATTTTATTCTAAAACTTGGTCTTCCGGTGTCAATTAAGGGGTTGGCGCTCTAGTCCAATTAATTTTCAGGCATCTTTTATCAATAAAGCACTTCGAAAATAGTTCTTGAGGAAAAATATGGCTTAATCAAAAATATGAAGTTATTAAACAAATCTGAAATCCTCCTGCTATTGAATATTTCTATTCAAAACCTCAATTAGTAAATAAATAAATGAAATGACATTCCATTACGGGTATAGGCGCCTATTTAATAAGATCTCCTAATGGAGTAGTCTAGACATAATACTAATATTGCAGATAAATAATTCACTAGCCTATTTTAAGTAAAAGCTCACAAGGTTTAGCTTGCGATTTTACTTAAACAGAACTTATAAGTACATATTCATATTAAATCGAATACATCGATCCAGTGAATTTTTATGTTATACGAAAGTTAAGGGATACTCTTAAGGTAGTATTTTTTAAATAAGGACTGTTGGCAAGTAGCAACACTTTCAATAACTGACTAATTCTTATTTAAGTCCATTTACTTGACAATTTATAACCTGTGTCCCATTAGATTTAAGGCTTATTTAAAAGTAATTTTATAGAGTAAACATTGTCTAACTTAGTGCAAGTGATAGTGTAATGTAACTATTAGATAGTAGCTAAGGGTGACTATTGAATAAAGGGATGAATTTTGTTTCTCAAGTATTATATATCTTAGTTTTTAAATAAAAGACTTCATTATCTAGTTTATTTAGGTGTCAGACAGCGTAGGCGTGCTTTAGAGAGCATTGTTAAGGCCGAGGTTCATGGACATCGTAGCCTTGTTGACCTTCACCTGGGTCGGAATCTTTACTTCTCACAAGACAGACAGTCAGTCAAGTACATCGAAAATTTGTTCTTTTGAACTAACCATGTCAGGAAATCTTTATCCACATACATAAAATGAAACCACGATCACATTTTTATTGAGTTCGAGTGGAGTCTGTATATACACCCGGTCGTAAAAGTACGACCGGACATATCCTGTTATAAAGGACGCTTTCAGTTGCAAATGGGACCACTGAGACGCCAAATTTACGATCTCTAATAAAACTAAAACAAACTATTTAGGAGTTCATAAAAATTATCTCACGATTTTTACAACTTTTCTCTTCAAAAGTCAAATGCGGATTTTCCGTCACCAGAATCTTTTAAATTGTCTAATTATTTTTAACATTGATTTTAAGTTATAGTGAAATATAATTAGAGAGATAAATTAAAAAAAATATTAACAATATTTTAATTAGAAAATAAATTTTGAATTAGCTGACTCGATCTTCGGAAAGCTAAAACATTTTGAAATGAAAATAATTCGTTTAGAAATGGTAAATCCGTTAAATACAATGAAGCCTTAATTACAAATTAGACAGATGTAATAATTATGAATTTCAAGCAGTAGTATTTGATAAAAGACAGACACTCAAACAAAGATTTAAAAAAAAAAATTTTATCTTGTACATGAGTTTTAAAGACCCTTATGTTTTATGTTTTCCTAAATATCTTATATACAGACAGACATTTAATACTCACATTTTTATTGTATACACAGATATGCTTTAAAAATTTAAAAAGAGTATTTACTGATCATTAATCTCCGCTAATGGCGACATATTTGTTCATTAACAAAAAATGCGCACATAATTAATGAACAAAGAGCATGAACAAGTAAAAACTTCTTCAAGTTACTTTTAAATAAAATGTACAACTATATTATTCTTGAAAATGTTACGTTCATATTAATATTTGATATTTCTCGACTTTACTGAAGACGCTAATCCGTAAGACGCGACGATGTATCATTAAAGAAAATTGTATTTTTAATAAAAAATATATTACTTGAAACATCAAGAAAAAGTTTTAGAATTTCGTTTTATTGTTTACTTTGGAGATTATCTGGTGGAAAAGAGAATGACCAGGAGGTAGAAAGTATCAGTTTTTTAAATTCTACGAATCATTCCAATCATTACATTTATTTTGATGAACCCAATATATTAAATTTATACGAGTCTGGTTGTTCAGATTTTCGCAGATTATAGCAAGGTAACCTTTTTGATTCCTTTTAAATAATGAATTTCCGCAAAGTTTCAGTCCTGATTCAATTCAATATTTAGAATGCACTTAAACAAAACCGAATTTAGGGTCATTAGAACGCTGGATGAAACAAAATATTTCCAATTTCGACATATTAGAATGACTACTGCACATTAACTAACAAATATGTAATCACTATTATTTTGATACCAAATTTCTCTAAAATTACTCATGGATCTTTAAAAATATTGTATTTAAACGAATAAACGCTTTTGCACATTGAATTTAATTTAGTTTATAAATAATTTTATTTAATAGCAATAGTAATAATTACTACGTTTATATTGTCAAAATAAAGGATTTTTAACATAGTAATTAGTAAATCAAAGAAAACTTAAAAAATAGTAAATTTAAAAAACAAATAATTTATAAACAACTAATCACCCATTTTTGCCTTATATTAAAAGAGTAACAGTCTAACTAATGTACTTATATTTGCTTTTATAATATTATTTGGGACAATATTAGCATGGATAGCATTTTCGTAAAGAATTTGTAAAATGTATGATGAAAAAATTTTTTTGAATAAATGCCCGTCATTAGTTGCTAGACAACGATTTGTTGGTAAACATTCTATTTCGAACTTGGATGGTGTGTAGAGCCGGATATAAGATGATAGAGATGGAATGTGAATAATGAAAATCTTCTGAAAATTAGGTACGCTATTTCTCACATTAATATACTTTCATTCTAGACATGACAGTGTAAAGTTTATAATGTTTTTTTATTTATTTACACTTCTGCACTTACTGCGATCTCACTGGGATACTATAAAATATTTTAGCTGAAATATCTGAAATCTTACTATTATTATAAAATGTGAAAGTTTGTAGGTTTTTCACTCAATCTCACAACACAATTTAAATGAAGAACATAATAAGCAACTAGTATATAAGATCAGATACTTTATAAATTATAATTATATGTTTTATCCCATTAAATAGAAGTTTTCGTGGGCAAAGTTGCGGGCTGATGCCAGTGGTATATAAGCAAAATCGGTACAGAGTTAAAAGAAAGGTCATAATTATAAAGGGTAAATACCATTAATTAGATATTTTACATGAAATTTGAAGGTTCTGTTCAATGAACGTTTGATTACATTTTCCATCCTCGTTACGTTGCGATGCGCCATCATTTGTTCCCAGACGCGCTTAAAATGGAATCTTATTAAAATTTTAATTAAATCTCGGTGTAAATAATTGCTCATAATTGTGTAAGACGAATCGGAGCGTAAGAATATAAGAAATGGTTTGAACGTAATTAGATTTTATGTTTACATTACAAATAAAAAACTAAAAATATAGATCAATTAATGTCTGCCCGTTTAGCTTAATAACTCTAGAATGGCTGGACCGATTTTTATGGTTTTTTATAACTAATATAGTAGAAAAAATATTTTATCAGACTTCGAATCGTAGCAAATATTTTACACTAATTTAGTAAATATTGGACTTGAAAGAATTTATTTAACTTAGGACATGTCATATTAATACCGAATACTTGGTAAATTCGCTCCATATTTTAACAAAATACGATTAAGCTAGTTCTTTTGTAAAGTAATTACCCACAAACCTTAATGACTAAAATTTTTCAAAGCTTTATATTAACATTATTCTTTTACACTGGAATTATTTAAAATGTATTTAACGAGGGGGTGCTTTTGTCACTAAATGTGTTATGCACAATACAGTTCAGTATTTCGTTTGTGTATCAAAAACACATTTTAATGCTAATAATTTAAAGGTAGAAGCTATTGTATAAACATAATATTATTTAAATGGTCATCTATTTGATGATAACGAAAACAAGTTACATATGATAATGCCTATATTGTATATATAACTTCAAGTTTATAAAAAAATTATAAAAAAGGACAAAAGAAACATAATTGTCATAATATCTATACAGTCCTCATAAATACGCTAATGTTATCACTTTTTAATATAACATTTAATTATTTCACTTACATGACCAGTACCGCGGCATCTTTTCTAGATAGTGTGTGCCTGAAATAATAACAATTCTTTTACCAAATGCAAGTGTTACAAACATTTTATATAGCCTTTAATTTGACTATAACTCCTGTAAAATTTTAACAATACTCCACTCCCTCGACGTATTACAGGAACTGACACAAACCAACGAGTGATTTCATGCAGTTATTTTTTTAAGTAATGTAGTTTAGTGTGATGTTGCTAGGCTACCCTTATAGAGGATCACGTGTGTTTACTTTATATTATATCTTCTTTCTTTCTCCACCCCTTATCCCATCCTGACCATTCGGGGTCGGGTCTCCTCACTTTATTACACGTGATGTAATAAAGGAGAAACCAATCTGTCTTAGCATGGCACATGTCCTTTGGTTGGGCTTCCTGAAAGTGACGTTTTTTTTTTATTTTTTTTTTTTAAAGATTACTAGCAGTATGTATCACATACTGCTAGTAATCCCTTTACCTCTCCTAGTAAGCTTAAATGCTTGTGTAGGAGTGGGCCACGCCAGTAGTCCAACGTCCGGGTTTGAACCCACGACCTATCGACCGTGAATCCAACGCCCGAACCACTGAGCTACTGACGAATAAACTGCCTGCTTGAGATTTTCGATGATAAGGGCAACTTTGAAACTACCACGTACGTATTCGTTGCGCAACGAATATTGTAGGTCTTGCGCAGTGTCGGCAGGAGAGGCACTGCTATTTTCTTGGTAAGATAGTCAATCATCAGGTTAAACAATAATTAAAAATAAGGGCTGAGGGCGGATCCCTGATGTACACCTACTTTTACTTCAAATGCTTTGCTCGTTCCCGCTGAACTTCGGGCACTCGTGCTGGCGTTGCGGTACATATCCTTGATTAGATCGATATGATGTTCCGGCACATTCTGGGCCCGTAGTTGCAAGCTCTGTCATTTATGGAACTGATGTTTCTTATTTGCTAACTTTTATTTTAAACTCTCATTCCACCATTTTTCCACCTTTTCCGTTGGCAAGAGATCCTTTGGAAATTCCAATACACTCGTTCGCTTTAGTTTTACAGTACTTTTGGAACTTTGACCAAATATCTTCAACTCTGTTATACTATAACTCTATAACTCCGATATCTGTTTCTATGCCATTCAGATCTGCTCCTATGACTTTATACTAATTTGGTGGTATGTTTTGTATGACGTCATCCATATCGTCCCAGAAATCAGCCTTTACTGTCTCTGCACAGCCAGATTGCGGCGCATATAACGTTAAGATATTGGTTATCTGTTCGTCCTCAAGAGCCAGTTTAATAGCCATAATTCGATCGGTCTTTCTTGTGATTTATTATTCTGGCCTTAAAGATTTTATCCAAAACAATTAATACTCAATTTTTCTTATTATCCATGCCCTGGTAGCCATTTCCTATGTCTTTCGACTTTGAGCCTTTCCTGAGGTTTATTGCATGCAGAAAATGTTTATGCACCTCTTTTGTAGAATTTTACTGAGTTCTTGGATCCTTCCCGTAAAACACCCGAGGTTTCATGTCGCAATTCTTATTCTTTTATTGTTATTTAGATGCGAAGATTTGTTCTTGTCAAATATTGTTTCCTCGCTTCATGGGGACGCGTGGGGAAGAGTTGATCACATTATTCTCATCCGCATCGCTTATGCGTAATGGCCTTGTCTTATTGTACAGTACTTCATATTTGTGAGGAGTTGGGTTTTGTTGTCTATAGGTTTTAGGGTCGGTTGCCGCCTGACATCTAGGAGCTGCTGTTGAGGCTCAAACGCTTTATCCGCCACCGTCCCTACTGTTCCAGCCTACCTAACAGAACAGTTATCAGTGCAACCTGTGACTTCAATATGTGGGGGCAGCTTGCAACTGAGCCCCTTCCGCCTGCTCCGCCGTACCTATACCGATATATTTATTTACCCTGAGCATGGATTCTGCGATTTACCCCGCAGTCCTAGGTCCCTATTCGAACTTGCCATCCATTCACTCCGGCCTACTGAAGCGAGGGATGCCCACCACCTCGACGTGGATGCGCCGAACAGGTTTTACCCTAGTGGAAAATAAAGAAGGTCTCTATTCTCCCTAGGAGTCCGAATTAATGGCCGCGTTTGTGCCCAAGACCAAAGGATTTACTTTATATTATTATATGCACCTGGATATATTGCTGTATAGTAATTGGTATAATTCCTTATAAGCCTTTAACTTATATCGACATATACAGCCATTGTTTTCAAATTCAGTTTTATTCAGACAGTAAAAATACGCTTTTATTTTTCATACCCTTAGAGTCCACAATATCATTTAAATTGACATTTCAATACATTTTATCGATTGATTTAGTAATAAAATTTAATTGGATAGATACTGACAGAAAATAAAAATATTGGCAGCTCTTCAAACCCGTTGCCAACGCGGCAATCAGCTAGATCAGCTGCCGATGCCGCTGCCGTACTGCATATCCGAATTTTTACGAGATGTGATGAATATCCCAGTTTTATGCGGTTCGAGTTTTACATACCTTTTCGGATCCTTCAATATTATAAAATATTTCTAACGGTAACATTCGGTAGTTTAGATACTAAAAGATATGATAAAACAATGTATGTTAAAAGACATTATATATTACTACTTGAAGACAAAAAATTGTCACCTACTGTTGTAAATGTTTTCGAAATATGAAATAAGCAAAAACTATCCTAGCACTAGGAAATATGGAAAAAAGCTTTGATAGCCTTCGTCTTTTACTAGTTTCTGACGGTACAACTAGATATCTTATAGCTTTTGTCCCGATAGATCTAACAGGTAATTTCACAGAGTAAGTCGTTAACGGTATCACTTAGTAGGAGCAGTGGAGGCAAGTCTTATGGCATTGTTAAAAGAAGTCTCTTAAACCTGCGCCTGGATCAGTAGGTTTAGAAACGTAGTAAGTATCCTACTAATATTATAAACGGGAAAGTGTATGTCTGGATGTATATTTGTTACTCACGCTTTGATGAAACTTTACAATAATATAGCTTTCACATCAGAATAACACATAGGCTATAATCCTACTAATTTATAATAATATAGTGTTAATTATCCAAAATATAACGATTTGTCAATTCAGTAGGAAAAAAACTGCCATCTGCGAGCTATTTTGGCGTGCGCCGCAAAACCGTTGGAGTTACACGAATATAATGTATAATGGAAATTGAAAATATTGGACAAATATTTGAATAGTTATGACGATAAACACCCGAGTGCGCGATAAGTGTTAGGAGATGCAAAATTCACCGGGTCAGCTAGTGTTATATTTCTAATAAGAGTTAAAATTAGTGATTTAAAAATATATTATAAAGACACACTATCCTCCAGCTATTTCATTTTATGAAATTATTGGCGATGATTATTCGAAAGAAATAAATAAAAATAAAATATATGTCGGAGCATAGTAAAAGATTATCGATTAATCCAATCGTTATTGTTGTCTATGGCGTTGTAGTGGGGTAGTAGTCACTTCCGTTGTTTTGACAGTATCTACCCTCGACCCTTTATATGCGATCGACAGTCTAACTGAAGTCTTAGTCGTGCGCGGTCTCTCAAGAAGTGAACATCATCTAAGTAGTGCTAGTGATAGTGATAGTGTCAAGTGCAGTGTAGTGTGGAAGTGCTGTCCAACTAAGGTCACGTAAGTCCTTACAATGTAATTGCCACGTGGTTAAGTAAACACAATGTTAGGTTAGGTTAGCCTTAGGTTAGGTTAGCCTTGTATTAGATTCGGTTTATGTGCGTTTAACCTTGGGTTTAAACAGAGAGCCTGAGCAGTGGAGGTGAGTGTCGTGATCACTTAAAGGATATCCTTAAGCCTACACCTTGATCACAAGTCCAAGGCACTGCTTAGGTTTCTCTCGTAATTGTTAGAGATCATATTTTATCATTTGTCGGTTCAATGGGAGTATCTACGTTGCGTTTACCCAATGTTCCATTCATTAATATTTTAGTGTTCCCCAATATTCCCCATCTTCCTCCTTCCATCTCCTTTCACATCGTTTTAAAATCCCTGACATATATATTTTAAATAAAAATATGAATATAATATTCTAAAATTTGTTTGTAGATAAAAAATAATGTCTATGGATAGGTAATTTATTAACAAACTTAATATATCTTGGGACCAAATTCCCAGAACGTATTATTCAGCGACTTACCAAATGAAAAATAAATATTAATCTTTAATCAACTTTTCATCTTAATTCGTAACGTTTCTCTGTTTAAACATATTGTATGTAAAGTAAATACTAAATTATATATTATAATTTTCGTTCATATTCATGTACAATATGTCAGCGTGTAATCGCCACGAAAGTTAGGTTATGTTCACTTCACTTCCCCCACATCGAGAAAGTGTGCAATGCACAGACTGTTACCCAATCTCGGGGGACCAAGGGAGAAAGTACGCCGCATCTACGCGGGCGTCGTGCGGTCAATGGCCCTCTATGGTGCGCCCGTTTGGTCACATAGACTGTCAGGGGTCCGCCGCTGCAGAGTTAAGATCTATTGCTAAGAGCTAAGAGCTTGCAACGGAGAGTGGCCATTCGTTTCGCGCGTGGATATCGTACGATATCCTTTGAGGCTGCAACGTTGCTGGCGTGTTTTCCGTCATTCGACATCTTGGCAGAGATGGAGGCGAAAGTATATGACCGCATCCGCATCCTCCGCCAAAGAGACGGAATTGCTCCCTCAACAGTGGTTGAGGTAATCAGGCAGCAGGAACGGCATGCTGCATTCACGATGTGGTACAGTCGGGAACGCTTTGCACGTAAGCGAGTTGTAGAAGCGATCCTGCCTTCATTCGAAGCCTGGATGAGGAGAAAGCGAGAGACACATTCCGACTTACACAGATATTCCACCGGACATGGTTGGTCACCACCGGACGCGAGGAGACTGCGATTTGCCATCATTGCGGAGTGGACGAGGATACGGCACAGCATACTCTCCATGCCTATGCATGGTATATGGAACGGAGGACTCTGGTTTCAGAGATCGGTCTTGACTAGTCCCTGCCAACAGTTGTATCTACCATGCTAAGCCGAGATTCAGCGTGGAGAGCTGTAGTCACATTTTGTAAGATTCTATCACTAGTATCTAAGCAACCCATAAGATAAGGTGCTGTACACACGAGATTATGAGGGAGAGACATTGTCCCCTCAGGATGAGCTCAGAGCATGGCAAAGGACAGCGGATGCGGTTAAACCGATTTCCCGAGGCTTTCCTGACGTGTCGAGGCAGACTATCGCAGGGGTTTTAGTGGGTAGAAATCCCACAAAACCCAGTTTTTACCCCAAGGATTGGGTATCTTTCGAACATTTCCCCTGCGTTATCAAAAAAAAGGTTCACTTTACGTGTGTCATGGCAACACTGACCGAATATAATCTGCGATTAGCTAAATGTTCCGATTATTATATTTAAAGAATACTTCAATTCTCTAAAATGTTTAACTCCTGTCCTGATTGCTCAAGGGAAGTTTGATATGTAATTTAACAGTAAAAATTGTACAACGGAGTGCCATATTAAACTTAATAAGGTGTAGTGTTCGGCGATTGCTCTTCGTCGCTCTGTTCGTAGAACACGTGTTACTTTAGTTAGATGTTAGGTTAGGTAGATAAAAGAAATTCCATGAATATATAAGACTGCTCGGACTTCAATCAAAATTCCAACATCCTGAATTTTAAAGTGCTCTTACGACCATTCTTTTGTATAGGTACACGTATAGATTAATTACATTAAAATTGTTATAGACTATACATGTTTTTCTATATTATTAAATGATATGTTACGATATTGGTAAACATTACGAAAAAAGAAACAATTACGTATAGATCTCCGGAGATGAAAGACATCAGAGATCCAATCAAGTTGGATCAAGTGATATGCAACTGTCTTCAACGCTGATCTGTATTGAATCTGACGATAGATCTATAGCTCCGGAAACCTATCAAAGTTATTTGATGTATAGAAATCGAATATCTAAAATTATATATCCCATTTTGTATATAAGTACATATATTTTGTTTAATTTTTAGTAGAACTTCCGACCGTTATAGGAATATCTAATAAATCTTATATATAAAATTCTCAACATCTATTTTTTAAACCGTAAGTGATAAGGGTGGCCCACCCCAATTTTTAAAAATTTATATGGCAAAACAACGTTTCCCGGGTCAGCTAGTTATAATATAATATTTTGTGTATCTCGGAAACATCCTACGAGTTAAAAGAACTTTTAATACAACTAATAATACTAATAACACATAAGAATTTGCTGTTTTTAAGCATACATAGTTAATTACCTAAAAAAAATATTTGCATAAAAATATATCAGGCCAAGCTCGGTCGTCCAGGTGGTAAGTTTTCTCAAGTAATACGTAAGGCAAATAAATTAAATCTAATAGGCTGCTTTAAATTGGCATTTTTGGAAAACTGTTATGTATATAAACCTATAGCGGTAACATCACAACAGTGATGTTTTTAACATCACAATAGAAATGTAAGCAGTAAATTATCACAGCACGCTCGCTAATGCAGCTGTCAACGATTGTTACAGACGAACTGAATACATTTTCATATTCGGGACTCGTCACCTTTATGGTGTAAATTGTAAGCTTATGTACTTATGAATATACACATATTTCTAAAATAATATTACTTTACTCTAAGGGAAGTATATTTAAATAGGATACTATTCGACCAGCCCATGATTTGCTTATAAAATATTGCAAAGAATGACTAAGTAGATAGTAAAAAATCCTATAGTAATAACCTTTGATCGGCTCGTAGTTTTTTTTTTTTTTTTATGTAACTAGGTCGGCAAACAAGCGTACGGCTCACCTGATGGTAAGCGATTACCGTAGCTTATAGACGTCTGCAACACCAGAAGCATCGCAAGCGCGTTGCCGACCCTATCCCCAATTCCCCCCAGGAGCTTTGGTCACCTTACTCACCAACAGGAACACAACACTACTTTAGAGTAGTGTTATTTAGCTGTGATCTTCTGTAAGTTCGAGGTACTACCCCAGTCGGGCATTATTGAGCATATTTGAGCAGGAAATTTCCTGCTGTGCCCTATCTCAGTTAATAGTAGTTCCTATTGTCTCGACAAATTTTGACATCACGTGAACATTGACTATCGTATTGAGAGTACAGTATTGATAACTGCTGCAGCTAGGCCCATGCACTATTCGATAGACATTTCGATAGTGAATTATAGTGATAATTGATACTCTACAAATCTACATATTATCTTTAACATATTAACTACTGTTCAATATAGCACAGTATATATTATAGGTATTCAGGATTGTGTTTGTATTCACATCAAACAAAAACTACTGCACTATATATAATTGGATACGGTTTTAATAGGTATTTGTACTGTTGTTGAACTCACTTAAAATATAGGCTTTTATTCACTTAATTTCAGGAAAAAAATTACGTAGAATTGACTAGTCAACAAAAGCTTATAAGAATAAAATTTTAAGACTGATCTTATCACTTGGCTCTATCTTCTTGATTCCTCCGACCGTTCGTAATTGGGGCGAATTCCGATCACGTATAAAAAGCCATGTCGCGCGCAGATACAGACCGGTAAAATGGATTTGAGCTGATTCATATTCCCTACTCACCTAGCTAAAAATAAATACTGCCTGACATTTAAAAATGAAAGACCACCTCACGCTATCGCATTTTAAACAAAGCAATTTATCAATTTTTTTATTACTACTCTTTTTATTGTACTTTGAGGCAATGGACGTGGATTTTTATTTTCAACTAAATGAAATTCTCTTTGTTGTTTGTAGCATAATCCTCTTTATAAAAAAACTTCCTATGTTATACTAAAATATCCAAATTCACCTTTAAATGAGACTTTTATGATAGAGAATAACTAAACAAACGAGTTATATATTAGATAATTCGGCCAAGTGAGAGTGTGGAACTCGCGGTTTGAGGGTTCCGTACAATTTCAAGGGTCAACAAACACGATCAAATTTTGATTTTCGTGTGCGGGTTCAAATATTATCAAAAGTAGTATATTACTCCCGACATTAGTAATGGTTGCTTCAATTGATATATATATATTTACTTACAGAAAGAATATAAGAAAATATGATAAAACATTTTAAAAAAATAATATAAAATTCACTAAAATAATTTATAAGTAAGTGAACAGACATTAATAAAATATATATTGTCAAACCTTTTTTTGAAGTCAATTAAAATATTTTACAATGTGTTATTTAACAATATGTAATATCGTCAACATCCGTTACTACGACACGCGCTTTATATAGCTTTAGATTCATTTCACACGATACGACAACAAAAACGTCAATGATTGCCATTTCACTAACATTCGAATATGTTATACATATACACATGTTCGGTACAGAATTCAACCCTGATGAACGTTAAGCTATAAGAAGGCTTAAAAAATTTAAGTAACTGGAAAAGGTGCCTTACTTTAAACAGTTTTAGAAATAAAAATAAATAATTTATTTATTAAATAATTATTAAATAAATAATAGAATTATAATTATTGTTTGCATACACTTAGAAGTTTAATTTTTTTCACAGCTTTATGATACTATAGACGTACATGTTTAGTATTAATTTCAACTTGATAACTCCTAAATCTACAAAATTTCATTGTTTTCGTGATGTAACAAAAAATTGCCATTTTTATTATTTTCCTAATACTAGTGGTATAAGACCTTGCCTCTTGCTAAAAATCATGTTCCTAGGTCAAAAGAGAAAGCTTGCTAATTTTGATTTAAAATCAAAATTATAATCCATAAGATAAAAGCGGCTGCGGCTTTTCATGAAATTGACTTATCAGTATGATATTTTTACACATTTGTGGAACTAGAGATTAGAATATTTTGTATAAATTCCAAATTCATATATTCACGTTTTTCTGAGAAAAAGGGTCTTGCGTAGTCAAAAAAAGTTAATTTTCTAGTGAAGTAGAAAAAAATTTACCATAATTTAATTTAATCCTTTATTAGTGCTATAAGACCTTACTTCATGCTAAATTTCACGACGCTAGGTCATTGGGAAGTACCTTATAATTATATGAGTGACTACATTAACGGTCATATCTTTTTAATGCGTGAACTTAGAAGTTTGATTTTTTGCTACCCGCAAGAGACCGCAAGCTTGAGTATTTGATATTAAATTCAACTCACGCGATCCTAAGAAAAAGGGTCTTGTCAGACGGACAGACAGGCAGACGGACAACGAAGCGATCCTATAAGGGTTTTCCTTTTAAGGTACGAAACCCTAAAAATATATAGCCGGTAGTATACAATCTTGGCTTAAATAAATTCCCCTTAAATAAATCTTCTTCAGTGAAATTAACACAATCATCAGTTTAGTTCGTTCTGGAAATCATGGGTACGGTGGAAGATGATTCTGATCACTCTATTGTATAGAATAAGAGGGGAATAATACCTATTGCTGTACAGCAATACGTATACACATGCAATTTAGACAGAAAGCCGGGCAGCACCTTAGACTTGCGACCAAGGTGTAGACTACGGTTTAAGTTTATATAATTATAACGATCCAATTCGCTATCCGAACACTAACTACAGTACTAGGTAATAAAGTTAACTTACGTGGGCAACAAAAAGAGTGACCTTAACCATGACACTATATTACTAACTTCCTTGTACTCTACACGAAAACACCTGAGAAATTGACTCTATCGCACTAAAGGATATAACCGTTATGTACACGTGAGTACACTTGAAATAATATAAAAGAAACTACCCGCAAACACTAATTTATAAATAGTGTTGCTGACACTATGTTTGTGTAAGCTAGTTGAAAATTATAAACAAATAATCGAGAAATTAAAATTAATAAAAGCTTATATTAGTCAATGAAATATAGTAGCCCAAATTCGACGTCATTGATTTGACATCAAACATTGTAAGCACATATGTCCCAGCACCATCTGGATTTCAGTAATTGATTGAAAAAATGTTTATTATTACAGAATATATACGAATATTGCAAATTAAATAAAAGCTCGTAATGAATGAAATCTCAACTCCGCTATCGCTAAGAGTTAAAGAAGCCAAAATATCATTTAATTCCAACTGGATGATGATCTCTCTAAAAGAGCAGTTCATTTTAATCACTCGTTCATGGGAGTACTCAAATCTTATACTCGTACTGTAAAGTAACATTTATATAATTAAAATATTTACTAAATAAAGTTAATTTAGGTACAATTTTTCAAATATTCGTGTTAGTGTATAATATTTTCAAAACAATTGAATATCATATAAGTTTTAAATTTTATGTTTCTTGCGTGTTACTGTAACATAAAGCAAGTAAGTTAGTTCTGTTTATTATAAAATTAAAACGTTAAAACCTTAAATCTTATAAACATGAACTTAAAACACAACACGTTTAATTTACTAATCTACTTGTAGAAATGGCTGACCTTACCTTAAATGTTTAAACGTATTTCTATTACCACTTTCCAAGCAAATATATAAAGTAAGGTTAAAACGTAATTCCCGTTGTTACATGGCAACATTTGATGAATTGTAGTTCCTATTGTTTTATTTAAAAAATAGCTCACTGGCACGACGATTTATAACAACTCACCACAGATTGGGATGATCTGTGCACCACACAGATCAGAAGTTTTGTGACAAGTAATTTTATAGAGGAACATCGCCCCTAACCAAGGATCATGTGGGAAGTTAACCTTACTACTTATTTCAGTGCTTTGGCACCGAACTTATAGGACCCACTCTCAACCACCGCTCGATTATCGTCATAATATAACATTTAGTTTCTTAGATAACATCAGTTCAGAAGCTTTTTAAAAATTGCGATATTTACTCGTGTAAATAAACAAGAATTAAATGATAATTTAACTTGATCGTGAAAGTAAATACATTTACATGTTTATATCTTTATATACTTTTAATAAACTAATGCGTTTAATTCAATTTAAAGTGGATAGTGCTTTTTTAAAATATTTTTACTATGTATGTCTAAATATTATGTTCATAGCATACATTCATTGTATTGGCATTTGGTTTCCGGGTAGAATCAAAATTCTAAATCTGCAATAGTCCTTTACAAACAGACTAACACAGAAAGGGAATATATTTATGTAAATAAGAACAGTGTAGGTCGATGAGGGCTGCTTAATATTGCAAATTTATGCAAGTCGACGACAACACGTCAAACCGTCTTCGCTTCGAGAACGTGATCCAAATCCGATTGGGCGCGTCATTTCAGCCGTAAAACGCTTAGCAGTTGGCACATTTGTCGCATAATTCCGATCTCCTTGGGGACCCATTCTTACTTCCGATGGATCTTGATATTCGAAGTCGTTACATCGATATATTATGGCTTTTCAAAGAAACAGAGTGGCTCACTGACAATTTTATTATATTATGTTTGAATTTTATTTTTAAGCATAGGGAGGAAGAAAGGGCAGACTCGTTCGTCCTAATTCCTGGTAGACCATTATCAAAAAGGACACTAATGCCTTCAAATTATCTCACATGATAACCCGGGTTACCTTACATTTATGCCAAAAATATCTTTAATATTAACTAAATACTTTTTATAAAGTACCTGCCAAACTGCTGCTGATATATCAGGACAGAAGGCGTGAGTTAGTAGAAATAAGTAGTAGTCGTCCCCTTCAAATAATTCAATAGAATCTACTAGTAAAAAAAATGATATGCTTTGCCACATACTGCAATGTCAGATGAGCATTACATAGGTTTATTAGGCAATTGACTTAAATGAAGAGCACTAAACTCAAATGGGTTTATAACGCACTTATTTAAATGAAGAATTATACGGCACACTTAAAATTCACATATTCTTAGTTTGAATCTAACTATTCCTTATTATTCTTAGTTGATTAATATTATAATGATGCTTAAACTTTAAGTATTTACCAGATCAAATTTTCTACAGACCCAAAAAAAATTAGGCGATAATAGTACACTATGATACAAGTGTGCTAAGTTGAGTTCTCGGCTTCGTTACACCCTCGCCTCCGGCTCGGGTTGCAACGACCCTCCGCCTCGACTGTAATGACTAACGCACACGAACTTCATACGACGTTTCAACATCTTTGCGAGGAAAAAAACACATACGTATATTACTAAAATATATACACATTCAGATTTACAAAAAAACAACCATATAAACAGACATGTGTATAGATTGTTCATTCCCTTGCGACGCACAGCTCGCTTATTATTCATACATGTAGCAGGCGCGCCAGCGCCCTCAAGGATTGAACAATCTATACATACCTATAAATAAGTATCACGACGATTCAATCCACGACGACGCACGGTCCACTTAATATTTTCTCATATAGTGGAAGCGCCAGCTCCGTCATGGCAACTTACATACATACAAAGAAATACCCGCATGAACAAACATATGTATGTATATACGTAATATGGGGCAAAAAAAATTTGCTAAAAATGAGGAGCACGACGCAGACAAAGTCGCGCGTGTCGTTTACATAAATCCATTACCGCAAAAAAGTGAAGTGTCGTTTATTTCACAATAAAGTGAAATAAACGACACTTTAGGAGCAAGTGTCTTAAAAAATGATATTACCAATCTTAAGTTTTGACATAATATAATTATGAACAAGAATAATAATTTTAAATAAAATACAACCGATTTGATAACCTCCGTTTTTTTTAAGTCGGTTGAAAATGTGTTTCAACCGACTTTCGAAGTTCCTAGGACTTTTTATTTTTAAAATTCTTATTTTTAAGTGTGAATGCACAAGGTATTAAGAATAAATATATTTCAGTTTAATGAAAGTTCTTAATCAGAAATATTTTTCTTTTTATCATAATAATAATTTTCACGTTTTTCTTTCATTTTTTAGAGCAACAAATTCCTCCATAATGTCTTGATTGAGCTATAGAAAGAAATATGAATATCAATTGAGCTAGCAACACGTTTAATAACATAGTATTCACGAGTGTTACTCTTATTTTATTTCAAGTACGATACAATAAGTTCCGATAGATTAGCTACTTGTCAAAGGAATCCCACCTGATAACCGTCAAGACTGTACAAATAGTGTAGTGTTGATGCTAGGACTTTATTGAGAAGGATTAATGAATTTGTTTGTTTATGGTTAATAATTCCAACGATTAATGGCAGAAGTCACAACCAAGTTACAGCATTAGTTTTGACATGAATTGTTATATCCTCATAGGATTTATATTAAAGTCAGTAGCAGAAGATACAATCGAGGCTTGTGTGTGACAGTTGACACACGATATTTACAGCTCGTATTATTTCATGCCCACTTGGCATCAGATGCATCTGGCTGGCCCAGATGTCCGAGACGCGGAGTGAATTGTATCTATCCGGTGATGCTTGAATTGGATCGGATATAAGGCATGCATTGTACTCTATGCCGAAATGCAGGAATGCAGGAATCAAATAAAATATCTTTAACGTCTGCTTCATGTGACGGTATATTCGTATCATCCTTCATAATGACGCTGAATCCTAAACTTACTAAAGTTAACAAAGTGACAAAATATCTATAAGAATTTAAAAAGTAAATATTGATTTGAATTACTATTATATATAATTTTAAAAATTTGCCGTAGGAAACACATTAGACGTTCAAATTTGACATATGTTGGGGTTTCAACAACATATCTCAACATGGCTTCTAATAAATTATATTAACAATTTCAGTGAATATTATGCTATTTTTTCTTATCTAAGGTGGATAAAAAAATTGTAATCTTAATAAGTAATTCAAAGAAGAAAGAACTCTTCTTCGAATTACTTATATATTAGATCTCCAAACAATAGTTAAGATTACTTTTACAAACAGCTTAATAAACCAACATATCTGACCTGAGGCAGTTCAGCGCAACAATCCTAACTTCGATTTTATGACTTCTGGAGACTGTATATTTGAACCACCACACTAATAAATTACAGAAATTCCCGAGGATATGCGAAATATATACTTGTTCATAATACATCGCATTAAATACGAACATGGCTTTGTGCTGTTTGAATATTAATATATTCAAACTGGCCCTGCCTGTCTATAACCTAAGGCATTATAAACACTAAGCTTTAGTTATTAATAGTAATAAAATAGTGCTGATGATTTGTAATGAATGTAAGTCTCTCCTGAAAATTGAAAAGATTCGACCTGATCTGGGGATTCTTCACTCCCCAAGAAGTATCCAAGTAAAGGTTTTAATTAATTCGTAGTAAGTTTAAAATAAATATTTTATTCTACATCAATGTAACAATCAAGTTAAAATGATTGTAATGAGATATTTTTACAGAAACCTTATAATATACTCGTATTAAATTCTCTCTATAGCCTACTTATTTTCCCAGAGGCAATTTAACGCAAAAACCCATATTCTGGTTTAATGATTCCGGAAGCCTGAGAATATATTTGAAAAGCACAAATATAATTGTACACGCATATTTGTGCTAGTAAAAAGAAAATTATTTGACTGAAAATGTCTCACTTTATATTTGTAAAGCTCCTAAAGTAATATCTATATCTATACTCTATACTATTATATAAAGAGGAAAGATTTGATTGTTTGTATGTTTGTATGTTTGTTTGTTTGTTGCGAATAGGCTCAAAAAGTACTGAACCTATTTAGAAAATTCTTTCACCGATAGGAAGCTACATCCTTTCCGGGTAACATAGGCTATGTGGTGTTGCCATAAATACTCTAATTAAAAAGATATGGCCATTTAAGTGCCATAAGGTGGCCATTTTGTAAATTAAAGGGTTTCTCAGGAACTACTAATTCGATTTTAATTTTTTTTTCACTGATAGAAAAATGCACTTTTCGTGAGTGACAAAGGTGATTTAGTGTTGCCATATGCATTTTTTAATAAATAGAATATGGCCATTTTGTCGTAACTAACCCGATTTTAAAAATTCTTTCGCTAATAGAAAACTATACTTTTCGTGAGTGACAAAGGTGATTCAGTGTTGCCATATACATATTTTAATTCACGAATTTGGCCATTTTGTCGTAACTAACCGGATTTTATAAATTCTTTCGCTAATAGAAAACTATGCTTTTCGTGAGTGACAAAGGGGATTCAGTGTTGCCATATACATATTTTAATTCACGAATTTGGCCATTTTGACGTAACTAACCCGATTTTAAAAATTCCTTCGCAAATAGAAAACTATGCTTTTCGTGAGTGACAAAGGTGATTCAGTGTTGCCATATACATTTTTTAATTCACGAATTTGGCCATTTTGACGTAACTAACCCGATTTTAAAAATTCTTTCGCTAATAGAAAACTATGCTTTTCGTGAGTGACAAAGGGGATTCAGTGTTGCCATATACACATTTTAATTCACGAATTTGGCCATTTTGACGTAACTAACCCGATTTTAAAAATTCTTTCGCTAATAGAAAACTATGCTTTTCGTGAGTGACAAAGGTGATTCAGTGTTGCCATAAACACCTTTTTTAATTAATAGAACACGGCCGTTTTGTTACTACTGATCTGATTTTAAAAATTCTTTCACTGAGGAAGAAGTCTACAGTATTTCTGTCTCTCTTCCTTTTATATACTATCATTCTCTCTCATCCTGTCTCTTTTTTCTCTCTTTAATATTTATCTTTATCTCTGTTCAAAATGGTCAGTCTCTGTTCGGTTTTTTTTCGAGAGTCTCTCTCTCTCCATTATTTTTATTTTTGTACATATATTCTTAATTTAACATATACTTTAACGTGGACGAAGTCACGGTAGTCGACTAGTATAAAATAAACAACATATTGAGAGTAGATGAAGAGATCAACAATAACCATACAGTAAAAATATTTAACTAAAAAATGATAGATGTTTTATAGAAATGTTAAGAAATAATTTAATAAAAATGTTTTTTATTTATATCTTTCATGGTTTTCACGCTTGTGGGATAATAACAAAATTTTTTTACAAAATAGTTATAAAATAGTTTTCTTATTAAGGAGGAACAGGTTCCCCGACTGGCTTAAGACAAACAACATACGCATCCGACCTCCAAGTATCTTTAAAGCGTTCCGGTTACTACCCCCTCCCTCTTCTATACCATTAATGGTGCGGTTTCAATGGACTCGGATAAGAGTCCGCTAAAACCATATTATTCTTCTCTTCATTCCCTCTCCTCAATATATCTTCAAAGTGGCATTTCTCTTGTATTGCCGACATCCATGGGCGACGGTGGACTGTCTGCTCGTTTGCCCTTAATAGTCATAAAAAAGTGGTTTCAACTTAATTATTAGTTTGGTGAAAATAGGAGTGGTAAGTTTGTATTAAATTAAGTAACATACAAAATATATTAGTAAGAATATAAGTTTAATAACAAGAAAATGTAACATAATATCTAGGAAAAGGATAGGTACTTACTTATACACATTTATTCCAAACATAAATTAAGAAACTTTTCAGAATTTTATCCTTATAATATTCAAATGAAACGATTAGTGCTGTCAAACGTGAAATTTATTTTAGCTTTAAATCCTGAAACTCTTATAGACCTTAGTATTAAAAACGTTCAAACTACTTTTCCTGAAACTGAATGTTATTTATAATAAAAGCAATCGAGATTAGACGAGAAAAAGCAAAAATACTACAAGATTAATCTTTTACCGAAACTATAATATAACATTGATTGCAAATCTTATATATAAAATTCTCTTGTCACAATTATATTTACCATACTCCTCAGAAACGGCTCGACCGATTTTTATGAAATTTTATATGCATATTCAGTAGGTCTGAGAATCGGCTGCTATCTATTTTTTATCCCCCTCAGTGATAAGGGTGGCCCAACCCAAATTTATATGGCAAAACAACGTTTTCCGGGTCAGCTATATAATAATGTAAATTGCATTTATATTTAAGTTTTTCTATATGTACAAGCTTGTTAATTATGTTATTACCACAGATAAATATATGAAATAAAAAATAGGTTTCCTATTATTTTCTACCCGGTACCTTATTGAATATACCGACGAATGGTCACCCATGAAAATTATAATCTCTGTAAATCACTAAAACTAAAGTGCTTCACCTAATTACATTATGCCAGTAAATCAGTTGTGAGATCCTCTTACTTGTGTGAGATGATTGATATTCCTTGTTTTGTATTTTGTATTGCTTGATAATTTATTTGTGATAAGTAGTTTTAACTTTTGAAGATGTATTGTAATATAAAACGATGCTTCTATGCAAAAATGATATCTTCTATGTCTAGCCGGCTTGCCTCCTCTCAACTTCTAATGTGTCACTTGTCAGTTGTCAGATAGATGAAAATTTGATTTTGACATAATATGATGATGGATAATAAAGATTGTTTTTTAGGCTCGAACATCTTCCCCCCCCTCAACGACCGTGGGATGTTGAGACTCTTCTTGGGAAACAGTAGGTAATGGACACAGGTTTTGAATAGCACGGCGTATTATGCCCTTTGATGTTGAGACGTCAGCTACACGTGCGATGCCATCTGCTCCTGGGTATAATTTGAAAATTCGTCCCATACGCCATTTGAGCGGAGGTATATTTGTTTCCTTGATGACAACCATGTCGCCCTCCGCCAATTTTCCTTGATTGACTCGCCATTTTGCTCTCTGTTGTAGCTCACACAAATATTCCTTGCGCCATCTTTCCCAGAAATGTTGTTTCAATTGTTCTAGTTGCTGGTATCTATTGAGTCTATTTGTATTGACATCATGTAAAGCTGGTGATGGCAGAGAGGTGAGTGGTTTACCGATAAGGAAATGCCCAGGGGTTAAGGGAAGTAAATCGGAAGGATCTGAAGACATGGGTGTAAGAGGTCTAGAGTTCAGGATAGCCTCGATTTGCACAAATAAAGTTGATAATTCTTCATATGTGTAATGATTGTTGCCTAACATGCGATGTAAATGATATTTGGCAGATTTAATGCCTGCTTCCCATAGCCCACCAAAATGGGGGGAGTAAGCCGGTGAGAATTTAAAATTAATACCCTCATTGGCAGTATATGAAGTTATAGAATCATCATTTTCAATTGATTGCAAGAACTGATTAAGATCATTGTGTGCACCCACAAAATTGCGACCATTGTCACAGTAAATTTCACTTGGTTTTCCCCTTCGAGAAATAAATCGTTTTAAACATAAAAAGAAGTTGTCAGTGCTTAAATCAGATGCAAGTTCTAAGTGTATAGCTCTAGTCGACAAACAAACAAACAAACACAGGTATCCCTTGTATATTTTACAGCCACGTCCAAGACGGTCTCTAATAGGAATGGGACCTGCAAAGTCTACGCCTGAAATTTGAAAAGGTAAGTTAGGAGTAACTCTAGGTGAAGGCAAGTTACCCATTACCGGAGATATCGAGTTAGCTTTCATTATTCTACATAATTTGCACTTATTTACTGTGCTTCTAGCTAGTCGTCTGCCTGCAAGAGGCCAATAAGTTTGTCGTAAATTATTTAGTAATATCAAAGGCCCACCATGCATGAGCTTTATATGTTCTTGTGAAAATAACAGTTTAGTAAATGTATGATTGGAATCTAATAAAATTGGATGCTTTCTAGAATATGTTTCAGATGAATTTTGAAGACGTCCACCTACACGCAAAATGCCCTCTTCATCTATGAATGGTCGTAGTGATAATAAACGTGATCGAGAAGGTAAGCATTTTTTATTGTTAAGTAGTTTAATTTCAAGTTCAAAGCTTTCTATTTGATGTTGTTTTATTAAAAGGTTAAGAGACTTAGTA
This sequence comes from Limenitis camilla, assembly GCA_905147385.1. NCBI lineage: Eukaryota > Metazoa > Arthropoda > Insecta > Lepidoptera > Nymphalidae > Limenitis > Limenitis camilla. Next base: position 9,643,091 of record LR990230.1, on the reverse strand, counting down.
AGTTCATCAGTAGTTAAATGACCTGTGTATTTTGATTTTGGATGCCTAGAGTTATGAATGAATCTTAGTATGTATGTTAAGCTTCTATGTAGTATAGATAATTTTGAAAATTTGTCAAAATTAACAACTTGATTTGTAATTATCATTTTAGAATTTGTAATATTATAGGAAGATGTAGTTGCATGTGTAGATATTAGTTCCGGATTAATGTAAGTTTTTGTTTCAGGTAACTCATTCACAATATGTGGTGGGGGTATATCATTTGGCCATTCAGTTTCATCCTTTATCAAAAACGGAGGACCATGCCACCATAAGGTAGCATTTTCAATGAATTTAGGATCTATGCCACGTGATGCTAGATCGGCAGGATTTTGTGAACCTGGCACGTGCCTCCAGGTGCCAGAACTACTCAATTCCTGGATTATTGCAACCCTGTTGGCAACAAAGGTGTTGAGATCGCGCGAATGTGTTGAGAGCCAACCGAGAACTACAGAAGAGTCAGTCCAATAATATATTTTAGAAAGCCTTGGTAGTCGTAGAGCCCTCAAGACTGTAGATGCTAGACGGGCTGCTAGTAATGCTCCGCATAATTCCAGCCTTGGTATTGTCTGTGACTTGACTGGAGATACCTTGGTTTTAGCACAAAGGAGATTAACCACAACCTGTCCAGAATCATCCGTGGATCTTAGATATATACATGATGCATAAGCATCAAGCGATGCATCACTAAAGGCATGAATATCTATAATATTTGGTTGGTTGCTGAGTATGTATCGAGGAATTTGAAGAGACAACCTTTCTAAATTTGAAATAAAATGGAACCATGTATTTGCAATATCAGAAGGAACAGGGTCATCCCAATTTAATTTTAATAACCATAATTTTTGCAGTATAATTTTTGGTATAATGGTGCAAGCACTTAAGAGGCCGAGAGGGTCAAACACTTTTGCTGAATTTGATAAGATTGATCGCTTTGAAGCAAATATGTTATATTTAATTTTGATAGGAAATTTTAAAACGTCCGCAACTGGATCCCATTTAAGGCCCAGGGTACTAGATTGAGAGCTTAAATTTAATTCTGTAGCCGTTTGAATATCTGGATTATTTTCAAAAACATAAGGTATGTTTGATCGAAATTTACGCAAAGGAAAGCAAGCAGATTGAAGTACTTCTGTAACGTTTTTAATAATGAATATATTCCTCTTCAGAATGACTGCCTGACAGGAAATCGTCTACATAAAAATCATGTTTAATTATTTGAGACAACCTTTCATCCTTACACTCTTTAGCTAGCTGTAACAGACATCGTGTACTAAGAAAAGGTGCTGATGCTGTACCATAAGTTACTGTGTTTAATTGAAATGTTCTAATGGGTAAACTGTCGTTATCGCGCCACAAAATCATTTGTAAATGACGTTGTTTGGGTTCTATCAGAATTTGTCTGTACATTTTCTCAATGTCAGCTGAAACTACAAATTTATGCTGCCTAAATCTAAGAAGAATGGAAAATAAATTATCCTGTACAACAGGGCCAGTATACTGTATATCATTAAATGACACGTCATTTGAAGTTTTTGCTGAGGCATCAAAAACAACCCTAACCTTGGTGGTATCACTACTCTCCTTTATAACAGCATGATGTGGCAAGAAACAACCCTGATTAATATGATTCACCTCAGACATATGATCCAGCTTTATATATTCATTTATGAATTTATGATATTCTGTATTTAATAAAGGTTTTGTATTAAGTTTTTTCTCAATGTGAAGTAATCTTTTTTTTGCAATCTTATATGAATCTCCCAAAATATTTGAAGATTGGCTTAGTGGAATTCGTACACAAAATCTCCCATTCTTGTCACGGTAAGTAGTTTCATTGAATAATTTTTCACAATATTGTTCATTTAGAGAAGGAATGTTTTCAGTAGGTACATCTTCAAGCTCCCAAAATTTGGTGAGTTGAAGTTGTATTTCCTTACTAAAGTTGCAATAAATTTTACTCCGAGTATCAAAAGGATTCCCCCCCAAGGGGCCAGCAACTATCCAACCAAGTTGAGTTTCTTGTAATATGGGTTGATGAGCGCCAAGTTTGAGTCTATTGGAACATAGTAAGTCCCAAAAGACATCACTCCCAAGAAGCATATCAATTTCAGATGAATAATAGAAGTTGGGATCAGCTAATTGAATATCGTTAGGAATCTGAAGACATTCAATATTAATATTTACTTGAGGCAATTTATCAGTAATTAATGGAATAACATAGCATTTAACAGGAATAGTGAAGGTATTATATGAAGAGTGTATGACAATATCACAATGTTCAGTAATTTTGATGATAGAATTATTTAAACCGAACACAGCACGAGTACAATTTTTTATTTTAGGTAGGCCAATTTTGGTGCATGCAGCATCAGTAAGAAAAGAAGATTGACTCCCACTGTCTAATAGAGCTCTTAATGTAAATGTTTTATTGTTGTATATAACCTCTACCAAAGCCGTAGACAGAAGAGCATGGTTTGAGGACAAAGAAGACATACTAACAACACAAGAAGGATCCCTAACGTTGGAGGGTTTCGATGAAGATGGTAGACTATTATGTCTAGGAATTACATTATTAGAAGTGAGGAGCGATGTTGATTGATGAGAATCTTGTGATGGTTTGGTTGGTGATGATGATGGTGATGGTTGGGTTTGTGCTTGTGAATGAGTATAATGAAGTGAAGACTGTTTATGTAAAATTGAATTGTGTTTTTTCTTGCAAATTCTACACCCACCCAACCGGCATTGAGGAGAACGATGACCTCCACGAAGACAATTGCTACAAATCTGCCACTCAAAAACCTTTGCTATTCTTTCTTCAACAGGTAGTGACTTGAATTTTATACATTCATAAAGTTTGTGATTATGTTTACATGCTGGACAACTAGTATTATTTTGAAATGATGTTTCCGAAGAAGGCGAGGAAGCCATGAATGATTTTGATTTGATAAAAGTTTGACGTCTCTCTGGATTGTAACCTTTGCTAGCATTAATTGTCTCTAATAGTGTCGCTCTCTGGCGCAGAAAATCAAAAAAATCATTTAAACTGATATTTTCACGAGTGCTCCGAAATTCCTCCCATTTCCTGGCAGTTATTGGGTCCAGTTTAGCAAAGGCTAGATAGATGATAAGTGTGTCCCAATAATCGGTTGGTTCTCCTAATGAGTTTAATGCGGTTAAGTTTTTTGAAATGGTATCAATTAAATCCCTTAAACCCTTTTCAGATTCCCTAGGTATAGGCTCAATAGAAAATAAACCTTTAATATGTTCATTTATTAATAGTCTTTTATTGTTGAACCTGTCACAGAGCAATGACCATGCAATATTATAATTTGTTGATGAAACAGTAACCGACTTGATTACCGCACTTGCAGACCCTTCTAAATAAGATTTTAAATAGTGAAACTTATTAATTTCATCAATGGAATCATTATTGTGAATCAAAGATAAATACATGTCCCTAAACTCCAACCATTTACCGGGCTCACCATTAAATGGTGGGAGTTTTATTGGTGGCAATTTTAAATTAACATTGTGTTTTGACAAGTTTGAATCATTTATAGAAGCAGATTCATGTTTGGTGGATGTCTCAAAGAGCTGTATTAATTCTTGAGCGTATGCAATTAAACTAAAAAATCTATTTTCAACCTCCTCTCGCTCCTGCATTTGTAAGTCCTCGTCCCTATCTAATGATTCAATTTTATTTTGTATTTCATCAAAAGTGTATGATAAATCCTGAAACTTGCTCAATCTTAAACTTAATTCGTTACACTGACTTTTATTTAATTTGGAGTCCAATAGAGGAGATAAATATTTTTCAAACAATGTTATACGAGTCTTGACCCGTCCACGTTGAGCAATCAATTCCTTTAATTCAGTCATTTTGTGAATGCACACAATAAAGGAAGAATACAATAAATTGAATAATATGAAAGTTTAAATAAAATAATGATTCCACTTACTTCGAAGTCCTTGTACAAACCCCACTAAATAAGGTTCACAGTTATTCTGCCACTGATAATTCCTTAGCCTTTGTAAGGTTATGTTCTCACCGATTCACTCCACTCTTTGTCGTAACTGAAATAATTGGCGTATATATTATATAAAAAAACTATATTCAACTATATTTTCTTTAATTTTAAGAATTATTTTAAAGAAAAGATCAAAATACCCAACTATACTGATTAAATATACTGCTGAAATTGTATGAAACACGCGGTGTGCTATGAGGTTATGTCAAATACGCGAAGTTTAATTTGAACTATTTGTGCAAATGAAGGTTTGGATGATGGATTGGGAAAATTAAGGATTGGGCAATACTTTCCTCGGTTTTAAATTCACTCTCGTGATATTTTAAGCCTTGAATGCCTCCGTTGTTCATCACGTCGGGGTCACCATAAAATGTGAGATCCTCTTACTTGTGTGAGATGATTGATATTCCTTGTTTTGTATTTTGTATTGCTTGATAATTTATTTGTGATAAGTAGTTTTAACTTTTGAAGATGTATTGTAATATAAAACGATGCTTCTATGCAAAAATGATATCTTCTATGTCTAGCCGGCTTGCCTCCTCTCAACTTCTAATGTGTCACTTGTCAGTTGTCAGATAGATGAAAATTTGATTTTGACATAATATGATGATGGATAATAAAGATTGTTTTTTAGGCTCGAACATCAGTTAATATCAAAGTCATGATAATATAATTATAAATAATAATATCATAAAGATAAAACATAATAAAGATATATCAAAATAAAGCTAAAAATTTAACATATAATTATATTTTAAGTACAAAAAATAGTAAAAATTGCTCTCAATTGAAAGACATCAATATTGTATCTTTTAATATTGAGGTATATTGTTTCTCTTGCAATTTATTTTTTCGAGTGTTTTTTAAGTATAATATATATTTTAGTGTATGTTTTTACATTATTATTATTATGTCTGGTGGGCCCTACGTGCAGAAAAACACTTGCCACTTCGACCACTGCTGATCTTTTGTGGCGACCCTGGCTTAAATATCACTGCTTAGCCGTGTAGACACAGAATATCCAAATCTTTTGGGCAGTAATAGCGAATGTATCTCATGCGGGTGCATAATAGGCCGCCTTAGATGGATACTTCTTTTAAATATGGGTGCGCTATATTTGCAGAGGATGTGCAGGGCAGATTCGTCTGCTTCATAATCATGCATTGGCTCATGTTAAAGTTAAACAGATGTTTGTTTAATTTACAGTGACCAGTGAGAATTCTGGTCATTGCGCTTAGTTTCAATTCTTGGATATCATGGTGCTCATTTGTTAGTTTTTTGTTTTATACCCCTAGAGTTCTAATATATTGATTTAATTTAAAATTTTAGCTTCTTCTATAACGGAACATTACACCTATGGATAGTATTTCACGAACAAAGACAACAATACTACAATATGTAATAGTTAAAAGAATAGAATATAAAAAAACATTATAAGACGAGCCTAAAACCCATGTTATGTATGAGTATGTCATATCTTTACACCCGCCTGGTAATCACTTACGGGAAACGCTGCCGCCACCGCGCCACCAACCTTTGAAATATTCAAATGAACTGCGCCAGCGGCCTCAGCTATCACATTACGCGATTTTCCTCACAAGTAAGCTTTTTACGAATAAAACGCAACAGTTTCCTCGATTTTTGGTTAAACTTTTTATATTGTGTCGATTTCATGTGAAAAATTTTACAAATTTGAAGCATTTTATTCATTTCATAATGTTCTCTTAAGCTTTCGTAAAATAAATACTAAATAAATCGTTTATTTCTTTACCACAGTTACATTTACATATTTAGGCTGAGAGCTTCGTAAAACTTCTCAAATCCATTACGAGTAATATTTTTAACCCTCAATCAAAAAGGAAGACATTGATTAAATTAATATTTTATATACATATTTAAAACACAAAACATTATTATTTGATTTTAGTTTAAAATAACCGTAAAGATATATTTTAGAATCCTCCGCCAAACATGGTGGGGGTAAACAGCCTCGGTCAATTATTTCTAAAAATCTTGAACATTTAAATTTATTCTAACTTTTTTTTTACTTTATTGCTTAGCTCAAAATTTCAATGTATAATTTTTTTTAGATACAATTAGAAAATTTCTTTCTTACATGAACTACTATATTTTACATACTTTACTAAAACTACTAAAAATTAGTTAAGCCGTGTTTTGTCTCTTTCTTTCAAATGCAAATAATGTTGACATAGAAAGGAATAGACCTTAATTAGACATTGACTACGTTAATCACTCTATGTACGTAAGACGTGGATGTTTAAAAAACTTTTTGATAAGAGCACAAATTTAAAACGCTATTGATACCTATTTACGAAATAAAACTTTGAATTTCGCAAAGCGCCGTATGTGTTGCCATCTAACTTAATTTATCACTAGAGAACCTGCCTCGTCGCTTTGCATGGAGCTGGAAACTTTTGAATATTGAAATAGAATAAAAAGAAGAGCCACTAAATTTTTACTTAAATTGAGACTATGAGCTAGAATAAATAATCTGCTTTTATAAGTATAATGAATCCTTTCATTTCCAGTTTGAAATGAAAATGAAATCTATTTTGAAGTATAAAATCTCTAAATAGGTTTTGGTAATAAATAACAATCTATACAAATAATAAAAAAATGTCATCTTTACAAAGTATACAAAAAGTCTACCTCTTTTAAAATACGCAACGGATTTTAATGTGGTTTTAACCAATAGACTACAATAATATTTAGGAATCGTTTCTGTCCGTCTTCTTGTTTGCTGCTCGAAGTAGGATACGGTTTTCACAATTGTATTGTTGCTGGTCTAACAAGGTCGAAAGAGTATGTCAGTAAAAACAGTTTTTATCTTTTAAAAATGTTTAAACTAGCGAAACTAGTGCAGATAAACTATTATAGCGAGACACAAATATTTCACGACGTGTCGAGTTATCCCAAAAAAGTTATTTATCCATTGTCAGCACAATACATAATTCACATAACACACATAAAATCCGACGCGAATTGAAAAACTTAGTGATTATTTTTTCAACGTCGTATAAGTTTGTAATTCGCAGACCTTTATAAATCCATGGATGTGTTCTCAGTCCGCTCTAACTTCCTCAAGCCCAAAGTAATCTAAAACAAATAAAGATGAGTGGGAGCCCTCAGACGTTTTGCGCATATCGAATTCCCCTTTATGTTCATACGAATAATAACAAAATTTTATGTTCACTTTATTTGCGAAATATGCGAGCTTTTCAAATTGTGTTGACTTTATTTTGCCTCTTATAGACGAATTCATTTTAATAAAATAATTTATGCTGTGCGCAAAAGATACCTCCTACTCTAATGATTTACTGTCTAAATCTCGTAACAGGAAAGACTGATCTGTTAATGTACAGTAACAGTAATTACACTCACCTTCAATGCTCGGCCCTCATAAAAGTCACTAAGTCAATATTTACTATAATATTGCTCCTTTCATACTTCCGTTGATTTATAGAGACAGAATTATTTGAACCAATGGCAGTATTCTAAAAATAACCCAATAACAACTTCTACCCAAAGGTGTTCATCATACAACTTCTACCCAAAGGTGTTCATCATCAACAGCAGCACTGTTGAAAGCAAATAGCAAGTGTAAAAAATTACCACTCACAATTTAGGTTAAGCTTATCATAGATCATCATACAAAATGTATACAAGAAGGTATACCAGGTGTTACGAAAACTACAAAGGTTATTTATTATTTAATATTTGCTGTATTTCAGTGATAACCTGGTATAAGCATTAAAGCTAAGTAAAGAACATACACGATCCTGCTCGTAAAATGTTAACGAAATTACACTGCACTTCAATACTGACAATGTCAACATTGTACTCTATGGAATTTAAGAGAGTGGCCGACGTGGAGTTAAAAATTTAAATATTCTTTTCAGCAATTTCATTCATTTACTCACCCGTATTCCTCGGTGCGGGTAACCACGGTTTCCAAAACGATCTCGACTCATAGCATGCGACACGGCATTTTGCTTTTTCAGCTTTATTAAAACAAAAATGTACTGCGACATTATTTCAACTTACGTAATGAGAAAACTAGGTGAATAAGAGATTTTCCTGAAAAAATTCAGAAGAGCTTTGAAACAAATGATATAAAGTATATATTATCGTTTTAAGTATGTGGAATTTTAGTTTATTTTTCTACTACTTTGAATGAAAAGTTTCATTACATGTTCCAAATTGGTATTGAAAATCAAACTTTCTAAATCGCTGTACGAAAAGAGTCTCAAGACAGGATGTGAAATACAATTTCATACAATATTTAGATTCTTTCCAAATTTGTATTAATACTGTAGTAGTTTGCCATGAGCAGAAGTATACTTACTCTTCTAAAAAATGTCATTTGTGGGTCGTTGCGAATTTAATATTTTGAGCTAGCAACACGATCGAGAACCTTTGTTGGTCTAGTAATTTATATTACTTTATATTTAACTAGCGACCCGCTCCGCCTTCGCACAGTTTCTTCCTCTACTATAATTTATTATTGATGACGTGTATAATACTATATACATGTATTATACACGTCATCAATAATAATAATTATTATTATAGATTAATTATTTAATTATATAAATTTTTATTTTTCGTTGATTATTGTAAGCATATTTTTGATTTAGTTGTTATATTGACTACAAGTAATGGCGGGAAAAACAAGATGGCGGGAGAGAGTTGTTGCATTTGATTGTGCTGCAGAAAGAGAATATAAAAAGGGCCGTTACTTGTCGAATGGTGGGGTTTTGTTATTTCTAATCTGACATGTTAAAGACATGTTATAGATAATTATAATTAAGTGAAGTGAGAAAAGGTGTTGTAGTTTGTAAAAATAAAGTACAGTTGTTATGAGTGAGTATACCCGTATTCTTATTTATTTCTTCGATAACCTAGTAAAGCATATGCAAGCCGATGATTTCGGCCAGAGTCCTACATACTCCTCTTGAACCACTCTATCTATTAAAAAAACCGCATAATAATCCGTTGCGTAGTTTTAAAGATCTAAGTGTACATACTATGTAGTAGTTTTCAACCGACTTCAAAAAAAAGGAGGTTATCAATTCGGTTGTATTTTTTTTTTTTTTTATACTATGTAGTGATGATATATCCTTGTGACACTGTCGTGACATATTCATAGGTTAAATATTTACTGTCATAGCGAAATGTAAAATATCTTTTGTATTACGCTTATTGATGATCATTTAGTCATGACATGAGGTCAAGGAATGTAAGCGAGAATTTGTGCCATAGTACCTCAAGGACCTCTGACAACCTACTCCTGGGTGGCAAGCTTCAGGATCTACTCGGCTTGTGAGTAACATTTTTGTGAAGATTTTATGTTTCTATCTTTAGGTGTTACGTATAAGTCTCATCTTAGCAGGTAATAAAGTAAATTAATGTGTATTTCGTAAATGCTTTTACTAAGAAGTTCAGAATTAGGATGATGTATTTTTCGGCATTGTTACTTTGAAGGGTCAATGTAAAGGTCAGCGAAGGTAATCTATCCGCCGGGACATAACTGTATTATGCACAAAGAAACTCAACGATACCTCATCATGTCTGTAACGGAACTGCTGAATTTAACTTGTTATTCTGATGTTATGTTTTTCTTTAAATAACATGATATTAATGTAAAATTTAAAAAAAGACCGACGGATTGTTGTGATTTTTCAAACCCCTGAAGTCTTGCAGTAACGACGGTATTAAGCCATTCTTGCTACAAAGAAGGCTTAGATGTCCTCATGCCATATCTGGTAAAAATATATCGAACCAGCTATGCCTGGGAATACACGCCAGGACAGTGGAACGGGGCTAGAGTACTGTTTGTACCTAAGGCCTGCAAGAAGGATTACGCTCTGCTAAAATCCTTCAGGCCCATTAGCCTCACTCCCTTTCTACTAAAGACCTTAGAATAGGTGCTGGAGATTAGGGATAAAGTCCTGATCTGCAATCCTCTTCATCCAACCCAATACGCCTACAGGAAGGGTAAATCCACTGAGTACTCTAGCAGAGCTCTGGTACAGTTGTCAGAGCTGAAAAGGCACTGGAGGATAAGCAGGTAGCACTATGCACATTTTTCCATCTTATTAATATCTTGGTAGCATCTTGTCGGAGGCAGGTGGTACAGAAGAGGACTTTGCTTCCAGGATGACTAAGGCTAGAGCAATTTTTACACAACTGCGACCAATATGGCAAACACGAAAGCTTACCCGTAGAATTATGCTTAAGATATTCGGGTCAAACGTAAAGTTCGTATTTCTATACGGGCGCGAAACATGGAAGGTGACCAAGCCTACCTCGCACCAACTCCAAGTTTTTGTAAACCGTTGTTTTCGCCACATTCTGGGTATTTACTGGCCTGAAAAGACCTCAACGTACGTTGCCGCGATCCCGTTCGACCAACAGAACAAACGTCGCAAGTGGAGACGGATAGGTCACGCACTCTGAAGAGGTCCGGAACATATACGTTTAAGTATGTGTTCCGGACCTCTTTGGAATGCGTGCAATGTTTTAAATCCCCAAGACAAACGTAAGCGCGGCCGTCTTAAACAAACCTGGCGACGTACTGTGATAGACAAAGTGAAGAAAATAGGCAAAACCTGGAGTGAGGTCAAGCGCACAGAGCAAGACCGATCGGAATAGAGAGCCACTGTGGACATAGGACCATAAGAAGAAGAAGAACTATGCACATTTTTGTAACTTCAAGTCACAATAACTTCAAGTCTAGTGCTAAATTGTATAGCTTGTCTGAATACCCTAGGACGTAACAATAAATTGGTCCCACGGTGTGTTCCTGGGCACACGGGGATCGAAGGCAATGAAATTGCTGACAAACCGGCCAGAGCAGGAGCTAAGCACTAAGCTCTGAGCCTATTTGTGGTGTACCTAAAAGCATAGCTCGCTGCACTCAGTGGAATCAGTGCATAGTCAAATCCTTTGAACGCTGGAAAAATTTACCATGTTTGAACCATTCCAAAGCACTAATAAATGCATTGAAACAACAGAATACTAAAGCAATGTTTGGCGTTCAGTAGGAACAATTTGTGTACAATAACGAGAGCGCACAACGGCCACTGCCGTCTAAGTAAGCATCTCACAACAATGAGCCTCAATGACGCAGGGGTGTGCCGATTTTGCGGCGAGGAGGACAAAATGCCTCTTCATAACCTGTGTGAAAGTGGCCCGTACACAAGCGAAATCACAAACTTGGTAGGTACTTTATGAACTATGAGGATGTGAGAAGTGCTCCTGTCAAAAAGTTATTAAAGTTTCTGAAGATTGTAGACATTGACAGTGAGGTATAGTACGAGTCACAATATTTCAGAAATGGAAGCATTGACAACCAGGCCTCTAGCAGAGTGGAATAGCCACTCAAAAGAAAACTAAGAAATATTTTAAATACTCGATTATCTAACCAGTACTATTTATTGTAACCTTAATAAAGCAAAATAGCTCATCTTTACTAAGCGTTTCTATTATTATTTGAAGAATAAAGAAAAGGAGAATAATTAGGTCATCTTTACAATTTTAATTGCTTAGTATGAATGGTGAATTGCTTTGAGTAATCGTGTTTATTAAGCACTTACAATAGGATCGACTCTACAATAGTTGAAGGTTCTCTCACGTCGTTATTATACAAATATAAATAGCGTTTCCTTATTCACTAGTTAAATGCATCATTAAACTTATAAGCTATAATTTGAAAAAAAATCTGATATTTTTTTAGGAAATCGAAACCATGCAGAATCATAAAAAATATATAATAAAAAATTTATATTTTTTGTATTAGATTTAAGTTTAGTGACACCTCAAGACTTTAGTGAGATGACGATATTAGATTCTCCAAATTAAAATACTTGTTACGAAAATTATCTTAAGTCCAGGTAATTTTAAAATGTGGTAAATATTTTATATTACATAAAAATAAATGTAAGTCCGTATAATTTGATAAAATATACGAGTAAAGACTCTTTACTTACTTACTGTGTATTAATGATACTCTCGATTCATGTTTTCTGACGCCGCCTTGCTCAAGTATGTTGTTTACATTTCCTACGTAAAATGTTTTTAATTAAACATTCATATTGCTCTTAAACTTAAATATTCAAATATAGAATTATCGCAAACAAAACTAATATTTAAACTTGAAATAGATTTCCATAAACCTACCAATATCTCAATCACTATTTTACTTTTAGGAATTCTCTGATTTAACTTTGAAGGTCCAAGTTCCAATTCTATTGAGATTTAGGTAAATTTCTAGTTGACCGTATAAAAATCATTTTAAACCTTCCTTGGATTTCTACAAATATCGACCGAAGAGAATGGATCTCATAGCTATGAAACAGACAAATTTTTGAACGCTCCTATAAATATTTGACAGTCAAGTGACAATTTATTATTTCTAATAAGACAAACGACATCAAATGCTCGGCAGCTGTCAAAAAGAGAGCAGAAGTAGAAAAAAATTATCGGAGTTGTATGACTACCTCGAATTTCATCATTTATAAAAATATTACTGCAAAAACTAAAAGAATTTTAAAACAGAAAAAGAAATTGGGATGGACAAAATTTTGTGAATCTTTATGCCCTGGCACTCCTTCTAGTTTAGTTTGGAAATATATTAAAAAATTTAGGTCTTCCTTTAATAATTACAATATTTCATCAAACAATTCGGCCTGCGTTCAAAATTTTGCTTGCCGTCATGCTCCCCCTTCTGTACCATTTATTGATTGTTTTCCTCCCTCTGGTATCACAAGCTTCCAAGTTGAAATGGATCAACCTTTTTCTTTTAATGAACTCAGTTGTGCTTTAAATGGTTTAACAGATTCTGCCCCTGGGGAGGATGGAATACCTTACTCTTTTTTAATAAATGCAAGTAACAAAGCAAAACTTCTGTTTTTGTCACTTGTAAATAGTTTCTTAGATTCTGGGATGGTTCCTTCTTCTATGAAGACCCAAATTATAATTCCAATCCTGAAACCCGGGAAAAACCCAGATGACCCCGCGTCATATCGTCCTATTGCGTTATCTTCAACTCTGAGTAAAATATTAGAGCACCTTATCAAAAATAGACTTGACTGGCTTGTTGAAAATAAAGAAATTTTGGCAAAGACTCAATTTGGTTTTCGTAAAGGGATCGGTGCAGTGGATATTCTTAGCATATTTACTTCTGAAATCCGCTTAGCTATAGCTAAAGGTGAGTACCTTGTTGGTGTATTTCTGGACATTTCATCAGATTATGATAGTGTCGTTCTTTCTATGCTACGCAACAAAATGATGTCTATGAATTTTCCTCCTAAAATGATTCGTTTTATCTTTAACCTCTACATGGGTAGGTCTATTAGAGTACGACATAATGGTGTCATGCTCTCACCAAGAACAATATGGAAGGGCCTCCCTCAAGGGTCTGTTCTACTTTTATATAGTTTCTATACTCATGATTTAGAAAAATCAGTTGATTCTTTTTGTAACATTCTTCAATATGCAGATTATATAGTTTTATTCTCTAGTTCAAAAAATATATTGTCTCAAAATTAAATTCTGCTCTATATTATCTGGGAGAATGGCTGTTGTCCCATGGTCTATCCCTGTCAGCTCCCAAATGTAACGTAGTTGTTTTCACTAGAAAAAGAATCATTCCTCAAATTAATATTAGTTACAATAATCATCCTCTCCCGGTTGTTAACACTGTAAAATTTTTAGGCCTCCATTTGGATTCTAAATTATCTGGTATAGCGCATTCGGAGTATGTAATACAAAAATGTGAAAAAAATATCCAAATTTTACGCGCGTTATCGGGTGTTTGGTGGGGGGCTCATCAATACACCCAAAAATTACTATATAATGTTATCATCCGTAGCCATCTAGACTACTGTACTTTTCTGTTAGACCCATGCCATAAATCAGCGTTAGAAAAATTGAATAAAATTCAGTTCAAGAGCCTACGAATTGTATAAGGGGCTATGAAGTCCACTCCCACCAATGCACTTCAGATTGAGTGTGCCGACCCTCCTCTAAATTTACGTAGACAATATTTATCTGATCGATTCATTTCTAAAGTTTTACAGTCTTCATCTCATCCATTGCTCGGGTTACTTTATCAGCTAGAGCAATTCCTCAAACCGGGCCAAGAATTTCCATGCATTCTAAAAAGTTTTAATAAATTTACTCAGTTTAGTGCACCTGTCTACAAATCCCATCTCAACCCGTTATACTCCTGTTCCTATCCTTCTCTAATTTTTAATCCATCGATTATCGCCAATTTGGGAATAGAAAAGGGCGTCGCTGGGGCTAATAGGAAGTTTTTGGGAAAAGTTGCTAAAAAGTGGTCTGATTTTGTTATGATATTTACAGATGCGTCTAAATTATCAGATGAATCGTGTGTTGGAGCTGCGTGTTGGATCCCTAAATTTAATATTATCCTTAATTTCAAATGCCCCCCTCAGTCCTCCGTCTTTACTGGGGAGTCAATAGCCATTCTTGAAGCTATTTTGTTTTTTGATTCACATAACTTAAATAAGGTCGTTATTTTTTCGGACTGTTTAAGCTCTCTGCAGGCAATAACTCAAAATCCGTTTCGAAGTAAATCAAGATTCCCTATTATTCTTAAAATTAGAGAAGCTTTATTTAATTGTCATCAACAAGGTTATCTCATTTCACTTGTCTGGATCCCAAGTCATTCTGGAATTCAGAATAATGAAATAGTTGACAAGTGTGCCAAATCTGCAACTCAATCTGGCTCCCTTTCCTATTTTTTTAATTTCTCTCACGTTTTGGGCCCTGTATCCAAAAAATTTTTGTATAGTGCATGGAATCAGTTTTGGGATAAGTCAAAATTAATCAAAGGTTCATATTATAGTGCTATTCAACCTGAAGTCCCTGTTTCTCCATGGTTTTTCCGATTTCGTAATGCCGACCGCAAAGTTACGTCAGTCGTTTGTAGACTCCGCTTAGGCCACGCATGTACTCCATTACACCTGGCTAAGCTAAGAATTAAAGACAGTGCTATTTGTGAATGTGGTTTAGATGAGGGTTCAATGAATTATATTGTTTTTGACTGCCCAAAATTAAAATATTCACTATACGATATTATCCCTGATTACATTCCACGTCCAGTACATTTAAAAACTATTTTAACCTTAGTCTTTAGCCCGTTTGTTACAAAATTAGTTAAATTTATTATAGATAATAATATTAAATTGTAATGCAATGTAGGTTGTATCTTTGTATATATATGTATAAATATGTTTAATTTTTTTATTTTTACTTCCTTGTAGGTTCCTGTCGCATAACCATCTCTACGTTTCACCGTCACTAATCCTAATGTAGTTACAGAAATTATCACTGAATCTTTGGAAATTTTTACCGCTCAGTCTCCCTCGATTTTTCTTCATTATACGCGACACTGGCAGAATGTTTTGTGCTTAAGCACATACAAAGCCATTAAAAAAAAAAAAAAACGACATCAAACATTTCATAGATAGGTTTTTTGTTTGATATTGGATACTAACGATTATTGTGTATAAAGGAAGTCCCTTTAAATAAAAACTGATTCACTGGTCAGACTCCACAAGGGTGTTTTGTCCTCACAATGTGACATCGGCAAAGTAGTACCCTGTGCATCTCTGTTGTGCACAATTGAAACCATTATAAGAAGAAGGAAGGAATTTAATATTAAAAGAAGAATTTTATATAAGAAAGTTTATATTAGAAAATACGTGTCGTTTTAGTATTTTTCTTTACTTATTATTTATGTTTCTCATCGTTTAAACTTCCACAAATATTTTCGTCCCCTCACGGTTTTAGCGAGACAAACGAACAGTCATTTATTTTTACATATATAGATAAATCAGTTGAATGGCGAGTCTCCTTTTTTAAAAGTGCGTTTAAAAACTGATAAATTAGAATAAATAATATAAAAGACCTACATACGTAGATGTCATACTAACATTTTGCTCTTTTATTACTTCCTAAGTGGTTTTACGGCAAAAACTTTTAAGTGCACATCTAATGAACTCAAGGATACAAAATGTATAAAGAACAAAATGTTCTCGTATAAAGACGGTAGTTAACATGAAGATGATTTTCACTCACGACCTCGGTACTGTGTGTAAAATCTAGTGACTGCATAATCATAAAAATCCGTCAAGTGCCTTTCACGTGCTGCTTGAGAATGGGGCTGTTTATATACGAAAGCTTTCGGCTTTGCTGGCGAATTATAAAACTCACTCATCTCACTAAGTTATATATACTATGATATAAGTATAACCTCAATCAGTCAAGTCGTTTACTTATTTATTGAATGAAAGTGCAACCATAACAGATTTCACTGATGATATAACATCAGCAACCCGCACCGGCTCTGCACGGTTTCTCTACTATAAACTTTTAATATAAACTTTCCCTCTTGAGTCACTCTGTTTATTAATGAAAACCGCATTAAAATAAGTCGGTTATTGTATGTAAAGATTATTATTTTTAGACGTTAATACTTAAAAAGCATAAAATAAAAGTTTAAATAAACCATTCTAATAAGAATTATATAACTACTTTATGTAAACTTTACGTTATTTATTATTGAGGAATTTGATTTTTAGTACAAATTCATACAGTTTATTGTAAAATATATCAATTGAAGAAAATAATTTAACGTGAGCATCAATCAAGCTTGAACCAAAAAACGATTTTTACCATAATTCGTTTTAAAAAAGTAAATAATTTAATCAAAATTTTGGTCTAGGGCAATGAAAATGTATATGTTAAAGAAGATACGAAGAATATATTAATTTCTGCACTATTTTAAATAAACTTATTTTATTTCTTTGCTCGTTTATAGTACTTTTTATACTTTTTAGATGCAGATCTAAATTCCCACATTAATTAGTAAATCTTCGTAAAAGTCACAATATTAGTAGCACAAAAGATTTTCTATTTAACATTATATGTAGGGAAAGCAGGTTTGATGGCAAAATTTTCAAGCTGTAAGTTTGATAAGCAAACTCATTTTATCATAAAACCAGGTTATAGCATATTGCTCATAAAATAATGACAGATTTTAAACACTACAACTTAACCTTACTTATTAACGGTTTTTAAGCAATAAAGTCATCAAATAAATGTTTAATCAAATTAAATCGTTAAAAGAATTTAGCGCTAGTTTTGATAGTTAAAAAAAAATTTTCAATTTACCTTTAAAATCAAAGCAAACAGTTCACAATTTTCATAATCTGCAGACTAATATTTTTCCATTTCCAACAGGAAGCAGCCATGACAAAGTGTTTTCGTTTAATTTTCTAGTGAAGTAGTCTACGTTCCTCAACTTAATTAGATAGCTGAACGTATCAACGGTTATATCTTGATATCGCTGGACGTTTTAATTTACCGAAATCTGTTTTAGTAGTGCAGAGGATTGTCGTGTATTGCGGCTTCGAATAGTTTTTGCATCGGTAACGAAATAACCACGTGGGGAATTGAAGTGGATTGCTGCAGGTATTTGGAAAATGAAAAAAGGTTGATTTTAGTTTACATGTAGGTAAAACTCATCTATGAATAGAAAACAAGTTTTAGTTATAATATTTTTAATTACGGACTAAGAAGTTTTTCGATTGATTTTAAAATGTTGGCGAGACCAAAATTAACCTTAAAGTTATGATGGCTAACATGTGTGTGCGTAGTATGTTATTTAATAGAATTATGTTAAACAATATACCTAAATAGAGATAGGCGATTGTTATTGTAAAAAATCCCCGTAAACCTGCACAGGGATCACCAGTCCCAGGCAGTAATACGGTTCCTGACGTGAGATTCGAATTAGTATTATTAATTTTTACTAACATCTGTGCAATGTAAAGTTATTTGTTCGTACGATGTAAGATTATTTGTGACATTAAGTGATAGTTCAGGAGTTTTAGCAAGCGATACTTAAAGTTAAAGTAATATTTATGAGACGGTATTAAATACAAGTCAACCCGATTTGGTTTCACTTGACTAAAAAGATTTTTTAATTCTCGTCCTGAAATCAGATTTTAATTAAACAAAATCTTGATTTTATGTTAGGCTTGCAGCAAAAGTACTTTGAAAACAGCATTCAATTTCATGCAGAAGTGTTACAAAACGCAACAATACAAAAGAAACAAAAAATAAAAAATATCGGAAAATCTATAGAAATTCTAGAAAAGCATTTATTTGTACAGATTTCATATAAACAGCATTTTTTTTTATTTGTTTCACTCGTCATTAAATCCCAAAAATAGCGCATAGTGTATCATTGCATTGAATTTTCTAAAACAAACCTTACTTCGTTACTGTAATTTTAATGAACTCAATTAAATTTTGAAGCCTAGTTAACTGAAAAGGCAAATGCAACGCCATTTACACGCAAACTTACTCCAGCTTAGCATATAATTAGCAACCATAACAACACT
This sequence comes from Limenitis camilla, assembly GCA_905147385.1. NCBI lineage: Eukaryota > Metazoa > Arthropoda > Insecta > Lepidoptera > Nymphalidae > Limenitis > Limenitis camilla. The sequence goes on along the minus strand of LR990230.1, from coordinate 9,624,562 downwards.
GTGAGGGTTGCCACTTCAAACGTTGATGCAGAACTAATTTTAAACTCATATAACCATAATGAGTTTTTTATTGTTTACCTACTGCTTAAACTGCCAAGTAAAATGATGAGAGTTATTAAATAATATTGTTTCATATTACAATTAATAGAAAGAAACCCGCTTCGTTTCGGGGATTTTCCTACTTCAAATAGGGGGAATTTTCCCAACTTACTATGCTCGTTTATATATATCTTTAATAATTACAGCATATTATATGTTATTCGTGTATAAGCTACTAAATTTTTATTTAAATTCGTCCAGTACTTTTTCTTTCTGTGCATATTATTCATTCTCTCAAAATTAAACTTTCATTTAACGTATAAATTCATATTTCTCATTGCTATTTTGAAGTTTTGTTTTTTTTTAATGTAACTAGGTCGGCAAACAAGCGTACGACTCACCTGATGGTAAGCGATTACCGTAGCTTATAGACGTCTGCAACACCAGAAGCATCGCAAGCTCGTTGCCGACCCTATCCCCAATTCCCCCCAGGAGCTCTGGTCACCTTACTCATCAACAGGAACACAACACTGCTTTAGAGTAGTGTTATTTAGCTGTGATATTCTGTAAGGTCGAGGTACTACCCCAGTCGGGCTGCTCCATATTTGAGCAGAAAATTTCCTGCTATGCCCTACCTCAGTTAAGAGAAAGTTAAATCTTCATATTGTATATTTAACACAGTTAATTTCTAAATATAAACAAAAATAATTGTGATATTTTTACCATATTTAGATGCTAAAATATCACAATTATTTAGGATAGAATGATAGAAATATTCGCAAGATAGTTAAATAGTTTTCAAAATTCAATTTTTGTTGATGTTGTTTAAATTATGGCCAAGACAAATATTTTAGTAGCAAACTGAATGTCTGAATTAAATAAAAGTAGCTAATTAAATATATTGTACAACTTATTATGTTACTGGTTTATTGAACACAAATTGCGGAAAAATGTGAGAGAGATTAGAGATTGTAGAGATTTATAATATATAGGTAGGGCGGAAACCGACTCAAGAAACAAAACGGTCATTTAATATCACGGTCATAAAATAGCTGACTGTAACTATAATAAACTTGCTTCTTATTTACATAATTTTATATAAATGTAGCGCGGTATTTTAAGCAAGTTATTACACAAGTACTTACTCAAGAGTACCATGGACACGCAAATAGGCGATCAGACGCCAATAGTCCACCCAAGGCGAAGTCAATCGAATTTATTCAGTAATTTCCTACGTTATTGCCTTTAATAATAGCCGAAATTGACGAAATGTGTGCGGAAAGATTATTTTATATCTAGAAGACTTCTATTATCGGATGGTATTGTCACGATTTTGGGTTCGACAATCGGAATGATAGAGGTTCACTTGCCTAATATTATTATAGCTACCGGGACGTAAGTATAGGTTTGACTTGAATGCGCAGAAGTCACTATTAGAAGCTTATTAGCGGGGAGCGCGGGGCGAGAGCCGCGCGTCTAATGCCGAAAGTTCTTGACCATATTAGACTTTTTTATATTTTCCTAGAATGTCTCCCTATGTCTTACAATTACTATCAATCTTTTTAATTTTCTTTTTTGTCTATCACGGCATCTGTGGGCAAGTAATTTATTTTACACCACTAACGGAATTTTAAATCAAGTTTTCTTATTTAGGAAGTTTATTGTGAACAAATTTCACTCTACATATTTCGTAAAGAGCAATGATGCGATCACACTTTACGATTTGAGTAAGTTTTAGACACAGTGGGAAAGAAAACTTAAAGTCCGCGCTCGATAACTTCTTATCAAGCAACTTTTAAATGCTGCGAGTGTATGTTCTTTATATTTATTGCCGAGATTTTATTTTACAGCGCTTTTGAAATATATACTCTCGTTGTCATACAGATAAATGATCAGACAATGATACTTCTAAATCATTATATTACATAGCTTAAGATACAAAAGTTAATCATTAATTTCATTAGTATTATCTTGTGTTGGAATTTTCTTGAATTTAGAAATCTGAATAATTATTGAGTGCTTTTAAAATAATACGAGTAAGTTACTTGCAGTTTCTTCTTAATTCTATTCCTTCTTAGCTCTAAAATGAAATAAAAGCATTCAAAACTAGTAATTAATATGATCATAAACTAAGAAGAATATCAAAAAATTAAATCTCTACGTCCAAATTGGTCCGAAGAATTTGCTTAAACGAATGTAAGCGAATACAGTTGAAGAGCTGTCCTCCGTCATCTCATGATGAAATAATAATACTTGAAATAGAATAACAACTCCGTTATTCTCGAGTATAGTTCCTTTTATTTTACACATTTCAATTATACCCATGTAACAATTTATAACAAGACAATATATAATGACTGTTCCGATAGATTTGTGCATTTTTCAAACGGACCTCGCCTGGTGACTATAAAGACTTTGCAACTTATGTGGTGTCGTTATGCTGGAACTAAATTATTTACCCGTGAGGGGACGGTTTAGAATACTATTCCCCTCTGCCGCTGGGAAAGCATCTCGTAAGAGTCGAGAAACCCAGCACCCCTTTGGTGGTAGGGGATCTGTTCCCCGACTGGCTTGCGACCACCAGCGTGCGAATCCGACCGCCAAGTGTCATAGACGCGTTCCGATCGAGCCGCATGTGGGCCAGACTTATCCCCTCCCTCTCCCATCCCATTTAATGCTGCGGATCCAGTGAACTCTGGGCTGCTGCTTAGGGTCCGCTGAAACCGCAGCATTTTTTTCTTCACTCCCCTTCTTACTCTATCTTCGAGGATGCAAAGCATTGACAAAACAAGAGAGTATCTCTTGCTTTGTCGATGTCCATGGGCGATGGTGGCCAGGTACCATCAGGTGGATCAACTGCTCGTTTGCACCTTATCTACCATTAAAAAAAAGAAGGATTTTTTTGTGTTTAGGACTATGATAAAGGGATGACCAGAAGGAAAACACAGCACACAATTATACTTTGGGTTTTAATGTTCACTCTTTCAAAAAACAGAATAGACTAAATATAATTTCTAACAACCGGCGTTTATATAAGGTAGGGATGATTACCCTACCACCGCCATAGATATTAAAAATAATCAATTGGTCGGAAATACACAACATCGGTAATAGAAATTATTAAATAGAGTAAGATTACAATATCGATACTATTTACATAGAAATTATTAGATAGAGTAGAATTATCCTAACAATATTTATCGGTTTCCGTCTAAAGTGCATATTAATATTGTTTTTTACATTTTACTGTGCAGTGTAGATTCCATATAGATAGTAACAGCAAGTATCCTAAAGTATTTGTATTGGTGCGTATGTCACACTAATACTGGAGAACATCCGCACGTGTCTACGGCTCGTAGACTAGACTTAGAAGTCAGAATCGCCGTATCTAGTTGATTACTATGAATATTTTGATTAGCTTTCAAAAAGACGAGCATTATTATTTATGAGACTCCGCAATCGTAATCGCTTAATGAATGTAACATTTTCGCATTTGATTTGAAAGCGTGATTTCTTAAGTAAATAATTAAAAAAGCGATATAATTTAGAATAGTCGTTTTAATCGTTGGTTCGCGTGACAAGCCTACGGTGGCCAGGGTTCGAGGGGCACGGGGGCGGGGCGCGGGACACGCGGGCGGCGCTCTTTAGCTCCATGATAAGAAAGCATGCGAGTGGTTAGCGTCGTGAAAGTGCTATTTTATGTTTTTAATCTACATTAAGAGGCGTAAGAATGCTTCCTTAGGCTGCGATAATGAGACCTTCACTTCTTTGTAGATACTTTAAGTGGAATTTGTTCTATTTATACAAAGTTAACATTTCGTGGTAAAATGTGTCTCTTTTCACATGACTTCCTTAAACGTCTTAGGCGTGTCGTTTCAATATCAAACGCTAATTCGATTGTTAGCTTTTAAAAGTTAGTGCTCGGAAAATGGTGGCTAAAATGCAACAAATTTCAGTAGTTTTAATACTTATAATATTGAGAGGATACTGAGTGTTGTTATAATCAAAAAAAAGTAAAATCTATGAAAAATGATTATACGACTTTTATAAACATAATATTCTTTGATACGATCTGAATATTTAATAATATCTTAACAAAGTTGTCTAGTTGAGGTAATTTATAATTTAAAGCTTTTAAAACAAACTTTAAGTTATCCACTAGAACTTGTTTAAATAATTAACTGTTATAAAACTTGATTTGGTAAAGATTAACAATTTATAACTTGTTTGAGTTTTAAACTTAAATTAATAAAAATCAAATAAAAACGTACCTATTGTAAATTTAAAAAGTTTTTTCGATCGCTCTACTTTGATGATGAGGGTAAGAAGTGCAATTTTGTAGTTGTGATAAAGACGTTTTTTTCTGCCAAATTGTTGTTGTAAGCTTCTTTATAATATCGTGACCCGACGCGAAGTAATCAGGGTATGACTCTGCCAACTACGGGGCTGTGGAGTAATACCTGGATAAACTAAGTACAAAAAGAACCTAACCTAGAGCGAAATGAAATTTTAATCAATATTTCGCATTTATCTATCGGTAATTCAAAAATTATATATCACCTATTTTACTGCATAGTGACATATTCTATTCATAACATATCATATATACGAGTATTCTAACTTAACCTAATATTTAGTTAAATCAAGCAACAAAATCAGTCTTACATGTTTATTATATAATAATATATAGATATTCTTCATTGCTCAGAGAACGTAAGCAATGAAAACTAGTGTTTCAATTGTATGAAGGAGCTCCTTAAATCTACACCTTGGTCACGAGTCCAAAGCACAGCATAGAGATCATAAAGTTTACTTATTTTTCGGGTCAGTATCAGTATCTACGTTGCTTTCAATATCACACCCCTCTTAGTGTTTCTCTCCGAGTTATATATCCGTGAAATTGTTGTAGTTATAACAACGCTGTCAACAGAAAGTGTGTAAGTGTATATTGCAGAACAATTCTTTCATGGTAGTAGCACAATATACGTAAGAACATTATAAGAAATAAAAAACGTCAAAGAAGTAGCAATGAGGCAATATATCACGCGGTCGTGCGTCGAGTATGGCGCTCCGTGACTGATGCCCAACACTCATTTATAAATTGCCCTCACTATTCAACCATCGGTACTTTACCTCAGTATTTCTATTACACGATTGAAATAAAATGTGTATTATGGGATATATTGTGGTGTCACTGTATCTATAATAATTTATGAAGTAATTCTATTTTTTAAATTATTCATTTGAATTGCTACTACATAGGACCGATTCCGCATAGTAATACGTCCTAGCCAATAATAATAATAATATGCACTTAAGACGGAAAATGAATAACCAATATTAAAAACTTACTCCAAACCTTAGTAATAGAGACCGTAATGGTCACAGAACAGAGATTATATAGTGTCTTGTTATATAACAGAATGGTATGAGTAAACTTTTGATCATAACAGAAATTAAAGTCAGTTGTTATAATTCCCCAAGACGAAGTCGCATACAGATGCTAGTTTAAAATATTGTATATAGCTAAATCTCTTTTCAAGACAATTATCCTAGGCATTGAAACAAAAATATTTAATTTACACAACTTCAAAGATAATGTTGCTGTGCAAAAAAATAGAAATACAACATACAGGATAATATTTGCCAATAATGGTATGTTCTGTATTCTTGTTTCCGTATCTATTTCGTATTTTTCCTCTCAAAGTTAATTACAACGAATGAAGAGAAAGAATATCACGTTAATTAATAAGACGTTCGCTTTTTTTTCCGAAATTGTGAATTATATTTGGTTTTTGTATTCGGTTCTAAGAAATACCTTTTTATTAAATATATCAGTATATTTCGTGTTATTGGTTAAACGATGATGTTAACTATTTTAACATCAGTAACACCGTCGATAAATCTATATTCGCGGGTAGTACTTTTTATGTTATTCGAAGACAGTTTATAACCACTGTTCCGATAGACTTGAGCCAGTTGTAAAACGGAACTCGCCTGGTGACGATATCGGTCCCATATAGATAGCACATCATCGTTTATAAATTAGTATTTGCCGATAGTTTATATGATTTTATATTATTTCAAGTATACCCACCTGTAGACAGTATATAAGTCTTTGCGATAGATTAGTGTGAGTCTCTGGTGTTTTCGCGTTCTGTACATAGAAGTAGTGAAACTATTACTATAATGTCATAGTCACCCTTCTCGAAGCAGAGGCGAGCATTGTTATAACGAAAAATCCTTAACCCTACATCTTGGTCGCATGTTCAAAGCGCTACCCGGCTTTTGTCTCGATTGCATATTATTATCGTATTTCGAGTATTCCTGCGCAATATACTTTCTGCTACTATACTCTTGATACGACGCATAAAGCTAAGTCAACCAAAACAAAAAAGTAAATGTACACCCAAAAATATTATTTCCTTTCATATTTTGTATGATATTCGTCCATCTTTTTTGTAATAAGTAATGCTCTATCCATTAATTACTAATGATTTTCCGCCCTTCGCATTTTCGCTATCCAATAGTACCTATCGACTGTATCATTAAGACCGTCAAAAGGCCTTCCGATAATAATCGAAATTCGGGGAATAAATTACTCGGGACTACCAATTACTTCTTAGTGAGGATAATGTTTTTAGTTGAGGGAAAGAAAAATAACTAAATTTTAAGCTCAAATTTGTAACTAACCGCTTTTGGCTCAGTATCGAACTAGATTTTCTATTTTAAAGAATATTGAAGAATTATAATAAAATGTTATTCCACGACATACTTTCTAAAATAAAATGTTATACTTATTATTCAATGGTCAATTTCAACGTTAACAAGTTCAATATGTATCTTTACTTATTATATCTGATTGAAATAACATTAGAAACTATGTCGTGGAAGATTGAAAACTGCTTTGTGTTTAGGGCTGTTTCGATTCTTTTTAGAAGGATGACATTGATAGGTAAATTGTGTTTTGATTTTAGATTGATCATACAGTACACATTAGTTAAAGATGCGCCACTAGTATAGTCTACTATTATAGATTAATTTAATATCGTGTTACTTTATCGATGATTTACTATGATACTATTTCTTGATCATGTCAAGGTTGTTCAATTTGCTAAAAAGTCCAAGACATTGCTCGGTTTCCTGTCTTTGATGCACGTTTATACATATTGCTATAAATCAATTGGTATCATACTATATCAATTATTCCCGTGCCGCAAATAATAAACAATTAAAGGATAAGGAAATAAATCCATTACATTGAACCCACATACGAATAGGCATGATAACAAGGTTAAGTTAGCATATCGCAGATCCACATTGATTGGATGCCGAGTTGCCGACGTGAGCACACTTGAGACCTCGGTAATTGTCACTCAGAACTGATACCCTATTATAATCCATCACAGCTATCTGCAGCCGTGTATTAAAGATTAAATTTTCATCAAGCCTGTCAACGCGGTGCAGCTGTTAATAATGGTGAAACAAAAATGGATTTTATTTTCGTTGCAAAACATTTATTTGTGTCAGAATTACTCTATTCTGTGATGATTAATGATTTTTTATTATATGCAATATATATATAGGAGAAAGAGTGCATAGCAACAAACAGAAGCAAGCTAAACAAAAAGGATGACAACTGTATACATGGATAATTATGTCGAAGAAGAAAGGTATTGAATATGAAAAAAATGATATCAAAAGAAAACGGCGCGGTACAGTATTTACCGCTAACCATCACGATCTATCAAAATTATGATAAGCAGTGCTTTGGATTTGTGATCAATTAGTAGGTTTACAGAGCTCTTGGACATAACTGTAATCACATAACTAATTAAATTATCATTTAAATCGTATGTTTTTTCTTCCTCTCGATACTTAAATACTACGTTTTTTAATAATAATCAAATTTGAAATAAAATAAAATGATAAACTAAAATGAAATAAAATAATATAAAATAACAAATCTTGATTTGTGTTTATCAGTTGGCCAACATTCAAATAACAGGATGGTACTCATATCAGTCGTACTAACATCAAGTATCAGGATGCTACTCAAATAATAAGTGTTATCAACATCATAATTAACAATACATATGTCGGAAACTAAAAGAATAAACAATCATATATAAGCGTCGTATGTGCACAATGGACAAAGCGTCGTATGTAAACATTACGATGTAGTATTATTATGACAGGAACCCAAGCAGTGCCTTGGACCTGTGATCAAGGTGTAAGCTTAAGGATATCCTTTAAGTGATCATAACACTCACCTTCACTGCTTAGTCTCACTGTCTAAACCTTAGATTAGACTAACATAAACCTAACCTAACACAAGACGTGGCAACTACATTGTAAGTTGCTCAGGTGACCTTAATCGGACAGCACTAACACAACACTGCACTTCACTAGCACTATCTAAAGACTACTTCACTCCTTGAGAGACCGCGCAAAAGTAAGACTACAGTCAGACTGTATATATCCGTCTAATACAAATAAATAAATATATGTCGGAGGTATATATATATATATATATACCTCCGACATAATCGTATAGCCTATATATATACCCTATATATATACCATATACCCTATATATATATATAATTAACTATGGCCTAATATCCTCCTCATTCTGAGGAGGATATTAGGCCATAGTTCACCACGCTGGCCCAGTGCGGGTAGGCAGACTTCACACACCTTTGAGAACTTTTTTTAGGGAACTCTCAGGAGTGCAGGTTTCCTTCACCGTTAAAGCAAGTGATATTTAATTGCTTAAAACACACATAACTCAGAGTCAGAGGTGTGTGCCCAGGATCGAACCTCGGACCTCCCGAGTAAGACTTGGAGTGTCAACCACTGAGCCATCACTTGCTTATTGCTATTACCGAGATATTGAAAATAATTTTATTTATTTATTTATTTATTTTAATTAGAACGAAAATACATATTCCACTTACACTAATTAACAGATTGTATTAAATAAATTAGATTATAAATTATGAGACAAGATACATTATAAGTTATTATATAAATTACATTACAATACAAATTAAATTTAAATTACACAAAGATTTCTTATTAAGCATAATATATTAAAATGAAAGTCATAGTTCTTCGCAGAACTGCAAGCATTGTTTCGCCAGCTTTACCCACTCGTCTGCAAATATGTCACAGTGAGGATACGTCATCAGCAATTTGTTTAGAGCTGACAATGACCGCAGTATGGGAGATCGAGCTCGAGAGACAGTGCGACATGCGGGGATAGCAAAAAAAGTGTGGCGACGTAGACGACAGTAGTTCTTGGGTGCAAATATATGGCACATTTTGTTATGTAGCTCTGGACAGTCTATTTTAGCTGTTAAAACTTTGCAGACAGTGGTAAGTTGTATTTAGGAGCGCCGTGTTTCCAGTGAATTATACCCCAAGTGTCCCAATAAAAAAATTAGTGGGATACAGATATGGATAGTAACCATGGAGACGTTTGTACAGGTATCTCAGGAAGGCCTTTTGTAAATATTTTATTAATATTAAAACGAAACGGTAACAAATAAATAAAAAATCTGTTTATTTTATTTTTCTCGTCCAATCAATTACTTGAAAGTTCGTAAACAAGTCCAAAAAATGTCAAATCTTGACTTATAATTAAATCACATTTCTGTTTAATTGGGTTTGGATACACCGAGTATTTAAAAATTTAGTTATTGAGTAAAAGCAACGTTTTCTTTGAATAAATATTTCAATATAAATGTACAGTACAATCGATCGCTGCATTAGACAGCTTGGGGCAACAGATATTCAATCATAATAAGGATGAATACAAACTAAGCGTAGAGCTTGCAACAGGGAACGGTTTTTCTAGACAATATTATTCAGGACCAATGTATTCAATACAATACCTTGTGAATTGTGTGATATAATATGGTAGATATTATATCACACAATTTAATTAATGGCAATATTTTAGCAAGACTTTGACAACCTTTTATTCGCTAATTGTTTATGACATGTCAGCTGATTACCCTAAATTCTGCATAAGTTAAATCCATTGGCACGATTTACCGAGCAGTCTCCTCCGTGTTTTTTTCATTATACGTGACACTGGCACTGCATAAGCACATTCAAAGCCATATAATTAAAAAAAATTTACATCCTGATAAGTTATTTTATAGAATAAATACAGTCTATCGTAGTGCTAGCGAATTCTAGTGCTTCACGAACTTTTTAACGTCTCGTGTCTGGGCCTAAGCTTCAGGCACTGCTAGACTTCCAGTCTTAAATCTATAGTGTTATTTTTATTTTATAATTTTGTTTGCCTAGATGTCAGTTCCAAGTTCATAAGACGAATACTTCAAATATCAATAAAACTAATTAGATTGCTTGACTAAAAAATATTTTACAACTGTAATGCTCGTGCATATACAACCAGCTACACTAAATTACCACGAACAGGAACCATATATAATAGTATATTGGTTTTCACGCTTAATGTTCACAATAGAGAGTGATGGTTGTATCCCTATAATCCCACATCACGCATCCCAATCCTGCATCCAATCCCGGCCGTGTGACGCAACACTAACGTATTATAGCCCAACCCGCACATCGTATGCATCAATCAACCAGTAAAAGTGATGGCGCGTTTCGAAACGGAATTTTTATAAATATATCAGCGGTGTGACGGGCATATATTTTGCTTAGAAAAAACTAGGTAAATCTGAAATTGAAAGAACTTACCTGGAATTCAGAAAACGAATCAATGACCAAAAAGCTATAAAAGTACATATAAGCTACTGTTAGCAACACTGTTTATAAAGTAGTAGTAGCGGGTAAATCATTTTATATTATTTCAAGTATACTGACGTGAAGACATTATATAACATTTAGTGCGTCAAATTAGTCTCAGCCTCTCTGGTGTTTTCGTGCAGTGAACATGGAAGTTAGTGTTATAGTGTCGTGATTAAGGTTGCGCTTCTCGAGGTCCACGTAAGTTTACTTTATTATCTATTGTCGTTAGGGAGGTCGAGTGGTGGAGGTGAGAGTTAATATATTATGAAAGAGCTCTTTAAACCTGCTCCTGGGTCTCAAGCCCCATTACAATAAACTGCACTACTTAGGTTATTACACAAGTAAACAAATTTTTAGTATCTGAAATCATAAGGAAATACCTACACGGACAAAATGCTACCAACAACTCAGATGGATAATGTAAGTATTGTTAAAGAAAGTAGCTTATCCTTATATTTATTCTTTATTTGTTTCCATTTAACTTGAGCTATGTAAAAATAATAAAAACTTATTTAAATCCGTATAATGAAAAGTTCCAGCGGCCGTCCGTCACACGTACAAGCGCAACAGAGCGTATCTTCAAGCCCACTCTTATAAACGAAACTGCAATCTACATTGAAAAATTGGTAAAAAGTGCTCATTGTTATTGTAATACAGAAAATATTAATGTTTCAGCTGAAATGAATGGCTTGTTTGGAATTATTATTTTATTTTACTTTTATAATAATCTCTATTCTCGACATTTTTTTATTCTTACACAAACTTTTCACCAATTAGCTTTTAATTGTTCTTTGTTTGGATATTTTTAAGTATTGTAAATTAATGTTAGATTTTATTTTCTGATATATATTTAGTGGTCGGTATGAAATATAGTAATTTAGGTTTTTTTATGTAAAATCTTAAGAAACTTTATTTAATTTACAAAGTTGATTATTTTTAATATTGACAGTTTGAAACTTTATACGTACCCTTAGCTTGTAAGGTTTATTTTTATAGCGCACTAAGAAGTTCAACAAAGTGCAACCAACTGTTACCTTTACAGAAAGAATTACACATTGTCGACATGTCGTGTGTATTTTTTATACTCGGGACAATGGAGTTACGCATACAATGCTGGAATCCCGGCATAACACCGTTGTCTCCACTAAAAACCATCAGAACCATCATTGCCATGAAGGGGGGAACACGGGGTCACCAAAGGACTCCACCGTGACGTGACCTCGACTAAAAGAAAACGTAGTTGTCCTACGCTTTAGACAGGGAGGAGAAAAGCATGGTGTCGTTAGCGCTAACCTGGTCTCTGGCGTGGCAAACCTGCTGGATGGTACATTTTCACGCTCTCTTGCCGCGGTTTTGATCAGCGTAATTAAAGCTACACAGAATGAAACTACTCCATTTCCAGCTTCTTTCGCTTAAAGCATATAGGGTTTTATCACGCCGAGCAGTCGAAAGACCTACCCAAAATTTCTTTCAGGGCATGCCACGTCGGCACACTAGCTGTACATTCCATTATAAAGTATGTATAGTACATTTATCAACTATTTCATATTTATAGTCGTACATGGGATCTTTATATAGATTTGTAAGATATATTTTTCATCTAGAAATTAGATATATACTCAGTCTATATCCGTAAGTACTAGCGATCCTAGTCGGTACAGGTGCAATCTGGAGAGCTTTCAATGTGCAATGCGGTTTGTACTTCAGTTTAATAAAATTAGTGTAAATAAGAGGATTATTTTATTAATAAATTGTTTTTATATAAATCTTTTCTTCTTGCAGTGCACGCCAGTCTCACTATCTACAACATAAATATTTTTATATTTCAACCAATTTAGTCACCCTTAATCAATTCTCGCTAAACGCGTTCAAAAGATTTTGAATTTTTCGCGCTTAATGGAGACTATATTTATAAAGTCAACAGTCGGCCGACGTAATAGTCGACAGTGTATAACTTCCAATGACCCTCCGTAACCTGAGCTTAAAGTACACTAGCTTTGAAAGACATTCATTAATAAAAGGTATTTTTGTCATCCATTAGAGTACGCCATTAATGGAAGATTAATGTCGTGGACAGTAAGCATCAGCTGTCAGCATGGCATTTGATTCATTTATACTTTACTTCCATTATTATAGAAACACAATATGACACGACGACACATGTTTTGAATCTCATCTGACTATATAAATAACATTTATTTATAGAAATATAAAAGTTTGGTTGTTTAAACTTTTCTTATTTAATCAAACAAAAACCACAGAATTGATTTCAATGAAATTTAGTACGCAGATACTTTATAGCTTAGATTAACACATTGATTAATTTTTATTCCGGAATGAATAATAGAACGTGTGATATAGGCAGGAAGCATAGTACATGTGATACGTGCCGTCCATATGTGCGAAGACGTGCGGCGCACGACGGCGCGGCCTGAGCGTAGATTTGAGGGGCGCCAGAACGAAAATATATAATAATAATAATAATAATCTTTATTGCTTCTAAAAGATACACAATACAACTTATGCTAAAAATTATAACAATGTTCATTTAACTAATTACCTAACATAAACTTACAATGTGGGTAGAACATAAAAATCTTTTAAAAGAATGTAACAAAAACAAAGAAGGCTAAGTTAAGGCTAAAACACTAAATCAGCACTGCATCAAAACATAAAGTGTGGATTAGGTAATTCTTAATATGGTATATAAATATACGTTTATAATTTAATTTATATATTTATTTATTAATAATCCTCTTACGACTATTTTTATTATGGCTTGTATATAATAGAAATTTGAATATGAATATATATGATTGATTTTTTCTTGTAAATATATGTTTAACATTTAATACAAAATATATATATTTTTATTTTTAGCAATATTGTTTGAATATAAATAAATAAGCTCATTTTATAATTGTAAACAATTGTTCAATTTCATCGTAATTTAATGTTTTTAGCCAATCCGTAATTTTTATTTTACAATCTTTATTATTTAGCGGGTATATATTAAGCAACTGATTAACTCTGTTGTACAGGAAGGGTCCTAAGAAGCATTGGAATTTTTTTGTAAAAGAACACCGATAGAACTTTAACAGACATACATTATAATTTCTACGTTTTTGTAGTAAGTTTGGCTCAAAAGGGGTATCTTTATGTTTCTTTAATATCGTATCAGCTATAAACAATGATCTTACTGATAATACGTCACTCTCCTTATAAAGCTCATTAGTGGGAAACCTGTAGGATTTGAATTGAATAACTTTAAGCAAAGCTCGCTGCGCCCTTTCAATTTTAATCATGTGAGTTTTCCTCGCTCCTCCCCACGCTCCTATACAATATGATAAAATTGACTGTGCTAAGGCATAATAAATTATTTTTAGTAGTTTACTATCTGCAACATGGCGCAATTTTTTAAATATATAAATTAGTTTGCGAGTTCTCTCTGACAACATGTTGATTTGCGGAATCCACGACAAATTTTGGTCTAATATTATACCAAGATATTTAATCATTGTAACTCTTTCTAAAGTTGAACATTGACAAAATGAATTTGAAGCAGAAAGGTTTATACAAGAATGAGCTCTAATAGTAAAATCATTATTTGGTATAAGATTCTCATAAATTCCGAAAGTAATAAATTTGGTTTTACTAGTATTAAGTGTGAGTAGACTCATGCGAAGCCAGCGAATTATAAGTCTCATACCATTTTGCCATGTTGCCATGAAAAACCAGTGCTGTATCATCAGCAAACGTAAATATTTTGCAGTTATTGACATAAATTTTACATAGATCATTTATGTAAATTAAAAATAGAGTAGGACCAAGTACACTACCTTGTGGCACGCCATATGTCACAGGTTCCTCGAGACTCGTTATCTCACCTATTTTAACAATTTGTTTTCTATTTGAAAGGTAACTCTCAAATAACTGCAGCGTTTTACCTCGAATACCAATTTTTTCCATCCGTTTGAGAAGTTGAGGAATAGAAACTGTGTCAATTGCCTTCGCCAAGTCTAAAAATATACCAACACATTTGTTTTTCTTATCCAGATTTTCAGCAATAAAATTTGTGATTCCCATAACAGCATCAGAAGTAGATTTTCCAGCCCTAAAACCGTATTGGTTATTTGCTATAAGATGATAATTATCCAGAAATGACAACAGTCGTTTATTTATAACCTTTTCTAGAATCTTTGAAAGGGCTGGAAGGACTGATATTGGTCGATAGTTACTAACACAGTTTCTTACTCCATTCTTATGAATCGGATGAATTAAAGCTATCTTGAGTATTTCGGGGAAAACGCTGGTATTGATGCAAAGGTTAACTATATGTGCTATGACTGGAACTAAGTATTTTCGGCAAGTTTTTAAGAGTGTATTATATATTCCATCTAAACCTATGGCACATTTGTTCTTAAGTCCTACAATTATAGATTCAATCTCATTTTCATCGGTGTCTAGCATAACCATGGAGTTAACGGAAGATTGGGTACCAAGATCAATCTCAAGATTGAAATCATCAACCAAGGGGTTATTAATATCTGTCAATATTTCATTTGCGAGAGTTCTTCCAACGTTTGCAAAGAATTTATTAACGTTATTAACTGACTCTTCAGGAGTTTCAAAATTTTTTAAAAGATCATCCGGAACCGTTTTTTCATTTTTAGTATATACTATCGACTTTACTGTATCCCATGTCTTTTTAGAATCTTTTGAGTGTTTTCTTATTTCACCTTGTTCATAAGTTTTTTTTAACCTTTTAAGCAGATCGTTGCAGAAATTTTTATATCGTTTGTAAGTTATAGCTAAAACTTCGTTATCAGGTTGTGCCTTAACTTTTAGGTGCATTCTATCTCGGTTTTTAATGCAGCGAATTAACCCTGGCGTGATCCACGGCTTTAGACAGCGTGATTTACGAGGAACTAATATTTTTAAAGTATGCTTAGAAAGATAGTAAGAGAGTAGGTTTGTAAATTGTACAGTAGCATAGTTTGCATCCCTAGACAGCAGAATTTCATTAAAGCTAATTTTTGCTACATCTGAAAGAACACCCTCATAGTTCACTTTATTAATATAATAGTTAGGTTTCTTAATATAATGTATATTAGATGTTTCCATACTTGTCATGACTGCTGCATGATCAGTAAGAGGGACGTTTAACACTATGGTAGTCATAAAGTGTTTTGTTTTAACAATACTGTGGTCAAGGCACTTTTGCCCTCTTGTAATATATGAATGGCTAACTAACAACCCATGATAAGCCAGTAAATTTAGATAATTTTCCGAATTAGCATCTTCACTATTGGGTTTTATGTCTATATTTATATCTCCCATAATAATTATATTTCTATACGTTTTGTTGATCGTTAGTAAATTGTCTAACGATTTAATAAAAGGGTCAATATTCCTTTCGGACGGAGATCTGTATATAGCTATAACAATTGTATCAGGATTTATTTTAACCAATAAACAGGTTGCGTCATTCAAAACTGGTTCTTCAACGGAACACTGTAGGCTAGTTTTGGCATATACGATCACTCCATCATTTTGATTTTTATTATTTTTAGAAAAATGTGTATCACAATTTTGTATATTAGGAAAGAATGAAATTGTTTGATTCCAAGTTTCTGTTAGGATATATAGATCGAAGTCTACACTGATTCTTGCTAATAGTACTTGAAAATCGTCAAAATTTTGATTTCTACTTCTAATATTTTGTGATATAAATTTGATACTTTGATTATTCGATGTTTGATTTAGTAAGGATTTACACGATTCCGGTTCACATAAATATGATCTCCCTGAATTAATTCCATCAATATCATTTGAGATAATATTATTAATTACTGTATCCATCATTAATGATTAATAAAAACAATGGCTTAGTAATATATGTTATGGCTAAATAAAATGAGCTTTGTAAAGGACTAGTGTTATTAAATGTATTTAAACAATTTAAATGAGCTAATTTACTTACTTCAGTATTGGGGGAAATTATTATTTGTCTTAGAAGGTATATCTCAAAATATTTATAAGTTAAGGAACTAAAGATATATACTATTACAAAATTTAGAAAAAATATCATAGAGCATATATAAGTTAAGTAACTAAACCTTAACCAATTACTACTTAGTAAACAGGTGTAAATTACCATAACTAGTCATTTTGCGATTTTTAAACTAGCCAGATCTCCTTCAGTTTTTATCTCAATGTGTGTTGAACTATCTGTTTTACGCAGGAAGATCTTTCCGTTGGTCGTCCAACAATACTTATAACCGGCTGTTGAGGCAAAATTCCGAGTTAAATAAAAAAGTCGGCGTCCTTTACTTGTAAGACCTTCTGATACATAAATAGGCACTGCAGGTCCACTCAATCCAAGAAGAGACGAGTTAATCCGAGAAGAAGGGTAGCGTTTATTGAAAGCCTTCGCGTTTTTGACAATAGCATGTTTGGTAGAGGTTCTTGTAAAATCCACAACTATAGTAGAATTTCCAGTTTTACCTTTGGCGCGAAAAACCTCCTTGATGTCACAGGCACCGACTTCTACATCTATAACTTTACTAATATTAAGAACAATATTAGTAAGGTCAAGTTTAGTTTCACTTTTGGTTGGGCAAGGTACATTTCTCAGTTCCACAGTTGTAGACTTTAGGGATCTGTGTAAGTCTTCGAGTTTTTCTTCGAGGGTCGATATTTGTTGTAGATGATTTTTTCGTTCACTCTCTAATATTTCGACTTTTTTTGACATGCTTTCATATTGGTCGGACAGGAATTGTAATGACTTCTCTATTTCTTGATTAGATGACTGTATTGAATTATTTTGTATCTTGATTTCAGCAATGTCCTTTACCAGCTTGTTAAGGCTTTGATTTTGAACCTCCGCCATATCCTTAATCATGGATAAAATTTCCTCCTTAAATTTAGACATATAATCTTCACAACAACTTTCTCGGGGTCTCTTGGATCGTTGGGGTATAAAGCGGGTATCGGAGGTTAGCTCTTCAGCTAAATTTGAAACCTCCGATTCCGAAACTGTGTGATGTATTGGACTACAAAAGGGCGGTGTTCTTTGAATTCGACTCATTTTAAAAATGTCTTATGTTGAAAGTTTATGTAATACACTTTATGAAAAAGATACCTTCTTGTTAAGAGTTAAATATGATCTTTCTATATTCCAGTTTGTACACAATGCACTATATTTACTTGTATTTATTTTTTACTATATATTTTATACGAAATTATTTCAAAAATTGACTATTTTAACTTTAGTTTCAAAAACAAAACAATATTTCGTGCGCGGCACGCACGTCTATTCACTGTTGCAGTCCGAGCGGAAGAGGATTGATATATATGATTGGAATAAAAATAATAGATAGGGGGTTATAGTAGACAGCGCAATACAAAAACCACTGAAGGGGACCAATGAGATTGTAGGCGACCCAAGCCAGAATTCCTTTTTTTGGTCTTTAAGTGTAGGCGCTCATAATCAGGATTGTATATTATGTCACAAAGTACGTGAGAGATTGAGTTATTTTGTAACTATATCGAGCTAATTCTATAAAGTATATACTTAGAATACGTAAAAATATAAATAACTAACGCCAGAGGAAGACGGCAAGTCAATAACGGCTAATAATGCATTTATAAAATATTTAATTAGGCATGTGATCATCTAGTTTGGACCTTGGAGTTCTTTTAGAGTATTAGAGGCATGAGTTCAATAGGTCATCGAAGAAGATAAATGAAACTAAATAAAGATCAATTTGCATTTTATTAAGTTAATGTATTAATGATGTTGTGATGACGCATAGACGTATAATAATTTTATAAATAATGACATCAGAAGGATGTTAGTGATAAAGAAAATAGCTGAAGGAGTTTCTCTCTTCCTCTTATAATATTTAAATATAAATGAGAAAAGAGGTCTTGGGCTGCCCCGACACCCGCCACCGACAATGGGTTCCAACCAAATCGTGAACCATCCTGGACAGAAGGTGGGAGCTATTTATAGTGCGCCTACACTGTTGATGCTACATTAGCTAGGACTAAGGTCCGGGTTATATAGGCAAGACTGCAGTGTTGAAAGCCGAAGCCTTAGTAAATCAGCCGAAGCTGTAATAATAAAAAGACGTGACCCTTGTGATGGCAATAAATCCATTAAAACAGCAAAGCTGCAAGGTGTCCGAAGACAAAGGGACAAGCCTTGGTTATAAATAAAGTGATAAATAAATCACTGGGTCAAACATCAGTTCGTAAGAACTCACAGCACTTAGGCGGCTGATTGCAAGGAATGCACATATTCATATTCACATAAATATGTTATCGTTGCCACCGGAGTGGATATCGTTGCAGCCGTAGCTGATAAATGTTGCCACCGAAATGGGTTTGTTGCAGCCGTAGCTGATAAGTAAAAACCACCGAAGTGGAGAAGTCGTTGCAGCCGTAGCTGATAATCGTTGCAGCCGTAGCTGATAAGTAAAAACCACCGAAGTGGAGAAGTCGTTGCAGCCGTAGCTGATATAAATACGTGTTATGGTCCACCTTAGTGGAATGTAAATATATGAGATATGTACAACTCGCTTACAAAAATCAACACTCCCATCGAGCATATGAGTCAAACAAAGAGACGTAATAAGCCAAGCGTTTACGTGGCAAGCCCCGGAAGTAACGAGACAAAGTAGGTCAGACTGTCCTATACGCTAATAAACATCCCATAAGGATAATTCGCCAGACGCCCTAGCACTATGACATGCTACAATGTCTATTTAAAAGCACTAAGCTAAGGGGCAGTTCTGACAAGGACTATTGATGCCACTCACAATGTCCATAACAAAGTCCACGGACAATGTTCGTGGTTGTACCCAGCATCGCTAGAACGTACCACTTCGGCTTACAGCCTCCGCACCGCTCAGCAGCTGGATATGATGGTGTGATAGACACAACGATATCAACTGAGACGCCAGGTCGTTGAAGTATCAAATCACAGTGAGAGTCACAAACAACATCGTCTGAGCCATGATAGACCTCGGAGTATCAAATCACAGAGTGATAGCCACAAACATCATCGTCTGAGTCACCAGAGACCTCGGAGTATCAAATCACGAAATATTCAAGACAACTTGTAATGGGGGGTAGTCTGCTAGTAGCTGATGTAGCAAAGCCTACAAACCACTCCACAGCTCATCGTCAAGGATAAATCATATCCGGCACCGTACACAAGAATTCTAAAAGTAGAACTTAATCACACTAAGAGGCAACTCGCGTCCGTACCACCAAGATACGTAAGGCTCCAGCAACAGACAGATGGACTTCTCAATGACAATCAAAATCATCTAAGAGTCACCTTCCGTCCGTATGCCAAAGCTCGAAATATGGCGATCCTGCAAGACTACTCTCGCAGAACACTTTTATACACATGCATCACCATCACATTGTAACTACATAAGATATTATTATTAAAACGTATTTATATTAATTATTTAAGAGGTTCATTATTATTACATGCATCGCCCCTATACATGTTTTATATTGTTATAATTCTATAGATGGTCACCCACAAACCATCTATGATAAATACTCTTTATGAACTCTTATTATTATTATATCGGTATCATATGTAGTACATGAATGTGAGATGCTGTGCCGACGATCTCACGCCGCCTCCGTATATATGCTGGGCGATCGGTCAGACTATCGGCAGTTGCATACTTTCCCATACTAACTGATACACGAACTGTCTCCGTAATACACCAACTTCCTGCATTATTTTTAATATTTTTATTGTTGAAAATTATGATCGATTATTATTTCTAATGTATTATATGACGTTTTAAATAACCGTCACAACTTGTCTATGAATTCAGAAGTTTTGGTGAAGTTGCGGCCAGATCAAATATTAGTAAGTAGTCTAGAGCTAAACATAGTAAGCTAACTAAAAATTCACTTGCGAAACTAATTAAGCAAAAAATTTATTATCTAAAGAATTATAAAGAAAGAACTTAATGTCAAAAGTGTTAAGAATAAAATAGCATAGAAAAACAAAAGTATTATTCTACAGCATTGCTAGTTATACTACCTTATCTTTAAAAAGACTAGACTGGAAATTTTAAATCTACTTAATACCAACAACAATTAGTAAACGTAGCCTGGTCTGTTACTTAAAATATAAAAGCTTAGTTGATTAAACTGCGGATTGTCTCGACAGGAGACAAAAGCACTATACAAAAACTCTGCAATGCAGTTGACATTTAAATTTTTTGTTAGCACATCCTACTTATCTGAGTCTGTGTACCTGGAGGCCCAGAATAAAATTACTTATACTAACTGGTACATCTGAGATATTAATATGCTTATGATATACATTTTATTATATGATAGTCGCCCTAATTTCGCTGGGATTAAAATCTAAATGAGAGTAATTTCTTTCTGATATCCGTTTTCAATAAAATAAAGCCTTAAGTTATATTTCTAAAATAATCTAACTATGAAAACCCCAGGAAGGCATGTGTTATATAATAATAACACTATTAGGGTAAATAATTAAATGTGTATGGTTGGTTTTCAATCAAATTATCAATGGTTTTCTTAGACTCGAAACATTTTAATTGTTTGACCTTCAATTAAAGTTAACCATTAATTTCTTATTTATAAATTGTTTAATCTCCAATATTTTTAATACTTATATATTACTCTAAGATTGTAATTAAAAAATTAAATAAATAATTTAGACAAATATTGAGCCGGTCAAATGATATTAATATTATCTAATATTATAAATAATGTAATTTAGTATTTAAGTTAGTATTAATAGCGCCATCACTTGCCTAGCTTAGTTTGTGACAGTATTTCTATAAAAGGTAAGATACGGTTTGGATCTCGGTACTCTAGTTTCTACTCTGTATAGTCGTTACGCTGTTGCTCTTTAACGAGGTACTGGTGGTGATGCTGTTGGATAATCTTGGTTACTGTACAACCATATAAAGATAAGTTACTAATATCTTGTATAAATACTGATACTTTGCTAAATAGTATCGATGTTATATAATGTTGGTAAATCTATATTTTGAAAGAACATAATGGGAATTTCTTGCCAGATGAAATGATGGTAGATTTATAAAATAATATGAAGTTGGTTTATTTGTGTTTATTTACTTCGTTCTGGTCATTATCCATCTAGAAAGTATGCATATTTAGTCAAAAAATCAAAATCACCTAACTGTGAGATGTGCAATGGGATAGAGGATGTGCAGCACTTGTTGATGGAATGTGTCAGGAATGGATTCGAAAGGTTAGCGATTATGCGTCAGTACGATTTAAATGTTTTAGATGTAGGATTAATTTAGAGCATTTTCAGTAATCCGATCTCGGAAGTTGCTTTTGCACTGTCTAATCTAATTGGTGCTGTTTAACTTTTGTCTTTGTTACGATGAGGCTGACGTGTCCATGAGAACAAAAGCCGCTAAAACTATAGAATAAAAAAAATAAAAATAAAAATTTTTATAACTTAATATTTCAGAGTAGGTACCCACATATTAGTATATTTTACAATAAATTAATAATTTTCCTAATTATGTTTTAAAGTAAATAATATTTTAAAACTATCATCATTTTACTCTACATCTAAATACCAATCTATAACTAGATGCAGTTTTTATAAGTAAAATTAGTGTATTTTTTCGTTATTTGTAAATGTAATTTAGACAGTCATAAATGATTTGCACGTAGTGTAAGAATGGTAAGAGTAAGGACACTTATATCCTTGAGAAGACTTGTCATACAGGTTTAGGGTTATGTCTTATAAGACGCCTTTATAGCGCATTAACGTTCGCCTATACTTCTCGATTACGCCACCCGACATCTAAGTAGACCAAGTAAGAAAACTAACCACTTTACGTACACTTATATATACTACATTGCAAACAAAAATCGATAATATTATTATATTATCGTTTACGTGGTACTGTTTAAATTGCCAGCTGAACTATTCCGACAAAATACTGTTTTAATTTTAAAATGGAATCGTAAAAATAATAAATTAAATCCTAACAACTAGCCTATTTGGAATTGAAAACATAATATACAACCGAACATGTCGGATTGCACTTTTACGACCGTACGGAGGCTCGATTGTATGGAACTGCAACTGGAAACTTTGCTTTATTTTTACACCGTACGAGCATGTAGCTTAGATTCATAGAGATCACGTCCCTATTGGAAACTTTACGCATTGTTTTGTTTCATTACGTATTCAACGTACAACTTGTTTTCGATGTGATAGAAAAAGCTTCTCGTAATAGTCTTCTAAAATAGATATGTTTGAGAATCAACGAATAAAATTAAATTTACGCTCAAAAAATTTAAGGAAATGGAACACTAATTTACTACTTGTTTTCATATTATGTAACGGTCTTGTAACTTCATTAGATTATCTAAATCTTCCTTATTTCTTACCGTGAGGGAACGGGTTCCCCTCTGCCGCTGGGAGAGCACCTCGTAAGAGTTGCGTAACCCAGCGCCCCTGGGTGGTAGGGGATCTGTTTCCCGACTGGCTTGCGACCACCAGCATACGAATCCCACCGGCAAGCGCCTAAAACGCGTTCTGGTCGAGCCGCATATTGGCCAGTCTTTTATCAGTAGTAGTCAATACTTACCTTCCCGCCCCCATCCCATTCCAACGCTAAGGGTCTAGTGGACTCTGGGCTTTTGCTCTGGGTTCACTGAAACCATATCATTTCTCTTCACTCCCCCTCCCCACTCATTCTTCGAGGTTGTAACGCATCGGCAAAACAAGAAGGTATCTCTTATATTGTCGATGTCTATGGGGGACGGTAGCCACTCTCAGGTGAACCCTCTGCTCCTTTATACCTTATCTACCATTAAAAAAGTTTCTTATTATTTAGTTGATACCAAACTTTGATGATTCAGTAGAAAAGTTCAATCGCACATTACTTAATTACAGTGTAAACAAGACACTGAAGGGACTGCGCCTTTTATGACGTTAAATGGAGTTGTCGTTAAATGTAGAGAAAACAACAATCACTATTATTTTACTTATTGTTTATCAAATAAAATTCACAAACATTTAATTAAAATCCTAATAACATCTTCTGCACGTATAATGAAGTTTTGTTGTCGCTATTGAGAGTAGGTGTGATGCTATGTAGAGTGTACTATTGTATAGAAAACAAGAGCTCAGTGAATCCGACGCTTTACGGAGTTTGTCGTTAAATCATCAATCAGTGTATTTAAGGTTTAAATATTTAGTTACTAAATATAAAAGTTACGAAAATTCATTCGATTTTACAAAAAGGTCTCTTCAAATTGTCGAAATTATATAAATTCGATTGCCTTATCATATCACCCAATACATTTGTCTACCTACACATTTAACTGATTCTTTTAAAATATTTAAGGCACAAGTTTTTAACCAAAACAATTACTAGTTTTTTTACATACCTACTATTTTATTTGAGAAACCAGTTTTTTCGACATTTGTATCTGTCGGACTAAATCCTAAGATTTACCATAGTATACAATAGCAAATAGATTTCCAATGATCTCTCACATAATAGAAGTGGTCAAAGGAACAAATTTGAGGGAAAATAATGAACAAACTCACAAACCTACCGCAACATTAAGTCTATCTCCTAATAGATATTAAGTAATTTTATGTGGATGTTGTTGATATAGAGCAGGTATTTTGCGTAGACAAAAGCATTTATATAGATAACAATAAATTTAAAATGACTTATCAATTCCCTCAATACTAAATCAATATAATAAGAATGTATGTCTTAAAATATATCTTCTCTAGCTGTATTTTTCTAACTTTAACTTGTAGTTTTATTTAGAAAATACATCTTTATTAATAACATCCTATTATAATTTATGAAACTAATATTGTAAGTACAAAAACGTCTTTGTATATTCTTCTTTCACAGAGTAACCGAGCGACGGACTCACAAGTCTTTTTACATAGAGATAAATTTTATTAATTTAAAAGTTACCCTATATATAAAACAAGGTCGGGTTTGTTCGAACACTTGTAGTAACTCGAGAACGGCTGGACCGATTTTCATGGTTTTTGATTTGTTGTATTTTTGTCCGACCCGAATAGCGGAATAACTATTAAAACGTTAGAAAATTGAGGAAAAAAATAAAATAAAAGAAAAACCATTTTCACATACATAAAGTTGATGGGTTCGTGAATTTCAAACGTTTTATCAAATTAAAGACCGTATTTAATTACAAGTTTTAAATCGACAAGATATATCCAAAATATTCGAATAATGGCGTATTTTATTTTTAAAAAATGTAAAATAATGTAAAAAGTCAGTAATGAAAAGGATTGACATATTTATTGGTTGTCAAAAGTTCAGCTAATCTGTTACACGACATTCATTGACTGTTAGGCGGTATGAAGTTCGCCACATCAGCTAGTTATATAATATCTACCAAAATATACTAAAACTTTGAAGGTAAGATATATTTTGTTTCTTGAGTAACTCAAAGGACACAATCAGTGGAAACAATATCTGAACGAAGCTAAATAATTCTAATAATTGTGAAAAGCATAAATCAAACTTATTTAATTTTATTGCTAATTTAAATGCATTTTTAAAGTTTTCATAGAAAAATACATATTGACATTAAAATAGCAAGAATTTAATTATTAGACGTTCATAGTTAATTAAGAAGCTCTATAATTTATTTTCCTAAGAGAATGAAACTAGACAAGAACTTGGGTATCGCAATTCCCTTATAAAAGCTGAGCACTTTGAAGCTCTACGTCGGTAAAAGTAGTCCGGCGATTAATCGGACGACCGTCAAGTTCTTAATTGACACAAGAAAAGCGGTAGTAAAGACGATGTCACACTAAACCATGTAAAAGCCCGACACTTATCTAACTACTTATTTCGAATTACGTCGATATTAGAGCACTCTTTCGTTCTGTTTTGTTTTTGTTTCTTGCGTATTAATATTTAAAACCTAAAATGTGCTCTAACTTTCTTTCTCTAACCAACGGTAAAAAAAAATTAAAAAGCATATTTTTAAAGTCACTTAATTATTCCTAATATTCACTGCAAACCAAATTTGATATCCATATCATGGACGTACACAAAAAATGTATTTTATGCCATCTTAGAACATCCGCCATATTGAATTTAGAATATCACCTAGCTAACATTTACAAAACAGCGATTATCTATATATTGCTATTCACTTATCAGGTGTAGGATTTTTGTTATTTCTACTATATATGAAAATTTCAATTGACAATTAGATGATACAGCCATTATAGTTACATGAACGGAGCACCAATAAATAGAGAAATATGATGGTTTAAAAATATTATTTTGTCAAATGAAAGTGCCTAATTAGATTGAGTCTTTCAATAAACTTTCAATAGGTAGTGGTAGTACACCTCCTTGCAAAGGAGTCCTCCTTCTTAAGTTAGATTCAATAAATCAATATCTTTGAATGAGCTCTTCCCAGCTTCGCAAACAGATTCAATATAAAATGCAAAAAACGAAAATTTTAAATACTCCAATCTGAAAGTTCAACCAGAATATTCCCAGCGCTCCGTAAGTTTTTCTATCGAAAACATTTTTGACGTAGTTTTACCGAGCTCTTAATAGGTAAACTTTTTATAACAGAAAATTGCAAAAAGCGTTTTATCACAAGTTTTATTTATCTAAACTTGTGGGGTTATAAAACTCACATTAAAAATGAATTAAACTAGTAGGTATAGTGTTCCTATGAGAATCCTGATTTCAAGAACCACTTGTATGAATAACTTATAAAGTAATTATAAATATTTAGGGCGCTATAAATTAAATTGTTTTTTTTAGTTATTTTGTTAATAAAGCTTGAACCTGTTTACATTTAGTGGCCATAAACAGCGGTTGTTAGAAGCAAATTGCAGATTAGATTGTCCAAAATACAGCCACATAGCTTTAAACCTTTTATCATGAACCGGCAGAGTGGAGGCGACATAAATACCACATTAGGTCACATCGGTACAAACACAAATTCACGCTCAAACAGGAATATTTAAGTAGATGTGTATATTAGGTGCCACAGTTTACACCTACTGATAATGTTATAGTGGTTATTTTGCATCTATTGAGCCAGTGCCTTCCAAAGTGATCTATATAACTAATGGAGTTAAAAGAAAAAAAGAAAAACAGTCGATGAGGTTTGTAAATTGTTTACAATATGACAAGAAAGAGAGCGAATAATATGCTAAGTTTCCTAAAGAACAAATAAATATGGAAGTCTCTGTATTAAGCGTTAAAAGTATCTAAGATTATTATATTATCACCTAAAAGTAATATTTTGCGGAAAGTTACTGGTTGTTATCTTGACATAAGAATAACGCTGTTATCTAAGCATATTTATTTAAGAACTCCAAGATTTAAATTACATCATGTATTGGTTGCTATGACTTCACTAAATAAACAAGATGAAGGACACCTAAATTATACAAAAAGTCTGTAACGACCACTACTCTCATTCCTAAAAATAGAAGTAAAATGATAATGCCTTTAAAATATTAGAGCTTTTAGTTATTATTGTCTCGTTATTAAAATTCGTCTGTACTTCAAAAAATATTTAATGATGAGCCTTATTAAACTTCTTTCATTACAGTGATACTATTGATCATTGTAAATATGAAAATAAGTATAAATTAATTTAAGTTCACACAAACTACATTGACTTAGTAAAATGATTTATTGTTAGTAAAGTTTTTAATATTTTTTTTACTACAAAATAATCTACTTGAGAAGTTTTAACTGGCCATTATAGCAAATTCTCGATGAATATGTTTAAGGTTAAAATAATAAAAGAATCCATTATTACAAGGAGAATTTAAATGAGGTACAAATTAGGTCGATAGAATTACAATTAGATAGAGCAGTAGCAACCAACTGGGCAAGGCTCGTTATCGAATGAAACACAATTGCTGGAGGCACTATTCCATATTGAATAGCTTTATCGGAAATTCAATAGAAATGGAATTAAAGATCGCTATAAGGATTCTCTCAAAAACTGGTCACGACATTAAAAGATCAGTTCTGTCTCGAGGCGATGTTTAGGAAAATAAAAAGACGACTTCCTTAAATTGATTCTTTACTATTGATGGTCTATGGCTCTCCTTCAAATTTGAACAACTGTTAGTGACCATTTTTGTAACTTGTATAAACTAAACAGATTAAATTAATTTAATATTTATACTTTTTTTTCTAATTGTATAAATAATGTAGGTAAACTCAAAAAAAAAATGTTACGCCTTAATAAACAAATTTTATGCATAACTATTAAATTAAAAAATTAAATTACCTCTGACTGGAACTCTAACAAATAATTTAAGCAATGCCAGTGTGTATGGTAACGATTTCGATTTCTCTTTTCGGTTCTTCACAAGTATAGCTAAAAGCCGTCTAGATAAAATTAACTTTCAAACAAATAAAACTTCATCAGAATCGGTGTGTTATCTTGGACGCTACGGTGCCAGACAGACATACAGATACAGACGTTAAACTTATAACACCCTCTTTGTAGCATCGGGGGTTAAAAATACGTGATTTTAGTAACATCGCCCTTGATTTTTTTGTAGGAATAGTATTGAATAAGAAATACTACTTTAACAAATTTTATTCAAAAAATAACACGCAAGCATAATGAATTAAAATACGTTCATCAATTTCGGAATATCTGGCTACACAAATTTATCGGAGCTGCGGTTGTGTTCAGTCAAATGCATTGTTCCAAAATGGAATTGCAATAGCTGTATATTAATCCCGATAATTCCTAAAAGTTATTTTATCTAACTGTTAATATGGGGTTTATAGGATCATTAGCCAAGCGCAGCCTAAACCGAATTAACCAGACTTACAAAATAATGAGTTTTGTTGCAGGCACCACTGTACCTACGATTAGATTCCGTTCTATTGTGAAAAAATGAGAAAGGATGATAACTATTACTGTATAACAATACGCGCATTATAATGCACTCGAAGCAGAACAGTGCTTTGGGCTTGTGACTACGGCATCAACCTACGCCACTTTGTATTGTGTTCAAAGACTGACTTTTATCGATATAGTGGGTATTAAGTTATTAACGACGTTGCTGACTCTATTAATATTGACTTCTCATAACTGACAAATGAACTTAAAGTAAAAAGACTTTCTAGATAACTTTTATGTTAGTATTTCTTGCCACAAGTCTCTAATAGAGCTTATCGATAAATATTAGTGACTTATCAGTTACGAGTCGAAGACTCGACTTATACTCGAGTTACGAGCACTTTTCTGACGAGATCGATAATAATCAACTTCTACAATATAACCAGATGTCTTAGTCCTTAATTGTACAAAAAATATAATTTCGAAAGATAATATTTAGTTCAAATTCTGATAAATTCTAACTTCAGATAAATATAACCTGTAATTCTCATCCAACCTTTATTTCATAACAGATTTTAACAGATAATATCTATGGATTAACTTTAATCAAGACTCAGCTCTATTTTAATAACATTACGAGAAAATTTCATTTGAATAGGAGGTTTAAAGTTCAAAGAGATAAACGAGGGTAAAAATATTAATCAAAGGAATGAATCAAATAATTTTATAAATAATTAATGTTATGACTAGTTACAAATACTTGCAACCTTGATAAGATATATTTGAACAATTTATTAAGAGTACTGCGCAGTAACCCTCAAACAACAATATTACATATAATATTGCCTCAGGCCGGCTGTACCTGAGGCTTGAGATCTAGGAGCAGGTTTAAAAACGTCTTTTACTATGCACTAACTCTCACCTCCACCGCTCAATCTCGCTACAGAATATCATGGAAATAAAATACATTACTGACAATAATGAAGACTTAACACCACGCCACCAAAAAACGCTACACTATTGACAAACTAGCTCAATCCTATCGGAACGATAAGTTATAATTGTCTACTCAAAATGAACTAATACTAATTTATAAATGGTATTGCTAACAATTAGCTATAGAACCCCGAAAGTTAAATAAAGTTCTGTAAACAAAAAGCATTTTGTTAAATCCGAAAAATGACAGTTTCAGTAAAGATAGACTAACAAATTTCTGCCTGTATTTCCTAATATCAATAGCACTTTTATTTTAAATGTTGCACTCTAAAATAATTCGCATGCGATCGCTCGTTTCATTTTAAAATAATCGAGTTAAAAATGTATCAGATGTAAATAATAAATAGTGGAGGATATTTTTAAAATAGAATACATAACATTCTACTTTCATTGCTATTTATAAGTGAGTATTTAATAAACAAAAAGCAATGGAGATAAGTCAATGGTATATCATCAACGATATAATAAAGCCACTTGATGGAGCTGCATATTAATTAATATAAGAGATAAGTAGGGCTAGGTTTATTAAAAATGGATCGATATGAAGTGAGAACGAATATGCGGCAACGCGGCCGACCGACCATGCTAGCTCGTTAACACCTCAGAACAGTAAGTTATTTATAAATATAAAATCTATACGAATACATAAAAGAATAAACTGACTGGCTTGACGTAGCTGTTCGTGGACCACAAAATTTCATGTTAGTTTCTTTTACATTGTAGGTGAGTATTGCGAAAGATTTAAAAAAAATAAAAAGAGATGGAAGTTTTCTATAAATTATAGATTAGGTTATTCTTTAATCTTTAAATTGTTAGTCTCACTAAAACTTGAGAACGACAGAACCGATTTCGCTTATTTTGGTTTGAATTATTTCAACTCGAAAGAAAACATTAGATTGGTTCTATTTTAAATATCATCATTAATAATATACAAATTAACGAAAATGGTATGTTTACCTATTGAAGTGGCAAAAAAAAATATAACAGACAATCCAAAACGAAAAAATATAAACAGAAATATAATGTTTGTTTTTTATTTAATAAACTATACAAAATATAAATAGAAGTTAATCCATTCAAACAAAACAAAAAAAATTCTACATTGCGTAATGTAAAATATACATAATATCCAATTTTAATAGGGGCTATGTTCTAAAATAACTGATGCCATATCTAATTTGATATAATTTATCTGTGACCTGAGGTTAACGCCGAGATAGGTAACGGTAAGTTTCCACCGACCTCCAGCGTCCAATTAGGTCGCGGAGTTATTTTGCACTCTATCTGGTAATTTATTATCATTCTAAAGTGAATATTTAGAAGTCACTCCTAAAGATTAAAGCGAATAAAACATTAACAAACCTGAATTCGGCTCCAGTAGGTACCTGAGTAAAGATATTCGTGCTACGTACTAACGGCTAAGTCTGTTCGTGTGCTCTGAATATATATTACTTTATGAAAGCGCCTAGCCTAGGGTAATTTTCTTTAGGAATATGCAAAGTAGCTACAACTGTGAAAATATAAATATGTGTTGATATGTTTTATTTTATATTAAAAGGATATACATATGAATAGTAAACAGCATCTTTCAGAACGAAAAATAATATTGTAGAGCACATGTTTATTACTTGCTAAGGTGTTTAATGAAATGTAATAACGTAGCCTTATCACTTCGAATCTAAAAAACTATTTTGTTGCTCAATCTATTTTTAGTTCACCTTAGTTTTAGAAACTTAGTGTTTTATTGGTGCGGTTGTTCCATTCGACTCTCATGCAGATTAAATCCCTTATAAAATTTCATGTACATTTAACCAACCGACTTTCCTCTTCACATTTGCTTTAAAAGAAATAAATACTATATTCGATTCTAAACCGATCTTTCTTTACCTGTTAAACAGAATTAGTATCCGTTTAATATATTAATCAATCTGCTTCTGTAAGAAATATTGTAATTCCCAATTAGTATGGTCTTATAACTTAAGAACCATTATAAGTTTTGCAATAGCTCCTAAATATCGACTTCCATACAATCTTAGGGAATAAGTATACAAGTTGTTGCAGCAATGAACTTTGCTGGAGACCTGAAAAGTTGTAAGAGCGGTAAAAACTCGTTACGCCAAATCGGCCACTAAAACTCGCGAAGCGAAAATTCTATCCAACTTCAATTTACTTTTATTGTCCCTACTCTTCCTATTCTTGAAGGGAAACTTTTTTCCTACGTTTTACAGACACTCTAAACACATTATTTATACTAATTCTTAAGAACGCTACGTCGGAATTTAACGTTCGAATTTCCTTTCTTTTACTATATCAAAGGAAAATGGCAAGAATCTCTTTTGCAATCAGGTTTAATCTTTGACTTTGGGTCTTAAATTTTGCTTCCTTACATTTGTGAGAAAAATGTTCAGAATCACATATTTAATACGAACCATTTATTCTATTAAATTTAATATTTTATTTTTTATCATAGAAATTCGTTAACAATACAAAACTTTACTAAAGTATGGCCCTCATATTGTTAGCAATTTATAGCTGCATTTTACAAATACTGCATTCTGGCAACACCAAAATCAAACGATTATGACATAAAAAAAAGATATGAGCTAAAACTAGTAGATCGTTCGAACAGTAAGGTGGGCCCTGTCTCAATAGCTTCAATATCCTACAATTTGTCATCGACAAACGAAGCCAGATACTTTAGTAAGAACATAATAAAATGTAGTGGATAGACGCAAACTTCTTTGCACAGTAGTGTTTGCAGTTTAAGAACATTAATAAAGCATGTGCAGGCAAAATGTCATTAATTAGAAAAATGACTTTCCCAGGTCGTGTTTTGCTCCTATTAATCATCCTGTGATCGACAGCCATTGATTACAGATTAAACATGCATTTAATAATAGACTAATCGTTCATTTGCGTGCTAACTCAATATTCGTTTTATTTTTAATATTGCTCGTTATGTCCAGTGTTATAAAACAAACTAATTCTATATTTATTGAGGGCTGGCTTTGCTGATGATATTACCATTATTTATTGCTTTTGTCAATAAAACCCTAAAAACTGCAAGAATGCAACGTGCTGAACATATTAACATATTATGAATTAATATATTTTATTATATTGTAAATATTTCTCTTAATAAGCAAAACGAGGAAAACCAACGACATAGCAACAAAGCAAAAGACCTTGAATTCAGCAAGCAGCGCATCTCATGTAAATCAGCTGCCTGAAGACGTGATGTCGTTTTCAAAATTACTGACATTGCACTTTCGTATTTACAGTTGCCACTCGATTTTACATTATCCAAACCATGTGCATCATAAATAAAATTTAAAGGTTCTGATTATATATTAGATAATTAGGAACTAAATGCAACCGTAATTTAATGTGATTAATGAAGAAACACGGTATTTAAATTCATTCAAAAGTAAATATCACCTGTTATTTTTTTTAACTAAAAAGACTTACGAAAATGTCCTATAAATTTTATCTTCTCATCCCATTAAAGTTACTCATCCGAAAAAATCAAAAATTAAACACAACGTCCCTTTAATAAAACGAGAAAACTCATTTTCTAAAACATGCTTAAGGTCCGCTTCGTAAAGAAACAATATCAAAGTTTATTATTCATCACTTTTATATCGCGCTGAAATCTGAAAAGGGATTTTCATAAAGCACAATATCTTGCGGTTTTCCTTATAAATGAGCTTTAATAAAAACAAATAAAATAAATGTCAAGAACCCGGCAAATGGAAGCGAAGCAATTGTATCTCGTCATACTTTTAATTTCGTCTGAGGAAAAACAGCTTAGTCTCCTAAACAATTCGCAATGAAAGGCTTTAAGAGTTTTGATTGTTTAAATAAAAAAATGTTAAACGTTAATGGCGTTCGTCTTTTCAGTGACTCGGAGCATTTAGAGATTGCCCATTAAATTGGCTTTGAATTCCGTCTTAGATTTACTCAACAATAAACAATTGTACCATAAGATTTTGCCTTAGTAATCCAGACTTATAGATGCTACATCAACGAAATTAAATAAGTATTCTCATCATTGACTTAACAATACCTTTAAAACATTGTCTCGAAAAAAATATATACTCTGTTATTTGGTCATAAGTCCAAGATACTATTATATCGATGGACAGAAATGGTTTAAATCATGTATATAAGACATCCAGGTAATGTTGCGTCAAATAGCTCAAATTTGTGTATGTGTAATTCAAATTGTTCACTTATATTTATGTTTGATAAGTGTAGTGAAAATTGGGGACTGCATATTACGGTCCTTTCAGCTGCTTTAGCGTTAGAGCTGGACGTGAGGTGCTTACTGATGAACGATTAGTGTTACCGGTTATATGTTACCGGAAACACATGAAAGTTAGGAATTACACATAATCCATACAAAATTTATACAAATCAGATTTATGGAATTTTAGTATTTATCCACCGACAGCGGCGGATATCTATATATTGATACACTACTAACTTCTATCTGCGAAATTTATATTTTCTAGTAAGGTAATTGATAAGTTTATAATATTTTAAATTTTAAGATTTGTACTTCTTACAAATTATTGAAAAGATTAAAATTATTATTAACTAATAATATTTGATAAATTTTCTACCTATTGTACACATTTTTTTGAAACTGTATAGAAAGACGGATTCCACACATTTCCAATGACGTAATATGAATCCCTCCCCTCCTCCTCAGAGAAAAAGTTTAGTAAATTCGAATAAATTTGCTTATCTTTACAAACATTTACTATGGGGCCAATCTTGAAATCACTAATAATTTAGATGTTGCTTACAAAAATATCATGTAACAAAAGGAAATAATCCCACAATTCATACATTCTTCACTTTCTCCGTCTTTCATCTATATCAACTTACCCCCCTTTCGCGACGCTCTTGGTATGTGTATATACTTAGTTTATGGGACAGAGAATGCTATAAGCAAGAAATTATCCTTGAAAGTTACGGGTTTTTAGGTAATAGTAGTCGTTAACATCATGTATTATTTTATTAATTTAAAATGATCATTAAAAGTCATTAACACCGAAACCTACAAAATATGAAGTAGTTTAGTCATCCTCGTTTATTTACATCTTCTTATTAACATCTTTACTTACTTTATTTTATAAAGTATGACTTCTGAAACCATAACATATTATAACATAAAACTATTTCTATATATTCAAAAAAAAAGTCAGTTTAACAATATTGCAACGGAATCTCCATAACTTAGTGAATTGGAGTATCCCGAAACAAATATATTGTATATAAATATACTGTACTTGTACATAGGAGTTGTTACAAATACAATAAACATTCAGAAATATATTTCGTGCTATTTTCAGAAAATTGGCTATCATTTAAACGTTACGCGTTTACACAATCTATCATTATTAACGGAATCCGATTCGTACCTACAATGGATACACGGTGATGATTTATAGATTGGTTCTGACAGCCGTGACAATGTGTTATCAATTGTTATATCTAGATACTAATAAGAATAATTACAATAGGCAAAATAACAATTTTTGTTACTATGCAGTGTGAGTACCTCTGCGTAGTTGATTAATATGCTTTATTAATTATGAGAATAGATGTTGATGTCTAGATATCTTATATCTATCTATCTATATCTATACCTATCAGAGAATTCGGTGATACACGAAGTTTCATCTACGTTTAACCTTTCAGCTTTCTGAACTGTATTGGATTGAAATGGAATTACAATAAGAAATGGAAAAAAACGATAATCTATTAACATACCAATGTAGTAATTAGGAAAGAAAAACCTATTTTCAGCCCAAAGTTTTTAGAATATAATGTCTAAGCTCATACAAAAATAAATGCCAAATCTGACTAATTAAGTGTCGGGAAAACACATTTTTTTTTCGTTCGCGTAGTGCGCAGGAAACGCGTCTTCACTTTTATAAGCATCTGTAAGTTTTATTAAATTATTTAAAGGGAGTTTATAAATATTTAATTAGCAACACAGGCCTGCGACCCCACTTGACACACATAGTGGAAAGATAAGGGAGGTATTTTGTATTATAAAAAGATGACTTACGCAATAAGGTTCAGTTGTTCTCGGTAAACGGTTAAATATTAGAGTCAGGTCGAGCGGTGATGGAGTGTTGATGTATTGTAAATCTTTCATCTCTGCTTCTTCATTTCTTGCCTAATTTCTATGCTTAAAATATATTATCTGTATTTTATAAAGAACTATTTAGGGAATAGTACGTATCATTAATTCTTACGGGAAGAATCTTTGATCAGATATTTAAGGAATTTAAATTCAACTAAGGAGAGCAAGGCAAGCAACCGTTTGACTTGATCCGGCTAATTCCATTCGGCTACTTGAAATTTCCTCTTGCTAATAAATTTAACTACCGTATATATGGGATTTTATCCTCATCTCTGATTCAATCTTTTATCGAACAGGAAAAATTGATATAACAATTTCAAATCTATTTATACTTTACTGTCTAGTACAATGACTACGTTTCATATTTTCAAAACCATTCTGTCTGATTGATTGCATACCACAATATATGTACTTGTAACTTAATAACACTTAATATTTCCAACGCACTTGCTCGTAAAGTGGCATTTATTTCACTGTTTTTGTAAACGTAAACAGTCCCATAACACACGCGTGCTTTTCACTTTACATTACCACTCTAGTGCGGATATGGATGATATAAGAGAATAATAAGAGGACCGTGCGTCGCCGTGGTTTGAACTATCTACACGTACATATGTTTGTTTGTATAGTACTTTCTATATATGTATAGATTGTTTAATGCATGACGATGCTGGCGCGTCTACTACATGGGGCATTCCACGCGAAGCGGACAGATAAAAATAATAAGCGAGCCGTGCGACGCCGCGGATTGAACTATCTATATGTCGGGATTAGAGGACTGTCGTCATAACAAAGAAAGCGATAGATTCGCCACATGCGCATGTTGCCTGCACGTGCCGCCTGCATGTGCACCTTACGCCACCTGGTCGCACAGGTGTGCGGAATAAACAACACGTGTTATGCAGGTGGTCGAACAGGTGCGTTTCAATTATAAGTTTTGCTATAAAATGCCGAGCGCGTGGCGGACTTAGGTAGTCTTACTCGAACCGCCGTAGCAATCGGATCTCCTCAAAGATGGACCTCTCCGACTAAGGATCATGTGATGTCTTATTTATTGCGAATCCCTATATTGTATTCAGATGTGTTAACACATCTTAAGTTAGGTTTAGATTAGGTTAGCCTTAGGTTAGGTTAACCTTGTGTTTGGTTAGGTTTATGTTAGTCTAATCCTAGGTTTAAATGAAACCTGGGCAGTGGAGGCGAGTGTCGTGATCACTTAAAGGAGCTCCTTAAGCCTACGCCTTGGTCACAAGTCCAAGACACTGCTTGTGTTCCTGTCATAATAGTTCCTGTCTAAATAATACGAGATCGTAATGTTTAATTATTCCCTGACCGTGGCCATCCGATGTGCACATATGATGTTTGTTAAATGATTGTACATTCTCTTTTAAATTTGTATCCGACATATACATATGCTTGTTTATGTGGTTGTTTCTTTGTTTGTCTGTAAGTCTGTATATTTTAGTAACACACTTAAGTTTTTTTTCCTCGCAAATGTGTTTAAAACGTCGTATGTGCACTCGTGTGCTTTGAGCATTACAGTCGAAGTGGAGGGGTGTTGCAGTTGAGTCGGAGGCGAGGGCGTAACTGAGCCGAGAACTTAACACACTTGTATCATACAGTACTAACTCTATTTAATGAGTTCTTCTTTATTACATACTAGTGAACCGTTGCTTTCTCTACTATCAATAGCATATAGGCGATTAATAGAAGATTTATGTTATAACTTGAAAAAATATTAATTTTATTGTTTCTCTAATTTTTAAAATATTTTCTTCAAGAAACAAATTAGCAACCAAATTTCTATACTATTTATTTTTTGTAACCTTCACTGCCAGACTAATGTAGCATTGATATTACGCTTTCAGCAAATCACAAAGGCATATATCTTGTCCGGCTGCTTCATTATCAAGTGACAAATCATTAATACCCTATACTATGTCCATTAATGATTTGTGTCGGCACTAATGACTGCGAGAATGCGATAGTACAACCATAGCCCTGCTACAATCATACGCCTCTGAGACCGACATATTATTATTAATGAAGCTATTATGTATGTAAGTGCTATTCATCAGATTATATGTATCAAGCAACAAGATATATTATTGCCAAACTCCTATTAGTGTTACAAAATATGTGTTTGCCAAAAATTGAAATCCGTTCAGGCGTTTTTGTTGATTGAGTAGCAAACATCCAAACTCCAAACAAACATTTGTGAGATATAGATTATATTTACAATTTTCTGACACCAAAATGACGTTGCCACAAAATAGCACATCCTAGTAAATATAGATTCTGTAATTAAAAACAATTTAGAATTTACCGATACCTTTTATCTTCGTAATAAAATCAAGATAATTCAATTATATCCCCTGTCCCGTAAATAATGAATTCATAAGCTTCATTTAAGGAATGAGCTTAAACAGTAAATATACGCTTAATGCCATTTATCGTAATTTATAGCAAACATAATAAAACCCTTAGGGATAATATTTTCTTGTGCTAAAAGTATAATGAACTTGGCTGAAAATTTAAATTTATTCATCCTGCTTACCATTATTAATTTTCATAAACGATCTACCTAATGTATGAAAATAATGTTAATAATAAACGTTAATATAATATTATCGTTTACATATTTGGAAAAGCCGTACTTATTAAGATGTGTTATTATTAAATATATTTGACCAAAAAAATTTTATTATAGAAACTTACTTGGTAATTAGTCATTTTTAAAGCAATGTCAAACTGTAACACTCACGTATTGTTCTGGTAACTTGGTACTACACTTTCAATCGCATTCGTCAATCTTCTTCCGCCAGTGGACGCGCGTGCGGTCCAGTCGAGTCGCATGTAGGCCAGACTTACCCCTCTCCTTCTCCTAACCTCATAAATACTGCGGATCTGGTGGACTGTGGGCTCTTGCTTAGGTTCCGCTGAAACCGCAGCATTTTTTCTTAACTCCCCCTCCCCACTCTATCTTCGAGGATGCAACGCAGCGGCAAAACAAGAGGATATCTATTGTTTTGCCGATGACCATGGTCGATGGTGGGCACTTACCATCAGATGGACCATCTGTATTACACCTTATCAACCATAAAAAAAATAGTGTCGGTGAGTACCTTCCTTTACCTATACTCAACTTATACGATACTGACTGAATTACGATGGCACGCCCGTCATCTCACTCTGGTTTAAATCTGGTAACGCGGGTCCTGACCCGCAAGGGGCTTCCATCCTCCCCTACAGCCTCCCCAAACCACGCAGAACTGATTACTCATCTGCTCTTAGTACTGCTTTGATATACTGATAACTACTAGTCATACTGATTTTGAGCACGATTATAATCTGTATAATCTTAAAACTGAATACAATTTAAACAGTTAATAAAATTCACTTACTTCACCACTACCTTACTTTAATCGCGACCGAGAGAGGAATGATACTGTACTGCAGCAATAAGTATGCACATGCAATTGAGACAGAAAGCAGGGCAGCGCCGTGGACTTGCGACCAAGGTATAGGATTAAAGGCCTTTCGCTGCTAGAACACTAAGCACAGTAACTTTAATGGACCTCAAGAAGAACCTTAACCACGCTACTATAATACTAGCTTCTATGTACATTACACGAAAACACCAGAGAGGATAACTCCAATCTGTCGCACTAAAGGTAATATATTGTCTAGACGTAGGTATACTTGAAATAATATAAAAAGAACTACCCGATAACACTAATTTATAAACGGTGATGATAACACTAGTACATACGAGTTTCGATACATTTTTTTATGTAACTATATAAGAGAAAGAGAAATTACTTTAAAGGAATATATATATATGTATCTAATAACTAGAAGCGGGAAAGTTGAAAATTACAAATCCCAGTTCATTTTTAAAACCGCATTAAAATATAAAATTTAGATTCGTTATGGTAACTAATCTCCACGTCAATTTTTAACAATTCATCTTGAGTGCGGGGGCGGCAACAGTTCAGAGTGGTGGCCGGATTTTAAAAGTCATTTTTCACTCGCCATGACGTAATCGCTTATGAACTCTTAGCTTTTTATTTGAAAAGTGGAGGAATTTTCATATTCAACGTTTTATGAGCTCCTCCGGTGAGGAAACCACGCGAAAAGGCCGGACGCACGCCACGTACTCGGCTAAATCCTCGCTACTTTAACATTTCAAAACCAAATCTTTTATTTAATATCTAAAATGTTGAGTAAATGTTACAACTTTGCAAGCACTTTCTAATTTTGTATAAATATTTTGCCAAGGTCAACTGGCCTTTTTATTTTGTATTAAACATTGTTTGTCATTTTCAAAAACTATTAAGTTTAAATGGAATAACTGAACTACGTTTCCCTTTAGAATATAATCTTAAATATTCATCGGGTCTTCCTACAAATATCATAAATAAATAATAAATATATATATAAACGAGTTTAAGTTATACATCGCCTGTTTCTGATAATTTCACTTGTAGGTTTTTTTGATTTTTATGATATTTAATTGAAATATAAATACAATGTTTATTGTCTAATAGTAATACTACTTATAAAATGATAAACTAATAAATAATCTACTTACTAAAAATATGATATGCGTCCTATAATTTTTCGACATGTTACTAAATAGTATTTACAATTTAGTACGTTATTCTATTGAAAACGGTAGCAAATTACTGAAACGGAATTTAATCTCTTTTTACGTTATGGGACTCTTGCTTTGAATACTTTGAAGCGGCAATGAACTAATGAAATAAAATTATTTACACTATAACAAAAGGCTATAATTATTTTAAGTTATATCTAAATAATAATATGTAGGTAATTGGATCAACTATTCAGATAAGTATGCTAAAAATACAGACGAACAAAGTCTCTTTAAGATTTTACAAAATGTTAACAATACCTTCGGTTCAATAACGGTATTAAGAATAAAGCTTAGCATTCGCCTATTCAACAAATATTCATGAATTGTATTCAGAGAATGGTGAAGAGTCGTTAAATGCATATATTGTACACACTCCGTCCAGCTGTAGTCCGTTACATGTCCTATTCTAGTGATTTTAACCAAAGAATAAACAGAATTGCACGAACTCGTAACTGGAACAAAAACCAAACTTTAGTTTTTCATATATCACAATTTGAGAATAAATTTATATCTTTATTACTAGTCTACTATTGCTAGTATTTTAATTCCACGTTTTAATCGTCATATTACTATATCATTTATGGCAATATTTTGCGTAACTGACCTACGGAATATATATTCGACGATAGATGGCGTATGTAGTATATTAAATCGCACATTCATTCTCAAGAGCTACTTTCGAATTTATAATATTAGTAAGAATAGTTAGGAAGTCAGGATAATTAAGAAATAATACAAATCAGTTTGTATTTCGTATGTCATTTATTAAACTAAAATTTGAGGACAAGCAACTTCTTGAAAGCAAAGCAAAGACAAGCAAATCTTTGAAGTGTAATGACAAATTGTATCACCCTTGGGATTATATTTTCCATTTCCAAAAAAATCATCAAGTCATCCCCGCAGTTACTTACTGTAGTGCAAGAAGGTTATATTAAATTTAATACAGCACATTATATAATATCAATAAATTTGTTGAACTAACACTTGGAGACCTTGCTTCACAAAACTAACCGCGGTATGGATGCACTATTAAAGCAATTATGTACCACTAAAAGATTAAAAGTAACATATTCATATTTATTTGTCTTTACAAATTATAATAATTTAATCTTTGACCCAAAGACAACAAACATATGCGAGTGACGGCCATGTTATTGCCAGCCGCTAAACCAACTGAGTACCAGTTAGTCACCGTGCCCTGTCACTGCACACATCCCTGTGATTAAGATTCATTACCAGTGTAACAGACAAATGAAAATGAGTATTTCAACCTGTTTGTTATACTGAAATCCTATTTATTACACGTAATGCAAAATAATGTAAAGCTATAAAGGACAATGTCACAATTGGCCTACAAACGGAATAACATGTTATCATAACGAAAATTACTCATTTATTTTTAATTTTATTTTAACTCTAAAATCTCTTTGATGTGCAAAACACACAGATTGCGTTTAGCTGGTGCATGTCTTGAGTACAATGGGGGTATTATTATATGGCTTTGGTAACATTAATGATATGGAGACTCCATTACTCATCTCGGTTACGAGAAAATTATAGTTCACCACTTCTTAAAATATGTGCAAAAGCCTGAAGTGTCCTTCGGTTACTGAAAATCGATTCTTAAGTTTTAAAAGACCAGCCAACCAATCAGCTCAGAATGCAGTTAAATATCTGTTTTGTAGCAGCAGAGTTGGTAAAACTCAATAGTCGCTGTTTTTAAAAAAAGCTATTAATTACATAGTCTGTGTTCTTTCTCAGATTTAAAAAATCAATGATTAATTCTTTAAAATTATTGTTTCAATCCAATCAGATTTCTTATTGCTGTATGGTTAAATATTCATAATATATTAAATAATAATTTCTAAATAATTGAATGTTAAGAAACAAATATTACCATTTAAAAATCATTTTACCTAGCGAAACTAGGACGTGGGGACTAGTCTCAAAATATATCATGTACTTCAAATAATTGTTCTTTTTTTCTTAATTAAATTAATTTTTAAAAAGTAATTTATATTATAATATTTCACACATAAATAGCAAAAAAATACATCAATAATCCTGGAGCAAAAAAGCAGACAGATTGGTTAACTTGGGTATCCACAAATATCAAAATTATTCGAACTCAAACAGAAATTTCATAATCTCTTGTGAAGTTACGGTTAAACAATGAGATTGAAGCTGTCAGGGGTCTATCCCAAAACTTCATAATGTCTTATCTAATTGAAGGAATAAAGGGATTAATACAATTATGACCTATTCTCATATATTCATCAAAGGAATCTGAGGTCATTTTCTGCCAGACTTGAGAATATACGCTGTTTAATCTATACTTATAATAAAATCGTACATACTGTGTCTGTATATTGGAGATTTTAACAAAAAATAAGTAATAGAACATATAAAAATACTTTTTGAATTTTTTGTCTGTTTGTCGGTTTATCGGTTTGTTTGTGCACGCATGTCGTAAAAACTTTTGAACCGATTTGAATGAAGTTTAATATACAGATACTTTATATAACTGGATTAAAAAATAGGATACAATTTATCGCGGAATAACACACATCACAATTTCTGTAGAGCTGAGCGTTGTTAGTGTTACATACATAGTTGAATTGATATGAGTAAATGAAATAATTAATTTGTAGCTTGAAACAACATTTAGGATACATTTATCCCTGGAGTTCCTGTAGGGTAGGAGGGTTTAATTCGTGTAAGAATTGCTGTTATAATAGAAATGAAATTGTCTACACATATAGTTAGTGTAACTTGATTAAACATATAGTATATTTTTCCTGACACAAACTATTGTTCCTGTGGGGTGAATAGTTATTATTCG
Source organism: Limenitis camilla (assembly GCA_905147385.1). Classification (NCBI taxonomy): domain Eukaryota; kingdom Metazoa; phylum Arthropoda; class Insecta; order Lepidoptera; family Nymphalidae; genus Limenitis; species Limenitis camilla. The sequence goes on along the minus strand of LR990230.1, from coordinate 9,581,161 downwards.
TGCAAGAACAAATAAACAGACACGAATGAAATTTGATACATATAAAGTTTTTAAGTTCCTGTGAGATAAGGAATTATTCTTATCAGAAGAACTAAAGAGATAAGCATGAAATTTTATACACATAAGTTTGTAACATGAATCGTAACTTAGAATACCTTTATCTTAGAACAAACTTAACTCTACGTGGACAAGAGGGTCACGCCGGTCGACTAGTCTTTAATATGATTTTATAAAATACAAGCGGCCTGCCCTCGCTTCGCTCCGGGTATTTAAAGCAATATTATAATTGATGTCCCTAAATCGTCACTCTGTAATTGTGTTTTTGTAATGTCCCTAAATTGTCACTCTGTAATTCATTATATGAAAAAAGAGTCAGAGAGTAAGAAAAAGTTATAAAAAAAAATAATAGAAATAAAAAGAAAAGAAGAGCGACAAATAATAAAAGAGGAAAGAGCAAAAATAAAAATGAATAGGTAAAGGACAGAGAGAGAGAAAGAGTAAGAGAGAGATATAATCGAAAGAAAGAAAGTGACAAGAGACTGATCATTCTGAACAGATAAAGAGAGAAAAAAGAGAGAGGATGAGAGAGAATGATAGTATATTAGAGGAGGAAAGACGCTAATACTAAAGACTTCTTTTAGTGAAAGAATTTTTAAACTCGGATTAGCACCAACAAAATGGCCATAATCTATTAAATAAAATATATATATGGCAACAATAAATCACTTTTGTCACTCACGAATAGTGTAGTTTTCTATCAGTGAAAAAATGTTTTAAATCGGATTTGTAGTTCCTGAGAAACTCTTCAATTTACAAAATGACCACCTTATGGCACTTAAATGGACATATCTTTTTAATTAGAGTATTTATGGCAACACCACATAGCCTATGTTACCCGGAAAGGATGTAGCTTCCTATCGGTGAAAGAATTTTCAAAATTGGTTCAGTAGTTTTCGAGCCTATTCGCATCAAACAATCAAATCTTTCCTTTTTATATAATAGTATAGATATAGACAAGCGGCCTGCCCTCGCTTCGCTCCGGGTCTTTAAACCAATATTAAAATTAATGTCCCTAAATTGTCACTCTGTAATTGTGTTTTGTAATGTCCCTAAATTGTCACTCTGGAATTCATTATTTGAAAAAAGAGAGACCCGAAAAAGATGTAGCTTCCTATCGGTGAAAGAATTTTCAAAATCGGTTAAGTACTTTTCGAGCCTATTCGCAACAAACAAACAAACAATCAAATCTTTCCTCTTTATATAATTGTATAGATATATATAACTTATACTAAATACGGATTTATTTATACGAAGGAAGATTTATTGCGCTCTTATCTTTAAATAAACCGATCAAATCCGTCGTCCCTCAACCCTTCCGACCAAAACCATTGATTTCGAAATACTCTCGATGCATCTTCTATTGACATCGATACATTTCAGAAATATTGATTGCGGTCAATGCTACGAATTTATCCATTAGATAAGATATTTCTTTATTTGTATTGGATATTTGTAATACAAGTATATTTAGGGGAAATATTAACTTACGTTTAGTGAACAAAGCAACTATTTTGGGGTATCCAATATATTATATTTATGATATAAATCCATAACATCATATATTTTTCATTTTATATAGCTACAGGTCCTTCGATGTTCTCAATCACAGATCACTATTATCGATGATGTGATTGCTTTACTTATAAAAATGTATTCGTAAGGTTGTTTAGTTGAGTAACTACTTTTTGTAATCAAAAATATAAATGTTAGCTACACAATATATTTTAATTAGATTATAATAAATAATTATCAAGTATGTATTTCGTGCATATTTTACTAGCTTATGTTACTAATGTCTGTCTTAAAATATAAAATAAGTAACAATAACTTTAACTGTATACATTTTAAGTAAAACAAATCTAGGTGGAGCGGTCCAACTTGTCGGTATTAACTTTATCCTAGCAGAAAATCAAGCTTTGAGTCGAGCAAGTACTCACTACTCAGTATATGAGGATCTAGGAATGGAGTCGTGGATGCGATATTCGGAAACAGACAAAGCAAGCCTTCTTTTCAAATGAAATTGTAGAGTATTTCAAGCATTGCTGCAATACGTGGTCTCGAAAACTATTTACTAAAATTGACTTTAATGAAATAGCGCAAAATAACATTCGTATTTATTTTTGTTAAAAATTTTTATCTTTGCCTCAAATTTTTCTGCAATAGAAAAATTTTATATGTTATCGAGAAAAATATGTTAAAATAAACACTCGCTAGGGTCATTCATTTCCATAAAGAAAGCAAGCAATTTGATCAAATCTATACTGTTTTTGTAAAAGGATAAAAAAACAAGTCGTACAATTAGATATCGATGATATATATTTATTCTTCTGGTTTAGATTATATTTTTAACTGTACGTCCAGTAAATAAATGTAAATAGTTATTTTTGAATATTTTTTTTTATGACAAAAAAAATTACTTATCAGGAAATCAGTAACCTTTTCTATTATAATCTAGTGTCTCGATAGAATAAAGGAATTTATATTTTGCTAATGAAGTTAGCAACACTATTGATTACTTTATATTCGATGGTAGTACGGACTTTTCATTTTATTCCAAGACTGTAACTTATAACCTCTATTCCGATAGACTTGAGCCAGCACCATCAAACGGAGCTCGCCTGGTGACCATTATGGATGTTCTGTGCTGTGGTGTGGCGTCGTGATGCTCAGTCTCTATTACTAAGGTTTGGATTAAGTTTTTAATATTGATTACTTGGTTTCCGGTTTTAGTGCAATTATTATCAATACATGTATTAGTAGTTTTGGTACTTAAGCTAGTAACCTAATGATACACAGCTCAGTACATCAGTCAGTCAATTGTCTAATTGTTAGCACATTAATGTGACACGACACCATCTTGCAATTGGCGTGTCTCGACAGGATAATGAGGTACCGTGACTTGTCACACCCATCTGCCAACGAAGAACTGGTAATTTCCTGAATGTGACGAACGCGTTTCCAATTTCAAACCTCAGTAAGCATTTTCGATCTTTGTTTTTAGCCTGCGTTTAACAGAAAGGCAATTAAGCCGGTCATGCATAAAGCTATTTTACGATTGCTGTACTGTATGCGCAATAAACAATGAACATATCTACAGAGAATTGACTAAACATCATAAGTCAAACTGAACACCTACAATAAAAGTGTTTGTAGAACTTGAGAACGTTCATTGATTGTTCTTTCAGAAACTAATCCTCGAACTATACAATTAACAGGACTAAAATATATAATCATTTAAGAAAAATCGTATTCACATATTTATAGTGCAGCCAAAAATGTTATTCAGTCGGTATAAGAGTTTTATATTAAGATATAAAATGTATCCGGACTTGCATTGATAAACTAAGTAACTGTCACACACAAGCACACGCGCGCGCACACACACACACGCGCAGACGCACACAGTAAATATCACAACTTAAGACAATATAACTCGGACAACTTAAGACTATATTAGTGAAAGGGGGGAGGGGGTGGCTATGGAAAACACTAAAGGGTTGTGTGAAATTGAATATAAAACTAAACCGATAACTAACTAAACATGATCTCTTACTATTACAGGAACCTAAGCAGTACCTTGGACTTGTGAACAAGGTGTTGATTTAAGAAGCTCCTTCGTTCAATGTTTACTTGTCAAACATCTAAAAAAAAACCTATCGAACCTCCCAATCAAACGAGTTATTAATATACGACAATGTATCTTATCTAAATAATTATACTAAAATGACATGGTTTTACCTAATGATCAATAATAATGTTAATGGTATTTATATTAACTTAGTTAATACGATAATACTTACCATTTACTAAATGTATCAAAAATCTCAGAATAAACCAAACTCGTAAAAAATATAATTGTAATTAAAAAGATATGAAGGATTTTAATAAATATTAACATCAATTTATAAGTGTAGAATATAATAATAATATAGTAATTAAAAAGCGTCTTATAGTGTAACTCCGTGCCCTCCACCAAAAAAAAAAATTGTTTATTTATTTCAACTTAAATATAAACTAAACAAATTCTGTGTAGCCATTTGGCAAAAATAATTAAAATTTAACAAAATGCTAGAAGTGTTAAAATTTAAAAAAAAATACGTTAAAATAAATGTTTCAAACATTAATTTTACTTTATTATTAAATGTACTTTATTTACACTTTTGAGTTGACAATCATGTTCCTGACACCAGTTGAAGGTAAAGTTTGAACTTGTCAACTTGTTGAAATACAATTCACATTGCGCGCACAATATTCAAGTTTTAAGAGGTAAATGTTTGTATTCGCTGCCATTGCAACCTGAAAATAAAAATTAACAGTGAAATTAAAGAAGGGTGCAATTAGTTATGTACATAATAATATTCTCTGTGCGATAGAGCGCAGGAAAACAGTTCATTAGTCAAACTTGCCAGATACTGTAACGAACACATCTTTGCGCAAATTATGAGGCTCTCAACTGAAAATGGTAATTTTGACCCATTTCGGTTGGAAGGCGAGTTGAAATCAGCTTGGGTATTCTATTCCAGGAGCACCTTTATTAATTTGTGCAGCCGTAATATCCAAATTAGATTATCATTGTTTCACCACTAATACGCAAAATATTTGTTACCCTATGGTATATAGTTTAACATCATTTACAATTCAGTATTTTTATCGCTAAAGTTGTAGGTTGTATCAATCTAATAATTAATAATGTGTGAAAATGCTAAATAAAAGGGAGAAGATACTTATTTCAAGTTGTGTTTATAATATTCGTGCAACGTAGCTACTTTAAATATCATTGAATTACATAATAAATCGTCAAAAATCACGTGAACCTTGAAAACAGGTAACAGTTCACTAACCTATGTTTATGATAAATCAGCATATTTTGCTCCACGTACTAGCTAATCAAACGCTATCAACACTGCTTTTAGCAATTTTCGTTACGATAACAGTATCAAGTGTTAACTTATAAAAATTTTGTAAACTACTTAAGTTAATTTAATCTGTTGTTAAATAAAAAAAACAACATTAAAATAAGATAAATACAATTTCAGCAAAGCAAATTTTATGTTACCAATGACTGAATTGATAAAATATGTTTATATTAAAAAGTATAGTAAATAAGAATATGTTTTTTTTTATCTTCTTGGCTAATTCTTCGAAGAGCATAATAAATCCACTGATAAGTAATTCACAAGATGAAGTAACAAAATGAGGAAAAATTATTTGGGTATTATTTATAAAAGTTACATCTCATGTTATTATATTTGTCGGAATAGGTCCGAACATCAAAAGTAAACACAGGGATTAATTACAATTAATTTATTAATTTAGTACAGAGTAATTAAGTATAGTAGATTTTATAATTATAATAATTGATTATAAATTAATCATAGTCCACCGTCAGATTAGTGGTATAAACCAGGTAATGGCAGTGAAGGCAGAGGCAGTCCAGCGGTCCGTGCAAGACGCAATCTTAAGAAATGCGTGCCAAATACAAATGATAAGCGGTTTATATACAGGTGGCGCGCATTCGGGAGTCGTTCCAGATGGTGCGACGTACACGTATCGCTAGCAAAGCTATCGCTTCTTTGTTATGTCGATTGTCCGACTTGTGGGGAGTCGTTCCAGGTGTCGTGAGATGTACTTGCCGCTAGCGAAACTATCGCTGTCTTTGTTATGTCGACTGCCCGACTTGTAGGGAGTCGTTCCAGGTGGCGTGAGATGTATGTGCCGCTAGCGAGAGTATCGCCGTCTGTGTTATGTCGACTGCCCGACTTGTGGAAAGTGGTTCCAGATGGCGTGAGATGTACGTGCCGCTATCGAAGCTATCGTTGTCTTTGTTATGTCATGTATGTAAATTCATGATTATTCTGTCGGGACGGAGTATTTATTTTGCAATCCCCCACTTCCTTGATATGTGTTTATCAGTTGGCCAACATTCAACTCATATCAGTCGTCCCAACATCAAGATCATTAACAGGATGCTACTCAAGTCAGTCGTACCAACATCAAGATCAAGTAACAGGATGGTACTCAAATTATAAGTGCATCAAATTATAAGTATATCATATAACATCATAATTAACACCACCTAATACTTTCACGGACTAGCTTTATAAATACATTTTTGTTTAGAATTAAATACATCGATTTCAGAGCTATTGAGTTGTGCAATAATTTCGTTATAAGTAGATTATGTATATATATTATAGGTAGTATAGGTATTATTTCTAAACACATTTAAAGTAAAACTTTTAGGGTAATGAAATTGTATCTAGTATTAATATTTATTTGAGAAGAGTCCATATTAGAATAAAGTATCTTATGGAGTTTTATAAAGTCTTTTACATTTTCTCTCAATATAACATTTTCGATTTTTTCAGTATGTACTCTATAGCAAGACGATCAAACCACTGCACAATATTCCACCATACTACGAAGTAACGCTCTGTATAGTAAGACAAAATAAATTGAATTTCTAAACCTCTCTGAAGTTCTAGAAATTAATCCAAGATTCTTTAAAACTTTACTTACTATAAAATGTGTAACTATTGCGAAAGTTTATTTGATGTTCAAATAGTACTCCTAAGTCCTTTATACTATGTTTGCGATCAAGAGTTTATTTGTGTATTACCATAGAACACTTTTTTATGTTAAGATGCATATTATTAGATTCCCAAACCCAAACCAAAGCGTAAGTCATTTTGGAGACAAAGAAATTAAATTATTACAATTTCTTTAAATATTTTTAGGTCGTCGAAGTTTTGACTCATAAGTATATCGAGTGATATCATCAGTGAACTGATCTGATGATGGAAGCCGAAGGCAGCCATGGAGACAATAATAAAACACCATCAAATTTGGTTTCATATGAATTTTCTGGACAAGTTATCGGACAAGTCCAGTTTCAAAATTTTTTTATTAACAACTCATAAAAAAATTCAATGAATTTTTTTTTTACTGGTTAATAATAATTATGTATGACAAACCGTATAAAAAGAATAATAAATACTTTTTTCACGTATAACATAGACTACTATATAAACATTTAATAATAATCATCATTCACAACGAAGCGCTGCAGTCATCTTCAAAACTTGTTTTTGTAATAGGCAGTGTAACAGGTTCGCTAGTTACATTATATTATTATTAAAATACAATTCAAAATTGTTATACATTTATATAGTATAAGCGGCATGCCCTCGCTTCGCTCCGGGTATTTGAAGCAATATTATAATTGATGTCCTTAAATTGTGTAGCTTTTCATTATTTACAAAAAAGAAAAGAGAAAGTGAGAAAATGTCATAAAAAAGAATAAATACAGAAAGAAAAGAGAAAAGAGACATACTAAAAGAGCGAGAAGGACAGAACAAAGATGAAAAATGAAAGATGAAAAAAAAAAGAAAAAATGAAAGTATAAAATAAGAATAGAGATAGGAATACTATACCTAGACTTCTCTTAGTGAAAGAAATTTTAAAATCGGATCAGTAGCATCAAAATTGTCATATTCTATTAATTAAACAATATAATTGGCAACACTACATCAGCTATGCCACTCAGGAAAAGTGTAGTTTTCTATTAGTGAAAGAATTTTCAAAATCGAATCATTAGTTCCTGATATTACTTCCTTTATTTAACAAAAGACCATTTAATGTCGTCCTACTAGCATGTTATTGGCCACATCGTTTTAATTATGATATCTATGGCAACAATTCACTGTCACCGATTTAAATGTCTTGTCAAAATGGCCATGTTATGGCATGTCAACACCACATAGCCTAAGCCATTTTCTTTCATAATTATAATATTTACGATACAACATATCCGATTGAGGTCATTGAAGCGCATACAAGTTCCCAAATTTGGATATCGATGTCTTCCATTGTTGCATAACTTTGTTATTTAGTAAAAAACATTGTCATAAAGAACACGTCCCAATAATAATATTTAGTTAAAAGCATCCAGCTCGTTTATGAAACATAACTTTTTAATATAATTTATGAAATTAGCACGATACTTTAATTTCTAATTTTGACTGTATATAAGAATGATATCCTACTAAGTTAAAAAAAAACTTAATTATTTCAGTAATACATTTTTTTTTAATTTTAGTCTAGTGTATCTAATCTTCCTTAGTTTCAATACCATCATCATAAAAATTAACAATTTTCTCAATGATTTTCCTTACATAGGCATTTTACAATGTCATAGCTAACCACAGAGTCGCTAAATAATATTGAGTTTATAGTCTTATCTTAAAAGGACCTAAAAATAAACAGAACAAATAAATAAACTCTAAATTATTTGAGACCTAGCCCAGAAAGTCTGGTTATACAAAATTAATTTCTAGTATTTAATTGATCAATTCAGTCAAGATTGGCCATGAAAACGTGTATTTTACAATAACCGAAACATACTAATTATTTTAAACTAGCGAGCAGCCCCGGCTTCGTACGGTACGTCTACTATAATATGCATGTATAATAAATACTCCACTTGAACTTGTACTATTGGTGAAAACCGCATCAAAAGCGTATTAAGCGTACAGACTGTAGGAAGCAACTTAATTTTAAACTATGTAAAGAAGACGATCATATATTCTTATTATATTACATTATATTTTTTTTTTTTGTAATTTCCTTAACCTTAACTCTGGCTTTACCAAGTTTCGGACGTAGTTATTCCTCGAAATGGTCCAAAGCGACGCGATGTCTTGTTTGCTATGGTAACAAGCATCAAGTCATAACAATAATGGATCTATTTAAAGAGCATCACCCGAGGAAACAGGTTAGTGCGAGTACGACGTCCGAGTGCGGTGTTCGACAACATGAAGCGTTTCATTTTTATATGTTGTAAGTTTTTTATTATTTTAAATTAGTCATATACGGTAATAATAGTATGAAGTTTTAATAAATTATTGTATTATTTTCTTTTATTTCGTAATAAATACTCATTAATTTTTACCGTTTATAAGTTGTTGAGGGTAAAAAATGAAATGATTTTATATAAGAACTTATCTGCCTTCCTTTGGCTAAAACTGTTTATATGAAATAAAACCTATATATTAAGTTATACTTGCACCTATATAACTTCGGAAACCACACCCAAAATCGTGCAGTAGTTTATGCGTCATGTGCATTCAAAAATATAAACTGACTGACAGAGAAAATTAAAAAAAAATAATTAGTTAAATTTTTATTATAATACTAGGGGCCCGACCCGGCTTCGCACGGGTGGATAATTTTTTTTAACATTTTGGCTCCCGCATTCTGTCGCTCCCTCTATCGCCGCGTTACTCGCTGCGCTGCGAGGCAATCCACACCGCGCCGGCGGCCCGCCTGGGATTATTTTTTATTTATCTTGATATTTTTATTTCGTAATATCTTTTGACTGGAATGTCCGATTTCAATAATTCAAAAAGTAATTAACAGGTATTGAAACAGTCTTGATTACGAAATAATTTATTTGGATAAGAATTAATACAAAGTTATGGAAAACATGGTCTGATTTTGATAGGCATTTTTATCAACTTTTAAAATGTAAAAAAGTAGTTATAGTGACTTAACTACAATAGTTGGACATATGGTCTCGCGGAGTTTTTTGTAGATATTGATACGTTCTATAATATTCTGAAACATTTTTTTGTTCTATCATCAATACTTTTCGCAGCGCATGCGATGAAAGATATTTTATGGCTAATTTTTTTGCACCTTGTGTTGGTTTTAGTGAGAATTTCTGGGGATCTCTAATTTTTTCTTGTAATAAATATAGCCTATGTTACTCAGGGATAATGTAACTTTCTAATGGTGAAAGAATTTTTGAAATCGGTCCAGTAGTTTTTATGTTTATTCGTTACATACAAAAATACAAATCTTTCCTCTTTATAATATTAGTATAGATTACGTACAGGTTAGGGACCTTAGTTATCAATATGAAGTTTAAATTATTAGAAGATATGTATTCTAAGAGTTTACCTTTTACCTCTAAATTAGGTTTAATAAAATCCTATAAGACTCTTTTAATTAATATAACAGAATACTCCTAGTATGTGGCTTTACGTTTACATTGTGTTTTCTTCGTTGAGTTTAAATTTGCAGTTCACATAGTTTTCATAATATACAAAAAAGTTTAGTATAAGTAACTTTAATCAACGTATATTAATTTATATATCTGACATATCGATAATTCTTAATGTAAATAAAAAACCGATGCTAAATGACCTTGTCCATGACCCTGGCTTGAACGTTTTAAGATTAGATTGCTTTTTGTATTAACATACAATGAATAATTCTTATGACATGTTGTTATTATTCAATAATAATTTTGTATAGCTGCATTTAGATTATTATGAGCGAGTTTGTATAATTATCTAAGTTTATTATTTATAAAAAGTTAATTTTTACCGAAAACACATTGTATGGGAAAGAATTTTTTCATTCTTACTCATAAATATTATATTACAATATCATATTATATTATACTACCACAAATGGAGGCAAAACTTAGTTTCTATAAAATAAATCAATAAAGAATTGAAGCAATGTTTTCATTCGTTACTGTATTTATATCAATAAATCAACGTAGCACGATAAAGGGAAAAATTGATTTAGTAAAATAACTCACGTCCGTTAAAATAAAATACCTACTTGCGCAATTGACAAAGCAAACAAGGTGTTTAGTTGTGCTATGAAAACGGAAATCCCCGGCAAATGTTTATACAATAAAATAATGAATCTATAGAAAAGTCTGCTAAGTGTATTCCAAGAACTAGTTCAATGATTTTCACTGTAATGGTATTTCGGTAAGCCTTTTGTGAAACACTAGAAACTAAACCTCACATCTTTTTAAATACGACATTTAAGTATAAGGATATTAAAAAATATTTATTTTAACAATCTCATGAAATTTTAAACGGGAATCTTTAAATAAAAACTTCATGAATTCCTTAACTAAAGCCTTCTTGTAATAAAAAAAAATTATGTATTAAAATACAACGTAAGTAAAACGACATGATTATATTGTATTATGATTAGAAGTAAATTGATTAGGAAACGATTGTGTGACATCGAAATGAGAATTCTCGTAGTGTTAGTATGCGTCACACTTTGAATACAATAATATTTATTTTGTTTTGAATATAAATAACAAGTCCTTGTAATTAAGGAAAACGCAAAGATAAATTATTATCATAATATAATTATCCAGTAATTGGGCTCGATATTATTGAACATAGATTCATAAAAATAGCAATGAAGTTATAAAAAGAAGCCCGTCTGTCTCTCTCTCTGTAAAGACCCATTTTCTCTGGAATCCGTGAAGGCATTAAGTTTAAATTAATGTTAAATATTTAAGCCTGTGGTCCTTTCAGCTGGCAAAAAATCAAACTTCAATTTCTCACAAGAATCAAATATCCCAGGCTTGCTCCTTTGACCTCGAAATACGTTTTTTGGCAACAACCAAGATCTACACACAAAAAAATGAGCTTTTACAAATTTAGGTTTAGACGCATTATTTGAGGAATACGAAAAATTATCAAGTTAAAATTAATATTAAACATATGTCTGTAGTTTCTTTAAGCTGGAAAAAAATCCAACTTTTAAGTGCAAGGATTCAATATATATGGCAAGCGGAAATGTTGTTAAATGACAACTTGTAAAAAATTTTAGGCCACTCCAAAAAAAGAAGGAGGTTCTGTATTTGGCTATATGAATTTTATTAATATATGTTCACCGACTTTAAAATTATTTAAGTGTAATTATTTTTTTAAACTTTTTATTGCATTTTTCATGAGAGATGAGTTTTATCATTTTTTAAGTAATTGTAAATTGAAACATTCATTACTAATAACGAGAGTCACACTGAGTGTTTTTATTAAAATTGTACGGAACCCTCAATATGCGAGTTTCGCACTTGGCCGATTTTTTTTATTATTACACTGATTTATACAAAAACCTTATCAGATCATGTAGGTATTTGATCGAATACATTAAATATGTATCATGCGTTACAACTTGTAATGCTAAACAAGTATACAATAGCACTTGCATTTATAAAATTAAAACTACCTAACAAGCCCTCTCTTCTCTGAGATACAATAGTTTCTATTTTTTTTCAAAAGTCTATCTTAAGTTTTTTCGTTATCTTTACAATATTCTACTCCATTTACCAACTGGAGGTTAAAAGTAATCTATCAAATCTTTCGTTAATCTGACTTTTCTTTCTACATTTTGTCAAAGTAATTAAATTCAAATTCAGCTAAAATATTACTAAATATGTGTTAAAATAGCTTATAATTGTTGCAGTGACGAGTCTTGCCGTTGCAATAATGGCAGACGAATCGAGTCTCCAAGATGTACTGAAAAAGGGCAACGATCAATTTACAGCTAAAATGTTTACCGTAAGTTTTAGGCTATTTAATATAAATAGGTTTTGAAATCCTTGCTCTTAATAAAAATATTGTGTATTTGTTACAGGAGGTAGCAAAGGCAAACCCCAGTAAAAGCTTTGTGTTATCTGCATTCTCTGTTCTAACACCGCTGGCACAAATTGCTTTGGCGTCTGCTGGTGAATCTCATGATGAACTTTTAGATGCAATTGGAATGCCTAATGACAACGTTGTAAGTTCCTCACTATCCCTACTTATACCTATTATTTAAAAAAAAATGTTTATTTGTAATTTATTAAGTAGGCAATGGATGGTTAATAATGAAATTTCTTTTTGAACTTTTAGACAAAATCGGTATTTTCATACGCAAATTCAAAATTGCGATCGGCTAAAGACATAACACTAAAGACTGCTAGCAAGATCTACGTGGGCAAGGACTATGAATTAAATCCTGAATTTTCTGTAATCTCCCGAGATACTTTTGGATCTGAAGTTGAGAACGTCGACTTCGTTAAGAATGAGGAAACAGCTAAAAAAGTCAATGCATGGGTAACTGCTTTTATATTTTCCTTTTCAAAATAGTTAACTAATGTAATACTTAGAAAAATTGTTAAATAATCATACTGTATTTAAATATAATAATAATAATGACAATTGTTTAATCTTTATTATTTCAGGTTGAAGATCAAACAAATAATCGTATTAAGGATTTAGTTGATCCTTCCTCTCTAGATGGAAGCACTAAAGCCATTCTAGTTAACGCAATATACTTCAAGGTTATTATTTAAGAAAATAGTAAAGTTTTGCATTACTATTTTTTTCCGCAAATCTTAATAATTGAACTTTTTTAGGGCCTTTGGAAAGAACCTTTTAGCACATATAGCACAGTAGAAAGAGACTTCCATGTCTCCAAAAATCAAGTTGCTAAAGTTCAAATGATGTATAGGAAAGGTGATTATAAATATGCAGACAGCGGCGAGTTAAATTCTCAAGTATGTATAATTTCTGCCTAAAGTCTTATCAATGAAATAAAAGACAAGAATAAATTTTTATTTGCATAGAAATGGTGGTGGTGTCTACAGTGTCCACAGAGTTTTTATGGGTTACAATTTAATAATAAATCTTTTAAAATATATAAATAAGTAGGCACAAGTTAAAAACGAGCAATAATATTTCTATATAATGCTACAATAATTATATTAAATCTTTTCATTTATATATTTTTAAATTGCAGATCCTTGAAATTCCTTACAAGGGAGACGAATCTTCTCTTGTTGTTATATTGCCGCGTGAAATTGACGGCATTGAAGCCGTAGAAGAAAAACTAAAGGATCCTTCAGTTTTAAATAGAGCTCTTAGTGACTTATATGAAACAGAAGTTGAAGTCTACCTTCCTAAGTTTAAAACTGAAACCACAACAAACCTGAAAGAGACACTACTAAAGGTACGGTATTCTTGGTATAAATAGCGATATTATTGAATGTAAATCTTAATTATTTCAAAATTACTTTAATACAGACCATGTGTATGTTATATTTTGAACTGAATTGATGTATAAATGTGTCTATATTATAAAACAACTACATAGATCTTCAGACAATTACAGAATACTATAGAAAAGTACACTTGTTCTACGGAAATCACATGTCTTTAATGTGAGACCTTCAACTAAACTATTTCCACTCCTTCGTACATCTTAAATTATGAACTTTCTATCAAATTAAAAAGAAATTGCCTAATATTTATGTTTTCAGATGAAAGTTACAAGAATGTTTTCCGCCGCTTCAGCTAGAATAGAAAAACTGCTAAAGAATGTTGGTGGTGATTTATATATCAGTGATGCCATCCAGAAAGCTTTTATTGAAGTAAATGAAGAAGGCGCCGAAGCTTCCGCTGCAAATGGTAAGTGCATTCCAAAATAATAATTATTAGACGGAATCGAACTGATATGAAGCGGTAAAGGCTCAATGGCTAGAACTGGAACAGAAAATAGAGATGGATTTTCAAAACAGCTTCTGCAAAAGTTGAGTGGAAAAGAATCGCTGTATTTACGTCAGTTGTGAGTTATTAAAAACTTACAACGAATTCGTAATGATTAAACGGTTTTTACTCTCTTGTGACATGATATCGGTACATTCATTTTCTCATTGTTCATTTGTTTATTAAGAACCGTGCTTCTACTAATATTAAATATACGTTTGTGGTGGCTTCATAGAAATTGCCCATTACGCATACATGAGAACACTAAGGTAGGTAAAAAACAGATGATTAATAGTAATTTAAGTAAAAAACTGATGATTAATTCAAGGGTGATTGCCCTAGGATAACAATTTACGTATTTTTCTCTAACCACCAATAAAATAAATGGTGTCCTGAGATTTAGTTGTCGTATATCGTCGTAGTATGTGAAATAGAGACGGAATTTATGAAGTGCACAAAATGAAATTTTAACTGCATGCTGACCTTAATTCATTATAATAGCTTAAAAAGCGCTTAAAAGACACTTTATACTTGTCTTCAATTTTTTATAATTTAAAACAATTTCGATATAATCTTATTTAACAATCAAAATAATAATCATTATTCAATTATAAAAATAAACTTAAACTTTTTTTAAAAATCATATATTTTAACATCGGTTGAGATGTTCAGATGTTACATTTAGCATACTTTTAACTCAATGCTTATTACTTTTATCATGTCTATCTTAACACATTTTAAATAATAATTTATATTATATTCTGGTTGTTTATTGTGTTTTCTATTAAATAGAGCAAAAGACTTCATCATCATTTTGTTTTAATTACAGAAGCACAACTACAACTACTATTTGGAGTAATTGGAGAAATTATTTTTGACGCAAATCATCCTTTCATTTTCTTCTTATTAGTGGAAAATAATATCATATTTAACGGGGCTTACCACGCTTAGGTATTTAGATGTTTCATTCTAAATTTATAGCTTAAAAAATCGAAACTTTATTTCAGACTTCGGACTTGCCGTAATCGGAGGATTCTTTAACATCAAACGTCCACAAGTTTTCATAGCAGATAAGCCTTTTTATTTTATTGTGTCTCAAAGTTCTTTATCTTTGTTTAATGGTGTCATGCGTGGAAAATAAAATAACAGTGATAGGAAATAATGAACTGAATATAATACTTTTTATATAATATACGCAACAGAATAATAATTTACAAAGATGAATAGGAGAAATGAGCCTTGCAATGTTCAAAAAGTCTACTTCACCAAAAATATAATTTTTTGCAAAAATTCAACGTCCAGCCTCACAGAAATGCAAATTGCATTTAAGATAATCCTCAAGTTAAACTCAATTTCTCTGTTTAATTTATATAAATTTCCAACATTTTTGAGAATAAACACCTTTTGCTATAATTTATTTTTACTCTCTGAACATTTATTTTCTATAGCAACTTTGTTCCACTTTGACTATGAAAACATGTTGATTTTTCTTTAAATCGACAAACTTTATTCGCCCTTGCGAAAATTAATTCTTGAAAGTAAATATAAATAATTTAAAGTGTGTATTTTTGATGACCTGTATATTTATTTTAAAAATATAATAAATAGGTTTATCTGTTTTATCTCTCTTTGCTCTGTTTGTTTATGTCTGTGTTTCCTTGTGTATCTTTTTTAAATCCTCTATTTAACTCTCTCTTTAGGTCTTATTTAGTTAAAATGAATACGTAGAACCTTTCGTTTCATATAATTCGAAATACTTGAACATAGAAAGAATTACATCATATTTTATCTTGCTTTTAGTATCTATTATTTTGTATATACGATTTTAAATAATTACAATTACTTATAATGCATAAATTATTTACTCAACTTTATAAGGATATGATCTAGATATGTACATAAATCTTTAGTTGCACCGTTATTACAACCGATTAACAGAAATCCTTTATGAATGATTTGAAACTTCTGCACCGATCAATCGATCTATTATAACCCTTTACAGTTTTGTAATATTATATATTTTCTACTAATATTTCAAATTACCCCGATTGATAGTTTGTGACTTAGGGTAATCTCCCCGTTGAAGATAGCAACCTTGAGCTGTTCAAGCGGCCGTGCGCTAGCGGCGACAATTTCCTACGCCAATTTAAATAGTTTTATAACAATCAACCTTTTAAGATCTTAGAAATTTCAGAGTCCCCGAAATTTAAAACCTTGTGCCATGTGTTGAACAGTCTTATCATTTATCTTTAATTTTTTTTTTGTTTTTAAATTATCTTATATTAATTTAGGATGATTATTGAAACTGATAAAAGGGAAAATACAGAAAAGTTATAAATAATAGTTTTGTATGTTGGTGTGATACATTTAAGTTTCGTTAGAAACAGTCATGGTGATAAAGTTTCTTTTATAAAATTTGTGATACTGTACTTTCACGAATGTATCATAACGGTGAGACTTCCTAAGTGCTTATGATAACAAAAAAATTTAATGCAGATAACTTTACAATAAGTACGAACTAAAGATTTAAACTTCAAGCTGACTTCACGATCGGCCGAATGCCGATTTTTCAGTGCTGTCCCAAATAGTTTATTATTTTGTTCATATGTCTATCTAGTTTTCTTTTACAATCATAATACAGAACACCACTTACAACACCATATGTTCATTGGCACATTAATAAAATAGGAAGCTTTTGATATTACACATCTTAATTTAATTAATACTTCCAACTGCTTGCTCAAAATGTTTAACTTTTATTAAGTATATAAGTATTATGCTGTCTTTTATTTATTTTTATAATAAGGAATATGTATGTAATTTTTCGGTTTGTGACCAAATCATTTTTTCCTTACAGAAGTACAAATATCACTTTTTGCAGCGATTGAATATACCGAAGAATATATTTTTGACGCGAATCATCCTTTCCTATTCTTCTTAGTAGTGGAAAATCATATCATATTTAACGGGGCTTACCATGCCTAGGTATTAAGATGTTTCATTTTTAGTTTAAGGCTTAAAAGTCGAAGTTTTATTTTCTATACGTATATTCAACATGAAAACACAATAATAAATAACAGACAACATTTTTTTATAAACCAATTGCCTTGAGTCTGTTCAGAGTAATTAAACTTTTATTCAATACATAATATGAGTATAAAGTTTTGACTCTTTCATTTCTTTCGTATGTAGCTGAAATTAATATATTTTGTAATGTATGCTGAAAAAATATTATTAAAGTTTACTCAATATCTTTTACATCCATTAAAAATTAACTTTGTAAAAATAGCCTATTGATAATGATGTATATCATGCTGTAAAATTTTATATACCTTTTCTTGATTTTATATTATTAGATCCATAGTGGAATTATTTATTTTAATAAATATTTTGTTTAAAAAAAAATCAAAACTGTTTAAATCAAATGGTATAGTACTGTTGTATTTGCTAGTATTTATGAGTGAAATGAAATATTTGATATCATACAATGGTGGTATATATATCATAAATAATTAATTATTTTATAGTTATGACCATTTTCTGATGATCTAAATGTCCATTATGTCTGTCTTCATTTTAATGAAATTTTTTTGCAGTTCTTGTGGCTCACATCGAATCCGAGAATATAGACCGACGTGTTAGAGAGTTCAACGCAAATAGACCTTTCTTCTATGTTATTAGAACAAACTCCTTAACATTGTTTAATGGAATAATGCATGGATAATTAATATTCGATGTGTTATATTTCATATTGAGTCAAATTACTGTTCATTGAATATATTACTGTATACAAAACATAATAATTCATAAATACATGTGCTCTTTAAATTTTTTTTATTTCGTTTCAGTTTTCTTCTCTAGTATCACTTCAGTGGGTGTGAACCGAGTATTTAATGCCAACAAACCTTTTTATTATGCGATCAGAACAAACTCCTTGACTCTGTTTAATGGAATAATGCATGGAATATAAATATATTTTTAAAAACAAATATACTATTATAATATAATTTACTATGTAATTGTTATATGAAAATATATATTTGTATATACAAATAATCATTTGAAAGTTTATTCTTTTTACATAGTTTATTTATCATTTTCCAAATCTAAAATCCTGTAACATTTCTACATGCTAACCTGCATATTAATCGGCCGGAAGCCGATTTTTAGTCACTATCCCAAATAGTTTATTATTTTGTTTCTAATATTTAACTTGATTAAGACTTCCAACTGCTTTCACAAAATGTTAAAATTTCGTATACTTTTGTTACGTATTTGTCTTTTATTTATTTTTACAATAACGAATAGGTTTATATTCTTTCGGATTACGTGAAATACAAATACTATTACTATTACTTTTTGCAACGATTAAATATATTTTTGACCCGAATTATCCTTTCCTATTCTTCTTGATAGTGGAAAATCAATAAGATTTCGATTTTATGCAACTATTCCTATTCAGGATTAAGACTCCAACAAGAAAACACAATTTAAAAAAAGACAATAATTTTAATTTTTTTATAAACCATGAGACGATATACATAAAATGTTAATTAAAAAGAAGAGAAAAATTATAGTCTATACGCAGACTAACAGTTTGATGGCTTGAATAGAATATCCACCTGGGGGTTATACTTTAGACTCAGAGCTTCAGCGTTACTGCTAGAATACTATTACTAGAATGCTAATGCTAGAATTTATTTTGCAATCCCTACTTCTTTGATTTTGTTTATCAGTTGTCCAGCATACAAAAAATAAAAATGCTGCTCATATCAATTCTACCAACATCAATTAAAAATGGAATTATTTATTTTATTAATATCTATTTTTCATTGCAAAACTGTTTAAAACAAAGGACATAGTATCGTTTGTATTTGTAAATGAAATTAAATATTTGATATCCTACAATGGTATCTTTTCTTAAATCTTGTATATATTTTTTTTGTTATTTTTCATTGGTACTCGTACTATATAGGATTTACTGATTTCGTTGCAGCTTTCGGTATTGTCGCCACCAGTCTCTTCATACAAGAACATCCAGCTCCAGTATTCAACGCAGATCGGCCATTTTACTATTTTATTAAAACTTTAGATTCTACTTTGTTTACTGGCGTAATGCATGGCTTAGAATAATAACACATCTTTGTACTATTACAGTAATGTATTGAAATAAAAGAAAGCATTTAAATTCTGTTGTTTAAATATTTATGCCTCTAATACTTTTTGCTGACTGATCTATTTCCATATTATACCTTAAATTACAAGTGAGCTATAATAAATATTTTATAGGTACATATAACCATTTTCTGATTATCTAAATGTCCATTATATCTGTCTTAATTTTAATATCATTTTTTTGCAATTTTTGTGGCTTACACTGATTCCGAGGTTATAGACCCACGTGTTACAGAGTTAACGCAAATAGACCTTTCTTCTATGTTTTTAGAACAAACTCCTTAACATTGTTTAATGGAATAATGCATGGATAAATTTTATTCGATATGTTATAGTCCATATTGTGTCAAATTATTGTTCATTGAATATATAATTGTATACAAAATATGATAATTCATAAATACATGTGCTCTTTAAATTGCTTTTTTTTTTTTCTTCATTGGTATCACTTCCTTTGGTATTTAATGCCAACCAACCTCTTTATTATGTGATCAGAACAAACTCCTTAACTTTGTTTAATGGAATAAAGCATGAAATATAAATATATTTTTATTTTTAAAATAAGAAAAAAATAATATACTATCATATTATAATTTATTATGTAATTGATGTATTAAATTGTTGTATAAAAAATATATATTTGTATATATAAATAATAATATGAAAATTTTATTCTTTTTACGTACATACTTTTAATAATTATATTTTCTAAGCCAATAATACTGTAACATGGCTATATACCTTATTTTTTATCCCTTGAGAGTTTTTTAGGCGATTCACGATCAAAATAATTTATGTAATAGAACATTAGCATTTTAACGACTATAGAACAGACACAAACATATATCAACATTAGATCATAAAAGTAAATGTAGTTTTAAGTAAGTCTTTATATATTTAACACGATTAAATAAAAAAAAACTACGTATGGGTTATGTCTTTCGCAGAAAATAATAAAGTTTGCATTTTGATAATTTTAAAAATGATTTGTTATGATTGATTGACCAATATAAAAAAAAGATTATAGAAAATGAACGCAAGAGCAGATTTCTTGAACTGAAAGAAACTTGAACTGCATTTCCCGCGTATAACCTCCGACAGCAATCTGAACGTTGGGGAAAAGGAGTAGGGATGGCTGCGCATTGTGAGCTAGTTGCATGCCTGTATAGGTAGTTCAATCCACGATGTTACAATTTTGACAAAAAGGAAACCCACGGTAACAAAACCGTCGCATAACTAATCGCGTGTGAGGCTAGTGACTTCTGCGCATTCAAGATTAGAAGTATACTTAGATGCCGGTAGCTATACACAAAGCAATATATATCGGTATAATCGCTTTTTGTCATTCTTGTTTTTAAATCAGTTATCACGAATATATTATATTTTACTTTTATATAGATGATTTTTTAGAATGTCGCCGTGCCAAATTACTAGTATCATTCTGCAGGTTTTGCGAGATAATCGTCTGAAAAATCACCTAACCACGAACAAAATAAAATAGAAAATGTTTCATTAATCTGAGGAGTTGTATCATTTTTTCAAACCTCATGTTTTTGGAAAAGCTAATAACTCTTCAATCAGCTATTGATCACTTTTAACTTAATCATCCGACAAGGTTTCGAATTGCAGTATTGTAAAAGAAAATATTCATGTTCACTAGACCATTGTGATCTAATATTTTAGTTATAAACAATAATTTTGTTACAGTTTTCGGAGTATCTTATGCCAGTTACGTGAACATAGAACCTGCTCCAGTGTTCAACGCCGATAGACCATTTTACTATCTTATAAGATCGCGGTCCGTTACTTTGTTTAATGGAATAATGTTTGGACAATAGATCTTTGATTATATTTTTTACTGCAAAAATTATTTCTAAAAAGTGTCTTTAAAAATACAATTATTTATAAAAGTTATGGAAAACAGCTACAATGCGATATTTCTAAATCTTGTTTTATATAATTTTGTTTTAATAGTAAAAGCTTGATAAATAAAACATAAACCTTCATCTATTTGTCTCTCTTCTAATTCCTTAGTAAAAAATGCTATCTCTGTTTGTAATAATTATTCTAGAAAATCGATTAAAGGATTTATTTTCGCCTGTGATATCTGAATCTCTGTATTTTTGACAATGCAAACGCCTATTTTATCATGATATAGAATTCTTAATCTTCATATATTGGTATACCAATTTAAATAATTTTTTTTCAATAAAAATTAAAATGATTTAAAAAGAAAAAGATATTTGATATCATTTAGTAGTTTTATTTTTATCATAAATCTTGATAATTTCCTTTTTTATCATTTTTATTTGGTGTATAAGATATTATATTGTTCATAATGTTTCATCAGAATCTTGATTTTACCACTGCTTACTAAATCCGAGAAGATAGTACAACTTATTGAAAAATTCAACGTAAATAGATCTTACTTCTAAGTTCTATATTAACAGAACAAACTCCTTTACATTGACTAAATTTTATTATTCATTGTATTTAAAATTGTAAATCATTTTAATTATTATTCATTAACTTCTCGATTACACACGTGAACGTAGATTTCACAAAAACATTTTATTTTCAATAAATATATTTTAATTGCACTTCAAATACCTATATACACCTCTCCTCTCCTCTACCTCTCCTCCTGAGATTGAGGAGGTTGGTAGGCCATACTCCACCACGCTGACCCAGTGCGGATTGGCAGACTTCACACACCTTTGAGAATTTAGAGAACTCTCACTCTCTGCAGGTTTTACGATGTTTTCGCAAGCAAGTGATACTTAATTTCTTAAAATGCAAACAAAATAAAGTCAGAGGTATGTGCTCTGGATGAACTCGAACCTCCCGAGAAAGACACGAATGTCTTAACCATTAGCCTTTCACTGCTTTTTGGTTTGTGTATGTATATTATATAATATTACTTTTTATAATAACTTATGATTTCGTTTCAGTTATCGCCGTTGGACTCTCGGCTCCGCTATTAAAACCTCCCACACCAATATTTAATGCCAATAGACCATTTTTCTTTGCGATCAGAACAAACTCCTTGACTTTATTTGACGGGATAATGCATGGAAAATGAATAAATTTTTAAAATATATACCTTCGATCAACAATTTATATACACTGGATAAAGTATTATATTCATATTTGGGTTATATTTTTTAGTATTTGGATTGTTACATTCACAATAATGTTGCAATAAAATATTTTTTACAAAAAGAAATATGTATTAAAAAAAAAATGGATTTATTTGTTTATAATTCCGACTCATCAAGGTAAAATAACTGTCACCAAAATATAACTGACACTATCATCTCGTTTCTCCTGGATGATGAAATGGATATTTCTGCTGCACTCTATTTATGGATATAAAGAAAATTTATATTTTTCAGAAAATGTAGAACATGAAAATTTTATTAAAATGCAATAAAACAATAAACAATATAAAACATTTATTATTTACCTGTTAATATCACACAAGCTAAGAGCAATAGCAATCTATACAAGTGAGATTAATTACAAAAACCTAAAATATACTACCTAAATATATATAAAATCCAGAAATTTTGTGTATTGTTCATTATTTTAATAAAATTTTATTAACTGTTTTTCAGCACTGGTTATTCAAAACCGAATGTCTTTCATCGGTGACCCAACTAAAATAATCTTAGACCATCCATTCATATTAATTCTAAGATTTAATATCTTTAATTTATTTATTGGAAAGTATTCTGGCCCATAATATTTGTAAGTGAACAATGTTGAATTAAAATTTCGCTTGTTTGATGATTTTAGAGTTACAAAACTGTTGTTTTTACTTAACATTTTAATAAGGATTTTTGTTTGAATTTATAACTTTATTATTGAGTGAAAAATTACTTATGTTGGGTTTTACATTTCTGTTAATTATTAAGGTTAAGAATTGAATGTCTAACTCAGGAGGTCCGAGTTTGATCCTAGACTCGATGGGGTGGGCATCGATTAAATATCACGTGCTTTAACGATGAAGAAAAATATAGTGAGCAAACCTGCACTCCTAAAAGTTCACTATAGTTTTCAAAAGTGTATGAAATCTTCAAACCGCACGGGCCAGCGTGGTGGACTATCGCCCTTCTCAATCTGAGGAGGAGGAGGCTATTAATAAATTGTGATGATGATTATGATTAAAAAAAACCTAAAAAATTGTGACTCACACATATTCTGCAAAATTTGTTATAAATCAAAGCTGATTTGCAGACTAT
Source organism: Limenitis camilla (assembly GCA_905147385.1). Taxonomy (NCBI): domain Eukaryota; kingdom Metazoa; phylum Arthropoda; class Insecta; order Lepidoptera; family Nymphalidae; genus Limenitis; species Limenitis camilla. Next base: position 9,557,331 of record LR990230.1, on the reverse strand, counting down.
TAGAAGCAGATAAAATATTAGTAAGGTTTCTATTAAAATAATTTTAAATGTGGTATATGGTATGAAATAATAAAGAAGACTGGCTAAGCTTTGCAAATTAATTACTCAACTTAATTGCTTAAAAGATATTCTTTTAACTCTATAATAAAGCTTTTACCTACGCTTAGATTCGCCTTGTAAGTCCTTTTTAATCTACTTTTAATACTTTATTACAAGGCACTTATGTCAAAATGAAGAAACTTTCTTTGTAATATATTAAAATAAAGTTATTTTCTATTATTATTCTTTTACATCTAGTAACTATGTAATTGCTTATATCACTTTATATGTACAATTAATTTTTATGGGGTTATTTATCTTGTTTTCCTAATCTGGTTTCAAATATTTTTTTACTATAACTAAAGCTTTTTAAATATAAATTAATAATACTAATTTAATAACTACTAACACCTATTTTATTAAATAAAATGTTTACGTTAGAATAACATTTTATGTTTCAGGTTTAAATATTAATTACACTCCTGCCCTTGGAAGCTTAAGTGCGATGCATAAAATTCATAATTATAAATATCATTGCAAAAGTTTTGCTGTTGTTATTTTATCGTCCCCCAAGACAAGATATTAAACAGGCTAAGAGGGAGTAGGATTTCAACCCGTGCCTACAATATAAAATTCCTACGATAGAACAAAAACAAATAGAAAACAAACATCTTTATAAATGTCGTCTTTTTGAAGGAACACCTGTTACCGAATATGATTATTATTAAAAATAGTTATAATTTTTTTTTATTTCAGAGACAAAGTTAACATTACTTGTGTTGTCAGTTTTTAGCAATTATTAATTAGTTCAACCCGTTAGGCGACGGGTTAGAATACAATTCCCCTCTGCCGCTGGGAGAACATCTCGTAAGACCCGAGTAACCCTTGGTGGTAGGGGATTTGTTCCTCGACTGACTTGCGACCATCAGCACGCGAATGCGACTGCCAAGTGTCTCTGACGCGTTCCGGCAGAGCCGCATGTGGGCCGGATCTACCCCTTCCCTCTCCCATCCTAATTATTGCTGCGGTTCCAATGAACACCGGGTTCTTGCTCGGGGTCCATTGAAACCGCAGCATTCTTCTCTTCGCTCCTGTCCTCACTTTATCTTCGAGATGGCAACGCATCCACAAAACAAAAGATACCCTCTAGTTTTGTCGATGTTGACGGGCAACGGTGGCCACTTTCCATCAGGTGGACTGTCTGCACGTTTGTCCCTTATCTAATCTTTAAAAAACCCTATGGCCAATTGACGTTAATAATTTTAGTTCAAAAAAAATAATTTTAATGAGGTAGGTAAAAGTATAAATAATATGAAGGTTATATTTCTAAACTCGACCCGCCCCAGCGATTGCAAACGAGTGCAATTTACCACGTGTACTTAAATTTAACAATAAATATTGGAAAAATGGAGCCTATTTTTAAATCGGGGCTATAAAGTATAGTAAGATTACTTCTATAAGTACTTTATTAACAACAGACATTGCGTTCGATTTATTCCGTTAACACTTTGTTTTCTTTCATAAAATGCATCCAAGTAAGTAACCTTTGTTTTTATGTGAATTAAATTTATTTTAATTTTTTTGAAACCTATGAAGCTTAATCGTATAGTTACTATTCAACAAATTGCTATAGTAGGTACAAAAAGCTGGCATCATTAAACTTGACTTTTGCATATATGTCAATTTTTTATGGGATTTAGCGGGCTAATGAGCAGACGACCTACCTGATGGTTATTAGCCACCGTCGACCGCCCATAGACATCGGCAATACGAGAGAGTCTCTTGTTTCGCCTATGTGTTACCACCTCGAAGATAAGAGGAAGGGCAATGAAGAGAATAGTGTAAGAGAAGAGTTTAATTAAAGTTCTGCTTATAATTGTTTAGAATACCGATAATAAAATATATATATGTCGGGGTATAGTTGGGATAGGATAGTAATGAAGGTCGTGCCGGGGTATAGTTAGGGTAGGAAAGTAATAAAGGGGACATATTGTTAGTCCTTACATTGTATTTTGATGTGTAAACACAACCTTAGGTTAGGTTTAGGTTAGGTTAGCCTTAGGTTAGGTTTAGGTTAGGTTAGCCTTAGGTTAGGTTTAGGTTAGGTTAGCCTTATGTTAACCTATCCTAAGACAAACAGTGAGACCAGGCAGTGGAGGCGAGTGTCGTGATCACTTAAAGGAGCTCCTTAAACCTACACCTTGGCCATAAGTCCAAGGCACTGCCTGGGTTCCTGTTCAAAATCTACAGAATCGTAAGATTCGATTAATTAATTCATTCAAATACGGCCTTCTCCATTAGGTTCGGTTCATTAATTCATTCAAATCGTCTCTCTGTTCTGACATATATAATATTTATAATTTCTAAATTCAGCATCATAATATAACAATTCACACTATAATAGATAATTACTGTCTTTAGTGGTTTATATTAACGAGTGACTAATGAGCGCATTATACAGACTACAGATAAATTATTGTTGAAAATACTCGAGCTTTGGTGAAAATCATGTTACTATAAATAGGATATAAATTTGAATAATCTTGAATAATTATTGTGATATAATATCCCCTAATTGATGACACACTAAGCTTACTAGCCATCCGCCCTCGTTTCGATTAGGTAACCTGAAGTTACAAAATATTTGAATAGAATAAAACTGCCTATTTTCTAATCATTATCTATTGTACCTCCTTTTTTCTAAAAATAAACTGCGAGATCGCATACTTACAAAAGTGTTAGACTATATAACTTGTCACCCCAATTGTCAAAAGGTCAAAACAATCTTTATATTATAATTTTTTTATAGAATATTTCACAATCTTCCTTATAGTTTGAATTACGCTTTTATGAAAAGTAAAATTCGAAATGGTCGTATTTATTGAAATAAATATATTTTTCTACTGATTTTACTGAGTTTACAGTTTATAATTTAATTCCTTTATTAGTGCTATAATTTGTTTCATGATTCCAGGTCATCCTGAAGTACCCTATAATTTTGTGAGTAACCACATTAACGTCCATATCTTTTTATTACGTGGACATAGAAGTTTGATTTTTTGATAGCTCAAACGGGCCGCAGGCTTAATTATTTGATATTAATATGATATCAAGTAGAAATTAATTTCTACTTGATATCTGTACGCGTTCCTGAGAAAAAGGGTCTTGACAGACAGACAACGAAGTGATCCTAAAAGGGTTCCCATTTTACTTTTAAGATACGGCATCCTAAAAACAGTACAATTTAAAAGAAATGGAAAGTTTTCCTGCTTTTTTCAAAGTTATATAGAACACAGGTAAATACAAACATCTTTAGTTGAAACCATATAATACAATTTACATTCTATACCATCTCTTAACAACGGTTAGTTCCTTTCGAAATGTGAACATTGTCCGACATCACGGCTTCAATTTGTTAAACCATGCCACGGAAACTAACTGATAGACTACGCTTTGTGCCCTAATGAACACTGTCAGACGGACAAACGCGTTGCCGCGAGATTAATACACCCCACCTTTCACCACCTCTATTATCTTTAATAGGCATATTGTTTTAATGTTATGGTTTACATTGTTCATAAATTGGACGAAACAATAGTTATAACAGCTACAGTTTAAGATAAACTGGAGTTTAAAAGCAAGTAATTTTCACTGGTCGCTATCTTAATTATGAGACTATATTAATATTTTTATAATATAAATTACATTCAATTCAAAACGCAAAACATAACGCTAGCATTGTACACGTTCTAGTATTATAAAAATTGTTAATTATTACTAATAACACAATCGTTAATAATAATTAATCTATGCCGATGTATACAAAACAATGCTTCTATTGTACCAATTAACTACAGGTTGTAATTGTAGCAGTTATAAATATTACCGGAATATTCCCGGTGACTGCTGCAACGCTACCGCTGATCAGAAAACAAGTTCAATTAAGAAACAATATAGAGAATCTTAACAGCATTTTCTTGATCGGCACAGTATAAAAGAGAAGCAATTAGCCAGTGAGTCCTGTCGAGACAAAGACATTCGACGTACATTTTTGCAAAAGCTTAACCCAAACGATTGTTATTGGTAAACTGTCAGCTTTTCAGGGTTTTTCCGTCAATCTTACATGTATAAGGCTGTACTGATGATAGATAGTATTTAGATGTAGAGTAAAATGATGATAGTCTTAAAATATTATTTACTTTAAAACATAACACAATTAGGAAAATTATTAATTTATAGCAATATATACTAATATGTGGGTACCTACTCTAAAATATTAAGTTATAAAAAAAACACAAATAAACTTTAACTTTAAAAATTTAACTTTCATATTGTGATTTTTTTATAAACATTAATGCGTATATATTTACTATGGATAACTGATTGACCGTGCGTTTTCTTTTTAATTATTATTTTTGTATATCTAAATATTTGTCATGCCACTGATGGCTAGATCCAACAACGCTATAGTGCCCTGTTGTATATTCACATTTCTTGCGAAGAAATTAATTCATGTCGACTCGGTTAAGTTCGAGATGCTTGAAAATTTTGTACAGATACATATAATAATTTCATATTTTAACACAATAACAAACTTTGATTTCTTTTTTCGAAAGTTTTATTGGGGATATGTATATGTAATCAGACTATTATTACGTGTACACATGAGAGGGTACGTCCCCAATTAACCACGACGCCAGCAAAACTGTTTCACGAGGTTGAGCTTATATGATTCGTACATAACTGGAGAAGAGGGCACGAGTTAATAACAAGGTCATCAGACTATCCCATGAGCAGCATGGAAGCAGAAGACGGCAATCGATGATCTCCCCACGGCAATCGATGATCAGGATGAGGAGGGCAAAAGTTACCCACGAGGCCATCAAACCATCCCATGAGGTGGAAGCAGAAGACTACAGTCTTCTGCTCGTTTATCTTACTATGCTGAGAGCTGCCATAACGAGGGTGAGCGTGATCTCAACTTAGAGATGAGAGTGCGAGTCGACTAGTATATAGTATAAGTAAATAAAGAATTACATGTAGCACGTAACTCATGTAGATGTGGTTAATTGCAAACAGACGGCTTACGTATTCATAGCAGTTCCTCACCGCGCAGTGATAACTTAATTCTGAAACGGAGGATGGCGTAATCAATTTGCGGCTTTGAATTGTCTTCGCTTTTATAACTTGTTCATTCACTTCGCTATGGCTTTACGCCGTCGCTTTAGTAGAGATTATACCGGTTTAGCTAATTATATTTGGTATTATTTCGCTCATTACCTTTTGTTTGAATATTTTTATAGAATTATATGATTTACACAATACTAAGGTAAAATCAAGATTATTTTGAATAGAGTCCTAACAAAACTAACAAAAAACACACCGGGTTTTGTAGTTTAATTATTTGTGGTGGTCACAAAAAAAAACAAATGGTACAGTCTTCAATCAATTTTTGGATTGCAAGTGTCGATTATGCTGAAACATAAATTTTCCGAATTAAATCTCTGTAAAACTTAAGCATATTTGCTTAACAATTTTTCTTCTTTTTAAAATATTATTACATTTAATAACATCTTTTGCTTCGTAATCGTTGTATATATGTGATATTAATTTATCTGATAACAAAAATGACTAGAAGAAGGTATTTTAAAAAAAAGATGTATTTAATATTGCAGTGTAGGTATTGCCATTTAATTCTTACTCATTTAGTTGTATCTTAGTATCGCTTTACTATAATGAGAGATATATATAAAGAAATTTACGCAATGTTTAACTATTGCACGATCCATGAAACCTAAAAAAGATTTTTTTCTATTTTTTTTAAATGATTCACTTATTAAGTAAAATTATATATTTTAAAGAATTAAAGAAGGTGTTGTAATGAAATTAAATCATAAAACATTGTTTTTTTAATTTTTTTTAAATGATTCACTTATTAAGTAAAATTATGTATTTTAAAGAATTAAAGAAGGTATTGTATTCAAATTAAATTATAAAATATTGTGATTCTGAAAGATAAGATACATATTCAAAGCGTCAGTAGCACAGTGGTTCGGGCGTTGGATTCACGATCGATAAGTCGTTGGTTCAAATCCCGGACATTTGACTACTGGCGTGGACCACTCCTGACACAAGCACAAGTTTACTAGGAGGGGTAAAGAGAATACTAGTAGTATGTGATCCATACTGCTAGTAATCTTTAAAAAAAAGTATCACTTCGACAAAATGTTCAGAGAACAGAATAATAAACAGAAAAGTTTTATAGAAGTGCAACGCTTATTTCTCTGAAGTTATTGAATAAAACATTTACATTTCATGGAAAGAAACCTATATTATCAATCAAAATAGAAAGCAAGAACTTTTATTGCTGCGATTTTTGTATGTGGAAACCTTTCAATTATTGTTGGCAGTTTTTTGCGTATAAAATCGAATGGAAATAGTTCCCTTGCTAGTAAAACACGTTAGTTCCGTAGCACACTATGTCGTACTGGTCGTAGGTGAAATACAGTTAGTGCGAGCCGACCACCATGCTCGTACTACTATTATACAAAGAGTGGACGTTTGAAACCGTTTCGTTTTGCAGGTTTTGTGTTGAACATTGTCTACAGTGTACTTTGTTCGATAGATTCTTTCCTAGATCCAAAATGCTTCATACTATATGCCTTTGCCGTCCAGTAAAAAGATAAATATCTGATTGGTTCATTTACACAAACTTACTTATAGTTGTATGGTCTGCTTTATTTATAGAGCTTTGTCTGCCAACTGCAAATTAGTGTATAATCATTTTTTTTTAAATTTTTGATGATAAATAAGGATCCCATATCTGAATAGCAAAGATAAGGATGACTAGAGAGATTATTTCTATAGAGCAACTGTAGATTGATAAGTTTATATAAATTTCTTTATTATGGCCATTAATCTAATAGATGTAAATTAACGATATTAATAATTTTTATTAAAATACCTTAAAAGTTTAATTTATAAAGCACCGTTTAAACAAATGAAGTATTTAAATGAACTACTTAAATAGTCGTAATACGTGGTCGTAATACATTTAGTTCAGCAAAACCAGTACATCTGTAAATGTTAGTCCAGCACAAAGGCTCTTGAGATTTTCGTCCTCATTAAATATTAGTTAGGTGGTTTGCACCCTTTAAAATGTCTTCGGTTAAACATGTGTGTAAGTAGCTTGTGTTTTGTACGAATATAAAGTAGCAAGATTCCCGCGCCGTTGCTTCTTATAATTTTTTTATTACGAAATTGAAAACAATAAAACTATTGTTAAATAAAAATTAAAGACTCTTACAACGTTTTAATTTTTTGGAGTGTGCTCCTGAAATATACAGTGAATTTGAAACCTGTCCAATCGGAAAGGCATATACTTAAGTCCTAATTTATTATAACTTAAATTCTAATTATATTATTACTAAATAGAATAAACATATTAATGATAATATTTAATTAAATTTTAAATGCATTATTTTAGTATGTATAGCTACCGGCATGTAAGTATAAGTTTGACCTTGAATGCGCAGAAGTCACTATTTTTGAGTGGTTCTAGTGGAGGGAGAGAGCTTAGTTAAGTTAGCTACCGGCTACTACACCTGAATGTTCTTAAAATCTAGAAAATATTCAAGATGACCTAGCAATATCACTGGTGATAGATTTTAAAAGTTCCTTAATACATTTATATTAATTTTGTCAATACAATTATATTTCGATTTTATGGGTTATGATATTAAATTAGGTAATAGAATAGAATAGAATAAATATTTTATTACTCAATCACATATTTTTACATAGAAAAAAGGTACAATATAATTCTTACTTAGTACTACTGCTAATGAAAAATGTAAAAACATGTGATGTGACCAATAGGTACACCTCTCAGCATTATGTTGCGGTGCGATACCACAACGCTGATTTTCAGAGGTCCGTACCTGGCTCGTTGGGTTGACAGGCGGCACGGTATCCTGACCTTCCGGCTGACGCAGATGCTCACCGGACATGGCTGTTTCGGGAAGTATCTCCACCAGATTGCCCGGAGGGAGCCTACGCCGGCGTGTCATGAGTGTGGGGCGGCTTTAGACACGTCGCACCACACTTTGGCCGAGTGCGCTGCCTGGGGACCCCAGCGACATGCTTCGATGTCGCTTATAGGTGGAGACCTGTCTCTCCCAAGACAGACTTTGCGAGACAGTGATCTCGCTGAAGGAGGCCGCGGAACGGGACCGGGAGGTAGATCCGTAGAGCTCGACCGGGAAGGAGACAGCGTCGTTACGCCCACCTCCTTCTCCTGCACGACACTGGGGCACCGAGGATGTCCCCGTTACTCGGGACATCCCCGAATTAGGAAAGCAGGCCCGCTATAGTGCGGGCCGCCCGTTGAGACGCTGTTGTCGAATGCGAAAGCGATCCAGCAGCGTCTCACTATGACGGAGAGGGTAACCGCGAAGGTTTAGTGGGTAGGACGGTTTCTCACCGGTGAGTCCCACATAACTCAGATAGCCCACCCCTTACGGGATGGACGGGTATGCGTAAACGCATTCCTCCGCGTAAACAAAAAAAAAAAAAAAAGGGTAACTCACGAATGACACCGACGTGCTATAATACATAGTGAAAAAAAAAACTTAATCTATAAATATCTTATAGATATTTAAATTAATGTTTAAGTGAAAAGCAACATTTACATATTTTTATAACTCAATATTAGCAACAAAATAAGAGGATATCATAAAACCAAATATGTATAAAAAAAATCAAAAATATTTTATAGTAACTAAAAAAAAATTTTTTTTAGTTACTATGAAAATTTTGTTCAAGATGTGATGAAAATTATTCTAGTTAGAATTTTTAATATTAAGAGTAAGAGGTGCCTAATCGCCATTTTTGAAATTTCCATTTTTTAACAACAAAAATTGTTCAATGAACAAACGTATCTAACTTACAGTATTTTACTATTACAATCGCCTTCATGTGTGAGTTCCCAACATAGGCATTGAATGCCAGGGGACTCGTATCATTAAATTTTCAAGTCGCATCGCATCGCCACGCGACGCGCGCAAATTGAACTAAATCGAGCCTGCTGCCCTGCCAACCGTGGCATGGACTATGCTATATTAATGAATTTATTAAAATAGTTTATTTTTAACTTGTTAAAATATTGCATGAATATTTAATGAATATGAAACCTGCATCATTCTTTTATATGCCTTTGATTGCAGTAGGAATAAAATGAAATATGATAAAAATATTGTGACTCATCCTCTAAGAGTAAATAACAACTATTTTCTTGCATTAATACTTAAAGAAAATAAATATCCTTTTAATTTAAAATGATATTTCACAAACGAGACACTTGTTTTGGGAAGCTTGAAGCGAGCTGTTGGGGAGTAGCGACCTAAGCGCTCCCAGGGGAAAGTCCTGTTCCTCATCCTCAGCTTGCCTTTACTGGCTGGTTGTAGTGAATACTGACGAGAAACAGATCCCCTACCTCTGGCTTGCCTTAACCGGCCGATCAGAGTGGAGCTGCGAGAATTTTACATTCTAAGGGCCTCTACGCGTTGACTACGGCTCTGTGCACGCCTCCCAAAGGTCCGAGTTACTGTCGTCCCGTGATTGGAAAAGACAAAAAAAAGAATATAATATTATATCTCGATTTCTTTTATTTTTTACATATTGATTTTAAAATAGAAAACCACTGTAACATCACTGATAGCAAATAAAGTGGTAAACAATAATACATATGTCCGTTATATTCGTTGGAATATCATTCTTTGTAGCATATACCAAAGTTATGAATAAAGGAAGTGATTACGCTAAGCTATCTCACCGCGATAGCATTTAAAATTTTTAGTACAGTAGGGTTACCATGTATGAAAGACCACGGTTTTATCAAAGTTACTTTAAACTGAGAATACAATGCTCCGCGAACACTGTCGTAATGGCAAAAGGTACCCACATGTTTTTTTATAAACTGTCAAATATCACCGGGATTCAGGCTGAAATCATCAGGGATAAATTAATCCTGCAACTGACCAATTCAGAAAAGTTTGAATTAAAACCGTGTTATAACGTATTTAAAAACACAGATTTTATTTTAGAAGATTTATGGCTGCACTCGGACGTCGAAAGAAAATAATTCAATGGACTAGTGAGTGTTCCCGTTATTTAAATATAAAATAATATAAATATTAAGAATGCACATTAGTTAGAACATACAGGATGTATGTACCTAAAGCGTTTAGTACGGATTAGAGATAGGTACGCACGCAACATAGAATAAATGTTTATCCATTGATCGGTTTTTGTAAATTTTAATTAATATTTATTTGATTATAAATTAATGGCCTAAAATAAAAACATAATAACAAAAAAACATTTGTTTAAAACAATTTCAACTGCTTGTTTTATAAAATTTAAAAAAAAACTTGTTTTTCCCCAACCATCAGGGTTTACCTTACTATATATTTATATTACAAATGCGATATAACTCTGTCTGTCTGTCGCGCTTTCACACCAAAACTACTAAACCAATCTAGAATCTAGAGCCTGAGAAAGGACATTTACTTTTTAATGCAAAAAAAGGGTTGTAAAGGGTTGAAAAGATAAAAAGATGTTGATGTAAATAAATATGACATTCAACGTTTAAAGAAACATAATTTTTGTTGTAAATCTTTCTTTAGTTTAAAAATAAACAGTTCGTCATTCCGTTGAATTATGTAATAATTATATTACTTAAATGCTACAATTATATTTTGGTAAATAAACGTATTACCGATAAAAGAGACAACTATTTATTATCCTATAAAGCAAAAACTGTTTAGTAACCCTAGTCTTGCAGTGTCAATCAAAAACGCGTTTGATATTTATCATCCTCGCTGTTCGTCTCTCACTTTCATATCAGAAGTAGGTTTTGGAAATAGAAAAACAAATTTGTACTAACATAATTTATTACGTGTCATAAATTAACTGGGTTGGAATGGAATTCAATAGGGAATATTATCTTTATATAATCTATAGTGCACACTACACGAAAAGGTAATAAAAACATTCATGCCTGGGGCCTGTAACATGGGAAGAGGTTTAAGAAGCTTCCTTATTAAGCACTAGCGGCCCATCCCGGCTTCGCACGGGTGCATAATTTTTTTAAACATTTTGGCTCTTCCGCATTTCCGAGCCCCCTCTGTCGCCGTTTTGCTCGCTGCACTGCCTGGACACACCGCGGGCCCGTTCGCCGTGTATTTTTTGTTTATATTGACATTATTAATTTTGTAATATCTTTTGAATAGAATGTCAGATTTCTATAATTCAAAAAGTAATTAACAGGTATTAAAACAGTCTCAAATACTAATTTATTTGAATAAGAATTAATACAAAGGTATTGAAAACATGGTCTGATTTTGATTATAAAATGTAAATTAGCAATAGTGACATAACTAAAATAGTTGGACATATTAGGGTCTCGCGAAGTTTTTTGTAGACATTGATACGTTCTATAATATTGTAGAACTTTTTTTGTTCTATCATCAATACTTTTAGCAGCGCGTGCGATGAAAGACATTTTATGGCTAATTTTTTGCACCTTGGGTTGGTTTTAGTAAGAATTTCTGAGGATCTCTAAATTTTTTCTGGTAATAAATATAGCCTATTTGCTCAGGGATAATGTAGTTTTCTAATGGTAAAAGAATTTTTGAAATCGGTCGAGTAGTTTTTAAGTTTATCCGTTACATACAAAAATACAAATCTTTATAATATTTGTATAGATATAGATTAACACTAAAAGTAAAAGCGCCTAAGATTTTTTGTGTTTCATTCATTGTTCCAAATAAAAAAATAGAGGGATGAATGAGAGAAGTCAAGTTTACCAATACACAATATGCTAAAAATTGAAATCTTATTACCTCAATGGTATACTCAAATATATAATTATTTCTGAATGTTTAATCGACGTCTTATGTTAAACAAACATCACTAATTTACCAATGAAAAGTTTGATGGAAAACTCTCCCCTTACTCTTCTTAAATTTAAGTTATAATATTGAATAAGGACTCATAGCAAAAGCGCGAGGTAGATCAAAAGAAATTCCATTTAGTTACAACTTTTTATTTTCCAAGAATATAATATTTTTATTATCTTATTAAACTGTCAAGTAGGTTTAATTTTTATGGTTCTTTCTCTTGTCCCCCGTTGTAATGATTTATGAGACATTGAGATAAAATGGTTAAGTTATTTTAGAAGTCTCTATGATGATATTTAAATATTTTTCAGTTTATTTACGCAGAAATTTGTAAAAATAATAATAATTTGAACAATATTGTTGTTAAAATTTAAGTGTATGTGTTAATTTGTCCTTTTAAGGGTTCCATACCAAAAGGGTAACAACGAGACCCTATTACTAAGACTCCGCTTTACGTCTGTCTGTCATCAGGCTGTATCTCATGAACCGTGATAGCTAGACAGATGAAATTTTCACAAATTATGTATCTCTGTTGCCCAAACAAAAAATACTAAAAACAAAATAAAATAAATATTTAGAGGGGGCTGCCACACAACAAACGTGATTTTTTGCCAAATTTTTATACGGAACCTTTCGTAAGCGAGTCGTACTCGCATTTGACCGGATTTTCATAGTAATCGTGTAAGGAATTGACGTGATTTTTTTTTAGGTATATAAAGAGAGAATTAATTACTTTTCACGTAGTATTTATTGCGTAAGAATACGTACATGTATACTATTAAAGTTTTCAAATAAACTTACTGCCCCAAAGTATCTAAGTTCAACTTTTAAACAACTATTTCACATCGAGTTACAGACTAATGGATAGACTCAATCTAAATTTAATTCCGAGCTAAGCACCGGTACTTTCCTTAATAGAGTTTTCTGTTGGATTCTTTTCCTCTACATCGGGTATGCTCCAGGAATAGAAAACTGAAATTACGCATTTGATACAAAAGGCGATCGATTGATATTAATCTTCTATAAAGTATTCAAAGTTCTCTAACAAACAAATTAATTTAAGACTGTTTCTGTGTAAGACATCCAATACATATAAGTTTTTCAAATTCCTAAACACCATAAAGGGAATATGACCTTGAGCATAGAAAATTGAACAAAGATATTGAAACGATATTTAGATTATTATGTAGGCCAAATAGGATAAAAAATTCCCAGGATGGATTTAGCATACCACAATTGTATCTTAGTTTCTTTTATATTGATTTTATAAAACTTTTAGATGACCCGGCAAACGTTGTTCTGCCATATAAATTTGAGATGGGCCACCCTTATCACCTAGAGGGATGAAAAATAGATAGTAGCCGATTCTCAGACTTACAGAATATGCATATAAAATTTCAAAAAATTGGTCGAGCCGTTTCGGAGGGGTATGGTAATTGGTAACTAACATTGTGACAAGAGAATTTTGTATATAAGAGATACTTAGAGATCTTTATTTTTTTACTACCAAAATATGCCAAAAATTCAGTTTTATTTTTTTTTAAAGTTCAGCATTTTTTATACCTACATATCCTTTAAGTAATCTCTCACTTAAATATGTTTTAAGACTTATTTAAATCAATCCTTATAATAGTTAAATAGGTACTAATTTTTTTAAGCCTTTCAAGTAGTCCTAAATTAACCTACACTGTAGGCTACACTATAATACCTTTTTAGTTTTCTTATAAAAGCAAAATGCTTTCATAATAAAAGACGCATAAAATCAAGTAATAACCTAAAAAACGTATATAAGGTTAATTTGCTAATATAAACGATTTTTAATGTCAACTGAATTCTATATTTTTCCAATACATATTTCCTCGCGCTGACTAATAGAAAATTGTACTAACGTTCTACGACACGAAACTAATTACACGAATGGATTCCGCAACTTTTAAAATGATTTTAATTAAGAAAGGATGGCATTTTAAAATGCGTTGGACTGAGTATAAATGGTAAAGAAACTAAGCTATTAAAGCGTGCAGACATCGGCTATGGAACTGACGAGATTAAATTGTCTCACCCCTGTTACAATGGAAAACTACTCCGAACACGATTATCTTGTTATCTTCACGCTTTATTTTCTTTACTTTGTTTCACGTACACTCTATTGGAACTTTGAAGTTAACTTAGGATATAAGTTTTAATTTCTCAATCGTATAAATTTATTTAAAACAAAGTTATTAGAAATTTGTAGTGTTAATTAAATGAAAGAGTTGTAGTCTACATGCAGACTAACAGTATGACGAAACAGTATTGACCAGAATATCCTCCTGGAGGTTATACTTTAGACTCAGAGCTTCATCGTTTATTATTATATTGATATAAAAATAATTATTCTGTCGTGACGACGTTTTATTTTGAAATCCCTACTACTTCGACTGACGTTTATCTGTTGTCCAACGTCAAGAAAATAAAAATGCTACTCTTATCAATTCTATATATATACTCAAATTAGTGTTGCCAACGTCATAATTAACCGTAGGTAATTGAGACATGCTTAAAGACTACAATATTAAGTTACGTAAAATTACATATACAAGCAACGCTTAATTTCTAAAATACGGTAGAAAAGAATTCAACAGGAAAATCGATTGCGATAAATGCTGGCACTTATTCTCCAAATAAATTTAGATTGAAACTATCCAATAGCCAGATTATGCACTGTAAGGTATTATAATAGATTAAAAGTTATATATAAAAATTCTCATGTCACAGTGTTTGTTTTCCTCCTTCAAAATGGCTTGATCGATTTTTATTTTAAAAAAATGTATGCCACTTGGTGAAAAGTGTGGCCCACTAACAATAAATTATAGGGCAAAAAATGTTTGTAAGCTAGTAATATATAATAAATTAAATTTCATATACCTAAAGTTTAATTAATTAGTGGCTTGCAAAATCTGGCCTTTGTGAGTGAACAGCGAGAAACGAACTTCGTCTACAAACTTAGTAAGTACTAATTGTTACAATTTACTTGTTAACGAAGTAAATGAAAAGAGTAAAGCAAGTAGCATCTTATGCTACATATATGAACTAAGACAGATACATTTTTTTAAAATTTAGATACTAATTACTCTTAAATGTTCATTAATCTATACTATTATATAAAGAGGAAAGATTTGATTGTTTGTATGTTTGTTTGTTTGTTGCGAATAGGCTTGAAAAGTACTGAACCGATTTTGAAAATTCTTTCACCGATAGGAAGCTACATCCTTTCCGGGTAACATAGGCTATGTGATGTTGCCATAAATGCTCTAATTAAAAAGATATGGCCATTTAAGTGCCATAAGGTAGCCATTTTGTAAATTGAAGAGCTTCTCAGGAACAACAAATCCGATTTAAAAAATTCTTTCACTGTTAGAAAACAACACTATTCGTGAGGGACAAAGGTGATTTAGTGTTGCCATATACATTTTTTAATTAAAAGAACATGTCCATTTTGTTGCTACTGATCCGATTTTAAAAATTCTTTCACTGATAGAGAACTACACTATTCGTGAGTGACAAAGGTGATTTAGTGTTGCCATATACATTTTTTAATTAATAGAACATGGCCATTTTGTTGCTACTGATCCGATTTTAAAAATTCTTTCACTGTTAGAAAACTACACTATTCGTGAGGAACAAAGGTGATTTAGTGTTGCCATATACATTTTTTAATTAAAAGAATGTGGCCATTTTGTTGCTACTGATCCGATTTTAAAAATTCTTTCACTGTTAGAAAACTACACTATTCGTGAGGGACAAAGGTGATTTAGTGTTGCCATATATATTTTTTAATTAAAAGAACATGTCCATTTTGTTGCTACTGATCCGATTTTAAAAATTCTTTCACTGATAGAAAACTACACTATTCGTGAGTGACAAAGGTAATTTAGTGTTGCCATATACATTTTTTAATTAATAGAACATGGCCATTTTGTTGCTACTGATCCGATTTTAAAAATTCTTTCACTGTTAGAAAACTACACTATTCGTGAGGGACAAAGGTGATTTAGTGTTGCCATATACATTTTTTAATTAAAAGAACGTGGCCATTTTGTTGCTACTCATCCGATTTTAAAAATTCTTTCACTGTTAGAAAACTACACTATTCGTGAGGGACAAAGGTGATTTAGTGTTGCCATATACATTTTTTAATTAAAAGAACATGTCCATTTTGTTGGTACTGATCCGATTTTAAAAATTCTTTCACTGATAGAAAACTACACTATTCGTGAGTGACAAAGGTGATTTAGTGTTGCCATATACATTTTTTAATTAATAGAACATGGCCATTTTGTTGCTACTGATCAGATTTAAAAAAATCTTTCACTGTTAGAAAACTACACTATTCGTGAGGGACAAAGGTGATTTAGTGTTGCCATATACATTTTTTAATTAATAGAACATGGCCATTTTGTTGCTACTGATCCGATTTTAAAAATTCTTTCACTGTTAGAAAACTACACTATTCGTGAGGGACAAAGGTGATTTAGTGTTGCCATATACATTTTTTAATTAAAAGAACGTGGCCATTTTGTTGCTACTCATCCGATTTTAAAAATTCTTTCACTGTTAGAAAACTACACTATTCGTGAGGGACAAAGGTGATTTAGTGTTGCCATATACATTTTTTAATTAAAAGAACATGTCCATTTTGTTGGTACTGATCCGATTTTAAAAATTCTTTCACTGATAGAAAACTACACTATTCGTGAGTGACAAAGGTGATTTAGTGTTGCCATATACATTTTTTAATTAATAGAACATGGCCATTTTGTTGCTACTGATCAGATTTAAAAAATTCTTTCACTGTTAGAAAACTACACTATTCGTGAGGGACAAAGGTGATTTAGTGTTGCCATATACATTTTTTAATTAAAAAAACATGTCCATTTTGTTGCTACTGATCCGATTTTAAAAATTCTTTCACTGTCTCTTATAATACTATCATTGTCTCTCATCCTTTCTCTTTTTTCTCACGTTAATTTTTATTTTTATCTGTTCAGAACAATTAGCCTCTTTTCACTTTCTTTCTTTCGATAATTTCTCTCTTTCTCTCTCTCTCTTTCTCTTGCTTCTTTACCCATTCAATTTTAGTTCTGCTCTGTCCTCTCTCTTTTATCATCTGTCGCTTTTCTTTAATTTTTTTCCTATTATTTTTCTTTTTATAACTTTTTCTTACTCTCTCTAATTTTTCAAATAATTAAATACTACACAATTACAGAATGACAATTTAACGACATAATTATAATATTGCTTTAAATACCCGGAGCGAAGCGAGGGCAGCCCTCTAGTAACTTAATAAACATGTACGAGTAGCATTGTACTTTAAATGAATCGGAATAATAGATTAAAAAAACTATTATTTTAACATCCCATAACTCACTTTTAGAGAATATTACTAATGACTAGGGGATTGACGAGCAATTCATTTGCTACTCATCACGACCAAGGTTATTAAGGACTGCAAACTATTAATCGTAAGGTGTACCGACTTAAAACCGTCTTATTGGTATACTAGAATAATATTTAATACATTATACCCAGTGTTACTTTGTCATTGTATTATTGGGTATCGAACATAAAACTTTGATAAATGAAGGGCAGGGAATTGGTATCGGAATAAAAACTTTAGTTCATTATCGACGGTAGGTTTCGCTCCAACTGACTCGTTACGGAGACACCAGTTTCATGAATAATGTATGCAACGAATAAATGGAAGACCGCGAGATATCTACCTGTATGTTTTAAATGCTTCGAATTTCTTTTAGTCAAAGTATCTAAGGTGTTTTATATTCTTAATATTAATCGATATTTTTCCATAATAAACTTTCCTTTTAAAAACACAGATGTTGATGTCTTACTTGGAAGGTCTGACTTCGACCCCCGCACAGGTACAAACCTGTGTGATTTAAGAAATTACTTATCACTTGCTTTAACGTGAAGGAAAAACATCGAGAGAAAACTTGCAAGCCTAGGAAGTTTATTTAATTATTCATTATACTCCATTCACGGATTATGATGATGAAGATGACTTGTAATATAAGTTTTTGCAAATAACCATGCATCTTCTTCTTCTTCTTATTTTGTGGACTTGTACCGCTATTACAAGCAGTAATTTTGCCAATGTCAATGTTAGAGTGTGAGAGATGATAAGAATGAGCGGTAGTGACGCTGTACTCTCTTCTCTGCTTGGACTTTCTGAAGAGACTGTTCGGTACTGTGGCTATACCGCTTTTTGGTTCTGTCAAGTGTGGACGTTGAAAAATGCAGTGTGATTGGATCTCGGATGACTTTAATAAATGTAATTAAAACAGATTGTTTGGTGCCTTTGTTATACCTGCAACCACACATAAAAACTATCTGAGTGTTAAACTAACCCACTACTTTTGTTAGTTAAAAAAAAAAAAAAAGCAATTAATAAACTTATGTTAATCTTAAATATACTTAATAGCTTACTTTAGAAACTTAAAACTACTTTATGTTAGTAACTTATAGCTTAATACTGTACAACTTAATATATTTACACAAAATATTAATAATACAAGGATCAGGGAATGAAAGGAGAAATTGAAAGTTAGTAGGGCGCGGGATTTTAGTAGGTAATATATCATACAAGGAAGAAGGGAATTTTTTACAGCCGAAAAAGATATGATCCGGGGTTCCTTCGTCTAGGCCACACTCACAAAGGGAGTGGTCGCGCACCTTTATCTTGGCTAAGTGAACAGGGGTACATGAGTGACCTAATCTTAATCTGCAAATGGTTGAAGTCACCCACTTGCAGGCTTTTTTGTGCTTAAAGAACCAGGGCTTTTGGGGAATAACTGGTTGAATTGACCTGTAGTGCCTAGCTTTTTGTTGATCTTTCACATTCCAACGTTCACTCCAGGAATTTAAAAGATCACGCTTAGCATTTAACACAATATCCCTTGAGTAATTAGTCATATGAAGTACTGGCCCGGACTCAGCTGCTGACCTAGCCCACCTGTCAGCTAGTTCATTACCGGATATGCCACTGTGCCCAGGAATCCATATGATGGTGACCTCTAGTCCTCTAATGTGACAGTTAAAGAGCTTTTCTTTAATTTTAAGAATTAAAGCAGAATTTTGAATTTGGTTTTTTTTGAAAAAGTTTCCTAATATTGCATCCAAACAGCTCTTAGAGTCCGAAAAAATTAAAACCTTATTTAAGTTATGGGACTCTACATAGCATACCGCTTCTAGAATCGCCACTGCTTCTCCTGTAAATACAGTCGCCTCAGGAGGACACTTAAATCCTAAAACAATATTATAGTTGGGAATCCACACTGCCGCACCCACTTCGCTTTGTCCATTTAATTTAGAGGCGTCTGTGTACACTGCAAGCCAATTCCGCCAACTATCTAAAAAATTTAAGAATTTTGCATTGGCTGCAATATCGCCCTTATTAATGCCAGAATCGAGAATAACATTTGGTCTAAAAACAAGAGCGTCATAATTAATTTCAAAAATGGGAAATTTGGAATTTTGATAAATGGGGTGTTGTAAATTTATATACTTTTTATAACTACTGATAGCCCTTGGGGGCGTCTTATGGGACCAGTAGTTATCATTAATGACCTTTGCAGACAGCATTTGTAGAAGAGGTAAGAGAGGGTGGGAACCGATTTGGATTATTCTGCCTATAAATCTGTCTGACAAATACTGCCTACGAAGATCCAAAGGAGGGTCTGCACATTCAACTTGTAGGGCAATGTTAGGGGATGATTTCATCGCTCCCATGATAATGCGCAAGCACTTGGCTTGAGTCATATTGAGCTTCTCAAGACCCACCCTATTGCATGGTTCAAAGATAAACGCAGCATAATCAAGGTGACTCCTTACAATTGCATTGTACAGCAGTTTTTGGCAATACGGGTGAGACCCCCACCAAACACCGGAGAGCGCCCTTAGGATATTAACGCCTTTCTCGCATTTTTGTGCAATATAGCTAAAGTGACTCGCCCCCGTCATTCTTGAATCTAATATAGTCCCCAAAAATTTTACATTAGATTCATTTGGGATTTGCTGGTTATTGCAAACTAATACTATCTGAGGGATATTGTACTTACGACTAAAAATAATTGACCTGCTTTTAGATATAGAGAGAGATAAACCATGATCGGCTAAAAAGATAAACAGATAGTATAGAGCAGAATTTAGCCGGGCTGCTGCCTCAATGATGGATTTGGATGAAACATATAGAGCAAGGTCATCAGCATACTGTAGTGTTTTACAAAAGGGGTTAACAGCTAATTCCAGATCGAATGTATACAGGTTAAAGAGCAGTGGGCTAAGCACCGAACCTTGTGGGAGGCCTTTCCAAACGCTTCTAGGTGGGAGATATTCTCCATTTAACCGGACTTTGATTACTCTTTCGATAAGAAGGTTCATAATGAAGTGGACTATCCTCACAGGGACACTCAGCTTATGCAGTTTCTGCCTGAGTACCGGAAGAAGAACACTATCATAGGCCGATGCAATGTCCAGAAAAGCTCCAACAAGGTAGTCTCCATCTGAAAAGGCTAGTCGAATCTCAGCAGTCAGGATGCAAAGACTGTCAAGAGTACCCTTTCCCTTTCTGAAGCCAAACTGAGAATTGGCCAGAATTTGCCTACTTTCTACAAACCATTCCAGCCTGTTTTTAACCATGTGTTCAAATATTTTACATAGGGTAGATGAGAGGGCAATAGGACGATAGGAAGAGGCTTTGCATGGATTCTTACCAGGCTTGCAAACAGGAATTATTATCTGCATCTTCCATGATTCTGGAATGCATCCAGTTATAAAAATACTGTTAAAAATATCCAGGAGAAAGGTTTTACCACTATTGCTCAAGTTCTTCGAGAAAGAATATGGGATACCATCTTCCCCTGGAGCTGTATCCTTAAGACCATGCAAAGCAATCTCAAGTTCAGAGAGAGAAAAGGGTTTGTCAAACTTGTCTGTTGTCTGTCTTGCGATAGGAGGGCAGTTAGAGGGCAAATTATCTATGTTTGGGACATATGGGGGAGCAAGCCTAGCAGAGAACTCTTCTAGCCATACTGATGGATCATTTGTTGATGGAGACTCTGAAACTTGGGATCCTCTATATTTTTTAATATTCTTCCAAACAAAAGTAGAAGGAGTTCTAGGAGACAAGCACTCACAAAAATCGATCCAGCCTCTCTGTTTTTTCTTTGAAACTAGTCTCCTGAACCTAGCAGAAGATTTTTTGAAGTCAAGGAGATTTGCCATTGACATATTCTCGTTGTAAACTAATTCTTTTTCATTTCTTTTTGTAACAGCATCTGTACACTCACTATCCCACCAAGGAGGCGATGATAGTTTCTGAGTTGGATGCTTTATTGGGAAGTGGGTGTCAGCTGCATCTAAGAGAATTTTTTGGAAGGCCAAATATAGTTCTAGAATGTTATTTTTAGTTTCAGAGCTTAAATTTTGAATTTTATGATCAACAAAAGTAGAAAAATCAGTCCAGTCAACATTTTTGAGTCTGTATTTAAGAAGAGGTTCTGGTGGCAGGCTTGGGGATACTCGCTGTGGCATTGATATTAAAATAGGGTAATGATCACTACCATAAGAAAGAGGGAGGATTTCCCAGGATAATAAAGATGCTAAAGAGGCAGAACACACACTTAAATCAACAGCAGATTTTTGATTTTGTCCTGGGTTAACTCTGCGAGTTGGGGATCCATCATTGATGACACAAATATTATAATCATCAAAGATGTTTAAAAGATGTAACGATAGTGAATCACAATAGTACGAACCCCAAGAAGTGTGGTGACAGTTGAAATCGCCAAGAATTACAATAGGACTTGGTAGGCAGGAAAAAATGGAGGAAATATCTGGGACAAGGTTGACATTAGGATGCGGAATATAGATAGATAGGAATGTAATGTTCATTGCTCTAATGGCAATGGCGTTGAAAGAAGAAGAGTGTAGGGGAAGGGGGATTTGAGAATAAGTTATTGTTCTTTTGATCAGCAATGCACACCCATCATAACCGTCATCACCGTCATCCCGCAGGCAGGCATACCCCGATACTCTAAAATAAGAGCCAGGATGAAGCCGTGTCTCCGAGATGGCAGCGACAGCGATATTGCGATCTCTGATCAAACACAACAACTCATACTTTTTACTTCGTATGCTTCTACAGTTCCACTGCAGAAGTTGTGTCTGGGCCATTGTGGTTGAGTATGAGGTTAGTGATTTCCATGATTTTTTGGGCAATGTTGTTCGGTATTTTATTGTTGGACTGGATCAATCCACTGAGGAGGTTAACTATTAGACTGAGTAACTCTTGGCTTGAAATAGGAGAATCTGACTGGCTTTGTAGAGCGCAGCCATTGGGAAGGGATGAAGAAGGAGTTGAAAGGAGAGCTTTGTGGGCTGTTTGGTCAAAGCCTTGTTGGGCAAAAGGTCTGTTTCTAGGGGTACGCACTATTGTTTTTCTGTATGTCTTGGTCAGTGGCTGGCTAAAACCAGACTGGAAGGTTGCAGCTTCTGTAGTTGGAGCGGACATCAGTCCAGCTACATCTGAATAAGACCTCATTTGTCTTACGGGGGGCACTTGTATTGAAGCATCCAAATATGAAATGTTCTGCTCTGACATAATAATTTTGATTTGGTGCTGACGAGTATATTCGGGGCATTTCTTGTCTGTGGCCTGGTGACTACCTGAGCAGAGGAGGCAAGAAACTGATTCTGATGAAACTTCACATGTATCACCAGGGTGGTCCTTGCTGCATTTAAAGCACCGTGGCTTTGAGCGACATTGACTCTTAATATGTCCAAATCGACAGCAGTTGTGACATTGGATTGTGGGTAAAAGGTACTTCTCAACTGGGAGGCGGTTGTAACAAACATAAACACATTGTGGCAATATTTGCCCAGAGAATGTGCAGACTACTGACTGTGTCGGTACCCAGGAAGCAGTGCCGTCGTTAAATATTTTACGGTTTAACCGTCTTGCTTTCAGAACAATACCACATCCTTCTGGGACCTCCATGTACTCTACGAAATTTGTCATAGACCATTCTTTCGGAACATTTCGAACAAGACCCATTCTAGTTACATTGTAAGTGGGCACAGTAGCTTTCAATTTATTAGTTTGGAGGCAATTGTGATTTAGAAATGAGTTAGCAGCAGAAGCTGATCGAAACTCAATAGATATGCGATTCCTACCAACACTTTTGAGACCATCTTTGACAATTCCTTCAACTTTGCTACTTTTTAGCATCGAACCGATTTTGATGGGTCGAAGGGTTAGGCCAGCAGCTGGGTCAGGCTCTACACGTGATACATGAACCACGAAGGGGCCATGATCTTCTTTATCATATGTCCTATCCAAAATCACCAGTGACGGATGAGTGTACAAAGTTTCTATCGACGCCGAGGGCAGATCTAAATCAACTATCGTTTTCTTTGCACCGTTATTAATTACCTGGTTAGCAGGGCGTTTAGTACCTCTGTCCAATTCCATGAGTGTCGGACCCGGATCCGGCGGATCGCCCGGGGTCTCGTCCCCCATGACAACTACTTACTAAATTTGTTAAAAACTAAATAACACAACACAATACACACACTTACCACCAAAAAATCTTAAATATAATTATTAATGATAAAATAAAAATTAGTTTTAAGCGAAACAATCCCAAACCGCGTGAATTCTCCAGCAGTCAACTTGACAGCCCCAAACCATGCATCATTGTTTATTCATAAGAAAACCATTCTTGATTGTCGCCCCGACGTTTTAAATTTATCTTTGGCAGTATTGTAACTCAAACAAATAATTACATTCATCATTTATTATGATCAGATTAAGTTTGACACGAAACTGTAATCATTATTTTAGTCGCACATTTTCACAAAAAATCTTTGGCGTAGACTCTTCTATTTTATTCTTTCATTCTATTTTAGAGTTCTTTTAAATAAACGGTTGGTTATTCTAAATATTTAATTAAAAATTCACCCCGCAATAAAAGTGATTTGATGGCCAGAAGATTGAAATGGAAAAGATTTAGAATGAGTCTGTAGTAATGGCATTGGGCGCGATCCTACGCTTACAAATCATGCTTTTACCGAAAGATTCATTACAGGATGTGCTTCGGAGGTCGCATTTACTTAATGTAAATTTTAAGTCTACTATTTATTACTTTTCCATTACCAACAATTTGGATTTCGACGTTAATCGAGTACCAGATCAATAACATTATTATTTAATCAAGAGGTGATTAAAAGCAAACTAAGTAATAAGATTTTAGAAATACATACATCGGATAAGCATTATATTACGTATAGACAGATTTTCTTATCTTATTAGTTATAAACAATTTTTGAAATTTTTGAACCACTTTAAAAAGAAGAACAAGTTTCTCGATTCTTGGAATTACAAGATTGAAAAAAAAGATTAGTTGATTTATTGGATTAATCAAAACGGTAAATGATTCAGACTGGTAACATTAAGTCTATCAAAACAAATTTTAATTCCAGTAGGGAGGATTTAGTAGAAAGTTCTTAAGTACTTAAATCTTTTAAATTTATTCATAAATAAATATGTACTTGTTGTCTCAGTACATAAATGAAGACTTTATCCTGAGTGAATGTTTAAAGTTTGAAGCTCTTTAATAAATACAGAACATTCTAAGTCTATGTAAAGTAGACCAACAAGATACTCGTCGTTATATGTACCTGAAAAGCTATCTGTATTTATACAAATAGCATACTAGAAAATACCTGTCTGTTTCTATTCCCTCAAAACTACTAACAGAACAAATGACACGTCTTTAAATTACCTTGCAAGGACTAAAATCTCCGTTAGTTATCATTTACGTGTAAATTGCAATCAACTTATAATACTCCAATATGTAGAGTGTGCGCTCCAATAAATTTACTATATCATATCAATATAATATGATAATATCGAAAACACTTTTAATTCAATTACGTAAGCCATACGTGTATTTTTAAAGCAGATTGTAAACTACAATTACTTTTACGTTTTATTTTTTGATGCGTTTCAGTATTTTTATATAAAATATGAATGCTTTATGGAAATATTTTAATGAATAACTACGTTATATATTATCTCGAACGGGATCGGCTATGAAATTGTAACAAAATAATATTAATATATTATATAGGTTAGGATTGTCATGCTATTTTTGTATGTTCTTCACATCAAAAAAAATTGTTACTATTTAATTTATCTTAGGAAATTTCACTGACTCTACGGTCTTATAGACTCTGTTCTGATAGATTCGCAGCATAATTAATATTAGTTGACGATAGCGAGCAGTGTAAGATTAACCAATCTAAGAAGGCTCCTTCTGGCTTTTCCTAGCTTTATTTCAAAAGTACTTAGGCTATATAGTAAATACAACTCCTACAGGTCATCGTAATATCTCATGTGTAGGCTACGAATTCGACTTCATTCTTCAACCTCAACTTCACGGAAATACTAATTATTTCAATTGACCAGATTATTGAGATAGTTTCTAGAAGAATCTAGCTTAAAGCTAGATCGTAAAGGAATGAAAGTTTTGTAAAAGTCTACCTAGTTATATATTCATATACAACTTCCAAACATTAGCCGTTGGGCTTCAGCGCGCCAGGCCTCTACGGTCTTGCAAATAACTTACTTAACCTTAAAATTATTCCAACTAAAAGGAAAAAGAATACTTTAATTTTATAATGAACATAAGATATTTAGCACTAGTTGACCCGTCCTAGCTTCGCTGAGCTAAATATGTTTAAATAGCAATGGCAACTTCATGCAGTAGCTTTTTCGTTCGTATAGATCACAAGAAATCCTTTTAATGCATGTAAATACTTCCATTGGCTTCGGCAGCAGGTAATTAATACAGTTCTAACAACTCATTACTTAGCCGTGTTTAGTTCAAAATTGGCAGCAAATAGGTATTGGTAGCGTAAAAAGGCCTGTTATTTATAAGGGATTACGGCAGTCGACGCGATCAGTCTGTTGTCCCAACGTGAGCCCCATAAATCGAGGCAAGCGCACGCTGCACTGCAGTCAGGGCCGAGACTGGAGCATTGTTTTGTAAATGTTGTCGACTATACGAAAGACCGAAGCCTATCTATATTGCGAAAGACGGGCCTGTGATTTATGTTTCAAAATACCTTTAAATATTTTGAATATGTTTCAAAATACCTTTAAATATTTTGAACCATTGTATGTGAGGATTGCTGACAGTAATTAGACCAATTATATATACAGACAGCCAGACAAAAATTTTGAAAATTGTTTTGGCTTGATAAATGAACAACAATATTATAAAGACCCCATATATTGATTAAATCTTAAATAATTCCATGTTTGACATTGCATCGCAAGCGCCGATGACAGGCATTATCAAACGCTGATACACGTATCAGGGTTTTAAAGTAAAAGAATCATTTGTAAACGCAGATCCTGAAGCCAATCCCATCAACATTCAGTTTCATTTTAAATCGTTCCCGTTTTAATCTTCTGGTCATCAAGTCGCTTTTATTGCGGCACGAAATTCCAATTAAATGTTAGGTATAGTCGTAAATTTGGTGATACAAACCTAAGAGGACCTCTCGATCCCCCTTTCATTACATCGATTATATCGTGTTTGTATTGCCTTTTTATAGGTGAGCACTTTGCTAACAAAATCACTTTAAAAACAACAGTTTAATCTCATTTACCTACCCTGTTCGAGTTTGTATCTACTCTCAGACATTACCGAGGTTGTACAAATATTTATCTATTAAATAATTAATTACGGCCTCAATTACAATCTTAATTAGTTACTGATAAAATAAATATTTAGTACATTGATATAGCTCCTTTAGTACACTAGTATATTTTAGAACTCATATCATGAACTTAATAAAATGTTCTAAAGTCTGAATTCTGCCTTTCTAAATACATAGTATCAAAACCTCTTGCCCGAACTTCGCTTGTATGACGTTGGGTGTAAAGTTATTTGTTCCTACTTTACTTAACTATTTGCTCTAGTGACTTAACGTTCTCCTGAATGATCGTAAATGTAGTGGAAAAGAATTCAGGAGCAAACTATTAAGGAAACGTTGAGCGCTTAGCGTGGAATTAAATTTAAATTACGTTTATCTATTATTCTGCCAAGTATAGTACATTTTATTTTAGGTATGTTTACTAATTAAAAAATACTTAAAATAACCACTTCTATACTTTAAATTATTCGAAATATGTGGCGGAATTCCGTATTTATAACAATATACAATTTGTATTGTCATGATAGAAAAGAAAATGTTATATGAGCTCTGTAAATTCAAAGGATTAGTAAATACAAATGTTAGATCACTTTCATCATGAAATACAATCTAATCTAATATCGACTTTCATCTCTATTGATAGCATTTCCATCATCATATTATGTTATTTTCAGTAAACCCTCATACTCAACAGAGGGAATATATTTCGACAGCTCGTTAATGCAATAAAGTTTCTAATAGTCAATTTATTTGTATATTAGCACATGGTATAGCATTGTTTCAGTTTTAGTACAGTATTTATTACCGATGATAAAGTAAAATTACAATAATTTTACTATAATATTTTCTAATAACGTTTTGATTACCTCTTGATTACTAAAACATAATTGTTTCAGGTTTTATATTAATTTTGCTTCGTTACATTTACAAATTAAATTGTGATTGTAAGATATCAGAAGAACTTAAGATATTCTAAATGTTAACATTGTATCGTTTTCAAATATCGACACTTGTTCTGTAAACTTTTAGAAAGAACTTATCTGCAGCCAAACTTTACCACCAATTTTAGGATAGGTGAGAAAATTGCAGAACTTCAAACATGGAAGTTAGTAAGTAGTATAAAATTTCAGCGACAATTTTGAAAGTTACTTTTGATATTTATTACTACCAGTTTTCATTCCCATATATCTAGATATTGAGGTAATTATTACCAATATTTAAATTACCTAACAAGACTTAAAAAGATCTCTATTGAGATGAAAATGTTAGTTTTATATTAACTTGTATTAAAAATTATCTCAGCGCAAGGTGTACCATACTAGTTTCATAAAATTCAGATATCCAAATAAACATGAAATTCAAGATGCAAGATTTCTGATTTTATAAGAATTTACAAGCGTGCAAGGCGCATCACGCCTGGCTTCCTATCGGGATACCGGATAAAATTGCCAGTCCTTTCACTACCCCTCTCTATATAATATACATCGTATGTGTTATATTTTCTGTAAAAGATTGATGAAACGAAAGTAAAATCAGGTTTTAAACGTCCCATTTAAACTCGCGAATCGACTCTTAAAATAAAAGTCTTTTCTACTCAAAAACTTCAGAAATGTTGCGTTTTATGAACTATATATCACTCAAATAAACTTATTTAGACGGAAAATTTTAAAACATTAGAGAAACGTCTACAAGGTTTTCCTTTCTGTTTATTTTGTGGAAACGACCGACGCCTGAATATCAAAATACAAAAGTATAAGGGTAACGTTTATTGGATAGCGTTGACATTCTTAAGTTATCCTTGTAGTTATATTCTACTGAAAGTTTTCATTTCTATAATCATATACATCTTTACAGCATTTAATACAGTAGAGTAGAATAGTAGAATGTCAGCCTCTCTTCTGCCATTTAAAATAAATATATAGATTTTACCATTGAAAAAATATTTTAAATTGAAAAAAAATTCAACCATTTATAATATAATGTTAAGTTCCGTGGAACAAGAACAATGAGATAACTAAGTAAGCCTTGTTAACATCCAAGCTACGATTGAATTAACGTGTATTAGCTAAGGTTAAATAAAATAGTACATTATGATGCAAGTGTGCTTGGTCATAACAGCCGAGGCGAAGAGGTGTTGCAGCCCGAGCCGGAGGCGAGTTCGTAACGGAGCCGAGAATTGTAAAACTGAACCATAGTGCACGAGTTTCATACGACGTTCTCAACACATTTGAGTAGACAAACGTCAGCGTGGTGCTAAAATATTCAATTATAAAAAAAAAATATTAATTCAAAAGATTTTAATAATTCAAAAAGTAACCAATACCTGTTGATTACTTTTTGAATTATTAAAATCGGACATTTTATTTAAAAGATATTACGAATTAAAAATATCAATATAAACAAAAAATACACACCGCCGGACCGGCGTGGTTCCACGCACCGCAACGAGCAACGCGGTGAGAGAGGAGGCCCCGAAAAGCGGGAAAGCCAAAATATAAAAAATATTATCCCCCGTGCGCAGCCGGGACAGGCAGCTAGTAAGTTATATTTAGTTATACGTGACAATGTTTATCTGCTTTGTTGTAGTTTGCTCTAGTGCGATAATGCAAAGTAAAAAGGACGCGTCTGTTATGGTTCTGCTTACCTTCACAAAAACAGTGAAATAAAAGACACTTTAAGAGCAAGTGAGTAAAAAAAAATGTTTATTATATTATTATATATAGTTTAATGGCACTAATACAAGTAGGTACATCTTCGAACTTAATTACCTGTCGTCTCAATTACTCGTGTACCCTAAAACAGGTTACACAAGTTCAATTCAAGTTTAACGTCTGTTTATTCATATTATTATGGTATATTTACATTTCATCTCAACCTCGGCAGACAAAGAAAACATTGTGTGGCATAATATTATAGTCAGACCAATTTCGTGATCGTTGTTTGATAAATTGTATCGTTTCTTACTTACGAACATTGTAAAGACCGATAGAATCATAAATTTACATAATATTTATACATAGTATTTTTTACTTTGTACATACAATTTGCCTTTGTAATAATAACGTTTAAAAATCTTACAGTCGTCCTAATTTTTTAATTACTACTTGGTAGAGCAAATAAAACTTAATGCAGGTTCTTATTAGAATAATATGTGGCACACGAGAAGGAATAATTTATTCAGTGGCCGGTATCTCGGTTAGAAGCAACGTGGCGAAGGTGAATTTACTGCAAGGACTGCTTTTAAATTTTCAGCAATAGCTCGAGAACAAAGGACTGTCAGACTTTATCAGATGGTAAAGAGAGTAAAATGTGTCCATTGCACAAGCGCATAGACACGCTTTATTGCTCTCGACGATACCGTACTCTATACTATTCGATAATATGTTTATTTTCCTTATACTGTGAATTAGAAGTAATTCATTTTCATTTATCTTAGCGCCCCACATTTAAGAAAAAAATAATAAAGAGGTGTCTCCCAACAATAAAAATTTTGTATCTTGTTTTATCCCGCTACAGCGGCGATGAAAAAATAAATCTCATCTAACTAAAGTTACTACAAGCACCATTTTAATTTCATCATAAATTATAATATTTGATATTAATATCTCCTGAAATGTTTTAGATAGGAGACTCTTTCTTTAATAACTTTGAAAATAGTCATCTAATTTTTAGGGTTCCGTACCATAAAACGAAAAAAGGAATCCTTATAGGATCACTTCGTTGTCCGTCTGTCTGTCTGTCAAGACCCTTTTTCTCATGATTACGTGAAGGTATCAAGTTGAAATTAATAACATATGTTTAAGCCTGCGGTCCCTTGCGGCTGGCAAAAAGTCAAACTTCTAAGTCCACGCATTAAAAAGATATGACCGTCAATGACGTCGCTCATGTAATTATATGGTACTTCCCAATGACCTAGCGTCCTGAAATTTAGCAAGATGCAAGGTCTCATAGCACAAATAAAGGATAAAATTAAAAAACTGTAAATTTTTTTCTACTTCACCAGAAAATTAACTTTTTTTTGACTGTCACGCAAGACCCGTTTTCTCAGAAAAACGTGAAGATATCAAGTTAATATCTACATCAAATATTCAAGTCTCTAATCCCTCCGATATGTAAAAAATCAAACTGCTAAGTCAATTTAATGAAAAGCAGCCACTTTTATCTCATGTATTGTAATTTTGATTTTCGACACGAATCAAAACTCCCAGGCTTTGTTTTTCGACCTAGAAATAAGATTTTGACAAGAAGCAGGGTCTTATAGCCCTAGTATTGGGAAAAATACGTACGAGTAAAATGAAAATTTGTTGTTACATTACAAAAAAAATTATCTTTAATGTATTTATTTAGGTTTTGACGCATTATTTGAAGAATACGTGAAGTTATCAAGTTTAAGATAATATTATACATGTAAGTATATAGTATCTTCAAGCTGTGAAATTATCAAACTTCTAAGTGTAAGCAATCAATAGATATGGCCATTTATATTGAAGTGATTACAAGTAGTTTTTCTATATTCATTCATTCCACATATGCGGACATAAAAAAGTCGATGTTTGCGATTTTAGTACTATTCGAATATGTTATACAATAAGTATACATCCCCTCGATATAGATACAAAATACTTTTACCGTTTAAACTTTGGTTAACGAGTTTAATTTTATGAAATTGAAATTTAAAAAACTTATTTTTAAGAATTTTACTTTATTATTAAGAAAGAAACAAGTAATTTGCAATGCAAAGTGTATTTAAAAAGATTATTTGGTAAAATATAAATTCCATTAATTAATACCCTCTCCCATCCCGTTAGTGCTGCGGTTCCAGTGAACACCGGGTTCTTGCTCAGGGTCCACTGAAACCGCAGTATTCTTCTCTTAACTCCTCTTCCTGACTCTATCTTCGAGACAGCAACGCATCGGTAAAACAAGACATACTCTCTAGTTTTGCAGATGTCCATGGGCGACGGTGGCCACTTTCCATCAGGTGGACCGTCTGCTCGTTTGTCCCTCATCTATCATAAAAAAAACGGGTTGCACTCCGGGAGTGCCGGCAGAAGTGAAAACTTTAACACTAATGATGTGCATTATTTGTAAATATTTTGGTATGATTAGGGAATTGCATTATTTATCAGTATAAAAGTACTATAATTAATGAGGTTAAATACAATATTCATCTATTGCGCTATCATACACAAATTTAAATTCAATTTTGTATGAAACGTGCTACCAAGTAAGCGTGCAAGAGTCCTGACGCGAGTTTACTCCGTCTTACGAATTTTCGATCAGGTCACGTGTCCTGACGCGAGTTTAACATTTTTTACCCAAAGTGCACAACGCCGCTTAAGAAGATTTCATTTCAAAAAAATCTTAAGCAAAAAGAGATCAACTATTAAAATTAAAAGTATAATTATTAAGATTTACAACCCCTTCTATAACTTTACAAAACATTGCGGGCAAAATGATGTTTTATATAAGCTAATAGTGTAGTTACAATACTACTAAGTTGTGCAAAACAAGCACCACAGAGTACCTACCCTTGTTGCTAGTAACTTTCGTTATATTATCTAACTTTTCTTATCTTTAAAGTCTTCGGGCAAACTACAGTTTTCTCCGCGACATTTTACAGAATCAATGTAGTGTTAACATTTTTGTTCTTGTTCTGTACAAATTAATAGTTTCAATAAAATATGCTGTAACATATTGGACAAAGTGGCTTTCATTAAATACACAAACATGACATGACACATGGTACGATTATTATTAGATCGCGAGTAGTGTTCGAAAATAGCAAAATTAAGAAATCGATACTTCACCTAACGTATTATTTACCTATCTTTGAATTTGGCTGAGTTTCCACCAAAAATGTACGACATTGAGAATTAATAAAATTCATAAAAAATTAATAAAATTACTTCATTTACCTCTATGTATATATGAAATTCAAATTTGGAATCCATTTGCAATTTTTAATCAAAAGATTTTTGGATTTAGATTGGTTATTAATTTCGCCCATTAAAACACAATAATATGGCAATCTGTTACGTAATAGTTGGCGGTTAATTATTATCTTATATCATTCCGAATGAAAATTTGAACGGCAGAAATTTCGTAGGTTTAAATCCCAGCGATTGGAGTACTGACGTCTTAATTGGATGGATTAAGATAATGTTAGTAGTTTGTATCCATGACAAACCTAATAGTTAGGGACCGTTTATAGGGACATACACAGAGATAGGTACTTTCAGTTTTTATAAAAATCACGAGTCTGATCGTTGCAGGATCTTGCTCTAGGTAATTATCCCTCGCTCGTTCTCGTTCCCTTTAATCTCAAACATAATGGATTCTATGATCTAGATTATTTAATTTTAAAAAAAGTTTACTTTTACAGCTAGAACAGAAACAGGCGCCATAAAACAGTTTACAATCAAGAATATTTATAGGATGTACAGATCATGAAAGACATTTCTAACAAGCGTATTCATTAATCACATTATAGAAATAAGTGTGACGAAATTATAATTTGATATTCTCCGCCTAATATAACCTTGACGACACAAAAAATATTGTTGTATAAATAACGACGAAAATAGATGTCTGAAAGAATATTACTTGAGAATTCTCAGAAAATATAATAAGAATTTTTTGAGCTACAACATATAAAATAAATTAACCTATGATTTACCAACAAAGTGCAAAATGTTCTGTGATCTCTTGTAATTTCGAACCGCCATGTAAGCCGAGTGTGTGAGTTCCTGAGAAGAGGAGGTCGAAGCGGAGGAGAAGGTTTTGATATTAATTGTTCATATAACGAAACTATTAAATTCTACAATAAAAACCACACGCAAAAAGTCGAAGCTAAAATGATATTATCAGAGTTATAACCAGACTTAAGTCAGAGCAATATCATTATCTATATTAAACTGTCTCTTTATACAACTCGGGGCGATTTGCAATGCGACCCCGTCAATCTATTTAGGGCCCCGGTGAATAATTTATTTTAATTAACCACCAACGACAGTGACATTTTTTGCTCAAACTTATTTGCCTTCTCGATGTCAGGGTTCTGAAATCGAGCCATTCTCTTAAAAAGTTTTAAATCGAATTAAATTCGCCCCTTTAACTACACTCAATTCTCTTTCACGACTTCATTAAGCGCGGCCGTTCCGGTGAACCTCAGTAATGACCTTAAAGGGCGCTAAATCAAGATCGAGACGAAAGATAGAAAGTAACTGAAATTTAATACTTTTATCAAATATCAGTCTTAATCTGATTTGCTAATCATATTTCTAACAGAAATGTTCCCCGAACTATAACTTTTCTCGTTTAAATTAAACGAAATAATTTAATTCTGCGCAATAATACGATGTCTAACCTAATAATGAATTACCTATATTATCATACATTTAAGTGGAAAAACAAGTTCTATCTTTATGTAATAAAAACTTGTCGTATCCCATTAAGATTTCTCGTAGGGTATTTTTAAAATGCTCTCAAGATATTTTATGATATAACATTTCAAGCACAAAGTGTCCGTAGCTCTTTACCTACTTCATAATTTTATTTCTTTTCATTTCTTTTAACAAGCACACTACCTTGAATCTTGTTTTTACACTACTTATTACAAAATTAACATTTACTACGTATATTTGTTAAGTAGGGTAATGTAGTCTTGTATTTTTATTTTATTCTCTATATCTGACATTTTGAGTTTAGTTTCTTAGCAGCATTTCAAAATTTGCCATGAATCTTATAGTTATAAAAAGTACTACCCGCCCTCGCTTAGCTAAAGTAACAAGAAATTTTTAATGTGAAACCTTATCTATTATGTATCTTGGGTCATAATAAAATTGAATAAGACCGGTCAAGCCATTAAATAGTAAAAGACAAACGCACGCATAACTGTTTTTTATGTTATAATTTTAACGAAGAAAACAAAATTATCCTCCAACCCGATGGCAACGCCATGTACGAAATCTTTCAGTTAATTAAACACACATTAGTTACAGTGCAGACTCTTGTGGCATAACAAAAAGGATTTCAAAAAACAATTAGAGACATTCACGTTAATATCATAATAGTATCATTAAAGTCCTCAAGCATTTCACGTTTATCACAATAGGTACTCGAGTACATATTTGAGTGGAGTACTTAAGAACTTAATGGTTGTACAGTTGTTAAAAAGGCATATAATTCCCTTAAATTGAGAAAAATCTGAGAAAGCGTGTTCGTTGGAAATTATAGCAAGCAAAAGTTATAAAATGTTAAGATACAAATTTTTTTAACTTAATATAAAAAAACAATGGATTAGGTACCATAACTACGATCCTCACGAAAGTGTAAAACTTTTTTCCAAGGAGGTGTGACAGTTATCACGAATTTTAGCCTTAATTTTATGTAGTGTTGACCCTACTGGAGTTACACAATGCCAAAGGATAAAAGAAAGGATAATGACTTATTTGAAAAAATATCAAAACAAAGTCATATACTTACTCAGATCATTTATTAATCCGGACCACGAGTCGTGAAAATACGAGACACTTTTTTCACATGGAAAAGTCATTATCATAATAATTAGAATAATTTTATTGTAATTTAGATTATAAGCATTTCCTGATGTAAAATAGGTATCATTTCTATTTTAAAGGTATCCACTTTCTGACAAAAAAGTAATCAAAACTGAGTCAACTTAGAAGTTACAGTATAAAATGTCTTTACCATATTAGATAATTAGTTAATAATTCGTTTTAAAATTAAACTAAAAAATCTTATTTTCAGTTAATCATGTTTATATACCATAATAAAAAGTAGTAAAATGTAAAGTATTTCAATTTGAAGCATAATAAGTTTGTATCCTCGAAACCGCTATAACAACAACAGTAAAAGTCGAACTGCAACAAATCTTAGGGCCCTATCAAAGCGCTTGTTACAAACTGCTTTCGTTAGGTTATCTAACTTTTCTCCTCTCGTTACTTGAAAGTGGATACCTGCTCCGCCTAACCGAGACCTGCCTTACAAAATCAATGCAAACTTAACCTGGTCCTGGTTAATATACTAAGTTTCGTTCTGGAATCTTCTTAAGATCGGTTTACTTATTAGTTTTAAATAATCTCATTATGTTCTTCAAAACTGATACACTTTCTCGATAGTGATATTTTTAACATTATTAAGAGTATGGAAGCTATACTGCGCAGTAACACTCAGACGACAATATTAACATGTGAACTAGATGGAAGCCGAGCAGTGCCTGGACTTGAGATCCAGGAGCAGGCTTTAAGTCTTTTATAGCCGTAAATTCTCACTACTGATTGACAAAATTAGAGAGTAACCAAATTATGCAAGCTAGGTAAATTTCTTCTTACCTTTCAATACAGAAATAATTTCAGTTTTATATTGGAAAGAACCGAAATAGAATCTAGAAAAAAAACATGAAAATTAATTGTAATAAATGTAACGAACTATTTCCACTTAGTTAAATTAAAATTCATATGTGAATGTATTGTATAACTGTTTACTTTCTATAATAATAAAATTAGAAATATCATCAATCGCTTTGACATTTTTGTAGGTTCGTTTACAAAGTTATAATCGAATTAAAATACTCTTTTTAACTACGGTCAATTTCTTTCGCGACTTCATTAAAGGAGACCATCCCAGAGGGGCTCGATAATAACCTCAAAAGCCGTTAAATCAAAATCGAAATATAAGATAAAGAGGATCGAAGGTGTCTTATTTTATATCTCTTTCTAATTTTCTATTTTTAATTTATCAATATAAAAAACGTTAATTTTTAATACCATCCATCATCATTGATTAATGTGTACTATGTTTTCCCGGAAATAAATATTTTTTTTCTCAAAAAACTAAGACGTCAACTCTCTTAAGACATTAGAGGCGTCAATTATTTTTACCATCACAATTTTTTTTAAATAAAAAATGATTTATCAAAAACTTGTTGTTAATCTAAGATTACGCTTTTGACGTTAATGTATTAACTTGGCTCTGGGATCACAATTAAACTAGTATACAATAATAACCGTATAAAGGATAACAATCACTGTAAATCTTGTCACATATCTTCAGGTATACCATCGCTATATTTTATATCACTACAATTTATATTTTTCACAAAACAAATCGAAATAGCGGCCAGCTAGCAATATGCAGTAAACTAGCACTTTATCCTGCGTGCCGGCAGCTGCTCCGTTGCAATTTTAATCCCCCTCTAAAGCAAGATGTTACGGGCTTGAACTAAACGTCGGTGATCGGAACTATACAACCGGTGCAACGTAAACACTCTGTTGCATTAGTGTTTTTAAAATAACATTTTTTTTTTCAAACGAATTGACATTAATTCTGTATTTAACATAGAGGTAAAAAACTAAGTTATATTATATAGTTAGACAAACAAAAATATCATATCATATTCTATACAATCTATGGGTAACAATAAACCTTCTTCACTGTCACTATATAATATGGTGCCTTTATCCAGAAATTTCTAATCAGATTTCTTTACATTCAAGGTATGATATTACGTAAATTTACTATGAAATTAAATATATCAGTGATAAATAAATTTATAATGTGAAATAGAGACGCTTTAAATATAATAATAGAGTTTAGACAAAGGAATGAGCAATGCTAAAAGGATTCTTAAGACGGTCTATAACTTGAAGTGGAATTAAACATGAAACGCCTTTTTTGTTTAAGAGTTAAATCGGCTCGTAGAGAATTAAGTAATGTGTGTAAAAACTGAAAACGTAAAAATCTTTGGAAACGTTCCCATTCCTACGTACATAGAAGAACACTTGTGGGTATAATTTATTCATCGGCCGGTATCTCGGGCAAGAGGGAACGTGGCGAAGGTGAATTTACTGCGAGGACCGCTTTTAAATTTTCAGCAACAACTCAAAAACAAAGGAGTATCGGACTTTATCAGACGGTAAAGAAAGTAAAATGTGTCTGATGCACAAGCGCATTAAATACACTTTATAGCTATCAAAGACACCGCAGGCACCTGTTCCTACTCTACTGTTCTTTGAAATCCCGTTTCCAGCACACTATTTGCTTTAAGATTTACTTTAACTTGACAATAATTATTTCAGTATTATAATAATGTTTTGATTAGAATAAATATTATGATATTTTTAGCACTGTTTAATAAAAAAGTATTTACATTTTCGCAATAATGCAAATATGATAAATCAATATTTTTTTTACCGTAAGAAATTAAACTGGACATTAAATAGAGTCTTAGATTATAGGACTGTGATTTAAATTTCCAAAGGTTGAATCTCTCCAAAAAATATATTCTGTAACTAAAAACTGTAATCATAACTGTAAAATTTATAGGTTTGTTTCAATTGTAAAATTACATATAAATATTTTTCTGATAGAAAAAGTTTTTGCTTCAATTGGCTACTATTAAAAAGACACTGCGCAACTTCGAAATACAGAAACAGTTTTACTTTTTATTATCGATTGAAGTCGTTTAACTATACCAACTATAATCGGGAGAGTTGTAAAAAAGTTGTATCGAGAACCATTTATAGTAACACTTTTCAGTTCCTCTATTTTGTTGTATTCTCCAATCAAAAACTTATTCAGTTACAATCCTATAAAGAGACAATTATTTATTTTTCTTTTTATGTGTTTGCTTTTACGTAATATTTCTTTTACCTTACTCCTACCTAATCGTTGATGGCTTGGTATAAATTTTTAATAATATAATTTTTAAACAATTTATAAGACTTTAAGCATCATTTATTTTAATTAGAACTGTCAATTTTTCTTTTCAAACTTTTAACTTGTTTTGTAACTTTTAAAGACACCGTTACGAGGAAGTGTAAGAAAAATTAAATAATTTTTCCCTTTAACTAAACTCGATTTTTTATTAAGCTCAACGTTGTCGGTAAGCCTCAATAATGACCTAAAAACGCCTTCAATTTGATTATTCATTGAAATTCAACCAGTACTCGTAATACGAATTACAAGTTCAGATAGTATCTTTTTCTAGATTAGAAGCTTCATAGCAAAAGACATAAAAAAGGCAAAAAATTATACATTCCCGGCAATACAAATATTTCGTACAGTTTAGTACTTATTTTGAACCTAAGTAGTCTCAAAATTCTAAAATAATTTAAAGAAAAAGTCCGTTTACAAAGTCGATTTAACTATCGCATTACGTAAAGGCAGTGTTAAGCTCTGTTCTTAATTCAGTAATACAAGATTTTCTTTTTCTTACATAAAGTAGACTACCGTAATCTTTTTTCGTTTCTTATTTTAAGAACAAAACTTTATTTCTTGTTTAATTATGTAGTCCAGTTAATTTTCAAAAAAGTTTATAAAAGATTTCTTTAATTCACCTAATTAC
Source organism: Limenitis camilla (assembly GCA_905147385.1). Classification (NCBI taxonomy): domain Eukaryota; kingdom Metazoa; phylum Arthropoda; class Insecta; order Lepidoptera; family Nymphalidae; genus Limenitis; species Limenitis camilla. The sequence goes on along the minus strand of LR990230.1, from coordinate 9,518,181 downwards.
ACTGTTAGTTATGAATATTTAATTGCTTCTGTATATGGCTTTATAAAATAAATTGATATAGCTTTACCAGATTTTAACAATTTTGAACTTAGATTTTTATTGTAACCCATTACTTCCCCTTTCCATAGCAATTCGGATATTTTTGTTCAATGTTTGTATTTGAAACAACATCTTAATAAACAAACATCTTTATACATACATAACATCTTAATAAACAAGATATTTAAGCCAAATATCTTGTTTATTAAGATGTACATCACACTGTTATTTGAGGTTGGTAGCGCTGATATGAGTAGCATCTTGGTATTTGAGGTTGGCGGCGCATCCTGTTATTTAAATGTTGGACAACTGATAAACACAAATCAAAGAAGTGGGGATTGCAAAATAAATACGCTATCACGACAGAATAATTATTGATTACATCGCGAGTATTCCTAGCAGTAATTTTGAAGCGCTGAGTCTAAAGTATAACAGGAGGATATTCTAGTCAAGCCGTCATACTGTAAGTTTGCGTATAGACTACAATTCTCTCCTCTTTTTTATTAATTAACAATATAAAATAAGAAATAATATAACTTGAAAAAAAGTCCTAAAAATAGCACGGCGGGTTTTTGCTTACCTAACAACAACAAGTTTAAGTCAATGTACTCGGATACTTTTTACAGTTTATGATTATTGTCATCTCAATACTACCTCAGAATTTTATGATATGGCGTTATATCCTAAGATAACATAATCCAAGTGTTTTGATGTTTTTTAAGCTACAAGGACATCATGTTTAAAATATTTGAACAGATAATATAAATAGAAAGAGACAAAATACAAACATTAGTGATTGTGTGCTCTGGGAGTCGTAGCGAGGCAAAACTTTACTTCATTACACTCGATTCGTAACCGCCAAACCTCCAATTTGGGAATTATCTTAAAACGACTCTTGAATTATTCAAACGTTGAATTTTTGACGAGGATCCTCAGTCCACGGTATTTGCAAAAGAATTTATGGTAATAAGATTCACTCAATGCCTCTATTATGACGTCATGAATTTCAATATATTATACAATAATTTATATAAACGACGGATGCGTAATCTGAAAATAAACTCTTAAGTAGACCCGAACCATTGCAGTAACAAATTAACTTTCTCATTTTTTTTTATACTTTCAGGATTGTTGTCTAATTTAATGAAATTAAACACTATTACCTCGATTAAGAATGGTGCCAAAAACGATTCTGATAAATACAGAACAATCTCTATATTACCATCACTAAGACGTTTTATAACTCACGTTAAAAAGTTCAGGATTAATTGGATGATGACGAAACTTGGAACCAAAGTGACATTGATACTCAGATTAATGATTATACATTTTAAAACAGACTGGTGTAAACAATGGCGCTTTGAAAACAGCCACTGATGAGTTTCTTGCCAGTTCTTCTCAACCGAAAACTACTTCTCTGACTGACTGACTTATTTGACGTTTCAAAAGTATTTTCTGAGACGTCTAATTTAAATAAACTATTTTATTTTCTTAGCTATATCTATTAATTATACAAATTAAATGAATTAATTGGTAATTTAGAGAGTTCATCATTTGTTTATGTTTAGTTAACTGAAGATCTTTTACATATTTACAGAAATATAGGTATTGCAATTTTGAATTCGTTCTTTATCCGATTACAAAAATTGATGATAGCAGTTCAGTTTAAAACGGATTGATAAATGAGTTCAAATAAAAATAAATATATACTCATCCATATTATAAACACTTACGAAAATTACAATATTATCATCACTTCGAATCGCCGTAAAGTAATAAATTGTAACAGATCCTGCAATTCCCAAATTTTCGAATTTTAGCCCCAATCTTGAGAAATTTCCATTAAGTAGCCAGAGGGCAAAGTCAACTTTAGAGATGTCTTGATAGAAGCATGAAACGAAATTATAAATGTTATCTTTCTACTTTAATTACATCAAAGTCAAAGGATGAAAATATTTCTTTATTTTATATTTAATATTACAAAATACTTTTAAAATGTTAGCTATATATCAATTCCAAACCATTGGCTTCAGGAAAAACCACTACGAAACCAATACTCGATGAAAATCGACATCCAATGACTTCAAACAATAGACCAATTCGTTACGATTGGACGCTTCAGATAACGAAATATGAACAAAACAAACATATCCATAATATGTACATAACAAAAATGAAACCAAAAAGCTATTGTACAAAAATATATCCTTAACTTAATACAACTGAAACTAAAAAATAAGCTTACAATATAACAAAACAATAAGTTTCTATATAGGTACTAATTATATTATTTATTTAAATATTTATGAAGTCATTTGTAACCTACAATTTCGTATAAATCATGTAAATAAAACGCATGAAATAATCAAAACATTAATTTATACCAATATTCTATTAAAACTGTAAAAAAAAGATCTTCGAACAAAGCTCTCAAATAATTATGATTGAACTTCACATACAGGTAAATTCGTTTAATCATCAATTATTTAATTTAATGAATGTAAACTTTTAATGAAAATACAATTTTTTTTAAGTAAAATATGTTCATATTTTATTAATTAATTAATTAGAATAAATGCCTCCAAATAAATTTTAGCAGTAGTTATTCCGAAATGTGAAGCGGCAATGTGATATGAATACGAGCGGTTGAAGCAGGGTGAAAGACCTGCGGGTGACATTTATCCCTATAGTTTAGTAACAAAGGAGGCAGATTTACAGGGCTATTACGTCGCCGAGTTTTACAAAGGACCACCATTGTTTTACTGACTTTTAGGGAGTGACAACATCTATGTGGTGCCCCCACAGCCCTCTTTGAACTTATGTCGTTTTAATTAATAATAGTTATTATTAAGTTTGCGTATACTTTAGACACAAATCTACATCATACTACAATCTACTACAGTATCACAGTTTTATCTTTGTATTATTAATACCAAAGTGCCGATATAATATAAAATCCAAACTAATGTTCGCATTATACGTAAATCATTAACTCTGTCGATAACTTTGTATTGAAGTAAGCAGTTCATATTGTTTTATTTCGAATATACACACACATATAGACAATATAATTATAACTTAATTTTTTTCCAAGTAATTTCACATTCTCAAGTTGTGCAAGCTATTGTGGACATTATTATAATATTAAGTTGACAACACTGTAGACTCTAGTAGAATTTCCGTCTGCTTGTACGTATAACTTAAATATAGTACTAGGTACTTATTACAATATAAAAATCTCAATTTACATACGCTGCCCAACACACAATTACGAAAGTGTATAACTTGGTGTCAAGATTCCAAGTATACCTTTAGGCAGAAAAACAAAAAACAGTCAGTTCCCGCAGCAAGTAATGTGTTTGAGTGTTTATTAATAATGAATTGCAGATTAAATTATTTTGCAGTTCTTATTAGTTATGGAGTCTTAAAAAAATATAATTATAAAAAATAAGATTGCAAAGGTCCTTACTATATTTTTTAATTTAACAAAACACAATGAGCTAATCATGTATAGCAATATTTAATAAATTTTTTTATAAAATATTAAAAAATATAATACATCGCAATATGCAAGTGATTATGCGTTATTTACACCTCCATGACGCTTGTAGCGTAATATTTTCAGCATAGAGGATTAATAGGCATGGCTCAATGCGTTCACAAAGGCTTGCGTAGTCTTTTTATAAAGCTTTCACAGCCGCAACACGTTATTGTGCTGTGATTTCACCCGCGAAAATAATAAATATATTAATTAAACAAAAATTAAATTATCAACCCAAACTATTTATTAAAAATGCAATTTTCAAACGCCTATTTTAATGATGATTTTATATACATATGTCAATATTAAATAATTCCGACAATGAAAAACCTACAAAGTGTAAAACAAGTGTAATACCGACTACCTGTGTAACTTTTGTATATAAAACTATGAATATTGAAAAGTAAAGCTTTTCAATATTCGTAGTTTCATCAACAAGCATCAAGATTTAACTGATTTCAAGTTGCAAACTCTAAAACGGATTACTTGAAAGAATTCTTTCTATATAATATATGTAACTAGCTATGCCCGCTACTTCGTCCGCGTGGAATAATGTCTTTGGGTAGCATTTTTAATTATTTAGGCTAATTATTTTACAAATAAGACATGTCCACACCCACACAGCGTAGTACCACGACTTCTGTACGGCTCGGTGCTTGGTAAGATTATTACTCGCGTTAACTTCAGTTTTACATTTTTTAATAACTCCGTAAATGTTACATCAGAATAGAGAGACAAAATATTAGAGTATTTTGTCCTTACATAATATTGTCATACATACTTTCATCCCCATTTCCTATTGTTATTTTACACCCTTTAGGATAAAACTTTTACAAACATTGAATGTTATATTTATTTATATCGAATAAACAGCTCAAAATATAAGTTTCACGCTTCTAGGTCTAAAAATGACGATACTTCCATACAACATTTTTCATTTTCATTTCATTTCATACATTTTTTATTTTATTTTTTATAATCGCATTGACAGTCTAAGCCAAGTCATAGATATTACGATAAGCCTTAAAAACTATAAAAACAGCAAAATATGAGAGAGACGCGGGAACAAAGGATCCACAAAGTAGGATTTAGTAACATAGGAAAGATTCAGACAACGAGCACACAGAATTTGTCTAGTTATCAAGGTTGTCTCAGTTACACTGTAAAGATACTACAAGATAGACTGAATAATGTTGTAGATACTTTATTAATATTTTACAGTCCTTTTACTTTTTCTAATATATAACTCAGATAAAATGATAAGAGAAAACATTAAGAGGAGGATGATATTGAATGGATTATTGGGTAAACGCAACGTAGATACTGCTATTGAACCAATAAATAACTAAACATCATGATTTCCTGCAATTACGAAAGGAACCTAAGCTGTGCCTTGGACTTGTGACAAAGGTGTAGGCTTAAGTACGTCCTTTATTATATTCGCTTTGCTATTACACTCGCCTCCACTGCCCAGGTTCTCTGTTTGAACCTAAGGTTGGGTTAACCTCAGCCTAAATTACGCGCTGGCCAAACCAATCGAACCAATGTTTCACAGGTAGGAATAATTTCTATATGAAAGCGAAATTGTTTTTTTTACTATAGTATACTCATTTTTTCATATTTACTCACATTATAAACCTTCTCTAGCTGACCCGTCCTCGCTTCGCTGAGGTGATTAAACTATAGGTAAAAGTTTTATCAAAATCGTTTTAGCATTTTTCACCGTATAAACCTTCCCTGGACTCCCACAAATAATTTTAAACCAAAATTAGCCAACCCGGTTCCATCGTTTTCAAGTCTCAGTGAGACTAACAGCAATTCATTTTTATATATAAGATATGAAATGAAATGTCAATCAATGTTTGGTTCATATTAAGTAGGGTACAAGAGCCCTACTTAATTTTATATCGCATGTGACAACCATTACAAAGTTTAAAAGGAGCTCTAAAGGTTTAGAAAACAAAGGACTTAGCCTCGGGTGTAAACACAAAGTGCTATATACTTCACGAATGACATTTTAGTTGAAAATAAAATCTCTTGTCGGACAATTATTTCGAGTGAGGTACAATGTTTTATAATTATACTTGGTCATGTTTATCCTACGAAAATATTTAATTTGTTCGTATAAGGCTTTTCTTAACAGATGCAAACAATTTGTATTTAAAGTTGTACCAGAAATGGTTTTAAACAAGTTTAAATGCTTTTTATGTGGACAAATAGTAATTAAATCTAACGTTCCGCCACAAAATCCATGCTTGATTCCGTTAGAAGTCGAAGTAGAAGTTTCTAACACTTTGGTCCTTCAAGCCGGATTACAGATTAGAGATACAGAATTAGTATAGCAATTGTACATGTCTAAAAACAAATTCAAAACTTAGATGTCTGACAACGTGAATATTCGTTTTATACAGAATTATTCATACATATGTAATTGTCAAGTACTATATGTTAATAACCATATACAAATATGTAAATAAAATTGGAGTGTCTGTTTGTAATATTAAAATGACCGCTTTTTACCCGACTACGGCGAAGCCAAAAGGAAAGGTTATGATTTTGGCAGTCTATGTATGTATGTATGTATGCACCTAAACTTCTGAACCAATTTTCATGAATGAGGTGTCAAGAGATTCGTAATAATTGCGCGGGTATAAAAAATTTATAATTTTTTTTTTGACGGAATTTATACCTCAGATTCTAACCTTTCGTTTATGTCAACATATATGTTTAAAATGCGGTCGTATAGTCCGCGCTGTCCTATCGTTGCAGTTATACACTCGTTTAACAAATAAAAACCAACATTACGTTACAATATGAGATTATATACCCATGTATACCTACTATGATTAGAGGAACACTACCATGAAACAGACATGGTAGGTATAGGGTGCGACCACGATTCTACCTTGACCATTTTTATACCGATGCATTTCTAGGTTTCATTTCTGATTATTTTCTTGTTTCGTCCTTTTTAGCCCACTTTTTTTACGTAGTCGGGTTATAGTTTTTTAAACTTTATTTTTTTGTTGTATACACGGTACCTACATATTCCAAAACAACATTTTTTACAATTAGGTTATTTAACATCTCGTCACGACCCATAGGAGCGGAGCAACACGCGAACGAAGTCGGGCTAGTTTAATAAAAATATTTTCGCTGAAACATTGCATGTTATCGCAAGTAACATATAGTTCCGTTTTCCATCTTATATTTCACGAAAAGCAAAAGACTGGATAAACCTGACAAGTAGAATCATAAATTAAATATCGCGTTTAAATTCGAAGCGTTAGCACTAGATTTACTCGCTCACTTATAAAAATGGAAAGAAATCAATGCTTAGCGCTGCGCGAACCATTTATTCTCTGAGCGCGTAGAAAATTAATTTTATAAATCTTTGTAATTTCATTTAGTATTAGTAGAAAAGCTGGATGTGCAAACAATTAATTCTAGGAGCGCAATGGCACAAAAACTTCTTCAAATGTATCTCGCATGAAGAACTTTAGAAATGATTATCAAAGCCCGCATCTTAAAAATGAATGGAGCACAATACGCAGCATTAATTCTGGGGTGGATCTTTGAAGTGTCGCCCGTATGACGAGCAAAACGCACTTGGAAGTGATACCATCTTTAATCTTCGCACCTTTTCGTACTACCGGCCAAGCTTCGCTAGGCCTTTATAAATAGACGTTGAGATCGCTTTGTGTGCTGGAATGAGACTGGCGAAAGATACAATCTTCCTAGATTCTTACTCTCCAATAGTGATGGGCTTCGTATATGGTCAGTCTGGGTTACACTGATATTTTCTAATCTACTCAATACATGTATGTACTCAGCCTAACAAATAACGCACTCTTACAACTACATATTTTTATATTATCACTAGTCGATCCACCCCGACTTCACCCGGTTGCAATTTAACACGCGAATTGTTAAATTTTACACAATTGATGCACCACTCCTATTAGTCTTAGCGTGATGATATATAGCCTATGGCTTTCCTCGATAAATGGGCTGTTTATCTAACACTGAAAGAAATTTTCAAATCGGACCAGTAGTTCCTGAGATTAGCGTGTACTAGCAAACAAACAAACTGTTCAACTTTATATATTACTATAGATAACATTATATTTTATTTTATAAACCTCGTGCAATAATCGAAGTGAGATTGATATTCAATTTAAAACTGATACTAGAATTCGAAATCTTACTAAAAAGAATTCTTGTAAGCATTTTTGCTTCGAAGTCTCAGCGAAGCGAACTGCAGTCGCTAGTTTCTCATTACTAGTTTAAATATTAAATGTTGTTATATTCATGATACTAAATGGATCTTTAATAGTTTTTTTCCGGCTTAAAAGCATCCCTAGTTGAAATTGCTCGAAGCGAGTGGCAAGCCGCAAACCCTTCAAGAGTAAATCTATTGCACTTTTCAACTTGTAGGACGATCTGTTTGTGTTTATTTGTACGAGTTTAAATGATTTATTCTATTCACAAGTTCCAAACTCGTACTTAAGCCATTATAGACTGTTTGTTTTCCTAGTTTCTAGTTGGATTTGTTTTTGAAACTTTTGGTACTTTGATTTTAAACAAAAAATTTGTGATATATTTTTTTTAAAATATATGGCTGCGTTTAGTTTTAAAGAAATATCTTAAACAACGAATTTAGAAACTTTGGGCAGAAATTACTATGAAAAACATAAATTTACAAGAATATAAGTTAACCGACTAATTAAATTTATCAAGAAACTAGTCGGCCGGTCCCTGCTTCGCCTGGGTTCAATTTAACACGTTTATTTAGCCATAACCGCTATGTCCCTGCATTTTAAATGTGTAATATCTTCGATAATATTCATTTAAATTACATATGTATACACACTGTAAAGTGCCATATTGATCTATATAAAATGCACAATGTATATAAGGTAACTAATTGGATAAAGATTGATGATGTATTGTTTAAAATCGCTTCGTAAATAAGCCATTATTTCTCGTAAAAAGTAAAGGATAAAATATGGTTATTGTGGGTTATCCCTAAGAAGACTTTTTTATAGAGCTTTTTAAGGTGTACAATACTGTAGTACATTATTTTGATCTATCTCGTGGGGTTCAGACAGCGTTTGCAATATAAGCGCAAAAAATGTGTTTATTTACGACATCACATTAGAAACCTCTAAAATTATCAGTTCTCTCTACTTTATTATATATGTATTATACATATAAACCTTCCGCTTGAATCACTCTATCTATTAAAAAAATCGCATCAAAATTCGTTGCTTAGTTTTAAAGATCTAAGCATACATAGACAGACAGACAGCGGGAAGCGACTTTATTTTATACTATGTAGTGATGATTGAAGTTCTCGTACCGTAGCATAGCATTTTAATTATTCGGTGGCTAACTTTACTAGATATTTTTTGAAACGGTGAATCAGTAAAAAGATATTATTATCCATACCTGAAAATTTATGCGTATGATAGATTGAGATTTTGATGTAGAGTAAAATAATAATAGCTTAAAATATTATTTACATTAAAACAAAATAAAATTAGACATATAATTAATTTATAGCGAAATATACTAATATGTGGGGTACTCTAAAATATTAAGTTATAATTATAACTGAGGTAGGGCACAGCAGGAAATTTCCTGCTCAAATATGGAGCAGCCCGACTGGGGTAGTACTACCTCGACCTTACAGAAGATCACAGCTAAATAACACTACTCTAAAGCAGTGTTGTGTTCCTGTTGGTAAATAAGGTGACCAGAGCTCCTGGGGGGAATTGGGGATAGGGTCGGCAACGCGCTTGCGATGCTTCTGGTGTTGCAGAGTCACCATCAGGTGAGCCGTAGGCTTGCTTGCCAACCTAGTTACATTAAAAAAAATGTATATTAACAGAACTTCAAATCATTTTATTAATCTACCACCAGTTCGGAATGCTATTAATGTGTAAGCTAGGCAAGTGGTAGCGCTATTCATGCTAACTTAAACACCAAATTACATTATTTATAATATTAAGATCATTTGACCGTTTTAATATTCGTCTAAATTATTCATTTAATTTATTAATTACAATCTTAGAATAATATATTAGTATTTCAAATATCGGAAACTAAACAATTTATAAATAAGAAATTAATAGTTAACTTTGATTGATAAAATAGTTGTTTACTAATTACTATAGAACCAGGTATTTTCATAGTACAGTGACATAGGTATATAACTTTAAAAAGATATATAAAAACAGATGCAGAATCTTCGAACCGTTAACAAACTCTCAATATTTAAAGTATCAATTTTTTTTTTTTTGTGGGTAGGAGTGAAATAACTAACAAGTTTTATTAAGAGCTCGTATAGTTTTGTGTTTTAAAATTATTATAAACTTTGTTTTTAGTGCAAGCTATGATACATAGTTATAGTATATAAATACCACTACCCATCAGCAATTAAAATCCTTTGATTGAATTGTCAATTATTGTTTTTCACATCACACTATGGAATCCATGAAGGAGTCACTTTCATCTATGGCTGAAATGTTTAACTCCAAAATGAATAGTTTTCACCAGGATCTTCAGAATGCATCACTGTCATCGTCTACTAATTTAGCATCAGAATTCACGACATTTAGATCATTTATCATAGCGGCGTTGAACATACTGCAACGCCAAGTTGAGTTCCTGGCTAAAGAAGTTGATAGTCAAGAAATGAAGAGAAGGCGTAAGATTCTCCTTCTGCATGGAGTCCCAGAGGATAAAACCGAAGATGTAACGACCAAAATAAGTAGTTTAATTACTGAACAACTTCAAGTGACCAATTTCTCAAGTGTAAACATAAAAGTGTCTCACCGCCTAGGTCGTGTTATTGGTAAGAAGCCTAGACCTATATTGGTTAAATTTCATGACGTCAAGATGCGGGATCAGGTATGGTTTGCCAAAAAGAAATTGAAAGGAACGGGTGTCACGCAATCCGAATACCTAACAAAGAGTCGACACAATACATTCCTAACAGCAAGATCGCGATTTGGCATTGGGAATTGTTGGACCCGTGAAGGATATATTCATATACTAGGTCCAGACGGATCTCGTTATAAGGCTGAATGTACATCGGATCTTGACATTGTTCCTAGCTTAGCCACGGATTCAACAAGGAGTCCTGGTCAAAGTAAAATTGTGACTCACGCATCAAATCCATCCGACAAAATATCGCGTATAAAACGTACAACCAGGAAGTAAAACTATTACTTATTTTGCTTTTAATAATTATGTAAATATCATTTTTTTTTTCTTTCTACCCGCATTACAACTTATGTGACTTGTGTCATTGTGATAATACGTAATTTTATTTTCTATCAGCTGTCCTTAATGTAACTGTCATAATTATGTTAATCTGAGTCTTTTCACAGACACTTGTACTTCTTATGCACATACACATACCATCCTATAATATTAGGTACCATTTTAGTTAGTTTTTTTTTTTTTTACAGTAGTTTTTGATTATCTATAGTAGTGTTATGTAGTTTAATCAATTATGTTTTAAAGTATTCATGCTTTAAGGTTTATTTACATTTTTGTTCTTTTTTTTTTGGTTTGTGTATAATTTTACTGATATTGTAATGAGTTTTGATTTTGATTTTATTTTTTTTTATTTTCCTTACTGCTGATGGGCATGTGGGCATGACATAATCTTTTCTTTTCTTAAATTTTTAGAATAATTATTGTTTATATAATATATAGTATTTATATAGTTTATTTTTTTTATACATTTATAGTTTTTTTATTCTACATAATATGTTTATTGACGACAGCAATGACGATAGTAGTTACCTTTCTATATCATCAAATGGTTCGAACAGTTTTCACAGCATTCCTTCTCTTAATGAAACTCTAGATTCTAACTTCTCTGACCTGCAGAAGAACTTCAATGTAGTCCATATCAACGCACAGAGTATTCCTGCACATTACCCTGATATGCTAACATCCTTCCAAAATAAAAATATACATGCAATTTTGGTATCCGAGACCTGGCTCAAACCGTGTTTGCCTTCTACCTCGTTTTCACTTCCAGGGTTTCACTTAATTCGTAACGATCGTACTGGAAGAAGAGGCGGCGGTGTTGCCATTTATCTCCGACCTCATATACCTTTTACTATTTTAAATATATCTCAGACTCATGACTGCGATATGCCCGAATTTTTATTTATTGAAATTGATTTTTCTTATACGAAATTGCTATTAGGAGTATATTACAGTCCCTCACTTAGATTAAACTATTTTTCAGCCTTTGAAAATATTTTAGAGAGATTTGCACCGAATTACAGTCATACTGTGATAATGGGAGATTTTAATACCTGCCTACTTAAAAATGACTATCGTTCTAGAAGATTAAATTCAATCATCAACGGCATAAACTTAAATATTTTACCTCTCTCCGCTACTCATCTTCCTCCAAATTATGAGCCATCTTTACTTGATTTGATAATAGTTTCCTCAGTCGATCATGTTGAAAAACATGGTCAATGTTCAGCACATGATTTTTCATATCACGATCTTCTGTATCTCTCGTACAAACTTAAACCTCCTAAGGCAAAACCACGAATACTTCTGCATCGTAACTTTGGTGGTATGGATTTAGAACGTCTGCGTGAAGATGCTGCTAAAATTAATTGGCTTGAAGCTTTAGATGGTCACACAGTGGATGAACAAGTTGACGTTTTAAATTCGTTATTAATTCAGTTATACGACGTACACGCTCCACTTAGACGTATCCGTGTTAAACACATGCCAGCACCTTGGATGAATACTGAAGTCAAAATGCTTCAAAAGAAGAAAATTCTTGCCAAAGCCAAATATCGTTCTAAGCCGGATGATGCTCATAAACAAAAGTATATACAGGCTAGGAATCGCTGCAACAAGCTTTGTAGAGATACACGACGCCGTTATATTCACCAATGTATTTCACAGGAAAATGACTCAACCAAAGTATATAAATTCCTTAAATCTTTAGGAGTTGGCAAAATTCGACAGGATGTTTCTTTGAATAATTTAAATGTTAATGAGCTAAATAAGCACTTCTCTCAATCTAGTACCATGGATGGTACCACAAAAATTAGTACCTTAAATTCAATTTCAGCCATATCCACTCCTGATAACTCATTTTCATTTAGTCAATTCAGCCGAAGTGATGTTAAAAAATGTTTATTAGAGATTAAGTCTGATGCCGTTGGTTCAGATTGTATTAACCGCAAGATGATTACCCCTATTGTAGATCTTCTAATTCCTGCGATTACAACTATTTTTAATAAGTCAATAAATTCTAGTACGTTTCCTTTGATATGGAAAGACGCTCAAATTATTCCTTTACCAAAAAAATTTAATCCATTATCTTATTCTGATTACCGGCCTATTTCAATTCTTCCATTTCTTTCTAAAGTAATGGAGCGTCTTGTATACCAACAACTTAGTGTTTTCCTATCCTCTCATAATCAATTAAATCCACTCCAATCTGGATTTCGATCTGGCCATAGCACTACTACTGCCTTGATAAAGATAACAGACGACATCAGATCTGCTATGGATAATCAGAAAGTTACCATACTGACATTGCTAGATTTCAGTAATGCTTTCAGTGGTATAGATTTTGACATATTACTGGCACTCATGAAATCGCTTAACATATCTCCTTCGGCTATTGACTGGTTTCGTTCATATCTGTGCGGACGCCGACAATGTTTACGATCTCAAGACTCCGTATCAGACTGGATCGATTTAAACGCTGGTGTACCGCAAGGCGGCGTCTTGTCTCCGTTTCTTTTTTCGATTTTTATAAATTCTGTCACCCCACAAATATCTTCTCTCTACCACTTGTACGCAGATGATCTCCAGATCTATTTACATTCGAATTTTGATGATCTATCTCAAAAGATAGAAGAAATAAATAATAACTTAAAATATATTTTTACTTGGTGTCAATCTTTCGGGTTAGCAGTTAATCCAAGGAAAAGTCAGGCTATTATAATTGGAAGTCCACATATGATTGCTAAAATAGATTTACCGTCAATACCGTCTATTACTTTTAACGACATTAACATTCCTTACACTGAAAAAGTTAAAAACTTAGGCGTTATTATTGATCAAACTCTTTCCTGGATACCTCAAGTAAATGAGCTAAGCAGAAAGGTGTATCTAACGATTGGCTCATTGCGAAGACTACGCAATTTTTTACCCACTCCCACCAAAGTTGCATTAGTGCAAACGCTTCTACTGCCTATACTTGATTATGCCGACACTTGCTATCCTGATCTTAATGAAGATCAATTAAACAAACTTGAGCGCATTCAAAATTTATGTATCAGGTACATATTTGGACTCTGCAAATATGATCATATATCCCAGTTTCGCAAAAAACTCAAGTGGCTTCCTATCCGCCTTCGCAGGAATACTCATATTCTCTCTCTTCTTTACTGTGTATTGTTCGACCATAACACCCCTCCCTATCTAAAAGAGAGATTCGTTTTCCTTACTGATACACATAATCGAAGTCTTCGTTCTAAAAAAAATCTCTTGTTAAGTACTCCTGTACATAATACTACTTTTTATGCTAAATCGTATTGTGTCCAAGCTATATATTTGTGGAATTCGTTACCACAACTCATAAGAGAAGCAGAGTCTATTCATATATTTAAAAAAAGATTAAAGGAATTTTACTTAAACTTAGTCTAAAATCATTATACATTATACTAATATTAAATTTCTGTACTGTCGGATATATTTAACACATATATATAATATTTTAATATTTATAGTTACGTAGTTTATTATAGTTATATTTAACTCATAATATGTGTACATAAATAATACATATATAATTGTGTGTATGTATATATTAAGTATGTATTATATTTATATACTTGTATATTGTATATGTATATATACATAAATTTTAAGTTGTATAATATTTGTTATTATTTTGCTGTTAGCACATCCGTACACCCTGCCGCTTTTCTACTAGTGATGTCCTATGCCCTAGGTTGTCTGGAAGAGATCGCTGTATAGCGATAAGACCGCCTTTTGTATATATATCAAGCATTATTTTTAACTATATATTTGCTTGTATTTTTTTTTTTCTTGCTTGGTGTACAATAAAGAATATTTGATTTGATTTGATTTGAAATGAAAATTATATTTCAATATTGTTCTTTTCCAGATTACTTTTGATGATAAATACTAAGCATCATTTTAGAGGAAGGATAATTATATTATTGCCAAAGTTATTACTCTCAACCAGGCACGCGCCAATATTGAAGAGCAAAAAAAGGAATTCTTACGGGCGCCTATACTTGAAGAGCGAAAAGGAAATATTAATGAGCGCCGATATTGGAAAAGCATACTGGAAGACCATAAAAAGGAACTCTGTCTACGCTCGCCAACATTCATGTGGTTGGCCCTCTCCAGTAGTATTTGTACTGTGCACCCCTTTCTACAATTATTATATGCGCCCTTTAAACCAACTTTATTTTTATCGAATCATGTCATATTATATTTTCAGCCTGGCGCCCAAAGAAAACTTCCTAGCGCCGCTGACCTCGAACATAAATCAAAATCAAATCAAATCAAAATTATTTATTTCAGTTAGACTTTTTTTAAAAGTACTTTTGAAACGTCAAAAATTTGTCGGTCAATTAGTTTGTCTGAAGCTACCACCAGCTCGGAAAGCAGTTTTCTGTTGAGAAGAGCCGGCCAGAAACTCAACAGTCGCTCTTTTCAAAAAGCCATGTTTACATAGTCTGTTATACAAATCATTTAACTTGAGAGTCAACGTCACTTAGATTCCAAGCATTCTCATCATTTAAGTAATCCTGTACATTATAGTATGCTTTATATATTGATGACTTCTTGATCCGAGTTTTAAATTGTTGAAGTGGCAAGTCTAATATAGGCTGTGAAATCTTATTATAGATGCGAACACCAAGCCTTAGGGGTTAAAAAGGGTTTTTATTAAACTTTGATTTTCTTTTTAACTCCTTAGAAGGCACAGACAATTAGATATTTTCAATTCCATTTATCCTTTTATGTATTTTTGTCGTGTTGTCTTCTTTTAAGAATTAATTTTAGATACTTATAGAATAAATTGAAGCCTTCTTAGTTATTATTATAAGTAAATAAAAAAACAATGAAACTACAAAAAAATTGAATATATATTTATTGTAAACTAGATCAAAGTAACATACGTAAATGTAGCAATAATTGGCTCAGGCAGCCTGCCAGACCATCTGCCACACGAACATTCTTAAATACCTCTCATTCTTCCCCCATCATACCTGAGCCTTCCAAAATACAAGATCAATTATAAGTTCATAGATCATTTGTAGATTATGTATCAGAACAGTGCTTATACGCACGCAAGTTACAAAGCTAGTGGATGCAATCGGGGACTAATATACGATATTTTAATTAATTTAAGTATAGTGCGGAACTGAATTAGGGTGGATGACCCTATAATTGACCAGGCACCGGTTGTTGACCACTTGTAGCATTAAGTGTAAATATTAAGGTTTCCCGCCACTATCGGTTTGTTTTTATGTTGGCTATACGTTTTAGTATTTAAGACAAGTCAATTAATCACGTTGGTACTAAAAAGAGACAAAACCATAACCTTCAATGTAGACTTAAGTATTGCTCGTCAACGTCAGTTGCGTTTCGGCCGCCATTACAGTAAGCAACGTTTTCTGATCGGTAAGACTATTTTATTTCAAATTTGCATCTTTTTTTACAAATTCGGTTAAAGTAATTGATTTTTGAGATTATTTATGATGTATTTTGAAGTTTTTTTATATTATTTCAAATGTAACCTCTATATTTCGCGATATTTTTAACTGGTTAACAAAAGGATCACAATTTGTATAGGTGTTCCTATAGTTGACCAGCCGGTCAACAACTAGCCCGTTGATTTGTTTTTTTTTTTCATCTTTTTCTTATTAGTTTCTTGTACGATTAACATATTTAATAATTAAACTCACGATTTTAAGGTGCAAATCCGATTTTTTCCATTTGTTGACCAGTGGTTTGACATCGGTACCGCCTCAGAAAAAAGAGCTCCTATGGTTGACCAAACCTTTTAAAAGTAAGTTATATTTACTTGTTTTAGATTAAATATGCCGCCAAAAAAGAAATTTTTTAAATACAAAGAGGACGACGTTTATGAAGCAATTAAAGAAATTCATTCTGGGGGAAAAATTAGAGCAACATGCCGTAAATATAACATTCCCCACTCAACAATAATTAATAAACTAAGGATGAGACATCCAATACAAAGAAAAATGGGCCCGCCAACTATTTTGACACCTGATGAAGAACAACTGCTATGTCGGTGGATAAATGCAATGGCTAAAAAGGGAATCCCTATCAAAAAAGAGCAATTAGTGGAAACTGTCACCGCAATAATAAAAACGGATAATCGTCTGACTCCATTCAAGCAAGACATTCCTGGCCGAAAATGGTTTAATAACTTCATGAAAAGGAATCCAGAGATTGCACAGCGCCAGGCAGAGTCGATAAACTCTGCACGAAGCAGGGTGACCGAGGAGGGGATAAGAAAATGGCATTCGGATTTAGAGGCGTTTTTAAAGGCTGAAAACGCTCAAGACATACTCGAAGATCCAGATAGGATTTTAAATTCTGATGAATCCGGTTTCCAAGTATGCCCCTCCTCAGGCATTGTTTTGGGGCCTAGAGGTATGCAAAATCTCTATGAAATTAAGGACAAAGAAAAAGAGAGCCTTACAGTGTTAGGAACTTTTACTGCATCCGGTAAAATTATGCCTCTGATGATTATTTATCCCTACGAAAGAATACCGGCAGAAATTGCTAGAAATGTCCCTGAAGATTGGTGCGTCGGTAAATCACCTAAAGGTTGGATGACATCACGGGTATTTTATTGCTATATAGGCAATTCGTTGCTGCCGGCTTTACGTAACGCAAACGTGAAATTTCCTGTGCTTTTTTTAATTGACGGTCACAAATCACACATTACATATGAGGTGAGCCAGTTGTGCATTGAGAACCAAATTATTTTGTATGCCCTTTATCCTAACGCAACGCATATTATACAACCTGCCGATGTCTCTGTGTTTCGTCCGCTTAAAAATTGTTGGAAAAAAATTGTTCGAAATTGGAAAGCAAATACTGGAAATCGAGTTGTCACAAGAGCTCAATTTGCACCTCTTTTAAAATCTGCCCTTAGTTCTGTTACAGTAGAAATCATCCAAAATGGATTCCGCAAATGTGGTTTGTTTCCTTTTGATGCTAATGCTATTGACTATACCAAATGTATGAATGATGCTAGTAGATACACAGTTAGTGAAAAACCAACAGAAATAAGCACAGAACACCTACTCTACTTTGAGTCCCTAATGTCTCTAAAAAGAGTTGTGGAATTTCGTGGTATTCCTCAAAACGAACCTTGGACTGGAGATGAATCGGCAAGGGAACTTTTTTATGTCTGGCGCAAAATTCACCAAAAAGTTAATAAAAATTGCAACACAACCGACCCACAGGAATCAGCGACAGGTGTTCCATTTGCAGATGAACGCGACCTTTCTGAAAAAGACGTGCATATATCACCTGAACTTCAAGAAGATACGATTATCCCAAACCTACCGTTTTCCTCTTCGGTTAGTAACTCCCTGAAAACGTCGCCTGTTCAGAAACGAGTTGAGTCATTAGGATCTGGAAGTCCCGACCAAATTTTACAATCTGCTGTTTTATCTAGTCCGTCGTTACTGGAGGATTTAGAAAATTATAGCGAAGAAATTTGCTCCTTAATTACTGATACCTCAATAGTAACCTCAATCCACGATAAGACAGAGCTTAGACCATCTGAGGGACCACAAAACTCAAGGAATACAGGATCACCTTCTCCAAATTTTCATTTTGGCGCTTATAATGAGACCTCTAAAGAACAAGAAGTAACACCTACTAAGTCTGTAACTATTTTAAAAGTCTTTGAACCAAAGACACCTGAACCTAAATCATCCAAAGAACTGAATGACCGCCAAAGTACACCTACTAAATCTTCAAAATCTTTAAAACAAACGACCATGCCCGGATTATCTAAAATACCAATTAGTCCTGCTTTTGCATCTTCTTTAATTTGGCCGACAGAATCACCATTGAAAAAAGGATATAAGAAAAAAAATTCTAGAAAACGATTGCCTGATGCGGTTACATCACCAGTGTGGATGCAATATTGGAAAGAAAAAAAGAAGGAACAAGAAGAAAAGGAAATCAGAAAATTAGCACGAGAAGAAAAAAAGAAGGTGCAAGAGTTAAATAAGATTGAAAAACCAAAAGGGAAAAGAATAAGAAAGCGATTACTGAATACGATAGAATCTGATTCAGAAGAGGATAATTTACCTTTGGGCAGTTATAGTAAGAAGGTAAAATCAGAAGATAAAATAAGATTGGAATCATATGTCATAGTTAACTACGAGGGAGAATATTTTCCTGGTATTGTCAAAAGCATCGATAAGACGTCTAAAGAAGTTAGTACAATGGTGTTATCAACTCCGAATACTTTTAAATGGCCAGATAAAGAAGATAAAATTTGGTACTCTGATGACAGTATAGTGGAAAAAATAAATGCACCTGTATCAACAAATAATAGAGGTTCATATAAAGTACCAGAGATGGCTAAATATCTGCATTGGATCTGAGCATAGGATAGATGATAATATAATATATTACTAGCGACTTGCCCTCGCTTTGTTTCGGGTTAATTAAGATTGATAAGTTTTAGGTTCAAAAGTACCTTATGTCCATCTCCAAATACCAAAATTGATCAAAATCGGTAAAGTGGTTTAGGCATAAAAGACAGACAGACATACAAAGTTACTTTCGCATTTTTTATTATATAAGTATGGATGATTACTCGTATATAAGTGGCCTAAAATAAATTAACTATACCTAATTGTTATTGTGTTATAAAAAATGTGCCATTTTAGTTTTAAGTGGATCTATTGTGATTACTAAGACTAAAAATTATAATTTTTTGATCTCTTCTGATGCCTTATAATTAATAAAGTTGATTTTAAAGAAACATGCTTCTTTTATTATACGTAATTTTTAATTAACTTTGTTTTAAAAACTGGTCAACGTCTGGTACAAATCTTGTCAACAACTGGGACCTTCTGGTCAACGAAGGGTACATTCTAGTTTTTGGAATTCTTTGTGAAATAATACATAAACTAAAAGAATTTTAAATGATTTTTTTTAAAATTATAAATTTTAAATAGATAATAAATATTAAAAAATAAGAAGTACTGGTAAAAGCTTAAACTATATTATGTTATAACAATTCCAAGTGAAAAGCTATTGTTAATTGGTTTGACACTGGTACATCCACCCTAAATGAATTATGTATCCATTCAACTCAGTCCTCCATATATTAAACACATAAGATTTATATTAGTCGATAATACGCGTAGGTTTGGTGTTGTTCCTTACAAGTGGCCGTGCGACGGCGGTAACTACGAAACTAAAGCTATGCGAAGATCGGTCGCAAAATATATTATAATAATCATCACTAACTAGTAACTAGTACAAGTCGCTTGTTCTAAGAGATACATGTCATTTATTCTAATAATATCTCTTTTAAATATCGTTATACGAGTGCTGATAAACTACGATAAGTGGATTAAACATTTCAGAATTTATTTACTTTAAATTTAATTTTATTATAATTTAAGTGTATTATTACACTCAAAAGAGCGGAAACTAAGATAAATATCGGGTTACCTCACAGTTCCGAGTTGTCTTGGACTAGTGGAAGGAACATACTGTAACCCTTTAATATACAATATTTAAAGAATAAGCAATATATTCGTGTTTATTTACAATCCCAGCTCTAACAGCGTAATTACTCTACGGGGGACCCTACGTATATAACATACTATTGTATTACTAGAAATAAATAGTGTCTACTAACCGTTAAGCTACATTGAATAAATAAATTACAATTTAAGTAAGTATTCTAGCTAATTATTAAGAGAACTGTTAAATAAAATACTGACAGTTATACCAAAAATATGATAGAAAATTATAATGAAATAATTTCAAGTCAAAGATAAATAAGCTTCGAGATAACATGTATTTAATTGCAATTGTTTAATTTAAATTTGCTTGCTAGACGGTGGTTCGTATTGTATCTAGAATTGTTTAATTTCGATTTAGATGGGATTCGTTTATAATACGCAAAACTCGTCGAGAAGATTTTTAAGCTCCTTGTTGTGGGCTGCTTTAGATCCAGTAGCTGGAGAAGCGGCGGTAGCACGACCATTGTAGCTGTAAGTAAACAGATTAATCATCTCTTTTCATTCTCGATATAAATTACAGCTTGCAGTTTTTCGGCTTAAAATAGATGCTGAAGCGTTTATATGTATCACAGAAATATGTATATTTCAATCTCCATGTCAATTGTTATCAAAATCAAAAAAGAAATTACATATTCTAAACGTTTATAGAAAAATATTCGTGGTCGTTAAAATAGAATTAAAACCCAATAAACCACTGTGTAGATGCAATTAGCAATAACAATATAACACAAAGTGAAAGCAATAGCATTTGGGTCAGTCGCGTGGATCTCACCTAATAGTACGGGGTACGGGTTCAGATTGTGGTTGCGAATCAGTTTGTGGCTCTGCGCCCCCGAAAACTTGGCTAAACCAACCCGGTTGCGAGCGGGTCTTAACCCTGCAACCAATAGGACGTTAGGGTCGACACATATTTAGTATTTAAATTATGTTTTAAAGTAGTCCAAATACAATTTATTTATATATTAAAGATAATAATTTCATTCATTATTTTTGCAGATTCAATCTTGAACTATGTGTTATGTGTCGACTCTTGGCCTGGTGTTAGACGATCCCCTTTACCCCTTAAATTGCACTCCTATGCCTATGAGTTAAGTGTTATGAAAAAAATCAAATTTCACTGCAAATCATGCAAATGTTTCGAAAAACTGCAAGCTGTTTTCTCTTACACTCACTATTTCTTTAAAGTTTTCCATGCCTACTTACTATCTTTAATATAATATTAAAAAGTGTTAACAATTCACAACATTATATCATAAAATTAACACAACATTGTTTCTGATGGGGCCCATACCTGATCTGTTTCTGGTTCTGCAGCAAGGTGCGGAAGCGTGGCTCGATATAGCTCCATGAGCCCATGTTCTTGTGTTCCTCCTGGCTCCACACGAGCTGCGCATTTGGATACTTAGCGATCTCTGCCTTAATCAGGTCGTAGGGGAACGGTGAGATTTGTTCCAATCTGTTGAGTAAATTGCGGGATCAGGTGACTTGATTATAATTATTACACATTTTTTTTAAGACCATAATATATTTTGTCCTAAATAAAGTTTTACTAATTTAGCACTGAAATCAGTGAGTAACATAATCTCTTTATTTTAATATGATTTCCAAGAAGCTTACGTGATTAATATTTACCTAACAATAGCGATGTCTTTTTCAAGTCCCCTATCACGACGTTCTTTGAGCAGATCATAGTAGACACGTCCGGAGCAGAATGCTACTTTTCGTACATTGGAGGGATTCTGAGCTGCAGGACCTTCCTCTGGGATCAATCTGCATTAGACGATAATATATAACAGAAATATTAAAACCCAAGACTTATTACACATTGCAATTTTAAGAAAAATAAGCGCAATTAAATGATAAGCTTACCTCTTGAACACAGTTCCTTCACACATATCATCAAAGGACGACTTGCATTCAGGGTGTCTCAGAAGAGACTTGGGTGTCATCAGGATGAGAGGCTTTCTGAATGGTAGTGCAATCTGTCGCCGGAGGATGTGGAACATAGATGCGGGGGTCGAGCAGTTTGCCACAATCCAGTTACAGTCGTGGAGCTGACGCACTATTAGAAATGCAAAATACGTTTAAAACAGAATTCGTAAACATATTGATTGCAAGGAACAAAATATTTTTTTGTGTGAGTTCAATTATTGTATTAAGTTGAATTTTATTAAGGTGAATTTTTTATGTAAGAGCTTGAGATGAAAAAAAATACTGTTAAACAGATACTACATTCAAAAATATTATTATTAACCAGACCTTCATAATCAGGGCTCTCAGGAGGCATGTAGTCAGGATCGTCAGCGCTCATTTGTAAGAAACGTTCCAGGCGAGCAGAAGAGTGTTCAGGTCCCTATAAAAAAAAAAGACAATTTAAGTGATTTTGTTTTTGAACTTAAGAGTTTAAAGCTAAAAGAGTTAAGAACTAAATCGTCTATAAGCTATGTAACAAAAAATAACTTTTTACTTATTTTTAGACTGCCTGAACTTTTTATAAATAAGCATTAAATCAATTCTTACCATGCCTTCCATTCCATGAGGTTGCAGCAGCACAATACCGGATTGACGCACCCACTTGGCCTGTCCGCTGGAGATGAACTGGTCGATAATGCATTGCGCCACGTTGTTGAAGTCGCCGAATTGCGCCTCCCATAGTACCAATGCATTAGGATTGGTCACTGAGTAACCTACTTCGAACCCGAGCACACCTACAACGAAATGTAATTTATATACACTTGTTATTTATATATGTATTTTCTTTCAGTCAGTTATAGTTTGTAAAATCTGGATACTTTAATTTAGTGTTTA
The DNA here is from genome assembly GCA_905147385.1 of Limenitis camilla. Lineage (NCBI taxonomy): Eukaryota > Metazoa > Arthropoda > Insecta > Lepidoptera > Nymphalidae > Limenitis > Limenitis camilla. The sequence continues at coordinate 9,494,931 of LR990230.1, read as the reverse complement.
TTTTTATACTATATCCACTTACCATATTCAGATAGGGAACTGTTGCATACAGTGTAGGGAGCTTGGTCTGGGTATAAATGAGCCAGAGCACAGTATGTAGCCTTGTCTACCTTTTGGTGATGAAGAACGTGATGCCTAAAAATTAATTTAATAGTATAATGATACGATATAATATTATTAAACACGAAGTTCTATTAACAAATTTCACAAAAATATAATTTACCTATGAGAGAAGGTTCCTCTTTCCACATCTTCTCCAGATAATCTGACGTGAATGCCTTCCTTCAGTAAGGATCCAAAGGCCATAGCTTCAGCCAAAGCCCAGTCCACGGTACGGTTTTCTACCATTTCCATACGTGATTTGAGGATACGTAGCAAACCTTTGTGGATTTCAAATTCAGCCGCGTTAGGGGGTGGTGAAGAGAAACGCTTGCCGATATGAACGAGAGTTTCCTCTACTACTCCAGTTGGAGACATCTAGGAAACAAATAGATTTGATTAATAAATTCTTGAATCTCAAACTTTAGTCACTTTAGCTTTACGATAATATGCATTGGAAAAGAAGTATTTTATTTTTTTAAATGTTACCTTAAGTGGGTCCTTGCCCTCAAAGAATCCTGACCATGGGGAGTCAAGCCAATCCTTATATTTAATGTGAGTTTCCTGCTTGGCCTGGTTATAAGCATCTTCACATATCTTATCATATTTGTCTTTTACGTCTTTAACTTCTTCTGCCGTGACTACGCCTTCCTCAATCAATTGATCGGCGTACTTCTCAAGCACTGAAACATTATGTCATATTAAAGAAATAAGTCGGAATTATTTCTATATTATGTAAAATAAACAACTATATTGTAAAAGGCTTAGTTGCATTCAAAAAAATACCTACCGGGTTTAGTTTTCCTAATTTTCTGGTACATAAGAGGTTGTGTGAACATGGGCTCATCAACTTCATTGTGACCGTTGCGGCGGTAGCTTACTATATCAATGACCACGTCCTTATGGAAAGTGGAGCGCCATTCAGCAGCGACGTTACAGACGTGCATCACCGCTTCTGGGTTGTCACCATTCACGTGGAAAATTGGTGCATTTACGACGCGTGCAACATCTGTATCATAAAATAATAAAATTATGCTATTGACCTTTGTTGCGTTAAATAAGCAAGTGCAAGTATTTTATCATCACATACCAGTACAGTAAGCAGATGATCTAGAGTGCCTAGGGTCAGTTGTGAAACCGATCTGGTTGTTAACAACAATGTGGACAGTGCCGTGGGTGGTATACGCGGGGAGGTCTGACAAGTGCATAGTTTCGAATACCACGCCTTGTCCTGCGAATGCAGCGTCACCGTGAAGGAGGATTGACATCACCTAAAATATACAATCAAACTATCAAATAACCAGTTTTAACAAAGACCAAATCTACCATTGACGTAGAGCTCAATAACGCCAAGCGCTTTTGCCTTATTTTTAATGATAAATAAAACCTTCTTTACCTTCTTTCCTTCATTATCTCCTCTATAGAACTGCTCAGCACGAGTCTTGCCCTGCACCACGGGATCCACAGCCTCTAAATGTGAAGGATTAGCGCACACCGCCAATCGAATATTTTTGTTCGTCACACGGTTAAGACGCTCGATATATGTGCCCAAGTGGTACTTTACATCACCTGAGCCCTAAAAAAACGTATTTGCTATTAGAAAACTATACTTAATAATGCTAGATCATTGATTATCTATTTATCACATAAAGTGATCACTTATTTAACGTAAGTGCATACATTTACTTTTTTTATCACGTAATATTGCTATGATAATTTTCCACTTATACTAATAACAATTAACTTACGTCATCCTCTGCTTCGAGACCAGCAAATTGGGTGAAGAGTTGGTGAAGTGGTTTACGGCACACATTGGCCAACACATTAAGACGACCTGTATTAAATATAAGTATGTATATAAATTGAATTTTACTTATTATCTTTAAGGATAAATAAAGTTTTAATTAAATTAACATAACGCAATAGTGTTCTAATGAATTATTATCTAGTTACCTCTATGGGGCATTCCCATGATAACAGATTCAACTCCAAGGCGTGTGGACATGTCAATAACTTGTTTCATTGCAGGAATCAAGATTTCACAGCCCTCAAGACCGAAACGTTTCTCTGATGACCATTTCTTCGCCAAGAAGTTTTCAAATCTATTAAAAAACGTACAGTTACAATGTTTTCTTTATTTAAGAACATACAAATATACCCGAAAAGCTTTATGATTTTAAAAATTAAAATGTTTTGTGAAGAAATTATGCACATCTAACTTCCATCTGTATTTTTCTCATTTTGTAGTTTTTGAATAAGATTTTAAAGTGTAACACATAAAAAGTAACATAATCTCTGTGCTAACAAAAAATAATTCATATAAAAGAATTAAGAAAAATCAGTTGTTTATATTTTCTTCCCAATACAAAAAATGCGTACTTATGTCATATGATTGATATCAATCACAGCAACGTCGAGGAAATAAAACTTATATCATGTCATAGATAAGATAGTATTAATAATATGACGCATTGTATATATTGTAGGATTAAATGTTTATCTTTTTATCATATTTGAGAGTTAAAAACAAACAATAGTATATTAATGTTTCACGATAACCAGTTCCAGTAAATTAAGCTGAGGAATAATTAATAAATTAATTCAGCACTGGATATTGATGCAAATGTCACAAAAAACGTGTCCAAAACTGCATATATTTATAATTTTTTTTTGTCTTCCATGGATAATATTTCTTGGATAAAATCCATAGTCCAAGTCATATATTTATCTATTTATAACTATTGCACTATTAAGTTTAATAATAAGGGTAGATACATAATTTCGTTTGTCTTGACAGATTTTTTAAATTTCTGTATTAATTATAAATAAAATTTAATTTTCCTGACATTAAAAATATTTAAAAATTATAATGCAATATTATACACTATTTAAAATATTGGATTCCCTTAGCGTTTTGGAACTCTTTCACTTTTAATTATGAGTACCATTAAAAATCTCACCCAGTAGATCTAGTCAGACGAGCAAGGATCAATCTCTTCTGGTCATTGCTCATCTTGGTCACATTGGGTGGTTCCATACGTTGTCTGATCCAGTTACATTGTTCTAAAGAGTTGATGAACATGAACTCGATACCGATGTTGTTGCAATACGCCTGTTCGAGACGGTTCAGAATCTCTCTAAAAAATGAAAAACAATTAATTAAAGATTAAATACCATAAACCAATCATAAAAAATTATATATGAATGTATTTTACCTTAAGGGAAGGGCTTTTTCCTTTTCTCCAATAAAAGTGGTAGAGGGTAATTTGAAAACCCTGTCCATATCAGCTTCATCTAAAAACGAAGTTATTCATAAGAATACGAATGTTTTAAAGTTAATTCCATCAAAAATTATTCAAAAAATTTCATTCATCTTTAACTCTTAAATTTCCAGTTTTACAAAACTCTAAATTACAAAATATTTTAAATAATAGTAACTAGATAAAAGCACCGATAAGCAAAAATAATGATTTCATATCCCTTTACTAGCGTTTGAGTTCTGACAGTGATGTGTAATTGTAACATTTATATAGAGCAATGTAATTTTTATATCATAAAACAAACACCAATATGTCTATCACATTATCCCATATGGTCCATAATTTACCCATTTAGGTGCAACGAAATGGACTGTTTAGAAATAAACTATTTTAAAAGATGATTTGATTTTTGATCAAAAAATCCATTTCGCTACTGCATGGAATGCTGCATCAAAAACCCTATTATATTATCAAAAACATGTTTTATCTGATTTGAATTCCCATACCTATGATATGTACGAAAGCGATTGGCCGCGATCCAGGGCCGGTAAAGTAAATTTATCGTTCAAGGTCACCTCTAGCACAAACAATGTATGTAAAAATACTTATATATAATATATTTATAAAACAGTGAAAATATACGTATACAGCTTAACAATACATAGTAATACAATGTTATGGTCATGCATAGATTTAACACGGCATATATATAGTACGAATTACATAAACGTGCACGTTATGAACATTCCGACAAATCTAGATAGAGGACATGCATGAAATATGAATATTGATATATTGCGTGCGTGCCGAGGACTTGTGCGTTACGAGACTTCGACTTTTGTAGTTATGGCGTACAATTCGACATGAATAACCAAAAATCATACAGGAAATCAAAATGCAAAATAAATTATAAAAAAATATCAGACGTTACACCTGATGAATATTCTACATCAATAAAATCTCAAATATTTGGCTTCACAAATAGTGGTCAGGTGTAATGACGATTTTTAATATAATATGGATGATGTTTTTCCCGCAAATGTGTTCACTGCACCGCCATAACTACCCATTTAGCTACGCCGAATGGCCAGGGTGTATCTCCTTACCAAACCTGTAGCTGTTGTGAATGACCTCCCGAGGGTTTTTACCGGCCAAATTGTAGTTTGCTATTTCCAATGGGTCGAGGTTCGCTATATGGTGTCCTCGGATCTGTTTTTAGTTTGTAATTTGTTAAGTATACCATAACTTTCACCTGTCGTTAGGTTATTTTAAAATTATAGATAAAAAGCATAAATTAAGAAGAAATTATAAATTAATAACTCATGATATCCTTGTAAATATAAGAAAATAAAATGATGTATCCTAAATAAGGTTATCTATTTAGTGCAGACCTTCATGCTACACCTATTACTCTCAACCTTTATTTGATCTACGAAGTATAAGTACTATTTATCTATATATTTCACATACCTAATTATATTGTATATCCGAAATATAAAAGATTAAAATTCGTCACTAGTTTAAATATAGTAAAATGTTATAAAGCTGGGATTAGAATACCATCTAAACTATAAAATACAATAAACAATTTAAATATAATATGTTTGAGTCTATATAAGAGTATAAACTTGGTATTTTAATCTAATGACGACAAACATATTTATACTATAATTAAGATAAAATATATAAATATTCAATACTGATACTTAAATTACAAAATTATTACAATTTTTGATCAAATCAATGAATCAGTTTAAATATAATAAGTATAAAAGAAAATATTCTAAAAATATAATATTGTAAAAATAAGAGATTTTTAATAAATCTTTAAAAACATTTTTCGTAACACTAGAATCAGGTTTTTTAAATGATATCATTATATTATCAAGAATAAACAGTAAATTTTAATGAGGACAACAAGTCATTAAATCCCAATTAAATATTAATTATTATTATCGTACATTAAAACTATCAATATAACGTAACAAATATGATAGCAGATAACATCTTCTACATTCACTATAACCCACTTCTAGTAAAGGAATATGATTGCTAAAGTTTCATAACTACAATACTACTATTAAAAGCAAGATATTTAAAGAATAATAGGTAGAAGAAATATCACTCTGGTTACAGACCGAATACAAAAAGCTAGTCTCAAATTAAAAGTCAATTAGTACATTTCATTTGATAACAAAGAAGTATCAGTAGTTAAATGATTGTCGGTTTTATTTAACATATACTACTGAAGAAGTACTTCTTAATGAATATTTATGAAGCCATTAGTTTAAGTTTTGAAATACTCCATATTTTTATATAATACACTAATATAGTATATAAATGCTTGAATATAGTGACAGTGAAGTTGCCTAAAAAATTTTTCTATGATCCAAGATACCAATCTTTTGCACAATGTACAACGCAAAAAGTTTTGGTCGGCTGCCATGACCTAATGTAAACAACAAAGTATATTTACAATTATTACCATGTATATAAGTAAAATAAAGCTATGTATACATTTACATGTAACCCAAATAAAATTAAATAATATTTTAAAAGAAGAATATTTACCCACACCTGTAGACTAAAATACTACCAATGGCAATCTATCCAGACACCCCCAAAATATAAAAGCGAAGTAAAATCTTCTACAAACAGTTAATTCGGAATACCCACACATTAGAAACATATAATATTACTAAACCCGACATAACAGTAAGTACAATTGGAAATTCCGCAATATCCATAAATCCCCAAAACCAATTTTGTAAAAATCCGTATTGCATTTCGACAAATAGATTAAACACTGGTTTATATTATACACCAAACTAATATTCAATATTAATATTATAACAACCTATTTTTATATTATTATATATAAAAAATATTCACCTATTTAAAAGTTAAAATAGGATTAATAAAGCATAATATTTATGTGCATTATTTTATAATAATAAGCGATTGTGGTTTTATATAAGATAGCCATGCTAAGCATTTGAGGTTCACCAAATTACATTTGACATTGAATTGCAATTGAATAATTTATTCATAAAATATTGTTTTGCATTTAAATTTTAATGTTACGTTTAAATTATAATAGAGCAAATATTTCAAAAGTGCAGATGGCAGTTGTGTCAACTGTGACTTAAGAGTTTACATAACAGATATCATTTTGTTTAAAAAAAATATGCTATATCTCGGCTTTATTTCCTTCTGTCCCTTTCATCATTAACAATATATTTCTTATTAGGGAAAATTTATTCAGATCCTTCAAAGTTTAATCTGACACCTGTTAATCATCGATAGGTACGTTCCCAAAACCAGGCAAGTACGTTTTTGACGCAAAATAATTTTCAATGTTTAAGTACTTTAAATTTACACATCATGTTCATGAGCCCCGATTATCCAAATCGTCATAAAACTATAAAATTGGAAAAGTCTTATGGAAGGTTATCGCCATGGGTAGTTGGCTAATATAAATATCTAGAGGTGGTGGAGTTGGAAGATATCAGTCAAAAAAAGGTTCATTTTAGATTTTATACTGAAGCCTACGTCTGGCTGGCCAGGCCTCTACATCAAATAGATTTCTATTTCCAAAAATGTTAAAAGACATCTTCAAAACGTCAAAGACGCACTTGCCGGATCTGAAAAGCACCCCACCGTTGCTTAATTGTATAAACCAGTGGCTAAAGCTACCCATCAAGCGCAATACGAATCCCATACCGAATCGCACGTGCTGCCTAATGACCGCCTCGCTGGCGAAGGCGCGGAGGCCGCCGTGCCAGTCCCCGCTAGATATCGGGTCCCCGGTGGAGATGCCCAGCGGATCGAGCCGCGCCACGAGATGCCCACGCGACTAAAACAATTTTTGTTTTAGCTGCTATCCACTTATTTTTGGTCACGTTTCAACACAATCCCAAATTAAATATATATATAAAAATAATATTAATATATATTTCACATATTTTAATCTAATAAAATCACTTAACCTACATTTTACAATATAACCGCTTCACTCAACGTCTTAATAATCAATAATTAGTTGCACCAATACCAGTAGATCAGAACTTAAGAACTGAAATCCAGCACCTTTATTAATCTAAACCGTTACCTTTTATTTATAGAAAAGTAGGTACATGGACTATACTAAGTTGATTTCTAAATATAGTAAACCCATATTATACATATATCGTGAGTTGAATATAACAAATATTACAAAATTAATTGTATATATCTGATGTTAAAGATTGAGACTAGCAATTTATTATAGAATCGGTCTTTATAGTTAGTAATAGTCAATAGACGAGGTAAGTGCAAATTGTTAATCATAGATACCTAAGAATATTATCACTTACCACCGATGTTTTATTTTATAATGTAACTATTAAACAGACTCGAACAACAACACTACTGCAAACAAATGTGTTAACGAGGCTGGTTTGATCACAACATGCAATATACGAACACTTTATTATCTTTATGAGTGATTAATTAAGAAGCAAAGAGGCACTGCGATATATATTACAATAATGTCTACGAAAATGAGGTACATCACTCTGATTGAAAACGATCACAGTTCTGTGCGCAAAATCCACAAACATTCACCAGTATGTGTGTGTTTTTTTCAGCAAAAACTTTGAGAAATGTGCATGATATAATGCTTGACAACATACTACCGTTGGTGTAACTATAAAAATATTTCATAAGAATATACCTGAATATTGTAAGTTTACTTTATCTTTGGCAAAGTCAGGAGTACAAAATAATATCCAAGCCTCCTTATATTATATAAGTACACCAACGTATATAAACACGCAACAACCGTGATAATTTCCATACAATTGACTCATCAATCGTACAATCGTACCGAAATTGAAATATTTCCTCATGATGAGTTCGGAGCGAGGTGCGCGCATGCCCAGTTCAGGCAGGTTGGCCGTGGTGATTCCCAGAGGGTCCACGTCCGCTGCCAGGTGTCCGCGTGCCTGCCATGCCCCGTCACCACGTTAACCCACACACCCGATAAGTACATATACCACACTTATCCCCTAATCCTACTTTCAATACTAACACGACTACACAGTTACACTTCGATGACATTCCAATACGTAACAAACTAAGAACGCACAATAATGATGTATATAGCATCATATAGACAAATAATATTTTTTTTTTTCACAGAATGTATGAACGAACAAAGCAATGTAAACTGTCTAAACAGTTACACCATTCTGGTAAAACAAAATTGTTGAAAAAGAAACAAATATTTTAGTAACGTAAAATATCTTTTTATTTGTTTTAATAATCTTTTAAAGTGAAGACTTATTCATTTAGAATATATATAATATTCGTTTTAGAATATAATATATGAACTCCCTTTAGCAGCAGCAGCTTTCTATCATGGAAAACATTTTCGGGCCGGTAGTTTCAAAGATTCAAATTCAAAACTTTACAGACCTAGTTGGTATATTATGTACGAGCAGCCTGCCGTCGCTTCGCTCCGGGTATAGCAATATTATAATTGATGTTCTTAATTTGTCATTCTGTAATTGTGTTGTTTTTCATTATTTAAAAAAGAGAGAGAGAAAGTGAAAAAAAAATATAAAAAGAAAAATTATAGACAGCGAAAGATAAGAAAAGCGACAGAAGACAATAAAAAAGGGAGGACATAGCAAAAATAAAATTTCATAGATAAAAGAGAGAGATAATCGAAAGAAAGAAAATGAAAAGAGACTGATCATAGAGATAAAGATAAAAATTAAAGAGAAAAAAAGAGAGGATGGGAGAGAATAATAGTATAAAAGAGGAAGAGAGACGGAATACTACAGTCTTCTCTCAGTGAAAGATTTTTTTAAATCGTCTTATTAGTTCCTGAAAAACTCTTCAATTAACAAAATGACCACCATTATGGCACTTAAATGGCCATATCTTTTTAATTAGAATATTTATGGCAACACCACATAGCCTATGTTACCCGGGAAGGATGTAGCTTTCTATCGGTGAAAGAATTTTCAAAATAGGTTCAGTACTTTTCGAGTCTATTCGTAACAAACAAATTTATATAATTCTTCTACTCTAAAAACTCTTTATATAATAGTGTAGATAACGTATTCATAAGTAGGCCCAAAGACAAGTTCATAAATTGCAATTTAAAATGGCAATCTTCTACCAGTTTCAGGCAGATAAGTGTGGTAATGTCCTCACAACAAATTAAACGGTCGCGTCATCACGAAATCGTGATTCTAGATGTTATTTAGTTACGCCTTTTATTTGCATTACGACAAAGCTAATATTCTTAAACATCTACAGTTTTTTAAACAATATTTTTCAACAATTTCACATCTACTTCCCCTACAGATTTATTAATACTACGATTATACTATGAAAAATATAACGTGCGCTCCCGGTACCAAGTATGTGCTTTAATTTTAATAAATATTAAAATGTTTTTTTCATGTACAAGGGGCAAAGGGGCACACCACAAACGCATAGCCATTAACAAAATATATTATTTTACATTGGATTCTAGTTCAATAACCATTCTAACAAAAAGGTTTTAAAGTACATCCTAAAAGATTACTTAGTCGATAATAGTAAGGAATAGCATAATATGAAAATAAAAATTCGCAAACAATAAGTAATATATTGTCTGTAGTGTGTATTAGAAAATTGTTCACCTGGTAGCTTCTGATGATGGCCTGCACTGCAAGATGGTCATCGATGATCTTTTCGTTGATGGGGGAACCTGTTAATAATAATGGTAAGTTAGAATGCCTGAGCAGAATTAAACATACACTGGAAACTAGTTTCCTTTAAACAATTCTGTAGGAGCCATTTTGATTTTTAAGTAATTACATTAATATTAATGACACACAATGAAGTAGATTTAAAGTGAGATAGATGATATTAGATAAGCATTACGAAATACGCAATACGTAGTCGCACTGCGCTACTTGTACAGTAAATAATCTATACTATCTCAGGAACTACCTACTGGTCCGATTTGAAAAATTCTTTCAGTGTTAGACAGCCCATTTATCGAGTAAGGCTATATAGGCTACATATCACGCTAAGACCAATAGGAGCGGAGCATCACGCGGGTCGATTAGTAATAAATACAAAATAAACCTGCATTAAAAATTTGGGTTACATATTATGACTAATATTTTTTTTTTAACTTAATGTAAGCTAAATGCCCGTGCTAAGGACGATTTCAATGTGTAGGGATCGAACTCCCCAATTCCCCTTCGAATTCTATATTACCTTCTCCTACAGCTTATAACAGTTATTGTGTGTTAATATTTTAAAGATAACATCTTAATTACAATCGTGTCATGGGTTTTTTCAAGACGAAATTATCATTTTTCGTCATGTTAATAGCTAGTCTCTCAAATCAAGAACGAAAAAAATAAGCAATTGCATATGAGTCACCATTATGATTAATGAATTTAACAAGTTTTTTTCCAGAGAAAAATACATAATATTTTTGTTTGTTCACTAACATATTATTAATAATAACTGTTGGTGAATTTTCCATTATTTGATCAAATGAAACTATCTGTAATGTGTAAGTAGTAAGTACCCCGGTAATTAATGTTAAATCTATACTATACAGCTGAAGAGTTCGTTTGTTTGATTAAACTTGTTAATCTCAGGAACTTACTGGTTCGAATGGAAAATTATAGTGTTGATCACCCAATTTATTGAGTAAACCTATTATAGGCTATGTAACCAATAAGAGCGGAGCATCAAAACAAATTCGCCCGGATCAGCTACTATAGCCTAAAGATTATTGTGTTGTCCAAAGAATGAACAAGATAAAATTACACAATCAATTTAATTCAGTATACAATATGGTTAATGAGTAGTAGTACTATATAGTAAATTAGAGGGCTGCCCTCGCTTCGCTCCGAGTATTTAAAACAATATTATAATTGATATCCTTAAATTGTCACTGTAATTGTGTAGTTTTTAATTATTTGAAAAATTAGAGAGTAAGAAAAAGTTATAAAAAGAAAAATGATAGAAACAAAATTAAAGAAAAGCGTCAGATGATAAAAGAGGGAGGACAGAGCAGAACTAAAATTGAATGAGTAAAGGAGAGAGAGAGAGAAAGACAGAAATTATCGAAAAAAAGAAAGTGAAAAGAGGCTAATCATTCTGAACAAATAAAAATTAAAATTAAAGTCAGAAAAAAAAGAGAGGATGAGCGACAATGATAGTATTATAAGAGGAAGAGAGACGGAAATACTATAGACTTCTCTCAGTGAAACAATTTTAAAATCAGATTAGTAACAACAAAATGGCCGAATTCTATTAATTAAAAAATGTATATGGTAACACTAAATTACCTTTGTCACTCACGAATAGTGTAGTTTTCTAACAGTAAAAGAATTTTTAAAATCGGATCGGTAGCAACAAAATGGCCATGTTCTATTAATTAAAAAATGTATCTGGCAACATTAAATTACCTTTGTCACTCACGTATAGTGTAGTTTTCTCTCAGTGAAAGATTTTTTAAAATCGGATTAGAAACAACAAAATGGCCATATTCTATTAATTAAAAAAAGTATATGGCAACACTAAATTACCTTTGTCACTCACGAATAGTGTAGTTTTCTAACAGTAAAAGAATTTTTAAAATCGGATCGGTAGCAACAAAATGGCCATGTTCTATTAATTAAAAAATGTATCTGGCAACATTAAATTACCTTTGTCACTCACGTATAGTGTAGTTTTCTCTCAGTGAAAGATTTTTTAAAATCGGATTAGAAACAACAAAATGGCCATATTCTATTAATTAAAAAAAGTATATGGCAACACTAAATCGACTTTGTCACTTACGAATAGTGTTGTTTTCTATCTGTGAATTTTTTTTTAAATCGGATTTGTAGTTCCTCAGAAACTCTTCAATTTACAAAATGACCACGTTGTGGCACTTAAATGGCCATATCTTTTTAATTAGAGTATTTATGGCAACACCACATAGCCTATGTTACCCGGAAAGGATGTAGCTTCCCATCGGTGAAAGAATTTTCAAAATCGGTTCAGTACTTTTCGAGCCTATTCGCAACAAACAAACAAACATACAAACAATCAAATCTTTCCTCTTTATATAATAGTATAGAAGTATAGATGAACTCACCGGCAGATATAGAAGGCATGCCCCCGGCCGCCGGCACGAGTGACGTCAGCGGCACTTCGTTCTTAGAATAGGGCGCGAGATTTGGCGGCGGCGTGTACGCAACGCCGGGCTGTGCACCATTTGTAGCATTACGGAAAAATGCGTCCCACGACTAAAACAACATTACTTGTAATTAATTCAAACACAATCCATGTCTTGAAACTAAGTATGTGACTACATACATTAAAGCATTTTGTTTCATTGTTTTTCAATAAGTATTCATTGTGAACCCCCTTTGTCTTGTCTTTAAATAGTGGTCTTTAAATAGTAGAAAAAGTGTAATGATAACGTATATTTTTCTTCTGTTATTGGATACTTTTCCTCAACACGTTCGCACAGATTCACTATTATTTTCCTGTTTTGTTATTATAAAATTAAAATATTCAAGCTACTTAAAAACTGATAAACAATTAAAAAGTTAACTGAATTTTGACCTCGCGACGTTACTTAATATTGAAACCATGAACCTACAGACCTTAAGCAATAGTCTCAATCTTATCTTATGCAGTAATGAATAAACAAGAGAGCGAAGTCTATTGATAAAGATAGTACTATATTATATAATATTTATGTCAATACATATATCGGGGTTTATAAACTTCTTCCCTTTGACATAGATTAAAATCTATTACAAAAAAACTACACGAACCAATTGACTAACTGAAATTGGCTGGATTTAATTGAAGGAAACGATCTTTAAATTTAAATGTTTAATTAGTAACTTGCTTATCGAAGTGTCGACAAACAGATTTATGTAATTCAACGTAAAACGCTTCATTAGTGTTAAACGGAGCGAGTTAGAGCTCGCCGGCAAATTGACCTTGCACGTATTGAACATTTCACAAAAAGACCTTGTCCATGCTGAGGGCAGACGTTACATCTTTACAGTAACAAAATCGTGACTTACGAATATCTTACGTCACAATATCGTGGTTTAGAAAAGCAAAGGATTTATCTTAAAATATTTCCGAATAAGTACTTATATCTGTATGTAAAAAACTAGAAGGTAAATCGCATACTTACTAATAACCTTGTAAGAAAAGAATGCTAATTGTATAGCTTCTATTGAAACATAGTTAAATAGAATAAGAAGAATAAAGGCTGTGAATAATAGATATACATTAACTAATAAATTAACTTTACTATTCTAGCAACTATATTTTACAGTTCACTTTAAATGAAAAATCACATCTTTATATATGTTTCTTTACATACTATATTGTAATATTGCTTCCCTATAAAATATAATATCGTGTTATATTTTAAGTTAACGTACTGTAATAATTATATTGATAAATACTATTTTATCATCACCGCATTTTCAAAATTTCTTCAAAAAAGTGGCATATAGAAAGATTAAAGTCTTTCTGTCTTAATGTCTTAACTGTCTTAAGTTGGAATTCCAGTACAGTTATAAAACTAATAATAGCGATATCTGATATCACCTTTAATAATTATTGAGTAAATGTCCATTACATAGTTCGATATACTTGGCAAGAGACTAAATTAAAATGCCGCATGCAATATGGCTGCACAAGTATTCGTAGTATTGATCTAAACTAGTCTAGAGTTTAACGTTATGTAGATACTGCGAAAAAGCTTATTTTCCGAAGAGGTCTTTGAATCATTTAACTCATGTCTTGACAAACAAATTATTTCTTACTAAATAGAATCAATCTTCTATTTTATCTGTAAAGAAAACCGAGCATTGATTTCTTACAAGTACTTTGACATTTCCTAGACATGTTGATAAGTTCTACTGCTATGTTTTTATCACATATACAAATCATTTCGATTCGCAAAACAAATCTTTATCGTTTGAATGTCAAATGTTCTTATCAGTGAAATAAGAACAGGAAAATAAAATTTTATATTAGAATTCCAAAAAACAGAAACCTTCAATACTCATTTATCCTTCCGTATACAGCATTGAGATTATCGTAAAATTTTGATAAATGATAATGTATATCTACCCGCCATAGCTTCGCTAGACTCAAACGAATTAAAATAACAGTAATGTTTTATTCTGACAACCAGTGTAAATGAAAAATAGCATATATTTTAAGTTAGATCAGCAACAATAAAATTTTGAATACTGTATCCAATTGCGTTCTGTAGTTTTTGCGTGATTTGTGTAAAAAAAATGACTGTTTTAGCATTGTAGTTTTTTTAGTATTGTAGTGTTACCCCATTTTTAGGAATTAAGTTTCCTAAAAATGTAAATGACTCATCTGATATCAAGAAGTCCAAAATATTGCACTGGTCGTCAATAATTAAAAATGCAATACTTACAGCATGTACAGAGTTAGGGTCTGTCAGCCAAGCATTGTACATCGTCTCCACATATGCTGAACTTGATCCATTGAGGAATGGTTCTGCTGCTGTTGAACTTTTCAGCCTGTTGGCATTTACTGTCACAGCAGCAGCCTGTTTGGATATAAAGTTTTATTACAAACATTGAAATTTGTTACTTACTATTACTATTATATGTTAAAATTACATATAACTAAAATTCCTAGCTTTAAAGACCCATTTAAGTCACTTATGATAAAACAATTTATCGGAATATCAAGGGGCTCGTCTTTTTATAGATAACATTGATAACAGCCAGTGCATTTGAACAATTAGATACTTGAAGTAACAAGCATTATTTACATTCCATTTGCTGCATTATAAAAAGAAAGGAAATATATCTTAGAAATATGTATATTTTTAATTGTCAAAAGACAGACAAATTCTATGACTAGGTATTAAAAATTTACTGTAACATCAAAAAAATTTACAAAAATTCTAATTTACATCATCTATATGTCACCGTAAAGTTATCAAATATGAATATAATCTATCTTGCAATATTGTGAACTGTCGATAGATTTTGAACCGTAAGATGCTGTCCCAATGCGATCTCTAATTGGACAGTCTTACAGTAGTCTATTCTGTGTAATCCACAGAGTTAGGAATGAAACACAGGTATCAGTCAAATAAATCAAATGCACTTCAAGAATTCTGATATGTATTTATTATTTAATAGGTAATCAATAAGATGTTTACCAGTGAAACTTAAAATACAAAACTGTTACAGTGGGCATTATGAAAATAGTTAATAAATTATAAATAATAAATTTGAAATTAACAATCATATTAAATAATAATAAACCTGCCAAAAAAAAATTTTTTTTTAAAAACTGATGTTTTGATAAAAAAAATAGTAGATAAGCTATAATAGATAAGCTGATATTTAATCCAACTACAATGTCATGAACACAATAATTTTGATAAGATAATTTCTCTCCTTGAATGATCTCAAGTTATATGAAGCAAAGCCAATTAAATTAACTACTAACTTTTGTAATCAAAACTACATAAATTTCCTTTAATCGTAAATGAAATCATAGAAAATTCTAATATTGTAATAAACAGGTAAGCGGAAAATACCTCTTATTGATCAATTACTAACCTGGGGTTTGTTTAGGAGCCATGATGCAAATCGTTCTGAAGTGCCGGCTTTATTTGTGGCCTGAAGGATTATTCTGGCACGATGCATAGTTAGGTCTTGATTTTATTGAATGTCTGTATGCCAATCCTAATAGAAAAAATGTTGTTAATTTATATAAACATTTCATATATTTGCCTTATCAATGACCACTAATGTGATATTATTCCTCGTTTATCACTTTTTCTATTAATAAAAATCATAAACAAAGAAAGATTTTTTTATAAAAAAAGATTGCTAACAATATGGGTTACAAAGTTCTAGTATTCTTAATTCCTTCTAAAGCTAAATGCTTTTGATAAGAGTGGGTTCATCTCAGTAGTTCAATGACTGAGGTTTTGTACAAATCCCAGTCATTGAACCTCATGATTTTTGAATCCCACACCCTATCCACTGAGCTACTACTGAAAAGATAATATTGGTCTATATATCATCCAAAAAGACTGAATTAAAATATCTTAATTAAAAAATACATTGCATATTTTAAATATACAATATTTACATAGATATCTATATATATAAAACAATATGCAAATAAAAAAGTGGTAATGATTTGATAAGCATATGTATCTAAACGATAGCTTAGAGATAGTAGCAGCAGAAAGTAGGTTATTATGACAATCACAATGTCAGAGTAACTGGCACACTGACAAAGGTATATTTATTTTTTTGGCCTCTGTTATAAAGGCCATAAGATAGTGAACAAATTAAGAATAGCTAGATTTTACTAGCATTTCTAGATAACAAAATTCATATCATACAATTTCCAAATACCACTTGGAACCACACCCATTCAAAAAAAAAATTATCAAAAAAAGTTCTCATTTGATTTTTATGATAATGAGAAAAGTTACTATATTGTCAAATGATACCACTTTCTAAAACTATTCATGTTAGTTAATTAACTCTTCTAAAATTAGTCACAAATATAATAGCAATAATGAAGCTATAAACAGTTATTTATTGAATTATACTTTTCACTCCATTATTAAATATCAGGCACTTAATTCAATATTATGAAACTCAATTCCATATGTTACTTTTAACTATGCAAAATTTATACATAATATCAGGTGTTAAATACTTCATAAATTTTACACATAATGAATTATATAAGCTGGTTTATTATAGTATAGATGAAATATATTATGATTAGACATTTTAATAATATAATTAATTTGTCTATCAATATACCCATTACAAATTCACTAATAATCAATCAATAACTGTTGTTCAGTGCAGTCCTGAATTAATTCAAGTTATAAACATATTCAAGATACGTATTAAAAATTTAATAATTATTATTATTATTATTATTAAAATCAATAAAGTGATCACATGATGAATGAACTTTAAAATATTTCAAGGTTAGTCCGAATGTTGAGCTTTTTTAATCTTCATTTTTAAAACTCTAATTAATTACTCATACAAAAAAATAAAGCTAAAATGTTTAAGTATTATCATTTGATTATAATCTTTATCGGAAGTTAAGACTGATAGGATGCGTGTCAGAATGACAAAACTGCAGGTTGCAGCATTGTTAATACGTCGCAATATCTCAAACTTTACATACCTTTTTAATAAGCTTTCCTAAATTAATTAATATTGAGTTATCAATACTAGAATCCCGTGATTCAAGGTTACATAACACACACCTTTCTATTACACATAAAATGAAATGTAATAAAGCTTTTTCACTAAAGCAGTTTCACGAATTTCTATTCAGAATCAAATTTATATATTTCTTTAAATTTTATATTACCTTGGCACTATATTGAATGAAGATATTCGTTTGAAAATGAATTTAGAAATAATTTAAAAAAAATTATTTAACATCTTTCACACTTCACAGCCGTTTCGTGCCTTTTCTCCCTCACGGACCAATACCCAGTGTTGCCAACGCAGTTTAGAAAAAAATATAATAGTAGCTACTCCCGATTCAACTTTACATTCATTTTGTTCAATCATATTTCAATTATAAATCTATCCTATTCCTGCAATGTATCAGCATTATATGTGATTCTGATTAAAAAATATTTGCAGTAACATTTGCTACTGTGGATGTATCAGAGTCCTTCTTAGCATAATAAATTTTTTGATGCTTTAGCTATCCAATGGTGTAATTGATTTTTAGTAGAATATGATTAGTATGTAGCTGCAACACCAAACTCTATCCCCCGATTTTCTTACCATTAGTTTTTTTAAGTTGTTTTTTGAATAAGGAAGCAATTTTAAAGACATATATATAGATTTCAATGGAATATACATTATATACTGTCTGAACTCTGTCTATCTTGGCCAACGGTTTTAATCGTCCCAAAAGATAACAAATCTCATAGGCCAAGATGCAATAGATAGTTATTAAAAATTCTATTAGTTATTATTTAAATTTTGTTTTACATATTTTGTATAAACAATTTATTTAACAAGTCAAATAATATTAGTTCTTATTTTTTTTATAATTTTCCGTCATCTGTTTGCTGGTAACATCGATTCTGATTTTTGAATTCTAGTTGAATTCTGATTACTATCTTATCAGTTGACAGTTGCTTTTTTCTCTGTATAGTATTACAATATTATGATATTTATAGTATCTGTTGTTATTTAATCTTCAAAACTACAAAAATACAATTTATAATAATTTTTTTATTTTCAATGAAAAAAATGTAATATTAATCCTTAAAATTAGATATTAAAAAAATTAATTTGAATGACTTTATTGGAAAATATTTCTCTAAAATAGATGAAACTAACATCATTTCAAAATGTTTAGTATCTCTTCAAGACTACTTAGAATTCCTAGAGAAATATCGTTAGTCCGACCAGCACCGCAAATTATTGAAGCAACGAAGATAATTACTACAAAATCCCAGAATTTCCATAGTAGTAAAGAGAGTTACGATAGCGAAACTTTCCGAAAGTATTCTTATAAAAATTTGCTGTACTCAGTAATATTCGGGGCGTCTGCATACACATCTTACAAGATTTGGTAAGTATTGTTCTATTTATAGTATTACAGATAAGTAATTATATTTTAATTCAAAACAATTTAAATCACATCCTTATGATGCTACCAATTATGCTTATAATTTTTGATTTATCTAATGTCTCTTCTTAATACGTTACATGGAGTTTGTATTAATCTCCTGCTGAGCTTTGACAATAAAGATCTTGATTTAAATGGTATTTAAATGAAAAACATGTAAAGACTACTTTTGATTTACTAATGCCTAGGAGATTGACAAATGCATTATAATTTGTTAAAAATTACTGTACATACATTTTTTTCTTTAGGTTGAGGTATCAAGTCTTCCCTTCTATAACAGCTGCAGAAGAAATTGTTGATACGGATTCTGATGGTGAAGTTGATACAAGAAAAAAAAGATACAGAAAGGAAAAAATTGGTTTTAGGGACAGAAAGGTAAACACATTTATTATTATTATAGTACTATATTATTTAGAACCTCTAATCATTTTTATTTATTATTTTGTTTTTAGATAATTTTTACATTCTTTTTGTAGAATATTTTTTTATTTGTTTTCTTTTTCTAATAACAGATAATTGAATATGAAAATCGTATGAGAGCATACTCTACTCCTGATAAAATATTCAGATACTTTGCAACAGTTAAATTAACATATGGGGAAAATACAGAAGTGTATATGACACCTGATGATTTTTTACGAGCTATAACTCCGGGCATGAAGCAACCTGATGGTATTCTTTAGATTCCTATATTTAGTTATTATCATTAAAATGGGTAAATAAACCGATAACAAATGCCATTCTTTGAGTATGGGGTTTCCTTTCTCAAGCATACTGGCTCAGAGCAAATATAAATAAAAAAATTAATATTAACTTTAGTTATTTAACATTAATAAAACACATTCTTTTTCTTTTATTTACACAATTTTATACTTTTGTTTTAATTTACACATAGCAATAAGATTTATTTCCAAAATGAAACAATAAAAAATGTATTAAACACTAATTCTTTATATTTGGACGCTGCTGGATAGATAATTGAATATGAGAACCGAATGCGTCAGTATTCAACACCAGACAAGGTATTTAGATATTTTGCTACACTACAAGCTCAACATCATGATCAACATGAAGTGTTCATGACTCCTGATGATTTCCTTCGCTCTATGACACCTGGGGTTAAGCAACCAGACGGTAGTAATTGAATCTTAGATAGTAAGAGAACAATATAATAGTTTTACAAATAATAATGTAAGTAGGAAAATTAACTAAAAAAAAAGTTAACAATAATCATAACTATGGTAGGTTGGTAAAGTAGATTTGTTTTTATTTTGTAGCAATGTAGTATCTTTAAATAAATAATTGTAATTATTCAATCATATTGATAACTTACATCATATTAAGAAAATGGAGGAGATACAGAATGAAAAGATTTTATAAGCCAATAAAAGTAAAAAGTCAAAGAACATTTTCATTTTTTGTTAGCAATTATAAAAATTTGACACATTTATTTGAAACATAAAATAAACCAAAATTAGACCTGTGACATAGCATCTGTGAAACTAGAAAATAAGTATCAAAAATATTTTCTGTATTTTTTCTCATGTAATTTAGATTGATTATATTTTCAGGTTTAGGACTTGATCAGTACAAAAGATATGACCCAAAAGTGAGTATCATTTCAATTTTCAGCTTACTGGTTCTTAATTAAACATTGTTACATTAGGTGAATAAATATTTTTAAACAACTTAATTTTTGGTTAATTACTGGCTCTTTTTGGATATGTGCAAACTGCTACATGTCAGTTTCACTATGAATATCCCATGTTTATTTTCCATTCAAGAATAATTTAAATATATAATTCTTTCAAAATAAATAATATACAATAAAAACCAGCAGTAAAATGTTCTCTTTCTCTTGTTGATGTACAGCTCAAATAAGAATCAATATGGCCAGTCTATCAGCCATTATTAATTATATTATATTTAGGTTATTTTTCATGTCAGTTTTATTTATGAATATAATTATTAATAAGAAATAATATTTATTTTATTAATAAAAAATATAATCTATATATATAAAACTAAGTCGATTTAATTACACCATTTATAACTGAAGAACTATTGCACCGATTGGATGAAATTTATTACAGTCAGATGGACTAGAGCTATACCTATTATTTCGAAAAAAAGTTTGTACGGCAGTTCGTCATATACCTACATATAGAGTAATATGTTAAAATTAAATTAATCTAAGCAAAGCGGGTGAATTTTCGTCGACCTGTAACTAATAAAACAAATCTGGATAGTTTTTACAAATAGTGTTTTATGTTATTAATGATTTTATTGAGTAGATATATAAAATTACCAAATCTATCTATACTCTTTCTATTTACGTATATATGTTGTTTTAATATACTTACGCTACTTCTCTCTATAGCACTGGCACACCACTTTTACACCAATTTCTTGTCTTTTCAGAACATCGATGAGGTACTGTCTTTTCGCTCCTTCACGAATATCTACCGCTCTATATTTTGTAAAATTATATTTATAATATATATAATAAATGCACTGATTTAAATTACGCGTATACCACAATGCTATATATTGATCCTAGTGGGCAATTTGGTTCTGAAATATGCCCAGTTTTTTAGAATAGACCCTTCAACATATTTTAGCAACTTAGGTAGTTCTTTTCCAGCTTCCTTTATTTATTATTTATAAACATTTTATTGTGTTACCTTTAATTCTAAGCTTAAAAACTCAAGTGCCGCCTCAGACTTCAGCATGCTTTTCTTTTTGTTTGTATAAATTTTATACACAAAATAGTGGATCCATTGTAGCAGCCTATAAAAATATTTCATAATTTATAAAAAAAGTCAGCTAATGTATGTATTTAGGTAGAGCCTCGATAACAATTGTATCGTTTTCTATGAAAGTAAAATTGATCACTTCTAATACCCCAGCTGAACATGAATTTTATAGATATAGATTTAGAAATTAGCGTTTTATGATTTTAAATAGATAATTTCTGGTTTAGTTCATAGCAATAAAAGCCGCCATATCATGCTTAGTATAGGTGCGTGTCATATATGTGTGTAATATTGATTATTACTGGTTTCTACAGACTATAAGTCAGCGACTAAACCTGGACTTGGATGAGGATTCCATATTCTACAAATTGGGTTCGTCTGGTCTCATCACATTTAGCGATTACATCTTCTTGCTGACTGTATTATCAAGTAAGTACAATATGCCTTACCCTTTGTTAGAAAACTGTTCACTCACCTACTCATTTATTCATTCATACTCTGCCTCAGTAACTATGGCAGATGGCAGATTTTTTTCCTACATACTTGACACTTATCGTTATATTTTGGATAAATCACACTATATCGTTAATGTATTATTCTGATGTGTAAGCTATATTATTGTAAAGTTTCATTAAAATCCATTCAGTAGTTTTTGCGTAAAAGAGTTACAAACATACATCCATACATACATTCTTATAAAATTCGCGTTTATAATATTTAATATTATAATTTTTTCATTCTTAATTTATGTTATAATTGTTTTAAACTAACACATTTTATAGGTCCTTAGTAAAGTTTTGGATAATAAATACAACCCTTAACAACAAATTTAATTTATTTTAAGTTTCCTGTTTTACAGATTTCAATAGTATTTTTTAAATCATATCTTTTCTTAAATTTCTATTATTCTAAGTCTAGGAATATATCTCAAAAGTAGATGGAACTAATATAATAATCCTCGAAAGATATTTTAAGATTTTAAATGAGTCTTTGGCATTTTATTGATACAAGTTTTATTTCTTAATAAAGATAAATTTATTTTCTTACATAACGTCGATAAATATCCTGGTCATACCCGAACATTTCAAAGTCTATTCCATATATTTCTAATAATTTGTCAAGCATATACATATTGAGTTGCCCAAAGTAATATTTCAACAAGGCAAAGGTATTCTTTCCGTCGCGGGATTTATTCATGACTGTCCTAATACGCATTCTTCTATTTTTGACTCTTCTTCCCAATATAGGCCCCAAACCTAATTGTTGTATAACATAGGCCGAATCTCTCGATAATGTTTCAACCTTAGCAATTACACTAAAATTAACAGCACATGGTGTACAAAACTTATAATAAGGAGCCCAATGTTCGTCAAAAGCATCAGACCCTGAGGCATATTTGCTGATCAAGTAAGCTACAAACTCGTAAAAAGTAGGACCAGAAGATTTTATTGGTCCCAAGGCTTTTGTTGCCGCCTCTCTATGATCTGTTACAATTGCTCGAGCCAATTTTCTGTAATATGGAGGCGTAATATTTTCAAGCTTGTCTCTGTAAGCTGATAATAATCGCACGAATGGTTCGCGAACGACGAGAAGGGATATTACTCCTGGTGTATTAATAGTTTCGCGAAGTTCCTCTACACTTGGACGTGGAAACTTTTTTCTAGCCAAAGTCAGAGGTGTATGTCTCGTTTTGGCCAAAAATTTCGTGTCGTAACCACCTAAAAATGCAATTAATGATTATATACCAATCAAAATATATATACAAATAATACTTTTTGTCAAGTGGATATTTCAAAACATTACAAAAGCATTTTTTTAAATTTGTTATTATTTAATAACTTTGAGGGAGAATAGTACCTAAAACGTTGAGATTGTACAACCACGAGGAACTAGCTGCTTTAAAAATATTGCACCAGACAAGATTATGTGCATAATCTACGAAGAATTCTTTGTTATTTATAGACAATGTTGGAAGTGATCGTAATCGGCAAATTTCTTGGGCTTTCGTAGTTCTTTTTGCTAATTCGATTATTGTTGCATTGTCAGGTTCTAACCAATCATTATCAGTAGATTCTTTTTCGTCTTCATCCCCTAAAACCGGACCCTGCAACTATATTTAAATTTATTAAATATTGTAATATATTTACAATTTACATTAGACAAATTTCTTCATAAAACTGTTTTTACCAGCCACTTCGTATAATTGTCAGGTACTCTTGACCAGTCCTTCACTTGAGTGTTTCCGGTGTTTTTTAATAGGGTCATCTTCATCACAATAACATAAAGTGCCGCCCAAAATAGAAAGGTTACTGTTTTCGCACCGCATCTCAAGCACGGGAAAGCTTTTGTTTTTATCCGCGAACGGAAACGTTTCATAGTGATTATCATTTTGTCGTGTCATGTGGCACCACCGATTTATGCAGAATATTGCAAATTTATAAATCAAGATTAAATTCCACAAAAGAAATAATTATTTTCAAGTATTGAACACTAAAACATGTTTGGCGCCACTTTGTAGAGATACGTGTATTTCATTCAATGTGCGAGCTAGCGGCGCAGCATCCGCACAGAGCATGAGCAAAGTTAATGATTTGTCGAATCTCGCCGGAGACTATATGACTTGAATATTATTGAAAGACGACAAATGATTCATCTAGCAATTGCTATAGTTAATACCGACGAATTTCAACACACTCAATTTCATGAAAATATGCACAAGTTAAGATACAAATAATAATAATAAAAAAATAAGCTAATTATTATCCTATAACTTATTGAGAAGATAAAAAAGCACATTATAACCAGATAGTTAGGACCTTTGTAATAATATTTTTTATTTAAATAATATATTTAGGGGAAAAGTATGAAATTTCTGATTTGCACTAAAAATTGAAATTGGTTTATTTTTTAATTTAACATATTTTTTTTTATTAGAATAATTACCATTATTATCTATACATTGCTGCCATCTAATAGGAAGGTCATTTATGCCTTTGCGATAGAACTCTGGTGATCTAGATTCGTCAAACTGTGTGAAAGTATTTTGTACTGCCTCCTGAGAAGAAAAATTTTTATCACATAGAAAATTGTCCAAATCACGAAAAAAATGGTAGTCAGTTGGAGCAAGGCCTGGCGAATACGGAGGGTGTTGGTTTCTAATGGTTTCTAATTGCAGTTCCTGTAGACTTATAACGGTTTCTCGTGCTGTATGAAGTCTTGCGTTATCATGCGGCGTTTGACCTGGGGTCAGGCTTTGCATGTTTCGCTTACCGTAAAGAATCCACTTTTCATTACATGTCACAATTCTTTCTGCAGATCAGTCAAATCATGAGGCACTCATTTTTCGTATTTTTTTATTTTATTGATTTGACACAAATGAGTCAATATTTTTGGTAAGGTAACGTTAATCCATGCAGCTAATTCCTGGGTAGTTTGGCTCGGATCGGCTTCCACCATCTCTTGCAATTCATTGTTATTCATCTGTGCGGGCGGTCTTCCACGTGGTTCGTTCTTCAAATCAAAGTTTCTATCACGAAAGCGTTTAAACCAAAATCGGACGGTGCGTTCAGCAGTGCCCTCTCCAAACACAACATTGATATTGCGAGCTGTTTCTGCCGCGTTAGTTCCGCGTCGGAACTCTTATTCAAAAATCACTCGAATTTTCTAAGTATCCATCTTTCTTGTCAAAGCTGAATAAAAAAACAACTAAAAATCGATAATCGAATGTTGCACATTTTTTTAAATAAAAATTACATGGGTACCATGTGAAAAAAGTTTCACTCAAAAGTCTCAAACCATGAAGGTTCTATTTCAATTCGGAGTACCTATTACAATAAAACGGCAATTTCATACTTTAACCCCTGTTATATTTTCATCCCATCTATTCGAAAAGGATGACTTGGTTCGCCTTTAAGTTCATCCAAAGGTGGTGTTTTCTATAAGAAACTTTTAGCTGGCAGTAATGAGTTTTTAATCCTCTTTATAAGTGCGCCGCAATTATCTTTGCCGCGCACATTTGAATTTAGAACATCTTAGTGTTCAGCTTCAAAGAAATCGAACGCAAATATAGTTTGAATAAAGACTGGCTTGTACGACGGCCCATATTCGCGCCGCCGGCTGAGTAAATAAAAAAAGAAATAAAATTAAAAACGCGCGAACTACAGCCCGCGTTTTCGTCAATTTTCACGGATAGGTAGCTAGAAATTCATGGTTTTGTTTTGAAAAATGAGTTCTTCAAGTGACAATGAAAGTATAGACTTAAGTTCCGAAAGTATTAGAAGTGACGCAAGAAATGTGATGGATAATCTATTACCTGCAAAATCTCGGGAGAAATATATGAAAGCCTATGGTAATTTTATTCAATGGAGAAATGCAAGAGACGCCAATAATTTTTCAGAATCTGTGTTTTTGGCCTACTTCCAGTACTTAGCCAAAACTAAACAACCTTCCACTCTTTGGAGTATCTACTCAATGCTAAAATCAACAGCCAGTAATAACGACGTAAAACTAGACACATATTCGAAATTAATAGCGTATCTGAAGAGGATGTCTGATGGATTTAAACCTAAAAATCCAAAGTGTTCTCTGTCAAAGATGTGGAGACTTTCCTTAATGAGGCACCCGACAAAGTCTTTCTTGCCGTAAAAGTAAGTAACTATGTATATGGTGGATAAGTAAAGTATGACTATAGTGTTTTAAAATGCGCAATTAAATACTTATCTTATTCACATTCGGTTTTGTTATAGGTGGCTTTAATTTTCGGAGTACATGGAGCTTGTCGCGGCTATGAACTTTTAAAAATTACTGTTGATGATGTCGAAAATCACTTGGATGATTTACTGTTAGTAAAACTGACTGACACAAAAACAAAAATTGACCGATCCTTCGTAATCCGAGAAGAATACAAAACTATTGTACAGAAATACCTGGACCTGCGTCCTGCTGATATGAAGATCAATCGGTTTTTCATTCGTTATCAAAATGGCAAGTGCTTCAAACAAGTTATGGGCAATAATAAAATTTCTAACATGTCACAAGAAATCGCTACTTATTTGAAGTTACCAGATATCAAGCTGTATACAGGACATTGTTTTCGTCGTACTTCTGCTACCCTTTTGGCAGATTTTGGAGCGGACTTAACTGTTCTCAAGCGACATGAACTATGGAAGTCGAGTGCTGCAGCAGAGGAGTATATAGAAGATTCCATTGAGAACAAGACAAAAACATGTGAACGTATCATGGAAAACATTAAAATGCAACCTTCAGTTAATTCATCCATACCACGGTCGCCGCGCCCATCTACATCCAAACAACGAGAGTCACATTTTCCTCAAAATGCCCCGATTCGGACATTATTTCAAACACGCAAAATATAAAATCTACAGCAATCAATAAATTTTCATAATTGCGAAAATGTCTTAAATGTTAATATAAGTATTTAATTGTTTTATTATTATAATGCTATTTAATTTATTAAATAATAATATTACAATAAAATATTAAGCGCCTTTTATTTCCTCATAGTGGATGATGAAAAGGAGAGTGGGGCAAAATATATTTTTGGTTAGGGCGACGTACTTTGAATCCCTCGCTACGTTCACGATTCTACTAAAGAATCGCCTTTGCCCTGGATTCAAATAAACGCCTTCGCCGTAAAAATATTATTTTGCTCCCTTCTAATACAATCTACTAATTTTTATATCTTTATTGTAAACAATTAAAATAAGAACAATCAATAATACAATTAAAGTGAACGAGTACATATGCGGACTTATTCCAAATAGGAATTTCTTCCAGGCAATACTAAGTTGGGTATCGTAAATTAATTATTTATTAAATGATTTTTAAAAATAAAAGTGTTTACATTAGAAATGTATCAAATTACTAATATATACATTTTACACTACAAAATCCATTTGTATACGTACATACATACATATATACATAAACATATAATAAAGAGCTTATCTCGGGACCTGCTAGTTCGAATTGAAAAATTATCACATAAGGTAGTCTGGAAGAGATGGCTAATAAACCTTTAAGCCGTCTTTTCTTTTCCATTGTTTTAATATTAAATTAATGTTATTTGTGTTCCTGTACGGTGTGTACAATAAAGCGTTAAATAAATAAAAGTTTTACTAGTACAGGAAGAATTGGCGCATACCAAAAACTATTCCACCTCAATTTTTTATGCGATCCTCTTAAAATTGCGCTACTGATGATATAAATTCATGTTGTCATGAAATTGTTTAAACAATTGCAATGAATTGTTATTTTTCAACCGGACAAATTCTTTTGTATTCTTTATTGAAATATTAGGTTGGGTAAAAAGTTTCTTCGCATTTTTTAAAAAAATACAAAACATTTTTACATTTAACTAAAGTGTGTAGATATCATTTTGTTCGATAACTTTTAGCCATCTTGTAGGTAGGGACGGGACAAGATCCCATTGCTATAGAAATTTTGGGGCTTCTGGTCAAAAAACCGCGACAAGTTGTTTTGGCAGTCCTCTCGTGATGTTAACCTGACATTGCCTAAAGAATTCTGAAGAAACCGAAATAGGTGGAAATCTGAAGGTGCAAGGTCAGGACTATACTGCGGATGCATTAACACCTCCCAGCCAAACTCTTTTAATTTTTGCTGAGTGGCTAAAGATGAACTGAGTACACGGTTCATTAGGTTTCTTTAAGTGAGCTCGTGAGGTACCCAAATATCGAGCTTTTTGTGTACCCAGTTTTTTTGAAATGCGGCAAAACTGTTTTGTAGTCAATTCCCAGTTCTTCATCCACGTCGTAACTACTGATATGCCGATCTTGCTCCACTTTTTCAAAAATGGCATCCATTCTATCCGTAATAGGGCGACCAGAGCGAGGTGCATCTTTGAAATCAAAATTTCCGGATTGAAGTGTCTGTGAGAGTAGCACAAATTTGGTTGTGCGAAAACGCTTAAACCAAATTTGTGCTACTCTCACAGACACTGCACTAGGTCCATAAACATCGTAAATTTTTTTCGCGGCTTGCGTTGCATTTTTACCTTTTTTGTAGTAAAATTTTAAAATGTATCGAATTTCTTCATTAGATTCACTCATCTTTACAGTACGAAAAACAAATAAAAATCACACATTTTCCTAATTTGAATTTGGAATTATCTTCTTTAAAATGTAAACTTTGAATGATACCAAAACTAACCAGATACAAATAGTATAGCCAAAGAGGTTTTATTACAAGTTCATACATACTATAATGCGAAAAGACTTTCCCCAACCTATTATAAATAAATAAAAAACTATAACCTGTCTACGTAAAAAAGTGGCCTAAAAACGACGAAACAAGAAAATAATTCAGATAGAAACTGAGAAATGCATAGGTATGAAAATGGTCAAGATAGAACCGTGGTCTCACCAATGTATACATACAGAAGTGTGATTAATATAAATAATATAACTAATAAATAACTAAAATTGTAATTTCAGCATCACGTCGGCATTTCGAGATTGCGTTCCGTATGTTCGATTTGAACGGTGACGGCGATGTAGATTGTGAAGAGTTTGAAAAGGTAGCGGCTCTTATTCGTCAGCAAAGCAGCATTGGATCTAGGCATCGTGACCATGCTAACACTGGGAACACTTTTAAGGTGATATTTTTTCACGGCTTTAATTAACTAACTTATTCTATTTACCTAAAGTTTGGATAGAGATTGAAAACTAATCTTGTGTCTGCTATTTCTAAAAAATTCAAAACATTTTTGTAGATGTTTTAATTTTATTAAAGTGAAAGTAATATTTTAAAATATTAAAAGGGAATGTTTATTCTTTATCATTCCATACATTTAATATAGTCAATGCAAAGAATGATCTTAGTAATTTATAAATCTATTAAAAATCTATTATACATAGAGGTTTTATCGTTATATTATATATTTTATAAGACTATCTATAAGTTATATAGGTTAGTAATCTTATAGAATTATAGTAAAAAAATCTGTTATTCTCAGGGTATAAACTCAGCACTCACTACCTACTTTTTTGGACCCAAGCTTAATGAAAAATTGACTATAGAAAAGTTTTTGGACTTCCAACAACAACTACAAAAAGAAATTCTTTCATTAGAATTTCAGAGAAAACAGCCAGGTAAAATTGAAATTTTTTTTATCACATTTTGTATCCTCATAATTGTCTTGTATGAGTTTTTTCAATATAAAATCAACAATAATTTTACGCTTAATTTATCTACCTAAATGAATTCTGTGATATTTTCAGACGAAAATGGTCGAATCACTGAAGCAGACTTTGCCGAGCTCTTACTGGCGTATGCCGGCTACCCGGCAAAGAAGAAAGCAAGGATGTTAAAGCGTGTAAAAAAAGCGTGAGTTTTTTAATATTCTTTTTGTTTTGTTTAATTAAGAGTTTTTTTTTATGACTTAACCATATTTCTATACAAAAACTGTAAAACGTTTTTAATGGAATTTCTCGATGTCAGGTTCCGCGACCACGGCATAGGCATAACTAAGGACGACTATCTCAAGTTCTTCCACCTGCTCAACAACATCAATGACGTGGACACGGCACTCACGTTCTATCATATCGCCGGTGCCTCCATTGACCAGCCCACCCTGCGCCACGTGGCGCGCACCGTGGCGCACGTCGACCTGCATCCACATCTTGTCAATGTCGTCTTTACTATATTCGACGAAAATAGTAAGTGATCGATTACATAGCTGTACTATGCTTTAAGCATTCCATTCTCCTTAATGCCTACGTTTGATTTCTTTCACATCTTATTAAATCATTAACCTTTCTCGTTAAACGAAGTGCGACTTTAAAAAGTGACGCTTTAATGTTCAGCCCCTTTTTACAAAATCTTCAATTATTTTTAGTACATCGACTTTATTACATATTTTCAATAGTTTTTGGGCCTTAACAATGATAGCAAAAAATATAAACATTCTAGATTTTTTTATAATCTTTATAGTAATCAGCGCCCCAAAATCTATCTAGATCGATCTATCTCAAAGAGGAAAGGGACATTATTATTTGTATTCTAATACCCCTCATATCATATTGTACTTAATTACACATGACATTAGACTTAATGTTATTAGGTCCGGTTCCTAATCACTGAACTACTGACTAGAACCGAATGTTCCTGCTTTATACTGACTTCTAGCACAATTATTTAGCTTAGTGAGATTTAACATAAATATTCATTGATTTTAATACAATCTTTTGATACTATAGTTATCAGTGATAGAAACATTTTTACATTTTACTTCACTTCCTAATTCACTAATTTGGTTATGAGCTTTAATAATAATTTATAAAATTTGTTGTCTTTATATTGTAATAATAGGAATAAAAGAAACATGTCTCAAATTACAAAAAAAAAATAATTTCTAAGTAGAACAAAATTCTTGGACGATTCTAATATGTTACTAAGATAAGTCTTATTATTATTTGCCTTTTGTTTGTTAAAATCACAGTTTTAATTTAGATACAACAGTAAAAAGAACTAGTTTCGATTATTTCGTATTTACTATGCCGTTACTTACAGTGGATGGACAACTCAGTAACCGAGAGTTTGTGGCTGTCATGAAGAACAGACTTCTTCGTGGACTAGAGAAACCAAAGGATACGGGATTTGTAAAACTGATGTATTCGCTGATAAAATGCGCCAGAGATACTAAACCTGCGCTTCTCGACTTTTAAACTTTTTGGGAATGTGTCTATTATTTTAAAACTCATTTCTTTATCCATATAAATTAATAACATTGGAATGTCTGTTTGTAATATTAAAATAACCACTTTTTACTAAGTGCATATGGATGTATACACGGTACATATACCAAAACAACATTTTTTACAATTTTTGTCTGTCTTCTGTCTGTCTATTTGTTCCGGCTAAACCCTGAAATTGCTGGATCTATTTTGACGGGACTTTAACTAGCAGATAGCTGATGTAACAAGGAGTAACTTAGACTATTTAACATCTCGCTACGACCCATAGAAGCGGAGCAACACGTGAACGTGAGACAGAGGCAGATAAAAATTAAAGTATAAATTCTCAAAAAATTCTACGTGTTGGGTTAGATATGAGATTGCAAAAGTATGTAAAATATGTGGTCTTAATTGTCATAGTAAAGACTTATGTTTTTGTATTAAAATGTACGTCATCCTCCTAACAGACTAGTCTAGTCTCTCAAACTTAAACTTCTCTTAAAGTCAAGTTCCATGTACAGAAAACATAATCTCGAATCATCTAAAAATATAATTAATATAATACTAATATTTAAGAGATTTTTCTAAAGTATATAATATTTTTTTGGATTGTTATATTGTTTGATATTGTAATTTTATTTTTAAGTTATCTAGTCTCAATGTGATTTATTAATAAGTGTTACCCTTACCGCTATGTCACAATGCATTTTGCCATAGTATTTTTTTTATCTCAGCACAAAGTGATCAAGCACTTAATTGTGGAATAGTTTTAATGAGGAGGTTTTTTTTATTTATTTCTATTTAAATAGATTTATTGAACAATGTATAAAATACTATTTCACTATGTATTTAATATTAAGCTTTGTTAAATGCTAAAAAATAATTATTAAAGTATTTACCTCACTTTAATAAGAAGTAATATCCAGAATATTGCTTGTTGTTTGTGTTCATAGAGTAATTTTTATATCGCTATAGGTTTAAGTTTGCCATTTATAACTAAATTTTTATTATGTCTATCAAAAACTTTTGATCTGTAACACTATAAATAAAGTCATGATATTTAATTGTTGTTTTTTTTCGTGTATTATAATATTTTAGTTATATTAGATGTCTAATAAATTAGACTATCTAACATATTCGTGTTGCGGGAGAAAGAATAATTATTTGTTATCTTTCTCCCATTAATCTCAATCTTTACGAATACGTTTCAAAGCCGTGTGCAAAATTAAAATGATTTTTTTATTATTCCGTTTACGTTGTTTTATGATTTAAAGCACTTATTCACATCTTATTAAATATAATATAATGGGATAACATTGATCAACTATCAAGTATTTAAATGATTTGGGTATTTTGAAAATTGTAACATCAAGATGCTTAATATATTCTTATCGATTCTAAAGAACAAGATATCTAGTTCAATATTCAATAAAAGAATTATAAGTGTGAATCATAAGATCTAGTAAAAAAGAGGTTTGTTGTTGCTATAAATATCTTATATGCTTTAATTAATTGTAAAATATGTTACAAGACAAAATATATGATGACCTAAAAGTTTTAAAGTATCGGGAGCAATGAACTGAAACCGAAAAACGTCGCGAAATTCGCATTGGCCCAGAAACAGCGCGAGAGACGTCCGTTTGTAAATCACTCGAACCACGAAAAATAGACATAGTTTAATCTTGCCGGGAATAATTCTAGATAATAGAAACCGACACTGGACGAGCGACACCGCTGTGAACACGACGCTACAGCCCTCTGGTGAGTCGATTGCTTTTCCGTTTATTTGTTCCATTGAATACCTGTCTAGTATAAATTGTCTTGCCAACGACCTACACTTCAAATTTGTTCACGACCACCTATAAAATAGAGATATAAACATATGGGGTCGTCGTGTTTGTCTTTCGATGCTTTGAACTCGACTGAGAGATACTTGCATATTTTACTTAATATTATGGAATGTCGTCTGGAATGATAACAATTTTTATGTTCGACTTAGCAGCTGCGGCTAGTATTTAAGAATTAAGAATATTTAAATGAAAACAAAGCTTGAAATAAACTTTAGTAATCAACTACTTACTCCTACACAATATTATATACCTATAAATAAAAATTAAATTAGTGATTATGGCCCAGTGGTTGAGACTTCAATGTCTTACTCGGGAGATCCGAGTTGGATCCTGGGCACACACCTCTGACTGTTCAGTTATGTGTGTTTTAAGCAATTAAATATCACTTGCTTTAACGGTGAAGGAAAACATCGTGAGGAAACCTACACGCCTGAGAGTTCTCCATGTTCTCAAAGGTGTGTGAAGTCTGCCGCACTGGGCCAGTGTGGTGGACTATGGCCTAATACCCTCCTCGTTCTAAGAAGGAGACCCGGCTCAACAGTGGGCCATTGACGGGTCGTAATGATGATGAAATAAATTAAATATTTTGCAGTTAACTCGGTGCATATAATTCAAGTACTGAAATGTCGTACCAGAGGCCTGCGTTTTGGCGTGTACCTCATCAGCGACGTGACCCTGATGATGAACCCAGGAACTTGGGCCAGAGAACACGGGTACGTTGGTTTTTTTTATTATTTAAAAGGTTGAGAAAAATTATCATATTAGTATATGAAGTTAATAATGTTTAGTTTGAACGTTTAATAATAACGCATTGACATTTTAACAATAAATATATTAATACTAATTACCTAGCGTATTTTCAAGCAATAAAAATGTTTTTATGTATTTAAAAAAAATGTTAAACAATAAACGTATGGCCTAGTTTAAATCAACCATAAAAGCAATAAAGATGTCGCACACTGGTTTACGTGCCAAGATACTTGTTGACTGAGTGGTAAAGACCTCTACTCACTCTCGACATTCCGATTTTATATAAAAAATACTTTGACCTGTAACTAATGTTATTTTTTGCTAGTAGATATCCAGATTTCTTTTTAAGTTGACCAGGAATTAATTTAGTCAGTAGTACAATTGTAGAAATGGAACCCACAATCGCTCAATTGTGGATCCTATGCCCTAACGATTGGCTTCTGTCGCTATCATAAGTTAATAGAAATAATGATGAGTGGTAATATAAATAATAACGTTAATTCATCTGCACATGTCGAATATAAAACTCAGAAATATCGTAAATCGGCAGTAGGCCAACGGATATATTATATGTCTACTGTTTAATAAAACTATAAATAAAACAAGTGCAACTTTCAGCTGAGGTAAACATTGCCAAAAATCAATTTAGTACCTATATGCCAAATTACAAGTATTTGTGTCAATGATTAATTACCTATTAATACCTATATGTAAATTGTACAACCGTAATGAAACAACGCCATTGTAGTGCTCTGACCTTTACCTTGAAATCTCATCGTACACAATTAAATATCAAAGAAAGCAAAAGTACTTTGAGCACTATTTATATACTACTAGCTGACCCGGCGTCGTTTGACAGATTCGCTGAAGTTAATTTGTGATTTTATGGAAGTAATACAATGAATACAAAAAAAATATTAAGTCCTCTACTTTTGTCATTTGTTGTATGTTTAAGTAACTTGATATATTATTCTTTGTTTACACTAAATAAATTTATGAACGCACGAATATATATTTGACAACCAATTACTATATAGTATAATACAAAGTGGCTTCCCGTTGTCTGTCTGTCTGTCCGTCCCTATGTATGCTATCATTAAAACTACGCAACGGATTTTGAAGGGTTTTTTTTTAATAGACAGGAGTGATTCAAGAGGAAGGTTTATATGTATAATACATGCATATTATAGTAGAAAAACAGTGATAATTTTAGAGGTTTCTAATGTGATATCGTAAATACTCATTTTTTGGACTTAATTTCAAATGCTGGCTAAACGAAATAGATTAAAATAATGTACTACAGAATTGTAAAATTTAACAAAGTCCGCGATGGTATATGTCTATCTCTTAGGGATAACCCACAATAATCATTTTTATCCTTTAATTTTTACAAAAAATAATGGCTTATTTACGAAGAAATTTTAAGCAATATAGCATCAATCCTTATCCAATTAGTTACCTTATATACATTGTGCATTTAATATAGATCAATATGGCACTTTACAGTGTGTAATTTAAATGATTTTTTTAATGGCAGTTAAGGTGCAAACGAGCAAACGGCCCAACTGATGGTAAGTGGCCACCGTCGCCCATGGACATCGGCAATACAAGAGAGTGACTCTTGTTTTGCCGATGCGTTGCTACCAAGATACAGTGAGGAAGGGGAATGAAGAGAAGAATGCTACGGTTTTAGTGGACATATGTTTATGGACATATGACAGTGGCATAGTGTATCTTTCTAGTGGTAAAAGAATTATTAAAATCGGATCTGTAGTTTTGGGCCAAACTTTCACTTTACAAAATGGTCACGTTATGACACTTAAATGGCCATTTCTTTTTAATTAGAATATGTATGGTAACACCAACTATGTTACCCGGAAAGAATGTTGCTTGTTATTTTATATAATAATCCATAGAGTTACGTACTGCAATACCTAAGGTCGTTATGAAATGTATCATAATATAGTTTTCCTTTTATGCCATAATCAATTTACATAGAAATTTAACTCAGTTCGGTATTTTTACAATTCTGAAAGGAAACAAGATATCGTTAAAGTCTAGTCTTTAATCATGCATGTAAACAGTATTGCACAGCTGGATATTTGGACATCATCTTCCGTTATTCAAATTGGGTCGGGTGCGGCAGGGTTATGCAGTGAAGATGTGGGAAGGGGGGGTGTATTTTGCGGTGAAGCTAAATTCGATCGCACAACGTCGTGTCTAACCGTCGTGCTCGCTAGTCCGCGCCAAAAGCGCGCCCGCGCACTGCAGCAGTACTTAGTACTGACGCGCCATGGGGCGGCTGCATACTTTCGTGGTAACGCTGCGACGGGAGACCCGGGACACCAACTGGGGTTTGCGGTTAGTGGGCGGCGCGGATCTCGCCACCCCTCTCATTGTCACGAGGGTACGCCTCTCTCTTACTTAATAAACATAAACAAGCGTCGTCCACGGTGTAAACAAACCGGTGTACGGTGATCTATTACAGGATACATCTATCGTTTCTAGGTTTACTTTCATGATAACCTGCACTACCAGTTCATTGGATAAGGATCATTTTCCATAAAATGTGTTTTATTTTTTTTATTTTCACTTACACCACGGTTAACCGCGCGGTTTTTAACCAGATCACTTTGTTACTTAAATATATCAAATACGAGTTATCACACTTGCTGCTTATTTCCTTGACTAAATTAATATGTTTTGAGAGGTTTTACAGAAAACCGAAGTGCAACCTTATGGTTACTTTGAGATTTTTATAACATTTATTGGAACACCATATTATTATGAATTGTTTCAACTGGAAATAAGAAGAAAAGATTAAGGTAGTCTTAAAAGTTGGAACACCATATTGTTTCAACTGGAAATAAGAAGAAAAGATTATTCTGAAATGTATTTCGGA
Organism: Limenitis camilla; assembly: GCA_905147385.1. Taxonomy (NCBI): domain Eukaryota; kingdom Metazoa; phylum Arthropoda; class Insecta; order Lepidoptera; family Nymphalidae; genus Limenitis; species Limenitis camilla. The sequence continues at coordinate 9,457,878 of LR990230.1, read as the reverse complement.
AAATTTCCATTCGATAACAGACGGCAAGTGTGACAAGAAATCTGTGTTTGACCCAAATAGAGAGGGGCATTATAATTAGCATCTGAACCTATTAAACTTTCGGTTGTTATTTTTTGCTTACACCGGAATTCGAAGCGATTACATTTATAAAATCTTTATTGTTTAAAATAATCATTTGCTGAATATTTTCGATTTTGTATTTATTTCTCTACATATTTTCATTACTTAAAATTCACAACCGATCTTCCTTCCTTTTTTACAAGAAATATCTTACTATTTTTAAATTAAATTATAGGATGAGAATATCAATGATAAAGGTCCTGTCAGATTTATTGATGTTAACTTTTTGTGCCTTTTTTTACTCGGCGCTACAAAATGCTACAGATTTATCAGAACATTAGATTGTTTAAAAATAATCTGGCCATTTTAGTGAAGTTAGACTTCATTTCATTAATATTAGTAGCGGAGAAAAGCGACGCCTAAGTGCTTAAGAAAGTGCAAACTGAAAATAAAAGCAAAATCTTGTAAAAACAAAAACAAATAATTCAGCAAGATTAAATAATGATAACAACTTTTTAAAAATGCACCAGTTGCGTTTTAAAATAACATCAACGAAATAATCTTAGCAGATACAACCTCGTTTTTTTACGCATCCAAGAGCCAGAAAAATGTTTTAAAATTATAACATTTAAATTATTAAACTTCAGACAGAGATATTGTAACATGTAGCGATATTATAATGATTTCAACTTTTAATAGGGATACGGAGGCAAAACCTTATTAATTGTAGCGGTCAATATCCAACGCCTAAAAAAAGCTTCGGGACGTAAAATTTGTCCTGTTTTCCGAAACCGCGTAATTCACAGTATAGTGCTCGCTATTTTTAGGGGGATAAAATTTTATCAAAATTAAACTGTTATAGAAACATCGATGTCCCGCTTTGAGTAAAAAATTAAATAGTTGTATTATGTATACTAAGAAAATATTAAATTATGAATAAATAAATAACGTAAGCATTAACATCACATGAGTCACGCCGACGTGACGGGGTTAGTTGTGCAGACTTGCGTTTATTTATATAAAATACCTAATCTCAGTGTCGGTCATGAAATATCATCTACGAGTATTTACATTATGCTTTATTTTTGATTTCATGTTCTACATGACAAATCATAAATTATAACTATGCAACGCAGCTGGCTGTGACTAGATACTAAATGTTGTTGTTAAAAAGTACTTACTATCATCCTACACATGAGCAATGAGTAGGTGTAAATAAGTAAATAAACCTTTATTGATAAATTTTATTTACACTCACTTCTCTCCAGGAATTTAAAGCAATATTATAATTGATGTTCTTAATTTGTCACTCTATAATTTTTTCATTATTTGAAAATAGAGATAGAGTGAGAAAAAGTTATATAGAGAAAAATGATAAAAAGAAAAGAATAGCCACAGATAATAAAAGAGGAAGGACAGGGCAAAAAAAATTGAATAGATAAAGGAGAGAGTGAGAGAAAGAGAGATAATCTAAAGAAAGAAGGTGAAAAGAGACTGATCATTCTGAACAGAGATAAAGATAAAAATTAAAGAGAGGATGAGAGAGAATGATTCTATATAAGAGGAAGAGAGATGGAAATAATATAGACTTCTCTTAGTGAAAGAAATTTTAAAAACGGATCAGTAGCAACAAAACGGCCATGGTCTATTAAATAAAAAAATGTATATGACAACACTGAATCACCTTTATCACTCACAAATAGCGTAGTTTTCTATCCGTGAAAATATATTTTAAATCGGATTAGTGGTTCCTGAGAAACCCTTCAATTTACAAAATGACCACGTTGTGGCACTTAGATGGCCATACCTTTTTAATTAGAATATTTATGGCAACACGACATAGCCTATGTTACCAGGAAAGGATGTAGCTTTCTATCGGTGAAAGAATTTTTTAAAACGGTTTAGTAGTTTTCGATCTTATTCGCAACAAGCAAACATACAAACAATCAAATGTTTGCTATATATAATAGTGTAGTGTAGTATTTAAAAAACCTCTAAAACAGTAAGAACAACGCATTAGAGGTTATCGACTTCCCAGTATAAACCTTTACATAAATTTGTCTAAGCAGAATAGCAAAATGTTAATTTACTCTTAATATTAAAAAATATATGTTTCTGTATGTGGGTGTGTTAGTATAAGGTTTGTGATGTTAGTTTTTTTTAATCTAAAAATTAATTTTTTAACAGTAATAACTCATGAATTAACAATCAAAATTACCCATAACTTTCTAAAGTTGGCATATCTAGGAGATACAAATACAGAAACTTTTTCATACAAACGTAGTCTCCTGTTTCCTCCTAGGATAATGAAGTTACAGAAGAAAAAAAATACCATGCGATATATACGTACCTCTGCCATGACTGTACGTTTTTTTTTTTATTTGATTAATATAATAGAAAAAGATATCTCTTAAAATGAAAAATAAACGACTTTTTTATTTACATTTGCAAACATCCAGCAAACTGATTATTACTAACATAAACCAAAGAAACAAAACGTACGGGCATAGCTTAGACCCTGTACTGCATTTTAACGAAATAAATATTAAAATCGGCCCAGATTTCGAGGAGGAAACAGGAGATTACGAAAGGACGATTTTCTTAATTTTACGTAGGTAAAATCAGTTCGAGCTGTAGTTCTCTCTATCACACGGGTAAGCTTTTTTTTTTATCGATAGAAAATGCATTACGCATCCCACTTGGGTACTCCCAGGCGGGTATGTGAGACTCGCTGGCCGGAACTACCAGAATACTCACTAAAAACCATCGTTCCGTCACCGCTTTGTATGGACGTCACGGGATCGCTCTAGCATGCAACCGTGATAAGGGGTAAGCTTGGGGCTCAGCGCGACAGCAATATTTTTGGTAAAAATCTATTTTTCAAAAGTGTCGTTCGTACGCAATATCAGTTGTCAGTCTGGCTGAGAGGTTGTGGATGGAGCAGACCACTTGATGCTGCATTTCCAAATCAAAGTTGCCATGTCCTAGGAATACATTAAATTTAAATCAAACGAACTTCATAAGATGTGGTGAAAATTGATAAGATCTCTGTCTCAAATTACACTTTCACAAATTATAGCTAAGAACCATCTATATTAAATCAGCTTTCAAACATAAAATCGTTCTATTATCTTTGCCGTTACGATGACAGACAGATACGTGTCGGGGGTTAAAAAGATCGTGGAGAATATATACCACCAAAAACATTTTCATGTAAAATGTTACCAAGACCTTGTTACTGCGAAAACTGTTGTATAATAGAAAAGTAGTGAACAGTTATATAAATATATTGAATATAATTGAATATATATAAATATATAAAATGGTAGCGAAACGTCGAGTTTTTTAGTAATGTCAATCGCGTAAACATATTTTAACTATGATAAAATTTCAATTAATTTTGGAAAATTACGAGTACTGCTTTCGGAGATTGACGGTTATAAGCAAACAAACTTCATATTTTTTACATTTTAATCTTTAAGACATTGTCATTTAAATATGCAAAGTTTCGGCTCAATCGGAACTCGATCGCTCGATTTGATTAAAAAGAGATTCCGCAGGTGAAACTAAATCTATGAAAACTTGTGATAATTGAATACTAAATAAGACAATTAAGGAAAACAACAAGTATTTTTTTTATATTCGACGTCTATTATTTTACATCGTGATTAAACTTAAAATTTAAAAAAAATAGTACAGCTTATAATGCACACAAATTCTTTGAAAGAGACGAGTTTTATTTATAAACAAAATTTAAAAAGTTCATTAAATCCAAATAGCGACCTTACTGACATAAAAATGTAGGTACATAGTTTATATTTCTCCAAGACCATTTAAACATACTTTCTAAGAAAAAGAAAATTACGATAAGGAAAATATTCCATGTTTTAAAAATTCTATAATATATCTTATTCAATTTAAATCTCACACTAAAATATTTATTATACAGTTTCAATAATGTAAGTAATCATTCAAACCTTGAGCTAATTTCCTATCATAAAACAAATTCATTACTTTGATTTCCTCTAGCATCTGTTAGTTATGACTCAATATTTGTATTGAAACTATTTAGAAACTTTTTCATATGGAATTAAGATTACTTATTATGTATGTCTTTGCCAATCATGGTCAACAATGACCCGGACCTTTGGAAGGCGTGCGCGGAGCTGTAGCCAACGCGTAGAGGCCCTTTAGACAATTTAATTTTATATGAGATGTGACACAAACCGGCGATTATCCCTGTATACACTAAGAGAATGCACCCAAGGACAATAATAATAATAATTGATGATTAAACGAACTTACCTGTTTGCAGGGTTAGAAAAAAAACATTTTTTTTGAAATTTTGTAAAACAAACAGTTTAAATTGTTTTAAACAAGAGTTTTTGTTTTCTTTTTAGTTTAGGCCATTAAAATAAAATATTATATTAATTAATTTCTAGACTAGGTATTTTCAAATTCACCATAGTAAATCAAATATTTACAAAAGTCGATCAATGGATAAACATTTATTTTATGTTGCGAGCGTACCTACGAGTATCTCTAATCCGTACTAAACGCTTTACATTCATCCTGTATGTTCTAAACAATGTTAATTTTTAATAGGGGAAACCCCAATATTTATATTATTTTATATAAGGCCGTGTGCCGACATATTTATGTATTTAACTACGATATAAAGAACACTGTTTTAAAACAACTTGTGTTAATCATGCCTACCATGCCTGTATGTGAAGTTCAATCATAATTATTAGAGAGCTTCATTCGAAGATATTAGTATTACAACATAATAGTGCGAAATAGCGGATCAAAACGACGTGAGACTACATGTGTTATAATACTAATATCGATATCGAAGCTCGAAGAATAATTATTATTATGTGCATATCCTAATACAATGATTAGTAGAAAGTCTAATCAATATTATAAGATCTCCTTGCTTATATTAGGTAATCTATTTGACAATACCTATTATTTGTTTTTCATATTCTTTTTCCATACTTTATATTTACGTGATTGTTATAACATATCCTACTTCTAGTATATTCCCAGCAATCAGCTGTACTTTCTATACGTTAATAGAGGATTCATGGCATGTCTTGTTTAGGTGTTTGTACTGCATTTAGTGAAACATATTTTATATCGTACTACTAAAATTACCATGATTTAACCTAACTTAATAATAAGTTACAAGTATTTACGAGATTAAAAACCTAAAAAAAGATATAACGGTGACATAATAGTTACAAATACAAAATCATCGACGCCCTCAACAATCATCGACCTCTACACTGACGTCCATAGAGTGTATTACGTCTATATACTCGTAGGATAGTCTGTAGGTAGAGTGTAGACATGTGTAAATATAGGTGTACGTCCTCGCCATTGACTCGGATGAAGCATGATGGATTTGTGCAAATCAGCCTCAGGCCAGGCGGCCTCTATCGGCTGCGACGCTTGTTTTCAATAAAAATGTCAGTGACGGTTGGCACGACAACGCAGATGGACGCATTTAGCCTGGCCTCGTGCCAGACTTGATGCATAGCTCCCGTCCCAACCTCCCCCTTGCTCACTCACAAGGTCGTCCTATATGTCAATTTTCATTGAAATATCCATTTTGTGAAAATTTAACGATCAATATAATAAAAATGTAACTTATCGGGTGTCTATACATGAAAGATTAAAAGAATACTTAATACAAGGGGTTTTTGTTTACCAATAGAAGCCAAAACAATCCTTTTTTTTAAATTACTGTTGTTTGTCTGTCTTTTCGATTGATCGATCGAAGAATTACTAGTTCAAATTGCAAAATGATTGTGTCCCATTTTTATTCCTTTTGAAAGCTTACATTTCATGCGCTGTGTAAACAGCGAAAAAAGCAAAAAAAGTAGCTCCTTTAGAAATTTTTTAAGATGCCTACGCCTCGCTTTCTCTCCCTCGCATCTAATAAATGACAGATATTGAAATAAGTTGTCTGTACAAAGCTTGCTAATTTTATGTACTATGGCTTAATACACAAATTATATTTGCGTCTTTGTAGTCTATCTTGAAAAAATGCACCACTAAAAATTTTAAACTGTGCGTCACGGTTTGTTTTTGCCTTGAAAAATGTAATATGACGTAATTATTTTCCGTACACGTATCACCGCAAGGCCTATGAACGCTTTTCTAACTTACCCGTGAATGTTAAAATATTTTAGTAACTATATATTAACAACGGAATTTATAATATTGGGTCAGTATCAACGTAAAAATCTAATTAAAGAGACGCTCGCCTTTCGGTAGAAAATACATTTTAGGATATTTATGTATATAATTAAATATACAGAAATTTTAACAAAAAAATTATTCAACCTTTTATAATTTACTAAAATAAAACATCAACAACGGTTCTTTTCGTATTTCAGTGGCTAAGAAAAAGCTTGTAAATTTTGATGAACTGATGAAATGTATAAATAAAGTGCATCATAGGATTTCAAATGTTTATCTGAATAATGGTTGTTTTTCAGGTAACTCCAGGGACTCCAGCCGGACGCGACCTGACAAGAGGAGATATCATTGCAAAAATCGACCATTATGATGCACGAGATTTGCGACACGAAGACGCACAGAACCTTTTCAAAAATGCACCAAATCAAATAAAAGTCGTTGTACAAAGGTACGAATTATGTATAATTATAGAAATTGTTACATATGTTATAGGGAACATAAATCAATTCTAAATTCTAATCCGCCATATCCTATTCAATAAACCTTGATCTGATTTCAATTTAATGTGTTCTCTATCCAGAGATTTAGTGAATCATACCTAAAAGCACTTTGCTTCCTATTTTGATAATGACTCTGTTTATCTTCAAATTTTATTTTTGTATTATATAACTAGCTTCTCTGAAATTATTCATAGAATATAATATCATTATTATATTCTATACTATGCATATATTTTAATATATAATTTTCCAGGTCATTTCCAAAAACTTGAATCGTTTTGAGCGCTTTTTCTCACGTCGCCGTGCAAGATAGAGTTTAGGAGTTGGCGAAAAGTGTCTTCTATCTGACTAGGCTAGGGTATAAATCGAAGTACAAAATAATTTTCGTATATTATTTTTCATAAAGATAATATGTAAGATTGTAGATTAACTTTAGAGAGCTACCGGAACAAAAATACGCTATATAGGTTAATATAGAGTAAAACTATTTTAGAAATTGTATGTAGAGATGGATTTAACAAATGAATCTATCTGCCGTTCAACATAATCATTTGGTCTTTTTTTGTTTTTATCTTTTAATTTGGTGATTATTATTTGGTAAGGGACCGCGAATTGCTCAAACGTGTGAAGAGCAATGACAGATTTTAATTAGAATAATGACAGCAATCCGTGAGATATTGATGACATTTTAATGACAATGGCACTAAATCTAATACAAACATACTGAAAATTAAAAAAGTTCTAAATCGATTAATTGAGAATCGATCTTCTAACACCCGATTAAATCGAATGTTTGGTGCAATTGATTCAGATCTTTTTTCAATTCCTACTTACTTCCTCCTACGATATTTTTATATTATCTTAGTATACTACGAACTATTATAAAATAGAGCTGTTTACGAAAGTTGATGATGAGTGTACCTACAGGAGCAGTCCAAGCTCACACCAGTACCCAATGCTACACTCTCCTGGCAGCTTCGTAGGTCGCGTGCCCACGCCCACCTTCTATCGTATAGCTGAGTAAGACCTGCCTAAGTGTCGCACTGTCGTAAATATAGGAGCTTACAAATCAGCGAAAGCATGTCTCAACAGCCTATATTTATAATAATTTATTTTCGTATCGAAACGCAAAATATGTTAAGTAGTAATAACTAATAAGTATTACATTATGTAGATTATTTATATTCATAAATATGCAAGCGACTATTATCTTCTCTTCTTAATTTTAATACTTTCAGTAAATGTTTGCAAATTTTTGAATCTTTAAGTTTAGAATTACTATACACATTCACTTACACGATTTATTAAAAAAGAGATTGATTATAAATCTACTTCTTAAATTGGGAATGTCTAAAGTCTTATGTTATATTCGTGGGTATTTTTGACACATTATATACTGATGACTTAATAAAAATAAAAAATATTTTTGTAGATAAGCTTTTCATATATTTATATGTATGCATGTCACTGTAGTCGTCTATATAGTATGTATACAATTAATTTTAATTGTGCACCCTACGGTTCGCATGACGTCTACACGTACTAATACTTTGGAATAGACAAATGTTTCACATACAAAAAAAATATTTGATTACATTATTATTCGGTAAATGTTGAGTAGACAAAATGAAGTTTCTTAATTTGATGAGAAATAAAATGATTACGTCACATACATTAAAAAATAAAATAGTAAAATATATGCTCAAACAATCCATAGAATTTAGTAGACTTTTCATAGTTCATACAGCTCCTGTAGATATAAAATTTCTCTCTATCATTAAATATATCATGGACACAGTATCTTTAAAAAACAGCAATATATACCTCGAAAAACGAGAAGTAATATTGATAAATGATCCTAACTAACATAACGAGCATACCTCAGTATATGTTGCATGTACAGGGACGAAGACTACGAAAGGCCACGAAGCAAGCTGGCGCCGCGTTCGCCAATAGTGAATGCTGTCCCACCTCCCTTCAGGTAACTGATGAATGTTGTAATGTTATCCAAAATAGTGCTCATTTGTAACTAATAAAGTATTTAAACCTGTGCTTTGGACATAGACCTAATGGTATTACACAAGTTTCTATTTAAAAATGGACGTGATCGTCAATTAAGCCAGTTTTCTAAAAATAATACTAAAACCTTAGTACAAAGAATATCAAAACACTTAACTCACCCTAAGTAAGAGACTTATGACATATGTATAACTTATAATATGATATGAAAGTTGCTTTTTATTCAAGATTTAAGAAACTTACTATTCATATAACAACAATAGGCACAATAGTAACATATCTTAAAATTAGACACACGGCTTTTATTGTCTGTATCCAGGACAGCAAGCCCGATGCCCACACCGTGGCGCGGCCCGGAGTCACTCCCGCGTAGTGCTCCTGCTCCACCCCAGTCACAGGTGCCTTTGCAGACGCAAATACCTATGCAGTCACAGATACCTGTTCAGTCACAGGCGCATTTTCCTATGCTGCAAGAAAGCGAATATCGGACTCTGATGCTGTCACCCTCTTCCAATCGCACGGATGAAACTATTGATGAATCTATACAAAGCCAGGTAATGGATTTTATTTTTATTAAAATTACAAATATTTCATTACAATTATTTGAACTTATTCTTAACTAAATATCACACATTACAAAACATTCTACGTTGAAACAAAGTACTTGTGTTTGAAAAAAAGGAGGATAAAATAACCTTTAAACATGATTAAGTTATAATTAAGTAGACCTCTTGTAGATCTTCGTAGCGAGCGTCATGAGAAACAAATCGAAGGTTTATTAAATGAGCAAAATTTATCTTATGTTAAGTATCTCCCCAAATCTTTCTTAAAAATTTCTTACTTTATTAGTGTAGTAGGATATACCCAACTAACAGAACATTATGTATTAGTAATTTAAAGATAAAATAAAAAGAAGAATAAAGATACAGTGACACATATTCTACTCGTTAGGATTACGGTGTCTTGATCGGAAGATTTGTGTTTTTGAAATTTTGTGTGTTTTAAGCAATTCAATATCACTTTACGATGAAGAAAAATATTATTAGGAAACTGAAAAACATATGTGTAAAATCTGTCAACCTACATTTGCCCAGCGCGAGTGTGTTAGACTATAACTTCAATATATACTTATTAATAAATAATTTAACTCTATTCTCTATACCATACACCATATAATTAATTTCTCAAATAATTAAACATGAATGCGCAATACAGGCTCCAGAAAAAAGGCCTTGTGTCGCCTAATTATAGTCAAAATAATTTCTCACTACTTTATTTTTGAGTGTTTTTGTAGTGAACTTGGCAGGCCATTTGTTTTGATGGCAAAATCGTAAATAATACAGTATGACATATACTTCAGGATCTGGATCTTACCATGTATACGATTTGAGGAGTACTAATTATAGCTGAGTATTAAATTTTCAAACACATATGGTCAAACCGATTTTTTCACGTTCTTTTTACTTTTCGCTTTGAAGTTGTTATTTCCATGTCTCCAGCTTCATTCATCGCTATGTATCATTATTAATTAATATTCCACCAATGCCAAATGATTTGACATACTATATAATATTAAGAACATAGTTTATCTCTGTCATAACATTAGAGACCTAGTTTCATGCAACTGTTGAATTTCAAGATACCCTTGAAGTAACGACTGGTATAATAATAGACTAGCATTGAAAATGAATGATTAAACGCTAAAACTGATTATAACTTCCTTGCTAAAATCGAAGATGCGTAAGTCTGTTGTTTTTCCTTTCGTCATCTGGCGACGAAGCAATGAAACCACATTTTTATGTCAGAGTATTATTTGGCCGTTTTTTTAAAATAACTAGCTGACCTGGAAAACGTTGTTTTGCCATATAAATTTTAAAAAATTGCGGTGTCCGACCCATATCACTTAGGGGTATAAAAAAGAGATGTTGACCGATTCTCAGACCTACCCGATATGCGCACAAAATTTTATAATAATCGGTCGAGCTATTTCGGAAGAGGTTGGTGTCAAACACCGCGACAAGAGAATATTATATATAAAATGTGGCAGGTTTATGACAATAGAGGGTATGGATGTCACATCTATAATAATAATGCCTGACGAGTTTGTTAGTTTCGTTGCACGCGGTAGTCTCAAACTTCTAGTTCGAATTGAAAATCTCTTTTAGTTATTAATGCTACGACCAATAGGAATGCGTAGCTTCACGTTGACAAAGTTGCGCAAATCGGCAAGAAGAAATTTAGGTAAAATGATTTAATAGAATTAGTTTTGAGCAAAAAAAATGACAATATTCGTTTTAATTATTTTTATTAAAAACTACTGCTGACTCGGCAAACTTCGTACCGCCTCAGAATCGATAAATGCAAAAGCTGAAAAGTAACAGCAACCACACGATAAAAAGGAAAAATAACTACGAGATCTTGTACACTTATAATATAGATATTATAACCCATAATATCTAGTTAAATTGAAAGCGTGAAACAGGTGCGTTACCATATTAGAATTATCGTCCTATTGTTTGATTTTTCAAGGCGTTCTAGAGAATCGTAAAATTCTTAGCTCAACTGCTTTGATCTATAAAGCGAAAAAAAATAAACTAAAAAATATTACTTTTAACACCACTGACATACTTTTACACCAATCAACCAAAGACAACCAAGAAATAAAGAGGCTAGATATAATCAGTTCCCTTTCTGAAAAAATTTCCGGTCGACCTCCAAACTTAAATCTGTTAATTTTTGATAGAGATTTTAATAGAGAACACGTCTAGAAGCATTTTCCTATATTTACGATATTGCAAGTACACTTATTTTTATGCACCATTAAATATTAATTTTTTTAGAAATTCAGGAAAAATTTTAGAGTGGGTACAGTATCATGGACTATAGTGCACGTTTATCTTTAATAATTACTTAATAGTTAATTTTCCATATGCATTCCTTAAGTTAGGCTTTTATTTTTTAAATAATAGGTTGGGGAAAAAGTCTTTTCGCATTATAGCATGTATGAACTTGTAATAAAATCTCTTTGGCTATACTATTTGTATCTGGCTGGTTTTGGTATCATTAAAAGTTTAAATTTTAAAGAAGATAATTTTAAAAATCACACATTTTCCAAATTAGGAAAATGTGTGATTTTTATTTGTTTTTCGTACTGTGAAGATGAGTGAATCTAATGAAGAAATTCGATACATTTTTAAAAATGTTACTACAAAAAAGGTAAAAACGCAACGTAAGCCGCGAAAAAAGTTTGCGATGTTTATGGATCTAGTGCAGTGTCTGTGATAGTAGCACAAATTTGGTTTAAGCGTTTTCGATCCGGAAATTTTGATGCCAAAGATACACCTCGCTCTGGTCGCCCTATTACGGATAAAATGGATGCCATTTTTGAAAAAGTGGAGCAAGATCGGCATATCAGTAGGTACGACGTAGCTGTAGCTGGGTATTGACCATAATACAGTTTTGGCGCATTTGAAAAAAACTGGGTACACAAAAAAAGCTCGATATTTGGGTACCTCACGAGCTCACTGAAACCTAATGAACCGTGTACTCATTTGTGATTCTTTATTACGACGTAATGAAACCGAACCATTTTTGAAGAAGCTGATAACTGGTGATGAAAAGTGGATCACGTACGACAAGAACATATTTAGCCACTCAGCAAAAATTAAGAGAGTTTGGCTGGGAAGTGTTCATGCATCCACCGTATAGTCCTGACCTTGCACCTTAAGATTTCCACCTGTTTCGGTCTCTTCAGAATTCTTATTCTTCGATATAAACCTGACACTGTCTAAGTGTCAGGTTTATATGCTTGCCCAAAATTACTATAGCAATGGGATCATGTCCCTACCTACAAGATGGCAAAAAGTTATTGTCTCGTAAGAGGCCAGTTACCCAGCACTCCTTAGTGGTAGGGGATCGATCGATCTATTTTCGAGTTGGCAACGCATTGGCAAAACAAGAGGGTATCTGTTGTATTGCCGATGTCCATGGGTGACGGTGGGCATTTACCATCAGGTGGGTCGCCTGCTCGTTTGCCCCTTAACTTCCATTAAATATTTTATAATAAGCTACAATTGATTAAAATATAGAACTACACTAAGTTTCATAGTTCGGGTGGCAACCCTACTCCCGTGACTGACTTAAAAGTAAATAGGTTAACTAAACCTAAACCGTTTTTAAACCAAGATGTACTTTAATAGACTGGCTTCCTGCCAGAAATCCTCTTATTTTGTTATATTATTCATTAATTATAGAATATTAAAACACATGATATAGATTTTGTTGACCATAGACAACCTCTGGAAATGTCCATTATAAAATTTAAGATGAAAGCTCTAGAATCTTCTATTTATTCGCTAAGTCGTTCTGATTCATACCCTGTAAAAATAGACTGCGGTGACGGCATATTGCTCTTTGCTAGTACACATGAGTAATGAGAGATTAATTAGATCTATTATAAGTTTCAAATGACAAACAAGACCAAAACAAGGAAATGAAATAGTATTCAAAAATTAGTAAGTAAAACAAATAGGCTTATTTATTATCCATCAGTAACAACAACAATAAGTCCTTAATAAGACTAGTGACCCGCACAATTCGCACGACTGCGATTTCCTCGCAACGTAAAAAATATATCCTTTTTAGTCCTATGCAAAAACATTTGTCGCTTTCGACTCGATAAATATATATAATATCGCAGGAACTATGATTTTTTCTAGGATAAAATATATTACTATGTTACTTTTAAGCCCATGAAATATTCGTATATAAAAATTTCGGCGACCCGTCGCTTCGTTACAACGTGAACTAAGCACATACCATCAAACATAAACGTATTTATATATACATACTAGCGGCCCGTCCCGGATTCGCACGGGCGGACAAATTTGCTGCGTGGGCCACGCCGGCGCATCGAGGTGTATTTTTTGTCTATATTGATATATTTAATTTCGTAATATCTTTTGAATGGAATGTCTGATTTTAATAATTTACAAATTAATTATTTATTTGGATAAGAATTAATACAAAGGTATGGATGACATAATTTGATTATGATAGGCATTTCTATCAACTTTTAAAATGTAAAAAAGTAGTTATAGTGACATAACTACATATTACAAATAGTCTCGCGGAATTTTTTGTAGACATTGATTGACATGACATTCTATAATATTGTAGAACATTTTTTGTTCTATCATCAATACTTTCCGCAGCGCATGCTATGAAAGAAATTTTATGGCTAGTTTTTACGCCTTAGGTTGGTTTTGGTAAGAATTTCTGAGGAACTCCAATTTTTTCTAGTAATAAATATTGCTTATGGTACTCAGGGATAATATAGCTTTTTATTGGCAAAAGAATTTTTGAAATCGGTTCAGTAGTTTTTAAGTTTATTAACATATATAAATTATTTACATATTACAAAAATACAATTCTTTTCCCTTTATAATATTCGTATAGATCAGTATGGATTTCAACTTAAGAAAATTCTAGGTAATCGCTGTACGGTTTTAACATTTACAGGAAAATGTCCATGTAGTAAATAACATATTTCGCACAAGGCTCTAGGCGGAGTGTTCGCCCACGCTGACGCCTAATTTCCCGTCATATTTCCAAAATAGAATGCATTGAAATTTCTGTTTACTGAGAGGGAGCGACTGGAGTCGCAGTCCGCGATCATACGCTCTACGACACGTTCGCGTGATAATACTAACAAGTGATACGATGGCGGTCAACCATAACTTCTTCCCCAACGGATACCAGGACCCCAAGCACCCCGATGAAGAAATCGTCACAAACTGGGTGCGTCGACGTCATACCTACACTAAACATACTAAACGTTCTAGTGATGTGAAGTTTATTTACCTACTGAGTAATTATGATAATATAATCCAGTGGGAACAGAATCTGGCGTTAATTTGAAGCAGATAATCAATTTGGAGTGTTCAAGCGTAAACTCTTCGGCATACTCGAAACTCATAACGATTTCGTGATGTAATAGCCAGACGGCTTGCCATGTTATAGTAGTTTCATTTCAGTCTATAAAAAATATGTTAATGTACTGTTAATAGTTTTTTAACGCATGATTGCTGAATTAGATAATTAATGCTAATTTATAGCATATATGGTTAGGGGGCGTCCATGAATTACGTGAGGCATTTTTGAGATTTTTTCGGTTCTTAGGCCTCTGCCCATATTTTATTCTAGAAATATTTTTCACGCCATTTTACCTCGCTTTCGCTAAGACCCCCTGCCCTCTAAGTGAGATTTGGAAAGATTTAGCTTGAGCCCCCCTTATATTGATTTTAAGACGTGAATGACGTATGTCATACATGCATGAGTTAACATAGCATAGTTAACATACGTACTAGAAATTCTATGCATAACATATTGAACTTGAATGAAATCATAATTAAATCAGATTTCATCCCTTTCACTATAAATCAGTCATTCATAAGATACGCATACCAGCTGTGGGCGCTATTTTGGGCTCAATGTCATACACTTAGTAATATCAAAATTCCATTACAGAGTCTAGAGTGGTTAATAAATATTCGCTTAATGTAAATTATGTTCAATAACTAATATATCTGACAAACAATTAACTTTTTGTAATGTGATGTAAAGATTGTATTCGTACGTTTAACATGACTTTTTAGAAATTAAAAAACCTAGTTGGCAAGTTGTAAAGCTATTAAATGAATACTCTAAAAACCCATGTAAATAAGCATTGATAGAAATTTAACATAATTATTCCGCTTATCGAATTGCCAATATTAAGCATTGCGTCATTAGTAAAAGCTGCGGCTTTGTAAACATCGAATGGACGGAAATAAACGTCGGATTTTGTTGTTCGCCAACGTTACCGTTCACGTTTTTGGATACAGTAACAGTCCTTGTCTGCGTCGTTAACGTAAAGATCGTTACGTTTATTACAAGTTACGTGAATGTCATGTAGAACTCAGAACCTATTTGAAAATTCGTTAACTACTTATTGTATAACTTAATTTAAAGTACTAAAATGGTGGATCATTTTTCATAATTCAAATTGTATCATTTTTCATAATAGTAAATAGCATTTTTTTAAATGTTTATTATATTATACTGTTTTAGATGAAATCCATCGCAGCAATAGTTGTTTTACAAAGATTTATTAACGATCGGCCACGACCTACATTGATCAAAATAATCCCAGAATTATAAACGAAACGGTGTCGGGAATCATAACCCGCATGAAATAACCTCGCTGTAAAATTAGATTCGTCGCGTCACAAATAACTATAAATATTAAACTTTTGATTACAATCACCAGTATAAAAATATTATCAGCTAATAGTTCACATGCTATAGTTAATGTATCGAGCTAGATAATTCCGTTAGAAGGTCGTGTAATTTTCTTTTAACGAACTTTTCTTATAAAATTGTGTAGTAGATCAGACAGTAGTTTTTCTGTTTACTAAATATTACACCAGAAACTACATATAGCATAGATATTCTACGCTATATGTAGAGACTATGTAGCAATAACGCTTTATAAACATCGCTTCGATGATTAATTGTAAATTTAACCTAAATCTTGTTGAAACCACAGTCTCGTTTTAAAAATAGAAGAAATTTTTTTATAATGTAGGTAACTACTACTAATTAATTATCAAGGACTTAATCATCATCATTATCTTATTCTATTAGAAGACTTCTTACCGAAAACAAATCTTCTCGGAATATGAAGAGTCTACAATCACGCTGAAGTTCAGGTTGGCAGACTACACATTAAAAGACATGATATTTTTCTTTACCATTACAGCAAGTGATATTTAATTTCTTAAAACACAGATATATCTAAAAAATAATCGGATTTACAACGATTAGCACATCGTAGTCTTGACCAGCTTTTACGTTAGGTACGTCACGTAGTTAATAATATTCAGTAAAAAATGGATTTCAAAATAAAGCTACATGCGTAAAGCCATTAGCTGGTGTAATTTATAAACATTTTTTATAAAATGTATTAATATTTTGTTTGTATATATTATCAGCCTTACCGCACAACGCCCCTAGTGCTGCCGGGTGCGAAGGTCCGCCGCGAACCCGGACCTACCGAGAGCTACTTGCGCCACCACCCTAATCCTGTGATGAGGGCGCCTCCGCATCACGACTACCGTGACACGCTTATGAAGCAGAAGGTAAGAACTATATCACATACTATACATATCACACATGACCTATTGTACATGTTAAAAAGTTAAAGTGTATAAATCAACAAAACTATAAAATACCAGTCGGCCCATGCGACTTTATTCGCGTGGTGCCACGCTCCTATTGGTGTTAGCGTAATGATATAGAGCCTATAACCTTCCTCAATAAATTGGCTATCTAACACTGAAAGAATTTTTCAAATCGGATCAGTAGATCCTGAGATTAGCGCGTTCAAGCAAACAAACAAACCAACTCTTCAGCTTTAAATATTAGACACATACTTATGTATAAAGTTGTCGTTACACGTTATAAGTGTTTTGGTTCACTAAACATACACTTCACATAAGCATGACTGTGCACTTGCAAATTTCACACTTCTGTATTTTATATCTTATTGAGCTTTAAAGCATTAGATGTCGTCATATACTGTTATATATAATGACCTGTCTCCAAAGTATTATCCACGTCGAAGGATCAAAACTGTTGCCTAATTAAAACTATCTTTGTATCTTTTATTGATTTTTTTGATCTACATTATTAATAAGCACACAAATATGAACAAAGTAAGCGCACAAATTGCACAAAATAACGTGTAGATTTTTATGAAAACTCAGGTGGCAGAATCGGTGTTGCAGCGAGTGGTTGGTGAAGAGTCTAATAAGGTGGTTCTCGAAATTTGTGTGAAGTGCCTAGAAAATTCAGCTTTAGCATGAAAGCATAAACTTCTGATACGAAGCCATTTGTTTCTTCATCATCCTGGCTCCTGAAGTTGCTCTGAAATTATTATTTGTAATGTAAAATGACTTTTCTTGATAAACAAAAATAGTATTAACTCGTCATGTTTATAGGATGTCAATAATATTTCAGTGAAACTTCAGCTCAAATATCTTCACGTGTCTATATACCATCTTTTTTTTCATTGGTGTACATTCATTGTTTTACTTTTTATTACTTCAAAAATTATTAATGTTTCGTACTACGTCAATTAAATTTTTTTAAAATCTGAATTATATAATCTGCATAAACTAATTCTTATATTAATAAGACTTTCAAATTCTTAATTTGATTAATAGTAAAAATTTATGGGTAAAAGAAAGCTGTATTTACATACACAATATTTATTTAACATAATTTTCTTTTTACATTTTCAGGTGGTGCATAAGCAGTTCAATTCGCCCATCAATCTATATTCGGAACAAAATATTGCCAATTCGATTAGACAACAGACATCGCCTCTGCCGTGAGTATCTTACGTAATATCAAAAAATTTAGGTTTCATAAAATTTAATTTTGAAAGTAGTACAGGAAACTGCTAAATAAAATAATATGATTATTTTTATATCATTTACTTAGTATATTATGAAGAATTACACAAATTAATTGTAGCTATTTGTATAAACATGAATTTATACTATTTGCAGTGGAGACTTGATAAAGTACTCAGTTATACAGGATCGCAACGACTTAACTTACCTATCGCTAGAAAATTAATGTCTTTGTAGTCTTAATTAAAAAAAAATGTTTACACAGCTGATCATACCTATATATTAATGCCTTATCTAAACATATATATTTTGTTGATGTTTTTGGCCTATAAAAAGCCATACTACGGATTAATTATGAAAATGAATAGTCTGGTTAATCGAGTCTCTACTGTAGAAAGTTCTACCCGTTGCGTATATATGAATATGAAAAATATTGAAGGTCACTTCAAGCAATGCTCATCTTAGAACTGAATTTCAAGATCATGGCTGTATGCCAAACTAAAATACCTCAGTATACTTCAGTATACCTACGAGAATACATATAACATAGATACTATTGTGGGAATTGTGAGTTTAGATTCGCACAAGTAATTTAGATATTATACTTGAATAATAGGTGTATATAAAGCGCAAAGACGCAGGTCAAGCCTTGTATAGAACGATATATGAATTAATTTACACAAAAAATATGAAATTTCAGTTACGTTATATATAACATAATTTAGATTGCAATATTTAAGGAATTATAAATATCCAGTTCTAGAGATCACCAGGTGCTTGGTGTCTTCGACGTTAATAGTTGTCACATGTGAATTAATATAGTATTTCTTTGCTTGCTTAGCTCTAACGGCTATTATGGACGGCCGCACGTTGTCAAGAGGCAAGTGTTTTACTAGAAACGCAGCCAAAACTGTCGACACCCATCTCACGCATTAATGCTTCTTTATTTTTATTTTGCTATCTCTTCGATTCTATTAAACTTCTCTCAAAAATTATAAGAACGGCGACTCAGTCGACAGGTCGCCTTCGGAGCGATCGAAGCATTAGGCGCTACTATGAGCCACTAGGTGTATCTAGATTAAACTATTTAATATTAAGTGAACTTATTCTACACGATTAATGTTAGTATTTTTATTGACCTGTCCTTCCTAAAAAACAAACACTAAAACCCGTCGAACGCACTAACCCACCCCTCCGAGACGTTTCTAATTATTTTCTGTCTATTGTGTTGCGCCCGCTAACTACTAAAACTAACTCCCGCCCTGCGCCCGCGTCCGCCCGCACGCCCACGCCCGCAGTCACAAGCCCACGCTGCAGTACGACCCCGCCAAGTCGGAGACGTACCGCGCGCTGCAGGAGGAGACGCATGGCGACGTCGTGCAGGAGGTGCCCACCCCCGTGCAGCCCAAAGTCTTCACGGCGCCCACAACCAAAGTGAGTTTCCATCACATTATCACTCATTTTATTTACATTTTAAAGAATATTTCAACATATTTATCAGGGATGTTATGGAACTCCGTAACCGAAACTCTCGGATATCCGAAATAAAAAAATATCCGTAATCGTAACAGAATTCGATATATTAGAAATGTATTTTTGAGTTCAGCCAGCCAACAAATACACTAGTCTTCGCCTCTCTTGCATTGCTTACGTTACACACTTACTTGTATGCACTTAGAGGAAAATGACTAATAATTTGTATAAATTATTAATAATTATTTATATTTCAGCAAATTGCGTATTAAATCAAATGTAAGTAAATGCACATGTCGCAAAATATCAACAGTGTGTTAAAAAAATGTCACAGAAAAGTCAAAACCTATTTGTATTTTACTTTCAAAATCTAATAACCATAACCGAAATTATCCGAAACTAACGGATGATCCGAAATAATTTCATATCCTTAACCGTATCCGAAACCGATATAATATTTATTTATCCGTATCCAGATCCAAAATTTAATCCATAACATCCCTGATATTTATTATAAAAATCTGTACACAATAAGTAGTAAGCGTTTGCACGTTTTTTCACAAGAAATATATTTGAACATTTTCAGAAGCCAATTCCAGTTCCAAAACCCGAAAAACAACAAGAAGCAAAAGGAAAACAAACGACCTTCGTAAGTTATTAGAATATATTTTGTATTTTAAGACTTAAAATAACAAATTATTTTCATTTAATATACTTTCGCAATACAAAACCAAGTTGATATGGAATTTTGTTTTAGGTGAATTCCTTACACGAAGAGCACATCCAACAATCGAACTCGTTCAAGCGCCTCATGTACAACGTCCTCGGCGACACAGAGTTCTAGCGCGGCACAGTTAGCGGTTATGGCGCAATCACGTGACATTTTTAAACCGTCTATATCATCAGATTTTAAAAATAAAATATAACAAAGTGTTCAAATGATACGTGAGTACTAATTGAGACAAGTAATCCGTCTTTGACTGAAGGAACGCGCTTTCAAACTCGTGGGGTTAGTAATCGAATAAGACTAACAAATTTAATTTAGGATGCTATTATTTATCGGTCTTTAAAGTGTGTAATGCTATTTTTTGGTGAATTTTCTAATGCTCGAGTATTAGCTATATTACCTATTTATATTAAGTAGCAAAGTAACTGTTATTTATAACTAAACGTGTTGATTACATCTGTTTGTACAGGAATTTTATGTATACATTAATTATTATGTAAGAAATGTTGAGTGTACAGTCTAGTCACTTCGTCCCGAGCTCGGGTCGCACGAGAATGAGATTCGATCATTAAATTATTTATTTTTATCTAACTAATTAGTTTTATTTACCTTAGACGGGAAAATTAATAGACAATAGTTAATCTCAAAATAACTATATTTTTAACCTGGAATTAACAATTTACATAACAAAATAAAACACAGTCTTACAAATTTCATGAACGGTAAGTACAGATCAAATGGGGAAAAATAATTTTGAGCAAAGAAAGCTTACCAAATTATATCACAACAATTATACATGGGTACTAGCTTTGCCTTCTACGATGGCTAATCAAATATATTAACAGCTATACAAGTAAACAATCACATATTATCAATGAAATAAGGCACTAACTACATAATTTGAACTTTCGATAAAACACATGGGAACACATACTCCCGATACACATTACGAGTAAGGTGATATGTTGCAATGTACATAAGTATACAGATAGTTCACTCATTTGTTCGCTAATATCGTATATCTCGAAATAATTAGCGAACATATAAGTAGACTCAAAATTCTTATTTAGGGCCGGCTTTTGATGAATATGATTTGGCTAACCTAAACAAATTCTATACAATATATCAAACATTGTGTTTAATAGAAGTGATGTCAGCGGTGGTGATGTTCAAATAGTGTTGCAACAGAAACTTGTAAAGAAAATAAATGGAAACAAAGCCGTTATAATAATTATAAAATGTCACAAATAAAATAAATAACATGATTCAGATTCTTAGCTTTCTAATCTTTTTTACACAGAGATTCCAATACTTTAGCACCAAATATGGAAACTATTTTAATATCTAGCTAACTACAGACACATATTTGCAATGACTATCTAGCATAGTGACAATTTAATTTATTATTTTAAAAGGTATATTAAGACAATAAATACCATACTTTTTGTTTCATATCTGTAGACTTAAGACTAGATTTACCAGCCTTTTAGATATACATATTTCTACCAAAACCAGACAGAATGACTAGTGATACAGGCACCAAGCATCTACTGCGCCGGTGTGCCAAATCCACATTTTGTATTGCGCCTTTAGCAATTTTATTGGGGCCCTTTGAACCAACTTTTCTTTCATTGAATCATGTCATATTATATTTTCGGTCTGACGCTCCCAGAAAGATTCCTAGCGTCTTTTCTGCTGCATGTCCTCCCGCATTTGGACGACGCGTCCTTGGTTCTATAGTAATACGCTTATTAAGGTTTCCACTCTTTATTCAAACATTTGTTACCTGTGTCACGACTCTGTCACACACAATTGTGACACGATGACACGATTCTGTAACTTCTAACTCCGTAGCTCTAGCTTACTATCAAGCTGACGTGATTCTGTTCTTTCTTTTCAAAATCCATTTCCCGTCCAACTTATAACAGTAATAGATATCATCGAGTATCGAGTTCGGATTTACAGATAGCCAAGTGGACAAGTAATAACCATGAAACATGGAAACCAACCAGCAGCAGCAGCCGCAAGCAGCCCAAGCTCTGGTTAAATATACAGTACATGTATTGTATCGATCTCATCATTCTCCCGGAGTCATATTTCTGTGCTGATAAAACATTGGAGCCACCATGAATTATTATAGCTGTTTCAATGTCTTTTCATCATATAGAAACATGCACCGGTCACTTTGACTAGTATTGGTATAAGTGGTAAATCTAGTGTTAATGAAAATAAGTTTTACAATATTGTCAAGATTTAGTGATTAGTCGTACACAGCGGACTACGTCTGTATATAAGATATTTTTATCTCCATCCTTTTTGAAAAGACACCTTAATGTTAGGTTATGCCAAACGAACAATGATCCAAACTTGCTATAAAAGTTTTATAACTATTTTCGTGCAAATACAGTTTTATCTTAGAATATGACTCTTTAGACAAATCTTAGTTTAATATTCGATTGGCATAATTACTCAGGATGCAGACGGATGATCAAAATTTGACTTGCATTTCGCCTATATCTATTAAATCATAATGTATCCACAGACAAAGTGCACTACGAACAAACTAGCAGGAACTATAAGCGAATGATTATTGAAAGTATTCGAATAAAATTATATATACAACTCTTTTTATACATATATGAACATTTCAGGCTTTAGGCTGTACCTCATTAATAGTTTACGCATAAGACTGTTAAGAAAATAATTTGTATAATATGTATTGCTCTTAAATATAGACATTACTGATTAAGAACTAATTGATGTGTTGATAAATAATTGTTATGGGTAATGAAGTAAACGATAGAATAAAATAAAAATAAACAAATTGATGGCTGGCAATTCTCAAATATAACGTTTATCTTAGATTCCTCGTGACAATTAAGGCCACTATAATTTATAAATATTTTCACAACCTAATATTATTTAAATAATTTTGGACGAACAAAAAATATTTATTATAATTTTAGACTACACCAAATTACTTTCAGTACTACTATTTCATTAAAAAAATTTACAAATCAGACCAACATTCTTTACATATCCTGTAAAATAAATTCTATCGCATTTGTTAATATCAAGGTACGAAAACCACCATGAGATGAGTTGAAATGCAAGATGAAAAATTAAGGCGGAACAGAAGTCTAACTATTCTATATGAGAAAATTTTACGAAACATAATCTAAAAGAATTCATGACGTGTGTAAACAGCAGTTATGAATATATAATTTCTTTTATTACGCAATTTATAAGTAAAACTATTGTAAATAATGCTAAAATATTTGTGACAAAAGACCTTATTTTTGTATTCCAAATATAAACAGAATAATCACAAAAAATAGGGTTTAAACGCATGATGCTTTAAAATTGACGTCAGTATCGTAAACCATCAAAACAGTTCTAAAATAATACTTTTCGTAAAGAGTATTAAATAACGCTTTTTTCCGGAGGTTGGAAGCCAGTATCGTATATATATAGGTAATATAAATAGAGAGTAACAAAAGCCATTTTGCGCTCAGTTTGAACTATATTTTTTCTATCTGAAATCAAGGTAGAAGAAAAAACATAATAACATGGAGTTGACGCAATGTTAAGCCAGAATTTTGCTGAAAGTAATTTGAAGAGATTTTAGAAAAAGTTATACAGAAATACTAAATGGTTTTTCTTACCCTCTGAATGAAAACTTTTTAACCAATCAGCTTCCTCCCACCAGCTTACCCGTGGTAAGAATTAGCATGACTTTGTACTCAGTACGATATATTTGTAGTGATGCCAGCAAAGTTTCAAGATATTGACTTCATTGCTACAATCCTTTTATTATTCACATTTTCAATAATACCATTTTTTGACGAGCTTCTACAAATCCAAATAAGAGACTCATTGAACAATTCTTTCGACGAGGACGGACTGTAACCAGCAGGAACAATTTAAAATAACTAATGTAGATTTCAAAACTAAATAATACTTTGACTAAAATATATCTAATTAAAATTTCACTTTCTCACGCTAAATCAGATGAAACCTCTTTTAAATATTTTAATAAGGAGCTCGCCAAAATTAAAAATAAATAACCATCTGAAGGGATGAGCCTACAGTACTTATTACATGTACAATATTTACATCAATACTAAGTACTATTTACAAATATAATTGTTCATGATTATTATTGCATTATTACGATATATTCCAGCGCCCTAACACTAAGTTGACTTCAATTTAAGATCGATTAAGATTTCTTTACGTACGTATGCTATTTAGGTAAATATATTTGTTAATAATATGCAATTATTGGACCAATGATTTAAAAATCATTAAATCAGTTTACTCAATTACATCAATTATTACTTTTAGAATATTGCTCACACTAGTTCGTTTACGCTTTTAATGCATAATTAAATATATCATCTCTTACCTATATCTAAGATAAGTCCCGCAGAAACAGAGATGTGAGTAATACCACAAAATCTAACTCATAATAAATCTTTTAAAAACTCATGCTCAAATCAAAAATTCCAAAGTTTATAGCTTAGAACAATTAACCTGGAAACGTGCATAATGTGTCCGTTTAAAGACAACCAATTTACAACTAACTTAAAAATATTTTCAGATCTTTAAACATTGAAATATGTCAGCAGTAGTTGACGATATGTCAGTTGCACTTTCTATTGCACAATACTTACTTTAAGTTTTACGATGGAATGGGCAATTATACCCTAATTATTTTATTTCATTTGTAATATTTACCAGACCACAAAAACTTAAGCAACAGCAAGTATTAAAAGAACCAGTCTGAATCTTCTATTAACTTGCAATTTTAATCATACAGGTACAGATTATTTATTAATGAAATATTTATTGTGCATGGCAAAAACGACTAGATAATTTAGTTTTGTATCAGAATAGTCAAGTAGAATTTAAGATGGACAACACATGAAATTCGACTTTATGACTATTCAAAGAGTCATTAAAATCGGACAATCCCCTAAACTATTCTCTTCAATGCCTCTAGAGTCTAGACAATAAAGAAAAATATTAAAATAAGGCATGGCGCATTAAGTTCAGATAGCCTGATCCAAATCTACGTCTGCAACGCGCTGCTACGAAGCATCAATAGGGAAGCAACGCACGAGTCACAGCACATTCAGTTCACGCAAACAACACGCCGCTTCTGTCCGGTTCCTTCCGACACTCGCGAATACATTAGCGTTCAACGTCTTCTCGGGAGTCTCGCACTCGCACTATAACTTGGTGGAGATTTCATGAGTGGAGTCCTGTTGCGAGAGGCGAGGGTCGAATCGCTAATAAACCGTATCGTCGGGGTATAGAGTAAAGGTTGGACCTCAGGAGGAGGGTTCGTGTGTAGAGAGGACGGGCAGAGGAGGCACGAGAGGAGTGGGCGCGGAGTCGGAGGTCGGCGGAGGCAGCAGACTCTCGCGGCTGGCCCGCAGGTTGGGCAGCGAGCGCGCCGCCCGCGCCTCTCGCCGCGCTTCCAGCTCGAGTAGCTCGCGTATATCCGCCTCTAACGGGTCCACGTTGATATGATAAACACCGCCCTATAATTGTAAAATACATCAAATTAGATCTTATTTCGTTACAAAGAGTTTATTACCAGAAAGCACTATCACTATCTTGAAAACGGTTAAGTAATGCCTTAGCTTACTTCCGTTGTTCAAAATGGTCATTTAATGTCTGTCATCAAGCACTTTATTGTCCAAATCATTTAAATTATAATATTTATGGCAAGACTGCACAAACTATGTCACTTTGACATAGTGTAGATTAATAGCGATGCGATAATTATTAAAATCGGATCAGTAGTTCCAGTCAAATCCTTCATTTTACAAAATGGCCACGTCATGGCTTAATACGGCACTAATATGGCTTATCTTTTAAGTTATAATATTTATGGCAGCACCACATAGCCTATGTTACCCGGAGGGAATATAGCTATCTATCCGCGCAGAATTATCAAAATCGGTTCAGTAATTTTTGAGCCTATCTGTAACAAATAAACATACAAAAAATCAAATGTTTCTTCTTTATATCTTGAAGATGTACAAATTAAAGAACGATTACTAGTAGGTATGTAATGGAGAAGTTTCATGATGTTGATAATGCTATATTTAACTTAATAGCATTGAAATATAGATCGAAACTAATATACCCGTGAAAACATTTTTGAAATCCGTCAATAAATGATTGAGAAACACTGAACACTTCGTCACTACACCCAAACTGAGAACGGGGCTCCCTCTACTAAACCCGAAATGAAACCAGAGAATTTTTTAGCAACAAAGGAACTTTATTTTGTATTTACAATTTTGACTTTATTATAAGCGTGATGCAATTTGATCACAGCGCCATCTAGCTGCGATTTGCACAACCAAATTATACATACCACCCACCATAAGGGCAATGATTTGTAATTATAAAGAAAATTTCGCCCACCAGTAACAATAAAAGTAAGTTTTGACTTAATTAAACAACAATATTTATACCTAATGAGTTTAAGCTTTAAAAAAATTTTAGACAACAAAAAATAAATCTACAACGATTGGGTTTTAAAACATGAGCATTTTCAATGTTATTACCGGTGACCACGCGAACAACTTTGTCCAAACAAGTGACTTCTAATTAATTTATAAAATGGCCAAATATAAGAAGGTAAGTAACAACAGTTTTTATTGTAATGTCAACACAATACAAGGTTGTGATGATTCTATCGCGATCTGTCACCCGAATATAACACATAGCCGAACAGGCCAACATGAAATGATCGTAAACCATGTGCAGTTTAAAGGACACGTTGAACTTCATCCCGAACAACATAGGTAAACAAGTTTTAGATAAATTAACTTTCTTTATTATTCTTTGCCTAGGTAAGTAATCTTTTCCAATACACTATATTTGAAGGTTCTCGTTCCAAGATAAACTAAATGACAAAAAATCAAGCAAGGCAAGGAGCGGAAGCAGTCCCAAATGTTACCGTAAGTAGTCTGAAAAGTGTACCAATGCCTTCTTTACCTTTCCAGATATTTCGCTAAAAGTCCACATCCTGTTTGGCAATTAACACCTGTCGGTATCTTTTCTACATCAGCTACCAAGCAAATAGAATGAACCCTCCAACGAAGCATGATGTGCCGTAAGTCTGGCTGCAAACTTGGACCCACCATCAATCAATCGTTCAAAGAAAATCCATTCTTTCCTTTTGCAGAAGCGTCGTACACCACTCTCAACTTCGTAGTATCTTTATCCTCTTTGGTAACCACATGATGGGGTAAATATCCTGCGTTTGACATATTTATTTCTGATTCTGTTACTTTTTCCATGTGTTCAAGTTGTAAATACTCGTCTATTACAGCTTTATATCTATCATTAAATTTTAATCCATGCCATCTTTTTTCAGCTATATTCAGAGAAGAACTTAATCCCAAATATTGAACTGTCGCTTCAGTAACAAATGACGTCTGCAACCCCTGGTCTAGCAGTGCCCTGATAATAAAATGTTCTCATGTTTTCGACGCCGCCTTGACTGTAGCTAGCAACACCTGATTATAAACTCGTCCTGTCGAAAAGAACGCTGCTAAATGTGTTGAATTTTCGCCCTTATAATCATTGGATTCTGATCTCACCGCATGACTGACATTCACATCCTCCCTCGATATTAAACTTGTTTTATTATTGTTAGGTGTTTCAGTGTTGGTTTCAGAAATACCTGTACCCCTTGGATGTAATAAAGAGTGATGGTTGCGTTTACATATTCGACATGTACTAGAAATGTGACAAGATTTGGCTAAGTGGTTATACCCGAGACAATTGAAACACAAGTTGTATGTTTGGACAAAATTGCGTCGAGATTCTACGGGTTTCTGAGAAAAACGTTTACAATTAATTATTTTATGATTCTCAGCACAAAATGCACATTGAAATTTATCTGCGGAAACATGTAACGTTCTAAGTAGATTAACATTATTATTATTGTTTTGATAATTTTGAATATTTCTATTTACAGGTGCTGATTTAGTGTCCAAGAATTATTTAAGTGGATGTATTTTAGCACGAAACGATAGTGGGCCTCTGACGTCATTTCACTTTTAGTCGAGATCGTCGCACCAGAGCGCTTGCGCTGCTTGCAGATGTTTTACGTCCACTGTACCGTTTGTTGATTATTTATTACTAGTGTAGTTTTTATTTTAGCATAATGGAAGAAGATTTAGTGAAAGGTCAAAGTGATAATTTACCTAAAATTGATATACACAGCGCTGGGTTTTTTTTCTCCAAAATCCTCTTATGTTAGTGCTGTAGGCATATTTTTTAGCCTCAACTATTATTATAATAAACAAAACACGACACGAGCGGCGCTAATAACAGCACGCCAATGAATGTATATACATTATAAGTGTATAAGCTCCGCGTCGACTAGGTGAAGTGACATCACACGCTGGCCTGCCGCATGAAACGAAAATATTGTTACAGGTGCAACTTAAAAATCCCATAACTTTTTCTGCTGGAAGCCGGAATATATTTTAAGGATTCTTTCAAATTTTTGTTTCATTTTACTTTAATTTTTACAATTGATATATATAAAAAAATTGAAAACTAGTTCATTGATCGTTGACGCATTACCTGAACCCCAAATAAACCAACCAACACACCAGTTAAAATTGTATACACTTTTTTTTCTCTTTAGTCAATCTCACAAGTCTCTGTCATCTAACCGGTGATTAGTAACTGCAACTGGCATAATAATAATAACCAGCTCTTGAAAATGAAAGCGGAATTAGCACAATGAAAAAGATCTCTTGATTGTGAATCTAATGCTTTGTGAGAGCTTTTCGACCAATTATAATAATCATTTCGATAATTGCACTACTAATTTATCACAGCCTTTAAATAAGGAACGGGTTACATAAATAGATTATAGGGTGTAATTTAAAAAAAAAAAGAATCGCCAAGTTCAAATACAAACCCAAATACATGATCTTTAGAAATGAGATTTCTTACCTCAGTATGCTGCTGTGCGTCATCTTCACTCGCGCTGGCGGGCTGGCCTAGACGCGTATCAGAATACCTCCTCGTCTCCTCATGCGGCAGAACCACTATCAGACGATCCTCGGTGAGTGCCGAGAGACGGCGGTGAGGATTGCCGCGGTAAGTCTCAAACCCTCCGCTTTCATCCTCTTCATGGTAAATGGCCGGTGGCGCAAGGGGTTCTATGTTAGCGACCACCTGACTAAGCATATCCCGCTCTCTGCGCTTGTAACGCATTGGTTTTTGCATTGGCGGCGAACCATTTATTGGTAATTTTTCTGGTGCATTTTGAATTAGGATTATCCTATAAACATATAAAAATTATTATATCTTTCGTAAAAATAAAAACTATTCTACTACGTTTTCATCGACCCGCCCTCACTTTGCTGGGGCAAAAAGGTCTTTATATGTTCGATAAGTTATGATAACTTTTTACTCTTAACAACTGATTAGAATGACATTAGCCTATACTCTGCTCCAAACCAACAAACGAGGATGAATTCTAGACTAAAAAGTTAAATTTGAATATTTTAAGATTGTATTGATGTAATGATTAAAAAAAACGTAATGTCAAATTTCTTACATAAAACAAACTTGTAAGCAAGTTTGATGACTTAATTACAGTATTACATGAGAGAATGTATAACATTTAGCTAAAACCTTGAAGATGTTTTGACGTACGCGGTACGGGAAATGTAACTCGTGACTCATTGAATGCACAATAAACTTGAAATATTAGCATATTACATTTGTTTTGACTATTCTGCATTTTAATAAATAATTTAGCCACGGTGTATTTGTTTCCGCATAAGTTATTTCGGCGTAGTAGTAAATATTTATCGTGTACATAACACTATTGGAGCTTCTGAGAGTGGAGGTAAGCCGATCCTCAGAATGCTTCAGAGGTGATTTTCTTCCTCCTTGTTCGAGCCAAAACAACGAAGGCATGGAACAGGAGTGTAGTGGTTCTATTTTTCAGAAAGGGCGACAAAACCCTTCTAAAGAACAACAGACCCTTTTCACTCCTGAGCCATGTCTATAACTTGTTATCGCGTTTTGAGAGTTATCGCGTCTCGTCTCATCACGTTTCGGAAGCGACTTTAGTACCAAATACCACATATAAAGTGACTAATGCTGCGGCAGATTATATAGGAGATCGAAGAGTATAATCTGCCATTATGCTTCGCGTTTGTGGACGATGAGAAAGCCTTGGATTTGATCGATACATGGGCTGTTTTGAGGTCTCCCCTGCCGTGTCGTATCGACTATAGATACATCGAAGTGCTGAAGTGTTTGTACAATAACGCCACCATATCAGTTCGAGTACAAGAAAATTACACTAAGGCTATTTCTTTGCAGCGCGGTGTCCGAAGGAAGTCATTTCTCCCAAATCTTTTACCGCTTCTCTGAAAACGCTTTCATGCACCTGGAATGGTAAGGACGAGGCATCAACATAAATGGCATACATCACTCAGCTTCGATTTGCTGACGACGTCGTAGTCATGACATAATCCTTGGAAGATCTAAACAACATGCTCGGTGACCTATAATATATTGGTCGTCGAATATACCTCAGTGCCTCAAGACGAAGGTCTTCGAGCAATGTGTGTCACCAGTGATGACTTATAGGTCTGAGACGTGGTCTCCTACTCGACGACTCAAGACATCCTACGGACACGACGTCGAAATAATATCAAAGTCAACGTGAAAAACCATTAAATCTTGGAAAAAAAACCTTTTAAAAATGCTTTGCTTCAGAACTATTTCTGTATTTGTAATCGCCTAGACAAAGTTTATATGAAAGAAAAACTTGGAAAATCTTTGGTGTTTGTATCTTTCATTTCTTTTACGTTTTTACTGAAGAGATTTTATATTATTTACTTTTTTGTTATTCGCCGCCAGATAGCGCTGCAGGGTAAAAGGCTTTGCAAGCGAAATAATAATCTTCACATCATATAATTTAGTTAAGTCACGCTTCTATATGTAACCAATGATGAAGTGTAAATATATAATATAAACAAATATAACCTTGTCACCTTGTAGTTTCGTCATGCCCATCTTTCTGCTTATGCATATATTACTTATTATCATAATAATCTTTTAGACCAATCGATTAATTATTTCCTATATTTATACTGAAAACTCGGCCAGATATTATGAGATATTGCGAATAAATCCAAACAATACCTACTTCCACAAAAATATCAACATTACCAATAAGTGAGGTGTTGGATTTGGAGGATGGATAAGTTCGAACCCCTACTCACATTTGTAAATAAAGTTGCCACCCATATAATTATTCTCAAATTTTATAGAGTATAAAATAAATTAAGTTCTATTTTCATCACAGCAGCGTTTTTTTTATAACAATGAAACGCATAATACGGATAATTTGTATTCGGAAATATTTATTATAAGTGAATTTATTTCAAGGGTAAGCAAAACACAATTATTTCCAAATGAAAACTGTAACATATGTATAGAAATATTTGCTTTCCCCAATTCTTTTACTTATAAAATTAAAAAAATGACTAAAACGAAATAGAGTTTCATTTCTATTCATTACCTAGTAGTTTTTATAAAGACTAAAGCTAATTACCTTACATTATCTTTTAATCAAATCACGTAATCACGCGCTTTCTTTTTTACAATATGGCCTAACCTAGTTTCGTTACCTGTTTTAAGTCGGAGTTTGCGGATAAAGTACAACAGTTGACATAGATTACCCTTATACAATGATGACCAATGCGAATAATGCGCAAGAAATAACGAGAGCAGAAAAAACTAAACATAATTCTATTTAAATAGAACTTTAAAGAAGTAGTTAATACTCAAATAATTTTCCGGCTTGGCGTGAGATAAAATGTAAACAAAGACATCATTGGTGACTATAAAATAAAAATTTTCCTATAGCGTTCTTTTTGCATAGTTCTAATATTCTAAGAAACAACCTAACCTCCGGGATTTCTAATATTACTACCGTCAAATGAGGTATGCAATTTTAAATAAGAACAATTTTTTTAATGTACCCTCATTACATGGATATCAAGGGTTAGGCTGAGAGAAAAAAATACCTAATATTTTAAGTTATTTTGATCATGATCATATTGTTTGATTTAATGAAATCTGAAAAATGTATGTGTCGCATTCGCATGGAAAGGGAATACTTTATTAATGTTACCTGTTTTGAGCTCTCCAACGGTTGCAAAGATGTAAGTACTGTCGACATTGTATGTACATAAAAACAGCTCCGCCAGTGAAGCCCACTGCAACAACCACTAACTTTGTCCAAAATGGCCACGCTGTAAATAAAACATCTTAAAAATTACTGAACTCAAACTTGAACTACCATCGTCAGGTAATATTCGCCAGAGCTGAGGTTTCTTTAACAACACTTAATTACACTATTAATAAAGTCACATTTTTGTCTTCTCATGAAAAGAAAGATATCATCTCGATCAGCATTTTATGCCTTTTTAATTATATTTTTTCACGGTACCGAAATGGAGGGAATCAAATCTCGACCTAGAGTTATTGAGCGTAGTTAATTCACGTAACGTACCTGACACGAGCCGAGGCGCACGCTGTCCTGAAGTAGGTAAAACTAATTAAAATATAATGACACTAAGTTATAGTATATAATATTCATTTACGCGTTTAATGACGTCACTAAGGAATGTCATAAACAATGAATTCTTTCAAACATCTATGGAACATCTGTTGTTAAATCAGTGGCAAATAAAGCCCCCCATCCGGCGGCGCTCAGGGACAAGACGAAAATCCTGGTGGAGTTCAGAAATAATTAGAGCAGGACCAAGATTTGGATCATGTGTGATAATTGGTGGCTTATATATATTGGCTATTGTGTTGTCAAAGTGGGGTAAAATGTTGATACATTTTTAAGGGTGCAGATAATAAATTGCACTCAGCGCAAAAAGAGATTTTTTTCAAATTATTAAAGCTATCACCAGGACGTAAAAGACTGATAGAGATAGTAACAGCATAAGTTTTATTTCACTTTGAAAAGTGAATTGACTTATGTCAAAGGAGATAATTTCTTCCAACCAAATAAATAAAATAATATTTGCTTTACTTAAGCCAATGATAAACAAAATAATGGTATAAGTTATTAGTAAATAAATATATAACACCTTATTGTTCATATATTCTCTCGTAATTATACGATTTCAAGCCATTATAATTCAAATAGACAGAGTAAATAATATTAACCTATAAGACCCCTGTTGACCTCCTCAACGGCGCGTTCAATGAGCACAAACAAGGACCACATGACACACAGCGCCGCCACGCAGTGGAACAGCACCGCGCAGCACAGCCGACGCCTCTCCACGCCGGACATCTCTAGCAGACTCCACTACAACAGTCAAATAAGTACTTATTATACAGTACACTTGTACTATGTACACAAACATTTCGCTAGCCCAGGACCTGCCAGTGGCAAATAAAAAAGTTCATTTACTCAGATATAATCCTTTGAATTTGCTAATTCTTCATCACACCCATGTAACATTATTTATGAATTCTATTTAGTACTTGCTTTATTGCAGTAATTATATTTTTCAGAGGTTTTTTAGAGAGTAAAAGAAAGATGCATGCTTTAGGCAAATAGCAAGCAATTTTCAATGTTATATAGAAAAAATTAAATTTCTGTTTATAAGCTATTGCTTAAAAATAATTGAGCTGAAAATACAAAAATTTTCATAACATACAAAAGATGTGAGACTATTACTAAAAAACCTTAATTCATAAACCAATTAAACACAATACATTTTATGAGATAATAAAGAATTATTCCCTTTATGTAAGATTCAAATACTACTATAATAGTTAACCACACCATCAGATTGGAGGTGTTATCAAATTTGAGGAATACATTAGTGTATGTAACCACCTTCTACATTCTAAAGAGATATGTGATTCTTTTTGATATCTTAGTAACCAATACAGTTACAAAATTCAATGAAAGCTAATGTTAATGTTTAATTTTAAAAAATATAATAATCTTATCTAATACACTGAATATGGAAAACCTAATTACTTAAGGGGTTAGGGGTAGTCAGTCATGAAAAATTGAGAATTTTCAGTATTTTTTTTGCCATTAAATCATTTTATTTTATAAAATTAATGAAATGGCATCATTACATAATGGTTTGGACTTGATACATGAAAATTTGAAAACAAAAATTTTAATTTCAAAAATTATAGCTATTTGTGTTCCAACTAGTGATGTGCCGGATCGTTATAAAAGTATATCCGCGGATACGGATTCAGATATGGATCAATGGCATCAAGATCTGCGGATATGGATACGGATCTTAACTATCTTACTCAATTTGTGTTGGTGCGCGTGACTTTGAAACAATAGTTTATAAAGAAAATATATAAAAGAATAATATGACTTATTCTTGAAAAAAGATTCCGATAACAAAAGTTCTGTCGAAATGTCACAGCCGAGAATATCTTTGCAAACGTTAAATGTTTGCAATAAAAGGTAACCAAATATTAGATTTTTAAAAATAAAAAATAATTTGATTGAAATTTAATAGTACTTTATTGCTATCTATTCACCTACATATAGAATTGAATCTATGTATTAAACATTTATAAGGTAAAAGATCCGTCAAAAATGTAATGGATATGGATACAGATACGGATATCCGGAACACCACTAGTTCCAACGTATAAGTCCTTGGATATTCATTTAAAATCAATCGGACAAAAAAAATAGTTTAATAAATAAATAATCTTGTGCCTGATCGAAGGGTTTTTTTTATAAACAATTAATAACTGTTGATATTTTCCCGAAAAAGTAGAAAATAATTCCTGAGGCTGTAATTTTGTCAATTTTTGAAAAAAAAAACTACTTATGTCAACACAAACTGCTATACCTTTTGCAGTTATAAATTATTATAATTTTTTTAAAATTTTTGTGACTTCAAGTCAAAAAATTGTGTAATGAAGGAATGCCATATTATTAATTTTATAAAATTATAAAATAAACTGATTTATTGGCAAAAAAATTACTGAAAATTCTCATTTTTTTCATGTCTCTTACTAACTCTAACCCCCTAATACATAAGAATTAACAAATTGTAATACATACCTCACTAAATGGCTTTATTTTTGTGTGCATAATAAAATTAAATTTGCACAGTTCACATGATCTTGTTTCAGATGCTGTGAGCCATTGTTGAA
The DNA here is from genome assembly GCA_905147385.1 of Limenitis camilla. Lineage (NCBI taxonomy): Eukaryota > Metazoa > Arthropoda > Insecta > Lepidoptera > Nymphalidae > Limenitis > Limenitis camilla. The sequence goes on along the minus strand of LR990230.1, from coordinate 9,422,188 downwards.
GACAACTCTGATGAACATATTTAAGACTCCCTGTAACAAAACAGAACACCACACAGAAATTAAAAGAAAGATAGCAAATTAAGATTCTTGAAGTATTATGCACCCTATTTTGTACTCAGACAGGTCAAATATTCTTTGCCATTCGGTTCCTTAAAACTTACTATACTGATGTGGTTGATCCACATTAGTATAGTATGTTTTAAACTATGGGTTAAAAAGTACTTGTCATTTTCTTATCCATTTATTTTATGAATTAATGAGAAATGTATTTCCTTATCAGTTGAAGTGGTGAAATCTTATTAATCAAAACACAAAATGTATTATATCAACACAATATATATTTTTTCGCTATAATTTTTCAACAAAACAACAAAGTTTATAAAAATATCATAATCAATCCAATCTTTATTATAGAAAAAATACCTCATTCAATTTTAGCCAAAATCATTAAGATGACGAAAATAAGCTACTAAAAATAAATTGAATAATACTTTGATAAAACAAGGGAGTTAATAGAATTTTTATGTAATCATTGATTGTATGTAAACATTGATCACCTGTTAACAATAAAGTCCAAAAAAACAAAGAAATATAAAAAAAATTGAAAGCGATTTATTGGATTGTATTTTACAGAATTTAAAAAAGTATTATTGGAAACTAGTATTGGAATTTTGTGTTTCATTAATTTTCCAGAAACTTACCAGAACAATAACATGGTGCAAGTAAAGGATTGTACATTTCGTTTTCGCAATGGCAAATTCGACAAATATCACCGCTAGAATTGCTGCAGGAGGTTTGGCTACTTTCAGACCCTGCGCAAATAGCCTCTCTGCCACATCCGCCCCATTCCCAACTTTCGATATCTGATGAATTCTTCACATTTATTTCTTCAACCGGCATATTGATACAAATCACCTACAGCTGCCCTCCTAACATATTTATCTTTATAGAGAACAGAATAATTCTTCAAATGAACATTTTTGAAACATGACACTCAAAAGTTAAACTCCAAAATGTGTAATTAATATTTTTTTTAAATATTGTTATACTATTCAGAAAAAAATTGTGAGTCTTAAATTGCATTAAATATTTTTCACACTTAATAATAAAGAGAAAAGATGAAAACGAAAACATCAATAGCTTCGTCTGCAAAAAATAATTGAAGAATGAAGAAATTAACCACAGATAAAAACAAAATAAACTAAAGATTAATAAATTAAAACAGACTATAGATGAGGACGTAGATAAGAAAAAAAATGGAAATAGACTTATACATACATAAAACGTAAATTCTATTATTTTCAGAATATAACGGTGTGCACAGAAATATAACGTAAACTTAGCTATGAAAAAAGTTTTATGTAGCTTACCTATAAAACAAATATGTTAAATATAAATTATAATCGATTTATAAAATATATATTGAATAATCGTTATATCCCAGAAATGCAATATGATGACAAGAATAATTTGTTTATAATATAAATTATGATTTCTAAAAGCTTCAACGCCGCTCGTCAGAGTTTTAAAGCTTGTCCCGTAGATGATTTTAATAATTGATGATCAAAATATAACTCTTGATCTAACTTCATTTTTCCTATTGAAAAAAATTAAAAAATATTATGAGAATCAAAATAAAAACTCGATAAAAATAAAAAGCAGTGTATAAAGACATTGCCAAACATCGAAAATCGATTTTTCTAATTTTATGAAAGACAAAAGTGTCAAAGAGGTTCTTGTGTTCACATCTGACATTACTAAGTCTGTCGCGCTGTGGGTTGAGATAAGAGTTCTTTTTAGTCTGTGGTTTATTGGAGAGTGGTCAAGCGTTGCGGGCCGCCGGGAAAAATTTTGCAGATAAATTGAAAAATGAGTGTTTCTCCAGAAATTCATGCTGAAGCCACCTCGTTGGTTCATCAGTTTTTAATTAATGTCGATAAATCACTTGCTGATAAGTTTTTATCAAAAACGAAAGCGGTAAGTACAAACCACGTGTGTTAATTCTTAATACCACGTGTATTTTTTTTTGGTTTATGTGAATAAAAAGGCCTTTAATAAAGCATGTGCTTGTATTTAAAAGTATGCAATTGTCTGTTTAATAAAAATTAAGTGATACATTTCAATACACGTGACACTGGCAGAAACTTGCGCATTAGCACATTCAAAGCCAAAGCCTTAAGTAAAAATAAAGTGATGAATTGATCGATTTATCTTTCGATGTGTTTTACAATGTTTTACATTTTCGTGTAATGGGCTACCAGTGACCTGGTCGCTCAGCAAATGTGTTAATATCAACACAGAATGTCTGGCATCTTCAGATGTTGAAATTCTAGATTTGTCATTTTAAATCCACAACTTTATAATAAAACACTATAATTTGTACAGTAAAATATTTGGGCAATCCACAGTTCATCATCACTACCCGTTAATTGTCCACCAGGTCTTCTCTCTCAGAATGAAAAGGATATGGATTTTGCCATAGTCCAGCACTCTGGCCCAGTGTAGGTTAACAGTTTTCATACACCTTTGACTACTTTAGGGTAGTCTCAGGAGTACAGGTTTCATCATAATGAAATATTTAATAATTCATCATAATACATTCTCCATTATAGCAAGTGATATTTTAATTGCTTAAAAAATCCCCAGTTAATGTAATGTAGAGCAATGAAGTGAAAACATATATATGCGAAAAGATAATCCTGTTCATGCATATAGAAATGTTGTGGTACAATCAAAAGGCATAATGTGGACATCTAAATATTTTATTTCATTATTTAATTTTGTTACTTCATAAATAAGTTTATATATTGTTAACTTATACATGGTGTATTGTTGACTGATATGTCATATGTTATACATTGAAATTATTGTTTGTTTTAGAAACCAAGACCTAAAAACCAACCTTCATTGCTGGATATTTTAGCAGGATTCAAAAAAACTCAAACTAAACCAGTGCAGAATAATAAAAAGCCTGCAGAGAGGTAAAAAATTGAGAATTTTAAAAATATTTTATGGCATGGCAGGCTGGACAATATTTGAATTACATGTAATTGAAATATGTATTTGAAATACAAATACTCATTTGGTATTTGTATTTCAATTGCTTCTTAAAAATGTAATTTGTATTTTAAATACCCGACACTATGATATTTTGTCATTTATATTCTTATATCTTCAAAAAACATTTAGAGACCTCATTAATGGTTAATCAATTTTGTTAAACAACACTGCATTCAGTTAATTCAAATAAAATTTATTACTAGGACGTAATCGCTAGAACCTAAATCAATTGGCAACTCTGAATGTCAATTGTCATTTAGATTTGTAGTATTTACTCATTGATTCCATTGTTTTCTGACTGTTGTTTGTGTATATGTAATTTGTGACTTTTATGCATTTTTTGTGAAAAAAATTAAATTTAAAAGAAGTACCTCAATTTTTTTTAAATGTTTCTAGACGATTTCTTATGGAATGAATATTTGAAAACATGACTTGGAAGTATTTTGCAAATTGTGTTTCAATTAAAATTGCCCAGCACTGAATAAATATTCAAATGAATTATGCTTCTGTAATGACACATTTATTTAATACAAAGATAAGTCTACTAAAAATATGTTGTGTTTTACAGTTCTGATGAATCTAGTGATGAAGAAGAACCACCACCCAAAAAGGCACTACAGAATAAGTCAAATGGACCATTACAAGTTAAGAAAAAAGATTCATCAGACTCTGACAGCTCTGAAGATGAAAATCAGCAATCAAGGGTATTATTTTTAACTGTGAAAATCACTAATAATTACTGCACTACTTGATTACTTATTATTGACACATGATGTAAAAATAAAATTGATTTTATGTGATATTATTTAAGTATTCGTCACTACCTCTGATATCCATAATTTTTTTTTTATTTTAAAAACTATTTTATACAAATAGAATAACAGGTCCAATTTTCAGACTAAACCAGCTCCTATTCAAAATGTATCAAACAAAAAAGCTGAATCTTCAGATGACAGTGACAGCAGTGATAATGCTACCACAAAACCAAAAAAGCAACCTATCAAACCACAAGTAGCATCTAAGCCTACACCACAAAAGTCTGTGGCTAAAAAACAGGACTCTTCAGACAGTGAAGATAGCAGTGATGATGAGAAATCAAAAAAACAGGTTAACAAACCAACTCCAGCTAAAGTTCCACCCAAGAAGCAGGAATCATCATCATCAGAAGATAGTGACAATGAAAAACCAAAACTTAATGGAATCAAAACCACACCTACACTAACAAAAACACCACTTAAAGCTAACATAACAGCTAAGAAACAAGATTCATCTTCAGATAGTGACAGTAGTGATGAAGAACAAAAGAAAACACCTAAATTGCCACAAAAACCGACAGCAACACCTAATAAACCAAGCTCTAAATCTGCTAAGACACCAGCCAAAAAAAATGATTCTTCATCTGATGATAGCAGTGAAGAAGATCAGAAAAAGTTTCCTAAGCTCCAAGCAGCAGCTGTTAAACCTGTAGGTAAACCTAACAAAAAGCCTGAATCGTCTTCTGAGGATAGTGATGATAGTAGTGATGACGAAAAATCAAAGCAACTTCAAAAACAAGCCCCAAAGCAACTGAAAGCATCTGTGAGAAAAGAAGATTCTTCATCAGATGATAGTGACGATGAACCTCCAAAACAAGGTAAAGCTGTACTGAAGTCACAGCCCCCTACAAAAGCAAAGGTTCCTGCCAAAAAAGACTCCTCTTCAGATGACAGTAGCGATGATGATGAAAAGCCAAAAACACCTGCCAAACCTGCTAATGCAAAAGTAGTTCCTGCTAAAGCTGTCAAAAAATCTTCATCTGAAGATAGTAGTGAAGATGAAAAATCAAAACAACCTCAAAAACAAGCTCAAAAGGCAGCAAAGGTATCTGTAAAAAAAGACGAATCTACTTCTGATGATAGTGATGATGAACCTCCAAAACAAGCTAAAACTGCACAGAAGATTCAAACTCCTGCTAAAGTTAAGGCTCCTCCCAAAAAAGAATCCTCGTCGGACGACAGCAGTGAGGATGAAAAGCCTAAAACTCCTTCCAAACCTGTGAATGCAAAAGTTGCTAATACCCCTAAAGCTAAAGTAAAAAATAATAAATCATCATCTGAAGATAGTGACGACAGCAGTGAAGATGATAAACCTAAACATGCTGCAAATAAATCATCAGTACCTAAAGAATCGTCTGATGACAGTAGTGATGATGAGCCACCTGCAAAAGTACAGAAAAAAGAAGCAAAACAGGTAAAATATTGATTATTTGTTTGAGGTCATTATGATAATCACTTTTTGCATTAAAGATTCTATCCATTAAGATAACTAAACTACCTTTTCGTTTAATATAACTGAAAATCTTTTTAAAAATGTAAAATAAAGTACATTTAAGAAACTTAAAATTTTCTTAGTCATTAATTTTACATTTCAGGAAAATGGTTTGCAATCTGGTAAAAAACGTAAAGCATCTGAAAGTGGTGAACCAACTCCAGCTAAAAAGCCATACAGCAATTTTGTAAAGGTGAGAGATTTTTTAAACTAAGATTGAAATATTAGTCTTTTTTTGAAAACTAAAATGTCACAGGATTATCTCATTTACACTCAAATGAGCTTACCAGCACAATATTAATCATACTCTCAACTTTCTGAACAATTTTAGGGAACAAATGTATCATCAACACCCTCTGAGAAAAATGATAAAGCAAATAATAAACCCATTCCCTTCAGGAGAGTTGTTACAGAAAAAGTGGAAGTGGACCCTAGACTTAAGGATAATTCATTCGAAGCTAAGGTAAATGCCCTAAAAAATTTTAAAGCCAAGGCAACTCCATGTCATCGCCATGCATTTAAATTACTTTGATGCTTCATGGCTTGTTATTTCGGGCATTTACTCTTACATCGTTTGGTCATAACGTAGGGTTGTCTTGGTGTTTCTATATAATTAATATCTATCTATCAGGAGGGTGAGAATGAAGATGGCGAAAATGAAGATGAGTCAGAAAACAATAAATCTGGTGGATGGCAAGATCGCGGACGTGGCGGTTTCAACCGTGGTGGTGGCTTTCGCGGTAGAGGTGGCAACGACAGAGGAGATCGGGGCGGTTTCAGGGGTCGTGGTGGTTTTAATGATAGGGGTAGAGGTGGTAGAGGAGGCCGGGGTGGGTACGACCGAGGCGGTCGCGGTGGATTTGACCGGGGAGGTCGCGGTGGGGACCGCGGTGGTAGAGGAGGTCGTGGTTTTGACAGAGGCGGACGTGGCGACCGACACTCGTGGGGCGGGGACAGAGGAGGGTTTAATAAGGGAGGGTTCAATGATAGAAAAAGTTTTGATGGAGGAGACAATTCTCAGAATAAAAAAATCGTTTTTGAATAAATAATAGGTGAGATTCTGTTATTTCAAAAGTTTGCTAAACAAAAATATGATACATACATGATTTTCTAACTCATCATAATACTATTTACTCTATTTATCTAATAAATACTCATTTATTAATATAATGACAGATGCTATAGTTATCAAATTAAAATAATAATTAAAAAAACAGTTAAAAAAATGTGTGCGAAATGGCAGCTATGGTCAGAACTGTGTATTCCTTACAATTTAGAGATGTAGATGCACGCGTTTGTGTGAACGTGCCATTTCGTACTTGCACATTGTTTAGATCTAGTTTTCTTAAGTTTAACCTAATTATATATTTACTGTGATAATATTTTTGTGCAGAGTGGAGCTCGTGGATCGTGGGGCGAGCGAGCCAGCATAGACCTAAAACATACACGTGGCAAATCATTCAAACATGAGAAAACTAAAAAAAAACGAGGCGCATACCGCGGAGGTGCCATCGATACAGGAGTTCATTCCATCAAATTTGAGGATTAACAAATCTTTTGTATTTTCACTACAACTAGTAGTTTCATGAAAAAACCTATATTTTTTATTATGACATTATTTTTTTAAAGTTATGTATCTTTTATAGTTTTTGAATGCTATTACGATTTAACGTATTCAAAGGATGACTATAATAAGTAAATTAATTACATCAGTGTGACTTCATGTTAAATATTTTTTTGTTGTAGCTTGAGTGACATATTATATTGTTAGGACTTAAGTATTAAGAACCTTTAAATTAGTGGTATACTAATAGTGAATTTTTATTAATTAATGTATTTCAATAATAATTTTAGAGGTATGTGCAAAAAAAAATGTGAGTTAAAATGTAAATATGTTTTCATATAACGTAATATTACGTTAAGCTCTATGTACATAGGCTAAGTAACTGTGTTTATTAGGATAAGTATATGATATAATCTAAATAGAATGAAAGTAGTTTTGAATAAGAGACTGCCTTTAAGAAAGTATGAAATTAAGTGTTTTGAATAAAACTTTCAGAAAAAATAGCTTTTTTACTCCAAACCCACATAATTTAATAATGACTAGGTATATCTGCAACTAAAATCGCTTGTATAATATTTGATATGCAAATACGTGCGATTAATTTTCCACACTATTATAAAAAGAAAAAAGATTTGTATGTTTGTTTTCTGCGAATAGACACAAACTATTGAACCAATTTTCCTAATTTTTTCGCCGTTCGAAAGCTACATCCTTTCCAGGTATCATAGGCTGTGTGGTATCGCCACAAATATAATAAACTAGATATGTCATTGAGCGTTTCTTGATTGGCCGACCTGACACGTCACCGGTCCGACACACACCAGTGGACGCATTAATTCTATGAAATTGTACTGCACACTGGCCCGGCCTCCACAAAATTTTCCGTTCTTTTAATTATTAAATTTTAAGTTCCGAAGATTGATAAAAGTTTCCTTTTATAAATTTAAAAAAGGGGTTCCTTTTATAACGTAGGGGAGCACTAAGAAAGAATGTTTGAATATTCACGTTCTAAGGAGATGAAACGGGTTAAAATTAGTAATAAACTTTGCCGTTTTTGAAGTGTTTGTGCATGTCAAAAAGTATATGGCAAGAAAAAAATTTTTTTTAAAGAAAAATATAAGTAAACTATACTGGATCTCATCATTTTAATACACGATTATATAATCCAATGATTAAGTTTTTTTTAAATGACACATTTTTTAAAAATAAATACAACTGTTTAAATTTTTTTAAGTGATTGTACATCATAAAATTAAAATATCTTGTAAATTAATCCGAAAATTTTTAACCTATAGAATATGATAAGTTTCAGTACACTTTGATGTGATTTGTCGACGGAAATACTGATAAATAGTCATAAGAATTTCAATCGCATTACTGCTCATGATTTCTTATAAATTGTCGATAACTTCTCATGTACTATTTTTCTTTCAGTTTTTCACATAAAATCACATAGAAATGATAGTTGAAGTTTAATTTCGAAGTTCTCATAAAATCGTATAAATATTAGTCATTATTGAAATTACTCATAAAATCTCATAACGACAAGGGAGTAATACTTTTATGAGAATCTATGAGTTGGTGCACTACTGATAAAATATCATAAAATCTTATAGAATATTTTTTTTCCTATGACATTCTATGAGTTTTTTCCAGCAGGGCTCTGTACAAGAATACTTAACGATAACAAAGCTTGGAATCAATATGACGTTGATGCTCAGCTAATTGATTATACCTTTATAGACTGATGCAAACAATGGCATTTTGAAAAGAACAACTGTTGTGTTTCTTGCCAGTTCTTCTCAGCTGTCGTTGTCAACGTGTCAAAAGAACTTTGTAAAATGTTTATTTAACTTGCAATGTATGTATGTAACAAACTCAGTTTTTAAGCAGATCTTTAACCAATTCAGCTGAATTTTTTTTTGTTAACTTCTAAAGATACTCGGCTCCCAGGGAGAAGAGCCGAGTTACGTAGGATTTGTACCCACTAAAACTCCTGCGGCTTCCGCCCTCTACGCCACAAAGAACCGCGGAAAATCGGTAGAGAAGAACAGCGGATGCGTATGCGGTTCTCATCATTCTAATATGTAGTGCTCCACTCGTGGTCTGTGGAGCTCGTCTAGAAGGAGTGAAATATGCCCTGATTCTTATTGGTGCTTACGGCAGTTCGTGGTATGTCAGTTGCCGTCCTCCACGGGGTCGGTAACAAAAGTACGCCGATCCCTTACTCTGCGCACCCACAACTCAAAGGCTTTGAGCTTGATTGAGCTGAAATACTGTATACAAGTTCAATTTGGATGACAATGTATGCTTAACTTTGTGCCGTTTTTCTAATCCATAACATAGTGGACTAGTTATTTTTAATGCACTTCTAGAATATGGATATCAAATGAAAGGGCTTGCTAAAAATAATTCGAAAAATAAAGTCACGTCATCCTAAATCTTACTTGGTGGCATATTTAAGATGAAATATAAAAAACAAGCTTTTATTTGAATGCGATTAAGCGAAAAAAAAAAATTTTTACTTTTAAACTTTTACTATCTACTTATAAAGTCATTACATAATTTATATGAAGTAACAGCTTGTCGCGAGATTTACTTGTCTAAATAAAGAAACTAAGGAAATACAAGTACTTCTTCATTCCTTTTATTATTTATGACCCAATTGAAGGAATTACCGCTCTATCTCCATCTTATTGTTTTAGAAAAAGGTGACACTGGCAAAAAATTCTGTAAATGTCACTAATGCTCATATCAACAAAATAAAGTACCTATAACAATAACTCTTATTAGGTAATCTATTATATAGAAAATCTACTAAGTGCCAAATAATTTGAAATATCAAATGTAAAGAAATTTATAATAAAATGCTCCAAATTATTAAAAGGCAAATGATAAATTATAGAGGTTATAAAAACTTTGGACATAAACGACAACCGGAGTCGAAATTCACGGTATTGTGGCATGGATTTTTGACTTTCACATTTATAGGAATGGGGATTGAATGGAAAAAGTATGATAATTATTTTGAATGTATTAATTATTTTTTGTATCTGAAACTTTTTTTTAGGTTTTCCTTACCATTCAAACATGTAGGTTAATTATTAATGATATAGATGACTTCTATATTTATCGAGTCGACCCGCGTGACTTCGTCCACATAGAGTAATCAGCTGAGTCCGTTCTAAGATATTATAAGTAATATAAACTATATGTATACAAAATTTAATTCATACACCATCCCTACTAATATTATAAATGCGTAAGTAACTCTGTCTGTCTGTCTGTTACGCTTTCCCGCTTAAACATCTCAACCGATTTTGATGAAATTTGGCACAGACAATCTTTAAACCCTGAGAAAGGACATAGGCTACCTTTTATTGCGAAAAAAAGGGACGTGGACGAAGTCGCGCGGGTCGACTAGTTAGCTATATTAGGAACTCAGATTTTTCTGATAAAAAGTAGATTTCATAATTTACTCAAATCTGGAACTACCAAATTTTGACTATGTGCCCTAACCACTTTATACTAAGAGTAGTTTGTTTATTTTTAGAATCGCAAAGTTCCTGTTTGGTGAAGATATTGATGTCACAATGACCCCTATAGAATAATCATATTTAGTGTATAAAATAATATAGAAAAAGGTAAATATAGATTAATAATGTTATTATGAAAATAGTTTTTATTTTAACTGTTAAGATATTTCAAATAGAATCTTTTAATAAACTATTTACCACAAATGCAAGAAAATAGTGATCTTAACTAAAAGTAACATGCATTTTATAAATATTGTAACATATCCAAGATTTTTTTAGCAGCTTGAGCCCTTTAAGACATGGATGTCTTACTCAGGAGGTCCGGGTTCAATCTCGGGCACACACCTTTGACTTTTCTGAGTTATTTGTGTTTTAAAAGAAGTTTTTTTTAAGAAATTACATATCACTTGAGTTGAGGTAGCCTCCACACCTGAGAGTTACGTAAAGTTCTCAATGGTGTGTAAAGTCTACCAATCCGCACTGGGCCAGCGTGATGGACTATGGCCTACCCCATTCCTCACTCCAAGGAGGAGACTCGGCTCAGCAGTGGGCCGTTAATGCTAAATAAGCAAAAAGTACATAATTCTTTTCTGATTTTCCCAGTATTACAGCAAGCAGAGCAAAAAAGTATTAGCCAAATTGATGCAGAAGTTCTAATGAAATGTTTATATATGTCACCATAAAATTATTAGATTATAATTTATCTAGTGAGATTTTAAACTATTAAAAGATTGTGAACCATAAGATACTGCTGCTGAAGCCTGTCCCTGATCGATCGGTCTTACAGTATTCTTTTCCGAGTCTACTGAGTTAGGAATTTAACACAGGACCACAACAACACCGCCCACTGTAACACAGCAGGAAAATACGCGCGAGTCGTATTCTATCTATCCTTCTCATTGCGATATGTCACTGAAGTCCTTAAAAACAATATTATTGTCCATCTAATTTTTAACTTTTTTCATTATGCCCATTTTTTTATGGTAGATAACGTGCAAACGAGCAAATGGTCTACCTGATGGTAAGTGGCCACCATCGCCCATGGACTTAAGCAAAACAAGAGATACTCTAGTTTTGTCGATGCGTTGCATCTTCGAAGATAGTGTGGGTGAAAAGAAAAGTGCTGCGGAGCACTGAGCAAGAGCCCAGAGTCCAACAGATCCACAGCATTAATGGGATGGTAGAGGGAGGGGAGTAAGTATGGCCCACATGCGGCTCGACCGGAACACGTCTATGACACTTGGCGGTCGGATTCGTATCTTCTGCAAACCAGTTGAGGAACAGATCTTCTACCAAGAAGGTGCTGGGTTACTCGCCTCTTACGAGATGTTCTCCCAGCGGCAGAGGGGAATAGTCAAACTCAAAATATTTTATTCAAATAGACTTTTTTACAAAGTACTTTTGACACGTCAAAATAGGTCAGTCAGTCAGTTTATCTGAAGCTACCACCAGTTCGGAAAACAGTTTCCTGATGAGAAGAACTGGCAACAAACTCTACAGTCGCTCTTTTTAAAGTGCCATTGTTTACATCAGTCTGTTTTACAAAGACAAATGATTATATCATTTAGCTGAGCATGAACGCCTTTTTTAATCCAAGCTTTGTCGTCATTCAAGTAATCTTGTACAGAGTAGTAAGATTTATTTACTAAACACTTTTTTATTAGAGTTTTAAATCGCCTCAGTGGCAAATCTAATATAGTCTGTGGAATCTTATTATAGATGCGAACACCAAACCCCATGAAACAATTACTCACTTTGCGGAGACGATAGTATGGCGTTACAAGTTTATTTTTATTTATAGTATTTATACTGTGTGTGTCACTATGTTTGGAAAATAACGTAATATTCTGCCTAATGTATAACATGTTAGATTAAATGAGTAAGATAAGAAGCAATTAGATCAAGTCCTTGGTAAGTATCATTATAATTAGTCACTTGTACCATTATAATTAAGTTTTTTTTAAAAGGCGTGCACATGAATGTTCAACACAATAAAAGGCCTTGGACAAATCACAAAATACACCAATAGCATTTTGTGATTTCTCCCATGCGTCGTAAATATGCTTGAGGAGCGCAACTCCTGCATCCGTTGTAATTCAAATTCAAATTGCGATCTTGATTCGGAAATAAATTTTCGAATTGGTACAACCCCGGCGGCTTTTGTAAAACTTAGAGCAAAAGTGTTCCGCTCACATGATTTAAAGCTATCTACAAAAATTGCATTATATCGTCCAATAATTCTCCCGAGTCTCTTATATTCAACATGAGGAAACATGGTGTATGTACCGTAGGCAAATATGCACTCTTGACCGTTTTCATTTACGGTGCATTCGAGAAATTATGGGCATTCATTGGTACGACCGTATCAGGAATACAGAAGTATTGCGTCGCGCTAATATTAGCGGTATCGAGGCATATTTGATGCGACGACAGTTGCGTTGGTGTGCACATGTATTTCGAATGCCAGATGAAAGAATAGCAAAGCGCGTATTTTATTGCGAACTACAAAAAGGCAAGCGTAAGCACGGCGGACAACTTCTTCGATATAAAGATGTATTAAAAAGACACTTGAAGAAATGTAACATCGATCACTCAAGTTGGGAAGAGTTGTCAAAGAATCGCCAGGAGTGGAGAAATATGATTGGACGTAAGATAATGGAATTCGAAGAGAATAGGAAACGAGAACTTGACGCTAAGCGCGAAGAGCTTAAAGCCAGACCAGCTTTGGCTAAAATATATAATTATCGCAATGGTGTTCTTACTTGCCCGAAGTGTGACCGCACTTTTCGTGCGAAAATTGGGTATTCCAGTCACATGCGTGCACATGAAAGGCAGGATCAGCGTAACCTTGCGGTAAACCGATAGACCAGTAAAGCAGTCGCTGTGGCCGAGAACGGCTAGGAGCACTATTATTTTGCTCACTATGAAAAATATTTTTTTTTCAAAATGCTCCAAAAGTTGATTTAATATAATTTTTTCAAAAACTTTACTCAATGATGGTAATATAGAGAGGTCTGTAGTTATTAGGATCGCTTTTGTCACCCTTTTTAAAAAGAGGTATAACTGTTTTTCATTAAATTAGGAAACGATCCTGTATCCACACACTTGTTGAAAAGAAGAGCTAGATGTGGAGAAATATTATAAATAATTTCAGTAAGTAATCTTACAGATATATCCCATAAATCACCAGTTTTTTTTAAATTAAAAGTTTTAAATGTTTTAATAATTAATATCTACTGAAAAATACTTGAAATTGAAACTATTGTTACAACCAAACCAAAGCATCGATGGGAGAAAATTTAAAGCTAGAATTTACTTTAACCCGAATTTCTGTAAAAAAATTTTCAAAAGCGTTTGCCAATTCTTTTCCAGAATTTATCATTGTCAATTTTCAATTTAATTTGTTCATTAATATTTACAGATCTTCCAGTAATACTAGAAATATCGTCCCATATAGCTCCTATTTTATCGTCCGAGTTCATAATTTTATTTCTAAAATATTATTCTAGTATTCTAACCCGTCTACTCACTTTTTCACTCACAATTAATGCGTAAATTAATTATTATTATTAAATAATAAGCAGTATTTTACGGTTTACTATCTTTCAACAGTTTACAAATCGCGAGATAGCTTTAGCTTATAATCTAACGGTATATATAATTTCACAGTGACTTATATACATTTAGCATTAAATTTTTATAATTATGATTATAAATTTAGATTGAGAGAATCAATCAAATATTGAAACATGTGTATCTGTATGTTTGCCTATTTCGTCGAAGCGAAAAACATAATGAACCGATTATGATGAAACTTAATTTGTTTAAAAGGTAATTTAAGATGGTTGTTAACTATAATTTGTGAAGATCTGGTCAGCGGTTTGAAGACTGCCCTCGCTTCGCTCCGGGTATTTAAAGCAATATTGTAATTGATCTCCTTAAATTGTTACTCTGTAATTGTGTAGTTTTTCATTATATGAAAAAAGAGAGAGAAAAAGTTATAAAAAAATAGAAAGAAAAAGAACAGATAAGCGACAGATAATAAAAGAGGGAGGACAGAGCCAAAATAAAATTGAATAGGTAAAGGAAAGAGAAAGAAAGAGATAATCGAAAGAAAATAAGTGAAAAGGGACTGATCATTCTAAACAGATAAAGAGAAAAAAAGAGAGAGGATGAGAGAGAATGAAAGTATATAAGAGGAAGAGAGACGGAAATACTATAGACTTCTCTCAGCGAAAGAATGTTTAAAATCGGATCAGTAACAACAAAACGGCCGTATTCTATTAATTAAAAAATGTGTATGGCAATACTTATTGGAACGTGTGGTGTAGCCTTTATAGATGTTTGTTTATCTGCAATACTTATTGGAACGTGTGGTGTAGCCTTTATAGATGTTTGTTTATCTATGTCTCTAAATACTTGGATGTCTATGCGCTTGTCACTGCTCTCTTCCTTTTTGCGCAAGCATGGCTGAACATGTAACATGTAGATTACTCGTTATGGCACTTAAATAGCCATATCTTTTAAATTAGAATATTTCTGGCAACACCACATAGCCTATGTTACCCGGAAAGGATGTAGCTTTCTATCGGTAAAAGAATTTTCAAAATCGATTCAGTAGTTTTCGAGCCTATTCGCAACACACAAACATACAAACAATCAAATCTTTCCTCTTTATATTATAGTTTAGAAGTAGATTGATATACTGTTGTTGTTTTCAATCTAACTTTTTTTTAATCTCGTAATTCAGTAAACATTACAATGTACAAATGTTCACTTGCCTTTTTTTAAATTTTCTAACAACTTGCTTATAATTCTTTAATGTTCAATGATCAATTTTAATGTTCAATGATCAATATTAATGACTAATGTTTAACAGCCGAAAAAAATCAAATTACTCGTAAATAGTGCTAATGCCACATTTTTATATCAATTCAATTCGTTTTTAAAAAAAAGATTTTTTAAAATAAGTAATATGTATTTTGCATTTGAAGTATAGGCTCGACTCCCTATTTCGATTTTATGTACGGACTAGCGACCCGCCCCGGCTTCGCTCGGATGCAATGCTGATAATAAATATACTACAGAAGTCTTTATATTAGACTTGTTACTCGTACTAGATCATTAGACAACACAAACATATTTTCACAGGCACGTGCCGCGTAACCGCTATGTTCCTGCATTTTAAATATGTAATATCTTCGAAAATATTTATTTAAATTACATGCTGTAAAGAGCTATATTGACTTATATTAAATGCACAATGTATTTAAGGTACCTAATTGGATAAGGAATAATGCTGTTTTGTTTACAATCGCTTCTTATATAAGCCATTTTTTCTCGTAAAAAGTAAAGAATAAAAAATGGTTATTGTAAGTTATCCATAAAAAATATACCATCCCGAACTTTTTTGTAGAACTTTCCAAGGTGTACAATCCTGTAGTACATTAATCTGTTCAGCCAGCGTTTGCAATGTAAGCGCAAAAAAATGTGTTTATTTACGACATCACATCAGAAAATTAAAATTATCAGTCTTCCTCTACTATAATATGCATGTACTATACATATAAACTTTCATCTTGAATCACTATATATTAAAAAAACCGCATCAAAATCCGTTGCTTAGTTTTAAAAACTTAAGCATACATAGGGACATACAGACGGACAGACTGCGGGGAGCGACTGTCTTATACTATGTAGTGATACAGCACTGACCATGTTTGGGTGAATAAAACATCATCAAAAGATAAAATATTTTATTTAAGCTCTCATTAATTGATCTTATGGATTACAGATTGCAAATTATTATTTCTATATATAAATAATAATATTTAACATTTTAAATGTTACCATAGTCGTCCTTTTGCATAGAGTAAATGTTATAAAATGTAATACAAAATATATTGTATTTTATTTTCTAATATTTAGACATAAAATAATATGCATCTCTTATTTTTATATGCGGTATAAATTAACAAACCAAAATTATACCATAAGCTGATGTCTAAATTAGATCTTATCCTAATATAACAAATGTTGGTGCACCAAGTTCCTTTCTTCCTATTATGATTTACGACCTTATTAATTAAAGAAAAAATACTACTGTTAATGTTAGTTATAGTTAACTAAAACATTCCGGAAGCTGTGTACAAAGCTTAAGTAATAATTAATGAAATATTACATTTTTGCCAGCATATTTACTTGTGAGGAAAGCACCAAATTGTAGAAAAGCAATTTTTCTTCCTGTCGTTATTTACATATGACTTTATAGGTGTAAGTTTTAATGCATAGTTAAAATAGAAATTCATGAAATTATTTTGTTGACTAGTTTATATAATACAATAACATTAAAATTAATACTATCCTTATTGCATCGAATTTACCGTTTGATTCTTACCATGGCAATTTTGCTTTATATATTGATATAAGAGATTATATACAATCAGAAAGAAACACAATATTCCTGCATGATAATGCATCGGCATGTTATATATGGTGTGTAATATTCCCGCACGTCTTTCTTCGACACTGTTTAATTTATCTTTAATCTCTAGTGACCCTTCGTCCAAACGTCGAGTCACTTTGTTTACCGTATTATGGTTTTCCTGGTAACTCTGGATATCAATCGAATCCTGATAATTGTTATCGTTTGTTACATATATGTTTTTGGTTATACATTCAGATTCGCATTCGCTTTTATACTCCTCCGATTTCAAAACGTTTAAACTTTCTTGTAAGTAACTATCTATCTTAGTTAAATGCTCCTCTACTATTAATTTCGCCAACGGACTGTGTTCTTTTGTCACTAAATCTCCTGCATGTTCATAAGTCTTATCTGATGCAGCTGAATCCTTCACGTCCAAAAGATTATCTCTGTAAAGTGAGTTAACCATCTTGTAGCTGTGCAAGTCTTCAAAATCATCTTTTAAATATTTGATTGGACTAAATGATCTTGGTAACTGCAATGACGGCCACTGAGGCAGTGAGTCTAGTTCTGGTGGTATGGGTGTGAACTTCACTTTTATAACATCTTCGTTCGTTATGACTTCAGTTTTGATAATGTCGTCGACATAGTCCTTATCGCAGTGTGAATCTATCTTCGACGGAATAGATAAGTGTGGCGAATCAGTGATATCATGGCGGGAGGAGCTGTGAAGTCGATCCACAGTTACTTTACTCAGCAATTTGCCGTCTGTACTTCTTATATCAGAAAACAATCCTCCATCGAAGTGGAGGGGTGTTTCTAATTTCCTAGTTCTAATAGGCGCGTCGCGATCAGTTGGAATCGGAGACATAGAGGTAGAGACGGGACGGAAAATAGTTGTCGAGTAAACAGTGTCAGAATTATATATTATTTGCTGAGGTGTTCTAGCGGGCGTGCATCTTACAGAAAGGTCGTCCTCCCTTAGCGAAGAAACTCTGTCCTTCGAGATTCTTTTTGCAGACCTGCAACAGTAACCACGTGACGTTTATAATTATATCAAATATTTATATCCACACTTAAAATATTCAATCCATTTACATATTAATTATATCGGAAAACATATAATATTATAGTATCACATATTTATTTATATACAACCATATATATTATTACACTTCTGAACTTATTAATATTTCACATATTATTTTGGGGACAAAACAGTTGTAGGTATTTGTAGTTTTTTGAGTTTTTACTTTATATTCTAGGATGTTAATCACAATATATCAAAAGAGTTGTAGGAATGTTATTTTAATAAAGTATTTTATACAAGATCAAATAAGTAATATGTGTAAAAATATATAATTTATGTAATACATAAAATAGCCAAAACAATTCTACGGATATGGTACAATCACTCTTGCGAAAATACAAGCCACTAAAATCGCTAGAAACGACATCTACTTAAACTGAACTCCCGTTTTGGGAGGTTGAGGTCGAACGAACATTATCATATAAACAACACAGTTATTCTACGCTATTCTTGTGGACACACATATGAAACACACACAATTGTTAATTTGGGAACACAATAATATAGCGGCGTATGACGAGCTTTGTATGCGAATAGTATGACCGACATTATGTTTTTAAATTTCTTAATGTTCAAAAATTCCAAATAAATTATGTAATAATGGAAATTCATTTTGTTTATTTATGAGAGGAAAGACATAGGATATTAATTATTTATTTAAACTGAATTGCGATTATGTCGCTAATTTGTTTTTAGTTTTGACTATTTTATGCTTTTTGGGTTGGCCTTTGTAATTTTTAGTCATCATTTAGATTATAACGCTTTCCAGTCTATGTATAAATATAAAACAATAGTAAGTCACAGTGTCTAATAGTAAGTTCATTTTTATTATGATCAATAAAATGTTATCTCTCCTACAAAAGTTTGATAAAAATAAAGAAAGTGTGACATTTATCGTAAACGTGTGTAAGTGCTCGTTTCATACGCACCGTGCAGTTGAAGCACTGACTGTGGTAGTTATTGCTGAGCGCCTCCACCCACCTGTCGCCTGCCTCCACGGGGAAACCGCAAGCGAAACATTTCGTTGTGAACAACTCGTTCCAGTCTGAAAATGGTTTGTTATTTCAAATATCTTATCCATTAATTAAGAGTTGAACTAATGTGTCTTATGAGCTTCTATCACGAAATAAATATTTAATATTATTTTAATACTATTTATGTTCAATCAAAATACAACTCAAATGCTCCATTTAAGAAACATACCTGCTTCACAGTATGGTAGACCGTCTTCTAAGAAGAACGGGTTGTTTCCGAATAACTTGCCGCAATAAACACAGCTAAAGCATTCTGGGTGGAAGTGTTTACCGATCGCGTTCAAGCAATCCTGGAATTTATATATGACAAGGTAAATTATAAAATTATTCGTTTTTCCATTAAATTGTGAGAAAAAAAATTAAAAACTTACTCCTTTTATCTTTGCATGACACTTATCGCAAGCGGGGGCGATATACTGCTCAAAACAATATTCGCAGTAGAGTTGATTATTCTCCTCCACAAAGCCGATGTCTTGGAGTTGGCGTCGACAAGTTGCGTTGACACAGATGAAATGTTCTGGACACCATATGCGACCCAATGCAGTGATAAATGGACCCCTGATTTGCAAAATATAACAATTATCATCGATTGATACTTGCTATTATTTTTATTAAATAGAAGAAGTCTAACATTTGAATTAATTTATTATCTTTTCATTATTTTAATAAAATTACATAGTTATAACAATATATATTATTAATAACAAATATTTATTCATAAATCTGATAAAGGGTAGGATTTTCTATTAATATTAATTATATTAATGTAAAACAACACACATGCTCAAAAAACATGCTTAAAAGTCTCGATTTCAACTTACATAACGTAATAACTTTTTTAATTTAATAATACTGATTCTTGTTACCTGGTTATTTCTTTTTCACATTTATGGCAAATAGGATACTGTCCTTCGGACACGTCGACAGAAGTCATCGTGCTCAAAGGCCTTGCTATAATGTGAGAATCTCTTCTACCGTCGTCATTTCTTGTCTTTTTCTTTTCTCTGCGTCTAACAACTACTTCGGAGTTTTCTTCATCATCAGCACATTTTTGTGTTTCTTTAGAAAGTTCGTTAATAGTTTCATCTTTATCTTTGTGATTTGAATTATTGGTAACGTTCGTTTTAGCCGACTTATAAGTGTAAAAAGTATTGTCATATAGATTATTTGATAACTTTTTCGCCACTTCGTCTTGATGTTTTATATTTTTGTATTTCTCTACACCATCGTGGACATCAAGTTCTTTGTTCTTATTAAAACAGTCTTTATCAATAATGCTGTTGATGGTTTTATCAGTCACTTTGCTATTGGTTTCAGTGTAATTTGACTCGCTTACTGCATCGGCTCTTTCAAAAAGTTTTCTTTTGTTAAGCGTGTTAGAATAATTTGTCACTTCAGATTTTGTTTCATTTGGTAAAATATCTTTACTTGTCGTCTTTTTCCTTAAACTATTGGCATAATTGTTATACTCAGATTTCACTTTATTGGAATCATCGCTGCTAGAATATCCTCCGTTTAAAGACTTTTCATTGTTTGATATTTGTAAATCACTAGTATCAAAGTTATTGCCTTTTAGATTTAACTCGGGAGATTTTGTAGCAATGCTATTTAATATGTTTGTGATAGGGGTACTGTGATCCTGAAATATAGGTATAGGAGTGGTTGGTAGTGGAGGAGGTATAGGAGTGTTCGTATGGTTAGAATTGATTGAATAATTAACAGAAAAATTATGCCCACTCGGTGTACTCTGAACATTATTTTCTAAAGACGTTAATGGTTTATCGAAATTTTTGTTAATAGGTCGTTTTAACGTATTTTCTCGACTGTTTTCTGCAGAAGGTATACTATCAGTATTTAAAGGATGCTTAGTCACTACGGTGTCCTGAATTTTGTCAGCCATGGATTGGATATGATCTCCAGGTTTTATTTTCCTTTGTATTCCAATTTCATAGCCATTTAATGCCATCTTTGCCATTTTCCTTATTAATCTTTCTTCAGCAGGACTCTTGAAGTCAGTTCTGTGTTGACCGCTTAGAGATTGCGTTTCATTAACTGTTAGAAAACAAAACATGAAAAATAAGCAAACACTTTAAAACAATGTTAATTATTCAAAGGTAAGTAGTAGGCAAACAAAAATACTTAGTTATTAATATCTATACAATTTACATACTAATTATTGTCAAACCGTACTCTTGTTATTTTTACATGCACCACGCAAAACGACATCCTATTTTTATATTACGTCACCTAATGTTGCCATTGCAGGAGGCACAAAGGGGTACTCGAGATCCGGGTTGAGCAGCTTTGTTTAAAACACCGCGACCCCGTTTCGGAGCCGATGAAACGCCAAACGCTTTGCCACGAGCGGCAGCTCCTACACTGGAATCTGTCGATGGGGTAGGATCACACACTGGACCTTTGTTAGCACCAGACACAATAGGAACCGGTTGATATATTTCAGTTTGTTTACCAGCGGGGGCAACGTTTTCATTAGTAGTGTTAAAAGATAAGTTTTGTGGGAGTAATGTTGATTCCGCGATGGGAGGAGGATATACCTGTTTCAAGTTAACGTTAGATGGTTGAATGTTAGGTTTCGTATGTTGATGTAAACCAGAAGGGAGTGAACCGCCTTGATGAATTTCTATTACTTTAGCAGATTGTGCCCTTTCGTACTCTTCAAATGTCTTTCTGGTAGTCTGTACAGATGTGTTTCCATATTCAGCAACATTTTGGGACTCCATTTGCCTCTGACCATAGCTTTGGTTCTGCAAAGAATCTTCTGTAATTTTCATATCACCTTTGCAATAACTTTCGGTGTGATACCCTATATTGGATTGCATTTCTTCTTTTTCCATTGGTTGATCTTGCAACCATTTTGTTATATTACTACCCTGCAATCCTGCTTGAACCATTTCTTGCTCTGTTCTTGATGATTGACTCTGTAGCCCCGATGTTACATTCCCGATTTTTGTGGACGTTTCTTTTATTCGAGGTGCATGAGCTCTTAAAGAATTTGATAACGGTCCAGGTGCTGGCGAACGAGCTCTCTGCTTAGGAGATGGAGATTGGTTAAATTCATCACTATGTGGTACGTAAGTGCGACCTTCAGGCGCAGCGTGTTCTACAGTGACTAAATTCATTTGATAATGTGGTATAATTGGTGCGGGTTTATTTATTGCACTTGGTGTTGTTGGACGGCTAAGTACTGGTGAATTTCTTAAAATCGTTTCATCCGTAACTGGTTTAAACGACGAAGAAGCATCATTGGTTCTTAATTTGTTTTGTGTTTGTTGAACTGATAAGGGTTTCGTAGCTATTGGCGTAATACTACATTCATATTTTTGCTCCACAGCATTTTCTTTTTGTTTAAGTGTTTTTTCATATGTTGAAGTACACGTTTGTGTTAATGGGGATGTCCTGTATAAATCAGGTGTTTGATCTCTTTGAATAGGTGAAAATTCCAAATTTTGTTGATAAGGGGGTATAGTTTCTGGTCTGTTTAATTCAACTTTCATTGGTTGAGGAGTTTTTACTGGAGAGAAACTATGAGGTGAACTTGTTTTTTCACACATTACAGAAACAGATTGATCTTTGTGAGCAGTTGATGAAAATTCTTGTGGTCGCGGGGGTGGAAATACTTGTCTTCCAACTGGCTTGAAAGCTGATACATCATTGCTAGTTTGTAACATTCCTGTATTTTGCATTTGAGAATGTTCTGAACTTTGTACAGATTGCGAAATATCTGTATTTTCCTGATTCTGACCCATCATGCTTGATCCACAAAGTGGATTAGGTATGTTGAACGATAAGGGACTGTATGGTCTATCAGGGGCTATTGTTAGGGCGTCTATCATTGACAACCTATTTGGTGTTGGATTATTAGGAGCTATAGAAGTTGGTTTGCTAGTATTTGTTTTGAAAGATGATAACTTGAAGTTAGCGTTCGTTTTACACGGTGGAGTTGAAGAGGGCACCATATTCGCTTTTATCTGTGGTGGGTTGGAAGATTTCATACAGGGAGCAATTGAGACAGACGTTTTAGGCGTTGATGTGTTTTGAAAGCCAGCCGGAGACGCCTTTATTTGTGTGTCCTGTATTTTCATTTCTTTAATTGCTTGCTCATTTTGTTGATTGAATGTTTGTTTATCTTGTGTTGTAATACCTTGATCTATGACATTTTTAATGGTGTGAAAGTTTTCTTTTTGATCCGATGCTTTATGTGTTTGAAACATAGAAAAGCTTTGACTTTCAGATGTTGCTTGTTGAGAAAAAGATTGCAATGTACAACTGGATCTTTCTTGAATCATCTGTGACTTTTGGCTTTGTACTACAGATTCTGTTATTGAAGTTTCTTGCGAAGTTGATACTGCGATATTAGAAGAAAACTGTGTTGCTTGGTGAGATGAATACATATTTTCTGCCGCAGAGTTTGCTGTGTGTGTTGGATTTAGATCGGTCGTTTTAGATATTGTTACTGATTTTTGATCCATGGAAGTTGAATCGCTGCAATGTACGTTTTGAATATTTGAATTTATGTCTGATTGCGGTTCATCTTCTGGGACATTAGGTGGGGGCCACACAATACTTTTAACGTTTTTCGCTGTTAGAATGTAGTTATAGGCAAAGTTAG
Source organism: Limenitis camilla (assembly GCA_905147385.1). Taxonomy (NCBI): domain Eukaryota; kingdom Metazoa; phylum Arthropoda; class Insecta; order Lepidoptera; family Nymphalidae; genus Limenitis; species Limenitis camilla. The sequence continues at coordinate 9,398,543 of LR990230.1, read as the reverse complement.
TGAGTGGTGGGGAAAAAATAAATGAAAATACATATTAGTTACCTTCAAAATATGGTGATATTATATAAGAGAGAAGCCATCATAATTATTATGGACATTTCCTTTTAAGTGGTAAAATTTAATTATCATGACTCATTTGCATTGTAAATAATGGTATTTGATTCGAATATTTTAAAGTGCCAGGAAGAAAGTTATTTTAATGATTCTCTATTTGCTGTTCATTTAGCGCAAACATGTTAGGGTTTGTTCAAATGACAATTAAATAACTTAGGTAATAGAAATCGATCCGAATTATAGAAGTCGTGTTTTTGTGGAGAAAATTATATTTAACAAAATAAATCAAAATAAATTTTAACAATAAAGCAGATAAAAATGATAAATCTTTTAGTATTTGACAAGAATCGTTAAAAGTATTTGTATTATTGAAATTATGTAATGAAGTTAAATTATGTAAGTAATTAAAATAAAAAATTAGTAAGTTTTGCATATTATGCTTTTTTGAGAATTGATCTCATAAAATAAACGTTTTACAACTTAAAAAAAACCATACGACTCTGTAGAACGGATCTTTATATACACGAAGAGCTGCTGCTGCTGTTATGTATGATATTTACACTCGTTAACAGCTATTAAAAGCTTTGCTGCAAAATTTTGACTATAATGTTCAATTTATTAATTACCTTTAAAAATGGGTACTGGGATCTCTGTCAAAAATAAAGAACAGTACTACATAACTTCAAACTATGAATATAAATACATTTTTATCGCGTACGAGGTATTCTACTTAATTATATACAGGTAGAATAGATTTACACTACTGTGGCACATTTATTGCTAGAATATTCATAATCAAATACCAATAACTTTATATATACTATAATATTTAAATATATTTGGAAACACTATTATCATCTTAATATTTTATTTGGTAAATGATACAATATATATTACCTTATGTGCTCACGTCGGACACGATTCTGAGACCGTAGCTGAAGTAAGACTAAAGAAAATTTTGGCTTATCGCAAACAAAAGAGTATTCTAGCAAAGATTGTGTCACCTTAGGTATATGAATGCATAAATATTCGAAGATTGATTCTTTGCCAAACATATATATTTAGACTTCACAGACAAATGTGTGCCAAGTATTTCTGTACATTTATATTGAACTAAATTAAGAGTGAAATGTTACTTTAAATGATGTAAGCGAGTGTAAACAAAACATGGTACCTAATAGGTCAAAGCTATTTAGATATATTAACCATTTTTATGATATTCAGAGATCAAAAGAGTATATGGTTCGCGTAATTGTAAGTGATATCTGTTGGTGTTGCTCTATGCACATCAGCAGCAAAAGAGGGTCACTTTTGTGACGTCTGTTTTACAGCAAAGTACATGACTGCGAGCTGGAAAGAATCTTGGGGCGTTAAAGCAAACCTTGAAATCCAAATTTGAATCTTATGGCTGTATTTTTAATTTATCCTGTCTTCCCGATATACAATTTATTACGTAATATGTATATACTGACCCGGCACACGTTGTTTTGCCATATAAATATGGGATGAGCCACCCTTATCACTTAGGGGGATGAAAAATAGATAGTAGCCGATTCTCAGACCCACTGAATATGCATATAAAATTTCATAAAAATTGGTCGACCCGATTCGGAGGAGTATGGTAACTAACATTGTGACACGACAATTTTATAATAGGTTGGGGAAAAAGTCTTTTCGCATTATAGTACGTATAAACTTGTAATAAAATCTCTTTGGCAATTTTTATCTGGCTGGTTTTGGTATCACTAAAAGTTTAAATTTTAAAGAAGATAATTCCAAATTACGAATAAAATGGATGCCATTTTCGAAAAAGTGGAGCACGATCGGCATATCAGTAGTTACGACGTAGCTGAAGAACTGGGAATTGATCACAAAACAGTTTTGGCGCATTTGAAAAAACTGGGTGCACAAAAATCTCGATATTTGGGTACCTCACGAGCTCACTGAAAGAAACCTAATGAACTCATATGTGATTCTTTATTACGACGTAATGAAACCGAACTACGTGGTGGTGAAAAGTGGATCACGTACGACAAGAACGTGCGAAAAAGGTCGTGGTCAATTGCCGGTTAGGTCTCACAGACTGTGGCGAAACCCGGGTTAACTCGCAACAAGGTGATGCTGTGTGTGTGGTGGGATTGGAAGGGCATTATTCATTATGAGCTGTTATCACCGGGCAGGACCATCGATTCTGAACGCTACTGCGAACAACTGATGAGATTAAAGTAAGAAGTTGAGAGAAAGCGTCCGGAATTAATCAACAGAAGGAGTGTGGTTTTTCATCATGATAACGCTAGACCTCACAATCTTTAGCCACTTAGCAAAAATTAAGAGAGTTTGGCTCGGAAGTGCTAATGTATCCGTCGTATAGTCCTGACCTTGCTCCTTCAGATTTCCACCTGTTTTGGTCTCTTCAGAATTCTTTAGGCAGTGTCTTGTCGTGTACTTGTCGCGGTTTTTTGATCAGAAGCCCCAAAATTTCTATAGCAATGGGATCATGTGCCTACCTACAAGATGGCAAAAAGTTATCGAACAAAATGGTATCTACATACTTTAGTTAAATGTAAATAAACTATATTAAAAAATGTTTTGAATTTTCTTAAAAAATGCGAAGAAACTTTTTCCCCAACCTATTATATAATATTAATCCAATAACAAAACTAAACATAATTTATTATCAAATAGGTATTCCGATTAAGTAAACATGAGTGAAAATAAATTAAAAATTAAAAAAAAACAATAAAATTATATTATGGTTATTGTACCAGACTCGTACGCAACGCAATGTACGCTATACTGCGATTGCATGTGCGCTTTGATTTGTTAAAACCGACTGAGTATTGTATAGCCATGAACCATTATTTGTATTGACCAAGTAAATATATATAACACAGATCAAATAAGTCCTTCAAAAGAATATCACAATCATACACAGATTAAAATCTAACTGGTTATTGGGTATATAAGAAGACTTTTTTTATTGTAGATCGCTGGAATAACATAATTGAATGGTGGTTTTGTAAATATGATCAAAACTATTAAAATTCTATAATTCAAAAGCAACAAAACTAATACCTATTATTTACTAAACAAAAATAATCTATATTTAATTCATTTTACACTCAAAATTATAAAGTGGGTGTATGTAATATAAATATGTAACCTTTGAGTTCTTAATATGTATGTGTAGTATATAATATATATAATTTTAAATAACAAATGTTACTCTCTTACTAGGTGCGAAGGGTGCGGACGCGGGGGCAGCCGGTGGAGGCGCAGGGGCTGGGGCTGCGTGGGGGCGCGCGGGCGACAGCGGAGCGGAGCGCGGAGACAGCGATGCTGGAGAGTATGTTGACCCAATCGATGAGCCGAAAGGCTTCGGGCCTGACAGGTTACTGGATGGCTGTTAGATTTTATTTAAAATAAAACAATAGAAATTTAAAATATGCATTTTGCTATCTAATGTTCGATCAATTAAAAATAGATTGTTGTATTTTTTAATAATCGTTAAAGTTCCGTGGAATTCCTGGGAAAAGATTTACAAGGTTACAGCAGCATATTTAATACATATTTTTAATAACTTATCTATTATTTTCATATAAATTGCTCATTTATCTAATACATACATTATTTCAATTAAAAATCCTATTATTCATATATATGAGGTATAATCAGGGAATACAAAATCAGATCATCTCAGACTATAGATATAGGCTACAAATTACTATTATCCTTTTTACCCCCTCAACCAAAGTCAATTGTTTGTACAGGGTGCAAGTTTATTTTAATAGTGCAATGATTAGTGTTCAAAATAATTGGTGTTGTTCTATTCAGTCATTTCGTACAGTATAAAGTTTTTGTATCGATCATCACTGTACGGATAAGAAAGAGTATATTGATATTGACATTTTCATATAATTTAATATTTTACTCACGCTGAACATAGATGAGGAACCGTTTGTGTAGTTGCTGGTTGTCAGTGGTGGCAGAGGGGTTGAGTACGCATTTGTTGGTAGTCTCCCGCCACTGAAAAAAGTACACATATTAGGCTAAACAACTCTCCTTAATGCACATCAAAATCGTGAGTTCCGCTCAGAAAGCTCAAAAATGAAAAGCTGCTGACAAATGATTATTATGAATCATGTGAAAATAATTTTCTATGACAACGTTAAAATAACAAGTACAGTAGAACCCCGATTATCCGAACTAATTGGGGCCGTTCGGATAATCGAAATGTGGGTACTTTGAGACAAGATCAAACAAACTGCTATCTCTTGTATTTATTTATATGTAATTTTGTAATAAAAGCTTTAGAAAATTAAAAGCTATTGAAACTATATCTAGAGATATAGTAGGTAGTAGCTTTTAATTAGAGAGAATTTAAGCGTCAGTAGCTCAGTGGTTCGGGCGTTGGATTAACGATCGATAAGTCGTGGGTTCAAATCGCGGACATTGGACTACTGGCGTGGCCCACTCCTGAGACAAGCATTTTAGCTTACTGGGTAGGGTAAAGGGAATACTAATAGTATGTAATCCATACTGCTTGTAATCTTTTAAAAAAAGAGAGATATTAGAGACTGATAATAATAATGCATTTTACATGGATTTATAATAAATATAATTATATATTGTTATTACTATATAATTATTACTCACGGTGGCACTGTAACGGGCTCGAGATTAGAAGCGGGCGGATTCTGGCGTGCAACGAGCTTGGCGTGAATGTCGCAATAGAGCTTGCCGTTTAGGTTGTAGTAACCCTGGTTCTTCAGGCTGGAGCCGCAAGTCGCGCACTTAAAGCACTCCACGTGTAGGTTCTTGTCCTTGATGCGCACAAACACACCACTGTAGGAGAGATTAATCGATAATCATTAAGTAATAGGCATTGAATATTTATATGTAGACGATAAACGTTGCAGCTTATATTTTACTCTAATATGTAATTATAGTCTACTTTTCTTACGTGTTACCTGGTTCTATTAGCAACGGAAGAAAATATATAATACAAGTATAAAGTATTATGGTTAAACATCTAAAACTACGACGATAGTTATATTACATACGTGTCTCTATACTTCACATTCATGCTTACCAAAAACATCATTCGTGCACTATTCTTTGAAATAACAATGTGTGCGTCTAACGATTCGGTAAAGTCATGCTGTGGAATGTAATGTGCATGTATCGATGAATTATTTTAATTAATGAAATATAGTGATTGAGCGAGGATATCGCGAGGCGATATCATTGCCGTACCGTCGTTGCGGTGCCATTCGATATGAATTTGTATATATGTACAACAATTTAATTGACTGCAAAATAAACGAATGGACCGCAACAAACAACATTAAAATCTACTTATTTACTACATACTAATGCAAATATCGACACGGTCGCAAACGTCAGGCATACAGAGTCGCGTCTTACACGATGTGGGCGTTACACTCGGAGCAAAGAGGGGTGTCTGTGACGGATGCGGAAGCTGGGGTTGAGGCTTCTAGTGCAGCACTCCCAATGGGAATACTTGGTCGGTGTGCGATCCCAGGTGAAAGATATGTTTGCTTCTCTTGCTGTCCACGGTTGGCTTCCACCCGCGGCGTGCGCGTGGGCATGCGATGCGTGTAGTGCAGCCGGCTGGGTGATCCCACTCGCGCGACGTTCGCACGCGAAAAGAAGTGAGACGGTACTGCCGACCCCAACATGATTATTGTAATACATTTACTAAGTATTAACATTTCGGCGACAACCATTTCCTAATGATTTGATGTAGAATTGTGTGCAATAGGCCTTTATAGAAACAAATCAAAGTAGTAAATTTTGTGATACATTATTTAAATAAATCCAGTTAAATTACAGTGGATACCTAAAATTATAAACGCAATGCATTTAAATTTTCATGAATCTTTATTTAATTTTACGTTTGTTTATCTGTCCGTAAGTATGAACTGCATGAAAATGGATACAGTTTTCACATTTAAAATTTAGACTTTGTTTCATTTAAATCGAATGTAACGAATGAATAAATGCTTAAGCTAGGGGCCGACTAGTATAAAATAAGATTAAGCGTTTCCTAATAATAATTCTATAGTCCTATCTCGCTTGAGTCTCATATTAAAAATCAAACAATATGAATATAATATAAGTACAATAATAGCGAACCGGGTTCACTTCAATTGGTAGAAGTAGGTATGTTTGAATAGATATTTGTATCAGAAGAAAGGAGCTGGACGTTTGCGACCGAGTCGGGCGATATTCGTCCGACTTACGTAATGAGACGTTCGCACTCCTCACAAATGTTTTGTCCGGGTGGTAGACCACCAGTGTTGTTGATGGGCGCATCGGGACGGGTCACGGGCGCAGACACGTGGCGCAGTCCACTCACGGGCGTGGTCGCGCCCGTCGATGGTGATACATCGGATACTTGCCAATTTTAATTATTTACTATTAATATAATTCTCAAATTGATGTTTAATTTATTTAACCCGTCAATGGAGAAAGATCGCAATGCTAGTTAAATCACGTGAAAAGTAATGTTATTGTTATATGTAGAAGGTAAAAACGTAGAATTCTTATAATTAAGCAAATTTAACTTGAAACTCTCTACTTGGTTTTGTATATTTACAATGATTGAACAAGAATTTAAAATTTAAAATGAATGTGTGAAGATAAATTGAAAACGAGAAAATCGAAGTTGTTAAAATGTTTTTTTCAATTTTACCTGGTTCTGGGTCGTTTGCTTCTTCTTGAAGAACTCTGAATACAGCACTCTTTTCGGCGTCGTAAGTCTTTTCGTTTTTCTTAAAGTTTACTCTGTATACCAAAAATAATATTACAGTGATAATTGCTTACTACATATTAGAACTAACATATTAGACTTGAACTTTTACTTACCCAAGTACGCCTCCGGCAAGTACTTCTGTTTGAGCTGACAGAGTTTCGGCGATAGTTTTGTCGCTATACATATTAACTGGTGTGTTATATTGCTTGTTTACAATGCTTTTTACCGAGTCATTCCCATTCATCTGAAATGTTTTGATTAAAATTGGAATTAAACTTTATACTAAAACACACTTTGACACTAAAATATCTTGCTTCAAGTATCCTTTAATTATTTATAACCTTTTTTTTCAAATAAAAAGACGTAACAAACATGTAATAGCTGGAGTAATCTAAGTTCTAGTGTAAATCATATTTTATGTCATAGATATTTTAGATTTTCAGCTGTGGTTACTTTTGACTAAAATCTTATACGAGTAGCTAAATTACCTGTCAAACTTCTAGGCTATTTTATTACAGAGGCGAGTAATAAAAAAAAAGTTTACAGTATTAAAAATTATAAAGATACTAACATAACCGAATGGTTTTGCGACAGTATTGTGCCCAGAGCCAAAAGCACGTGAGGGTTGCGGCGTCGCCTTTAGTGAGGTGTTAGTGACCGGCACCGGATTAGAACCAAGAGGTCGTGTTCCCGGGCGAGGCAGGCTTCCCGTGGGGGTAACCGATGGCTTCCAAGTACCGCCGCCTCTGTAACAATCAAAATTTAAATGAGTTAAAATTTGTATGCAGTTCTAAAATCAAATATTTATTAAATTTCAACGTCTTCACGATCGAACTGAGAACTCTTGACAAAATTGATAGTTTTTTTTTTTTGATAGTTGAAAATTCGTTTATAAAGCGGTTGTTTGCAAAAATTTTTTGCAATGTAAAAGTATATTTTACATTGACTCTTTAATGGACAATTCAAGGGAATTACGAAGAATTTATTAATCGAGGAAGTCATATTGAGATACGTTATATTAAGGTTGCACTGTATTTATTAATATTACACCAATATTAATTATTGGCAAATAGCTCAGCAGATTTGTTATTAAAAACAAAATATTTAGGAACTTAGCGGCACTTAGCTTTAACGGTAAAGAAAAACTTCGTGTCACATATTATAGTGACTAAAAACAGGAAACTTGTTTTACAGGGCTTCCATTAGGCAATTATGAAGCTAATGGAGAATTACCACCTGGCTTCCATGTAGATATCATTCAAGTGACGTAATTAGCTTACATGCATCTTGAATGTAAATAATATGGTTATTTGACGTGTACTTAGAAACTAGTAGCACAAGTGAAGAATATTTAAACCTTTACGAGTAATTAGGTTTCCTACGATTCTGCATTGTTATGTACATAGATAATTAAAAATTATTATTGTAGGTACAGACTGGTTTTGTTTTTGCCGTAGTGCCGAGCACGTGACAATTTTACTGTACGCACCTTTATTTAATAAAATTAAATTGCCATAAATACTATTTACCAAAGTTTATACTTATTTTCAGAAATGTTGTAATTATATACAATACAAAAAAATATAGACTTCAAATAAAATGAAGTCGATTAAATTGTAATCTGGGCATGGTAGTGCCCCCTCCAAGACGAGCCAAGCGAATCACAAAGCACTACTATCAGCCAAACCAGATATATATTTTGACTACGGTGTAAAGTTTGTGAAGTTAGAGCGAATAGTGTTAGAAGCTTCGCTGTATATGAGATATGATAACTTTATTATAATCTCGTCTTGATTTGTTTTTCAAAAATAATCTGTGAGATTTATTCTTAGAATAAATATAAGTTTGTTCAATAGTAATCTCACCGTTGCACAGTAAGCTCAAGGGCTTGTCCGGCAGCTCTGATGGCATCCTGTGCCTCCTGGTGCCTCAGTGTGTACACCTCGGTGTTGTTCACGCGAATGAGCGCGTCGCCCGCCAACAGACCCGCGCGTTCTGCTGCGCTGCCACCGTTTACCTGCAATAGTATAATATAAATTAATAAATTTAAGGTTTTTGTTTGAAATGTTAATAATAAGTATTGATATGTTTATCAATATAATTTACAACCGTGGTTTACTGAATATTTTAAGTCATATTGAACTTTTAAATTTATAATAAAAATAATTATAAATTGTAAAACAAAACAGAGAAAATTATGTGGAAAAAAAAGGAAAAAAAAAGTATTGATGATGCGTTACAGATTTGTTTCAACTTTGACCGATATGGCTAACTACAAGATATACGTGGTAACTACTTAAAAAAAGCATAGCATGCCTTGGAGTCTTTGAAGGGTGACGCCAAGAACAATGCGAAATGTGAGAAAATGTTTCATTTTTCTCTTCCATTTATTTATAACGATATAGCGCATTCGATAACTAAAAATAAAAGAATCTTTTCATGCGTAAGAACAGAAATACTTATTTATTACAGTGCGAAAAATAAAAATTATCAATTGCTGGCGAGGTTAAAAATAGAATATTACGTATCGTAATTGGGGTTTATGTAACCTTGTTTTAAACCTCTATCACTGTTTCAGCTTGTAAGTACAGAAACACCTCAGATTAGGGTTTCCATATAAAATAATGATGACAATTTATTCGTGTAGCACTCATCTGCGTAATAAATACTCAGAATTTGAATTCTGAATAATGTTAAATAAACGGAAATTTCCTTGTTAATTGTAAACGATTGCTGTATGTTCACAACATTTTCCGTTAACTAGGTAATAATATTATATTAGGACTATTTTTGACGGGCTATAATACTAATTATATTGGCTTTATAGGTAAATTTAATGACAGTATTAAGGAAAAACGACCCGCGCGACTTCTCTCGCGTATTGCTCCGCTCCTATCTCCAGTGAAAATCCCGTCAAAATCAGTCCAGCCATTTCAGAAATTAGCCGGAACAAATAGACAAACAAAATTGTTGTTTTTTTATATGTCCCGTGTATACATCCATTTGCACGTAATAAAAAGCGGTTATTTTAATATTACAAACAGACACTCCAATTTTATTTATTTGTATGGATTTACAAAGACGAATATATAATATAAAACATGAAAGTGTGAGGAAGGAAGTTGTGACGTCACCTTGCATTCAGCGCCGTCTGGACGGCATCGGCAGCGCATTTTTTACACTCGTTTGAGTAGCATAGTATAATGTTTACAATCTTATATTATAGTGAAATTAAACTATCTGTATCAAGTACCTATCGCTTTTACGAAAAATCTTATATCCTTAAGTTTATAATCATCAAAATTTAGCCAATATCATTTTCTTTATCTTTCTTTAAGTTAACCTACTATTATGTTCTTCTTCAACTAAGCTAAATGAATAAGTTAAGAATTATTTAAATCAGTAGTACATGACTGGAATTTAAACCCACAATCTCTCGGTGAATCCAACTTCATAACCACCGAACTAATGCCGCTTATCATTGGTCACACCATTCGAGATCATTTAATTTTAAATATTTTTTTCGTTCGTATACCTATTTAAAATGTTATAATAAGGAGAACGTCAATTTGGCTTTAATAAGATCTACATAATTTCATCTGTTTAATGTTCCTAAAAGTTACGAACACGATTTATATAATACTTCAACTATGGCAATGCCCTTACCGTGGCAGCGCACGCGCATGCCATATACGGCAGCAGAAATACAAGAACGAGAGATTAATGCAGTCCCGCCCGCCGTGCGAGGTCATACCATTATTATGTTTTCTTTATTGTTTACTTCTTTCAAAATATAAGACGTGTGGTGGAACGATGCAGCTGCAGATTTAGTTTCTTTAAAAAAATAAGCTTTTAACTTAATACAAAGGGTTTGCCTTTGCATTAACTACATGCCATACCTTTTAAGTACTTATTAACTATTTATTTCTTTATTATACTAGCTGACCCGCGCGACTTCGTTCGTGTTGCTCCGTTCCTATGGGTCGTAGCGAGATGTTAAATAGCCTAAGTTACTCCTTGTTACATCAGCTATCAGCCAGTGAAAGTCCCGACAAAATCGGTACAACCATTTCAGAGATTAGCCGGAACAAACAGACAGACAAAAATTGTAAATAATTTTGTTTTGGTATATGTACCACCCTGTAAAAAGCGGTTATTTTACCTAATGTTATAAACAGATAGTCCAATTTTATTTTATGTATGGATGGATTTATACAATTAAATTTAAATAAAATTTCTGCTTTAACACCTATAACTTTTTATTTTACCTATAATGTAAACATTTTAAACCTAAACATTATAAACCTACATAAAATAAATAAATTAATCGCCACAAGAAATGAATCACCAATGCACGATATCTGTTGGATCTGTTTTTAATATGCTGGTTAAATCTAATCAAGTCTATCGGTTCGCAATTAATTTTAATATCATGGTGAACTTTATAATGTCGCCTTAGTAGTTGGCCATTTTTTAACAGAAAAGGAGTTGACTAAAATTATTTCTTACAATTAGAGAACTTCAATAAAAAAAGGAAAATAAACAAAGAAAAATATATAAAACAAATAGGAAGATTCATTGATATTCAAATACTATTATGTGTGTAAGAAACCTTGTAGTAACAGAGGATATAACAACGACGATTTACACATAATAGAATTTCCTCATTGCAATGTAAGTTTTATTGGATATCTAAACTCTCTCAACTAAAGCATGGTACACACCTACATAACAAGATAATTAGAAAATACCAATAGCGATAATCCATACAACGTTGACGCCACGCGGCGTTCTAATTTCAAAACAAATCCCTGCCACTACGTGACTCAGATTGTGTCCGAAGTTCGAAACGATAAACCCGACCAGTTATGCAACCACCCGCCAACGATTGTCCAGCCAGTCCGGTTAATAAGAGTGAATCTGGTCATATTCGGATACAGAAAGGTACAGTTCTATCTGATATCCGTTGTTTAATATTGGAGTCGCATCAGTACGGAGATCGGTTGGATGCGTCGGATGGACATATGAAGATTTAATTTCAAACCATCAGTAACGGGAGTAAGAAGGGAAAAGGAAGGCCACAGAAATATTAAAGACTAGTCGACCCGCGCAACGTTGTTCACGTGATGCTCCGCTCCTATTGGTCTTAGCGTGATGATATATAGCCTATAGCCTTCCTCGATAAATGGGCTATCAAACACTGAAAGATTTTTTTAAATCGGACCAAAAGTTTAGCGCGTTCAAGCAAATTAACAAACTCTTCAAATTTATATTTTAGTATAAGATATAAGATTTGTAAGTCACTATGAAAACTAATGGAGGCATCGATTCAACCCAGAAAGCGATTCGTTTTTGGTATTTTACGATAGCTTATCTTCGTCCTGTTTCGTGGGGTCATTTCTTATTAAATCTTTATGACATTCTCAAAAGATTAATTAAGTTCTTATTCCAATTTAGACAACAATCTATTATAACATTGATGAGTTTGTGCCTTGTTGTTGTTATCTCTTTTAAAACAATCGTGAGTGAATGTTTGCTATTAAGCATATCATATTCTCCACACTCCATAAATGAACTCTTGCCTAAACGGGTAATACTTTTACGTCAGTAAGTTATGAGTTATGCAACCATATATACGGAAAAGGACGACAAGGCCAAGAAATATATTATAAAAAGTTCCCTAAATGTACAGATATCGTGACTAATCTCTGTCCAGAAAATAATTCCAGATTGCCACACGATAAAGCTAAATTTTACCATAACTTTACTACCCTTAAAATAGTTCGTAAATTTAATTATCATCACTACATAGTATAAAACAGTCGCTTCCCGTCTGTCTGTCCATATGTAGGTATGCTTAGATCTTTAAAACTACGCAACGAATTTTAATGCGGTTTTTTTTATAGATATTAACCGTGCGAAACCGGAGCGGGTCGCGGGTTATAAATAAAAGAAATTGCAACCTATCGCTACTGTAATTTTATGGATGACTAAAATTAGAATTTTATGGATCGTTAGGTGCGCCAGACATGGTGAACAGGAAAGTGGTAGGACGACATACCCGGGAATGCAACAAAAACTTGTCTCGATTAGATCATCCTCGATTTCATTTCCCTACTGATCTTGTAGCGAACTTTAAATATGCAATAGAATTTTTGTTTTAACTTTTTCATTAGTATTAGGCTTAATATTGCGTATCCTTACGGTCAACAGTATCACGGCTTGATGATCATTTGTTATGTTGATGTATCGTATTATCATTATTCAAACGCATTTCCATCGAGAGTGTAACAGTTAGGCAAAATTTAAAATTATAACGTAGACAAATCAATTACTTAATAATACATACTAACAATATTTTTTACCGGAAATTTTTAGTTTTTTTAATAAAACAACAAATTTTAACATTACAATTTGACCGTAGTTTGACCACACGTGCATTTTGAGACAGACAACATTGTAAAGAGTTCCGAATTCCTATAGTAGGAAGCAAGCCGATCCTTTCGACTTCGTGCCCGTGATCATCCGATCCTATTGGTCTTAGCATAATGATATATAGCTTTACTCGATAAATGGGCTATCTAACAATGAAATATTTTTTCAAATCGGACTAGTAGTTTCTGAGATTAGCGCGTTCAAGCAAACAAACAAACTTCAGCTTTATATATTAATATAGTTTTAATGTATTTCTAATCCTACTAATATTATAAACGCGAAAGTTTGTAAGAATGTATGGATGTTTGTTACTCTGTCACGCAAAAATTACTGAATGGATTTTGATGAAACTTTACAATAATATAGCTTACACATCAGAATAACATAAAGGCTATAATTTATAATGATATAGTGTGAATATATCTGAAAATGATATATTATCCAAAATATATCAAAACATACTGCGAAACCGCGGGACGCAGCTAGTCAAATATAAAAATATTAACTTTTCAGTCTAAAGAAATTAAAATTATTAGTTATTACGTAGAGAAATAATTTGTGCTACATTAAGTATGTGTTATAAAATATTAGGTGATTTATATCGACAGTTAAAATAAGATTTTTAGCATTATAGTTTATATATTTTAAACATAAATATAAATAACGGGTCTTTAACTGATATATTGGGTACTATACCTCATACAAGTTCGAAAGGGAATGTTTATCAACAGCGTCGCCGAGCCACCAATGACAGGCAAATGTTTCTTACCATACATTTTAAAGATTTTTTATTAAAATGTTAACAAAAAATATCACTTTTCTGATTATCAATTTTAAATGTTTAAATTGGGATTCTAAATATTGAAAATATTTTGAGTTGTAAAGTGTGTTTGTTTTACATTAATAATTAAGTTTCAAAGATCTTTGTAAATAGTAAAACAGTTGGTTCTAATTATTTTAAAACAAAATTGAGGTCATTTTTCGTTTAAGTACGGTATTATTCAAGTTCCGAGAGTGATTTTAGTGTCATGTGGTGTAAAAATAATCGTGATTACGTATATTTTAGTTAATGTGCAGCAGTCAGGTGAATAAGTCTTAATTAAAACATTTTATTTGACTCGGCGGTGTTGATCGGTTTGTTTTGGTTAATTCTTTCTTATATTTGGCTGATGTATGTATAGACATTATTTAATGTATCCGTCCGAGTTGCTAACCTCTCTAATTGCATTTTATAAACAAAACATTTCGCTATGATTAAGCACATCCATGTAGATCCGGGAATTAGGAGGTCACTGAACTCTACTATCATACTGCTCCATTACATTGTACATGTACATACAACAACTGTCAGAAATATGGAGATGGCAGAAAACCCAGATAGTATTAGTTTTTAGAATTTATAATAATTATCTATACCTACTTCTATACTTATATATTTGATTATTTGTATGTTTGTTTGTTTGTTGCGAATAGGCTCGAAAAGTACTGAACCGATTTTGAAAATTCTTTCACCGATGGGAAGCTACATTCTTTCCGGGTAACATAGGCTATGTGGTGTTGCCATAAATACTCTAATTAAAAAGATATGGCCATTTAAGTGCCATAAGGTGGCCATTTTGTAAATTGAAGTTTCTCAGGAACTACGAATCCGATTTTAAAAATTCTTTCACTGTTAGAAAACTACACTATTCGTGAGTGACATAAGTGATTTAGTGTTGCCATGTACATTTTTTAAATAATAGAATATGGCCATTTTGTTGTTACTAATCCGATTTTAAAAATTCTTTCACTGTTAGAAAACTACACTATTCGTGAGTGACAAAAGTGATTTAGTGTTGCCATGTACATTTTTTAAATAATAGAATATGGCCATTTTGTTGTTACAAATCCGATTTAAAAAAATCTTTCACTGATAGAAAACTACACTATTCGTGAGTGACAAAAGTGAATTAGTGTTGCCATGTACATTTTTTAAATAATAGAATATGGCCATTTTGTAGTTACTTATCCGATTTTTAAAATTCTTTCACCGATAGAAAACTACACCTTTCGTCAGTGACAAAAGTGATTTAGTGTTGCCATGTACATTTTTTAATTAATAGAATATGGGCATTTTGTTGTAACTAATCCGATTTTAAAAATTCTTTCACCAATAGTAAACCACACTTTTCGTGAGTGACAAAGGTGATTTAGTGTTGCCATATACATTTTTTAACTATTAGAATATGGCCGTTTTCTTGCTACTGATCCGATTTTAAAAATTCTTTCACTGATTGATGTCTATAGTATTTCCGTCTCTTTTCCTCTTATAATACTATCACTCTCTTTTTTCTCTTATTAATTTTTATCTTTATCTGTTTAGAATGATCAGTCTCCTTTCACTTTCTTTCTTTCGATTATCTCTCTCCCCCCCCCCCCCCCCCCTCTTTTTCTCTTTTTCGCTCCTCTCCTTTACCTATTCAATATTATTTTTGCTCTCTCGTCCCTCTTTTATTATCTGTTGCTTTTCTTTTTCTTTCTATTATTTTTTTTTTAATTTTTTTCTCACTCTTTTTCCAAATAATGAAAAACTACACAATGACACAGTGACAATTTAAGGACATCAATTATAATATTGCTTTAAATAACCGGAGCGAAGCGAGGGCAGGCAGCTAGTGTATAAATATGATGATGATGATTAGAAGTATAAATATTTCTTTTAAATACGTAGAATAAAAAATATTTATTCTAACTGTACAAAACCACATTTTATTATTATTTTACCATTCCTTGATATCATGATTATTTAATTAATTATATATATCATGTGTTATTTACGTAAAAATGTTACGATTAAATCTTATCTTATTTTCTTACATACTTTTAGCATTTCGTAGAAACCTGTCCAATATTAATGTATTCAATAGTACATATTAACATTAGCCGAACTCATTATTCGATTTAATACCGTTCATATGCAAATCATCGTCAATACTCTTAAGAATATAAAGAAGAGTAATTGAACATGACCTAGACAGCATCTTTAAATACACAACACTGAAGTCACACGAGTTCCGAGAGCAACTGAACTTTATTGCGTAAAAGTCATCGTTTTTATAATACAAAATACCCCCCTCATCTATTCCCACTATAATGACAAGTTAACATTTGAATGTTGCCTTGTAAACATGATAAACGTCCATACAAACTTTCATCCCCTATTTCAACCTCTTCAAGCCTATGCCATTTCCCAAGCTCGCCTATCTACATCAATATAATACCATCAAAATTCAGCAGTTCTTAAGTTATAAATGGTGTCACTAACCCGACTTGTTTTATATATGTGGGTTTGGGAATGATAAATCATTTTATTTAGTTATATTAATACATATTAAAGGTTTTATAGTAAGGAAGGTCGCATGCAAGTGTATGTATGTGTTATATTGTTGAATGACTGAATGATGACGAAAGACGATGATGTTTGAGAAAATAAAGAATGACGCAGTTTGATCGAAGACGTAAAGATGGAAAGACGATTTATATTTTTGATAGAATGTTGAAAGACTTTTGGTAGTTTATTTTTACGTTTCTACATATTATGTACATAGATTAATAGATTAATAATTTACATCTTCATACTAGTCATTTTGCGGGATAGACGAGAGTAGGTACAGTCGACAGAGAGATTCTTTATTACTAATCTACCCTGATAGAATGGTACTTTTCTTTAGTGCTTGAAAAAATAAGATTTGCGTATGTAAAAATGTTTTGACGTTGATAGCGTTTAAAAAGAAATTAACTCAACTACTTACATAGGTATAGACGAAGGTTGATCATCGAAGGCAATTAGATCGTACCTATCTTCAATAAGATAAATTGTTGCCTTGTAAACACGATTAAATGTCGTCATTTCGTGATTCAAACTATTGTTTTAACTCAGACCTATTGTTTTTATTCAATACACTGCGCGTACTAATAAATCCTTTTTTATTTTAATTTATTCTTCGCATTTAAATTATAAGCCTTGAACATTATATGGTATTTCGTTGTTAAAAGGATAAGATTTCCCCACTTTATTTAACAATAATATTTACTGAGAGGTCACACTGAGATCACTAAGGTCGCGGCGTCTACTTCCTCCACATAAATGTAAGTACAAGTATATGCACTTATGGATTTATGTATTTTATAGATTATAAAGGATAACGAATTTTATATAATAATTCGTAAAGTACACAGGCATTTTTCTTAATGAAATTTAACGAGTCTGTCCATTACTTACAACATTTCTCGAGGAGACCTTAAAAGTGGTGACGAGTCTCTAAACTACTTTAACGAGGCCATCTAACAGTTAATGAGAGGTAAAAGCTCCTTCGGATAACTAATCACCCACTCGAAGACACGGAAACTGATAAAACGTGACAAATATTTAAATAAATAATAAAGAAACTGAAGTACGCTAGACTCTCTCTCTCTATTTTATAATTATCTTTAAAAAAATTAGAAGAATACAATGCGACAAATTTTTTGCTACAATACATCTTTTGTTAAACACATGCCTATTTTTTATCAACTACAACGGAATAATACACCTGTCATATATTTCTTTCTGACAGACTAGCTGTGCCCGCGACTTCGTCCACGTGGAATAATGTCTCTCCCTATTTTTATTTTACACCCTTCAGAGTAAAACTTTTCTTATTTATATCGAATTAACAACCTAAAAAATAAATTTCAAGCTTCTAGCTCTAAAAATGACTATATTTCAATAAAACTTTTCTTCCATCCCTTTTAACACCGTATAACCCTTTCTTCTCATTAAAAAGTAGCCTATGTCCTTTTTCAGGCTACACTATCTGTGTACAAAATTTCATTTAATTCGGTTCAGTAGTTTTGGCGTAAAAGCGCGACAGACAGACAGAGTTACTTTCGCATTTATAATATTAGTAAGGATAATAATTATAATTTATATTCTCACAAGAATTCCCTTTTTGCTACATATTTTGTTATTATATTTATATAAGACATTTTAAATGGTTACAAAAGGTAAGACAATAAATACGCAAGCAGCTGATATATGTAATTATATAGAAATAAAAGTTGTAGGTATTCGTTAAGTCTAATGGTCATTCAAGAAAAGGTTAGTGCGAGTTTGCTTTTTGTCGTCTCGCCGCTTCGATCGGTTGATAGCCGTGCGTTGGCGTACTTATTTCATTAGATAGAGCACATTTGTGATGATATCAAACTTACGAGTAAAATAGTTTATTTCCTTTAGAATTTTTATAAAGTACTTTTGAAACGTCAAAATACGTCAGTTATTTAGTTTTTTTGAAACTACCACCAGCTTGGAAAGCAGTTTTCTGTTTAGAAGACCTAGCCAGAAATTCAACAGACGCTCTTTTTAGAACGTATTGTTTACATCACTGCATGTTTTACAAATGTACTGTTAGTTATGATGTTGGCAACACCTATAATTTGAGTAGGATATGAGTAGCATTTTTACTTGATGTTGGTAGGATTGATATGAGTAGCATTTTTTACTTTCTTGAATGTTAGACAACTGATAAACACAAAGCAGGGATTGCAAAATAAATACGCCTTCACGACAGAGTGATGATTATTGTATCGCAAGTATTCGAGCCGTAAATTTGAAGGTCTAAGTCTAAAGTATATAACCCCCAGGATATTGAGTATATTCTTTGCATATAGACTACAACTTCTTTTCTTAATTAACTGTACCTATCAACGTCATTTTAATTCCTTTCCTAATACTATAGAATACATATAAATAATTACTAGAATAGAATTATATCTGTAATAGTAATATTATTCAAATCTTTGGAATTCGTGTGAATAATTAGTCTCTAGTTTGTTTCAATTAAAAAAAATACTTATTTGAGTTCAATAGTGTGAACGTAACTTTACCTTTTGTACTACCAGCGGTGTGCCGAAATCTTTTCCGCCCTGCAGCCGGAATCCCAACGGCTGCTGGTCCGACTTGTTCAGCCGCACAGTTATTAACTGTGCCATCTGAAAACAATCAACATATATGTAAATAATTTGCGTATAATAAAAAAAACTGTAACAAAATTTCTACCACATTTAATTTCTATTGCCTTTTGAATCTTCAAATCTATTATTATAAATTAACAAAGTAAAATGCATATGATATAGGTATAGGTTGTAAGTTATTAAAATATAGTTAACCACGTAATATAATATATGTCTATAAATATAATAAAAAACGCAATAACACATTACAGTACATGTATAAGCCAGGCGTGGCATTTGATTGACCTAATTGAAGATTTATTTTCTCTCAAAGCTTCACTGACCGCACTCTGCAACTATTCGGACATTGCGATCTATTTTATCTCAACGAAGATCTAAGTGCGAACCCAAAGACATTAGTGAAAGGAGGCTGAGAGCAAAACTTTCGTTTATTGTACAAGGAATAAACAATAAATAATCATTTATTAGTTATCATAGATTTCTCTCCGCGACATTTTGAATTTCATCAATCTACTTACTGAATTTATCTAAAAATGAAAGTTCCACTAACTATCTTGCAATTAAATTTTCATCTTCATCTATAAATAATGACACCAAATTCCTTTATGCTTTAGAAAGAGTTTATTTTTAGTCTATTTTTAACTTTATCACTTCTGTATAATATATGCACGTAGGAGCAAAATAAGGGAAGCACTATGTAAGCCTAAGGTTAGGCTAACATATACCTAACCTTCACAAGGCTAACCTAACCCAACGTTGTGGCAGTTAATCGCACAGCAGTTCCAGTACTAATAACACTTCACTGCACTTAACACTTTCAATAACACTATTTATAGACTACTTCATTCCTTGAGAGACCACGCTCTTGCGTCTTACTCTTGTAAGACTACAGTCGTCATACTGTCGAGGGCATATAGAGTCGAGACTGTCAAAATGACGGAAGTGATTACTACCCTACTCCAGCACCATAGATGGAGATGACGATTCGATTTTTCGATAATCGTTTACTATTCTCCGACGTGCACACGAAACAAATCAATCCAAACTGTAGATATATATATCCAAGTGCATGCTTAATATTAGAAGCACTCCAAAAACAAAAGAGTGGTATGCGTGGTGCTGGTTATGCAAGTGAAAGAGACTGTTTCCACTGTTATAAGAATATTGTGTTGATGTTGTTCTAATTGGCATTCTTTAGCCTTGTCCGGCGCGTCTCGGTAATTTAAAAGGTCGCGTAGTTCAACCGACAATCTTGCAACTTCGTCAATTTACATTGAAAATCATTTCCATTATTAATATCCGAGCTTTTAGTTAGGAACTTATGAACCATCGCGATTAATATAAAAATATTTTTACCCTGACTACTGAGACTGACTATAGTCTATTAGCCTTGATATGAGCACCGGTGGGGCTCGCTTTCTCAACAAAGTTAGTGAATATTGAAGGAATACATTATCATTATAAAAAAAAGAAAATAAAAAATTGTCGAATGTATGCAAGCGCAATTTTTGTTTTTTATAATTTTAGACAACCACCACCATTCTGAAAATCTACGGCAAATGTCGGCAAGGCGTATATTTGGGTGGCATTTTTGTATGAAAATCCCAATAAAATAAGATATGTTTGGTTCAGTTTGGCAGTTTTTCCTATGGCAACGAACAATATAAACTAATGTATAATAGAGACATAGTGTAAAATATACTATTAACATTTTTTTGCACTTAATTTTTTTCTGTACTCTTGGAAGGTATCTAGGACGTACGTACGTACGTAGTATATGGAAGCACCGCATTACATTGAATTTATATTGAAAATCATTAACAAATGTAATTATTTTTATTTTTAAATAAAGTTTTGTTATAAATTGAGAGTACCAAATTGTGAGATACAACGCTTATATCGTATAACAGGTATAAACCTCATATTGCAAAAAAAATTGGTTATTATATGCCGTAGTTAAAAGCAAGGAATGGCAAGTGTTGAAACAAAATCTTCCGCAATATCGATGACTTGTTCGATTTCACATAATGCTTTACTAAATAGCGGTCGTCCCAATCGCCTCGATGACGTGCGCATTTAATTTTTACCGGATTGTTATTCATACACTAATCGATGACGTCACTCGTGTGAGTAAGCATGAAACACCGCGGTCGATGTCACCTGCGCAACATTATGTTAGTATTTGGGTGAGATGAATGTAATTCTTTGGTAACCGGCACAAGTCAGTCGAAATCTTTATTTTAGATACAACAAAATATAAGGCAAGCTATATATTATATATAATCACAATTTACTTTTAATTTACTATTTAAAAATTACATAAGTTATGTATGGAATCCTCACTATGCTAAATACGCAGAAGCTCTTGAAATGGTACAAAAAAAATTTCTACGTTCCATGTACTATAAATGCTTTGGTAAACGTTTAACATATAACCAACTTTTAACTAAATATAACCTTCTTCCACTTAAACTTAGACGAATACAATTAGATGTAATGTTTTTACATGATATATTAACAGGTAGATATGACTGTATTGAAATTAACAATAAATTACACTTCAGAGTACCCTTTCGACCTCATCAACGAAGAAAATGCAATCTTTTTGTTACACCTACGAATAGAACAAATGCAGGAGAACGTGCACCTATGCATAGAATTATAAATAGTTTCAACCGACATTGTAACTCTATGGATATATTTAATAAAAACATAAATTTTAAAAAGCAGTTACTTAAAACAATATGTGTTTCGGATAGTTAATACATCATATTATGTCTAATGTAACTATAGTTGTATTTATCTTAATGTTTTTTTTTTGTTTTTTTTTATATATATATATATTTTTTGTCATAGGTAATATCCATTTTTCTATACTTGACATAAATCGTAACATTCCCAATATATTTACACGGTTTAATATAATAAATATGGACAAAAATAATTAAATATAGATAAAAACGAGCATAATTAAATTATTTAGAACTAATTAAAAATTGTAATAATTAAAATTCTTACTGAAATTCAAAGAAATGCTTTTTACTTTATATCAAGTATAAAAAAAAACGGATTATGTTTGTATGTTTGTAGTATTAGTTATAAGTTAGTGTTCCGTTATTTTATGTTTTTATATTGTATATAATATAAGACACTACTCTCTCATTTTGTAAAAAAAAAAATAATAAGTAAACTGTGGTAAGCGATGCTGGTGGCATAATTGTTTACATAATTATCACTTATATTAATCAAAAAATATTGTATGTGTCCACTGTTTGTCTACCCAAATAAATAAAAAAAAAAAAAAAAAAAAAAGTTTAACAATGTGGCATTGGCAATGCGTCTCAAAGTTAATGTCGCCTCTGCAGTCTGCTTGTCTTAAAATAGGGTTTTTGGCAAGCGATGGCCAAGTAGGCAGTTATAAATTTAGCTAAAGTAAATAATATTTTAACGGATAGGTGATAAATGTTTAACTAAATATTCACACCTGTGCATTGTAAACGCGAGAGCGATCGGGATGCGTAGGAGGTAAACCTTTCAGACACCAAATATTATTATAAACGCCCGTTATGTTTAACACAATAAGTTTGTTGGTTTTTTACGTGTTTTGAGGATCACTTCATTGTCCGTCTGTTAAAACCCTTTTCTCAGGAATGTGGATCAAGATAAAGTTGAAATTAATATCTATCAATAATCAGGACCGCGGCCCTTAGAAAATAAGATATGGCTACATTAACGTGGTTACTCACAAAATTATAAGGTACTTCTTTATGATATAGAATCATGACGTTTATGAAGCAAAGCTCGCATCGCACCATAAATAAAGGAAAAAAATTTAAAACTGTTTTCTAGTTACATTACAAAATATATAACTTTTTTTTTTACGTCCTTTTTTCTCAGAAACACGTGAAGGTATCAAGTTGAAATTAATATCAAATACACAAACTTCTAAATAAGCAATCCATAAATACGGTCGTTTATACTGTGTTTTATACGCAGACCGATGCGTTGGTCTGACCAGATCCGCAACACACTCGGTCTACGATACACTCCGAGTAGCTGGAGTCATGGATGGAGAAGGTCTCGACCTCCAGACATAAGAAAAAACGACTGAAGGAGGAGGTTATATACAGTGTGGCCACCAATAGTTACGTTTCAGCAAGATCGGACGCGTTGCCTAGTAACGATTGTTGATGGCACGCGACGATTTGCATTTTTGTTTCTGACAACTTGTAATTTTTTTTAATGTTTTTTAATATTCATTTTGTAAAGTATTATAAATATGTCAATTTATTGTAAATTTAAGCTGTACATAGAAAGCTGGTAAGAAGCAATGTGTTTCAGCACACGGTAAGAAAATAATCCAAAAACCATAAATATTTTATTTCAGTTGGTAAACTTACTGGGATTTTGTTTTTTGTTTGTTGATTGTATGTTAACAACAGTTTTCCTACGGCAAAGTTATGTTTGCCTCTTAATACCAATTGTACGGAATCCTCAGTGCGCGAGTTCCACACTTGCACTTGGATGTTTATAATAGGTACTTTCTTAATCTTAAATAGTAAAAATGTGCAGCTTTATTAAGAGAAGTCGATCGCGGCTTCTTATCACAGAAGTACAGAGGAGAGCAGACTAATTTCTTCATTTCAAACGTTTCGCGTAGAAAAATGTCAGAATAAGTGCAGATTTGTGTGTTGTCGCGTAGTTTATAGATGAAGTAAATGCTACGACCAAACGTTTGTCATTTTACCTTGTTTAGACATGCAAAATCGTTATTTCTTTAAAGGCTAATCTTAAATAAAAATCATAAAGCCCAGGATATCAGGATAGCCATACCAATATTTTTCGATGAATTTTGTCATTTATTACTCTAGCCGTCTAGCGCAAAGTAAAATTTCAAAATATTCATAGTGGAATAAAGCAGCAACTTCATTTACTTCATTTCAAAAACAAGCCGAAGTGTAAAATCTGTGTTTCTCCATATTAATACCTGAAATTTATCCTTCAGCAATTGTGTAAAGATTATTGAAAATATTGAACACGTTGTTTACTACAATTACCTATTATTGAAAATAAACTTTCTAACAGATCTCATTTTATACATATTATTATGAACCGAAAATATCTTTGGAAAACAATGAAGCATATGGGTATAAGTTGATGTCATCGCTACTGTAAAATTACGAGACGTAAGTACGTGTGCTATTTGCTCAGCTGCGGCCTTCAGAGGTCGTTCTGTCGCTTACATTGTTACATACTTTTGATTTCGGCTTTCACTAATACTCCGTATCGACCTGGGAAACCTTTGGTTAAGTAACGCGTACGAGATAAACGCATTACATTGTATATCCAATAAGTTTCGCAAGTGTTGTCGTCAGTTGCACTCGAAAGTGTGTTTAAAGACGAGGCTGATGTTGCCGAAATCATATTATTGATATGTGACAATTTTTTAACTTGTTAAAATTTTAAACGCGTACCGCTATCGTTTAACCGTATTACAAACGTTGTATCTGAATATCTACATTAAATAGGTTAATTCTATACCCATATTATCAGTAATCAATATTTACTTTGCTACTCAATATTGCAAATATCATTTTTGCCTTCACTTATCAGCCGATGAATTTACATGGGCGGGTTAACCGTACCGACATTTATATATACTAGTTGAACGGAAAATGTTGTTTTGCCATATAAATTTGAAAAAATTAGGGTGTGCCACCCTTATCACTTAGGGGTATCAAAATTAGATGTTGACTTATTCTCAGACCTACCCGATGTGCACACAAAATTTCATAAAAATCGGTCGAATCTTTTCGGAGGAGTTGGACAACAAACACCGCGACACGAGAATTTTATATATTAGAGAATAAAATTGAGTTATTTGGACTATATTGTTAACTACTATAATATATAATAGTCATTGATTATTAATTTTTTCTTATGATATTTTAAATTACATGAAAATGTTCCACGACTTCTGTGAGAGCTCTAAATGCATAGATTTCTAATGCCCTATTACCCCATTTTCTACTACTTTTTTTTCAACACGGTCGCGGCTGCACCTTACTACAAATGAGCTATTATTAGGTGAAACATTTACTTTTAAAAGATTACAGAATGAAGATTTTGAAACTTGATACTATATCTTTTGTTCACCTAACAAATTCAACATTATGGCACAGTCTAAGCGACAGTTTCAGTTTGATTCTATCCCTGAGTTGGTCTAGATACTACAATATGTTATAATTATTATGAAAAATATGTAGATAGAAAAGCATAAATCGGAATTAATCAATTAATGAAGAAACCCAGCAAAGGCGATTCAATTTTAAAGTTTTAATATTGCAATGTAACACATTCGGACGGAAGTAGGTATAAAATGATTATGAACTACCAACTACTTATAGAAATACTTTTATTCTCTTGTGGGTATTTTAAATATTCTGGAGACGACATTATCATGACCTCGTATTATTTCTGTAAACGTGGGCGGTAACGTAAACTTGGCACGTCACCGCACGTCCGCCGCAAGAGCAACTTTCTGTGTAATCTCTCCAGAATTTTGTGTAGATGTTACAGCATTAAGTTGGAGAACAAATTACATAACACTACGATAATGTCATTAACCCCCAAAACGCAATATAGAACCTTGACGGGCAGATATAGAATGGTTGCGAAATACGAAACAGTTGGCGGGAAGCCATGCGACGATATTGATGTCCCTCGACTGAATACCTCATTGATAAAACGACTGAAAGTGTCGTCGAGCCCATAGATAATGATCCCAAGATAACGCTATAATTGAATAATAAACATTCTTTTTACTACATTACTATTATACATGCATGTGATATCGTACACCATGTGGTAGCACTTTATATCAGATTTGAAACATTTAAAAGAAACCACTTCGGTACCAATTTAACACTACATTTAACTAGACTTTATAAAATAATATGAATTATTTAAATAATTAATAAAACAGGCCAAGTGCCAGTAGAACGGTTCCGTACCAATACTTAGCAAAATAACTTGTTTTTGAAGTAGCACGACCCACTATTGGTTGTGATTATCGAGCAAAAACAGCATTAAAATCACTTTTGTTGTATGAGCCCCCCCCCTTAAATATTTATTTTAATATGTTTTAGTATTTGTTGTTATAGGGACAACAGAAATACATCTTTTGTGAAAAGCTATCAGGCTCGTGAGACACAGCTTGGTGACAGACAGACAGCGGAGTCTTAGTAACAGGGTCCTGTTTTTACCCCTTGGGTACGGAATACTAAAAAGCAAATTGAATTCTATAATTCCATTTCTTCTACAATTGCTAATATTTTTTGTATAAACTGAACCCTTTTTATATATCTCCCGTATATCGCACCCATTTAATTAAAAGCCATATGTTTACCTAACTGTTGGAAGGTCTTTTTCTTTGAACCACCGTTTTACAATGGTGTGAAATTACACAAATAATTAGGGGTGAACTAGCGACACGCCCCAAATTCGCACGGGTACATTTTACTAATAAACACCATACAGTCTTTTTTTATGAATTGTTAGAGATGCCACGAAGATTCGGCAAATATTCGGTATTCGGCCTATTCGGTCATTTTACCGAATAGTAAATCACGTTAAAAAAGAATGCATAATATTACTCACAACCAACGTTAACGTATTCATGCTTAAAATCTACTAGTGGTAAGATTTTAAGAATTAAAAGAAATTTTTTAGCATTTGTTGATAGCAAACGATTAAACTTTTCCTCATAAATTATACCTGGTACCGCAAATAGCCGCTCACTACTCTCGCACACTACTACCGGGAGATGATAAATAAATCTTAGTAAATTCTGCTTAAGATATTGTTTTGCGTTTGCCAACCACCACTTACATATACCTAAGGGTTTGCTGTCCTATCAACAAACAAAAATGTCCACGACGCATCGTTATTACACGTACTCGTACTTTAGTAAAACACTTGCGAAAGATTCTATGTGTTGCCGAATATTCGTACTATTCTCATCATATTGCATTTCTAATTTAAATGTTAGAAGCTTTAAATTAGATAAACATATTATGACTATGAATTATTTACATAATTTACATAATTTAAAGATACATAATATACGGAGTAATATCGTGAACCAAATAAGGGTCGGGTGTTTTTATATACTTATAGCGCTTTAATTTATATTTAACTACAACTTAGAGCATGATATTTGTTAATCAATTATTCAAACTAGTCATTCAATATCAGTATTAAAGTGCCTACTTGAATTGTTTTGGTCATGGTTATAATACTTTAAGTATGCAAATCATACAATATGTCATAAACATAGTATTGTTCCAGACCAAGAGTTGGCTTACGACCTAAAAATGAACAAAACGGATGTGCACGATTGATCTCTGCGCTATATTGGCATGTTTATGAATGGCACGTTCACCCGGGTTTCAATGTACCTATTCAATTTACCCACTGCCTTCGTCTTGCATTTGTGTTGCTAACAAATTGTACGGAATGAGTTTAGTTACGAATGAACACTTTGAAGTTGGTACAACTACAATTTTTATTAATGTAAATGCTTGGAATCTAAGTGACGTTGACTCTCAAGTTAAATGATTTGTATAACAGACTATGTAAACATGGTTTTTTGAAAAGAGCGACTGTTGAGTTTCTGGCCGGCTCTTCTCAACAGAAAACTGCTTTCCGAGCTGGTGGTAGCTTCAGACAAACTAACTGACCGACAAATTTTTGACGTTTCAAAAGTACTTTTAAAAAAGTCTAATTGAAATAAACAATTTTGATTTGATTTGCAACAGTTTAATATAAAAAATACTATACAATACTGAGACACACTTATAATAATCATGATTGATTAGACCATAATTTAAAGCTAAAAAAACTACACTTCTGATATTCGTCAAAAAAGAAAAAGTACCTATGTCATTCAATTGTCACGATTATAATTGAGGAATATAATTAATTTTTAAAACATCAAAAATTCTTACTAATAAATGCAAAAATAACTATCTGTATGTTTGTCGTGCTTTTACGCCAAAACTAAGGAACAGATTTAAATAAAATTGTGTATACAGATAGACTAGAGCCTGCGAAAGGACAAGGCTACTTTTTAATGCGAAAAAAGAGTTGGCTGTAAGGGGGGTTTCAAAAGTTGTATGGAACTTATTTGTAAAATAATCAGCCTAAATAATTAAAAACGCTTCTCAAAGACACTATTCCACGCGGACGAAATCGCGGGCACAACTAGTATGTAACAACAAAGGGAACCTACACAAAACATAAAGTTTGATATAGTTATGAGTAATCTCAACCCTGACAGGAGTCGAGGCGACATGTGATTCAGCGAACGAAGCTAACAACGTTAAATAATCATATAAAATATCCTTTGACCTATTCTATATGTACATTAACTCAATTCCTATAGCAACCGCTTAGTTGAACCAAAAACAACAACTTGATTCTTCATCATCGAAGTTGATCATGAAAAAGGGTCCAACAATGTTAAGATTATTAAAACATGCGTCATTACATGTTAATGTAAGATTTCTTTTGTACGCAGTCCAAGTTCTCAGAAGTGATCTAACAACACACATCGAAACATATACCGCTTCCTCAAACAGAAAACACGTTTGCTTGATGTTTTGTTAGTGATTAGAAGCAATAAATAAATTCGTTATTCAAATGAGTCATACATACACATGCTAGCCACTAATAGCTAGAAAATAATACTTTATTATCTATATAAACCTCTACTGCTATCTATATTGCTGACGATAATAATATGATAAGAGGATCAATAATATTATTTCTTTCTGACGGATTCATCATGGAGCAGTGGAAATAGATTTTCATAGAAAGTCAATAAAAATTAGAAGATACATAATAGCTGTGCCGACTTCGTCCGCGTGGAATAGTGTGTTCTCATTCCCTATTTCCTATTGTTATTTTACACCCTTGAGGGTACAACTTTTATGAATCAAAAGCCTAAAAAATAAGTTTCAAGCTTCTAGCTATAAAAATTACGATACTTTTTTCGCATTAAAAACTAGCCTATGTTCTTTCTCAGGGGCTAGACTATCTGTTTAGCAAATTTCATTTAAATCGATTCAGTAGTTTTAGCGTGACTGAACGACAGACAGTTACTTTCGAATTTATAATATTAGTAAAGATATAAGAAAACTTATTTATATGAAGGATCTTTATAACATCAGTTTTCCGTGTAGTTGTATGTTCGTACTCACATTATGCTAAAATTATTATACTAAGTACATTTTATTTTATACCAAGACTGTATATAATCTCTGCTCTGATAGATTTGAGTCAGTTGTCAAACGGAGCTCGCCTGTTGACGATCATGTCTGTTACTAGGCGATATTGGTCACATGTAGATCACGTCAGAAGTAGGATAAAGAACTCGCCCTACAAGCCCGCAACTTCAAGTTAAAGGTTTTATTGCCTGATGGAATTGCTATATAAATCAAAAAATTAACAATCAATAGAGAGAAAGGAATAGTTTAAAATAATTTTATTTTTAAGCAAATATGAGCATCTCTCAACAACAGGTTAAATATTCCGCGTACATTGCGCGTCATTAAAACTGCACATGTTTATTTATATGTATAAGGAAAACACAAGGTTACCTCATGACTTACAGTTACGTGTAATAAAATATATCCGGCTAAAAACTAGGCTAACATCGTTAATAATGATCATGTAGACATCATCTTCATTAGTTCAAAATGCAGTAGATTGTAAACTGCTTTTATCTTAAGTCAACTGGAGATTTTTTGACAATTAAATAACAATTAGATTGAAAGGAACATTAGTTTTTTAAGCAGGTTTGTTTGAAGAATAAGGAGTTTATTTGCATCAAATGACCGAAAAGGAAAATTTAAGATTCAATAAAACCCTTGATTAAAATAATAGGTCAAGTTCCTTAGATTTTTCTATTTTTATATCTTAATTCGTATATACATATGTTTAGACATAATATACTTTTGTTTACAGATACTTATTACGTCGGTAAACCACAACATCAGCGTCTCATCCATTAGTATAAATATATTTTATTTATTGTACGTTATCTTAAGACTGCATACAATCCCTACTAATATAATAAATGCGAAAACAACTCTGTTGAACCGATTTATATGAAATTTGGTTCAACAGAACATAGGCTACTTTTTAATGCGAAAAAAGGCTGTAAGTGGTTGAAAGGGGGAATGTAAAGTTGTATGGAAGTTTTGTCATTTTTAGAGCTAGAAGCTTAAAACTTATTTTTTAGGCTGTTAAATGGATATAAATAAATATGGCATTCAAAGTTTGTAAAAGTTTTACACTCAAGGGTGAAAATAACAACCACGCGGACGATATCGCGTACACAGCTAGTTTACCATATAATACAATATTATATAAAGCAGATCTAACTACGTAATAAGACTATCAATAAATTACCATATAAATAAATCTTATTTACACATCTGCATCTTTTACATTCAGTTGTTTTGACATAGGGACAAGTATTAATTAGAATCGACAATCACATTGCTTTCTGAGTATCATTTACTTGAAATAAACGAACGTAAGGAAATATGGTTATTTAAATTCGTTACCGCTTGAATAAACTTTTCTCAATAGGTATGCATCGCAAGTTAAAAGGGCTCGCAAGTATGAACATTTTAAAATTCTCCTTAGTATTGGGCCATTGCACTCTGCTTGGGACTCGTCTAACCGGCCCACTATCAGTCCGCGGTACGACTCATCGCGCCAACCCTTGGCCAATGTGGGATATCACAAATCGGAACTGCAGGCCTTACCGCGCTATATTCAAATCAACAATCATGAATACTAGTGACGGTTGTAACCAATCAACATTTACTATCTATAATTATATTAATACGTGAAGCAAATACTTTGTACCATTTTTACGAAAATTGCGCGGACGGGGAAGTATGAAATTTCCAACACTTACAATTTATATAGAGAAGGAGTGCAGAATACTATATTTTTTTAAATTATGAATAAAAAATACATTAAATCAATGGAAAAAACATTACACACACTACCATTTATTTGAAAAACAATTAAGTAATGCTTATTATTTTTAGGAACGTTGTCAATAATTAACCTACTAAAGACAAGGCTATACGGTGTAATACCTTTGCCTTTTCCATTAAGGAATAAAAACAGAGAAAAAAGGTACGCTCCTTTTTATCCGACTAATACTAGTGGACTAAATTCTAACCCATTATATTAATTTAATATGTAATTAAAAAAACATCAAGTTTCATCTATATAATAAACTCTTAGTTTAAAGTTTATTTTAAATAACGTGGTGATATTAATATTTTCTTTCGTAATTCCCAATTAGTTTAGTTTCAATTCGTTGCCAACTCAAAAATTTTATCATAAATCAGTAAACCACAGAATTCGCTGCCCACTACACTACGCCGAACAAAACAACTGCTTATGCAATGGTCCAGATCGCAAAACCAGCTCTAGTTCCCAATAAGAATATTTAGATTGCCTATTGTTGCTGTCTTATAACCCAATACATAAATTATTATCGTCTTACTCTGACAAATTACGCCTTGTTGTTTTAAAAATTAAACGCTTCACGTAGATTCTTTACAATTACTAAATTAAGATAATTTGCATAGATTTACGAATTTCCGATTTATTACCAACAGACGATAACTTATTTTTAACTAAAATTAAAGGTTTTTTTTAAACTATAACTATGTATATATTGAGATAAAAAAAATATTATTAAATTATTTTAATCGCATATCACTGTCATGTTTACGTAATGGTATTTATACAACCTCATTCCTTATCCAATTTCCTTAACATTTAGTCCAAACATTCCCAATTTAGCACGTTACCAGCGATATCGATTCTAAGAAATAGCTGTTTATTTTAAAACTGCGAAGCGGTAACATAATATTAGTGGATTGATTGCATCCTAGATAATTCGCCAAGGATACTCACTTCGGCAAGGAATTCTCGTCAATTAGGAAAGTTTCTTCACTCAGCACTGTCAATCACTGGTTCAAAACACGGCGCGCGATCTTTTCCAAATAGGATCGCCGTCGCGGTATATATTTAGAGCGGTAATACGACACCGGCCGCGGGCGTTGGTCGTTCGGTCGTGGATCTGAGGCGAGCGTCAGCGCGCGAGTGCAAATCGTCATCGACGATTTGTGGCGCTGTTTCCCCTCCACCCCTCTATCTTTCGCCTTCCATCTCCCTCTCCGCCGGCGACCTCCTGCAGGCCCGCAGGGCGCGTCCGCGCAGCCTCCGAGGACGATACCCTCGAAGCGCACATCCCTTTGTATAGTTTAGCACAAAGTATCGAGCACGATGCGATATTGATTAAGACTCAAGTCTCCCAACACAGCTTTAAATATTTGCTTCGTCATTACAGTATTATTTTACTTTATCACATACCTACAGTAAAGCTTAAGGAAAAATCGATTTTAAGGGAAAATATTACAATTAATTATTATCACTATAACTACTTCATTATTCATTATATGGTTTTAAATTTTAATAAACTAATATTTCTGTCAAATACATATATCACACGAGTAAAAGAGAAACAGAAAGTAATTGTAACAGATAGAATGTTGACTAAAACAGCTAAGACTAAAACTTCCTCCTAACATATCTGCCATTGAAACTCCTACAATGTTCAGCAGTAACAACACGTTTTCGCGTATTATTTCAACCAATCCAAAAAATCAAAATAAATATTGTAACAGCTACTCAATCAGTAAAAACAGTCTAATTAATTTTGCAATTGTCTGCTTTTCGAAACCTTCATAGTACAACTCTATTTCGGGAATTGATTGTCCCTGCGGGTCCAGAACTTGGAAACGCATTTGAACAACCATAATATTCAAACCATATTTTTTGAGTGGATAAGAGTGCAATATGTAATCACTTGTATTTTTGTTTCAATATTATTCTTATGAATTGTCTGTAACATAAAAAAAAATAATATAAAAATGGCGTACTATGACTATTATGCTCATTACATTTGTTTAATAGTATGTAGTTGCGGTAATAGATAATTATTTAATAAACATGTATTTTAAACGTGTTCTATCTTAAAAACTTTAAAACATAATACAACCTCAGACCATTATAGTAGTTATGATAAAATTCATACCACTTTAGTGACTTCCTGGTGGCGTAGATGATACAGATCGCATCATATTTACCAGACTGCTTCTGAAGAAACCTATTGTTGTGTAACAAGCAAGTAATGAAAAATAGTGAAATATGTTATAAGCATACTTGTTTCCAGTTTTTTTCAACACAATGATCATTAGGAAAATGTAATTGACAACTCGCTTCACTGAGGAAAACTGATTTTTCCTATAGCGTTATTTAATAAAAGTGCATAGTGTAGTTTAATCAAAAACTGAACTAAATACAGCTGCGATAAAATAACAAATAATGTTTAAAAAAAAATGAAAGAATGAAAGAAATGACACCTCAAACATATTTATTCATTCTTTACTTACAAGGCCTATAGCAGTTATCTTTCTCGATGTCTACATTTGATAACTCACGACTTTATTAAAAGAGACCATTTACTATCGGATTCCCTTTTTATCTTCTCTTCTTTCTTGATAAATTGTTCTTATGTAACAAGATAAAATCTGAATTCAGTGCTAAAGATACTACAGAGTTCAAAATAAATTAAAACAATAAAGTTGTTTGTAAAAGTTGCTATATTCACCCTCTTTCATAACATTAAATCGTGTACACCACATTAAAAACTCTATAAAAATAATTTAATTTATAAATTACTCCTCCTCCACCTCGTCGTCTGTGGCGAACTCGCTCTCACTTGCGCCCTGCGAATTATATTTTAATATATTATTACAATTCATAAACTATAATAAGAATGCACTATTATTTATACAACTGTTGTATAATAAGGGGTATTAAAACATGAATGTGGGTTTATCACACGAGGTGAAGCAGAGTGCGATAAAATAATCACATGAGTGTTTTAAAACCTAATTATCAATAGCTGCATACAAGAATTTATGTACACCCATAATTAAATCCTCTATTAAAGATTCTGAAACAGTTAGCTTACTGCTAACATTAAAACAGCCACTCCTAGTAACTTAAACATCATCTATTAATGAGTATATACAAATAAACTAAGTATTGATGAAAGAATTATTTGTTGTAGTTGTAATGAACATTATGTATAGTGCAATTATTAAAATTCACTTTAATATGTTCTTTAATGTTGGAAGGTAATCGCTCATTTTTTTTAAACAAAACAAATATCAAAGAAAAATGGCGGGGATTCAATTAACATATTTTTTACGGCGCACGACGTTCTAGAAACTAGATAGTAAAACGCCTGTTCTTTTTTTGAAATTCATACAGAAACCACGTATCGAGCTGTAAGAATGTGGCTGTATGTTGAGTAAACCCTTTGCGCAGAAGGAATTTGAGTGTTATTATGAAATTCAGTACAACATTATATCATCCGTTTGGATAATGTAATGGTTATTAAGACATTGGTTGTTTTAATGTTGGCAATAAGCTGTTTGCAGAATCTTTTATAGAGGATTTAAAGTATGGGAGTAGACACATTACATTCATCTACACTATTATATAAAGAGGAAAGATTTGATTGTTTGTAAGTTTGTATATTTGTATGTTTGTTTGTTGCGAATAGGCTCGAAAAGTACTGAACCGATTTTGAAAATTCTTTCACCGATAGGAAGATACATCCTTTTCGGGTATATGTTACCCGAAAAGGATGTAGCTTCCTATCTAGGCTATGTGGTGTTGCCATAAATACTCTTATTAAAAAGATATGGCCATTTAAGTGCCATAAGGTGGTCATTTTGTAAATTGAAGGTTTTCTCAGGAACTACAAATCCGATTTTTAAAAAAATTTCACTGATAGAAAACTACACTATTCGTGAGTGACAAAAGTGATTTAGTGTTGCCATATACATTTTTTAATTAATAGAATATGGTCATTTTGTTGCTACTAATCCGATTTTAAAAATTCTTTCACTGAGAGAAGTCTATAGTTTTTCCGTCTCTTCCTCTTATAATACTAACAGTGTCTCTCATCCTCTCTCTCTTTTTTCTCTGTTTAATTTTTATTTTTATCTGTTCAGAATAATCAGTCTTCTTTCACTATCATTCTTTCGATTATCAATCTCTCTCTCTTTATTCAATTTTATTTTTGCTCTGCTCTCTTTTATCATCTGTCGCTTTTCTTTTATTTTTGTTTCTATTATTTTCTTTTTATAACTTTTTTTTACTCTCTCTCTTTTTTCAAATAATGAACAGCTACACAATTGCACAGTGACAATTTAGGGACGTCAATTATAATATTGCTTTAAATACCCGGAGCGAAGCGATTGCAGCCCGCTAGTTATAATATAAATAGATTTTTCATCTATAAAAAATTGAGTTGTCCCTGAGCTGAGCTTTATGGAATTACTAGCTAAACTCTTTACTCGCTTCTCTACGATAAATTAAGATTATTTTGTAACATTTCCTCCCAGTGTGTAATTTTGAAAAAAAAAAGAGTTTGTTATTCTTATATTCTACGTTATATAAGAATAGTAATTTGTTGACAGGACAAACCTCATCGTTATTCTCCTCATCAGACTCGCTAAGATCCCACTGCGGGTGGTCAGCGGGCACTGCGGCCGCGCCTTTCACATCTAATTTCATCTCCTGTTCTTGTTCCAATTTTATATACGAATCTGTTTATACAGTCAAAAAACAATACTATATTAATAACTTATTACATAATAAATGGTCTAAATTATTGACAATAACATTTCAAGACATGAAATTCTTCGTTTTATGCAAGTTTAAGATATTAATAGTTCTATTCGCCATTACTTTACACACAATACTACCGTATAACAGTTGTGCAACTATCTGTAATATCAAACGTATTTCCATCAGTTGTTCAACTTTCAAAATCATGACGTTATCCAAATCAATGCTGTCAAAATGTAACTAACAATAGTTATCTTAACATATATATGTTACCGTAAAATTTACCATTAGATTATAATATGTCTCGCGATATTGTAAACTGTCGAAAGATTGTGAATCGTAACATACTGCTGACAGATAGATTATAAACTATATGCAGCATATATGCTGTATATAATTACGTTTGAAAGGTTCACAACATTACATAAGTACCAATGTAACGTAAGGCGTGGGGATAGATAGATATTTTCCAATGAGAAGCTTGTGAAGGACAAAGAGAGGAACCTACATTCTTATTTCTATATTGGAAATCGAACCCTTCGCTTCGGTTTTGAGTATTTAAGGTAAAATTATAATCCATATAATAAATTGTTACAAAATGTCAATCTATAATATTTACATATTAAATACAACAATAAAGTTAAAAAAAATAGAAATTTCATATCTCAAACATTTTTACCTAGAAGCAACTACGATTTTATTTTCAATATATTTAATCATTGTACTTAACTGAATAGTTGAGGACGATAACAATAATTTAAGTATTACCGGAGCGTAAACAGCACGTAAAGGAGTAGAGGCCTGGCCAGCGCGGCGCCGTGAAGCGCAGCTGCAGCTCGTGCGTGTGAACCAGAGCGGTCACGTGCGCAGGCGCCGTCAGCAACGTGTTCGATTTGCGGTCGCAGATGTAACACCACCAGTATTCCTGCTTTTCCTGTTATTACATATAGATTATTTTAAATTATTTCATTACATTGATAAAATTGTATTTTTACATAAATGTCATTGTTTTGCACTTACCAATGGGAAATAGGGGCAATGTACTGGATGAGAGCTTTTGGAGCGTCCTTCAAGGCGTTCCCGTTTCTGCAAGCGCTTTTGGAACTTGTCCCACTGGTCATCATCGTCCTCTGCGTCGGGCGAAGACTTGTCGCGCGATTCGTCCCCTGATCCCCCACTGTAAGAGCTCTCATCAGAGCTGCCTTCGTCTTCGTCATTTTCCTCTACAAATAATAATAAAAGTAGAATCAGCCTATGCTTCAACAACTTGATCGTAAGATACTAAATTCAAATCATCTATAAATGTTGAAAACAAAATGATAACATGGAAAGCCACTAACATTTTTAATATTGTAGCTCACTCACCCTCGTCATCTTTTTTCTTTGGTTCCTTTTCTTTCGATTTAGTCTCAGTGGGCGCGACTGGTGGCGTAGCGGGCGCTGGGGTTACTTTGACCAGTTTAGGCGCAGGTTTTTTCTGGTTCTTTTTGGACGGCGCTTTCTTCTGCTTCATCCACACTGGTCGTTTTTGTGTTTCCTTTTTATCATTTTTCTCATTCTCTGGTTTTTCTCCATTTTCTCCAACCTCGTCATCATCTCTAATGGATACCAATAATAAACTTAATAGTGACATTCAAATCTAATCCACATAAGTATTTAAAACATAAGTAACAGGATTTACAACTAAATAAGAAATAAATAATTTACTTGATAGTGTTTTTCTCTTTAATACTCGTATCTCCAAAAAGCTCTTTCATGTTAGTTCTGCGAAGAAACACGGTCACTGTCACAATGGCGCCTGCCGTCACTACCGTGGAGTTTTCATCGTCAATCACTAAAAGCACACAAATCACATTGCACAAAATAACTTAAGGATC
Source organism: Limenitis camilla (assembly GCA_905147385.1). Taxonomy (NCBI): domain Eukaryota; kingdom Metazoa; phylum Arthropoda; class Insecta; order Lepidoptera; family Nymphalidae; genus Limenitis; species Limenitis camilla. The sequence goes on along the minus strand of LR990230.1, from coordinate 9,360,602 downwards.
ATTATTTCATTGGAAATAAGTCTCTCCATTTTACATATCTTTTTTAAAAACGAACACTAAAATATTTTTTGGCTATTTGGCTTAAGAAATTAATAAGTATATTAAATTTATTTATTTTTAGTTAAGCTTAATCAATTTATCTTGTTAATTTTGATTAAATTCAATTTGAAATCAATATGTATGTGTGTTTAAAAATTGCTATGGTTTAATAATAACATCATTCATACCCTCAGTATTAACTTGAAAATGTATATACGGCATGTTCCCAAGCACTTTCATGACATCCTCATACTGTGTATCATTTAAAAATCTCAGGACTTGTCTTCTCTCATCACCAGACAGCTGAGCCAGTTGCAACAACGACTTCACTGGTTTCTTACGGTTCACGAAATATTTTAAATGATCATCAGTTATATATGGCAGTTGAAGTAAGGGAGATTTTTTGTCCCAAAGACCTTGGACTATCATTGGAGATAACTTCATGCAATTTTCGATTGTGCCAATAGTTGGTAAACGCGGGACTGAAATAAAATATATCTAGTTTTATCTCAGGAAGATGGAAATGTATAAAATTGGTATCAATTTTCAGATTTCCTAACCCAAAATAGAATGCATCAGAGTTTGATAAGCTCTCTGTAGAGCAGGAGTCCCAAAATCTGTAAACCACTTGCCATACTTTTCACTTGTGGTTATCTTTTCTACAAGCCTATCAATGGAAAGTTAGGATTCCGTCACAACCATGCTTAAATGAAATACATCATAGGGCACCCTCTTTTTTACATTGTGGACTGTAAAACTTTTGGTTTTGATACAGACTACTTTGCGAATTAGTGCTGTAGAGTATTTATCAACAATTCTATTTAAATTAAGATACAGACAAACACTGTTCAAAGTTTCATGCTAAGTTGTATAGTTATCAGTTTCTCTTTAGATAGTTAGACATACTAGAAATAGAACTAAAAGAACTTACTTCTTCTAGCATAAGCTAAAGCAATTAACTGATTAACACAGTTGACCATTTCTACAATCAGATCTGGGCATCGAGACACAATGTACCGGCGGTCCACCTCCAATGTATCCTGCGGCAGACGCATCCGAAGCAGATGAGCGTGTAACAGTGCACGAGCTTTTATACTGTACGGACGACATAGCGGCTGCTCTTTATTCTTCTCACCCAAGTTTGGTAACTCACGAAGAAGCTGTAATTTTATTTAAAATATATAGTCCATTAGCGGATTCTAAACATTCAGGATATTTCTATAGCAATGATCAAATCAAAACAAAAAGTATTAAAAAAAACCGTTAGTGTAACAGAAGGCTATTATACTATTGAAAACTATGGAAAATTTTTTGAGAAATAGGTGTGGCTTCAATCCTCAGTTATTGCACTGCTGATGTGAATAACTCCTTCATAAGTAATTCTATAATGAAATGAGATTCAAAATCCTACTAGTCAAGAAAATAATAATAGCAGCCAAAACAAAAAAAAGCTCAGTACACTTTGTGCTACTATTGAAAACACTTATTGCATGACAAGTTGTTTAGAATTAATAATATGGATTTTTTGTTACGCTTTGCCAAATAATAAATTTATTATAAAGTTCAATTAAAAAATTTGCAATGAAAAGAAAAAAATTCATGACTAGTAACAGTAGAAAAATAACAAATAGAAAAGATTTGATTAAAGAGAGAGAGTAAACTATTGAAACTGTTTTGATATTTCTAAATCCTTTTTGACACTTTATTAGGACTCCAAAAATTAGAAGAAGTAATGTATAAAATCAGCACTGAATATGGTATAAATATTAATTGCAAGAAGACCAAATATATGATCATTGTTTGAATACCAGATCCTACTTCCTCCATTGTGATCAAAAACTTTAGTATAGACAGGGTAAATCAATTTAACTATATAATTGGGTACAATGGTTAACGATCGAGTAGATTACACTATTGAGATCCGGAGTAGAATTGAACAAGCCTGTGCAGCTTTCAACAAAATGGATACGATACTTTGTGATCTCAGTCAGTGTGTGATTATCTCAGTCTTTCTCTACGCATAAGAGTCGCATGCTGTTACTTTTTCTCCATTCTTCTGCAAGGCATAGAAAGCTTTACACTTACAGAAAACCTGTGCAAAAAGACTAAGGGTTTTGAAATGTTGGTGTACAGAAGAAAGTTGAGAATATCGTGGGTTGAGCGTATGAAGAACATGACGGTACTGCAAAGATTGGGAAAAATCTCGAAGTCCTAAAAACAATAAAGGTGCGGAAGCTGGAGTACTTTGACCATACTATGAGAAATAACAAATACAACCTCCTTCACCTCATAATACAAGAAAAGAAAGAAAAGAACATCCTGGCTTAAAAATCTACACCAATGGTCGGGAAGAATACTCACTCCTTGTTCCGAGCAGCAGCTTCCTAAATACAACTGGCCTTAACAATTGCCAACCTACGATAGGAGAACAACAATCCTTAATAAATAGCGATAATAAAATCTACTTAACAGATCTGTAAAAAGACTTTAGATGGAATAAAGTGCAGACAAAGTATTAAAAAAACTATTATTATATATATTGGAGAAACTAATGGGGAAAGTTAGATTGTAGAATCGGGTATATCAAAAGCTGTTTTCTCTTAATGATCTCTTACAAGTCTGACAGGAACCCAAGCAGCTCTTTGGACTTGCGAACAAATATGTGAACACACCTCCACTGTGTTGATTTTCTGTTTAAGCATAAGATTTGGCTTGAATAAGACAGCTAACACAAGGCTAACCTACCATGCCATGGCCATAACCATATGGCAACTACATTGTAAGACACTTAAACATCAACATGAGCTTAACTGGAGACACCTATCAGCAGCAACAAAACTACACACTACACATGCATGCATTCCTACGTTACTACTCCAGATAATCTCCACTCCATGAGACCACGGTTTAGACTAAGTTCTAGTACTTCGGTAAAGAGTATTTTAAGCACTGTAATCCCTTTGTTTACAGTGCTTAAAATACCCATCCACAGGTGGTATAATAGTAAGCAACTAATAGAAAACGCTAGCCAATAAGAGGTTAAAAACGATGAAAGTGATTATTATTCAACCCTATCACTGTAGATGACATATTAATATTAATAAATAAAAATATTTTTAATATTTAAAAAAAATTATGAAAAATTTTATTACACAGCAGTATTAATCAATTCATACCATTGGGACTTCTTCATTATCTGTAACCCTTTCAATGATCTCAGAGTTATGTCTTCGGTCAAATTCACAGGAAGCTGCCAGAATCATCAGAGCTCTTTTTAAGGGCATTGATGGTGTCTTATGACAAAAGTAAAAATACATTTGTGTAGTATCTAATAAAACTTGTTCACCTGAGAACTTAATGGATCGATACCACCAAGTGCCTACCTGTAAAATCAAAACAAATTTGATTAAGAAAAAATAAATCAAAACATACTATACACTTTTACACTTTCTTATTAGTATGCCTAATGTGAGATGTATAATCAAGCATTAAACATCGTCGGTTAAGTTTTAACAGTGCGTAAGTCAAAAATAGCTACTTTACGGGAAAGTGAAAATCTCTATGAAATGAGAGTAACTTTATAAAATATTGGTTTTGTATTGGTCAGACATTATGTATTGATTAGTCAAGACGATGCGTACCATTATACTTTAACCAATGACATTCAAATCTCAAATCACTCATAATATACGATATGTGGCATATGGTATGCAGTTTAAATACATTGGTCATCAAAATTGCCAAAAATAAATATTTTTTTTATTAACTTCAATTTTGTATGTTGAACAATATTTTAACTTATTGAATAATATTTACATAAATATTCTATTTTTATATGCCTTTAAAGTACATAAAAACAGAAATATAAAGTTCATGTTTTTCATATATACCATCATATACCATATATACCATAAATATTAAATATTTATATTATAAATTACGAAAATATTTATATTATAAGTTCAAAAAATTATATAGGTTTTTTAAATTTGGTCAATATTTTAAAATTCTCAATTTATAATAAAACAAAATGAATAGGCTTTTTTTAGCTGATTGTGTCTTCTTTAATGTTTTCAACAAAAAAAAAACAGATTTTTATATTAGGTAAATTTTGTGTTATGCTTGCATATTAAGTATTTAAGTATAATTGAATTCTGTATAATTAAAACATATGAACATGAATTTGTTTCCAATATAACATGAAAAATTATGTCGCCATCTCAAATGTTGTAATACAAAGACCACACTTCAAATTATTAAGCATTACTTACAGCAGTAGGCAGAGCAACCATAAATACTAAAGCATATAGTCCAAGCACCCACACACTGTTTTCCTTCTCAACAATCCAACTTGGCAGAGCAATTCCAAAGCTCATAGCTCCTGGTCCATCAGGGTTACCATACTTCTCCCAATTTCTTCTAGCTTCATCATCTGTAAGAGCCTATAAAAATAATTATCATTAACATTTACTTGAATAAAAAAATCATATAATAATATGTACATATCAATCAAATTAACTAATCTATAACAACTGGTTAGTCTCAGGCATTATTTATTATCATCATATTACATTTTTAAAATATATCTGTATTATTATAGCTAAGGGGAGAAAATCCATTTCTAATACAACATTATATTTTTAGTTAATTTTGAAAACTCTTACTTGATATGCTTTTGTTAGTTTCATAAAAGCTTTTTCATTTCCAGTTTCCTTATCAGGGTGAAGAATGAGAGATTGTTTACGGTAAGATTTTTTTATTTCAGCCTGAGTAGCCCCTGGTGGCAGCCCTAATATTTCATATGGATCAAAATTAGACATCTCATAGTCAAATTGAGACACTTTAACAGCAATAAATGCAAATAGTAGCCATCCAGAGATAATTGCCAACATTATAAAGAAGTTTTTGACTTTTTTGTATGGTTCTGATTGTTCTAATATTGTTTGCTTCTGTTTGCAATTTGGGCACTGACATAGTTCCGCTTGTTTTGCTGGATCTGAAATGTTACTCTTAGATAATAAATCAGATGTTTTGATGAAAATCAGATGTTTTGAAAAAAAAATCCCAAAGTTAAATAAATGAACGGATTATAATCAGCGTGTAACATATTATTTATGCGTTAAGACAAATATGTCGTTACGTGTATATATTAATTTTATAGATAGCTAAAACTCTAATAACTAAATAAAATTTTTATAAATGATATATATTAATTCAAAATGAATTATTTAATTCACTATTTAAACCAAATCATACCTTCTTTCCTTTTTCTCGGCCAATAGTAAAATGTCGCCGGCACTAATATTAAAGCAAGGAATGATAAAACAAAATAAAAGTATGTAGCTCCACTTTCATCATATTCAAACTTTTGACCACCCATTGTGGTTATTTTACATTATTCAACTAAAATACTTAAAATCATTACCGCGCTACGAATACAAATGTAAGAGACGATCTTGAACTCTGACGTGTCATTTGTGTCAAATACCAAGCAGTGTTGCCAACTGGTCACCATTATTTACCCTAATAAATCAAGACTCCCTTTAAAGTTTTTAATAGAGGTCTATCCAACAAAGAAAAATTCCATTTTTAGAGAATAATATACTCATTATTTGTTATTTTATAAAGTATGCAAATTTATAAAGTATGCAATTATCTGCATCCAATAAGTTAAATTTAAGAGGGAGGAATCTCATTACACACGGCATCAATGATATTAAAGGCATACACGATTCGATTTCATAATTTTTTATGTCGAGTGAGTGATTCGGGCCGTGATTACTAGATTTCTTGTATTTAATCCTTTAACGACGCTTTTTTTGATTTATCACGCTTGTTGAAAAAAGTAAAATTGAAATAAAATGAATTTGAATGAAATGTTAGTTTATTTGGATATGACTTTTTTGAAAATGATAAGATTGAAATCAATTAAAATCGTCTCGATTTATCGTAGTGCGATCGAGATGTTCCAGATGATTTTGACACTATTTCCAATGGACATTTAATTTGAGTTTGACACTTATTTGAGTTATTGATAATGACATATAATTATACTCTGGAGTCAAGAAAATTGAAAAAATAGTAAGGCATATTACTTATTGTGCTCAAAATTTATAAGGTACATATATTGCGTATAATTGAAAGCTTATACGTCACAATACAATTCTGTTATGCAAACACTTTTATACGTTAAATATCTCTGTAGTCTGTGTAATAAATAAGTGCTTCAAATTTGTATTGAATTTGTTTTAGATGGCTACCAAAACAATTGCTAGTGCGACGGTACGAGCAGTCAAAAAAAGAATATTGCCTTCAAGGGCAGCATTGGTTTTGACTTCTTCGGCAGTTAACAAAGTCAAAGAGATTATGTCTAAAGAAGAAGCTAAAGGGTTCATCGGTTTGAAAGTAGGTGTCCGACAAAGAGGCTGCAATGGTCTATCATACACTCTAGATTATGCTTCCACCAAAGGAAAACTTGATGAAGAAGTAAAACAAGATGGTGTCACAATAATAATTGACAAGAAAGCCCAGTTGACATTATTAGGTAGGTAAAAAATTAATGTGTTAAAAACATAACTATACGAATAATAACTATAATACAGCTACTATAATATGGATATCTTATTTTTATTTTTAATTTGTGGTGGAACATTAATAAACACTAAATATATTTTCTTTTTAAATTAAATTACAAATAAAATAAACATAATAATAAAAATAAATATATTGTAATTTAGAGAATCCCATAAAAAAAAATCCCCTTTCCGATATAATGATAGGTTTTTTAACAATACTCACAATTTATTTATTTTTTGCTTTCCTATGTAAAAATTTCTGACATTTTTTTTGTATTACAGGAACTGAAATGGATTATGTTGAAGATAAACTTTCGGCAGAATTTGTGTTCAACAATCCTAATATTAAAGGCACCTGTGGTTGTGGAGAATCTTTTAGTATATAATGCTTGAAAAGGGAACTTAGCTTTATTATTTAATTATGTACTATTACCCTTTTTAACTATAGCTTCAGATAACATTAATAAACTTATAGAAATGTTGATGTTAGTCAATACTATAAGTATAAAAAATTATATGATACTTGTTGGATTATATTCTCTTTTAGGAACTTCTTTTATAACAATTATAATAAATCATAAAAGGGTAACAAGTACATTGTTATTGTGTTCTCTCATTTGACTTTAGTTTAGTAGTAGATGTTTTATGTATATAGGTAGTGTTAAAAGTAATTAGTGATAAGCAGTTTTAATATACATATCTATTTTGTTTGTTTGTGCTTGTTTCTGTTGGTTAAAAATATTTTTGCAAGAAATATATTCTGTCATGCAAATATTTGTTTTGATCATTTTAGGTTTAATAGTGTAAAATTAATAATCAAAATTTTACCTCATGAATATCAGTAAAAATTGAGATAATTAAAATTGACTCCTAGTCTTTAACCTTCCTAATGCTAAGTATATATATTTACAATTTATTAGTGATATCAAATATTGGTGACAACAATGGCTAACTACAAAAATCTTTGTTCTATGAGAAAATAACATTGCCAATGTTTAATTTTAAAAGGAGATTCTCTAAGATGGATCTCAAATTGAAAATGAATTTATTATATTATATGAGTTATCTTACAACAAAAAAATTATAAAAACCACTAACATCAACCTTCTTCTATTCTTTGCTGGGCTAAAACATTTTTAAATGACAATATTTTTGATAATATTTTCTTGACTTCCAATTTAAATAAAAGATCTGATGCACTACAGCCATATTTCGTACAGTTATTTTTGCGTGATTCGTGCACAAACAGACAAATAAAATGTAAAAAAAATAATGATATTGGCTAATTGTATTATATGCCATTGGATCTGCTTCTTCAAAAAAATAATATTTTTCATTCTGCTCTTATTGTACATCTGTCCCGCAGAAAGGGCAAATTTTGCTGGTAAAATCTTTTAATCCAGTTTCTGTATGTTTTTGTAAAATTCTTTTCAAATCGATTTCCGGACATATTGACAACCAGACAAAATTCTACAAATTATCCTTAATATCACAGGTGCTAAAAGGTATACGATACAATATCTTCATTCTAGACAGACACCGATAAGCAAAGTTGATGAGTTAAATTTTTTAATGCGTAGTGAACTAGTGGTTGTGGATATTTTGAATTCCTCGTTTTAAGTTCCGTAAAACGAAACGGTATATTACGTACAAGGCTGTAAGGACTACAAATGTTTGTTTTTATAATTTAGGTATATTAAGTAGGAAAAAATCAAAATAAACTATAAGTAAATTGTTCTTCATTGTTTTAGTTTATAAAAAAAACATAACATTTATACAATTATAAGTAGGTAAGTATAGATAGTTCATTACACGACGACTTGTGCGTTGATATCAAAATAGTTACTTAATTATAGATATAACTACAGATACCTATTTAATTAGGTATCGCTAGAAACAGGCAAGTGCATGCAACATTATTCATCTTTATAGATTATACTTGTAGATTAGCTTTCTAGTCTGTGGAAGATTTGGATTTTTGGAACGTACTGCTATCGTTGTTTGCTTCTAATCATTTTCTATCTCGCTCTCGCAAATAACATGGAGGTACGTCTGGTGCGGTGAACGTAAAAGATTTTGAAGTCTTTGTTTACGTGTCGAATTTAACGAACGAAACTTGTGAAATATCCTTGAAGTGACTTCTATGGAACTTCTTCGAAGATATATTTGTACTAAGATCATATTCAGGACTTATATTGTAGTCATTGCTAGAAATGAATAACGGGGAAGTCGGAGGTTCTAGAGGCCGAGGCCGTGGTTGGCAAAATCCCGACAACAAACCTCGTGAGCTCCGCCGGCCTAAATCTGTGGCGGAGGAAACAAAAGGTATAATTTCAACACTTTAACCGATACAGTAATTAATTTTTGTTGATTACTGAAGTCATCAGTAGTGAGTGCCGTTATTTCGTGCTTAATAACGCTTATTGAATAATAAGAGAAAGTTAGAAGAATTTTAATTTGGTGACGTCGGCGTAGTTTGACAGTATTTGACCGACCTTACTAGTAATGTATTATAATATTACAAAACTCGACGTGCTCTTGAAATATGAATTAAGTAAACCTAAGTTATTTTTTTATAATTAAAAGCTGTCTATAATTTAGTTTTAAGACAATGTAGAGTTATCTTTTATGTTTTAGTCGAACCTCCGAAGTCGAAATTATCAGCAGAAGCGAAGGAATGGTACCCACCCAACTATGTCGCTCAAGCTCCAGCATTTACACCAGATCCATACAGAGTACCACGATTCTCTGTACAAGATAGAATAAGGCAGGCTCAAGATCAAGATCCTTATAATTTTGAAGACATGTCATATTCTCTTGAAGAAACAGAAAATGTAAACTTACGAGTGGGTGTTTTAAAGTAACCAGTATGAACTAAATTATAAATTAAGAAGTAACTTGTAATATATTCCAAATTTATGTTTTTATTCATTTATTTTATCAAGTTCAAGAAGCAGTTACCAATGGGATGTTTTAATTATTCTTTTAATTTAACAGGAGAACATAGCCAACTTGATCACCGTTATGTGTGAGATAACATTTGACCCCGGCAAGTTTGACACTTTATGTGGTCCACTGGTTGATTCATTTATTTCAACATTAAATGATGTTAATTATACTCGGCCCCTTGTTGAAGCCATTGTGAATCAAGTAAGACAAAATTTAAAGTTTTAAAATATACTTAATTATAAGAATACTTATGTGAGAGTTTTTTTCTACAATTTAAATTTACAGTCAATAGCTGAAGCTAACTTCCGTTACAATGGGGCTCGACTATGTTCCATGTATGACTCAGTGGCTCCAGAAGATTCCACTTTCCGTGCATGTCTTCTAGAGCGCTGCACCACAGAAGAGAACAAAATCATAAGTGGCATTGAAACATCAGAGGAAAATATGCGTGGATTTGCAATGTTTTTAGCAGAAATATACACCCAACTAGAAGATAGTCAGGTATGTATAACTATCAATTTATTTTCTCAAAAATTTTATTAAACCATGAAGGTTTTATGTCAATTCGAAGTACCTATTACATTAAAACGGAAATTTCATACTTTTAACCCTTATTATTTGTGACAATTCACTACACATATGAAAATTTTATTAGCATTATTTTTGTTTTTCCAGGGTGGCAGAATACGGTCTCTGGGAGAAAGTCTCTGTAAGGTTTTCTTGCATCTGTTAGATACTGACAAAGAAACTAACATTAAATCAGTGTGTCAACTGTTGAAGGTGAGTTAAATATAACTTGTTTTAAGATCATATAATTATTGTTACAAATTATTGCTGAAGTAACAGAATTGAGGAAGTTAATTATCTACATCTACACTATTATATAAAGAGGAAAGATTTGATTGTTTGTATATTTGTATGTTTGCTTGTTGTGAATAGGCTCGAAAACTACTTTAGAACCGATTTTAAAAATTCTTTCACTGTAAAATGCTACATCCTTTCCGGATAACATTGGCTATGTGGTGTTGCCATAAATATTCTAACTAAAAAGATATGTCCATTTAAGTGCCACAACCTGGTCATTTTCTAAATTGAAGGGTTTCTCAGTAACTACTAATCCTACTTTAAAATTTTTTTCACAGATAGAAAACTATACTTTTCGTGAGCGATAAAGGTGATTTAGTGTTGCCATATAAATTTTTTAATTAATGGAATATGGCCATTTTGTTATTAATAATCAGATTTTAAAAATTCTTTCACTGAAAAAAAATTTCACTCATGAGTGATAAAAGTGATTTAGTGTTGCTATATACATTTTTTAATTAATCATATATGACCGTTGTGTTGCTACTGATCCGATTTTAAAAAGATGTCTATACTATATCCGTCTCTCTTCCTCTTATATAATATCACATATATTCTATAAATTTTTCTATGTATAATTTGTGTATTATATTGGTATATATAAGTAATAGTTGTAGTTTATGTAATAGTTATATTAGTATTAGTTGTAGTTTATGTAAATGTTTGTATATATATAATATATATGTATATTACTTTTATTATTATTATTTTAATTTCTGCTATACTGTACCTATTTCCGCGTGTTTAACTATACAAAACTATCTCACCATCAAGGGTTGCTGGAAGAGATCTCTATTAGAGATAAGTCATCCTTTGTGCACATATTTCTTATGTGAATGTGTAACATTTATTGGTACATAAATAAATAAATAAATAAATAAATAAATCATTCTCTCCCATTTTCTCTCCTTTTCCTCTCTTTAATTTTTATGTTTTCTCTGTTCAGAACACTCAGTCTCTTTTCACTTTCTTTCTTTCGATTATCTCTTTCTCTCCTTTATTTACTCAATTTTATTTTTGCTTTGTGCTCCCCCTTATATTGTCTGTCGCTTTTCTTTTCTTTTTATAACTTTTTCTCACTCTCTTTTTTATTTCAAATAATGAAAAACTACACAATTACAGAATAACAAATTGAGGTGATAATTTATAATATTGCTTTAAATACCCGAAGCGAAGCAAGGCCTGCCCTTGGTTCGCTTCGGCTTGACTTAAATAATTTAATAAAAGGAGATTATCAATTTGGTTAGAAACATAGGATACTTTAGAGCCAGAAACAAAAAATGATTTCTATGAGACACAAGATATTTATTAACTCACAAAAAGCCGAATGTATTTAAATTTTAAAAAAAAACATTGACCCAACCTGGATTTGTAAATATGCTTTCTAAAGTGTTAAGGAAAGAAGGCTAATTACTTGAATAGTGTGTATGTGAATATGTGATTGAGAGTGAATTAATTATTTATGAGTGACTTGCTGTGTGAGTTGGTGAGTACATGGGTAGCTGAATAACGTAAAGAGGGAATGAGTGATTGAGTTGTGGTGTGAGTGAACAAGTGAGTTATAGAGCGACCAAAGCGATAATGTAGAATAATAAAAGAATAAATAAATGAAATCGTAAATCTCTAGCTATCAGGAATAGCCCTCGACGCAGACTGTCCTGCGGCCATGCAGCTGGCGTTCGAACGTCTAAAGCACCGCGCCGCCATGCCGTGTGTGCGCCACGTGCTATCCCTCCGCGCCTCACGCTGGGGCCTTGGTGACGCAGAACCTGATGACACGCGCTTGCAGAACGATATCCAGCGAAGACAAGCACCTAATAGTGAGTTCGCTTTAAATTGCAAACTGCCATAGACATTTCTTCAATGTTTGTTAGCATATTTAAATAAATAGTGACCGACCGAAACTGGATTTTCAGCCGAAACCGGACTTTTGGACTCCGACGTAGTTTCGGCAAAAACCGAAACTTTTTTATACGTAACGAATTTGACACGTTTCCTGGAAATTTAAAGATTTATTTAGACTTAACAGGAGGTGGACATATTACCTCTCTAAATGTATGTTTCTCTAGGTTAATAGGATTATTTCTTGGGAAATCAGATATATTTATTTAATTTAAGTTCTAGCACTAATTTTGTATAAGTGTTGCTCCCATGAACACAGGCTTTTATTGAGTATCTTAATGAAATCAAATCTTATTTGGTAGAAACTAATACATAAATAGTAAGTAAGTACTAACATAACAAACAACACTAACTCTAAATATTATTGGCAAATGTAATGTGGCCTTTGTAATTTTGTACAGCCTTAATCATTATAATAAAAAGGTAACTAACCAATAAAACTTTGAACTTCTGTAAATTTTTCTGCATCTGGCCGATTTGTGACCGAAACCGCGGCATAAAGACATTTTTAGCCAAAACGTGGCCGTAGCCGAAACCGAAACTTTGGTCAGACACAAAACATGATAATATGTTAACTTTGATTTATGAGTTGACGCTCTTAGTAAATTTACTCTGCATTTTATAAAGGATATGGACTTAAAAGTTGGTAGTTAAGAAATTAAATACACATGTGTATTTTAAAAATTTATTGGACTTATTCATATTTGAAAATGGGTAATTAAAATGTTGAACATATATCAACTCTAATTCTGCACTGATTAGTATTTATTTTTAGTATCACCATTTATTTAGTTTTAATTTTTTAAGTAAAAATTAAAATGAAATGTCTAAGTTTAATGACTACGTTTTTTGATTACCGAGAGAGACGCTTATCGCAATGCTATTCAAGAATATAACAAATAATTTGCTGTTTATTTCTCAATTTCCCCTCAATTCGGTGTGCTTTTTAGCATAGGCCTCCTCCAACTTTCTACATTGGTGTCTGTCTGTTGCTACCCTTGACCATCGACCCTGTTTTCTAGTGGAATCTCTTGGGTACCAGAGAGTGACTTGCTTGCTCCACTTATTAGCTTTACAGTGCAACATGTGACCGGTCCAGCTCCACTTTTGGTTATCTATCCGAGCAAGTATGTCAGTAACTTTGGTTTTTTGTCTTATTAATGTGTTTCTAATTCTGTCTTTGAGTTTCACTCCCAACATACTTGTCTCCATTGCTCTTTGGCATCTTGCTATTTTCATTCTATGGTTTTCAGTAAGGGACCATGTCTCACAACCATACGTGATGCAGGGCAGTATACAAGTATTAAATGTCTTGGTTTTTATGAGGATACTATATTCAAGAATACTTGTGTAGAATTACTTTAGACCCTTCTACACTGTTATTTGTTTGTTAATATTTATTTACTATTCTTAAGAATAATATATACAACAAATAATTTCTTGATTTATAGTAAACTCGCACTGTGAAGCGGAGCTGGTAGGTTACCTGGCGGATGGCGTGGTACTGACCATGGAGGAATGTGACTTCTTGCAGAACAACCTGCCCGTCAAGCCAGCAGAACTCGACGACGATATATTGTGAGTTATTCATTTCATTATGTGCTTAAACTAATTAATGTATATTTTTAATCATGAATTTATAAACGTCAGTTTTCTAATAATATTTGAAAAGAAATTTATTGTTTATGGTAAGTCCTTTGCCATTGCTGGTTCCAACGTGAAGTCTTGTATAGATCACACTCAATTAGGTTTTGCCCTCATCTACTAATTGTTAAAATAGTAGGCAACCTAGCTTTGGTGGATTGAACTATCTATACTCTGTAATAATGTAAATAGATTTCTTCACTTATTAAAACAAACATGACCTATATACACAGGGAGGAACTAGAGAACGATGCGTGGGACACGGGAATGGACGCCGAAATGCAAGCCGGTTATCTGGAGTTTCTCAAGATATCCAACCAGATAAAACGATAACCACATGGCATCCCCTACCATGGGTTATTAAAAACTTTACAAAAAAATCTTTAAAATACTATAAAACAATAAAAAGATATCAGTGAACGCTTTCGATCGCTCTATAGATATGATCAAGACGTACTCCGCTAAAATTAATGCTAATACTTTGCCCATATCTTCCTCTATACAATAGTGTCCACAAGTCCTAACGTAGGCCAACGTAAGCACCAGAAAAAGCAATAATTCTTATTAAGAAAAATAAAGTATATCTAGATATTTTAGAATGAAGTTTTGAATGTTGGTGGTCGTCTAGATAAAATGTTTGGTCATTCGTAGCAGCTCGAATAGTGAACACTTTAGTTTACATTTTTTTTATAACAATTTTAATACATTTAGTCTGTGACTCTGAAGACTTGTTTGCTTTATGAAGTGTAGTTTTTAATTAAATATTTTTAATGTATTTTATAATCAAGCGTTCAAGTACAGCACATAATAATAATTACTACCTAATGTAAACAAGTATGGCCAAAAAATAACTCGGCAATAGTTAGCGATAAGACTCAAGTGATTTCTACACATATAAACTAAAACAAGATTGTTCTAATATTTAATAAACTATTCTGATGGAATATGAAATAATTTCTCGGTTTTAAAGTGTAATTTATTAAATCCTTTAGAACGAATCGAAAAATTACGAAATAAAAAAAAATATGTAAAAATATTTAAGTGACTGCTGAGAATTGTTCCAGTTTTACCAGCTATGACTGTTTAATAATCGCAAATGTTCTGAGTTTTATTTCAAATAAATACTCTATTCTTGTTTACATTTCGTCGAAATTTTAAAACTATTTAGTGATCTCATTATTACTCCATTTATTTTGTCTAATTCATGACAATGGTTTAATTTCTCTGTATGTTTAAACCTTTCGTTAAATTGTCCCCTTTTGACAAGTTAAAGCTTTAAACAACTTATAAGTGAAATATTCCTCGATACAACAGTTTCTGTCAAAAGGAAAACATTCCCATAAAAAGAAACTTGCATTTCTATAATAAAGATGAATAGTTATATATCAATTGTAAATTGTTACACACTTTGTTGTCATTAAATAACGATATTGTTATGTAGGACTAAAGGCAATTCTGTCAAGTACTTAGTGTACAGAAACGGCAGAGACCCTATAATTACGTTAATGGAAAAACTCGTTAATGGTCTTTTTTCTTAATCATCGCGTTGATCCAAAATATTTTAAAACATAAATAACATCTTACTTATATAGTTTCGATTTGTATAGTTTGTTCAATGAAAAAATAATATTACTGTCGTATAAGAGCTATCGTTTTGAACCAACGCGATTAGTTGGGAAAAAAACTTGCGTTTTGTGGTCTCTCAACACGTCTGTGCCTTTTATGATATGGCTGATAAATAAATTACCTGCATACCTGGTAAATAAATTTGATTTTTATTAACATACCGACTGAACTGTGCTGTCCTTACTACGTAGCTAAATAATTCTCATCACGAAAGACATAATAAATAATTTTTAATGTTTTATGCAATATTGGATTTATTTATTTAAAACAATTAGGCGGAGATGTTTGTAATATTCCATTGTATTTTTGTTGCAGTGATATTATGAATGTTATAAGAATAAATGGATATTTTAATAAAAGTCATTTAAATAAATTGTTGTTTTATTATATATCTCCAAAAAATCCAATAATTATATAATTAAAATCATAATATGTATGTGTTGTACCAGCCTGTAATCTAATTCTAGACATCTGGCAGAACTTTATATGGGTTCAGAATTCCATTAGGATCCATAGACAGCTTCAGATCCTTCATGAGTTGTAAAGCGGAGCCGTCTTTACTGTAGTGTATAAATTGTGGTTTCCTAAATCCTACTCCATGTTCTGCGCTGATGGAGCCTCTGACTTTGGCTACTTCCTCGAATATAAATGGTTCTAATTTTGAATAATATTCTTTACTATACTCTGGCACTGTCACGTTTATGTGAATGTTTCCATCACCTATTAAAAAAATAATACTTTACGAATCAATGCTAAAAAAAGATACCCCTCATATATTTTCTTCTATGGAAGTTGTATTTAAACAAATCATTTTAATAATATAAATTCAATCTTAAACTTGCAAAAATGTATACACATACCGACATGACCATAGCCAAAAACTATAGCACTATCACCAAGTTTGCTCCGCAGCACTCCGACCAGGTCGTAGTAGTTCCTTAATGGAATCGAAACGTCGTACTTAAAAACGTAACCACTGATTAAACCTGCACCGGCGATATTTTCGCGAATATGCCAAATATTCTACAAATTAATTATTTTTCATTAAATATCCCTGAATAAATAGAAACGATTAGATATTTGACCTCTGATAATATAGCAATGATAAAGTAATAAGTATGGATAGAACAAATTTATAACTAACAACAATGTGGTCTGGTACTGATAATTGAAATTACTAATGTTACCTTCATCTTAGCAGGTTCAGATGTTACTGTGCCGTCCAGTATAAGGCCACTTTCCATGCCGTGGTTAAGGAAGCGGGACAATTTCTCATTATCGTGAGCTTCATCGCTGCCGTGCGTTTCTATTAGTACGTAAAATGGATAGTCCGATATAGGATTTCTGTTAAGTATACATTTACATTGATCAGACAGAACCTAAAATACGGAAAGTTTACATTTAACGTAAATATATTTACTCACGTAAGTTTAAGATTGTTTACAGTGGTGCTGATTGAGTTGTTATCCGCCATTTCAAATGCTGATAGTATTTCACCGAGTGATTGTTTAGCATTTTTATATAATTCAAGGATATTTTTAAAACTTTGAACACCTGTAATTAATTGTTTTAAAGTAGTTTTGTTGTTTTATTAAAATATACATCAAACAAATAAATCTTACCAAAATATCCAAGGGAAACAGCCTTTGGTAGCGCGGGGCAATTAATAGCAACTTTAGTCACTACCCCTAAAGTCCCTTCAGAGCCTATAAACAAATGTTTCAAATGGTACCCGGTATTATCTTTTTTAAGAGTTCGAAGAATATCTATTATAGTGCCATCAGCTTTAACCTGAAAGTACGATAGTAAGAAAGAAGTCAACATCGATGGAATTTTAGCCATATCCAGCCCCACACGTTGCTTGAATATGTATTATCATAAACTTCGACCTAACTTACTAAACAGTATTAAAGTTATTAAACTTACTGCTTCAATCCCTAATACAGATCCATGTAAATTTCCATATCTGAGTAATCGAAGACCACCAGCATTAGTGCTGACGTTACCGCCAATTTGACAAGAACCCTTAGCCCCCAAATCTAGCGGCATTATAAGATTACGTTCACGAACATAATCATCTAAGTTTTCTAGTACACATCCTGCTTCACATACTAAGGCACCTGTCATTTTAATAAAGTTAATTATAAACTTTTTATAATAGTTAAATTTAAGTTATAGTTAAATATAAGTTAATGTATATGTATTTAGTGGAACTTACTAGCTACTCTAGAAGCCTTTACTTACTTGAAGCCTTTATTGCTTTTTAGTTTCATTTCTATTACGACTGAGTGTGCTTTTATTTTTTTTTTAATACAAGTTATTGGTTACCTGATAACTCATCTAAGCTTATAATTTTGTTCATCAAATTGAGGCTTAGCACAATTTCATCGAACACCGGAACTGAACCCCCAACCAAGCCCGTATTGCCACCTTGAGGACATACCGCCAATCGCTTGTCGTTACAATAAGCTAGAATCTTAGAAACCTCTTCAGTCGACTTTGGTTTTAAAACCACTTTCGATTGTCCTGAAAATCAAAACAGTAAAAATACAAAGCAAACTACATGCAACAGTAAGTATGTAATTTTATTTTTATACCTCTGCAGTTTTTTATCCAATCAATATTAAAAGGTAATACATCTGATTCTTCCGTTACAACTCGATCGTCACTCAGAATTGTTTTGAAATAATCTACGTCTGCATTTTGTAAAATGCTAAAGTTTTTTCTTTTTATAGCATATTTCTCCTGAAATCAAAACAAAATTATTTATATAAGTGCAGATTGTGATCATTTTGTTTTCTAGGCTATAAAGACTTGAAGTTTTGACTTTTTTTATTGGGTATTAGGCTTTATGTGTGTTCTTATTAAACACGTATGCTGTGCCAAATCTTTTTCGAGATCGACTAGACATCAAATTTTTTATTAGTAAGCTAAAGATGCTATGCTATAATTATGTAATTTAATTTACGATATTATCTATTGCACGAGTACTTTATATAAATATAGATAAACACTTAACGGCTATTATAAACTTATGTAACTGATACCACAAAATGTACCTAAGGGAACAAAATGTTTATTATAATTTGTTACCCACTAGCTGCGCCACTAGCTTTATTTATTTTGTATATTTCGAACTATATCATTATATATTATAGCCTATATGTTATTCTGATGTGTAAGCTATATTATTGTAAAGTTTCATCAAAATCCATTCAGTAGTTGTGCGTGAAAGAGTAACAAACATACATCCATTTATTTTTACAAACTCGTGTTTATAGTATTAGTACGATTTTTATACCCCTCCCACCCATCGGTGATCCTCCACCCCCCTTTAGTTTTCACGCGGTAATTTATAAATATGATTTTAAATTTTTTTCCAATACAAAGTTAAAAAATCTTTTGGCTAATATTTGGCCCCAGCTGTGACCAAGCGTATTTTAAACACCCATATCCACTCCTCAGAATGAGTCACGTAGTACGGTTACTTTCCGTAAAGGGAGCAGTACGATAGACAGAATGCTATACACAAACCTACTAACCTAACCTACAGAAGGTATTTTACATAAAAGTTAACTTATCAATAATTAAATAATTTATTGCTTTTCTTTTACAACAACTTACTGAAGATAACTGAGGTATAGCAGCTGTTGCTAATTTAGCCTGTGCTACAAAATTAATCCTGCCCAATTTAATAATAAACAATGATAAGGGTTTTATCATTTTGATAGAATCACATTCACTACCACTATATGCGTTTTATTTATAATTATTATTAAACTCAACTATACACACTACAGGGGTAACGCAGATCACAGACGAGACTAGTATAAGATAAAACATTAAGATATGAAACACTTCTACAGTAAATACGAATAAGTTATTATTTACTTTCTGTAAAGAGTAAGTACATCATTTCTAAAAGAATGTATGACGTAGTCTTAAACATATCGTATGAATAACAAGATTATCTGACATACTAATGCGTAATTAAATATATACAAAACAGGTATTTTGTGTCGCATTATAAATGTTTTAATATTCATTCTAAAATTTTATTATTGGAAATAAACGTAAATTTGATATTATGTCGTCGGTGGTGGGCGTTAATAATTGCGATTTACGACAGTGTTTATCATTATTGTATTTTGGGAACAAGACTGTAGACAACAGTATAAAGATTTTACGTATGTATTTCATTTCAATCATGGATTGTTAGACGAAAAATAATACGATTTTTTTCTTTCTTTTATCTTTAATTTGCCCTTTGTAGTTGTATCGTAATTCGTAATCTTAAACACCCAAGATATTAGATAATAGTCACAGACTTAATAGTTAATACAGATGTTACACACTACAGTTACTTAATAGTATTTAATTTATTTTTATATTATGGCTTTGAATGTGCTTATGCACAAAGCATTCTGCCAGTGCCAATTTCACAATAATTACTAATATGAGTTAGTAAATAGTAATTAATTATTCCGTTCATCATTGGAGTGTAACTCGAAAGTCGGTAACGTCAAAAATAGTTGTCTATCGGTGCAATGGTGCAGGCAATGTTGTTCATCAATCATGGCCGTGTTCCGAAATGCACTGGAGCACTGTAGGGTGTGACGTCACTTCAGTATACTGGAAAGCTGTTCCTTTATAGTTAGCTACACTGGACCACTGTTTAAAACGGAACAGCAGACCAGTATGTATACTGTCATCTGTCAATGACATTCATGTTTAAAGGTTTCTTTGATAATATTACGATTTTACATTTTTTATAAGGCCCGATTTTTTAAGATAACAATTTAAATAATTATTTATTATCAATAGTACAAGCATCAAGCGATCAATTCTTGACCCTGTTGATCACGTGATCAAAACACTGGGAGCACTGTAGCTCGGTAGCTCCAGTGGTTTCAGTACAAAAATGGCGTCGATTGATGACGTCATGGATTTCCATATGATACTGCGCCAGTATACTGACAGTTATAACGGAACACATTTCTGACTAATCTTTGTTTCTGACCACTGAGAGCACTGGCCAGTGCTTTCAGTGTATTTCGGAACACGGGGCATGTGAATACTCACTGAATTCCTACTTGAATACATTCATAATCATAATACTTAGTGTTGAGGTAAAATTAAGTATAAAAGAAGATGAATACTAACATTTTTTAAAATAAAGCTTCCACTCTGGTTAAAAGGTTAAATTTTTAAAACAACAAAGAAGGCTACGATGAAAATAACTTTATTCCATACCTACTGAAATAGATATATTAGTGGAAGTTAATGTTTGTGCAGCGGATGCTTAGAAATTGCAATTAATTAGCATGTATTTATTCCTCGATTGTCCATAGCAGAACCTGACTTAATAAATTAAAATTAGATAATAAATTATCTTAATTATAATTCATTTTCACCAATAATTATTGAAGTTTATTGTTAATAGGTATGTACTTACAAATTGTAACAACGACTTGAAACTATTGCTTTACAACTCGCCATTTGTATTATTTTCGATACATTCCATTCCATTTGTCTTATCTCGGGAGTAAATGGAAAGCAAAACATCGCGGGCACCTAGTCACTTAAATCTGTGCTGTCAAGGGCTGTATGGTGTAAAACCTTTGCCTTTTCCATTTTGGAATGAGAGGAAAAAAATTGAGCTGTCACTTGTTGTCAGTGTCAGTCGTCATAAGCATAACCATAACATTTCTTTCCCAACAAATAAGAACCACGTGTTGATTTAAAACTTTTAAAACAAATTTAATAATGGCAAAGATTAAGATAAAAAAGAATAAAAAACAGGTTACCCAAAAAACGGAACCGAAAATGGAAGACGATGTGGTCGTGTTGCCGCCTGTACGAATGTCTGATGATCCTACTCCCAAACAGGTATGGTGAAATATATTTTACTACATAAATTAATTGTTTGTTGGTACAGAGACTAATAATTTGCTACAATTGAATATAATCGTTATAGGTAAAATGGATCAACAGACAGAGAGTTCTAGTATTTGCGGCGCGTGGTATCAACCACCGGCATCGTCACCTCATGGAGGATTTAAAAAAATTAATGCCTCATCATAAAACTGAATCTAAAATGGAAAGGAGTAAAAATTTATATGTTGTTAATGAAATCAGTGAAATGAAAAACTGCAATAAATGTATCCTTTTTGAAGGAAGAAAAATGAGAGATTTGTATCTTTGGTTTGCTAATATTCCAAATGGGCCAAGTGCAAAATTCTTAGTTGAAAATAGTAAGTACCTTGTTAGTGGATTATTAATATTGCCAAAGTATATTTTATTTACATAGTTTGTATTTTCAGTTTACACAATGGGCGAGTTAAAAATGACTGGAAATTGTTTGAGAGGTTCTAGACCTCTTTTATCATTTGACCCTCAGTTCACAAAGGATCCACATTATAGTCTTTTAAAGGAACTGCTCACACAAACATTTGGAGTGCCAAAACATCATCCTAAAAGTCAACCATTTTTTGATCATGTGTATACATTCATGATCTTAGATAATAGGATTTGGTTTAGAAATTATCAGATATTGTCTGAAGATGGAGCTTTGGCTGAAATAGGTCCACGATTTGTTTTAAATCCAGTAAGTTCAGTCTATAAATTTAATAAAATTTTTACTTATTGGAAAAAAGAAATATTACTAGATCATTACAGAAATAATTTATATTCTATTGTATTTAGGTAAAAATATTTTCTGGATCTTTTGGTGGAGCTACATTGTGGGAAAATCCTAAATATGTGAGCCCTGCAAAACTGAGACAAGCTTATTCTAAAAAGGCTGCTAACAAATATGAAAGAAGAATTGAAAAGAAAGTGATGAATGAAGCTACTAAACCAGATACTGGTTATCCTGATATTGAAGGATCAGATTTCTTTAAGGGTGATCCTATGAAAAAGGCAGAAAATGTATTATTAGAAGGTAGGGTTTGTTGATTGATTCTACTGTATATTAATTTGAATTTCAAAACCTTAAGGTATAATAAATATGTAAAATTACCTTCGAGTTATAAGACCACATATTAACAGATAGCAAAAGTTGGTAAAAACTAGTTAATATTTCTTGTTTCATCTAACATATTATATTTTATTAAATTTATTTATAGAAGTTATCAAACAAGAAGATGAAGCTATGGAAGAACAAAGTGCAAATGATGTCCAACACAAGTCACTTGTCAGTATCAAGAAATCTAAAAGTAAACCGGATATGGCTATCAGACGTAAACAACTTAAAGCGAAGAGCAAAGCTATATCTGACCAGATCAAAAAGAGAAAGCAATTTAATAGGAAAAAACCTGTTAAGAAATGATCTATTGAATAAAAATCATTTATAGCTTCAAACTTGTTTTATTGTTAAAAAAATAAGATAAAAGTAATATAAAAATATATTATGAGATACCATGAGAATGTCTATAAAACATATATTTGTTACTGTTTTTATCATTAGAGCATCTGTTTATAATTTATTATTCAGAGTTCATCAAACTTGGAAATCGGAAGAGTTATTTGAGGTAGAAAATGTGTAATAGTCTAAAGCTGCGAATACACAAAAAAATAAATATTTTAAATGCTTACAAAAAAATCTTAAAATTAGGATACAATGAGCATACATGATAAGCTATGAGTTAATAGATTGATCAAACTGCACTCTTATCACTAATGAAAGACACATGTTTGGAATAATTATTTAAATTAGTTGCATTAACACAATTATGACCCATCATGAGTTACTTGGAATGATGGTGACTAATTAGAATTTATTTGAAAAATACACTTGGAAGTCAAAAAAACATTGTTGATTAAATAGTACATACAATCCATCCACAGACATGGATCATGTGGACGCGACTTTACATCACTAATAACACAACAAATCTCACTCCGATTATAGGTACATTACATTATTTAGGACGGCATTTAATTTTTTTATTATTATAAATCTACTACACAATCCTTTTTAGGTACTGTATTTTTTATTAAATTAACAAGAGTAAAAATATTGTACTTATTCTATAAAATGCATAGTCCAAAAAAAATATGAGATTGCAACTTTAATTAAAGTTAAAAAGTATTGAAATTCAAAATTCGAGTATAATTTAAAATCACAAACACATTTAAATACTAAGAGATTACCGTCTTACTCTAAATTATATTCCACATTCAGTGACAGCCTTAGTTATTGCGAGGCCACTGGAATATTAAAAATGACTTTTTTTAACAGAAATTTAAGTATAAAAGGGTCCTTCACCATTTGTAAATTTTAAAGAATTTTTTTTCTTAGATTGTTGTAAGGTTGAAATTGTTAAGCAGGGATAGCCTAATAGATATTGTTTATATCAAATAGGGAATTCATTTTTCAAACAGAAAACTTAATTACAAGCTACTTTTCACTTATAACATTATTAACTTATTATAAATAATAATTATAAAATGTGTAAAAAATCAATAGACGTTATTATAAAAGAGTAAAATAATATTACATTGTGCCCCCTTTCCACACAACTGCATTACTTATACTGAGATATGTTTTCTTTTACCATAGTTAAAAATGCGAATATTAAATCTATAAAAAACATTTTGATAATTATCTCAAACTTTTTACCTTCTAAGCAATGATTATATAATTTTTAAAATTGCATTTTAACATTTAATCTTAAAAACTAGTAAAGAATTAAAATTGGTGAAAAACACTCTTTAAAACGTTTTAAAAACTGGATATAATGAGATTATTCTTAGCTTATACGTCTTCTTAAAATCTTCATAAATGTTCCAAAGCGCCCGTCAACTAGAACAAAAATAAAACATTAACTTTATGGAGCTTCCAGCTACGCTCCAAGCAACGCCACTTGAAGACCAAAAAAAGGAATTCTTCTCTAGTAATTTTTCTATAGCGCCCCTGTCTACTATATCCTACTCTCTATAAATTTTTTTTTAACTTGTTATTTTTTAACCACTTTTTTTTAATTCCAAACATTATATTTACGTTCTGGCACCCCCTAAAAGCTTCACGGCGCCTCCCTGTGAGCTTGTAACTGGATTTTTCAAGTGATATACTAATAGAAGTGTACAACTTATGTAATTAAAATACCTTCATCCATACAAATAAATAAGCAAATATTTAAGTAAAATATAGACTATAAGTAAACACAAATAATAAGCAGTCAGATATAAAACATACATCCAAGCATGTATGAAAAGTTGCCTTTACAAATACAATACAAATATCAAAATCCATTGATTAATTAATACAAGGGTATACCACCACCACTAGATATTCTCAATAGTCAAGTTTTTTTACATATTTTATAGCTAACTTGTTTATTTTAGTTACTTTCACAGTATAATGTTCTACGGCATTTTGTTGTGGGGCAGGGCCGCGGACATAGACTCAATTTTTATCCTTCAAAAAAGAGCAGTTCGGGCCATTTACAATCTAAGAGCTAGAGATTCCCTTCGAGATTCGAGAGAAGATTAAATAGGTATTCCTACGGTGCCGTCACAATACATTTAATGCAACATTTTATACATTAGGCAGAACATTATTTTCCAAACACACACACACAGTATAAATACTAGAAATAAAAATAAACTTGAAACGCCATACTATCATCTCCACAAAGTGAGTAATTGTTTCATGGGGCTTGGTGATCGCATGTATAATAAGAATCCACAGTCTATATTAGATTTGCCACTTCGGCGATTTTGAACTAAGTGTTTAGTAAATAAAGCTTACTACTCTGTACAGAATTACTTGAACGATGACAAAGCTTGGATTCAGAATGACGTTGATGCTCAGCTGCATGATGATAATGGCTTTGTAAAACAGACTGATGTAAATAATAGCATTTTGAAAAGAGCAACTGTTGAGCTTCTTGCCAGTTCTTCTCATCAGAAAACTGCTTTTCGAATTGGTGGTAGATTTAGACAAACTGACTGACTGACCTATTTTGACGTGTCAAAAGTACTTTGTAAAAAGTCTATTTGAAATAAACTATTTTGAGTTTGTGGTAGTAGTGTTAATTAAAAAGAAAATAAGTTATAGTCTATACGCAACATAACAGTATGACGGCTTGACTAGAATATCCTCCTAAGTGTTATACTTTAGATATAGTGCTACAGCGTTACTCCTAGATTACTCGCGATGTAATAATTATTCTGTGGTGACGGCGTATTTATTTTACAACCTCTACTCCTTCGATTTGGGTTTATCAGTTGTCCAACATTCAAGAAAGTAAAAATGCTACTCGTATCAATCTTACCAACACCAACTAAAAATGCTACACATATCAATCCTAGCAACATCAAATAACAGGATGCCACTCAAATTATATATAATTATAATATAATTAAAGCATAAGTTAACACACTAGAAACCTACTCTGTATGATATTGTTATTATTTATTTCTTTTTAAAAAGATAAAATTATTTAGAAATTAGCGGTTGTATAGGATAAGACAAAAAGAAGACCAATAATCTAAAAAATACCAATATTATTTGGAAGTGTCTTTGAAGTCTAAAGTCAATCCAATCACAAGTTATAATTATGTTAAAAATTTAGCGTTATTATAAGACAAAGCAGAAGCCAAGCGAAGCGTACCTCATGCCAACACAGTATTATGCGATATCACGTATAAGATCAGTACTTCTCTTCCTGCTCGCCATCAGTGTCGCGTTTGGCGTCGCCGAGCTCCGCAAGCTTGGAGCTCTTCCACCTCCCTTCTAAGCTGTTCATGTTGCGATCTTCACATATGCAGAGAAATAGAGAGTCCACTACCATCTGAAATATTTAATGTTAAATTTATCAGATGATTTTCCATAATAATCAATATATGAAGTACAAATAAAAGCTTGTTTTTTAAAAAGATTTTACTTTAATTTATTTTTGAGTTTTTAGTTATCGCTGGACACATTTCTCAGTCTGTTCAACTCATTTAACGCATAAACAAAAACTGTTACTGTAACTAAATTAAAAGTTAGTTCGTCTTAATATATTGGATTTAGACTGACGTCACTTTATTTCACGAATTATTCTTAGCAAGCCGTAGAAGCGTATTAAAAATAACTATTCCGCCATATTGGATATGCCACCATGTGGTTTTAGAATAACGTCACAAAGTTGCATTGTCATCCAAATTGAACTTGTATTCAAAATTTCAGCTCAATTGGTTAAAGATATCTGCTTCAAAATTGAGTTGCAAGATTTCATCCGAATAAACATACATTTCAAATAAACATACATACATTGTAAATAAAAATTAATCACTTGTTGTGGCCAACCTAGAATTATTTTTAAAGCTGTAACTGAGTCAAACTGTAACGAAAAGTTCCTAACTGTGATGCGGCGCTATCCTGAGGGACTCACGAGTCGATCTATATAGATTCATTGTATGTGGTGACAATATATAGATTTGACATGTGCTAACTATTAGAATTTTAGCATACAGACATGTTTACAAGTATTTCCTCAGTAAATCTACAGCAATAAATGCTTTAATAAAATTTAATACTTCTTATTATGCAACACATTTTTTGCACTAATAACAACAAGAATAGATAATAAATGTAGACAAATATATAAAAATGACAATTTTCTTAGTCAAGTAATCACAACCTTCCTATTTGTAGCAAGCAAAGTAATTGTCATTGAATTTTTATTTATTTGTGTAAGGTTTATTAAAAAAGGTTCTGCTTGTAATGATACATTACTTGTCGATGGAAAGATAATAAAAAAAATGTATTAGGATCCGGAAAATCTTTATATGGTCATCGTGGCGTAACAAATGATATAAATTTAAGAAGGAAAGTTTTTATCTGATTATTCATATATTTATGAGAACTCATTTTTTATTTTTAAGTGTAAATACTTTTTGCTTGGCCAATAGTAACAGGATATATGTTATGATAAATTCCTAACGTAGACACAGTCAAAATAAATTTTAAAGCCATGGACCATAATTTTAATTAAAAAATTATTTATATTACAAATGTTTCAAATTATCTTCTGATATACTACGTTTTCTTTGATTCTAAGGATCATAAAAAGCAAATATAATAGGTCAATTTATATAAAAGTTTATCATAATGTAAGATACCAACCTCATACAAAGATAATATGCAATGTGCAATGAAGAAGGAATAAATGCAAATCACAAGCGTGGGAACAGCAAAGAAGTGTAAGTCAGAGTTTCGTTTCAACAGCAGCAGGCCGATGATACCGGTCACCGCTGTCACTATACACTTCCCTAGGAACAAGATGAAGTCACCCACGCTGTTTATGGTGGCCACTTGTAACGCGTTGTTCACTATTGTGGTGAAAGCCTACAAAAGATATGAAAATAATAATTTTTTGAATATTAATTACAATTTTTTTGACTTCATGTATCCCGTGTCATGTCCTTTGTAATAAATAACAACAATCAATAAGGCTGCGTTTCTAACAGAGAAATGCGATAACATATTCTCTCTCATGTCTGATGGAAACGGAGCCGTATTATAATTTATGAAGCTCTACGATAAAATCTTTAGAATTTTCATCAAAAGACTGCTTTCTTTTTTTTCCAATATTCTCAGGCTTTATATCCAAGGATCCCTAGACTGCAGTCCAAAGCTCATTATATTATACTTCCGACATTATTTTATATAAGTAATAAAAATAAAGTAATATTAGTTATGAAAAATAAAGGTTCATATAATAATTATAACAACAGCTTTAATTTCTAATTAGCTTCTATCGTGCGTTAAATTGTAAAATCTACTCTTTAAATAAAATTAGTCCCTTTGGCATTGTTATGTAGATGAGGTCACATTGTACTCGTATTCAAGTATAAATTGTAACAATGATCTGATTCACACAGTCCACAAGCTGTATACAAGATGATCTAACCGTTGTAAATACGTAGGCAATATACGAGTATACTAAATATGGATATGATGCATTCTTACTTGGAAACCTTGATAAAGTTGCAAGTTATTAAACTTTTTATATATCAAAAACAATATTTTGCGTTTTATTTAAGAGATGAGTAAATTATTTCTTATTTTCGCTGTAATAGATCTGTGGATAATAACTTTTTCAGCCCTTCTAAACGACCTTTATAAAATTATTTTTTGCCTTTAATTTAAAACAAACATTTCAATGCCCAACATTTTTTAATTGAATTATTAATAGTCAACAACTTAGGCGTTAGTTTTCATAATATGTATTTTTTTTTCAATAACAATGTATAATATGGTGTGCTTGCTTTTGTATTATAATATTTATTGTACTGTAAATTATATTATGATAAGCTGGTAATGGACTAACATTTAAAGTATATTTTTGATGTGTTGTTGTAGGTATAACAAAGGAAAAAAAAAGGTATAACAAAGGAATCAAGCAATCTCTACTAAACTTTTTACAGTAGTTAAATAAGCATATTGCCAATTAGTCTCATACACAATGATTCTATTGACACCTGACGGTCACAATAAAATGGTATAACAATCACCTACTGTACAACCTTTTCAGGAAACATATGAGAAAAGAAGCTAAAATGGCATTGTAACTGGACAAAACTTTCAAATTTGGAGAACATTTCAAAAGTGGTAGATAAGCCATAGACAAGAGAAGAAGATGAAGATCTATATCCTTTAAATTGCAATTTAATAAAATCGTGTTCTGTGTTTCACACATGTAATACATTTAAGTACAGTAATTATGTAAAAAAAATAATTATACCCTTCCTGCCGCTTTGCAAAAGTGACATCTTTCTATAGTGATGATAGTGTATGCATTGTGGTTCAAGTAGCGTATAAATTTCTCCAGGCAATAGAAACAGCAGATGCCACATTTTAGGCCACACTTAGCACAATCTGAACCCTTTTCTGCTTTCGCTGATAACCTGAAAAAAACTCAAGTTTTATATATTCTTAGTATGCATAAATATTTATTATACTTTTTGGTATATAATATCCTTACTTGGCATGTAAATAAGTGAGGATAAGTCGTGGAATTTTGAACAATGTTATAAGAAATGATCCTTTGGCAACAGAACCCAAGTGGTACTTTAGTAGCTTTCCAATAGAATACAAAACAGGTGATGGATGTGCATTTTGCCCTCTGAAATTAATAAAATTATTACTTTGAGAATATTTCTTTGAAATTAGTAAGTTAGTTTTTTGTAATTAGTAATTCTAATTTTATTTACCTGAAATACCAGTGTGATACAGCCCCAGCTATGGTCATCTGTTGGCATCCGAGAATAAACTCACTTCCCCATATAAGACAGATGAGACACATCCACCACATACTCTTCACCCACATTGGATCAAACTCTATTGGTTCTTGAACGAAGCCTAAGTGATTATATAAATATTATAAAATTATACACTATTAAAATTATACATTATTATTATAAAATTATACATTATTTTATAAAAATTAAACATTATTTTCACAGCATAAAGTAAAGTAGGGATAATAATCCAATTTTTTGTTTTACCAAAATTGTTTTAAAACCCAAAGAACCCAGCCATTGGTTTATTATTAAATAACTTTAACTTACTCTTTAAACTTGCACTACTGTTAATATTTTGTGCTTTGATTGCAGTGTTGTCCACCTGATCCGGTAAAAGAGTGCCATTGTTAAAATAGTTTGTTTTAAAAGGAATACCTGGATAATTTGCTGTTGCCAAACAAACCTAAAATTTTTTAAATAAAGTGCTAAGAAAATGATAATTGAATTTCCATTTATTAATAGAATAATGTTAGACTCACATATGAATTAATTACAAAAACAATCTTACCACAACAATTGACCAAAATGTTAAGAAAAGGATAAGAAAGAAAAATGTCACTATAGGCTGCAAGAACAGAGCAGGAATGGAACCTAAACAATGTGCTGTTTCTTTAAATAATTCTGCCAGAAACGAGACCCGAGATCTCATCACCCACACCAACAGCAACAATATAATCTAAAATAAAAATGATAATAGTAAAATATAAATTCTAAATGTAATCATCAAATTCAGATATCTGGGTGGTAGGGGATCTATTCCCCGACTGGCTTGCGACCACCAGCATACAAATCCGATCGCCAAGTGTCATAGTCGCATTCCAGTTGAGCCGCATGTGGGCCAGACTTACCCTCTCTCTCTCCCATCCAATTAATTCTGCGGATTCATTTTTTTCCATAAACAAAAAGATAAACCTTAATACTCACCGTTATAATAGTAGCTATAATAGAGTACCACAAAAATGCCTTCTCATTTTTCAAGGATTCCTAAAATAAGAAGATAAAACTTAAAAGACTGAAAATTATACATCAAGTTTTTAATATTATAACAGTTTTAAAACTTATTTGTATACTTACAGCTAAAAAGATTGTGGTGTCAGAAAAGTCTTTATGTTTTGTTTTCAATTCATGATAGGTGTACCACAGGAGTGCCGTTCCTGCTACACTTGCTATTGATACTATTATCATAAATATCCATGAAACTAACGACGCCAACAAGTGCAAAATAGAAACCATGATTAACGAACAAACTAAAATTTGATAAGATATCAAAATTTTATGTTAGTATTAAAATAGGTTAAAAATATATAAATCATTTAAATAAAATTGAGATATTAATTTTTAAAAGTATAGCCATACTTACTAAATGCAACTATCACACATATGATCATTTCTTTCCATGAAGAGTACAGATCAGACAACATCTGTTCAATTGTATCCCAACTATTAAGCAAATCCTTAAAATCAGTGAACACTTTTTCAGCTAAATCTTTTGCAGACTTAGGAAAACATCTATTTAACAATGGAAAAGAAGGATATACAGGTAACGTTGGGCAAGGCCCTCTGTAATTATGCAAATCTACTATGCTTTGTGTATTATTTACATTTATGTCATATCTACACAGATTAGAACCAGTTGATTTGTAAAAGGCTTGAATATCTGCAAATGACTCCATTTTTTTGTTTGGACACTCTTTCACACATATTTTAAGTGATCTTCGAAGCTCTTTAACATCCATATAGAAAAGGTAGCTTTTATCAGCAGTAGTAATACCAGCTAGTGGAAAATCTGTGAGTTTCTTGTTGCTTTTAACGCCACAAGTGTTTCCAAATGAATCAAAGCCATTTATTAATCTCTGTGGATTGCCGTACACGAATGATATAGCTGCTATTATTATCTAAAATAACGAGAAAATGCTATATAGGTTTCATTAATATGAATATTACTTAATCAAGTAATATTGTTTATAAATACCATTAAAATCCAGAAAATGATGTAAATAACAAGCCACAAAACGTCGGTACATCCCTTTCGAGGAGTTTCATTTTGGGGAGAAATTTCACTTTGAGTACAACCCATTTTAATATATGTCGAATCCTTAGAAATATATTTTCATTTTCTATAATGAAGAGAAATTGAGAGAATTACAGAAAAACTACAAGACAAATCACAATGCATCTACAATTCTTTATTCTGTCCTACTATACAACAACTCATAACAACTTCTATACAATCCTATACAAATTACAAAGATTATAGTCCTATACATATATTGTAAATAACAGTGATACTAGTTGATAGGTTCCAAATTACCCGAGTTTCTAAAATAAATTTCTCGATTTTACCCAACATGTATATGAGCGTTTCTTGATTGGCCGACCCGACACCTGTGCGACGCCGACACCAGTGGACGCATAATTCTATGAAATTTTACTACACACTGTCTCACTGACCCTGCCCGGCACCGATATGCCGACGCCGGCATATCGCAAGCCTGCCGCTGGTGTCGGGCCGACATTTTTATGCATACACAACGTAAACACGCACGCTTCCATGTAGGAGTGCTAGTAGCGTGATCACCAAACCCGTCTGCGCAAGCCTCCGCGCTGAAACTTTCATTACTAGTTAGTGCATGTGTAAGAACTACGTATTTTTTCATTATGGCCTTTAAATATGACTTCGTTACTCCAAGAGAAATAGAAAGTTAAAATAAAATCAAAACACTTCTTTTTTTGCATCTTAAATGTAGTAAATACATCAAATACAATTATTATACGGTAGCATCGCGCATCGCTCTTGTCTACGTCTTGAATTATATAAAGCCGTGTCGGGTCGGAGCGTGTCAGTGTCGGTCTAATAAAGAATGTAGCTGCCGGTGCCGTGTGGGGCCGTCGCGTCAAGTACTGTTGGTGTCGGGCCGGTGCCGGTAACGGGCCGGCCAATTAAGAAGCGCCCTATTCCTTACTAACCCCGTTGCTATTAATCAAAAGACAGAATGGCTTAGCATACAACACTCACGTCGTCGTCTGACCGGCCGACAATTATTATTATTATTTTAATTTTTTTATAATGAGAATGTTCATAAACTATAACGTCACGGATGGAACTACCAGGCACGCAGCACGCTTACCAATACAATGCGCAGCTTTCCCCCTACTATTTTTTCTCAGACCTAAAGTTATCTGCCGGCTACAAACATAAGTAATTTTATTAAAAAACTATTAAAACAATCATGTTTTAACAACGTAAGCTCCTACCCCTATTGTCCGGCAAATTAATCCATTAAACCTTAAAATACTTGAAAATGGGGTAATTACCCGAACATTGGCAACACTAATAGAATATCCATTGAGATGTAAATGTAACCTACTGTAAAAGCTCATTTGGTCAATCTTAAGTTTTACCAATAAACCTTAGGATTTACCATCATGAATTGGTAAATGTAAGGATTTATAAAAAAGAGACGATTTTTTCGGGCTCTTACTATTATAATTTAGTACATGCTAGGTTTTACCACTGACAGCTGGTAAATTTTGTTTTTGGTAATAATTAGTAATTAATAACAAGAAATTCTTAATTATTTCAACCACTGACCTACTGACAAGCGTCAGTTAATTAAATATTAGTTAAATCCTTAACTATTTAAATTATTTTTAATTTTATATTCATTAGATATTTTTTGTTTATACATTTAAGGGAAGGAACTATTCATTTTAAAACGCATTTAAAAGACTTCTTAAATAGCAAAAAATAAAATCATCTTTTCACACACCTAACCTATAAAACCTATTTTGCTCTATATAAACTAAAACTATTTAAAGAAAAAATATGTAGGATAAAAAAATTACTTGTAACAACACGGAGTGCTATTGTGATATTTAGAACCTCTACCGTATCCAATAGCAACATGGGTGTCTTCGAGAATGTTGTATAAATCGTCGTAACGACTGATTTCTTCGTAATAATTGATTTCTCTATTCTGTTCTTTCATGAACGCAATTATATGCAGTAACATAAATAACAAATTTAATTTAGTTAATATGTTTGGATTGAATGTTGCACTTAGAATTTTTTTTTCAAATAAAGTAACTACTATTCGTATGAAACAAAAAATGATATTTAAGAAAATAAAATCTTGCTCCTTCAGTGAGTAGGTACTGGCCGCATAGCACTCGATGGTTAGGTTAGGTTAGGTTAGGTTAGGTTAGTCAAAATTGTCATTGCCAAAATTGTCATTGCTTAAAATAAAAACTCCATTTTTATGTTGTATACATTTATTTCTAACTTTCTACGTAAAACTAACAACTCAACAATTATTAATTTAATATATTATGATTAAGATATATAGCGGTAGAGTTTTAATGAAAGATTCGGATTCTTCGTGAATGAATTTAATCGCACTATGTATATATTTTTACAAGAGAGAAGTAAGTTACAATAGTTATATTTTAAGTGGGATGGTGACGTCAGGAGGGGAAATTATATTTTTCTTACAGTTCTACATTTTTCTTATAATTAAATCTAAAAAACTAAAGCCCAGCGCGAGTTTGGGGCTAAGACTGACTCAGTTTGGCGGCGCTTCTATAGTCCTCGGTGATTGATTTCCACGGAGTCAGTGTTAGGGATCCGTAACAAATTTAACAGTCATAATAACAACAATAATAATTAACTTATTGTTAATTATGAAACGGAAATAGAGCGCAAGCGTCGGACATAGTACATACGCGCGTTAAAATATTCCGAAGCAGACTGACTGACTGTTGCGATTGAGCAAAGACTATATAGTAAATTAGTAACAGCTGGTCGCTGTATTATAAAAGCACGAGGTGGCATGTATTTGTGAAGGCACGGTGGCTTTTAATGTTCTTCTTTGAAGAGTTTGTTGGAACCGCAAGGAATATAGAGGAGATAAGGCAACAATAAATACGTTCGTTACCGCTAGGGTTTGTACCTTTGTAATTGTTTAGTAATAAAACTTTTGCAATTGTTTTATTTTAGTTTCTGCATGTAAAAAAATTAACCCACATTTTACTATACTTACTAGTTTTTAAACTGAAGAGTAGTCAGAGCCGTACCAGATAGTGAAAATTGTATATATATTCACTTCAACCCCTATTTTTTTGTACCAAATTTCAATAAAAGTGGTTTCAACGTGAAAGTGTAACCGGCAGAGTTAAAGTTCTCGCCTATAGTAACCTCGAAATTCTTAAATTAGTAAATCAAAACTTATTAAAAATTATAAAAACTTATTTTAAAATTATAAAAAGAGCGTTGTTGTCATTCATTGAGTCATATATTCCCATTAAATTCTCAACGAATATACCGCGCAGTCTCCTTCGTGTTCTTCTCGATTATACACGACACAGGCAGAATGTTCTGTGCATTAGCACTTATGTTTAAAGCCGTAGGTGCCTATCTATTTAAATTTAAAAAGAGTATTGTGCATTAAAAAACATTACTGTTTGTATTGTTGTAGATTGTGATGAATAATAAAACAGTTTTGAGCCTTTACTATGCCAGTGTTAACCTTTGGTTTAAAAGAAACATAAATAACAATGTAACCAGTATAACCAAAGTTCACAGAGAAGTATTTACAAGAACATATCCAACAAAAGTAATATTAGCAAATGGAGCCTCCGTTGATATAAGATATCATGAGCCTAGAAAAATAATTAAAGTAAGTTAAATACTAAACAAAACTCAAAGCTGAATTCAATTTATAGGTTAAATTTCTATTCATTACTTTTTCCTACTGTAATTTCTTAACACAATTTTGTTTTAGTTACCATTAGATTTAACTCTACTGTCTGAGGATGAGAGGAAGCTTCGATTAGAAAAGAGGAAACCTAAAAGAAAAGTGAAAATTACTGATACTGTTCAAGATAATTTCAATGCTAAAAAATATTTGAAATACCTGAAAAAGTGAACCATTAGCTATCATTACTTGTAATCTTATATAATATGTAAAGTTACAAGAAAATATATTGTAGATATAATATTTTTGTTTGTTGCCTCTTATGCACAGAATATATAATTGCAGTGGTTAAAAACATTAAAACAATACTATAATTAAATAATACAAAAGAACTACATAACATTTTCCTACCAATCAAAAGTCAACCAACAAGCCTTTTATGGAAAGAAAATAAGTCAACATCAATATTGTATTTCATTTCTATTGATAGCCGTGAGGGGACGGGTTAGAATACATTCCTGGGAGAGCATGTCGTAAAAGCCGAGCCGGGCCATTTTCCATCAGGTGGACCCTATGCTCGTTTGTCCCTTAACTATCATAAAAATTAAAAAAAAAAATAAAAAACCAACAAAACATAGTATAAACTAAAGTACATAATCCTTTTTATGTCTAATTTGTGAAGCTATGTTAAGCAACTTTTAAATATATATATATTTAATTTCAGATAAAACATTGGTGGGTTATATAAGGGTTTACTTCACTGCATTGATTTTAAAGCAATTTATAAATTTTGTTTACTCCCACGCTTTAAATCCTCTATAAAAGATTCTGAAACAGTTAAAACACGTGATAACCACCCACCCACATTCTTACAACACTTGCATAAAGTATTGAATGACTTGAGATTTCAGAGTAGTGTAAAACAATTGATAAAATTAATATAAATTTATTGTTATTAGTAGAGTTTGTGGTATAGAATATAGATTATCTAATTATAGCAGGGTCTAATAAGAACCTGGTATGTTTCTTATTATAATCTGTTATCCTCTGAAAAAATTGGAGGATACGTCATTTTTTTGAGGGACTGTCAAGTTGACTGTTGGAGAATTCACGTGCTTTGGGATTGTTTTGCTTAAAACTTATTTTTATTTTATCATTAACTGTTAAATTTAAGATTTTTGGGTGGTTAGTGTGTGTATTGTGCTGTTTATATAGTTTTAACAAATTTGGTAAGTAGTCATCATGGGGTACGAGGCCCCCGGTGATCCGCCGGATCGGGGTCCGCCACATATCGTACTGGACAGGGGTACTAAGCGCCCTGCAGATCAAGTAACTAATATCGAGGCAAAGAAAACTATAGTCGATCTCGATCTACCATCTGCATCTATAGAAACAATATACACTCATCCATCGCTGGTGATTTTAGACAGAACTTACTCGCAAGACGACCATGGCCCCTTTGTGGTTCACGTATCGCGTGTCGAGCCCGACCCCGCTGCAGGCCTAACTATTCGACCTATTAAAATCGGATCTATGCTAATACATAACAAAATAGAGGGACTTGTAAAAGACGGTTTAAAAAGCGTTGGCAGAAACCGCATTTCCATAGAGTTCAGTACTGCTATTGCTGCTAACTCCTTCCTACTGCATGATTGCCTCCGTGCTAACAAACTGAAAGCTATGATACCGACTTATAACATTACTCGAATGGGACTTGTTCGTGATGTTCCCAAGGAATGGTTGATGACAAATCTAGTTGAATATATGGAACTCCCTGACGGTTGTGGTATTGTCTTAAAAGCAAGACGTCTGAACCGAAAAGTAATTATTGATGGCACTGCCTCCTGGATTCCCACTCAATCCTTAGTTTGTACCTTCTCCGGACAAATTTTGCCCCAATATGTACCCCAAGCGTATATGTTTGCTGTAATCGTCTTCCACTTGAGAAATACCTATTGCCAACAATACAATGCTACAACTGTTGTCGTTTTGGTCATATTAAAACTCAGTGTCGCTCAAAGCCACGTTGCTTCAAATGTAGCAAAGACCATCCTGGTGATACTTGTGAAATTTCATCAGAATCAGTTTCGTGCCTTCTTTGTTCAGGAAATCACCAAGCTACTGATAAGAAATTCCCCGAGTATGCTCGACAACATCAAATTAAACTTAAAATGTCAGAGCAGAACATTTCTTATTTAGATGCTTCATCTCAAGTATCCCCTGTGCGCCAAAGGCGATCATATGCAGATGTAGCCTCTGTGATGTTTGCTTCTACTGTCTACCTCTAGCCAGCCTCTTAACAGATCATACAAGAAGACTGTTACGCATTCCCCAAAAATCAGATCCGTTCAACAAGGCTATGATCAAAATGCCCACAGAACTCTTGTTTCTACTCCTTCTTCGTCTCTTTCCAATGGATGTGCTTTAAAAACTCAGTCAGAGTCATCTGTGAATAGCCATGATCTACTTAGTCTTATAATTAAAATTATTAGTGGACTTATTCAATCCAACAACAATATACCGAACAACATTGCTAAAAAAAATTTTTGAAATTTCAAATTTAAGTATGGACCAGACACAATTATTTCAATGGAACAGTCGTAGCTTACGGAATAAAAAACACGAACTGACATATCTAATCAGGGAGCATAACATTGCCGTCTCGGAGACACGGCTGCGTCCGGGCTCTAATTTCAGAGTATCAGGGTCTGCCTGTCTCCGGGATGACGGTGATGATGGTTACGATGGTTGTGCCTTACTGATTAAAAGATCGATTACATACTCCCAAATTACCCTCCCTCAACATTCTTCTGTTTTCAATGTCATTGCCATTAGAGCAATGAACATAACTTTTTATTTATATTCCACACCCTAACCTTAACTTGATATCTGATATTTTTTGTATTTTCTATTGCCTATCTGACCCTGTTGTGATACTTGGAGACTAACTGCCATCATACTTCTTGGGGTTCATACTACTGCGATTCCTTATCTTACCATCTTTTGAACATCTTTGATGATAACAATATTTGTGTCATCAATGATGGATCACCAACGCGCAGAGTTTACCCGGGACAAAATCCAAAATCTGCAGTAGATTTAACCTTGTCTTCTGCCTCTTTAGCCTCACTTTTGTACTGGAATATCCTTCCAAATTCTTATGATAGTGATCACTTCCCCTTAATTGTGACAATGCCGCATCAAGTATCCCCAAACTTACCTCCACAACCTCTTCTTAAATACAATCTCAAAAACGCTGAATGGACTGACTTTTCTTCTTTTGTTGATGATAAAATTCAAAATTTAAACTCTGAAACTTCTATTAACATTCTGGAACTATATTTGGCCTTCCAAAAAATTCTCTTAGATGCAGCTGACACCTACTTCCCATTAAAAAATGCAACTCAAAAACTGTCTTCGCCTCCTTGGTGGGACAGTGGATGCACAGATGCAATTATAAAGAGAAAGGAAAAGAAATAAATTATGATAGGAACATGTCAACAGAAAATTTTTTAAAATTTATGAAGACTTCAGCTAAATCAAGGAGACTACTTTAAAAAAAAACAAAGAGGCTGGATTCGGTTTTGCGAAAGTCTGTCTCCCAGATCTCCTCCTTCTATTGTTTGGAGAAATATTAAGTAGTATAGAGGATCTTTAGTCTCAGAATCACCATCAACAAATGATCCATCTGTATGGTTGGAAGAGTTCTCTGCTAGGCTCGCTCCACCTTTTGTCCCAAACAAAGATAATATGACTGGACTGTCTTCCTAATTCATCACATAAATTGGATGAGCCCTTCTCCTTTTCGGAATTTCAGATAGTATTGCAAGGTCTCAAAGACTCCGCTCCAGGTGAAGATGGCATTCCATACTCCTTCCTAAACAATTTAAGGCATTCTGGTAAAAATTTCTTCCTGAATATTTTGAACGGAATTTTTATGTCGGGAATCATTCCTGAGTCATGGAAGACACAGATAATTATTCCTGTCCTCAAGCCAGGTAAAACTCCTAATGACTCTACTTCATATCGTCCTATTGCTCTATCATCTACTTTGTGTAAGGTGTTAGAGCAAATGATCAAAAATAGACTAGAACACTTTATTGAAAGTCGCGATATTCTGGCTAATTCTCAGTTCGGCTTTAGAAAAGGTAAGGGTACACTCGATAG
Source organism: Limenitis camilla (assembly GCA_905147385.1). Taxonomy (NCBI): domain Eukaryota; kingdom Metazoa; phylum Arthropoda; class Insecta; order Lepidoptera; family Nymphalidae; genus Limenitis; species Limenitis camilla. The sequence goes on along the minus strand of LR990230.1, from coordinate 9,320,845 downwards.
TCTGTGCATGTTGACCACTGAAATCCGTCTTGCTTTTTCGGATAGCAATTATCTTGTTGATGTATTTCTAGACATTTCTGCAGCATATGATAGTGTAATACTTCCAGTACTCAGGCAGAAAATGCTTAAGCTGAGTATTCCTGCGAGGCTAACTCACTTCGTAATTAATCTTTTTACAGAAAGATTTATCAAAATTAGGCTGAATGGAGAATATCTACCATCTAGATGTGTCTGGAAAGGTGTCCCACAAGGTTCAGTGCTTAGCCCACTTCTTTATAATCTTTATACCTTCGATTTAGAATTAACAGTTAACTCCTTCTGCAAAACGTTACAGTACGCTGACGATCTAGCACTGTATGTCTCCTGTAAAACAATTAATGAGGCAGCTTCTCTATTAAATTCTGCCTTGTACTACTTAAATGTCTTTTTAATTAATTATGGGCTAGCACTTTCTGTCTCTAAAAGCAGGACAGTTATTTTCAGTCGTCGATATAAAAGAGATTTATACCCTCAGATTATACTTGCTTGTGACAACCAACAAATCCCAGTAGAACCTAGCGTTAAATTTTTAGGGGCTATATTAGACACTAGAATGACAGGTGTGGCTCATTTCAACTACATTGCTCAAAAGTGTGAAAAAGCTATAAATGTTCTCAGATCCCTCGCTGGTATTTGGTGGGGATCCCATCCCTATTGCCTAAAACTTGTATATAATGCAATTGTTAGGAGTCACTTAGACTATGTTGCATTTAGTGCTCGATATTTTCCTACATTGACATTGGCAAAATTACCGCTGCTAATTGTGGTAGAAAGCCATAAAATAAGAAGAAGAAGAAGTCATTTTTTGACATATCCTTTTAAAAATCCAAGTACCTCAAGAAATATAAAAGTAGATTTTTATGATATAAAATGTGGTGTTCTTTAAATTTATAAAGGATATATTTTAAAAAATTGACATGGGGTTAGAAATATCTAGTATGTGTCATGAAGTTGTTGATTTATAAGTAATAAAGCTTGTCTTTGGTTTGACGTTAGTATAGGTATTGTTTATCTTTAGTTAGTATATATATATATACTAACTTAGGTTTTACTAATTACATGTGTGCCTTTATAACAAGTGAGTCGGTGTTTTGTTAGGAAATAGTTTATTGTTAAAAGTGCATTAGATTCATTAGTCGTAGCTAAAAACAGTAATATAACAGTATGTTTCATATATTATCGAATACGATATTTTCCAAAGAAATATCTGTGTTCCTCAATTTGACAATGATAACAGAACTTCTCATTTGAATGTCACCAAAATAAAGAAAAGTTTTGCCGTGTGCATACCTTTACTTTACTATTCAAACAACAAAACCGTAAATGCCTGACAGGCCTGACTAATCTGTCAGATCTAACGGTGGATCTAACTTAGAATCCGTTAAGTTGGCAGCACTTTGACAATCCCTATTACTTAGATGGGTTTTGTAGTGAAATAAGAGCCTGAGAGTTTTAAAGGCTTTATTTAGCTTAGAAATGACGACAATGTAAGAACACAAATAAACTCCATGTTATATAATTGAACACTAAAGTCAAAACACTAAAGTAAAAGTCCTTTCGCATTATAGTATGTATGAACTTGTAATAAAATCTCTTTGGCTATACTATTTGTATCTGGCTGGTTTTGGTATCATTAAAAGTTTACATTTTAAAGAAGATAATTCCAAATTCAAATTAGGAAAATGGGTGATTTTTATTTGTTTTTCGTACTGTGAAGATGAGTGAACCTAATGAAGAAATTCGATACATTTTAAAATTTTACTACAAAAAAGGTAAAAATGCAACGCAAGCTGCGAAAAAAATTTGCGACGTTTATGGACCTAGTGCAGTGTCTGTGAGAGTAACACAAATTTTTGAAAAAGTGGAGCACGATCGGCATATCAGTATTTACGACGTAGCTGAAGAACTGGGAATTGACCACAAAACAGTTTTGGCGCATTTAAAAAAAAACTGGGTACACAAAAAAGCTCGATATTTGGGTACCTCACGAGCTCACTGAAAAAACCTAATGAACCGTGTACTCATTTGTGATTCTTTATTACGACGTAATGAAACCGAACCATTTTTGAAGAATCTGATAACTGGTGATGAAAAGTGGATCTTGTACGACAAGAACGTGCGAAAAAGGTCGTGGTCAAAGGCCGGTCAGGCTTCACAGTCTGTGACGAAACCCGGGTTAACTCGCAACAAGGCGATGCTGTGTGTGTGTGGTGGGATTGGAAGGGCATTATTCATTATGAGCTGTTACCACCAGGCAGGTTCATCGATTATGAACTCTACTGCGAACAACTGATGAGATTAAGGCAAGAAGTTGAGAGGAAGCGGCCGGAATTAATCAACAGAAGGGGTGTGGTCTTTCATCAAAATAACGCTAGACCTCACACATTAACCACTCAGCAAAAGTTAGGAGAGTTTGGCTGGGAGGTGTTAATGCATCCGCCGTATAGTCCTGACCTTGCACCTTCAGATTTCCACCTGTTCGGTCTCTTCAGAATTCTTTAGGCAGTGTCAGGTTAACATCACGAGAGGACAGCCAACTACAACTACTTGTCGCGGTTTTTTGATCAGAAGCCCCAAAATTTCTATAGCTATGGGATCATGTCCCTACCTACAAGATGGCAAAAAGTTATCGAACAAAATGGTACCAACATATTTTAGTTAAATGTAAATAAACTATTTTAAAAATTGTTTTGAATTTTCTTAAAAAATGCGAAGCAACTTTTTCCCCAACCTAATATATCCAGCCAGTATTTACAATTCCCACTACAGGTTTTTAATGCAGAGGTAATCAACTTGGAGCTCGCCAACTTTAAAGCTGGCACAGACGGTCTATTATGGCTTGGTTTGATATAGTCCTTGGCAGGCTGGATCGTGATTTCACGATCTTCCGCAATACTGAAATTTATAAATATTACAAACAGTTTTGCCAACCCAATCCGGGTCCTTTTCGTATCTACGTTACTGTTTATTAAAACAAAGTAATATATAAGGAATTTGAATGTATTTGTAATTTAGTGTATGCAACACAGAAATAAATTGTCAACATTTTATGATGCGACTGTCAATGTGACAATGATGAATCAATACATATTTGACATTACACATCTTTCAAGGAAATTGAAATATTTTATTTTTAAAAAGGTTAAATTTTTTTTTAGAAAAGTATAGTTTTTTACTGATAAAATGTTATTTTGAAACGGATATCATTTAAAAGTCAATAATATAAGTGTTTTTCCTTTACTTTTAGGATTAAAATGAAAATTTTTAATTTATAACCTTGCTTTTCACCTTACGTAAGAATATTGCAATAACCGTGAAATGGGGAATAAGGTGTCAGCAGATGCATTCAATGCTACAGTACATGGTGGAGATGGAAACCCACCACCAGAGTGCCCAATGCACAAAGAAAATTCCAAAAAAGATGAAAAACCCTCTGAATGTCCGGTGCAACACGATAACAACATCAATCCTTTTAATATGGTAACATTCTAATATAATCTTAAACAAAATTATTCAGTAATGATTTCTTGTGATTATTGTTCTAATGAATACTCAACTTTTTAGATGCCTCCTGCAAATCAGCAGCCGGCCCCAGACCAACCATTTCCTCTCCCCACTAATCGACAAGTTTCATCTATTCCCCGTGCGATGCCTGATGGTTCAACTGAGTTTTGGGTATATCCAAGTCAGCAAATGTTTTGGAATGCTATGCTCCGTAAAGGATGGAGATGGAAAGATGAAGAAATTAAACAGAAAGATATGGAGGATATTATAAGAATACACAATGCAAACAATGAGCAGGTTTGTTAATTGTTCATAAATTTTAACATATATGTCTTTAGAATTAATGAACACCAGGGCTTTGCATGTATGCTCAGATTTTTCAAAACGCATATTATACCATGGTAATACTGAATTACAGGCAACCTTGTTATATGAAGTAGAAAAAAATGTAAATTGTAGTGCAACCAGAAATTGTATCATCTACTACATCTACACAAATGTACATACAAAAATACTACATTAATAATTATGCTACTATATATATTTACATTTACTATAATATAATATATCTGCATAATACTACTCCTATATAATATTAACATAATACACTATATTAAAGCAGATGTTGCTTGTTGATAATATTGTTTCAAAGAATGTTTAAACATTTAGAGTGTCCAATAATATATGGCAATTCATTCCATATTTTCAATTCCATACATTGCACTGTAAATAACTGTCAGTATCATTCAATGACAAGGGGGGATTTATTTACACTTAATGAATGGAGTTGCTAGTTAGTGGGAGCATAAATAAAAAGGTATGTGAACCAATCTCTAAGATAGGCAGAATAATTAGGCTGGTAGAGTATAGTGTATAATAAGGAAAGTGTGTGGAGATGTGTGCTAAATTTCATTGAAATCCATTCTGTTGTTTTGGTGTTCATTCAAGTAACAATCATCTAAACATACAGACTTATTCATAATATAACTGAAATTATTTTTAAAAAATTTTATATAGGCATGGCAAGAAGTTTTGAAGTGGGAAGCATTGCATGCTAAAGAATGTGGTCATCCAAGGCTAAAGAGTTTTGGAGGTAAAGCTACAGACTACAGTCCTAGGGCGAGACTTCGCTCATGGCTTGGGTAAGTCAAGTAAAATAAGAACTATTTGTAAAGACTTCCTTGATCAATATTAATGGTAATAGCTTATTTACTTACAGGAAAATGTTGAATTAATATTATTAAATATATACTATTAAATTTATTATTAATAAATAAGTTTTGTTATTTTTAATAGATATGAGTTGCCTTTTGATCGACATGATTGGATAGTTGACCGTTGCGGTAAAGATGTTCGTTACGTCATTGACTATTATGATGGGGGTGAAGTTGACAACAAGTTCCAGTTCGCCTTGTTAGATGTCAGACCCGCATTGGATTCAGTTGATAATGCTTGGGATAGAATGAAAGTCATGTACATGAGATACCGTTATGAACTTATAGGAGAAAAGAAAGATAACAAATTGGCTAATTAATTACATGTAGACTACTTGTTTAGAATAGGTATTTTAAAACAATATTATTGTTTCAAGTTAACATAATATCACTTTTATGTGACTAACATTAAAAAATCAAAATAAGATGTGTGGGGTACTCCTGTCGACATTTATTGTCACTGTAGTAACTCTTTGTGATTTTATTTCATAATTGGCGTTAGTACTTTTTAGTATTACTAAAATATTTGTGGGTATTTACGGTAACACCACTCATGTTAGCTCTGATTTCTAAAGTGTTTTGTAAGCATATGTCCAGACCACATTATAAAAGAACAGAATACAAAAAATGCATGAATACTCAAAATCTACTTCTATGAAACTGACTGGGAAAACTCAAAGAATTGTGGAAATCTTTCAGTTCAATCTTTTTCTTTTTATAATGTGATCATTAATTTTGGTATAGGCCTTATAATCAATTTCTGGAATGTAGGACAGTAGGCTCATATTGTTATTGCAACACAGAATGCTTGTTCAGAGATAACATAGTTTTGTGCTACTTACAATAATGAATACTCCATGTTGTAATATTTAGTGTAATTATTACATGGCTATTACATGTAAGTAGTGAAATGAATAGTATACATTTAATTAAAATTGTATAAATCTCAATATTAATTAAATATAAGAAATCTTGCAATAAAGTTATGTATTACTAAGAGTTACCATTAGTGTGTATTTCCTGTAACCCACTGTTCAGTAATTTTTCCTAACAATAAAGTGTTACTGTTTAAAGATTTTTTTTTATTTTAAACACCAGCCAAGTTCATAACACTGCTATCATATGTATCCCTTTCTAACAGTATTAGCTGATCATGATCATGATTTTTTCGAATTCAAAAATAACACATTATATATTATTGTCCTAATAAAGAGAGAATAATAAATAACGGACTTATTTCTTACTTTTTGGTGCATTTTTAGTTTGAAGTCGGTTTTCTTCTAATTTTATGAGATGGGTTTTGTGTGCTCCACCCCATGCTGTAATACAGTATGTTAGAATCGACCGAGCTATAGCAGTATAAAGAGTATGTTTTTAAGTAGCATAGTATCAGTAACTTGTCTTAGTATTTTAAATACATATTCTAGCTTTCTTCTCTCAGACAAAACATCGATATGTGGACACCAAGTCAATTTTTTGTCAGGCAAAATTTTAAGATATTTGACTTAACTCGTTTTCTCTAGGTAGAAGAATGACTAAATTTTAACATGAAATCGTTAAAACGTAATAATTAAAATTTTCATGATAACTTATTTGTATCGTGCAGTAGTTTTTGCGTCATGCAAACATATGGACAGACAAATAAAAATTTCAATAATAGTTAATGTTTTGTCTTGTATTGGTGTCATAGAATAGAGCAGATATATAATAGAGCATTAAGTTTTCTTACATACCTTTTATGTACATGTATTGGATAAGTTACCCTTTTAGTTACTTTCTAATACTCTAATGGAATCTTATGAAATAAAATAAAAAATGTCTATAAATATATCATCTGCTTTATTATATCTTATTCTATATTTAATATGTGATGACTTGGTGTTACAATCTTACATTCGTTCTTGAAAATTTCAACTTGATGTTCAATGTAACCCTCGAAATTATTGTATGGACAACCAGAAAGAATTTTGTACTTCGGTTTTCCTTTGGCACAGTGGTACACAGAGCGGAGTGTCAGCACTGGAGGTTTCTCCGGAAAGTTAATACCTAAACACAAGAAGGTTGTTGAACATCTTACAATATTTAGACATTACCTAGTATTTTTTTCTATAAGAAAAGATAGACCAAGTAGAGATCAGATTTGTAGATGCAATATATTGATCTATATACCTATGTCAATTTGTAAAATCCAATGGAAATCATTCATCTCAAAAAGCAGTGCTGCACTATTTGCGTCATGCTCTAATATAGCTCCTTCATACTTAACAATTAGCTGAGCTAACAATTCCCTTTTAAGTTTATCATTATTAAGAAGATCTTGAATCTGAAATAAAAGTATTTATATTAGAAGCTAAGTTAGACTATATTTGTGAACAGTTCAAGTGTCAGTAGCTCAGTGGTTCAAATTCTAATCGTTGGACTACTGGTCTGGTTGGTGGTTAAGGAATACTAGTAGTATGTGACCCATACTGTTAGTAATATTTTTTTAAATAGATTAGGTATAAAATACATAACTTACTTTATTATTTAAAATATCTGTAATCATCGGAACATAATCCATTAGCACTCCTGTCTGATGCATCCTTAAATTATAGAAATTATTAGAACTTAGATGACTAAATATTCAAAAGTACTGTTCAAATGAGCATACAAATGGTATACTTTAGGCAGATCTACTAACTTCATTTTTTTAATATTGAAAAATATTTTTTTTTCACAAACATCCTGAGACAATATGGTCCTTTTAATTTTAACAGGCAGGCTTGGTCATGAAATCATAATATTCCACAGAAAAATATTACGGATTTCTAATAACGCACAACAAGTTTCCAATACGCACAACAGTTACAAAAGAATATCAAGTAAAATCTATAAAAAATATCAAGATATAAATGTATAAAATTAACTAGATGGATAATTTAAAAGATTTAAATCTTACATAGGCAATGTAATATTTCCTAAAACTTTTGTAAGAAACGGTGATAATATTAATTCTGCATTGGTAGAGTTTGGATATCTGACAAGAAGAAGAGCTGTGTCAATTCCAGGGTTTTGATCCGCCCTGAAACTAAAAAGGTCTTTATTTAATAAAAAAATATTTTGTGTACAAATTACTTAAATTGAGATTTTGCTGCTTAAATTTATTTATTTTTTACAATACAACAATTAGCAAAAAAAGATACAACACAAGTACTAATAAGTGTACAAAATATATTTAATTATTTACCTGTCATAATATAACTCAGGTAATCTTGATGTGTCCACTTTTAATTTAATTAAAAACTCTACAATATGTCCCCCAACCCATACTTCAACATCCTGTTCTGTTGTCAGTGCGTTACCCAGTAGTGCACTATATTCAAATGATGCTCGAGAGTTTTCATCTTCATTTAATTTTTTTACCTATAATTGTATATCAAGAATACAAGACCAAATAATAATAAAAAAATTTGAGTAAATATTTTTATATGCAAGAAAACATCAGAGAGGACAATAAGAGTGACATAATAATACACAACAAATGATCTTTGGCTCTTATATTTTTTTACAATAGATATTAATATATAGCTTAAGGTTTTACAGTTAAGGAGTTTGGTTTGGAGGAGAAAATTGGGGTGGCTTACTTTTAATTGAATGTCAGGAAGTAAGTTATCCTCATATACATGTGTTTTATTCTTAGCAGAGCAATGGTGGTTTTGCTATTCTTCTTTCAATACTAAAGAGATTATCATACTAGTATTACATGATTATAAATGAGAATGTTTGTTACTCAGTCACACAAAAATGTCTGAATGGATTTCAAAGAAATGGTAAGTAGGTACTTCAAAACCTGTATGAACAGTAGGCTTTTCTTCCCCAATAAATTACAGGTTCGGAGGATAGAAGGCATTTGCTTATGAAAAAGTAGCTGAGTATATTCAAATGAAATATTGCATTGGGATACTTTATTTTATTTATTTGTCTTTTATTGCACAAACAACAAAAAGATGTTTATAAAAGGTGGACTTAACACATACATGCTATCTCCCAGTCAACCTTAGGGGTTATGAACAGTAATTTTTTTACACTTTAATAGCTGGAATAACTTATTTTTACATAAAAATGCCTAATTTATTCGGGATCCTATTTCAAAAGTTTCTGAGGACAAAGTTGTGGGCAGATGCTAACTAGTTTTTAAATATTAAAGAGATTATATACCTGATGAATCTTGTACATATGAATCAGCTGTGAAATTACTTCACAAAGCGAGTTAGGATCATTAGCATTCCAGTTAGATAGACTTGGCACACCATTATTTAAAGACTCCTCATCAGCATTGATCAAAAAACTTTCATCATCAAATCTAAAGTCTGGCGCAAACCAAGGTGTTGAAACGTCAAATATAACATCCCACTTTAATTTCTTAGAACAATATGGTAATACTAATCGAAATTGACTGTCAGTAATATTTGAACTTCCTCCTACTCTTTCCAAATCAACTTTAGCCTTGCAAAGACCTACAAAATTAAATTTGATCAGTTAACATTTGTATTTTAACCCATACGATAAAAAAACAGGCTGGACTTTCCAAGTACTGACATTACGAATGGAGGGGAGGGGTAGTAATTAGGGTAGATGGGGGTCCCCTCTATCGATCCCCCTATTTTTTTCTTGCCGCTGACGCATATTTTGGGAATTATGGGGGGAGAAAGAAAAATAGTACCTGACCTTTCCAAGTGCTGACGCAGTGGTTTCGCTCTAAAATTTTATTAGAGATAGGTGTAGGCCCACTAGAAGCACTCACTCACAAAATTTTGAACTGCAGAAATCCAATAGTTTCCGAAATATAACACTTTAAAATCCACATACAACAAACATTATTCACAATAATAAAATGTCACACTGATTTAATCCATAGAGTTTATTTTCAATATAGTGTTGAATTGACAGCTTGGCAACGAGACTTTTAAGCCAATCTTAAATAATATATTTAAATATTTTTTAAAGTCATTCTAATAAAATTTTTAACAGAACAATAAAATTAAGAGGAAATTAATACTTAAAAAAGTATGGCTTTATACTAAACTATTTTTTTTATTTGATTTAACTTGCTCAAAAAAATAGATGATGCAAGGAAAAAATTCAGATTTCGGGTATTATAGACTCGTAATTGGCAACACTTACAATGAAAAAATTAGACATCCGTTTGCCTTCGTACAGTTGAGCCTAATTGGTTAGGTTAGTGTTTGGATAGGTTTATGCACCCAGAAGGAGGAGCCCCGCGAAAGCGGGGCGACGTAGACTGGGTTTCGGAATAACTTTTCCTCCTTCTCCCCCCTTAGTTGGTTAGGTTAGTGTTTCCCCCCTAATTGGTTAGGTTAGTGTTTGGATAGGTTTATGCACCCAGAAGGAGGAGCCCCGCGAAAGCGGGGCGACGTAGACTGGGTTTCGGAATAACTTTTCCTCCTTCTCCCCCCTTAGTTGGTTAGGTTAGTGTTTCCCCCCTAATTGGTTAGGTTAGTGTTTGGATAGGTTTATGCACCCAGAAGGAGGAGCCCCGCGAAAGCGGGGCGACGTAGACTGGGTTTCGGAATAACTTTTCCTCCTTCTCCCCCCTTAGTTGGTTAGGTTAGTGTTTGGATAGGTTTATGCACCAAGAAGGAGGAGCCCCGCGAAAGCGGGGCGACGTAGACTGGGTTCAGAAAAATCCTATTTTTTGTGCAAGTTAAATCAAATAAAAAAAATAGTTTAGTATCAAATATTTATTCATTACCAATAATAAAATTATTACAATTAATTTTTATCATATTAGGGCATACTTTTTAAGTATTAATTTCCTCTTAATTTTATTGTTCTGTTAAAAATTTTATTAGAATGACATTAAAAAATATTTAAATATATTATTTAAGATTGGCTTAAAAGTCTCGTTGCCAAGCTGTCAATTCAACACTATATTGAATATGAACTCTATGGATTAAATCAGTGTGACATTTTATTATTGTGAACAATGTTTGTTGTATGTGGATTTTAAAGTGTTATATTTCGGAAAATATTGATTTCTGCAGTTCAAAATTTTGTGAGTGAGTGCTTCTAGTGGGCCTACACCTATCTCTAATAAAATTTTAGAGCGAAACCACTGCGTCAGCACTTGGAAAGGTCAGGTACAATTTTTCTTTCTCCCCCCATAATTCCCAAAATATGCGTCAGCGGCAAGAAAAAAATAGGGGGTTTGATAGAGGGGGATCCCCCCCTCCCCCTCCACCCCCCCTCTTTTCAATTCATGATGTCAGCACTTGGAATGTCCTTCCAAAAAACATAACTTAATTCTAAACAAATACCCAATTTTAAATCTTGATATATGATTTGCACGTAAGGACGAAACAATGGAGATATTTCACATAACAAGCCATAATTTTCTGTTGTCATCTTCACATTCGAAATAACAACTCTGAACAATCTTAATTACAATTAAGATTACAATCTTTTGTATTTTGTTTTATTATAAAAAAAAGATTATACAAAGATCAAAACAAAGATGAAACCAAAGTATGAAACCATAGTGATTACATTCTCTCTGTATGAAACATCAAAAATGTTTTGTTTTTGATATCAAATATCAATTTGACATTGACATTGATTCATTTTTTTTTCCATAATGGAAAAGAAAAAAGGTATTGCACCGTACAGCCCTGTCTTTACTAGGCTAATTATTTATTCATTTTATAGTATGGCCGAAGCTATGTATTCCGTTATTATTATTTAAATCCATATATGTCAAATCAGAAAAGTATAGTCTTTTTATAATTCATAGCATTTATAGTCGTAGCATTTATATCTCCGAACATATGGGAGGCCTCTAATTTTACAAAACAAACCTAGGAAACGGGTTCCCTGCTCCTCATCCTCCCCATTTCCATCCTTTCTCCGCTCTCCTTCTCCCTACTCCCACTCATTTTACCACTCGACTCTGCCATTTAAACTATACATTATAAAATAAAAACTACTCGGCCAAACTATTTTAAATTTTTATGGGATCAAATGGCAACAATTCCGCATCAAACCAAAGAAGAATCACGTAAATCGGATCACAAATATCAGCGTAATTGATATACATACATAAAAAATAATACCAATCGAATTAAGAACCTCCTTTTTGAAATCAGTTAAAAACAAATTTATTTTATAGACACGTCTCCAAAATGCTCGTCCCATTCGACTCACTCGTCTCTCTGACATTGATTCATTGAACGGCCGTTAGTAAAATTATATTCGTAGTGCAGCCTCATCGTAGCTATCTAGCTATTATACAATCCTGTTTACTTTCGTTTCGCTTGCTCGTGGTAATTATTCTTGGAGTTTAGTACAATATATCCATGGCATTTCATAGATATGGTCATGGATCACGTAGTATTAAGCATAACACTCAAGCACAGACCATCCGATATGATGGGAATTGGAAATCAATTTGGCCTCATCTAATCGACATTCCTGAATACAATCAAATCGATTTTTTATGTTGTCTTTTTTTTTTGAATTCGAAAATGTTGAAAAAAATTGACTTAGCAATATAATTGTTTATTGGAATTATACAAATATTCAACATTAGGAATAACGAGGCTGTATGGTCTACGCTCTTAGCCTTTTCAATAAGAGATCAATTGAAAAACAACAATGTCTTTGGTTCCGTAAATTCAATTGATTGTCATTTAACATTTTGTTTATCTGTTTGTTCCTTGTTTGCTCACTTGAATATTTCATTGGAATTGTGTGAAATAAGTATGAAAGATATGAATTCGACAATTAAAAATAACATTTCAGAATTAACAAAACTAGCGAGGAAATTCAATTGCTTTTATCTATCTGGTATGTATTTTATGCAAATTCGTTTGATATTTAGTTCGCACTTGTAACGATACAATGCTTTCGATTAATTAAATTTTTTGTTTGTCGTTTAAGGATTGCATCAAGGTATTTGCAAGCCGTTTTTAGTTGGTGGGTACCAGGTAGGGCTTATTCGACCCGATGTACTCAAACACCTTCAAAGGTTCCCGGAGGTAAATCGTTTTTCGTTATGGTTACGTTAATAGCTTTTAATATTTTTAATCCTGGACCGAAATAATTAATATCGCTTTTTAACACAGGTATTTAGAATTACAGGAAAATTTGTAGAACTCAATCCTGCATTCAGAGATTATCAAGAAAGAACTTCTAAAGTAGCTGAAGTTTTACAAAGTTTACGCAAGGAAAATGAAATATGTGCACTAAAAGGTTGGCGTGATGAGGTCAGTTCAGTGAAAATCATCATTCTAAATGCTTTAAACAGGGTTAAAATAATGTATGAGAGAAAAATTTTACTTCAAGTTATTAGAATATTAGAAAAATATATAAGTAAATGCTCATTTTATACTTTGATTAATATTTAAATTCTTTAAAAAAGAAAATAATGTGTCATTCTATAATTTATTTCTATAAGAAAATAATAGTTAATTTTTTCAAATAACAACAAGTGTATATAACACAAGTAATCACTACATAGACAAAGTCGCTTCCCGTCCGTCTGTCCCCGTCCCGTATGTATGCTTAGATCTATAAAAATTTGCAACAGATTTTGATGCCGTTTTTTAAATAGATAGTGATTCAAGAGGAATTATATGTATAATACATGCTTATTATAGCAGAGAAAGTAACCATACATAGCCAGAGTGGGTTGCTAGTATTGATTATAACTGGTTCTATTATGTTATTGAGCCTCATTTCCAACAAAAATTAACCTATCAATGTAATATAAACCACAGTTATATTTCAAATTATGAAAATATTCACTGTATATACATTAAAGTCATAATCATTAAAAGTGATTGAAGTACAGGTAATAGAAAATTGTATAATTAGTCCCTTTGTAATTATTGTGTATTAAATTTCAGTGTTTTGAAGTAAGTTCACCATCTCATTATGAGAGCTTTCTGGAGATGGACAGAAGTGCAACTTGTCTCTTTGGTATAAGGAACTATGGGATCAGTGTCAATGGCTACTTGTTTCATCCCACAAAAGGACTTTGTATTTGGTTACAACAAAGAAGCTTTACAAAGCAAACTTGGCCAGGTAAAGTTATCACTTCAATTTTGAGGTGTTCCATCTTTGATATATTTACACATTTTATGTTATTTGACATGAAAAATAGTAAGACATCTTAGACCAAACACTATTACTAAAAAAAATAAGAAATGCTTGATCTTGAGAATCCTTGTTTCCTACATGCTTTTATTTGGATATATATTATTGGATGATATACTGACCAGCACTATATATTTTAGCAAAAGTAGTGATGGTAGTTATATATATTAGGTACAGTAGTAAATGATTAAAGCATTTGCAAGTTGGTAAGCATGCTTGTCTGTAAGACATTAAGATGCATGTTACAGGAAAGGTATCTTAACAGCGTCTTCTGTGCATGGTTAAAAGTTTAATTTCGTGCCATTTTCTATATTACAATGTAGGTTATCTGGCAAACAGACATAGGCTGTCTGCTATTATAGTCTCACAGGCCTACAGGACTGTCTGATGACCATAAACCAGAAACCATAGAAGAAGGTTAAAGCAAATACTATTATAATTAAAATTGCATATTAATTTATTAAACTTTTATTATATACATGTCTTAAAACATTAATTTAAATTTAAGGTAAATGGGATTGCTTTGTAAGTGGCGGCTTGGCTGTTGGCTTCGGTATACTTGAGACATGCATAAAGGAAGTTGCAGAAGAAGCATCTGTTGTGGGAGAGTTGGCTAAGAAGCTTGTGCCGGCAGGATGTGTTAGGTTAGTCATAACAGTATATCCAGTTTTCTTTGGATGCTAGATGAAAAGTAATCATTTAATTATATTGATGAAAATCTGGTAGAATTAAATATTGTTCTAAATTTTTAATGTGATGAGATCTTGGCATTTGTATCTTGAGAGTTCTGTTTTGGAAATTTTTAGCTTCTACTTTGAGAGTGAAAGAGGATTGTTCCCAAACACAGAATATGTGTATGATCTTGAGCTTCCATTGGATTTTATGCCGAAAAATGCGGATGGAGAAGTAGAGACATTTGAGCTGTTGACTGCAGAGGAGTGTGTACAGCGGGCACTGTCACCTCATTTCAAGACTACTAGCGCACCTGTATTACTTGACTTCTTGATTAGACGGGGATATATTAATCCAGAAAATGGTGAGCATAATTATAGTTGAACATTGCAACTTCCATTCCGATTAGTTGAACTGAGGCTTGTTATATAGAGGTTAGATTGATCTAAAATTTTTTAAAGACATGAAAAACATGTTGAAACCCGTTGCAACATGAATCACATACAATGGGATTAATTCAATTCAATTCATTTATTTAATTCAGACAAGATTATCCATTTAGGAATCATATATTGGTGGGAACATTATATAAAGTTTTTGGATTGACAAAATTTGTTAATATTAATCGAGGTATTTACACTATTTTTGGTAATTGAAAATTTGTATTCGTAAGAGTTGTACACAAAACATGTTCGCAATGTAGAGAACTAAAAAGAACTAAGAGCGACATTGTCGACGAACTAGTTCGTATAGTTCACCTAAACGAGCGCTCTTTTGAAGTAGGTCATTCGCGAACTACCCAAGACTAGGTGGAAAGTGCCACTACTCTAATGTTCCTTTTTTTTACAGAGCCTAACTACAGATATATAGTGGAGTTGCTACATGTACCTCTGCAGACCATCTACAACTGTCCCCAACCTGATATTTCTTCCAATGGTGATGTACAAAACTGTTAATCTGTTTGTCATTAAGTATTTAGGCTTCGAATTGTTTTCATTGTATTATTACTTTAAATTTACTATAATACGATAAATGTACATGTCATAGACATTATAGTACTTTATATAGATTGAGATAGTAGTTTTATTTTGAAAGTATTAAGTGATTATTTAATAATTGAAGTAAGGGTTAAGATTTGTAAGCCCTTTTTAACAATTGCATTAAATATGGCCTAATAATAAATTACAGCATGGGATCTCACTTCATGATTGCTTCACCCATATACATTACGATTGACGTAAAACATGGATGGAATAATGATGTTGTGATATCTTAGACTGTTTATAATCTCTTAGATGTTACTTAGGTAGACTATAAGTATTGCCTAGGTATTGGAGTTTTGTTTGAGTGAGGTTGACCAAGTTCTGATCATGTAGTGTTGTTGGGAATTTTTAGATGCCGATAGTTTAGCTAGGGATGTTTAATTTCAGAGCACTGGAACCAAAGTTGCCCAATTGATAACGTTATCAAGTATACGCGTAATATTGTGAACGCACACGTTTAATAATCCAATGTTTCGTAGTTTAATTCCAAATTTTTATAGTTAATTATCTGATTTGACCATTGATTTTGTTTTGGGCTACTCTGGTTCTGTTCGCCTCATTTCTGTGATACTTTACCAGTTTGGTATAAGGGATTTGTACGTTAATTTAGTTGGATTACCTCTTAAATACCTTTTGGGAAGTTAATTTATTGCTTTTATAAATCACAATAGTGAAATTTTAAGTCCTTTACTGTCATCAAGTGAATCGTTCTAGTCATATGATTCATAAGCGGAGAGATGACCAGTTCAAGTGTTTAATATTTTATTAAATTCAATTTCTCTTTTATCCTAAAATTAATCATAAATTAATATTTTTACGATTGATTTTTAAGTGATTTAACACAATCTAATGATCACAACAATTCTACAATAAAATTATTATATTAAGATAATTACTATGTTGTTTGTTGTCAAAAAACATGGTAAATAACCCATTACCCCAAATCTGACTTTTGTTCATCAGGATCTTTTGTAATTTTAATGAAAAGCAAATAATAATTCATTCAAAAAAATATTTTTATTGTTGTTTGCTAGTATATTTTTATTGATTAGATTTATATCAAAGCGGTTTATGTGCATATAATAGTTATTTTTGCAACTGGTGTGTAATAAGGGGTATTAAAACACGAATGTGGGTGTTAATAGTATCACATGAGTGTTTTAATACTTAATTATCAATAGTTGCATACAAGACTTTATCTACACCCATAATTAAATCCTCTATAAAAGATTCTGAAACAGTTAGCTTACTGCTAACATTAAAACAGCCACTCCTAGTAACTTAAACATCATCTATTACTGAGTATATACAAATAAAGTTTATTTGTAATTTTTTATTAGCATTTAATAAACTAAGTAATGATGAAAGAATCATTTGTTGTAGTTGTAATGAACATTTTGTATAGAGCAATTATTAAAATTCATTTTAATATATTCTTTAATGTTAGAAGGTAATCGCTCGTTTTTGTTTTAGACCAAACAATAAAAATAGCAAAAAAAAATGGCGGGGATTCGAATAACATATTTTTTTACGGCGCACGACGTTCTAGGAGTGAAACGCGCGTGAATGACTGTTCCTTTTTTTGAAATTTATACAAATACCACGCATCGAGCAGTAAGAATGTGGCTGTCTGTTGAGTAAACCTTGCGCAGAAGGAATTTGTGTGTTATTATGTAATGTTGTGGTTATTAGGACATTGGGTGTTTTAATTTTGGTAATGAGCTAACTGTTTCAGAAACGTTTATAGAAGATTTAAGGTATGGGAGTAGATAAAACATTTTAAAACAGCGGAAGTCGCAACCGAGAACATAAATGTGAGACAATTTGTTCATACAACTAACCAAAAAATGATACTGCTGCACATTATAATATGCATATAATCTGATTTTTAAGATTAATTTTCAAAAAGCTAGTGATATCTACAATAGTTACGTCGACAGTTTTGTACATTTCTATGAAAAAATGTTTTAGGCGAAAGACTAACGATATTATACCACGTAGATAATATACTTGAATAATAATGAATGTAATCGATATTTACTACATTAGGAAAATAGCGCTATCCTGAATGAAAAAATAAAATTAAAAAAAATATAGTGTTTTTATTTTTTAAATATCACCTTATATTTCCTTTCCCTTCCTTTAATCTCAACAACAAACATATTTCGGGATTGCAGTCAAAGGACCAAGGAACTGGTTTGATTATTTACACCTTAGAGATTTATAGTTATCGGCACGTCAGTATAGGTTTGACCTTGAATGCACAGAAGACTAGGGCCTTTTTAGCGGGGAGCGCGGGGCGAGAGCAGCGCGTCACGCTTTTGTCAAAATAGTAAGTCACGGATGGAACTAAATACACGCTCATAATGCGCAACTTTCCCCCACTAGGCCTAAAGTTAGCTGCCGGCCAATATACCCAGTTGCATTCTGGAAATAATGTCACAACTTCTAATGGACTGAATATTTAGTGACTTTATAATTGATCCTTTTGGAATATAATATACACAAAAATTATATGTATACCAATAATAATAACGCCAACTTTTGCAAACTATTGTTGTATTAACATTTTACATGTGAGAAAGTCTCCTAATCATTATCATAATAGTCACATTTTAATATTTATGGCAACACCATAAACTGTCATTCTCGCATAGTATAAGCTTACTATCGGAGAAAGAATGATTAAAATCGGTTCAGTACTTTCAGAGATAATCGTCAACTTACAAAATATACACTTCATGACACTAAAATGGCCAAATCTTTTTAATTATAATATTTATGGCAAGATCACAACTAGATATCTTCCGGGGCCCAATTCACTATGAACTGAACTTTTATACGTCACAATTAATCTATACTATTATATAAAGAGGAAAGATTTCATTGTTTGTTTATTGCGAATAGGCACGAAAAGTACTGAACCGATTTTGAAAATTCTTTCACCGATAGGAAGCTACATCCTTTCCGGGTAAAATAGGCTATGTGGTGTTGCCATAAATATTTTAATTAAAAAGATATGGCCAATTAAGTGCCATAAGGTGGTCATTTTGTAAATTGAAGTTTCTCAGGAACAACAAATCCGATTTAAAAATTTTTTTCACTGATAGAAAACTACATTATTCGTGAGTGACAAAAGTGATTTAGTGTTGCCATATACATTTTTTAATTAATAGAATATGGTCAATTTGTTGTTACTAATCCGATTTTTAAAATTCTTTCACTGATAGAAAACCACTATTCGTGAGTGACAAAAGTGATTTAGTGTTGCCATATACACTTTTTAATTAATAGAATATGGCCATTTTGTTGCTATTGATCCGATTTTAAAAATTCTTTCATTGACAGAAGTCTAGTATTTCCATCTCTCTTCCTCTTATAATACTATCATTGTCTCTCATGCTCTCTCTTTAATTCTTATTTTTATTTGTTCAGTATGATCAGTCTCTGTTCCCTTTCTTTCTTTCGATTACCTCTCTCGCTTTCTCTCTCTCCTTTACCTATTCAACTTTATTTGTGCTCTGTCCCCCTCTCTTAGCATCTGTCGCTTTTCTTTTCTTTTTGTTTCTATTATTTTTCTTTTTATAACTTTTTCTTACTCTCTCTCATTTTTCAAATAATGAAAAACTACACAATTAGAGAATAACAAATTAAGGACATCAATTATAATATTGTTTTAAATACCCGGAGCGAAGCGAGGGCAGGCCTCTAGTAACAAATAAAAACGCACTTAATAATATATAAGAAGTTTATTCAAATAACTGATTATTTATAAATATGCTCTGAGTACTATTGTAACTCATGTTAATGAAAAAAAATTATGGTTAATACAATCTTTACAGTAAAATGTTTTGTTCAGACCATGATGTTAACCAAAATCGACACAAGCTGTCACTAAAAGCAAAGTTTCTCCTTAACAATATATTGCTTCAAAAGTTATGACTAGACATCGTTTTAATATGAAAATAAGCGGTTATCTAGGTTTGATTTAGATGTGATTCTAACTTCTTTTTGTCTATATCGGGGTATAGCTGAGGTAGGATAATAGTGGAGGCCATGTCGGGGTTAGGATAGGATAATAAT
This sequence comes from Limenitis camilla, assembly GCA_905147385.1. Taxonomy (NCBI): domain Eukaryota; kingdom Metazoa; phylum Arthropoda; class Insecta; order Lepidoptera; family Nymphalidae; genus Limenitis; species Limenitis camilla. The sequence goes on along the minus strand of LR990230.1, from coordinate 9,301,137 downwards.
AAAGAGGACTTGATGCCACTTCGGTCGCTTCATTTTAATATTCGACGATTTTTGATAGCGAGTAAACGATTATTTTATAATCGGAATACGAACGACATTTACGGCACTTTATTCAACGATTTTTTATAGCTTCAAACGAGTAATCGATAAATCTGATTTACTTCCCACTAGTGAAGGGGCATTGCTACGATTATCTAGTCCCTATATATTCCACAACGGGCGAAGTACACTTTAGTCTCTCGTATTCCGATTATTCGATAATCGTTTACTCTCTCTATAAAAATCGTCAAATATTAAAATTACGCGGCGGAAGTGATATCAAATCCACTTTTATCCTACCCAAACTATAGCTGGACACGGCCTCTACTATAATCCCACCTCAGCTATACCCTGACATCTATTATTTAACCCCAATTATATTTTGATGCCTAGTTATGACCTTATGTCACTATGAAACACGAATTAGGAAAAAAAAATGTAACGAATATATTACGCTAAAATGTCTTAACTATCTAAATACTCTTTACTATTACTAAATGTGTTATTTAAAGAGGTGGTTTTTTGATATCAATGTTTTATGTCACAAATTCCCAACATACTGTAACCAGTTGTAGTATTTTGTAAGAGCTAAAACAGTCTTGGCAGGTAATCAAATAATTATGTCAATAAAAATACTACGCGAACTGTTAGTGAGTCTATGTAAGTTATATTGAGTAGACTGCTAACTCAGTTGTGAATTATGTGTCATCTAGCCCATAATATCAATGTAGTGTAGATTATTACAAAGAGCAATATAGATGATTGGGACATGTTAACATAATTATATAAAATGTCACAATGCTAATAATCATCTCCACGGGACACTACCTCCTTGCAAGTAGGTCTTAACAGGATAGTGTGCTCGAACTGTGCTGTGTAGCAACCTTTAATATCGCAGAGAGGCGGATAGGCATCCACTACGCCCTTATCGCACAGGTCTTTAAGGGCCATAGCATAGCGCGAAGCCCCGGCTCGTTCCAACCAACGCTTGCAAAACGCAAGTGTACCAAAGTTCTTGTTTATTGTGTTCAGTAGCTGCTTCGATGATTGTAACCTGAAAAAAAATTTATCTCCAAGATTTGTAAAGTATTATTTAAGTTTAACGTTAGAGGAGGTGGCTGATTCTAAAGGTGCTATCAATGCTTAACTGATTCACGAGGTCAATATAAACGAACCTTAAAGGCACAAACTGCTGGTCGAAGTTCTTCATATAATGTGAGCAATCCATATCGTCATGCACTTGCCCGCGCCCGGTAGAACCGAATGTCTCAATGGCGTAGATCTCGTTTTCTTCCATCCGAGTGGTCTCACCGCCCTTCACGATTGGCACAGTTTTACCGGCGTGAATGCCTATCCAAACAAATTTATTTATTAATTTATTGACCTAGAATAATTATTATATTCGTTTTGCATTAAATATTGATCATCATCTCATCTAACTAACAGCACAATATTATGTATCGTCCTCTTATGAGAAGCATTTCGCAGACACCTTGCGGATGGGCAAATTTTTTCATAGTGTTTTCGTTCTACATTAAAAGCAAGTGATAATTTTTTGCTTAAATCCCACATATATCCTAAAACTTAGAGGTGTGTATAGCAGACGGCACATAAGTGTACGTTTGAGAAAAAGTAGAGAGGAAAAGTTGCGCATTTTGAGTGTGCTGCGTGCCTGTATTGGCGGTTCCATCCGTGACTATTTTGACAAATAGCAGACACGCGTTAACTGAAACCTCGCATAAAAACCAATAGTATGTGACGCGCTGGACTCTCCCCGCTAAAAAGGCCCTAATAGTGACTTCCGCGCATTCAAGGTTAAACGTACACTTACGTGCCGGTAGCAATACCTGGGATCACACCTGTATCTTCTGGGTATGGCAATAACGTCTAAAATATGACTATTACTACATTGAAAGATTAGCCTTAGTTATATTATAGAAACTTACGTGGTAATTAGTCCTTTTTAAAACTATGCCAATCGGTAACACTCACGTATCACCGCGAGCGCGTCCACTGGCTGAAGAAGATCGCCCAATGCGATCGAAACTGTAGTACCAAGTTACCACAACAATACGTGAGTGTTGCCGTTTGGCATAGTTTTAAAAATAGCCTTAGTTAATTTGATTATGATTTACATGGTCTTACCTAATTTGTTTAAGATCTTTATTTGAATAATAACTTACGATAAGGTCCGATGGAGTGCCCATTGAGATTACGAATAGGTTTCACTTGATATATCTGACCATCTAACTCTACTTCATGTGATTCCATTACCTTTAACAAATATGATACAATGCTTCAAGAGATCAAGTTCAATAAAAATCAGTTTAGTATCTAGGTAATCTTTTCCTTGAGTTTAAAAGTGTTGAAGTTGTTTTTGAATAACATAACTTTGATGATATCACAGAAAAGTTTGAGTGCAAAGTTAAAAAAATGGTCTGGTCAATTACCTCCTGCACAGCAGCTCCCACATCGCACAGCCTGACATCAACACCAGAGGCCTTGATACCCGCCTCAGTAGCTTCTTGGACTCCCTTAACCAAGGGGTCGTAGCGCGGATTGAAGTGGAGAGTGAAGGCGCAGTCGATGATACGTCCGTTAATATGTGTGCCGAAATCAATCTTGACGACATCGTCGTATTCAAGAACGGTGTTATCGCCTGTATAATAAATGGTCATATATTTCGGAATTTAAATTATTTTAATTACTAATTACTTAAGAATCCTGCTCGCTGTATAAAAGGAGAATTATTAAAGGGTAAACTAAGTTTCCATATTAAAAATGGAACCGCTTAGTTTTTTCTTCGTACTTTAGATCTCCTTTAGGTAGAGGTATGGAACAAATATAATTCCTAAAAAATTTTTTTTCATTCTTCCACCACATCAAAAAAACATGAAAAAAATCTAAATAAAGGAAAATATAGAGGTTATCTGATAAAATTAGATGGGTGACACTTTAAAAAAAATATAGGGTCAAACAATTATAATATATTTTATTTTTAAATATATATTATTTTAAAAATTGCCTTGCGATCTGGAAAAAAATGTCTTTTACTTGAAACTTTTAAGAAAAAAAATCAGCACTTATAAGATTTAAATTTTACTATATAATGAAAAAAACATTAAAAACACTATTTTATAGAAATCTCTATAACGGCAGGGTACAAGAAGCTTAAAATTTGATTATAATCAAATAATTATATTGTTGCTGATTAAAATTAACATATATTACCAGTATTAGGTGTATAATGTGCAGCACAATGGTTGCGACTGCATCCAGTTGGGAAAGCAAGTCCAGCTTTTAAACCATCCTCTCCAATAAGACGTCTTGCTGTGGATTCCAGCTCTTCACAAATTTGGATCATGGTCATACCTGGTTTTATCCAGTCGCGCATATATTTGCGAGTCTAGAATAAGGTAGATATTTTATGCAACAATTGAAGCAGCTCAGACTCTAAAGCACAGACTATTTTTAATCCCCGTGTAAAAGTTTGAATGATAATTGAGGTTTCAGTTCTATAGCCCTCTATAAACAGTAGCAGTGTGCCTTTTTTAGTGTGGAAGTTGGGGCGAGAGGGGAGGGCCACATGTAATCAAGTAAGCATTATCTTATTTGTGTCTAATAGTTCAACTCAAGTTTTAGTTGAAGTTGTTACAAAGTTTTTTATTTTCTCTAAACAATACAACAATGAACATAACCAAATTATTTAATTTTGTACTGACCCATTAACAACAAAAGAAAAATGGTCTTAGCCAGTCTTAAACTTCTATAGCAAAGCTTTGTGGACCTAGATAATAAAAATATACATTGACTGGCACAGCCGTTGGCCTCTATACTATAGAGCTATATCAGTCAGTGATATGCGAGTGATTTAAATTTTAATATTGATATAAGGTAAAGTATTTCTTGCAATAAACAGCTTAATACATCAATTCATCTTATCTATTGGCTATTATTGGTGTTTACAATGTTTTTACTGATAAGGCCTATAATATTATATAAAAATACCTGTCTATGAGCTTCAGCTGCCTGCCTTATTTCTTGATAGATATAATTATGCATTCTGTCTAAAGCTCTTTTCTCTTCACTGGAAAAGCGATCTTTAGCAGTTCTTTCATCTACACCTTCTGCAGGGCCATGTTCCATTATTTGACCTTCAGGAAAATTTCCTGGAAAATTTATAAGTTACTAGTCGACTTGCCCTGGCTTTGCTCCGGTGAATTTTATATTTGATTTTTAACCTTTTTTCTGTATGTATATGATGAACACCCATACAAACTTTCTTCCCCCAATACCACATCTGCAAGCCTTTCATCGAAAGAAAAGGTGTCATTGCCCAAGCTCTAGTCTATCTCAGTACCAAATTTCATCAAAATCGCTACAGCAGTTCTTAAGTTAAATGGTGTAACTAAATCGAATAAGTTTTATATATAGATAAGTTTATTACATTAAAAGCCTTAACACTTACTAACCATTAGGGAAAAGTTCTGCAATTGGAATAGTTGGCGGATTCGTTTGCACTTTTCCTGTATTCTTGTTTTTATTTTTATTCTTCTTTTTCTTTTTTTTCTCATCCCCTTCACCTGTATTTTCCTCCGCTGACGGAGCCTGAACTTTATCAGGCACACCGTTTTCATTATTAACAACAGTAGTTTCGGTTCCCGCTAAAAATAAATTTGGTAAAATTGTTAACCTCAAAATCTGGCAAAGTATAAACATATAATTTCATTTTATAATTCATAAACTAAAATAAAATGATAATAATATTAGTTGTTTTTTGTATCGGAAAACAAAAGGAATTAAAACTAACCTGTCTTCTTCTTCTTCTTTTTTTTTTTCTTTTTCGCCGGATCTTTGGTATCTGTTTCTTCTACACCATCTATTTCTTCTTCGTTCTCTACGTCTTTATTTATTTCCTCGGTATCCTTAATATCAGCCATAGTGATGATTCAATTTTACAATAATAAATCGTACACAGTGCGTGCTATTGACGATCCCAACAAATTATAGATTATAGAAGTCAATGTTATAGAGTAGACATCATACCACAGATTATAAATAGAATAGGAATTTAAAATCCATTCCACATCGATGCCAATCATTTTAGGCGATGTTTTATATCGATAATCGATATTAATTCATCATAATCCAATGGTTCACTGCAAAGCAGGATCTCCTTCTCTTTGCCTAAAACACACATAATTAAGAATAATAGCAGAGGTGTGACTAGGGACGGAATTTCCGAGTTCGTCCCTAGTCACACGTAAATCTTAATTTCTAATTTTATGGTATCACTGCATGCATCGATATTTACGTTTGATATTAGAACGCCATCTATTTTCTAACTTTGAAACTATATAGCCTAATGTTAGCCTAATAGTTTCCACTGATCCTATTCTTAAAATAGTTCCGAGATTAATTGCCTGATGGTAGTAAAATCAATAAAACTACTAGCATACTTACGTTAAAGTTAAACAAAACGGAATGAACAGGACAGACGGACGAACATAATTGTTCATTTATTGACCACTCATCTAGTGATTTTTAAGACTCCTGAATGTGTATTTTATCTAAAAGAAAAGCAATTCTTAAATTATACAGGGTATGTGGGTGACTATAAAATTACATTCATTCTTATACAAATGTATGTATGAGATAATCTCTGATGCTATTAATAGATAAGATTTTGATAGTACTTTTTGATTGATTTCAAAATAAGGATGAATCATTTGTAAACTTTCTTTATATTTTTTTCCATATCCTACTTCCTACTAATATTATAAACGCGAAAGTTTGTAAGAATGTATTGATGTATGTTTGTTACTCTTTCGCCCAATAAATACTGAATGAATTTTGAGAAAACTTTACAGTAATATAGTTTAAGCATTAGAATAACACAGGCTATAATTTATAATGTTATAGGTAGTGTGCATTATCCAAAATATAGCGGGTGAAACCGCAGGGCGCAGCTAGTATAAACATATGGTGTCATAGAATGAGAGTGAAATGATACCAATTACTGTACAGCAAAACGTATACAGATGCAATTTAAACGGAGCCGAGCAGTGCCTGGGGCTTGAGACTCAAGAGCAGATTTAAAGAGTTCTTTCATAATATATCTCATAATTCTCACCTCTACCACTCGACCTCGCTTAAACCACGAAACTATAGCACTAACTTCCATGTACACTGCTCGGAAACACCAGAGAAACTGAGACTAATCTATCGCATTAAGGTATTATATATTATTATATATTGTCTACACTTCGGTATACTTGACATAGTATAAAATGACCTACCCGCTAATACTACTTTATAAACGGTGTTGCTAACAATAGTAGTGATATCTTTCAGAACTTTATTAACTACACTAGTCGACCCGCGCGGCTTTGCCCGCGTGATGGTCCGTTCCTATTGGTCTTAGCGTGATGATATATAGCCTATAACCTTCCTCGATAAATGTGATATCTAACACTGAAAGAATTGTTATTATTTTTTTAAATATTTAATACCATAAAAAAATTTGTCGTACACTCTTTTGACGCCGCGCGCGAAACCTAAAAATTTCAGAGACCCATTTTCAGCGTTAAATTAACATTATAAATAATGGAAATAGAGATCCGGGAGTATTTTATTGGAAATTTCCTTCTCTTTAAGATCCTTTTTCTTAAATATTAATAGTCTATGAAAAATTGGCGAAAAACAAAATGCCCTTTTTTGCTCTTACACATAATTTTAGCTATCACACATTTTCATTTTGTCGACTAGGCTATGTAAGCCCGGACAGTCCCTAAAGCGAATACGAAACCATTTGAAAAAGCGCGCCAATTTTTACCTGTTTTCGCGGTTAGAAAGCTACGCGTTTCAGACTTCAGTCAGTGCTGAATACTTCGTCCTGGAGTGCCGTGCAAAATTCTAATTTAGTAAAAATTTGTTCTAAGTAACATTTTCGGGTCTATATAATAAAATTAATTATGCTTACTTGTTGTTACTCTACTGATATTTCATGCGATTTTTTGTGATTAATAAGACACATTATGAATGAGAACGTTTCGTATTTGTACCTAAGGGTCCCTAAGATCGGATATTCTAATTGCTCCGTAAAACCAGACAGTTTTTAAAGAGGTATTTTGTGGCCGTAATTATTTTCTACAGTTTCTTTAAATTCAAAATGGGTAAACTGACACTAAAATGTGAGAGTAAACAGGAAATATTAGATAAGTCATCAACTTACCATTCATAAAAGGTAAATTTTACCCAACTTTTACTGTGGAGTAAGAAGAAGCTTTGCATTTAGAGCACGTGGTAGTATGACCAATAAATAAAAAAGTGTTACAAATTTATCAAAAGATTAATTAACTAATATAACTAATTTCAAACTACGTGATTATATAGACAACGATCCTGGTTTTAACCAACAAATTTAATAAGATTAAGCATACTTAGTTTACTTCTACAATCGTTGATTTGTTATATTGTATTTAATTTCGATACGACTTTCTTGTTAAATGTTTAAATTTGACGATGATGACTTTAAACTTAATTACGTATGTATCTGATCTTTTAGTATATTTTCATTGATATTTATTAGTGTATTATAAATATATAAAATTGTACATGTGTGTAACATTAATTTTATTTAGATTTAGCAGTAAGGAAGGAAGGATGAAAGAGTTTGTATGTGATAAGAATGGCTGAATATAAGATGACGAATGGCGATGATTTGTTTGAAAGAAGAAAGAATGACGGGGTGTGATTGAAGACATAATAAAGACGTATTTTTAAAACTAATATTACACAAAAAAGGAGGAAATATATTAACTTGAAGATTTTTAATATTTTATTAAACATTTTCTACATTATTAGATGTATATAGTTTAGTCAACTGTATGTAGTTTAGTCAACAAGTGCTTTTTAGGTTGAAACTTTTTCATATTCTCCAAAAATTATGATTTAGGAAACTTTTTGAGAAAATTAAAGGGCCGCTCGCATAAATTGTAAAGTATTAAGTGAATAGACTATTAAGTGAAAAAAGAGGTTTGGTTTTTTGAAAATATCTCGAAAACTATTAGAGATTTTTGAAATTTGAAAAAGATTCAAAGAGAGCAGGAAATTTCCAAAGGAAAAGTTGAAAATAAGTCCCAAAATCCTTCGTATACAAATTTTTGCAAACCATAATAACAGATTGTGTGGCGATGATATTACGTCCGTGATTGTCCTCGATACTCCTAGATATCATTAATCTGTGTTCAAGAACACAGCCATGACAGTGTTCTTGAATTCTAATTTTTAGCAATGAAATTATAACTTTAGGTGTAATTAAACGGCATGATTAATCAGCGTCTTTTAAAATTACTGATTACCACGTTAGTTTCCACAATAACTTATGATTTATGATCAATGAAGATCAGGTTAGGATAGGAAAGATAGATGTCTCAGTCCCTAGACCATTTCTTTAACCCTAAAATTTTGTACAAATTAGGCAAGAACAAGTTTTGAAACAAACCCGACCACTCAAAGGTCCTTCTTTTCAGAGTTAATCTGTGATTAATAATATTGGAGATTACTCGTATTCAGAAAAAAAAAAATACTTACCTATTTTAAACTCCGCCAAGTATGAGCTGAACCTGCGTACCGAGAATTTCGTACAAACGTCAACTTTGTCGTCGGAAACCTTTTATTTCTATTCATCGTCTTACCTGAATTTTGGATTATTTCGTATACTTACCTGTACCTATTGATTTTTATACGTGTACCTATTCTTTTTTTTTATTATTTCAATTAGACTTATGTATAAAAGTACTTTTGATACGTTAAATATTGGTCGGTCAGTCAGTTTGTTTGAAGCTACCACCAGCTCGGAAAGCAGTTTTTTGTTAAGAAGAGCCAGAAACTCAACAGTCGCTCTTTTCAAAAAGCCATGTTTACATAAATTGTTATACAAATCATTTAGCTTGAGAGTCAACGTCACTTAGATTCCAAGCATTCTCATCATTTAAGTAATCCTGTACATTATAGTACGCTTTATTTATTAATGAGTTTTAAATTGTTGAAGTGGCAAGTCTAAATATAGGCTGTGAATCTTATTATAGATGCGAACACCAAGCCCCATGAAACTATTACTCACTTTATGGAGACGAAAGTAAGGCGTTACAAGTTTATTTCTGTTTCTAGTATTAACATTATGTTTGTCACTGTGTTTTAAATACGAATTGAAATTCTGGTAAATGATCAAAATATTACAATATATGTATTGTGATGGGACTGTAAGGACGTCTATTTTTTTATAAACATCTTTAAGTGAATCTCGTGCTCTAAGATTATAAATGGCCCGAACAGCTCTCTTTTGAAGTATAAAAATGGATTCAATGTCCGCGACCCTACCCCACAGCAAAATGGCATATGACATAATACTGTGAAAGTAACTGAAGTAAACCAGCCTAGCAGTATTGATATCGGTCATTTGTCTGACTTTCCTCACAGCGTAGGCAGCTGAGCTGAGTCTGCCCGCTAGAGATGATAAATGAGGGTTCCACTGGAATTTTGAATCTAAAGTTATACCCAAACAAAACATCAAACTTCTATCTTTTGATATGTTTTCCGCCTGCTGGTAAATCCTCCAAAGCCTCTAACATATTGGTAATTAAAGAAACAACTTAGGGGCATATAAGCTTTAATTTTTAGGAAATTCAGTGCATCCTCAAGTTATATCCATCTGTAATATTATTCTCTTCACAACCCTTCCTCACTCAATTATCAAGGTGGCAATGGCAACGTTTCGGCAATGGCAACGCATACAAGAAAGGCTATACAAGAGGTGCTTGTATTGTTTATGTTCATGGGTGACTGTCGCCGCATTCCATCAGGTGGACCGTTTGCTCGTATTCCTTTATTCTCTTACAAAAAAAATTAAATAAATGAACGTGAAAAATGAAAATGAATTGCTGAGTGATATAAAACGTTTAAATGATAATATCGTAATTGCAGTATTTCCTATAATGCACTAGATAACATTTGTCAATATTGAATATGTATGTATAACTCAAGATAAATATCAAAACGGTCAGAGATCGCGTGATAAGGGGGCACGCTACAGCGCGCAGCGGTCATGTTTACAAAGGCACGAACGCTAGATAGGTAGGACGCCGTGTACGTCTACGATATCTGTGTTTTCAGGCGATTTCCATGGCAGTCGAGCGCCGCGTGCCTAGCCGCTTGTACGCCCCTCTGTCGAGCGCGACTCTTGCTACGAGCTACGACCGTTCAGCGCCGTAGCGTGACCCGATTCTGTTTAACTTAACAACACATACACATTACAATAAATACTTTATATCCACCAAATACTTATTCTATGTTAAAATTAATGTCGTTATTATTGTGTTGTGGTGAATGATATCATTTCTAATGACTAAATAAGTGCAAATAAAAAGCTGTGAAAAACGTGATGAATATCACATAGTGTTTGAGGAGTTTTTAATCATTTAAATTAACATTTATTTCAACGGGTAAGTGCATTTATTTTCTATGTTATACATATCTGAGAGAACATAATATAACGGAGGCTTGTTAACATCGTATTGAAGCCCTTATATATACTTTATTTATTTTTGAAACGGTTACTAACGTAAAGTGACACAGCGACGCGTACAAACATACTTTATCCATTGCACTTATGTGTTTTATTATTTCAAAAAGCTCATATATTTTTTGCAATATCTCAAAAAGGTAATGAGAGTATTTAACGTAATATAATATCATATAGTGACATAAATTATCTTTGTATTATAATATTGTGACCATTCTGTATAGATAGACTATATCACTCAGGAATGCAAAAATAAAAACTTTACCTCTAAATAATATTAAATGTTTATTTATTTAGTTTGAAGTCTACTTATGATACAGCATTTTAACATAAGTTGCTTGTAAGATGTACAGTATGCATTTAAATAAGAAGTTGCTTACTGATAGTCAGCAAGGAGGTATCTAACAATTCAAGTTCAATTTCGTGAGAAATGTTTTTGTTGAGCAATATCGTCAGTTTTGTACTCGTTTGTTACATTCAATATAAATAATTAGCAGCGATCCGTGAAGTTGTGCTCCTGTTTGCGACTAGTCAGCACTCAGCATAACGTTGAAAATTATATCACGATATTTAGGTAAAAATTCAATACAAATTCTTAAACGTTTTCATTTAGTATTATATTGATTAATATTATTAAGTTGGCCTTTAAATAATATTATTGCGTACTCGCTGCTTAATGTTAGTAACCAACCATCAGCAACAGTTTGTTTTTGTTATCGACATAAATAAGATGCTTAACGGAAGTTATATATGACATAGCTAATCAAAACTTCCGTTTCTAGATATTTGGCTAAAAGCCACCCACTACTGGATATTCTTAATAGATACTACTCATAATATCGTCCTTACATTGGAGTATTTTTCAGATTCTTATTTGTAACATAACTTTTTCACGTACTATAAGTAACAGTGAGATTTTAAAAACACAACAAAATTATATGTCTAATTGGTGTCTTTGTCGTAGTTACTATCATAGTTATTCTGTATAATCAAAAAGTCTCAAAGCACTGCAGCATTTTATATCTTTCATAAATAAATAAAAGTCATTAAAAATGTTTCTTAGTTAGTATTATGTATATTTGGTAAATTAAGGAATTCATCTATTATATTCGATCAGGAAGCCAAGTATGAAGTAGGGTTCCCTATAAGTAAAGCCAGGTCGAGTTTGTTCGCGTTCGTGCGTCGAGTCTTTTGTAATGATAATTAAAAACCCCTCTTAAGCATTTGATTTTTGTACCTTTAGAATATAACAATTATATAATTCTTAAGGTCCTTTAGATTCTAGTCTGAGAGCTTTTAAAAAATACATATTTATTGATTCTGACTATGCTTGCCTAAATTCAGATTATTATTTTATTTACTTGCAGATCTTAATTATTTATAACTTATTCAAATATATAGTTTTTAACCATTTTCTTTATAAATGTTTGAAATAATTGTGACAAAAAACGTTTTTGTCTTATATATTTAATATTAAAAAGTTCTACAAAAGTTTTTCAATTTAAGAATTATTTTTTAAAATTTAATATTTTTCAAGTGGCTCTCAAAATATTTCTGCATTATAATACCGCCCTTTAAGATTTAAATTATTTTTTTAATTGTATTAAATATTAGTATCGAAATAAATTATATTTCTTAAGGAGAAAGGTTAGTGTTTTACAATACATACAAATAAATAAAATTGGAGTGTCTGTTTGTAATATTATACGTATGTACCGTATATATAACAAATCGTTTTTTTTTTTACAATTTTTATCTGTCTCTCTGGTTGTTCCGGCTAATCTCTGAAATGGCTGGACCGATTTTGACGGGACTTTCACTGGAAGATAGCTGATGTAACAAGGAGTAACTTAACATCTCGCTACGACCCATAGGAACAGATCAAGACGCGAACGAAGTCGAGCGGGTCGGCAAGTAAATACTTATAATTTGAGTATGGGTACATATTTAACTTTATTTTGTACTAGTTGACCCGTCCCGGCTTCGCACGGATGCAGTTTACTCCGTATACTTAGATTTAACAAACTCTCTCTCTCTCTCTCTCGCTGTGGTCGTTGCTTCACTTCTGAAGGTTTTGGTCCTGGTTTTTCAACTTCATCTTCTTTTGTCGGCAGCCATTTTTACTAGCTCACTAGTTTGCCAGTTACTATTAAAAGTCCTACGCTCTAGTACCCTTCCCGCATGATGTGTCTGAAATATGATAGCAAGCGTTCTGATCTGAAAATCTGGTTCTGATCTTCAACCCATTCAAAAATAGATGCGTTTGTGCTTTCCTTCACTTTAATGGTCCAGTGAACAAAAACGTAGGAACCCTATAGGATTTTTCCGGGATAGAAAATAGCCTAGGTGTTAATCCAGGTTATAAAGTATCTGTGTGCTAAATCTCAATGAAAAATAAACAAACAAACATACAAACTTTCACTTTTATAATATTAATTAGATTTTATAATGATATTATAGTCATTTGAAATGAAATATTATACACTAATTTAAATCATTAGGTATCATTTGCAGGTTAAGTAATTATATTGTGTTCATAAACATTGAATCTAAGCAAACTGCTTGAACGATTTTACGATCTCCGAAATAACGACATCAAAGCTTTGCATAACAGAACGTTGATTTATGTTTACTAATTGTATTGGTTGTAATTGATTAGCCTTATTTATTACGTTTTAAACGTCATTTTGTTAAACTAGCGTAGAAATTGAACTTGAATATTTTAATTATTCAGGTTAATTTCAAGATCTGTGAATGTAGCCAATGTTTTTTTGAGGTAATCATAGAGTTTATAATTATTATTAACAAAGCAGGGAATTTTGGTTATAAATTGTAATACTTAATGATAAAATTCGTGGTCTATTTATTTTATAATACCATCACTAAATAATTTTCACGTTCTTACGTAGAGACCTTGTTTCTTGCTAAATTTCATGCCTCTATGTTAACGGGAAGTACTGTACAAAATTTTATTTGTTAGTTTGTAGAAACAAAATATACTGTTTATATATTTTTATGAGATATTCACTTACACTGTGCATGTTACATATAAATTATAGGATTTTATATGCATGTATAATGCTCATTCATCATCATTGCATAAATAAGTAAATACGTTTATTTTGATAAGTTTGCGACTAAGAATTAAAAATAACCATTTGTTCGAGTAGTCCCTAGCTAAGAGATCATCGTCATTAAATTCATTTGTGGTTTGTACTTATATATTACCGACAATGTGTATTAAATACCTTAAAACGTTTAGGTAATGTATGAAATATTATTCATTTCATACTTTGCTTAGGTATTCTATACAAAACCAACTGAACAAACGGCAAACTCGCGTGTTCTCGCACAGCGGGGAGATTTTCCCTCCGGTGTTTATAAATACTCTAGGGGTAGGACGGACAAGTGCTGCGCAAGAGCGACGCTAAGGGGTAAGGAGAGGCAGCTCCCCAGTGGACCAAAAAATTTAGTGAAATACATGTTGGCGCGTAAGTTAGGCTTGAGTTAACCTAACCTTGGGTTTAGACAGTGAGACTAAGCAGTGGAGGCAAGTGTTGGAATTCTGTTAAAATAAGTCTTTAAGCCTACACTTTGGTCACAAGACCAAGGCACTGCTTAGTTTCCTGTCGTAATTGTAAGTAATCATAACATTTAATTCTTTATCGGCTCAGTAGCAGTAACTACGTCGCGTTTACCCAATAGTTCATTCAATATTACATCCCCCTTGTAGTGTTTTTCAACATGTCTCATCTTCTCCTCCCTTCTCTTTTTCAAATCGCAAATACACATATTTATATATATGTATATCTGATAATACTTTTGGTTTCGGAGAAAAAATTAGATTACAAGCTAGGTTTTGCTTAAGATGAAAACCTTGGAAAACATAATATGAAATATCTCTCTTCAGAATTTCTTACTCTAATTAATATCTCTAGCCAATTGCCGATGTATAATCACTAAGAATAATTAAAAAATATTCTGAAAGTTTAATTATGTGGAAATAATTAGTTTCCAAATAGAATAAAAGCTCGCAGAAGGTTGCCGAATTCAATCTGAAGCAATTTATACCCATCAATTATGGCATGTTGATCGAAGTGCTTTGTTTTATATATTAAATTTAGTCAACCGACTTTTTTGATGAAATTGAGTCTTATTTATTTCTGTCCTGCAGTCTGGGGTTACTATTAAATTTCCCTAGGGATACCATGTACAAAAAAAGGATTAAATATCATAGGTGTCGGATCTAAGCATATTTTGCCCTATTGTTATAATTGTAATATTTCTTCGTCTTAGTAGTGTTTGAGTTGCCAATATAATATTCTATGAAATTGCTGTAGAAGCGCTCATTAATTCCGTCCAACGTTCTCAAATTCAAAACAGTAAAGTACAGCAGTAAACAAACGCTTTTGTTCTTATGAACATTGTTATAAACTGTATCAAAGAAGGTTACATAAGAGATGTCATATGAATGGAGAAGAACGGGGTATGGACCACATTAGTGTACAATCGACCTTGAACATAAGATAAATGTCACTTTACATATAACAAAAGAGATCCTTTATCATTTTCTCGAATGTTTGTTAATTTGTGTATTATTTTGCTGGTCATTTCTTAGATGAAGGTCTGACATGGGGTGCTACGAAATAGCGCCAAAAGTATGCATCCACCATTTATAACGCGGTTAAACAAATAAGGGGTGGATCTCCTGTATTACAAAATAAGATATATATAATAATAAGGATGCATTACTTGATCTTAGTAATAAATAAAAATGCAGTGATGGCCCAGTGGTTGAGACTTCAAGTCTTACTCGGGTGGTCCGAGTTCGATCCTGGGCACACACCTCTGACTCTGAGCTTTAAAGGTGAAGGAAAACATCGTGAGGAAACCTGCACTCCTGAGAGTTCCCTAAAAGTTCTCAAAGGTGTGTGAAGTCTGCCAACCCGCACTGGGCCAGCGTGGTGGACTATGGCCTAATAACCTACTCATTCTGAGGAAGAGACCCGGCTCAGCAGTGGGCTATTGACGGGTCGTGATGAAGACTTGATCTTAAACTGATCCTTAAACCGATCTGATGGACAGATTGACAGAGGAGTCTATAAGATTCCAGGAATTTTTTCAAATTATAGATTGATTTTTTGTAAAAATCATTTGTTTTATTGCAGCCTCATTGGTTTCGACGTTTTTAATGTATTTTCAAAACACAAGGGGTAAGGTCCTTACTTCACACATACAATTTATTAATTTTATAGTTAGTTATTTCGTGGTTAGGTATATTTACTTTTGTTTAAAGTTTACTTGGATAAGCAAGCTTTTATGACCTGTTACAACTTTATAAAAACTTCTAGGGAACAATTTAAGATTCATAGCACAGTAATTCAAGATTAATAGAATAAAGTTAAATAAAATAACTTTTTACGTGGTAATTCGTTACGAATATTATTGTTATATTTAAAGATATTTGCTTTATGGCATTTTTATAAACAGTATACACGTCACGTATATTAAAGTTTTGTATTTTCCTTAATTACACCATTTTAAACATTTAAGATAAAGATTTAAGCACAATATTATGTGTGACCAGTTCTGGCTCGTATTGGTAAAATGATTTTAGCGTTTGCGTAAAAATTTATCTATTATTTCCCAGCACTATCATTTATCTGCTATTATCTCCTGGGAATCTATTTCCGCCGCCTTTATATCTCGAAATTCAATTTTCCAAGAGAACAATTGGTCTGAAAATCCATTGACACTTGTCGCTCTTCAATATTATTTAATATAAGTTCTATATTATAATATATACATTTAATTTCTTTAAAAATCCTACAAATTACATTTTTAATATATCCAAAAAAATACATTTAAAAATAAAAAATACTGAAGCCAACCAGCAACAGGAACACGGACCAAGTCGAAGAGCAAGTTGTTTTTGGATAATCTTAGCCACTTGGTTGTGCCTATGCCGTTAGCAAGTTGTCGTCGTCGCAACGAGGACAAGTCCTCTACTTCTTTTTGAGTCCACTTAGTATGCCGAAGGAAAATATGAGAATTGGCATGACCTAACTAACTATTATAGGTGCCTTATTCTCCCCTGACAATAAATTTTTTCCAGGTGGGCAAGGAAGCGTTGACGCACTGATTGTTTATCCGACATACCCAAGTATTTGTAGGCCTCGTCAGCAGAGAATTAAGGTTTAAAGATTACGATAATTGTATTCTCTCGGATTCCTTAATCCTCCCTCGCTTTACATGCATGACTGCACACTTATCCACTCCAAATTCTATTCTAATCGAGTTACTAAAAGATTCGGTTACTTTTAGTAACTCGATTAGTTTTAAACTGGTAGGAGCGAACAGTTTCAGATCAACCATGTAAAGCAAGTGGGATAATACCTGGACATCTCTCCGTAAACGATAGCCCAACCCTGAATCCTTCAGCAATGTACTAAAAGGGGCCAAAAACTATCGCCTTAGAATATTCTCCTCCTAATCCTTATCGGTTTCGAATAACCGTCCTCCATTTCTGCATGCACGATGTCAAGGAAGTGCAATATTATTTTAATATAAATATAATATTATAATTTTACTATAAATATTTTTTTTTATTTAATATTGTACATACCTATTTTTCTAAATTTACTGTTACCTAATAATCTCCTTAGTCCACTCAAGACAAGAAGCAACTGGATTATTAACCCATATTTTAACCTTGTATCTAATAAATGCAGCGCAGTAAATTTCTTTGCTTGGCACAGAGACTCGTTATTAGCGCTTTAGCCACATACTTAACCTCACCTCCTCACTCTACATAATTGTTAATTTATGTAAAGAAGGTTTAATATAAAATATTTTACTTATATAAAATTAATGTGCAGCTTAGAATGTGTCTTCAATTGTAGCTAATAATAATAATCAATACGTAATAATTATCTACGACTATTTGTTCGTGAACTATTGAAACCACACTACGCGAGAGTTCAATTTATTCTGTCTCTATTTTCACAACGATATAATAACTACAAATAATAAAATGTTATTGCTTACCTATTGTTAAATTAATATAAAAATGAGACACTGAGTATTTTCCATACATCATTGGGCAAGTTTACAGGTTACAAGTTTCATGTCATTTGTTAATTAGGTAAAAATATCAGTTTCAGACTCGCTTAATTACAGTTAAAAAGGCAATTGTGTAATCGATATATGCAGATCCGAATACATAGTGGGGTTATTTTATTGGTTAATATGACCATATTACGTTTAGAACGAGGTCAGTCCCGGGGTCGTTATTCGGTTGTCAGTCCGTTGTCCTGAAGCACAGTTTAGGGAAAAATTAGCGCTTTTCAATCGTGGACGTCCGAAAGTCCCGTTTTAAATGAAAAAAAAAAATGGTTGCATTAGCGTTTACAGCGACAGCGAAAATAACAAGTAGTAACTATGGTAATAGATTTTCATTGTGAAGACTGAGTAGGGTTGAAAGGTATTTATCGTTACTTTTCTTTCGATACGAAGTATCAAATAGGATTAAGTATCAAGCATTTTTAATGTACGTAGCAGTATATTTTGTCAATTTTTGTTTTTTTTTTCATTTTATAAATATAGGTTAATTCAGTTTAATATTACTGTCTTTATATTTTGTGTTTTTAATAATACATAAGAATATAAAAAATCCAATTGTACATGTTAGTGTGTGTAGTATTGATTTATAAAAAATAAATCGTCGTCATGTAAATGTTGATACTTAGTGACCGTGTCCAAGTCATTTCCAACTATTGCTCTTCAGGTGGAATGTGTCGATCCTCCAATACAGCTACGTAGTCAGTATCTTTTTTCGATCGCTTTATTTGTAAAGTTTTACAACTTTCATCTCACCCTTTGTTGAACAAACGCCATAGGCTTTCTGTAACTCTTAAAAGGATTCAACTCTCTACTTGTTTATTAAAAAGCTTTTTACATACCACCAATCTTCCTCATCCAACTCTCTCTTCTCCTAGTCTTCCAATTTTTTCTTGTTCTTTTAATGGACTAATTCATCAACCCTCTATCATTACCAATCTTGTGTTAGCAACACCGTTTATAAAGAAATATTAGCGGGTAGATCATTTTATATTATTTCAAGTATACCGACATGAAGACAATATATAACGTTTAGTGCGATAGATTAGACTTAGTCTCTCTTGTGTTTTCGCGCAGTGTGCATGGAAGTTAGTGTTATAGTTTAGTACTGTTTAGTGGTGTGGCGCTAGGCCTCCGATTATCGAGGAACATGTGAGTAATGTACTTTATTATTTTAATATCTGATAGCTAGGTCGAGCGGTGAAGGTGAGAGTTAACAATTATAAAGGACGTTTTTAAACCTGCTCCTGGGTCTCAAGCCCCAGGCACTGCTCGGCTGACGTCTAGATTCATGTTGTTATTGTCGTTTGAGTGTTACTGCGCAGTATAGATCCCATATACAAAGCGCTTGGCATAAATAAAAGGACAGTAGATGCTGAAATCAAGTTTCATAACATATTTTATTAAAATTGTCAAGAAACTTTAAAAATTTACTAAAATGCTTCAAAACTATCAGTAGGTTGCTGCATTGATGCTTCCTGCTGGGTCCCAAATTTTAATATCTCCCTTCAATATAAATGTCCGCCAGAAACTATAGTATTAATTATAGTATTAACATAAGACATATTTTAATACTAACTGACTCTTTGTGCTTCCTTCAGGCCATTAGGGCTAATCCGTTTCGTAGTAAGGTGAAAGTTTCTGTCGTTTTCAGTATTCGGGAGGTGTAGTATTCATGTCATTAGAAAAGTTTGTACATTACATTGGCTTGGATTCCCGGTCACTCAGGTATCATCTCGCTCAGCAATAAGCTGATGCTTTTGTCAAGCAAGCCAAGCGGTGGAAATCGGCACTTTATCTCACTATGCAAATCACACAAGATCTACGTTTAATAGTAAAAGTCGATTTTATTAATGTCTGGAATTCAATGTGGGATTCATTAAAATGTGTTAAGGGAAAACATCATGCAGCAATCCAACATGATATTTCACGATGGTTTTTTTCCATCAAAACGAGGTTCGTTGGTTCTCTACGATCAGCGAAACGCTCTACGATCAGTCGTCTTCTAATTGGGCACTGCTGCAATGCAGTACTTATTCATATACTTATAATCCAAGATCAAACAATGTAAATGTAGCCAGGACGAAGGCACAATTTCACATTTATTGTTTTCTTGCCAAAACTTTAACGTAAATTATATGATGCTCTACCTATCCTATCTATTTGAAAGAAAGAAAGAAACGTTTATTTGGCAATAAATACACAGAAAAGCTTCAAATAAATATAACACTAGTATCAAATGGTAAAAATGACTTAAATAACTAATTACCTTAAGTAACTAAAAGAATGTTTCTGTGTTACCAAAATGGTCTTCACTCAGCATTAACTGATTCTGTTTAAGCAGAGTCAGCGCTGGTCTTCCGTGAAGCTAGTTTGACGTCTGGACGGATAATATATGGTCTACGGACATGTATCTATGTAATACAAATATATATGAAAAATTAAGAAAAGTCAAATATTGAGAAAATTTAGAATCCAATTTCTAATAAAAAAAACAGATAAATAATTTTTTTTTACACTACACATACACAATGTAGGATATATATGCTAGCTAGCCAACTGCTTTTGTAATAAATATTTCTTTACTTTTATTTTGAAATTTTGTTTCGATTTTGAGATGTCTCGAAAAGGTGGTGGTAAATTATTCCAGCACTTGCTAGCTGCATATCTAAAGCTCCCTCTAAACGCGTGCAAATGGTCTGGTTTATGAAATTTTAGAATTCCGAACAATAATGTTGCCAGATGTAGTTCTCTTCTTGTGTTCATATTGAGTATTTTGGCATCATTAATGAACGGGGTTATGTGAGTTCTAGGTGGAATGTTGAAACAAAACCTAGCGCAAGCATTTTGAATACGCTACACCAGTTGGCGGGTACGAGCAAGTAGACGGGGTCCGTACAAAGTATCTGCATAATTGAGCTTGGATAAAATTAGAGTTTCATAGACCCTAACACGCACGTCTACGCTTAGATATTTTCGTATTTGGTACAATGTTTTGAGTCTGTAAAAGCACGAGCGCATAACGCCAAGTATGTGATTCTCAAACCGAAGATCAGGACTAACTACTATACCAAGATTTCTGACTTCATCAACATATTGCAAAGGCTCTCCTTTAATAGATATATTGAAATTGTTAAATTGCTACTTTAGTTAAATTTTTACGTGATCCAATTAATATGAATTTAGATTTGTTGGGATTCAAAACCAGTTTATTAGCATTTGCCCACTCAGCTATCTCCTCTAGGTCTCTTTTTATTTTATACACATTATCCATATAGTCTCCGGGGTAAAAAGCTGTATATATTTGTATGTCATCTGCATATAAATGATAGCTGCAATTCAATATACATTTTGTGATATCGGCTGTGAATATTATAAACAAGATTGGACCCAAAATAGAACCTTGTGGTACACCTCTATTTAAACATTTTGAAGCAGAGACAGATGTTGAACCAGAAGAATCCCGTAGCTCAACATATTGACTACGTTCGTTTAAATAACTCGTGAACCATTTCAAAGTATTTGGAGAAAATCCATAAAACGAGAGCTTAGCAATCAACAGTGAAATATTAATAGTATCGAAAGCTCGTGAAAAATCTAGTAGGGTTAATAGCGTAATTTTTCCATTATCTTGGGAAGCAAGAATATTGTCAATAACGTCTATTAGAGCCGTGGTAGTTCCGCGAGATTTTCTGAATCCAGATTGTTTTCTTGGTAAGATACCTTTAGATTCAAGATACTCAGTCATCTGCATACAAACAACTTTTTCCAGTATCTTTGAAATGCACGGAAGAATGCTGACTGGTCGTAAATCTTTCAACTCTGAGGCATTAGGTTTTATTGAGGCATTATTTTTTCTCGTTCTATTGATGTTAAATGATGTTCAATTAGTGAAAATGAAATTCAATTAGTGTTTTGTCCGCGTCATGTAAAATTTGTATGTAAATTTATTAAGTCTAACAAAATTAAACTACAATTAGTATACTAACTGTACATAATATTTATTAGAATGTAAGCAATTTTTTTTGGTTGGATTCTAACGTATGGTGGGATCCTCTTATTGTAAAGGAAGTCTCTTAAAATAAAAACTGATTGCAAACCCAATGCGATTATAAACTAAAGATAATTGCGTACGCTATTATTACACTATGTATCAATGACTAGTAAAAACTGATTCAGCTGTAAAACAATAGAACATCAGCAAGATAACATTAAAAAACGTATGATTTCAGAATTTCAAAATAATGATCCACACACCTTTGATTGTTGCGAAGTTTTAATTTTGTTAATTATCCAAAAAGGTACAGCATAGTTTACTGAATGGAGAACAGTTTGGAGCAATCGATATCTTTAATACATAATAGCCACCATGTGTTGTGATTTTCACCTCTTCAAGTCTCAAGTCCACTTTGCTCAGGTTCACTGAGGTTCAACTCAGGATCATTTTGGTTCACTGTGCACTAGGGTTCACTCGGGACCGCTGGGGGGGACTACTGATTTATTCAAGCCCAAATGTAAGCTCAGGGGGGCACTTGTGTTCATTGTACTCAGATTCTACTGGGCCCAATTTTATCCACCTGAGTCGATTCTGTACCACCCCGGAGCATTCGAGTTCAATCAGGATCAGTCAGGATTCCTCCGGTCCATTTTATCAACGATACACGATAATATCATCGATCAAATCAAATCAAATCATCAATCATCAAACGTCTCAAGAGGGAGCGTTATAATTTTTTGTTAAGAGGACAAATTGTACCAGGCAACTTCAGACAGCATTGGTAAAAGCGGTACATAATATTAGCTATGATATTTGTTTATTATATTGATTGTCAGAAGACTAAATACGCAACCATTACTCCAATACCAGAATCCACATTTTCCATAATGGTTACTAACACTCGTATAGAGAGGGTAAGCCAATATACCTAAATAATCGGATATAAAACAGAACACGAGATTAGGTAGGTATATATGTAGGTACGCGGTACGTAGTACGTACATATTACAGACCGACGTACACTACGTCTTAGTTTCCTATGAAATTATGTTAGTATAGATAGGTCAAACCACGACAACCCGCTTTTATTATTTTGACAAAAGAGTAAGCGCGCGTCGTTGTGGATTTATTTAATAAATCTCGTCTTATTTAATCTGAAAAGAATTAGGTGACATTTGCTCGCATAATTTAGTTTTTGATATACATTTTTTGCAATTCTAACTTAGCAATAAAGTCTCTTTTCTTAACTAAAAAGCTATAGAATTGAAATAAGTATGACATAATGTTGATCGAAATACATCATACATACACGAAGAACATCATAATAATTAAAAGATACTACTTCTCTAAATACTGGTATATTAGAAAAACGGGGACAATTAAATATTTATTAAATTC
Organism: Limenitis camilla; assembly: GCA_905147385.1. Taxonomy (NCBI): domain Eukaryota; kingdom Metazoa; phylum Arthropoda; class Insecta; order Lepidoptera; family Nymphalidae; genus Limenitis; species Limenitis camilla. The sequence continues at coordinate 9,277,999 of LR990230.1, read as the reverse complement.
AAAATTAATGCTCGTTATTAGAGCATTACACAGCCGACAAAATTTGTTAACCTTATCTAATACCTCATTGCACCAGATAAGATAGTTACTTTGTGTGCTTATTTCTACAGCAAATATCATACACATTTTTATTTAAATTGTATTTGCTCGAAAAAGACAATTTTGAAATATATTGGATTTTCATATACCTAATATCTTATTCACTGTACATTTCCTATTTGATATAGAAGTTTATTTGTATATCTTTAAAGTTAAAGATCCAGTGCTAATTACATTAAGAAAACTCGTGAAGTTTTAATTTTCTCAGAGTAAAGAATTATCTAAAGCGCTTCATAAACAAAATCTAATATATAAAATTCTCGTGTCACAATGTTATGTACCATACTCCTCCGAAACGGCTCCACCGATTTTTATGAAATTTTGTGTACATGTCGGGTAGGTCTGAGAATCGGTCAACATCTATTTTTTATACTCCTAAGTGATAACGGTAGCTCACGGTGGCAAAACAACGTTTGTTGGGTTGGGTTTATTCCGTATTAAGGATAGTTTATACTTTTCCAGGTATATTTTGTAGAGAAGTAAAGTATGTTTTTTATTTTCTAGGCTATGGTCTGATTATTTTAAAATATTCATATCATCATATTATGAAATTATGAAAAGCGTTTACAGCTAACATTATAAAGTGAAATGGTAAAATAATATTTTACGGTTGATTAATTTAATGAGGCTGGATGATATATTAATTTTAGAGTACCGTTATAAATACTGCAAATGAGTAATCCATAGGTAAGTTTTATTTTTACTAAGCTATTCAGGTAATAAATTTAAAATTACAATCGAAAGAAATCGAAATCAAAATCATTTTTGAATTCGTCGCCGTTACTTATTCCCTTTTTTTAATAATAATTTTATAAATCACAATGTTATAATTTCAGTATTGTTTTAATAATTTTAAAGCATTATGAAGATATAAATTCGACTCCTCACTTATTCTCTTTTAAGTTACAGTTCAGAACTCTTATAAGCTCAATGACGCTTTGACTTAATGAATACATTGTTACAAGCTCCACTTAGAATGTAATTAAACAAACACTTATCCCATTTATTGTATCAATTTAAAATTTCCAAGTATACATAATTCGGATATTGATACAATAATTATAATCTGTTTAATTAATTAATTAAAGATCCTTGAGTAGAGCATAGGGCATCGACACCTTGCAAATAAAAATTATTCAAAGTGGCGACCAGGGCGCTAATAACTTTCACTGCCCTCTTTGGGTCTTTAAATTAGAGACTTTAAAATTCTAAAAAACTATTTCGGCAATGATATCGTCATTATTTTTGTACTGAACATGTTACAAATATAAAGTCTATAAAAATAATTAAATTTAAAAGAAACGTGTGCTGTACAAATAATTTATTGACTTATAGGCGAAGATCCCGTGAACGCCAGATCTTTATTATTTTATAAAGCAGAAACTTTTTAGCAGTGCTTTTTATAGTAAAAAGATGTAAGAAATAAATTGAGTTTGGCTACTATGATCCAAATTTCATAGTTGGCTCTTGTGTACCTGTGTTGCGAGAACGCGCTGAGAAACTTTCAGCTCTTATAAAATGACGAAGGTCTGTTCATGGGATCTTAGAATAAAACGCCAAAGTTAATTGAAAAAGTCAACTGTGAAGCCTCGAAAATTACCGGAAGTTTGCCTCTTATCGGTTTTTTATGTCCGAAACATTTCGAAGAGTATGTTTAAAATAATTTCAATTCCAATTTTTACTGAGAGTGATTGGAAGACAAGGCACAGTAACAGTAAGTTACTTGATTTACAATAATGAGTTTATATTCTTAGCGTAATCTAAATGTTTTTTTTTGGTCAGATATTCTTATTATATAATCTAATATTTTCCGCCCCTAATATTGAACATTTTTTCTTATATTTACAACAAATCGACCCTTTGCTAAGATAAAGACGTTGACTTTTGTGTTTCCCCAAAACTCTCTTGTACTCTACTAATTAGAGACACCTGTATCGCTACCTCTGCACGTACTCGTGTCTTGAGCGATCGGACTTGTCCTATATTTTATAATGATCCTGCCCTCCACATTTGCAGTCTACAACTTTTTTCCTTACATTTGATTGAAACAATTTCCTCAAACTTTTAGTCAAATACAAAAAATGTGTTGGTGTCTATTTGTAATCATTCCTTTAATATCTTATGCACAAACTTAGTCATGTTACAATTTCATAATTCGTAAAGATTTTTATATATAACCTTATTATTTGTATCAATATATATTATACACCACTAAACATCCAGCTTATAATATGAACTTGTGAAAAGGAATATGAAAAGTCTATATAAACCCTCGTCATAATGGAAAAGGGAATCCAAACATGGATCAGGTAATTATGTAACAGAAAGATGTCCCGCGAAACCCTCATCCGTCATTCCTTATTACATAATATAATTCAAATCATGACACGATTTCTGTGGAATTGATAGTCGAGAATGTAATTGACCATTGATGTATAGAAATGACAAGGTACAATCAAATCAGGTCGTACAGCCGATGGGTCGGACCTATTGTTACTATTACGACAGGATTTTATACGATGCAATGAATATACTGCTTACTATTACATTAATTTAATTAAGGTGTACTTAACTGCCCCGACTTTGCACATGTTCAATTTTCTTATCTTTCGAATTTAAATTATCACAATCTAGACAGCAAACTTCTTATAAATAATGGCATATTGAAATCGATCTAGATATATGGTATCTAATTATGGGACAGCGCCAAAAGACTCATATATTCAATGTATCTTTGTATGTAACCAATAATGACCTATATAAATAAATATCTGATAATCAGTACAGTGAAGGATGAAATTCGAAACACCTCTGCAAAATATAAGAAACAACTCTTAAATAATCCCAACGATTGGATTGCCAAATCGACAAATATTCCAAACAGCGCAAATGATGTCATGTACTGGAGCTAAAAAATCGTCATGAGTGCCAGGCTACCAAATATGAGTAGATGCCCCTCTGTAGAGCACACTCGGCAAGCTCATACCTTGAAAAATCGAATCTGCTCATAGTCGTAGAACTGATTGTCTATCATAACACAGAAAAAAAGACTAGCACTAAGAAAACATTTAGAGTGGAAAAGTTATAACCCTCAAAATATCATATATAATGAAGTGTGGATTTCTATTAAGTAATTCTATATTTTTGTAGAAATATTCGTAATATATAATATCATTTAATGTATATATAATTTTACATATTAGTACTTAGTAGTTGTCGTATAGTCATTTAAAGAATGGAAAATAAATAACATTACGTCGTTAGTCAAAATATAAATCTTGCCAGCACCTGTTTTCGTTGTCTGAACTCTGCTATTCATAAAAATTACAAAGCATTCAGTTACCTTCAAGGTTTCAACACAATACCACAAAATGTTATTACATTTACGAAGGAATCGTGATTGCGCTCATTCGTGTATGTAATATGTATTTATATTATATAAAACTAGCTTTAAATATAAAACATATTATATGTGATTATATTATTTATCCTGTGTATACCCGATGTTAATTTATACATACCGAACGTCTTTACATAGAAAATATTTTAGTTTCAGAAGTCTTTATCAGTTATGTATATTTAAAAAAAAAATTGTCTGACTGTGTGTTTATACTCGAAATTGAAACCAGATTGTTTTTTCAGTTATATTGCTGCATATACAATATATACATATAGCTTCATTTAAATCGGATTTCAAGGTAACAATTGTCATTTAAAAATGTGGTTAGATCGGCGAAGCTAGTAGTCGACTAGTATATAAATATATAACCTTAGGGAAGTTACGGTATATTTTTATCTACTGTTTATACGTTATTTCTATTTTCTGCATGTGTAAGGGCTACGGTTTGTAAACCGGTTATATATTGAACCTTTTCAGGATCATCACCGTAAGCGTCAAACGAGTTCCAAAAATACTTTTCCGCTCTTATAAATGTAAATAAATTAGTTAATAGGTAGTCATTCTTAACCATTTGATGTTTATACTTAGTCTAAAAGTTCCACCGATGATGATTTTTATTTAACACATCCTTATTGGTAGCTTTGTTAAAGTGATAGTGTTATTCTATTTATAATTAACCATATTTTTTCTAGTGTATAATTCAGAAATATTTATTTAATATACTTTGTTGCACAAATTTAGTACAAAGGCAAACAAAATGCCTTAAGGCATTTTATTCCAGTTTACGTACGGCAATGTTGATAAAGTTATGATGACGTTCGCAGATACATATAAGAACATAATTATAAAACAAACATAATATTAAAATAACGATATCCCTATATATTATAAATTATATATAAACATACAATAAAGAAATACATAAATACCATTAGAAAATTTTCGTCGCTCTTTGTCTGCCGATTCCGCATTTAGGTCGCTCGGATTATTGATTTCTTTATTTTTATAAATAATTAAGCCTCATTGTTCAATCTACGTTTTCATCACCTCGGTTAAGTTGAAACGTTCTTCTTTACTGGTGAGTAATATGGATAAAATGGGTTTGTCGAAATTTAATCATTATTAACTCGAGGTTATTTTTAGTCTAATTCATCACGCTATTAATTTCACAATGAAGAAATTAAACATAATTTGATTAGTAATGTGTATTCGTAAATAAACAAGGAATACAGGAATTATAAAAATAATGTACGTAACCCAGTGATTTGAGGAATGTTGGAAGCTTTTATAACAATCGATGAGTTGTCGGATCACTTGGCTTATGGCTTCAGGTGGTTGTCGGATTAGTATATAGGATTCGCTAAGTGAAAGAATTCGAGAGAGAAAACACTTATTTTTACTGAGTACTTTATACGTTTTTTAAGAAAGTTAAACGTATTTATTGTTTTTTTACTTAAAAGCTTTTATCATAATAATAGAAAATTAATACACTTGTAGTACAGTACGGTCTTTTATGTTTAATATGAATTCTTTGAGGTAAATGTTTCCCATAGTGTACTTATTTTTATATTTCCGAATACATTTGTATCGAATAAACATAAACTTTCTATTACCACGTAAAATTAATTATTTCTACAAAGGAAATAACATTTCACACGATACGGAATTATTGTCGAGCGTCTTTACTTAATTAAACATTAACATAATCATTTGATGTCACAGGACCGCTACATATGCATAGGTCCACGAACTCATTGTGGTTATGTGGTCTGTAATAGGCATTTCCTAGTCATAAGCGACAAGTTCAATCTTACGTGTAGTTTGAAGGCAATTTGCCTCTATGTCTAGACGTGACCCCTTCATTGCATTTGCGAGTGAATCGTATGTAAGCACGCGAGCGAGCGTCCATGTTGTGCTGCTAGAATGCATTACGAACGTTTCATAGAATTCACTCATTAATGCTTATTCATGCGTTAAAAGCGGACCTAATTGTTATAGTTTTGTCTATTAGTCATGTAAATATTGCTTTCAGTTAATTGAATATTAATGATAGGGACTATATTGATGCGCGTGGTATCATGGGAGAGTCACCTGTACACACATAATTTTAAATGAAAAACTTCAATATGTAAATGATTCTGAAGGCCCCTGTTAAAGCATGACTATCAAAAAATATATCGCAAAAGCTAAAAGTAAAACTAGATAGGTAAAAGTTAAGTTAAATCAATATTTAAACTTTATTAATTAACATACGGTTTATAGCAAATTAGGACATTAAAAATAATTCGGATAAGTGTGAGTGTGGAACTCGAGCACTGAGGGTTGAGGGAGGACTATTTCAATTAAGGAACAAACATTATCAAATATTGATTTTCGTGTGCGGGTCAAAATATCATCATAAGTAAGTATCATGGGGCGTTTACTCTCTGCTTCAGTAATCCCTTATTCTATATAGTTAAACGCCGTTCTACGTAAAGCTTTGTTCACAATCAATTAATATATTTATAATTACTTATAAAATTAATATAAGAAAACGTGATAAAACGTTTTTAACAAAAATATATAATCGTCTTAAAACTCTGAAAAATATTAGAGTATTTTTAAAGTAAAAAAATAATTTTAAAGTCGGTGAACATATACTGAAAAAAAAAACCATATAGCCAAATATAGAAACTCCTTCTTTTTTTGAAGTCGTTTAAAAATAATTTATAAGCTGTCATATCACAACAATTGACGCATCACGTCAATAACAGCAAATATGTTTTAGGTTCATTTTAAATTGGAAGGACGAAAAAAGTCGATGTTTGCGTTTACTAACGATTCGAATATGTTATAGGTACATATACATGTCTTCGATACACATCCAAATAATTTTATAGTTTAAACTCTGCCAAAACCTACCTAAGTATAAAAAAAACTAGATATGACACGATAAAAAGCATTTTTATCGTGTCATATCTAGTTTTCGGATTATTCCCATACTAGTGCTATTAAGTCCTTCCTTCTTATCAAAAATCATGTTTCTAGATCAAAGGACCAAGGCTGAGAATTTTGATTCTTCTGTGAAAGATTATATAGTTGAATATTTGATGTAAATTTCATCTTGATGTCTTGACGTTTTTCTGAGAAAAAGGGACTTGAGTGATAGTCATAAAAAGTTAATTTTGTAGTGATGTAGTAAGAAAATTACAGATTTTATTTGTGCCATTAGATCTTGCTACATGCTAAATTTCATGATTCTAGGTCATCGCCATGTACCCTATAACTCTGCAAGTAACTACATTAACAGCCATATCTTTTCATTGCGTGGATATAAAAGGTTGATTTTTTGAACAGCCGCTAGGTCAACTTGATACCTCCACGCATTCCAGATAAAAAGGGTCTTGAAATACAGACAGACGGACAACTAAGTGAGGGTTCCTTTTTTCCTTTTAAGGTATGAAAGCCTAAAAATTACCTTTGTTGGTGTTTCTTCAAGTTGTGTCTTGAGCTCAATTTCCATGTCTATTTTCGTATATTTTATACAACTTCTTTCAGTCTTAATTACAAAACTACAAGTTGGGTCGATATGTGAAGTAACACGATCTAAGTGGAACTGGTTGACTAAGTAATAAACCGTTTAAGTGTGTGTCGGGTCACGCATAGGATACTAAGCTTAGTGTGGCCATACGCGCAAATGTAATGTAATTTTGATAATAACTTATTATTGGATACGGACACATAATGGAACCAACTATTTATCAATATCACGTAAGTAAGAGTAGTTCTAAAATGTTTATCGTTATCTATACATACATTAGTACATACGTCCTTTTTTAACATATTTGCGAGGAAAAAAGACATCAGTGAGTGTTTTATTTTGAAATGCAGTAGACGTGACGTGCTCCTTCATCAATTGAACTGTCTATAGATACATAGAACGAACTATATAAACAAAAATACTTACAGATAGTTCAATCCACCATGATGCACAGCTCGCATATTATATTTACATAAAGTAGACGTACCAGGCGCTGTCATGGACTGGATGACATACATACATACTTTCATACATACAAAAAAACAACCATATGAACAAAAAGGTATATAGGAGTACAAAAAAATCTGCCAAAAATGCGTAGCATGACGCAGTCAAAGTCAGGCGGATCACATAACAACCCTTCAATGGCCCACTGCTGAGCCGGGTCTCCTCCTCAGAATGAGGAGGGTATCAGGCCATAGTCCACCACGCTGGCCCAGTGCGGGTTGGTAGACTTCACACACCTTTGAGAACTTTTAGGGAACTCTCAGGAGTGCAGGTTTCCTCACGATGTTTTCCTTCACCGTTAAAACAAGTGATATTTAAATGCTTAAAACACACATAACTCAGAGTCAGAGGTGTATGCCCAGGATCGAACCTCGGACCTCCCGAGTAAGACTTGAAGTCTCAACCACTAGGCCATCACTGCTTTGTTTATATCTATAATGTAAAGTAAAAAGCACACGTGTATTGTGGAGCTTTTTACGTTTACGTTTTTAAAAACAGTGAAATAAGCGCCACTTTACGAGCAAGGGTTTCGAAAAAAAAATGTAACTTATTGAATCAGGTCTTTATAACACCAACAGAAACTAAAACAATATTTTTTTTAAGTTTTATTTGTCGGTCTGTCTGGCCGAATTAAACAAAATTAGATATACATATTTCATTCATTTATATCTGGAAAAAAGTTATTAGTAATGTTATTTTAAAAGTCTACATAAAACAGCATAATAATAGACTACAGACAAAAGTTGAAACGAAACCTTATACTGAGTTTACTTTATTTTATTTGAGACTTCGATATTTTAAGATTTTTTTTGTGACCAGATGGTATTATAACTTCAAATAATATATTTATTATATGAAAAGTCAGGCTGTTTAGAATATTTTGATCAAATTTTATAATTCTCTAAATAAATAATATAATTTATTCCCATATAACATAATTTAGGTCAATTTGAATTTCCTGTTTGTTATGTTTGTTTGTTTTCTGTGTTGTTTCGAAATAAAGCCTCTTTTAAATACTCTTAAATTATAATAAACCTGGTGTAAGAGCACAAATAAATAGAAAATTTTGATAATCGTTAATTTATTACAAAATATTTTCAGTGATAAACCGTTAAATGTTATACTAAGGATATTCAAGACTCAATAGAAATTCGGTAGTTAGTTCTCAAGGTTGCTGAATAAAGAGTTTTGTGATTTGCAAGAATTTTCACAATAGCTTTACTTTCTCCTGGGACAATTTTCTACAATAATAGATTATTTCACACTGGCTTTTAATCTGGATATATTATGAAATGTTGATAGGATACTATATTGAGAAAATTGAAATTAGAATACATCATATTAGTATATGAATGAATGAAAACACTTTATTGCACACTTACAAATATACAATAGACAGGCTTAAGAACTAAATATAAATAAATACTAATGTGTATATTATTTGAAGTGATAACTTCTTATGGGAGTGTAAACTGCTTCGTAAAGTAACGCGTTACGGCGTAACTATGTCTGGCTTCCCTTACTGAGAGTAAGGGATCCATACGGCAGCAGTAGGCAGGCTGCTCCTCTCTCACTTTAACCCACAGCGCTAGCCGTATTTCGGACAGACGCTTTCGCCTCTCTCTACTCAGAGTAAAAAAAATTCAATTTTAAATAGTTCAACTTAAATTAGTTGAAGTTATCACTTCTGTCGAGAGTCCTGAGACGCACACGTTTTTTTATGGTAGATAAGGTGCATACGAGCAGATGGTCTACCTGATGGTAAGTGGCCACCATCGCCCATGGACATCGGTAAAACAAGAGATTTTGTCGATGCGTTGCATCCTCGAAGATAAAGTTGGTAGCAGGAGTGAAAAAAAAATGGTACGGTTTTAGCGAACCCTGAGCAAGAGCCCAGAGTCCACTAGATCCGCAGTATTAATAGGATGAGAGAGGAAGGGGGTAAGTCTGGCCCACATGCGGCTCGACCGGAACACGTCTATGCCACTCGGTGGTCGGATTCACATACTGGTGGTCGCAAGCCAGTCGGGGAACAGATCCCCTACCAACAAGGGGGTGCAGGGTTACTCGGTTCTTACGAGATTCTCTCCCAGCGGCAGAGGGGAATAGTATTCTAACCTGTCCCCTCACGGGTGAAAAATATACAAGAATGGGTGCAATGGCGGCCTTGTCGCTATAAGCAGTCTCTACCAGACAACCTTTGATGTGTGGACTTTTGAGATTGGCACTGGACAGTGCACAAAGTGTTGTAAAATAATTAAACTAATATTATAATTGAATATAACACGCATAGTATATATGGTTATAAGTCTGTCAATAAGTCTCTCAATATTCACATTATACAAAGAACCAGTACAATATGTATCTCGATTCCAAATTACGTGAATTGTAAGGTTATCGATCTCGTCTTAAGAGATAATCCAACCAAACGCTTCGATCACTATATCCAATTTGTCCAGAACTAGTACGTCTTTAAATGTGTCTCTATTATGTCTGTGCCATTCGGACTACTCCTTACGATCAATAATAATATAATTTGTACATTGTTTACAATTTACATATTTGTACGACATAATATTATAAAACTATCTGTCTGTCTGTTCGTTATAAACTAAAAGACTTAGAATAGATTTTCAAGCAGTCTAATAAGAAAGGGTTAGGTGTATAATTTGTTATGGGGAGTTTTTTAGGAGCTTTCATCGAAAACGATGTCTAATCTTTTTAAGCTGCAACCATATGACATTTAAAAACATGTAGGTATAATAAGTTATTAATTTTTTTTAAAGAAAATATTAATTTCTCTTAGAAGATTTTTTTATGTTGCAAGTTTTTACTTTAATAGTAATATATCTCGACATCAAAATTGACGATTTTAATTAACCACGTTATAAAGACAAAAAATTAACTAATTTAAAGAGAATGACAGAAGGAAAAGCCTTTGTTTTACTTGTGTTTGAATTTACTTTGATATTCTAATTGAAGTAAAAGGGCAAATAAATGACTTGTTTTTTTTACCGGTAAAAGTATAATCATTAATTATTATACATATAACCAACATTATATTAAAACATATACATATATTAGCTTAACCTACATATAGGTATATTTCTAGGATGATAGAGAAAGCTTTTTCACTATAAGAATATAAAACCTATACTTGGGACTTCATAATTTTATGAGCTTTACCATCTACTACGATTCTAAGCAATACCGTATTTAGTGGTTTTTTATGATATACAATATACATACAGTATAATGTGTAAGAGACGCTATAATTAAATTGTAAATTTCTAGTATAATCTAATGAAATAAATAATAATAACTATAAAATAAATACAATGACTACCAGTAAACAGTGAAGGAAATTTAATATCATGAAACTGAAGTTTATCTTAAAGTTTGATGGCTACATTTCATCTCCAATATCAAATATTTACAAATGTTTGAGAGGTAAAGCTTCAATTAGAGGTCCACTCTTCAAACTTAAATATCTACTTTAATGAGTGAATGATAGTGATCGACAGACTTTATATTTTTCGTGTAATGTAGTATCCAAAAATCTTAGAAGTTATTATGCATTGTGAAACAATGTCATCTTTGTTATAATTTATTATATATTTAGGATTTACTTGATTGCTGACCCGAGTATTTATTTTAAAATGCCTTTTACCTCCTCTGGTACTGAACCCTAAAAACGAAAAGAATATATCAAGAATTGTAGGGTGTTTGTCTATAAGTCTTTATAAAATCAAATAATTTCACTGATAAGATTGATTCGTTGTAGTATCATCTTCATCGATAATATGGCGATATCTTCAGTTTTTACTTCAAAAGGCTTCCACGTACTCTCTCGTAAACTGTTCGGATTATGTCAATTTTATCTTGGCAGGGAATCAAAACAGGAAAATGTTTGAAGCCTAAAAGCAAAAAAATTTACCTAATCCTATCCCAAAAAATGTATCTAAATATTATGCTTATATGTATGTAAAATTTGCTTCCATTGATCTCGAACTGAGACTTTAGCATGCAGATCTCTCCATACCAACACATTCCTAAATATCGTAATAAATTAAATTAGAAATCAGATTAAAAAAGAGAGAAAATTCTTAGAGGTTTTTGTGTTATTAAAACATAAATATCAATAACATGTAAATCTGATTTAGGCCAATTTACAAAAATGCCACTCTGCTGCTGAGAATACATTTCGAGTAACATTGCGAGTAACTCATCCCCCCTTGATGGTAGGGAATCGTTTACAGTAAACATACATATTTTTGAAAATATATATATAGGGGTATGAAAATCTATTCAATTTTAACCAGATATAGTCAATGTATTACTTTGATTTCAACCTAAAACCTTTAATTTTATCCTAAAAACTAAGTAAAAATATTTCGTGAAAGTTAAAAATATGGGATATTTAGGGGTCCTGTGAATTTATAACGTAAATGTCATAATGTTCGTTTTTATTATTTATTTAAGGCACTAATTTATTAGCAATCAAACAAGAACTCATGTATTGTTAATAATATATTCTAAAGCTACATTGCTGAATCTCATCATCAGATCATAATAACAAATTGATATGCTTAATATATGACTGACTCGCTCGTGGTAATAATAAATACCTACAAATTATACTAGATTTCCAAAGTTGTTAATCAAACCCACCAGAAGATTGTAAACAAATAGAATGTTTGGATCTTTTACGTCATGATAAGGTAAATGACGAGTTTTACTACCTGTTTATATTCAGCTTTTTAAATTGAACCAATTATAATAAAAAATAATCTTTTAACTTTATTATGCCTTTATTTACATATATACAAAAAATACAATACCACTGATAATCCTTTGTTATATATATATGTCGGAGGTATGAGTTAGGTTTAGGTTTAGGTAAGGTTAGCCTTGTGTTTGGTTAGGTTAATGTTATTAAACAGTAAGGAAGGAAACTAAGCAGTGGAGGTGGGTGTCTCAATAGAATAAAGGATATCCTTAAGCCTACACCTTGGTCACAAGTCATGATAGGCCATCCGTTGTGCACATACGATGTTTATGAAAGATTGTAGATCCTTTCATAATAGTCTCCGATATATATAATTGAATCTTTTTCACGTTTTTCTTCATCTAACCATCTAAGTTCGATGCAAGAGAACAGGAGTTCTTTCAAGAAAGAAAATGGATTTTCCTACAAACTTTACCATTTCCGTTTCACCCTTTAAGGGATTTCACAAACCATACCATAGCGAAAGTCTACAAGTATATCAGGCATTACTAAAACATAATGACAATTTGATGTTACCAATATGTAATAAGAAAATTGTTTTCTACTGATATAAGTTATAATAGAGAGAAAAACGTTGAAAAGTAATTTCTGAAGTATTATAAAACACTTACAAACTTATAAACAGTAAACTTTATTTTTTTGGGAGATTGAAGTTATCAAAAACTTATGATCATGCGGCCAAAAAATAAAAGATTGAGAGGGTTAAAAATGATTATTTCAAGTATACCGACGTGAAGACAACATATAACCTTTAGTGCGTAGATTAGTCTCAGTCTTTCTGATGCTTTCGTGCAGTGAACATGTAAGTTAGTGTTATAGTGTCATGATTAAGGTCACCCTTCTCGAAGACCACGTAAGTTTTCTTTATTATCTATTGTCGTTAGCGAGGTCGAGTGGTGGAGGTGAGAGTTAATATATTATGAAAGAGCTCTTTAAACCTGCTCCTAGGTCTCAAGCCCCAGGCACTGCTCGACTCAGTCTAAATTGCATGTGTATACGTATTATTGTACAGTAATGGGTATCATATATATTTCGTCTGGTAGCATAGGAAACAATACTTGTATAACAGTTATAGAATTAAAGATACAAAACTTCCAAATCCTAAATAAAAACTGTCATAAAATATCTATAAATATAAAAGGAGAAGCTGACTGACTGACATATAAACGCAGGGCCTAAACTATAAGGTTTAGAAACTTGAAATTTTCACAGGGGTTTCTTTTATAACGTAGAGGAGCACTAAGAAAGGATTTTTGAAAATCTACACCCTAAGAGGTTAAACCGGGTGTGCAAAGTTAGTATGAAACTTTGCCATTTTCGAAGTTATTCACATCAAATTCAGTATGAAGGTTCTTCATTGAAAGTCATGAAACACATGTAAAATATTTTTTTGAAAATCATCACTTAATATGACTACCTCATAAAATTATTAAATATGTCTACAGTCGATCTACTATAGCCTAATATAACTCCCTCAATATCGCAAATGAAGTTGCGGGTAAAAGCTAGTCCTACTAATATTATAAACGCGAAAGCTTATAAGAATGTATGGATGTATGTAATAATACCTATAGCTTACACATCAGAATAACACATAGGCTATAATTTATAATGATGTAGTGTGAATTATCCAAAATATAGCGGGTGAAACCGCGAGGTGAAGCTAGTTAATAATAAAAGTAGAAAAAAAAGTCATTTTTGTTTAAAATGCCAGGATAGAAAAATATAAAATAAAAATATTAGTTTTTTATCTAAATCTGTATGGCGTTTTACAAAGATAAAAGTTATATTTTCCATAGTAATAAATTAGATATAAGAGAAGAACAGGACTTCTTTAAAGAAAGAAATAAAACACGATTTTGACAGAAAAACGTGAGAAAATCGGCATCTTTGACAAAGTGCACCCGCTAACTCCTAACTTTATTCACGTTAAAAACAAAAGTAAACTAATACGAACGATGTTACAAGGAATAAAACATGTAAAAAAAATATACCAATCGAATTGAGAACCTCCTCCTTTTTGAAGTCGGTTAAAAAATAAAATAACTTACGCTTACAAACTAATTGATCCATTTACAATTTTGAGCCATTTTTATGAATAAAATATCATTATAAAACTTGTCATTATTTGCACATAATTTGGATCTTTCTTAAACAGTCGCTAAATTTAGAGAATCGATATTAAATAATTTTTATGCATGAATATACTTGTACATAATTAAATGTACTTTTATAACATATTTCTATGAAGAACGCAATAATAGCATATGAGGTATACCTAATTCTTATGTAATTTGATGAGTTTTATTTGTTGAAAATGTAGCTGTATTAATTTTTTGCTTTGATTTGATTTCTCCGAAATCTAGTTTAATTCAATTAACGACTTGTCTGACTTATGAAAGTTTCATGAAATGAAATTCTTGAGAAGTGTTTGAATCTTTTGAGTTACTTAATTTTAATTATGAAAATTTCTGTCTAGCTGTCATGGTTTATGAGATACAGCCCGGTGACAGACAGACGGAGAGCGGAGTCTTAGTAGGTACGGAGCCCTAATAAATGATCAGCGAAATTTTTAATTACTTCAACAGGAGGTAAATTGAATACGTTTCAATCGATTTTAAAGGTATGTATTATTGTTTGCAGAAAAAGTCAAGGTTGACAGTCGAGGTAATAGACTGGTACGAGTCACCCTTATACAGGTTAAAAATTTATGATTGAATCTGATTCGATCTTTCAGTCAATTACACAATCATAAAAAACTAGTAATAGTCAAAAGTCTAACTCATAATTTATAATACTAAACGGTCTTAATAGACCGACAAAGAAAATATTTATGTGAAGTAATTTATGGGATTTCGATATTTTCTGTATTTCTTGTGCTACAAGAATAAGCAGTGATGGCCCAGTTCGATCCTGGGCACACACCTCTGATTTTTCTGTGTGTGTGAGTTAGTGTGTTTTAAACAATTAAATAATACTTGCTTCAAGCAAAGTTCTCAAAGGTGTGTGAATTCTGCCGACCCGCACTGGGCTAGCGTGGTGGACTATGGACTAAACCCTCTCTTCATTCTGAGGAGAAGGCCCGGCACAGCAGTGGGCCATTAACGGGTTGTGAGTGGCAAATATTTCATAGGTTTTGATCGATTAAACACAAATAATCTTTTGTTTGCGTTTAGTGTGATATTAAATTCAACTCGGTACCTTTACATGATCCTGAGAAAAGGGATCTTGACGGACAACGATGTGATTTATAATGTTCTGTTTTTAGTACGGAATCTTTATAAATACGGTGACGTCAGTCTGTGCTTTTAATTCTTCAGGTTTTGGCAGGACAGAAGTGTAAAGAAACAGTAAAACCGCATAGGTCGAATTATACTAGTAATTCGGGAAGTGGGTCGAGATATCGAGCGACTCGTCGAGACGGTCGGTGCCCCCGTGTCTGCACTTATATCTGCATTCCTACTTGTCCGCGTACAGCGTACTCGTGTATTGTTTTTCTAGTAGGTACACATTTTTCTCGTTTATGCTAACATATTTTTTCGCATTGTTTTCTGTGTTCCTCTATTTAATCTATTTTGTGCAATGACCAACTTTTACTGCTGCTTAACTTATTAACATTGTTTTGTTTATCTATAAAAGTTCGTTGAGTAAAGTTATTCCTTGTGCTATAACAGAAAAACACTGTTGACTAATTAAATTATTATGTTTGGTTCGTGAACAATCACGAATATATACAAATGAAGAAAATGTAAACATTTGTAAAAAAATATATGGATCTAAATAAAATTTGGAAGTCTTTTATTATATTTAGGCATTATAATAAAATAGTACAAAATACCTATAACTATATCTTTTTGACATACTGTATTTATTAATGAGATAATAAAATAATTCTAACGAAGATAAATTAATATTTCCTCCTCGGTTCCACCTAGGTACTAAAACAAGTAATAAATAATTCGGCCAAGTGCGAGTGTGAAGCTCGCATACTGAGTGTTCCATAAAATTAAAATAACTAACACTATCAAGTTTTATTTTGATATACATTATTTGGTTTTCGTGTGTGGTTCAAAATATGATCAAAATTAGTATTGTGGCGAGTTTACTGCCGTCATTAGTAATGCGTATTTCAATTGACATATTTATAATTACTTACAAACTCTGAAAAATACAATAAAAACTAGAAAATAATTACATTAAAATAATTTTGAAGTCGGTGAACATATATCAATATTACACATATAATAATATTGTCAAATATAGAACTTTCTTTTTTTGGAGCTGGTTAAAATATTTTACAAGTTGTCATTTAACAACATCAACATCTCAGGTCGTCAACAATCGTTGCTAGGATATTCGGTAAAATAGCTTTAGATTCATTTCACACTCATCCCATTTGACAGCAAGGGACCGGAGGCTTGAGAATTTGTTATTAATTTCAACTTGATACCTCCACGCAATTCTGAGATAGTGTCTTGACAGACGGACAGACTAACAGACAGACGGACAACGAAGTGATCCTATAAGGATTCCTTTTTTCCTTTTAAGTACGGAACAGTAAAAAAGGCTTATAATAATATTATCATCAATAAGAGTTATACTACTTTATTAATTATAGTTTATTATAACAGTTAATATCCACTTTAAGAAACCACTTGTCAAACTGCGTTGAGGGTCCGTACAATTAGATTTCAGGGACAAACTTAACATTGCCGTCGAAAAACTGTTATAAACTGCAACTTATGTTAATGTTCCCCACAAATTAACGTGTCGCAGGCAGTTGTAATAAAACACAAATGCAATAATATTTATTTGTTATATAAGACTGCAAAGTTGCTTTATAACCACGTGCTCAATTTTGATCGAGCGGGCAAAGGATTCTAAAATTTAAACCCGAGCGTTAGCGAGGGAGTCAAAAGAGTACAAGGTGAAAAATCTTTGCACTCGAGTGCAACACGTAACTTTTCATCCCACCTCAGCGAGGAAATCATTTGCGCATAATTAACAGATTCAGTCAATTCTGATGGTTCTGATTTTAAATAAACTTCCTCGTCGCTAGAAATTACTCATTTTAGGTTTTGTCACTTGTTTTTAACCTAAGGTTTTAAAAATATGACGTGAAACGAAAATGGCGCACGCAAAGCATATCAAAAACTCTCCGGAGTGCCGGCAGAAGTGAAAACTTGAGTATTAACGTTGTGCATTTTTTAATATTTTAGAATGGTTAGTATTGAAATCTGGCTTATATATGGCGAGATCAAAACGTATCACGAAAATTTTGAAAGAAAAAATAATTTTACGTTTTAATTAACTCAAAGAACAAAATTCAAAAAAACCGATATTATTGAAATCTGGCTTACATACGGCGAGACCAGAATGCGTCACGGGCCTTTGGAAAGAAAATATATTTCTACGGTTTAAGTAATCCAAATATTTTGGCCCGACGCAATAACTTTCAAAATATAGAAATCATTTAATTAATAAAAAGACTTTTTATTGTAAAAAAAAATTTTAGATGTTTTGGACCGACGCAATAACTTTCAAAATCTAAGAATTATTTATTATTAAAAAGACGTTTTTATTGTAAAAAATTCAAAAAATCCGAACTGTATTATTGAGATCTGTCGCATACGAATTTTCGATCAGGTCAAGTGTCCTGACGCGAGTTTAACATTTTTAACCCATCCCAAAAAAGTACAGCAAAAAGGTTCCGAGTCTTTAACAAATTGAAGAAGATTGTATGATAAATTCGACACCATGAAGGTTGATGTAAATGTTATGTATTTACAAACTTAATGCACACGATGTTTTAAATTCAATTTAACTTTATCCTCTAACGGCTTTTGCACTCAGATATCGAAAAGCAAAAATTCTCTTTCGGTTAAAAATACGGTTTTTGTATTATTTCCTTAATGTTTAACTGAAACATTACTTCTTTTCGTTTACATATAAGTTTAATGGTATTAAATTAGGGACCATTTAATATTAAAGTCAACCTGATACTTCTACGCGCTTTACGCCAATATACGGTATTTGTAAGATAACGACAACAGTTCCAGATTTTATCCTTAATTTGTGCTATAAGACTTTGCTTTATACTATAATTCATACTTCTAGGTTAATGAGAAACTTCTTAAAAAATGTTGATGCGAAAATCAGAATATTAATATGTGCAATAAAAAAATTATCTTTTGATTTTTCTTGCAACTCTAAGTGACTTTTGACTTAATAATAAATATTTGATATTAATTTCAATTTGAAGATTTCATTCATTGCCCACATAATTGTACATGATCTAAAGAAATAAAAGACTTTTTTCGTGGTGTAATTACAAATTTTCGTAATATCAAAATTAGTTTCTGAGAAAAAGGGTCTAGACAGTCAGACAGACAGACAATATTCTATTATTATACGTAGCAGGAATCGATTTAGCAATAAAATTTTATTTTTTCTAATGTGTTAGTCTATTTTTTGATTTCTTTTATATTTTTTCTATGAAATATAAAGTATAAATAATATAAAATATAAATAAAATAAAAAGAAGCTTAAGAAAAACTTTTTATATTAATTCTAAAGAAGTTACACTTGTTTACAATAACAAAGATGAAAAGGGTATTAATAATTACAATACAATATGTAGGTAGGTAGGTAGTCAAATCTCGAAGATGTTTACATTTATTTGGTTTCATTAAAAGGTTCGTTATGAAAATTCGCTCGAGGGCGCAGAAGTGTTAAATCTGTTTGCTTGCAAATAATCATACTGGGAAGTGGCTCATTACTCTTCCTCATAAGTTAAGCAAATTCTATGCTGAAAATGTTAAGAAGACATATAGTATTAGGCGGTATAACGTTTAAAAATGTTCTCTGTTTAAATGAAACTAAATATGCCATTGTATAAAACATATTACCTACTCCTTCATTTAAAAGCTGCCAAACCTACATTTCAATACTTCATGAAAACGATCCGAGTTTATGTCGATTGACATGTTTAATATGGAGTTGTATTTTCCCCTCGGGATTATTTTATTAAAGTAATGGAGTTCGGCCCAACGATGTTATACCGATCAATATTGTGTCCAGGGAAGGTGTGAAAATATTTAACTAGTTCGGGTCATGTCAACAAAGACATAGGTAAATATTTATATTCCAATAATAAGTGATAGAATGACACTATTTTATATATTAATAGCTTTAAAAGGGGCACTATCTATTCATATTAGATTTATTTCACTGTTACTTATATTAAGCATGACTGCCGTTAAGGGTTACCCGTCATGACAGATGAATCTTCCATCTATTAAATCTCAAATAAGCATTGAAAAATGAATGTCTGAATGAAAGTTAAGTATTTAATCCTTTAATTATATGAAAACGAATAGAGCCAACAGCTCTATAGATTCAATTTAATTTTAGGTTTATGGATTTTTTCAATAGACTTTACTTCTTCGACGCGTCGCTTAAAATTATCTAGGAAAAAATGTGGTCGTTTTTACATATACTTATAAAAAAACTTATTACTAGGATACTACTTTTTTATGGCAGGCGGCAAATGTGCAGGCATGTGATAGTAAATCGTCGTCCATTAAGAACAATGCTGCGGCAAAGCCAACCCGAGGTAGAATTTAACAAATGTAACGATTTTATAATATAATAAGTTTTTTTTTGTTTCAGGTTTACTTGAGACTTTGTGATGAATAGTTCTGAGACGATAGGCGTGTTTATTTAAAATTGCAACATCTATAGACAATAAAGCAATAATATAAAAGGACCTGTCCTGTTAGAGTGGTTCTAAAGATATAGAGTAAACAATGTCCACGTGTGTGGTGGAAGAGGGTCGCGACGAGGGGGGCGGTTTCGTGGTAGAGCTGATCGACGACGAGGTGCAAGAGCGCCCTCGCCGTGAGGTGCTGCTAAGTGCTCGCGGTCGCCGCGCCTGCTCCGAACAGGGACCACATCAATCACATTATAACATGCGTGAGTAATTACTTTATTAAATATATTAATTAGCAAAAAAAGGATCTTGTCCCTAATCAATATTCATTATTACTTAGGTAGTTAATTTTGAGTACGGTATAATATAATTAGGATAACTTTATAATCTAGCAAGCCGCTTCGCACGGTTTCTCTACTATAATATGCATGTATTATACAAATAAACCTTCCTCTTGAATCACTCTATGTATTGGTGAAAATCGCATTAAAATCCGTTGAGTAGCTTAAAAGATCTAAGCGGAAGATACTTCATTTTATACTATGTAAAAAAGATGCTGTTCTAATAGCAATATATTGTTTTTAGGTATCCATACCTTAAAAGAAAATAGGGAAGTTTATAGGATCAATTTCATTCAATTTTAGCTTTATGGTTTTTAGGCGTGCCAGTTGAGCACATTTGGAGCACTCAGCCATTGTCTTAGGAACTTGTCTACGTGTAACATATTTATAGATATATTTATACTTAATATTACTTTATTGTACAAAACATGTAAAACATTTTAGTAGACAATTTGATACAGTTATCTTGGAATATATTATGATCCGACACCTGTGAGACATCTTTCGTTAATAAGTAATCGAACATTGAACAAGACTTTTCAACTTTCAAAGAAAATACCAGTTAAAACTGAAAAGTATTTTTCTTTTTTCTTTTTCTTCATCGTGTTAAGTAATATTATTGTTTTCGATTATAATAACGAAGTTTAGAATTCTTAGCTGTAGGTTTATAAATATTTCAGTACAAGGTTAAGCTAGAATTCAATTAATTAATAGCTGAGTATACAAGTAATATTGACGTGAAAATTTGTCTGAATAACCTTAATGTGTTTGTAAAAAAATATGAATATAGATCTGATCGATTAAATCAATAGTTCAATTATTTGTTTATACCTGTTAATAAATTAAGTTTTCTCTAAGTTCGTAAGTCCAAACATAGCCTCTACAATGTTTTCGGGAGAAATTGAATGCTTGCTTCATCTCAAATCTTTGAGGTAATTTGCATGTCAAAAGGTTTTAAACTTGTAAAAGGATAGCATAAAGGGATCAAAAGAATCCATGTTTTGATTGATATGCTGTTGGTTGGTCTATCTGTGCTAATTAGCTTAGTCATAAATCTATATTCTATATTAATTTTATACTAGTTTAGTCATAGTTACATCTTTAGATAATTAGGTATATGTTTAGTTTTAACTAGTATCTCCTAGTGACTTCGTACTCGAAAAATTCTTAGTTGGATAAAAAGTATTAATACAGCTTATAAATTATTATCTATTTACAATATTTCATTTAAATCCGTTCACCTGTTTTAGGTTTAACAGTGGAGCTGTTTAAATCCAGGTTATAAAGTATCTGTATTCATAATTTCATTGAAATCCAAAATGATTTCACGGCTCAATAGCCATTTTGTGTAATTTGATATTCGAGTAACAAACATACAAATTTTCATATTTATAATCGTAAGAAATTGCTTTGAAGTGTATTTTGTGATACATATTTCGCTCTCTATTAGTTTGGGGGTAGAGGTAGTTTAATACCTTCGTTCAAATTCTCTTTGTACACGTTAAACGCTTTGCAGAGAGTGAATAAATTTGATATAAAATTTACATTCTTCATAACGAGTAACAGATTGGCTCAGGTGCTTTTAAAATATAATATTAATAAAATGTGAACACAATTTGTATTTTATTACCAGTCAAAATCCTCAATAAAATATTTGTTCAAATTATTATTTGCTATTAATTCAGTATTTCAATGTAAACAGTCAATAAATATCCAAATGAAATCCTTCATAAACATAGGTTACTGTTAGGTTTTATTTAAATATTAATACTATAAAATATCGATATTAAATATAATTAGGATAATTAGGATAATTTGATCGAGTAAGCTTTATTAAATTGTTTAATATTAACTTGGCAACACAAGTCTACGATCCCACCTGTCATTATAGTGGGAGTGGAGGAGGGGGGTATTTTGTATTATAAAAGGCATAACTTTTGCAAAATACGACAGTCGCTTTGTGGTTGTTAAAGTGGAAGGTTGTAAGGAGGAAGGATAATATAAGGAATAAATTGAAGAATTACGAGTGTTTGGATTTAACCCTGACCTAAACCCCTATAGGTCAGAAGTGGGATATACACGAGAGAAAATTACACTTTCTCGTCACGCCCTACTATTATTGGAAACACGTAAGTAACATTTTGTTGAGAGCGATATTATTTAGTTTTTTTTATTTATTTAAATATGTTACCTCAAACTCAATTTTTTTTTTCTATTAAATTTAATTATTGGTTGATAATTTTAACAAAAACTTATATAAACCTGATATTTTCAAATATCATTTTAATGACTAAATTTGCATTTTACTTTTAAAATTACGTGGTTTTACTGAATCAAGATAGAAAATTTTATTAGAGAATAGTTTAATAGTATCCGTATTGAAGCTAATTATAAATAATCAATTACTAATGACCGTATATTAATGATGGTATATGTAAGTTCCAGGAAATTAAGGGAAAGGAAAGTAACCAAGGCGGAGAGCCACAGCGGAGAAAGGGAGCCCTAGGTAAAGGGCCAAATTTAAGGCAAGGAGCCCTAGGTAAAGGGTCGAATTTAAGGCAAGGATCCCTAGGTAAAGGGTCGAATTTAAGGCAAGGAGCCCTAGGTAAAGGGTCGAATTTAAGGCAAGGAGCCCTAGGTAAAGGGTCGAGTTTAAGGCAAGGAACCCAGCTGAAGGGTATTATAATAAAAAGGAAACCCGAGGTGAAGGGTTAAAATTAAGGTATGGAAGAGAAACTCAGGAAATAATCCAAGGAGATTCATCGGATGCGTCTGATGAAGATAGTAAAATGGAAACCCGAGGTAAAGGGTTAAGATTAAGGTATGGAAAGGAATTAAGGCATGGAAGGGAATCTCAGGAAATAGTTCAAGAAGATTCATCGGACGCGTCTGATGAAGAGAGGTCGCTCCGGTACTTAAGAGGGAACAAACAAGCTAAGGGGCGATGCTTAACGAGAGAAAGGCCGGCAGTGGTATCAGAACCACAAGATCAACACCTTGAATCATCTGAAATGGAGGAAGGGTTGCCTTGGCAACAGGAAAAACAGAATAGAGATAGACGCAGGCACAGACCGGTTAGTAGAAGGAGAAGAAACGGCCCTTCTGGGTTGAGAAGTGGATCGCCATCTCCGAAAAGGGCACGATTGTCGCAAGAAATGGATCGAGATACAATGTTAATGGATAGGTTCTTGTCTATTCTAGAAAAGGTTAAAAATTCGGATAAACCTAAAATGTCATTCAACTCAAATGTAGTGCCGGAATTTGACCCATTATCAAAAGAGCAAACCGTGTTAACATGGATTAATAAAGTGGAAGAATGCGCCGAAATTTATGGATGGGAAGAGAAAGAAATCATACACTATTCGTTGCCAAAATTAAGCGGTGTTGCCAAGACATGGTATCAGGGTTTGACTTCGGTATTGCATACGTGGACCGAATGGAAAAAAAAGCTGTTGGAATCATTTCCATGTAGAGAAGATTATGCTGAGCTATTAACGGATATGTTGGCCAAAAGGGTGAAATATGGTGAATCGTTGGAACTTTACTATTATGCCAAGATCAACTTATTAAATAGATGTAAAATAACAGGGAAACAGGCAGTAGATTGCATTCTTCACGGGATAGAGGATAGAGCTGTAAAAGTAGGTGCCCAGGCAGCTCAATTCAGAGAACCAGAGCAAGTACTTAAGTATTTTAAAACAGTTAAGGTTGGACAAAGTAGAGATAATTTGCATACCGTAAGTAGGACAAGGTACGGAACTAATGTAAATAAAATGGATTCTACAAAAACAGCCAATATCATTAATCCAACTGTAAGATGTTTCAACTGCAACGAAATTGGTCATCCCAGTTTTAAATGTGAAAAGACGATGACCTCAGTGAAATGCCAAAACTGTAATGAAACAGGACACCACCGTTTTAAATGCAGAGAACCCCTTTCTAGGTGCACAATATGTGACAAAGTTGGTCATTTAACTTCTAACTGCTATAGGAATGTAGGAAGATTTGCAACCAATACTGTATCTGAAAAACCAAAACAAGTATCTGAAGTTATGACCGAAGAGTATGGGATAGACAAGTATATAATGAACATAAAAATAAATGGTGCGGACATATCCTGCCACGTAGACCTAGGGAGCCAATGTTCTCTTATCAGAGAGAGTGCTGTTAAATCACTTGGCCTAGGATTAACTTTTCGTTCAAACTTACCAACACTTCGAGGTATAGGAGCCAGCCTTGTAAATCCTATTGGAGTAATCATTGTCACTGTAGAAGTTCAAGGTTTAGTAGAAACTATTGAATTGTATGTCGTGAAAGACTATGTTTTGATGCATCCTGTACTTCTGGGCCATTCCTTCACGGAGAAACCTAATATTTTGATAATCAAAACCCCAAATGCAATTAAATTTCAAAGAATTCCTCCTAATAAAATTAAGTTAGTGGCTACTTTTGATTGTGAGGTTCCCTGTAATACAATGCGAGCGATACAGGTTACCACTGATTTCCTAACAGATTGCGAAGTAGAAATAAAAGGTGCATTACGTGGTCCAGAAGGAAAGGAATATTATATGTTTCCCGGACAATACGAGATTAAGAATGGTCGTGGAGCTATTATTATTTACAATTTGGCCGAGAAGCCTATAAGCATCACAAAAGGTACACTTTTGACAAGATCAACGGAACGACACCAAATTTCCAAGGATAATGTTAAAAATTCATTTAGTGTTGTATTTGATGACGGGACAATGGATACTTCGGTGAATTGTAATCCGAAGTTAGAGACAAACCAGCGACAAGAACTGAGAAATTTACTAGAAAAATACATAGACTGTTTTTGCACGGGCTGCATGACTTGGGTTTTACAAAAGTCACTGAAATGACAATCGAACTAACTGATGGTGAGCCCATCGTATACCGCCCATACCGTATGTCTCATGCTGAGAGAATAATGGTAAATGATATGATTCAAGAGATGTTAGACAACAAAATAATAAGAGAATCATCATCACCTTACGCAAGTCCAATCATCCTAGTGCAAAAAAAGACAGGAGACAAACGCTTATGTGTTGATTATAGGGCAATCAATAGAAAAACGAAAAAAGATCATTACCCGATACCTCGAGTGGAAGATCAACTTGATTTACTTGCTGGCAATACTTTATTCACGTCATTGGATCTTGCATCAGGTTATTACCAGATCCCTATATCAGAAGAGTCACGTCCCAAAACTGCCTTCGTGACACCTGACGGGCAGTTTGAATTTAACCGCATGCCATTCGGTCTTGTAAACGCACCTTCAGTTTTCCAAAGGACGATAAATAAGATATTAAGAGAAGCCAAAATTAAATTTGCCATTGTTTATATGGACGATATTCTGATCCCATCAAAAGATTTTGTGGAAGGCTTGCAAAGACTAGAAGAGGTATTACAGTTACTAAAAAAGGGTGGACTAACTCTAAAGTTAAGTAAATGCCAATTCTTTCTTGACTCTGTTGATTTTCTGGGGTTTGATGTAAGTGCTAATGGCATTCGACCTGGTAGTAGAAAGAGTGAAGCGGTTTCCAAATTTCCACGTCCTAGAAATCAACACGAAGTACGGCAATTTCTGGGTCTTTCTGGCTTTTTCAGGCGTTTTATTAAAGGGTACGCAATGATTACTGCTCCGCTGACAGATTTATTGAAGAAAAATGTGTCATGGTCCTGGAACGACGAGCAAGAACAAGCTTTTAACAAGGTAAAGGAATTGCTAACTAGCCGACCAGTACTCGCACTATATGACCCTAAAGCGGAGTTAGAACTGCATACTGACGCCTGCAAGGATGGTTTAGCAGGTATACTGTTACAACGAAATTCAAAGGGAGTGCTGCAACCTGTGTCTTACTTCAGTCGTAAAACGACAAGCGACGAACGAAAGTTGCATTCGTATGAACTGGAGACCTTAGCCGTCATCGCCTCATTAAATCGGTTCAGGGTGTACTTAATAGGAATACCATTCAAGATTCTGACAGATTGTAACGCGCTCAGATCAACGCTAACCAAGAGGGATTTGATACCCCGCATATCACGTTGGTGGGTACAGCTACAAGAATATGACTGCACAATAGAATACCGACCAGGTACTCGGATGGCGCATGCAGACGCACTTAGCAGAAATCCAGTGAGTGATGACGTAAGCACACAACATGTTTTAGACGTTCTCCCTGTGCAAGAATTCAACCAAGACTGGATATCGACAGTGCAGTCTGCTGACGAAGAGATAAAGAGAATTAAGCAGATCCTCTCAGATCCGACTGTTGAAGAGGCTATGGATATACATAAAAACTACAAACTAAAGAATGATAAGGTTTTTCGTATCATAAAGGACGAGCTAAAATGGCTTGTACCACGTGGTGTAAGATGGCAAATCCTAAAGATGAATCATGACGATTTGGGGCACTGGGGATTTGAGAAGACTCTACAACGCATAAGGCAACATTATTGGTTTCCAAAGATGCGCAGGTTTATAAAAAAATATGTTACCTCATGTTTAGAGTGCGCACACCATAAAACTCCAGGTGGAAAACGCGAGGGCGAGCTACACCCTATTGAAAAAGTGACTACACCTTTTCACACAGTACACGTCGACCATCTAGGACCGTTTATTAAAAGCAAAAAAGGAAACTGCTATTTACTGGTAATTGTTGACGGTTTCACCAAATTTGTGAGTATAAATCCAGTTACAAATACAAAATCCACAACCTCTGTACAAATTATGAAAAGATATGTTAGTTATTTTGGAGTTCCTACACGATTAATTACAGATAAGGGCACGAGTTTTACAAGCAAAACATTTCGGAATTTTATTGAATCATATGGTATAAAACATATTCAGAATGCTGTTGCCACCCCCAGGGCTAATGGCCAGGTCGAAAGATTCAATAGGACTATTTTGGACGCGCTGTCTACATCTAACCATGGAGGAGACGAAAAAACTTGGGATGAACATATTGCTGATATACAAGTTGGTATCAATACTACAAAACATAAAACAACACAAAAAAGCCCTTCAGAATTGCTTTTTGGGTTTAATATTATGAGCAGAACTGAAGGTAAATTGAGTGAAGTCATAAACGATACACTAAACAGAATTTCAGTAGAAGAATTAGACGAGTTAAGGAAAGAGACTGGCGAAGTAATAAAAGAACAACAGGTAAGAGATGCTGCTAATTACAATAAACACAGGAAGACGGCGACAGAATACAAAGAGGGAGATCTAGTGCGAGTGGAAAAGCAAGTACCTCATGAAGGAAAATCACAGAAACTAGTAGTGAAGTATCAGGGACCTTTTCGCATATCGAAAGTACTCGATAACGATAGATTCTTGATTGAAGACACGCCCTTGACGCGAAAGCAAGGTCGAAAATACGAGACTATTATAGCTATAGATAAAATCCAACCTTGGTTGAATTTTAGTAGAAATTTTGAGTCTGAATCTTCTGAAAACGATACTGAACAAGATGATTAATTTGTTATTAATTGTAATTATAAAAATTATAAAGATTATAAGTGGTAAAATATTTAAGTTATATAGTTAATAAGATAAATATTAATGCGGATTTTTTTATTTAGGATCACTAAATTATTGGTTATTGTATATTTTTTTTAACTACATTATCTTGATTTGCATGTTCCTTGTTATGATTATGAGTGGATAACAGAATATTTTCAAATCAAATGGAAGCGATGGGACTCGCTTAAAGTAGGATGGCCGAGCTGTTAGGTTTTATTTAAATATTAATACTATAAAATATCGATATTAAATATAATTAGGATAATTAGGATAATTTGATCGAGTAAGCTTTATTAAATTGTTTAATATTAACTTGGCAACACAAGTCTACGATCCCACCTGTCATTATAGTGGGAGTGGAGGAGGGGGGTATTTTGTATTATAAAAGGCATAACTTTTGCAAAATACGACAGTCGCTTTGTGGTTGTTAAAGTGGAAGGTTGTAAGGAGGAAGGATAATATAAGGAATAAATTGAAGAATTACGAGTGTTTGGATTTAACCCTGACCTAAACCCCTATAGTTACAAATAAGCAAAACAAAAATAAAGCTGTCGAAATAAGTTTAGCCAAAAATTATTATGTCTAGTATAATATTATATAAATAATAATAACCTTGATTTTATGTTTACTTAATTTTTGTATATTCAGAACATGGCACGGCTCACCTGTGGGGTGCTAGCAGTGGGCGCCGCGGGTGGAGTCGAAAGAGAACATCAGCGCCACAAATGGGCAACACACAGGGATCTATGCCTCGAATTGGTCTCGTGCTACGGTCCAGGCGCAGCTGGCCGGTCGCACCACAGTCTTATCGCAGGTAATTGATATTTAAGTAAATGTACTGCAAATGTAAATGTACTACTGTATCCCTTTTTAGGATTCTGTACTCCAAAGGAAAAGAGGATAATTGATAATTGGAATTATAACCTAGGTACTAGTCGATCCGTCCCTGTCCCGCGGGTGCAGTTTACCACTTGTAGGTCACTACGTTTACTACGTGTAGGTTACTAGGTTTATCGCTGTATCACTAATCGCTATATTTATTTTTTCAATTTCAACACCAACGTTGGTGGTTTGCACCAACCATAAATGTATATATGACTAATTCCAAAAGATATAACGAACTCACAGCTTGACATGCACTTCATCCTCTATTTCAACCCCTTGAAGCCTTTTTTTCGCGGTAACACATAGCCTATGTCCCTCCCTAAGCTGAGATCTATATCTTTACAAAATTTTATCAAAATCGGTTGGATATTCCTCATTGACTTAACATAATGAAATTTGATATGTATTTCATCAAAACAGTACGCGTACAAAGAGACCGTGATATTGGGACGGTATTAAGTCAATAATGATTAGGCAAATACAGTGTTGACTTTAATCTGCGTTCGCAATTGAATAATAAATCGTGTGCATTTCGAACTTGTTATTGGTTTACATTACGGTCGAGTTGGTCTTTATGCGTCAATTTAGTTATAGTCTGTTTCGCCTCAATAACTCGGATAAATCCACTCTGAGTATAACTAAGTTTTTTATTTGTTACAGGCTCGATTTAAAAACCATACAAGATATTTAAATTATTATTTTTACATGATTATTTAAATATATATTGTAAGCCTATGTAACAAAAATAATATATTTAAAATGAATAAAGTCAAATAAATTATAAGTTGTTTAAGAAAATTGCCATTAGAAAAGAAATTAATGGCATGCGATATTACTTAACATAAAACTGACGTCTCATATGTAACGAACACAAGATCGCGTGAAATACGTATATAAATTATAAGGGTTTTAAAGGTTTGTTTAATGCAATATATGAGGCATACAAGAAGTTAATGACGCATTGCTACTATTATTAAACTAAGGCTAATAGTTGAGTACTTTTTAAAAACTAAATTTAAGTTTACCTGTAAAGAAATTGTAAGATCTGTTTTTGAGACATTAATTTATTATTTCTGTACTTACGAAAAACATGCTGGCCAAGGTGTTTATAAAAACAATTTATTTCAATTCCCCGCTAGGTTTACCCTGACAAGCTGATCCAACGTTTTATCTACCCAGAGGTTTAACGTTTCATTTTTCCTAAAACATTAAGAAGATGGAGTCATAATAAAGGTGCTAGTAAATTATAATTCGTATATTTTACAACTATAAATTCTTAAACGTTTATGTGACAAAAGATAATAAAGAGAATAAATAATAAATTCAGACAAAACAGTCGTTATTTGATAGCTATGTTTAAAAATGTTTGAAGATCAACAGGATTGATTAAAATAATATAAATAAAAGTGTGTCGTGTTATAAATATGGTAAAGTAAGCTTAAAAACAAAAAAAAAATATGTATCTTGTCATGCAATTTTAAAAAACCTATATTACTACGTAAACTGTGTGAAAAAACACAAAGAAGAAGTGGTTTCTAAATTATTAACTTATATCAAAAGAAAGATTGAATATACTCCCGATACTTAAAATTATCTTTCTATAATTACCAATTTATGTATACCTTGTGGTCTAAAAGTTCTTTTCTTATAAAAAAATAACTGTCCCTTGTAGTTAAATTAAAAGTTACATAGATATTTTTCTTAATATAAAAAGAATGGTGTAATTAAACCTATTTTATAAACAATTTTATTGAATCTTTCAATAATAAATATCAATTGTAGTATTTTTAGAGATTAGTTATTCATGATCGTCTGACCGCACAAAGTTTTTTGTTTTTAAGATATCTTTGAAATTTATCTTTTACAGCACATACTACTGTCTGGATAATATTTATGTTAAGAGTTTTGCGTACCCGGCTACGTTCTCTCGCGTAATAAGCATTTGAATGACGCCGCTGACTTGCGTCACCTAGCGCGCGCTCTGTAGGCAGCGTCATTATGGCGATGGTATCATAGTGTATTTTATTTTCAAATTACTATAATGAGATGCTAATAAATAATTCATCAATTCCAGCATTGAATACAATATAATCAGACGGGCTATCTAATGCTTTTCATCGTATTTGTAACTGTCAGGATGAGATTTGAACTAAACAAAATATTTGGAAGAACTTCATGACGTGTTCTCCATTCTATTTCATTTTAACTTTACTCTTGTGTTCGAGATGGCTTCTCTAGGCAGTCCAAAGATTATGAAGAATCAGAGTAGAATTGAGTAAAAAAGCTGAACTGTAATTAGAGTGCGGGTGACGCATGAACCCAGCGACTGATGTGTTCTGAAATAAATCCCAAACAAACAAATTAATGCTACTTTCTGAATAAACCTAAAAAAAATAACCGTGTAGTTCTTGAGGTTTAGCTTTGTTAACTAACTAAGTAATGTTAGTTAACAAAGCTTTCGACGTAAAAATTTATTTTACGTCGACGAATTCGAAATGAAGTTTAGTTAAGTTTTCAGGTTTTTATACATATTTTTTAATTTCTTTATCTTATAAATTGTACTATGGAAAAATAATAGGTTGGGGAAAAAGTCTTTTCGCATTATAGTATGTATGAACTTGTAATAAAATATCTTTGGCTATACCTACTATTTGTATCTGGCTGGTTTTGGTATCATTCAAAGTTTACATTTTTAAGAAGATAATTCCAAATTCAAATTAGGAAAATGTGTGATTTTTATTTGTTTTTCGTACTGTGAAGATGAGTGAATCTAATGAAGAAATTCGATACATTTTAAAATTTTACTACAAGAAAAGGTAAAAATGCAACGCAAGCCGCGAAAAATATTTGCGATGTTTATGGACCTAGTGGAGTGTCTGTGAGAGTAGCACAAATTTGGTTTAAACGTTTTCAATCCGGAAACTTTGATGTCAAAGATGCACCTCGCTCTGGTCGCCATATTACGGATAAAATGGATGCCATTTTTGAAAAAATGTAGCAAGATCGGCATATCAGTAGTTACGACGTAACTGAAGAACTGGGAATTGACCACAAAACAGTTTTGGCGTATTTGAAAATAACTGGGTACACAAAAAAGCTCGATATTTGGGTACCTCACGAGCTCACTGAAAGAAACCTAATGAACCTCACAAGTGTACTCATTTGTGATTCTTTATTACGACGTAATGAAACCGAACCATTTTTGAATAAGCTGATAACTGGTGATGAAAAGTGGATCACGTACGACAAGAACGTGCGAAAAAGGTCGTGGTCAAAGGCCCGTCAGGCTTCACAGACTGTGGCGAAACCCGGCTTAACTCGCAACAAGGTGATGCTGTGTGTGTGGTAGGATTGGAAGGGCATTATTCATTATGAGCTGTTATCACCAGGCATGCCCTTCGATTCTGAACTCTACTACGAACAACTGATGTGATTAAAGCAAGAAGTTGAGAGAAAGCGGCCGGAATTAATCAACAGAAGGGGTGTGGTTTTTCATTATGATAACGCTAGACCTCACACATCTTTAGCAGCTCAGCAAAAATTAAGAGAGTTTGGCTGGGAGGTGTTAATGCATCCGCCGTATAGTCCTGACCTTGCCTCCAGATTTCCACCTGTCTTGGTCTCTTCAGAATTCTTTAGGCTGTGTCAGATTAACATCACGAGAGGATTGCCAAAACTACTTGTCGCGGTTTTTTGATCAGATCGATAGCAATGTGATCATGTCCCTACCTACAAGATGGCAAAAAGTTATCGAACAAAATGGTCCCTACATACTTTAGTTGCTAAGTATATAAGACAGAAATGTGGGACCCATTACTGTACAGCTGTACACGTATACACATGCAATTTAGACTGAGGCGAGCGGTGCCTGGGGCTTGAGACCCAGGAGCAGGTTTAAAGAGCTCTTTCATAATATATTAACTCTCACCTCCATCACTCTACCTCGCTAATGATAATAGATAATAAAGTAAACTTACGTGGACCTCGAGAAGGGTAACCTTACTCACGACACTATAACACTAACTTCCATGTTCACTGCACGAAAACACCAGAAAGACTGAGACAACTCTATCGCACTAAAGGTTATATAAAGTCTCCACGTCGGTATACTCGAAATAATATAAAATGATATACCCGCTACTACTACTTTATAAACAGTGTTGCTAACACGGCCATCCTGCGGGGCCATTCGTCCCGAATGGCATAGGTACTTAACAGAATGATTGAAAATTCCTTTCAACCGTACCATATATTGGTTGAAACCTGGATAACCACTCATTCACGCGTTACATTGACGTATCACTCATAGCCTAATCATTGATAATATGCAATTACTAATCAGTCCAAGATGTGACAGTGTATGTGTACGGTAAGTTTACACCATGATTTAGAATAGAGATGCCTAAGGCCAGCTCTAAACGTGTATCACCATGTTACCCATACAAGGTTATATAAAGTCTCCACGTCGGTATACTCGAAATAATATAAAATGATATACCCGCTACTACTACTTTATAAACAGTGTTGCTAACATAGTTAAATGTTAATAAACTATATTAAAAAATGTTTTGAATTTTCTTAAAAAATGCGAAAAGACCTAATACGTAAAATGAAAATTAAACAGTGTAATTAATATAAATCAAAATATGCTATTAATTAATCTACATATGAATACATAAATACGCATTTACATACATATTTTGATATTTAGGTTTAATTTTCACTGGAACTGTATGAATAATGCAATGACCTACGAGTATTATAGGTCAATAGAAGAAGAACCAATTCGGTTGGAAATATGTTTTTACTTGTAATTAATGAAACCTAAATTCACAGCAATGATTTATGAGATCACAGCTTAAAACAATTCAGTCGAATCGTTTATAATACAAACATCTTTAATAAAGTTTTTATTTTTATTAATAAATAAAATATTAAGAGAAATTGTAGTTTTTTTATTACAAAAAAAATAATAATTTAAAAGCACTTCTAAGATTAAAATTATAGTTGCACTAAGTGAGTGCTGAAAACACTTTCTATGTCGTTGACCCCTTTTCTTCCTCCTGCAAACTTTCGTCACAAAAGGAGTATAGTATAATTCGGTAGCACATAAAACTTACGTGTTCGTAGGTTTTATTATTATTAAAATACGCGAATAACAGATTCAATGTACTAAATGTAAACAGGATGAATAAAAAGAACATCCCAAAAATATCTTGAGTAAACTTCTAAAAGATTGTCTGATCTAATGTATGTTAATCGAACTATTACGTTGTTCTAAAAATACTTTATTATTACGGTTATACTTAAATAGCAGTATTTTACATTGAATTATATTATTTTTTAAATTAATTAAGGTAAAATCGAATCGAATAACATTTATATTCTACCGATTTATCTAATGACTAGAGGCCTGCCCTCGCTTCGCTCCGGGTATTTAAAACAATATTATAATTGATGTCCTTAAATTGTCACTCTGTAATTGTGTAGTTTTTCATTATTTGAAAAAAGAGAGAGAGCGAGAAAAAGTTATAAAAAGAAAAATAATAGAAACAAAAATAAAAGAAAAGCCACAGATGCTAAGAGAGGGAGGACAGAGCAAAAATAACATTGAATAGGTAAAGGAGAGCGAGAAAGAGCGAGTGAGATAATCGAAAGAAAGAAAGTGAAAAGAGACTGATCATACTGAACAAATAAAAATAAGAATTAAAGAGAGAAAAAGAAAGAGGATGAGAGACAATGATAGTATTATAAGAGGAATGATAGTATTATAGGAGGAGAGATGGAAATACTATAGACTTATACTATTTTAATTAAATAATGTATATGGCAACACTAAATCACTTTTGTCACTCACGAATAGTGTAGTTTTCTATCAGTGAAAAAATGTTTTAAATCGGATTTGTAGTCCTGAGAAACTCTTCAATTTACAGAATGGCCACCTTATGGCACTTAAATGGCCATATCTTTTTAATTAGAGTATTTATGGCAACACCACATAGCCTATGTTACCCGGAAAGGATGTAGCTTCCTATCGGTAAAAGAATTTTCAAAATCGGTTCACTACTTTTCGAGCCTATTCGCAACAAACAAACAAACATACAAACATACAAACAATCAAATCTTTCCTCTTTATATAATAGTATAGAGTATAGATAAATGGGAGGTACCATGTGCTACTGCCGTGACCGTTTCGCAACTAAATTCAGTAGGGGTTACTAATGTACTGTTTTCTCTGGAGGAACACAAACATTGAAATAATAAATTTACAAGCAGAGAGAGTAAAGGAAAACGTGTTGCAACCTCTGTATGATGAATTATAAACGGATGGAAATGATTGAATTGAATTTGGTTATGGTAAATATATACTAATATCCACTACAAAAAATTGTACTGCACGGATTCTGTATTAGTTTTAAGAAGTAAAATGTTAAACTTTCCAAAAATAATATTATATACTTTATTATAAGAACTTTTATAAATCCAGAATCACAGGTAGGGCAAGAGCAACCATTCGACCAGGTTTCGCATCATTAAGTTTGTTGTAGTAAATAGAAATGAAAGAGAAAATCGATCAGATAAATTGGTCAGAATTAAGTCAAAAAATTTCCTACTCGTAATAAGGAATAAACCTTACTACTACACAAAATTACACATGTTTTAGGTAATTTCCAAATTTATGAAGAAAATATAAAAAGTGCATGTACAAATTTATAAAAAATTTGGCCAAGTACGAGTGTGGAACTCGCTCATTGGGTTCCGTACAATTTGCAAAGCAAAAAAAAAAACTAGAAGGAGGACGCTAGGTACTTTCGCCTTCAGCTCACGTGCAAAGCTTTTCTTACCTCCTTAATGAGTAAGGGGGTAAGAAAAACCGTGTTGGGTTGATACGAACTGTATTTTTCTAATAGTCCTCAATATTTTTAGATTAAATTTTAGTTTCTTTCTTAAATATTATAAAAATAATAGGCAACGAGACATCATTTTTATAACATTTAAGAAAGAAACTAAAATTTAATGTTTGCAATATGTTATCTACACCCACCGGTGTACTCACTCATCAAAAACTTATTATATATAACTTTAATATTTAATTATTTAATATAATATAAATTATTAATACACAACATTTTTCAACGAAATCAAATATTAGGTAATATAATAGATTTTCACACAATAATTCTATTGCTCTAAACACTAACTGACAATATACTCATTTTTGATAAGTATATTATTTAAATAATGCTTTCTTTAATCATAACTAAATAAAAGCAAAGATTGAAGAAGAAACATTAAGCGAATTAATGAAACAGGACAAAACTAGCGATAAATGCATGAAATACTGTACACAAATAGCGGAAAGAATTATAAAAAGGAACAGGTACGATATGTATATGATACGTATTAATGATGATAATACATAGGCAGGCAAGTATGGAAAAGTGTAAAATGTGAAACAAATGCAAAAAACGGAGAAACGATGACACCAAAAAAAAAGTGAAAACGAAATAAGCAAAAACAAATATGAGATAGCAGAGAAGTCAGCAAAAAACACAAAATAGATATACAAAACACTATTTATTATTTAATTTTTATTAAAAAAATCATAACTAAATATTAAAAATAAATCTATATATATAAAAGGAGAAGCTGACTGACTGACTGACTGACATATCAACGCAGGGCCTAATCTATAAGGGTTAGAAATTTGAAATTTTACACAGGGGTTCCTTTTATAACGTAGGGGAGCACTAAGAAAGGATTTTTGAAAATTCACCCCCTAAGGGGGTAAAACGGGGGTGCAAATTTAGTATGAATTTTTGCCGTTTTTGAAGTCAATTAAATGAAATTCAGTATGAAGGTTCTTTATCGGAACTCATGAAACAGGGGTAAAATATTTTTTCGAAAACATTCCCTTAGGGGGGTAAAACGGGAGTGCAAAGTTAGTATGAAACTCTGGCGTTTTTGAAGTTATTCAAATGAAATTTAGTATGAAGGTTCTTCATGAAAAAGGGGTAAAATATTTTTTCGAATATCATCCCTTAAGGGAGTAAAAAGGGGGTGCAAAGTTATTATGAAAGTTCTCTGATTTTTAAAGTTATTTCTACAAAATGTTGTATTTTTATAACGAGGCTGAGCACTAAAAAAAGGGAATTTTGTAAATTCACCCCTTAAGAGGGTAAAAGGGGTCAAAGTTAGTATAAAATTATTAAATATGTCTACAGACGATCTACTGTAGTCTAATATAACTACATACCTCAATATCGCAAACGAAGTTGCGGGTAAAAGCTAGTTTATTATAAATTGATGATTAATTTGTAAAGTATGTAAATCATTAAGTTACGAATGGTGTAAATCTATGTGACAATTTAATTATCAAGTATGATATTTCTTCACAATGCTGGAGTTAAAGGGCCAGTATAACTTTGCTAACAACGGATTCGGAGAATGTTATCTAATATTAATTTACATAAATAGACCTTTTAAAGAACCTAAGACTGCGTTAATGAAATTTCCATACGATATTAAGTCACGACTTTTAGAGTAATTACTTCAGGGGACGAGAAGGTTCAAGTTTCAAAATTAAAATCGACTTCGTAATGGAACATTTTATATTTGATTACATAAGGTTATGATAAAACCAAAGATTATCATTATTAATATACACATTACTTGTTGAAGTTAATATGGAAAATTGTTTACGGTGTAAAGCGGAATCATATTTCGTGTTAAGGAATTTTTCATTTCATTAATTTGATATTTTCCTTGCGTCGTAGTATTAAACTAGCTTAATTTACTTTATAGAGCCAAGGCGTGCGGATTAGCCTGCTGTAATACCTCGTAATAAAAAAGACCGGCGACGCGTAAGGGAATTATAAAACTCCGAGGATATATAGATATTACTTATGGTCTTTATGATCTATATTTTGTACAACATAATAGTTGCTATCTTTTTATCGTATGTGCTTGCAAAATTAGGTATTTATTTTATTGTAATAATTGTTTAATGAATTTTAGTGACGAAATCTCGTTGTTAGACGTTCGGAAAGTCCGCAATTAAAAAAATGTATTATCATTCGCTTGTGGATTACATTACTTACATATTGTCTCACCCGAAGAAAGTTATTTTAGTAGTTTTAGCGGGACACTGTTGTAATGAAATTATTATGAATATAAATGGTTATATGTGTTTATAATTACATAAATGATATATTTTTATTGCGGTGCGGGACTGAAGACCACTTTAATATCTCATAGATTTTGCTCACATGGACTCTCTCTCTAACTAGTTATCGACCCTTCAGAGTCGACATAAATCACTTAGGAAATTAGTGTAAATGTACGGGAAATAAAGTAATATACCTAACCTAAAAGTGCGTCATCCTGAACTATCAAAAATTTTTTGAGCATTATTATTCGATGTCTGCAGTTAAAAAGGATATAATTATTAACACCTTGCAGAAGGTTAACCCCATAAAAGAGAAAGGTTCGAGTACATAAAATAAAACCACCTTTTTCTTTAGACGACTGAGAATCGAATAAATGTTTTATTTTGTCTAATTATTTAATAATTGCTAACCATACAGGATAAATAAAAGAGTTTCTATATAATATATTAGTCGATATTTATTTACAACACTCCCAACAACTACCTAGAACAATAAAAAACATACAGTATCTTATCATAGTCAAATATTAAAAATAAACATTAAAGTTCTTTAACGCCTAAAACTTTCATAAAATTATAATGTTTGACACTGCCTTAGTTGAATGTCAGACGTTTGTAAATGATTTAACTATACAATATTATTACTGTCACACTCAAAAATGATAATGAATGTCTATGTGTTTTGTACGTTTATAAAATAAGTTGTGCGCTGACAACTTAAGCGTCATTCCAATACATAATGATAACCAGGGTGGTTATCATTATATATTTGAATGACTATCGACTTAGATGTCATTTCCTTAAATAAATTATGTAAATACGAAGCCTATTTACAAGCTTCTGTTAAGCCTATATACTCGGCTTCTGTAGTTGATAACGCCACTGGGTTTTGCTTTGGTGTAAGACTTTCTATCTATAATGTTATTTCCCCGATCCGCATCAACATTACCCTCTAAACAAGATTTGTCATCTTTAGTATAAGTTAACCCATAATGCTTAGTTTTCTTTAAAGTTTGTTGAATATAACATTTATTAAATTGACTAAGATATGAAACAGAAAATATAATATTTGGTCCAGTCAATACAGATAAATATATTAGACCGCCAATAAGATTTTGATGATGATTATGATGGTAATACAATTTTTCTTTTTAATTATTTCTTTTCAATATTAACCTACATTCTAGAAGAGTATTAGCCATTTTGCATCCTATCTGAAAACTTATTTACATATTGTTTCTGACTTAGTTTAATACAGCCCTTAGTTTTATCTAAACAAACATTCATACCAAGACATTGTTTAATCTGCCCCAAGTCTTTAATTATAAACTTTGAACTTAAACTATAGTACACTCTAAGTGTTCAATCTCAACTTTATCATTTGATAATATAAAAAAAATCATCAATATATGGCGTAACAAACAAGATTCTTTTTCTGACTGTTTGAAACCTACAATCATGTACCTTTTCATTCCAAGCTATAGATACTTGTTTCAGTCCGTAAATGGCTCGCTTTAATCTCAACATCTTACAATCATTTTCTGAATTAGAAAAGCAATCTGGCTTTTGTATATATATAATCTCCTTGAGATTCGAGTCAAGAATAACAAATAACGGAATTATTTCTTACTTTTTAATGCATTTTTTTGTTTGAAGTAGGTTTTTTTAAACGTAGTTTTTATTAATACATCCTCAATAAAAATGACATCTCTACTAGTATCCTCTGTCCAAAACTCTTTACCCAAATTCGCATAGAATAATAAACCAGATGTCTTTTATTCGATGCGAAGTTGGGTAAAGATTTTTTCGATAAACTTACTATTAGCACG
The DNA here is from genome assembly GCA_905147385.1 of Limenitis camilla. NCBI lineage: Eukaryota > Metazoa > Arthropoda > Insecta > Lepidoptera > Nymphalidae > Limenitis > Limenitis camilla. The sequence continues at coordinate 9,238,200 of LR990230.1, read as the reverse complement.
TTCACATAAACCGTTTTGTTCTGGTGTATGTGCATTAGTCTTGTGATGATTAATTTTTACGTTTTGAAAGAATAAATCAAATTCTTGATTACAAAATTGGCTTTCATTACCGCTTCTTAAAAATTTTATGTTTTTATTAGTTTGATTTTCAACTTTAGGTTGTAGTTCAATAAAAAATATTTCCACGTTACTATCAATCACTCATCAAACTATCATAGGAAAAGTATTGCATCTTGATTACTAAATTATGTTTGTATATAATGTATATCATATACATACATAATTTAAATTATCATGGATAAAGTGTCCGATCAATGATGACACTATCGCCTATTATCATAGTCACTTAACTGGCCCTTTGAAATAAATCGCTGATATAGCACAACTAAAGAGCGATAATTGTTAAACGGCATGAAAGTGTAAAATATTAACTTATCCCAACTTTAATGAAACTTTAATCTATTTGTTAGTCAATATTTACATTCCAGACTTCTTGTATTAGCAAGACAAAAACCTATACATATATAAATTAATCCCTATTTCCCTTGGTCACGGCATTACGTGTGAACGGTTGGAAAGATCTTTAATTCTTTTTTTGTTGTGTTTTTTATTGAAAGGAGAACGTTCGTGTGTAAGAAAAAAATCAAGAAAGTTGCATTCAAATTAGACCATATTAGGTTTTCTAATGTAATAATATCGCTTTTGGCAGTATAAAATTTTCTATTGTAATTATTTGGCGTGACATAATTGTCAGTCATTTGACCAATATTCATATGATTCATAGTTAAAACGCGACGTTTGTCGGGTCAGCTAGTATCAAAATAATATAAGCTTTCAAACAACCTTCACCCTATAGTGACTAACTGCGACACTAATGTGTGTAGTTACTAGTGTAACGAATAACAGTTAGTCGACTATTATTTATTTACTTATAACTTATTAAAATTAAAATATATTGTTTATATAAACATGACATTACATATTTCAATAAAATAATATAATGTTCTTAGCGGGGTAGAACTGTTGTAATTAAATATCTACTAATCACACATAGTATAAAACAAAGTCGCTTCCGCTGTCTGTCTGTCCCTACGTATGCTTAGATCTTTCAAACTAAGCAAGGGATTTCGATGCAGGATTTTTAATAGACAGTGATTCAAGAGGAAGGTTTATATGTATAACATACATAAAATAGAAGATAAACACTGATAATTTTAGGGGTTTCTAATGTGATGTCGTTTTATTGCATTGTAAACGCTGGCTGAACCCTACGAGATAGATCAAAATAATGTACTACAGTATTAAAAAGGTCTACAAAAAAGTCCGCAATGCTATATGTCTATGTTTTAGGGATAACCCACAATAACCATTTTGTAGCCTTTACATTTTACGAGAAATAATGGATTATTTACGAAGCGATTTTAAACAATACAGCATTAATCCTTATTCAATGAGGTAAATGCACTGTGCATTTTATATAGCTCAATATAGCCCTTTACAGCATGAAATTTAAATGAATATTTTCGAAGATGTTACAGATTTAAAATGCAGGGACATAGCGGTTACGGCTAAATACACGTGTTAAATTGCACCTGAGCGAAGCCGGGACGGGTCAACTAGTATATTATATATAAACTATGTTATTAATTTTATTCATCTTGTATGGTTTGCAATGTTTTAAATAATTATAAAAATAAAAGATTTATTCGATTCAAGTCATCTAAAGAAAAGACACCTAAAGGTTTAAGTGTTAAATTAAGTGGTGAGTTTAATATTAGCGATGAATCGGGTGTTTGTTGTTGGCTGGACTGACAGAGAAATATTCGCCGATGATTATGGCTATTGAACATTCCGGGATTCCTATCACGACAAATGTAATTATAACAAAGTTGCTAGACAGGGATGAGAAAGTGGAGGAGGATGTTAGCAGTGGATTTGGGAGTTCGCAGAGATGGTACTACAATAAAAATAAAAAAGTATCTATAGCGAAACAAATCATAAACAATGAAAATCTGTTCAGTCAAACCGGACTTTGTTTTGTATGTATAAGATTTAGCTCATTATTAAAATAGTGTTCGAAAACGCGAAAGATATATCAATAGTGAAACATAAATATTAAAATTTTATGTGAAAATATATTTTGTTATTTTTATTTGTAGTACAAAAGCTTTACAAGCACGCTTGTATTTTACAAAAACAAGAGCTAGTCTAAACAATATATAAGAATAACACCTGTGTCGTGTAACATTTTACGTAGCTCCTAAAATACATAAGGGTTATTCTGATGTTCTTGTTTATTACTTCAGTCATTTAGTGATTGATTTCCCTGTATTGTTGTGCCGAGCGGTAAAAGCTTTGTTATTGGACGGCGACGAAACCATTTTGATTTTTTATGCGATTTTTTTTAATTCTTCACAATAATTATCTGTTATATATTTTTAATACACCATTTATTGACTTTAAGCGAAAAAAAGTGGGTTTGGTAATATTTAGAGATTCTATATATTTCATATGGCTTAATAGAATTTGAAATACTATGTAATATGTATTTTGATAGGTTCAACGGAAAATAGATTCCAGCGATGTTTTGTATCTTACATCTGTAATAAAAGCAACTATTCTTTATAGCTAGCTACCTTAAAATAATCAATAATTAAATGTACAAATTTTGCTAAAAGTAAAACTAATACTTTTTTATTTTTTTGACATAACCGATGTATCTAACTGAAGGTATTCGATTTCATAATTCCGTAGAATTCTGACAGTTCGTACGTGTTGTAAGTGCAACACATAGAACCAACCTATCATTTAGGGAACACATAAAAGGGAAATAAAAAAATACAATTTATTAGTATAAAAAATACGCGTATTTTAAGATTGTATGAAAAATGTGATATATACATATTAATAAAATTATTTCGTTTTAGAAAATTTTAATTAAGACGTGTTTTTCCTGATTCCTTTTCAATTTCACGCTAATGCATCAATCACACATGATTGTGTAATCATGTGTAGAATACAATTTAACAATACATATTTACTATTTAGTTTTAATTTAAATCTTGCAATTCCACGGAAATAAACTTATGAAACCGAGTATAGATTGTATAGGTAAAATCAGAGATATATATCGCGTCATATAATATTATGTTTTTAGGCGCTAATATTGTTAAATATATAAATTGATAATTTTTGCATTTGAATCATCCATATTTAAGAGTAGAAAGTATTCCAAAACATTATACAAAAACGTTTTAAAAAGACATTAAGCTAAGACATTTAAGAATTTTAAAAGTTCAAGCTACTCTATTATGCTGACCTGTCAATAAATTTTTAAGTACTTTAGGAACTCTTGGTAATTTTAGTGAAAAATGTTCGCTGAGTATAGCCTAGACATTTTTTTAAAACTATAAGCGCCATCTGTCGTTCAGTCGTAATTTTACGTTGTCAGGATTTCAACCTTCAGTTTTCACGTGTATAAGAAAAGCGACGACAGATGGAGGCACTCAACAAAGAAAAGTTTTTCCATTTTCATTATGACACATATTAACACATTGATCTACCGGTAGATAGCATGGCTAGGCAAACAATTTTACCTTTGCTACTAGAAAGTAATATTTTTTTAATTATATTATTTCTAATATGGACGTTAAAAACCTTAAGTTGTTATTTCTCTGATAATATTTGCAAGTAGCTAATATTAAAATAAGACATATTATAATTGTACTTTTGTTAGTTTATTAAAATATTCATTAATTACCTTTTAGAAACAAAATTTATTAAGGATTTTTAAAATAAGTAGTTGTTCATTAATTATTTACAAACTTATGAAATTCGGCTCTCCTGTATAACTTGGACACTAATTAATTACTCTCAAAGAGTTGATAGTTTAACAGAGGGCAGAAAATATTTCTACGTCTTGTTTGCTTCACGGGGTGAGCGGGTCATTACCTTGATGAGGGTCTATAATAATTTAATATGTTTTTAGACGAAAATTCCTTTTGTTAATCAAAACCATCACTTTAGTTTACTCACGACTTACTAAAGTTTCCAGAAGTCATTTTAAATCTCGTTGCAAATTCATTGTTCTATAAGATTATTTCTTCAATTAGTTTATAAACACATTAAAGAAAACATTATTAAGCCGCTTAAATTATTTAGTTACATACTTTTAACAATTTGAAAATTAAGCGTTTCTTTAAGATATCTTCGCCTTGCTGAGACATTAAATTTTAATTTAAAATGTTGATTTTAATTTCGAATATATAATCATAAATATGCACTATATTCTTTCTAATCAATGGTTTTTCATACATAGATCTAACTTATAGTACTAGATAAAGTGTGTAGGTAGTTTTCAAGTACTTTGTTGTTATAGAATTATGTTATCACAGATTGATTTCAGTCAACTTACTTGAAACTCAAGATTTAATAAATCATTTTACGTTTATCCAAAATTAGTCGACTCGTCCTAGCGTCATGACTTATTTTACTGAGTTAATTAGTTAAGTGGTTTAGGCTTGAAAGCATTAAAGAGCACTTTTGCGTTTGTAATATTATTATTTATTAGTGATATAAAATTTTCCCTCTTAATAAAACGTTTAAATCGATCACTGGAAGTTTTTTAGATTTAGAGTTTTCCAATAATCAACCACTTTTTTTATACGAAAAAATTACGTAGTTCTCCTTGCTAAAAAGTTGTAGGTAGGGTATTGTTTATCATACGAGTCTTTTCTAGAAATATGAACAATATTTGATGATATCACAATTATGTATAGCACAAGTAGTGCAGTAACAACGCGACAAGATTTATGTCATTAAAACTATACTACTGCGTCTACGTTATTGCACTAGCGTGATCCCAATTGACATCGGTTTCAACAATTTAGAACTCACCAAGAGTACATTATTATTGTTTTAATATTACTTGTCTATTGTATAACTAGACATTTAAAATGTTGCCTATTAATAAAATTACTGATGAAATTGATGACATGTAATTTTAATTTTGTTTAATTTTTTAAGTAATCCATTGATTACTTACCACCGTAGAAACAAAATGATTATAATTTAAAGTCTATTCAAATGACTTAAACGATCGATGTCTGCTCGTAATGGATGTTTATTAAATTTATTTTGTGGGCGGGTAATGGGCGCGAACGAAACGAGAAAATGTTTTTAAAAGCTACAGAGTTAGTGCAGACGAAGCGTTTAATATTTTACAGGTTTTCAGAGTTCTGTTAAGGTTTTCTACTTAGGTTTTCTCTATGAGATTGACCTTATGTAAAATTATCATTTTAATTACTATGACCTTCTTTAAACAATTTTTATGAAAATTAACAATTACATAAAAGAAATTCTCTTAAATTAATCTGAACCGATGAAAAAATACTCTTGATGCCTGAAGTATGATTTAATATATATTGAAGAAAATGTCATTGGTTGTTTTTGGTATACCACGTACCATTTCATATTTTCTCGTATTACTTTAAATATGTTACTAGCGACTTGCACCGGCTTCGCACGGGTGCAATGCTGATACTAAATATACTACAGAAGTCTTTACATACACACACAGCATTCACAGCTTTTTTGTCATTAGACAATACAAACATGTTCTCATAGGCAGGCGCCGCGCAACCGATGTCCCTGCATTTTAAATCTGTAATATCTTCAAAAATATTCATTTAAATTACTTGCTGTATAGGGCTATATTAATCTATATAGCCTATATTAATCTATATAAAATGCACAATGTATGTGAGGTACCAAATCGGATAAAGATCAATGCTGTATTATTTAAAGTCACTTCGTAAATAAGTCATTATTTCTTGTAAAGGATAAAAAATGGTTCTTGTGGGTTATCCCTAAGAGATACCCATTACCATTGCGGACTTTTTTATACATCTTTTTAAGGTGTACAATACTATAGTACATTGTTTTGATCTATCTCGTAGGAGTCGTAGGGTTCAGCCAGAATTTACAATGTAAGCGCAAAAAAATGTGTTTATTTACCACATCACATTAGAAACCTCTAAAATTATGAGTGTTTCTCTTCTATATAATGTATGTATTATACATATAAACCTTCCTCTTGAATCACTCTATCTATTAAAAAAAACTGCATCAAAATCCGTGGTCTACTTTTAAATATCTAAGCATATATAGGGACATACAGATAGACAGATAGGGGGAAGCGACTTTGTTCTATACTACGTAGTTATTAACACTGTTACACTATTAAATAAACATTTAAGAATTTTATTATCTCCAATCTATATGTGCTGCTTCGTATGAATTTCTTCAATTATGTATCGAAATGACTAAGTCTTATCGAAAGAAATTGGAAAAAGCTTGGAGTGTGTGAGAATAATTTATAAATTGAGTGAGATGTACGGTCTTCGTACGACTTTATGATACTTTCTTAGGAAGTTTAAGTGCTGAGGCCGTGTTTTTATAAGAAATATATCTTATAATTCGCTGTCGTAAAATCGTTTAAAGCTGAGACATCGCTATTTAATCGATTGTAAAGCGGTAACTCGTCGTCGATCACAGATTATGACTTTGAATGCTATGTCAATCTCCTGCCTATTGTTTCACGCAGCAAGAGCTTTTCTCCGCTTTTGTTATAAAATTTTATTACAGTTCTATTTTACCCGTTAATTCTCTTCTTAACATTTACGGATAAAACAATAAGAATAAATAAATTCTTCCAAGTAATGCGCTGTCTAAATATTAAGATTTGAGTATAACCAAACCTATTTTTTTAATACATAATTCGTTATCCTTATTACAAGAAATAAAAATCGTCTTTGGATTCGGTACTATTGAATGTCAATTGATTTTTCATAAAACGTTAAACGAGGGTAAATATTATAATACCAATTTTAGGGATCCCTAATAAAATAATCCCCATAAAACTGATAGATAATCTAATCTAATAATATAGATAAATCTATCAGAAAAAAATCTAAAAAAATAGCTTTCTTATATAAACCCTAAGCACTAGAAATCCTTGGTAGTAAAACTTCCTTGGTTCGCCGGTTTGGGTAACATCACATCTCAGTATAACTACGCGTATCTCATTTTAAGATCCGGGTCGCTGTTGACCCATAATATTAAAGAAATACACGTTTCACAAACGATTTTAATAGTAGTTAGTTCCTGAAACATGTCGAGCTAAACTCAAAGTTATCGACATAATGAACACTTACGTAAGTTTTAGTGATAAAGTATTTAGTTTAATAAAAAAATCATTATCTCTCATTCCTGCTGCCAGAATAAGTTTACTCTGTTAGATCCTTTAGAAATATCTATCACTTTCATTCCATCTGACATGAGTATCATAATTGGAACATACACAATTCATAAATAATAGCGTTTAGTCACCACCAATGTAGCTGTGAGTCAATCGCTGAACACCAACTGGTGCGTTTCGGGAACCTCCTTATAACTAGCTTTATCAGCACCTTAAGTGAATCGCATTATAAGGAACATACTGAAAAAAATGTGTGTTAATCTAGTCATTCGAGTAAAATATGTCAGAAAAAGATATGTATTTAATTAAGCCAGCATTAAATCTACGCAGAACAACCTATCGATATCAACACAAGAGTGATTGGATTAGGAAAGCATAAACAAAATAAAGAAACAATCATATTTATTTGAATAATTAATATTACGATCCTTTAGTACACTGATATCGAAATTTAAAGTTACACTGGTTAAGAAATTTTAAGTAGATCTGTTGAAGTTAAAGGGACAGACAAAGTTGTTTAGTACTAAGCTAATGTTTTAAATATCGACATTGCACGCTCCTATTTTAAGCACGTGAAAAGTGGGAGGAGTAGGTCTTGGGGCAGCAGGGTGGCAGGGTGTCGGCGGCATTCAACAGGCGGTGGCGGCGGCGGCGGCGGTCGATACGGGCGGCGCCGCGGCGCAGCACCACGCTGGCCTGCCCGACACACTACGAGTAAGAATATGCTTGCCAGCTGCCCCTGCCGCTGCCACAGCCACTTGCTGTCCTAGTGGCTTACGTGTAAATAAATTTTTGATTACCTGACCTTTACCTTTCACAAAATTATTTAATTATGACTGATTAGATCTGTAAAATATTTATTATTATGATTTATTGTTGTAAGTTTTGTAATCCACCTCACTATAATATATAAATTTATAATATATATATTAATATAATTATTAGAATATATTAAAACTGTTAATAAAATATTTCGATATAACGTTTCCCTAATAAAAATAAAACCGCCTATGTAACTAAACGAAAAGTTGAGTAGGTTCGTATTATTGAAGGTCGGTCGCAGTGAAAAATTTAGTAGGTCAAATCTCCTAAAATTATGTTGGGTATAAAACTCCCTAATATTTTTTATTTGTTGGGAAATGGATCCTGGCAAAATAAGCTTATTTACAAAATTTTAGATGAATACGATTATTTCAGTTTGTTTCAACATAATGAAGTTTTATTATTTTATAATGTAAATCGGTAAAATGTATAGATGTAATATTTGAAGATACCGTACTTAAAATAAGTAAGTAAAGAAACTAATTAATATTTTCTGTTTGGGTACGTCATATACGTTTAAAGAGATTAAGTAAATTTTTTATGAATCTAAATTATAACGTTATCACAAAGTACATAAAATATCATCAATCTTATCATACAAGTAGAGTAAATGGTTTTACTTCCTTATTGTGACGTTTTTGTCAATAAATGAATTGTGCAAAGTGCAAAAGATGGAAAACAAAAAAAATATTATAAATAGCGACATATATTTTGGCACAGATCTGTAATGATGAATCAGATTTCAGCATTAAAATATATATAATCGTTCTACAGAGCTTCTTACGTTCCTTCAATTGACATTGTTAATAGAAGCCTATAAGTTATGAAACGAAATGGAACCTGAGAGAAGTATACCCACGCATAGACTGTGTATAATATCTGCTTCGATAGTTTTGAGCCCATTGTCACATTGATTTCACCCGGCTACTATAAAGCTATGCAAAAAGTGTGGTGATGCTAGGATTATTGTCTTTTATGTGCTACTGTCTATAGTGATTTTTGCAAATAGTTTTTATGGAAAAATAATATAATAATGTGCAGTAGAGCTCCCATATAGATAATACAAATTATATTATTGTCTACCATGCTTCTATATAGTGTGCTTTCAGTCTTTTTTGATTATTTTATCCACAAATATATATTTATACACAAATCGTAATAGGTAAGATTACGATTTGTGTAATTTATCCCAGAAAAAATAATGTGTCAATTAATCCCTGTCTCTTTACTAACAATAAAATGCCTGTTACTGACAGAACGACAAATAAAAAGCGAGAAAAAGTAGAGTTTGTCGAGACTCCTCAAGTACAATTTAGCGGGACATTAAAATTAAAATATTCTTACGTAGAGTTATTAAAATCCACTGAAAGTTGTAAATTTTCCGGATGTTGTTTTAAAGTTAGTTTTATATTCAATTAGCATAAGTGGCAAAAGACAAATGAGATTTAACTGCTTAATAGTGATTTTATTTTATTATAAATATAAAAGCTTCGAGAAGTTAATTTTCTAAAACAATCAACAAAACGATATTAACACACAGTGAGCAGCCTAAGCAACTATAAAAAATCTTATAATGTTATATTAAAAGTGTATTATATATTTACGTCATTTAAAAAACATGTAATCGCTAGACTGTATTCTGTATGCCAATAAACTTAATAACAGATCATTAACATGGCGAATTTTACTGAAATATGATGTAGTATGAATATTTCATGTAGTAAGAAAATATCGTCCTTTCTGGTTACAAAATGACTTTTCTAACCCTCAAAATAAAACGACTTTCGCCCTTGGATCTCTGTTGCCTCAGGATCATAAGTCTCCTTCTTTCTGCACTCCGTAGTACTACTGTTGGTATACCTACTGTGACCTTTAAATTCTGTTTTGGTTTTAGATTAGAAGTTAAATTATTATTATCAGGCAATTCTCATTTTTTAGGGCTAATAAATTTTTTCTGTCGTTAGATTTTAATATACTAAAGCTTAGATTTTAAATTCGACATGCAGTATTTCTTGCATAATGCGCGTACAAACAAACAAACAACAGACCGAAAGACAAAACCTCAGCAGCTCAGTGATTTACGATGGATAGGTCGTGAGTTCAAATTCCAGTCATTGGATTACTGACGTGGCCCACTCCTTGCACAAGCGTTTAGTTTGGTTGGAGGTGTTAAGAATACTAATAGTTTGTAATCCTTTTTTTTCAACTATTGGTGTTATAAAGATCACTTACAATAAGTTTTCATAAGTTCTTTATTTGTACTGACTTGATATGTTAATAATATTTTATTTTACTGATTCGATAAGTTAATAATATTTTACTCTATGAGTCTTTTCTAGATACATTGACCAAGCGAGATTGGATCTAGTATTAAACAAATGGAAACTGTTTTCAGTAAATTCAATTATTTTGTCGGACTTAGTTATTCAATAAACAAGGACAGAAACTATTCACCAAGCTTAGAAACTTCAAAGTAATTAGTAAATTAATCTCTAATGCACTACAGGAACTTCAATATAATGGCACTTTTCTATATTAAAAACCTGACATATGCTTAAAACTAGGTGCAGGATTCGCGAGGAATGTTCAATTCGTGTTTAACATGCTAGCACGTAGTCTTTCTTCGAAGACATCCAATAGATATTGATCGTCTGCAACCAAGACACTGCTAGTAATATGCCTGCGTTCCAAGAAACTGTGTATAGTAAGTAGTAGTAGAAATAGAATACTATTAATCGTTTTTTAGATAACGGAAATTGCAATTTTTAAACAACAGTTAATACTGAATTTACGCGATGGCTTCTTAGATGTTTTTGTCAGGGATTTCAATCAATTCAAAAAATATCAAAAACATTATAGTATGTAGTTGTTTTTGGTATCATAAAGTTTTCGGAAGTATGTAGGTAACTAAAGTGAATTATACACTTTTCAACTTTAATAATAAACTCGTCATAAAATTTATTTGATAAATGCGTGCATAACAAAAGCGGTTAAGACTTAATTAGACTTGTGGTTAAGATTTCGGTGTCTTACTCGGGAGGTTCGAGTTCGAACCTAGGTATAGGTATATGCCAACCCGCACATAAAACAGAAGTTAAAAGATTTTTGTTGTTGAAATATTGTTATTTTAAACCGGTTTATTTAATCCGGTTTGTTAACTATTTAAATAAACAACTTTTAACACAATTTTTGCAAATAGTTTTTATGGAAACATAATATAATAATAATCATATATAAAATTCTCGTGTCACAATCTTAGTTACCATACTCCTCCGAAACGGCTCCACCGATTTTTATGAAATTTTATATGCATATTCAGTAGGTCTGAGAATTATCTATTTTTCATCACCCTAATTGATAAAGGTAGCCTACCCCAAACCCTGCATCCCATGGTTTACAAATTTTGACGGATACAAGGTAAGAATAAAAAAATAATCGATTTTTATTCTTACAAGTGCGAGTCCAACTAGTGACGACAACCGAGGGTTACGTACAGTTGAGGGACATACTTAAGACTGCCTCAAAACTGCTGCTGCTGTTGCTTCAAATTTATATATCTCTTCGCGTTTCTGAGAAAAAGGAACTTGACAGTCAGCACAGGGATAACGAAGCGATACTGTAAGGTTTCCTTTTTTATTCTATTAAGGTACGGAACTCTAGAAGTTGGTTGCGGTATACTACTATATGCACAGCATAAAGCTCAGATAAATTGTGAGTAATTGTAAATATATACATACATGCATAGATACTCAAGTCCGTATTATGAACCGTGATCCCGTGAGCAAATGAAGTTACTAGGCGAATATAAGTTCATACAAGTTCGCACGCTCGCAGATGTCTGATAGAGATGGCGCGGGATCGATATCTCTGCCATGAATAATTAAGACGGATGAGCCACTTTTTACAGCTCCCTAGTTTTATCACTTTGATTGGGAAAACAGATTTCCTTTGAAGGTCGGCCAAATGTGTTTGCGTTATGTTAACACTTTTTATTAGATGATCTTTTTTATTTATACTACATTTAATTAATTTATTAAAATAATGTAGTATTGCTATGAGAAACGAAAAAGAAATAATAATACAATTAACTTCAATATGGAGCTGCTTTTCTATAGGCGAGTTCGCAGCATGTTTGGTGGTTGGAGCTCTTTCCCGGAGACTCTTATATCTCTGATGTCTATTGACAAATCGAATATTTTCGTACCTAAATCATTAAACTTATACTTTTCTAGAATCCTACTAATATTATAAACGTGACAGTTTGTAAGAATTTATGGATGTGTGGCTGTATGGATTTATGTTTGTTACTCTTTCATGCAAAAACTACTGAATGTATTTTGACGAAACTTTACAATCATATAGCTTATACATCAGAATAACACATAGGATATAATTTATAATGATATAGTGTGAATTATTCAAAATAAAGTGGATGAAACCGGGGCGCTGCTAGTATGTATATATATATATATATATATATATAAGTTCTTCGACCATCAAAGCGACAGCGACAACATTGTATTACAAAGTTGGCTGAATAAACTCTTGAAAGTTAATACCAATATTGTTTGACCTTTGATTTTTTTAAGTTAATATTTTTTGTAGTTGGATTAGTAAAAATATTATTTTCTTCTTCTATAGATTTTACTATGAAGGCTCAGGCACTAAACTTTTACGACTAAATTTAAGGTACGTTATAAATAAATTTTCATAATGTTCAATTTTCCTCTGCTTAGTTAAGAAGATTTCATCCTATGATATGTGTTTTCAATTACTAATATCTTAACCACATAAAGTGTAACTATGTAATATACTTGAATGAGCCACACTTCACCTTTTCATCTAATGAAATTTTGTACAAAAACTAAATCTTGCTTGGTAGAATAACAGGATTTTTTTAGAGCGAATTTTAAATTAAAATGCTACTTATTAAAGAATTTAAACTTGAAATACACGCTGAGACAAAGCAATGAAAATAGAAAAAGAAGCAGAATCTTATCCGGAAGCATTAAATAATGTGCACTAACGTGCATTTTCTTTGGAAAATGAGCTCAAATCAATATTCTGTATTCTTTATATAATAAATTCGAAGCATTGTCGTGTTTGTGCACGCATCACCTTAAAACGACTAAACTAATCTGTATGAAATTTAGAACACGGATATTTTAGAAGGTAACAAAAAACCTGCAGCTAAAATTTTTGTATGCATAATTATATTTAATTTAACATCTAGGCGGATAAACTCACATGGGTCGTATAGTAGATTATATAATTCAACCTGCAAAGCCTTTCAAAGCCAGTGCTAACCAAATTCTGTATGGGCGCTAGTCGTTTAATATGTTAAGTAATGTAATTAATCATCTAAACTGTTAACCAATATTACACATTTGTGATGATTAGGCGGATCGTTGGTTTGCATACGCTTGATACACATACTAAATGTTGATAATTTGTTAATTTTACGTTATCTAGCAAATATTTTATTTTGAATCTGTTTCATAAAGTCTTGATGATTAAAATTATCTTTTTAGTTTTTAACGTACTTTTTACTGAAATATTTAAATATTATCATTAAGTTAATATTCATGTAGGTCTTGTATACTTGTACTTATATAACTTTCTTTAACATTTACATTTTAAAATAGATGCATAAAGTACTTTGTATTTTGTAATAGTACATTATGATACAAGTATGATAAGTTGGTCATTACGGTCGAGGCGGAGGGGCATTGCAGCCCGAGCCGGAGGTGAGGGCGTAACGGAGGCGAGAACTGAAATTTGATGAAAAACTTGCGTGGAAAAAAACATCAATGTGTTACTAACATATTAAATTAATATAGCTTATTGTTATAATTATTATTAGATAAACGTAACACTGTTAGTCTGTTGATGCTCTGTAGAGCTGTTTAGCAGATTGCATGTAGAGCAGTAATTTTATAAAGAAAATAAACGAAGCGAAATGAGACGAAACGAGTATGAAACTAGTACGAAACAGGTGCAAAACGAGTACTAGACTATCACGAGACTAGTAGTAGAGAAGTTATTAACTCCATGGATTCGTTATTTAGGTACCTAGTGGAGGAAGAAATGATGTTTCATATTATTGAACTAATAGAGACTCAACGAATAATTTTTAAAATAACAGCCGTGTTAAATTAAGGACTGGCAAGCTTTTGAATTACCCGCCTCCTTTTCCTTTAATTCCTTAATCTTCTCGTCGGACAGAGTTATACGAAATGAAAAATGTAATTGAGTGGTACTTTTCAGCTCAACTGAATCCTAACACTCTTAATAGTGCAATTAAATTTCTTTATGATAAGAAGTTTCTAGTTTTGTATAAAGGTTGAAGTACTCGTATTATTAATTATTTATATAAATGTCAAAAAATTATTTGAATATTCATATTTTTATTTAAGTTCAAAATTAAGGAATATGATCCCGTGAAAGGGACCACTTTGAATAAGTTCCTCCTTCCTAAAAGGAGTTTATCTATAATCATAGATTACGAAATAGAAACCACAACAGAGTAAAATCTTATTTAGTACCGTAATAGTCGTTACAATGGAAAATATAATTTTAAAATCACTTTAACATAAATTGTCAACATAAGTCCCATCGTGCACACAGCTTGTATTGAATCAAAACTTATTGTGCTCTAATGTTCTGAAAGTTTCTAGCAAGAATTATTATTATATAAGACATAAAGAACTGTAGGCACGAGTACAACGTAAATAGTGATAAAGATAAAGTAATCTATTTACTTAAATTACTCGGTGGAAAACAAAAATATATTATACTGTGTATGCGTGATATATCCGCTGAACTCTCATTGCTTTATAATAATCCTTGCTTCTTCAAGTATTATTGTTTATAAACTGACTTTCTGTAGTCTACTGCGTGTAATTGACAACTAAATAAGTATTAAAGTTTAAATAAGAGCGCGTTTCATTACTTAGTTCTTTTGTTACAAACTTAACTGATCAAATTGCCGAAATGATTAGAGTATTATTACTAAGTGACTACTTGGTGGGGTACCCCTCCGTCCAGGTCTCGGTCTGCCTAGGTGTTGAGTGCTAGCACTTGTACGGTAATTTATTGAAGAAGAGAAGAAGAGAGGTGCGTCCGAAGCTTTCACGGGTTTCCCCGTGGGTGACATGTCCGAGGCTTTTCCTCACGCGTGTAGTTTTTATTGTTGCAGTTTAAAAACTGCAGGTCCTTGGCAGTGCCATTATAGGCTGTGGATTGTGGGCTTTGTAAGGCAGTTGGTTTGGTGATCTAGTTTGTTTTAGAGAGGTGCGTGTGCAACCGCTTGTCCTTATATATGCTAGCTGCGCTCTGACGTTCTTGCGAATGCAATTGGTTGCAGTTACGTACAATGGCAGCAACGTCAGGCCAGTGAAAGCCAAACGTTCAGAAATTAAATTTTAAATATATGTAATAAGGTTTTGTGCTAGCATCATTTTCTTAAGTATAAAATACTCTTTAAAGTACTCAAGATGTCAAGTTAATGAAATTATTTTATTTAAAAGAGTAATTTCTACAATATATTTGTATGATTTCAAAATAATCAAGTAACTGTCTGGCCGAAAGCATAATGTTGATGGAAGAAATTAAAATAAGTTTGAAAGTAAAAGTTCTGACACTCTTAAATTCTAAATTTGTGTTATTTTAAATAGTTAGACAGACACATAGTTCCTACACGTAATTTAATACAATCATTCTACCCTATTCAAAGTAAACAGTCTTGTTGAAGAAAATTCAGTTTTAATTAATTTTCGCAGCCTTAAAACCTAAATTTTCATTACTGTAGAGAAATTCTTGGTTAAGCACAAGATTTACTGAAACAGATTAACACTCCAAACTTTCAACATTAAGAAAGGTGGAAATAGTATTTAGGTAACAGTTATATTTTGGTGTAACAAATAGTTTTTTGACGTGAAATGCTTCACCAAGTTATTTGTTAAACGATATAATTAATAAATTTGAGAATGTTATAGTTTGTATTAAAAAATTAAGTTTAAAAAACTATAACCCGACTACGTAATAAAAAAAGTCTAAAAATGACGAAACAAGAAAATAATTCAGACAGAAACGCAGAAATGGTATGGTAATGGTACAAAAATGGTCAAGGTAGAACCGTGGTCGCACCCACTATACCGACTATAATTATGGCTGTATATATATGATTACAGAAACATCTCCATGAAACAGACATGGACATACAAACATGCATACATGCAAGCGCACACACACACACACACACGCGCCATAATAATATTTTATTAAAATATTTTAAACACTAAGTTAACTTAGTAATTTTGAAATCTGTACTTGCAATTTAAGAAATTAAATCCACTCTAATAAATACTCAAATATTAATATTTAATTTGTGTATCAAATAATTTGTATGCTCTGGAGATCACAAAGACATTTTTGAACCTTTAAATACTGTTAAGGGTACACTGAACAATCATTTATTTCATATATATTAAATTCTTCCGACTTGAAAAGGATTCAAATAAGTGGAAATCTATTTATCAGTTTATATTTGGGAGTCAAACTAGTCAATTTTAAAATGATGATAATTGTAATAGAAATGTTAAGCTCAATTTGCCTCAATGGAATGAATTTAACATAATATAAAACCAAGGTAGTTGTTGTTTATATTATGACGCTTTCCCCTGTCTGTACGTTTAGATGTTTTAAACTACGCAACGGATTTTAACGCAGTTTCTGCACATAGACAATTAGACAGTGATTTAAGAGGAAGGTTAATATGTTGTCTGGATTGTGTTTGTCCAATAGCAACATCTAATCATTTTTAAAGAAACACTTTAAATTGTGACGTTCGTAGAAAGCTGTTCAATAAACTTGTGCAATGGATTAAATAGTCCTCAAAGGTGCACAAAAGATTTCAGATTTTTTTGAACAACATTTTTAACAACAGTATGGACTGTTTGTTGCTATTTCAGTATATAACTTCATCTGCTAGTACGCATTTTTTTAAACAGATTTTTAAAATCCTATTCTTTGTAAGCGTAAAAATAAACATTTTACCAAATTGTTCGCTTCGCTCTTCATAAACAAAAAAAAAAAGTTACCTACGTAATAAGTCTTTTACTCAAATATTGGGAGATCTCATGTAATAAATACAAAGTCAGTTATTTTAGTACCTTTTTAACAATTACGTTGCAATGTTTGTATTTGTGCAATGTTTGTAGTTGTTGTTCGGGTCAAATCTTGCAACTGAATTATTTAGTAGATTCTGAACTGATTGAGACGAAATTTTGTACATACGTTTACATTGGATGACTTTGCATGGATAACTAAGTAATTAATTCTAAATCAAAACGGCCGGGTTAGTTATTTTATGTGTACGCTAGTGATAATATGGTTATAAAATGAAAGGATTTGTTAAATAAAAATGAGAAAGAACTATGAATTTTTAATGTATAAGTAATAAAAATTTATATATATTTTTTTAATTTATTTCTTTATTTTTTACAGGGGATAATGACTGATGACAATAGTTTCTAGCTTTATCCCCAACGAAGTTAAAAGAAGTTGATCCCCTTGTAACACAGTTGTGATTATAATGTCTAAAGTTTTTTCGAGAAAAGAATGAGACATGGCGGAAATACTTTCGTGCCCAGATTTGTCTATACTAACTATATTTATAAATATTAACAGATGCCGAGTTTATCTAGTTAAATTGGTTTTACATTTTAGTTTTAACAGTACTTGTTTATTCGAATCAAATACAGGAGCTTGTTAAATTTAACGGTAGTGGAGTGAATAGAAATGGTTTATTCAAACTCATTCAACCACTTCTGATGGAATTGTATTGATGAGCGCTGAATTTAATTTGAAAATAATAAAACTAACCCTGCGTATAGTTGTATCTTTTCATGTGTTATTCAAATAAATTAGACACTAGGCTAATCATTAGGATTTTATAATTTTATGATAGTCGAAAAGTTGCTTAATGCTACAGTGAAGTCAGATGAGGTTAATATTAAAAAAAATATTTTTTGTTTCAGGTACAACGAGCCCGTAAAAAGCCAAAGTGAAATTTACTTTAATAAATAACGAAACGATTTAGTTTAATAAATAACGAAACGAAGTAAGTTTATTACTTAAAAAATTGTATAAACACTTGTGATATATGAAACTTAATGTACTCAATATACAAAAATGTAGTTTATTATAAGGGTAAGTAAATATTTTATTATTAATTTGGGAATAAAGATAATATATTTAAAATTTTTCTAAAAACATATTTAAATTATATTTTTTTTCATTTATTTTAAAAATATAGGTCCTATTTATTTCATTATACAATTATATGTTATGTTAAACTTACAATTTTGTTGTATACTTAATTGTTTTAATACAAAGCTTAATTAAGTGGCTATGTTCAAATGTACAATATACATACGAATATATTTTATACCAGAATTAGATATATAATAAGCTTAATATACACATTTCCTCCTACTGTGTAATAAGCCGTTTTGGTCTTATGGGTAAGTATTAGCACGAGTAGGGAAGGTAATAATGTATTGTGTTGTAAAACAGGCGAGTACAATAGTAAAAGCTAAATTATAACTGGTTGTTGTTTTTAATATAACAGCCAACTAGAAACATCCTTGTTTTCATAAAATGCTGTTATAGTGCAACTGAAAATTCTAATTTTAAATAATGCTCTACAGTGCAACAATTTAAGTATAGGACCATTACTATTAAAAACAATAAGATAACTTCAATAATAAGACAAATTAATAAAAGATTATAAGAATTTGAAATTGTTTTCAGTAAACTATAAATATTGTCAGTGTTAGTAACACCGCTTATAAATTAGTATTCCCGGGTTGTTCCTTTTATTTTATTGCAAGTATACCGACGTGTAGACAATGTATAACCTTTAGCGCGAAAGATTAGACTCAGACGGTCTGGTATTTTCGCGCATTGTACATTATATTGTCGTTGTTAAGGTCCATACCTTCTTGGAACCACGCAAGTTTATTTTATTATTTATTATAGTTAGCGAGGTCGAGTGGTGGAGGTGAGAGTTAATATATTATGGAAGAGCTCTGTAAACCTGTTCCTGCGTCTCAAGTCCCAGGAACTGCTCGGCTTCGTCTAAATTTCATGTTATTACCTTATCTTGAGTGTTACTGTGCAGTATAGCTTAACATCAGCCCATTTTCTTAACATCAGGAATTCTTAATTTAAAATGAAATTAATATAATTTTCATTCTGTAACTAAATATTTAGCAGGATTAATTAAATTTGACAAAAACTATATCAACATTCACAGAAACTTTTTAATGTAAATTGCAATATTAAAATGTTGGTAATGTGACGCACAAAGTTTGTTAAAATAGGCTATTTTTGATGTCAACTTGAATTCAAGCATAATTGACAAATTGAGTTAATTTTCCATTCGAAGACAATGAAATAATATTAAAGTTATTATAGCCTTGCTACGTTTGTTCTTTTATCATTTAAATATTATACGAACTTTTTCCTTAATATTTTATTGGATTTTACTAAATTGCTTTTAAATATAGAATAATTTGGCGATGAATCTTTTTTTAATTTAAAAATGTAACTCAAAGTGTAGATTTTTTACTTTAAATTGGATGTCAGGAGAAAAAGAACTATCATCAAAAAATCTTAGCCCAGCGCGCAGTTAGGACGTCGTTTAGAAAATAAATAATTAAATTAGCCTAGATATAGACGAGTGAAAGATATAGACTAGTGAATACCTGTATACGGGGAGAATGAAATCATTAGATTATAAATTGTTGAGGTTGGTAATTGTTAGACAGAATAACAAAACAACAATGTAGCTAAACAATATTGAATAGATATCATTTTTCTTATATGAATTTTGTTATTTAAACTTTAAATTATAAATGTTCAATGATACTTAGAATACCTTGGCAGATTCGCTTGCAAAGTAAATAGTTCAATAATATAATGTAAAGCAAAAATAAACTCCGTCATAAAGTAAAATGTATACAGATATTATTTATTTGCTGTGTCAGGATGCACAGGTGTGACAGTTATTCAGCACACACGAATGCCAAAATAAACATTGTTTGAGTTTCTCTTACCATGAAATTTTACATAAACAGGGCTGACAGCTCCGCTTAAATAATTACCAATCGTCTTTAGGATGATTTATAGATGACGTGATATATTACCCCGCGTCAGTCAGAGCCGGTTGGAAATATAGTAAATACGTCTTATTACTCGAATATTTTGACGTAACAAGGGCTAATTTAGTTATTAGAGTAATATTATATATGTCACGATAAATTGAATGAATAGATGACCGAAAATCACGATTCTTTACATCTTGGGCAGCAACTCAAGCAGTCTCTAGGACTTGAGACCAAGTGTGTAGGTTTTAGAGATCGTTCTTAGCTTCATATACGAACACTCACCTCCGCTGCCTCCTAGGTTCACTGTTTAAGCCTAAGTTTAGGTTAACATAAGGCTATCCTTTTTTTTTGTTGACCCGGAGGAATCTGTTCAACAGATACATTTTCAAGAGGGGACTTGGGAAAAGTCTTGTGGGGATGCTCCTCAGAAGGAGGCAACCCGACCTGCTAAACCTCCGGAGTGTTCCTACACGACGCCTAACGATGGCACGCCACGGTATCGAAAGCGTGACATAATTCTAACCTAACATAATCTGAGGTTTTGTTAATAAACCTAAATACAATGTAAGGTCGAATCACATGTTAAATACGATCTAAGAACTCACATGATCCAGGAAGTCGAAGAGGTCCAATATCCGTAAAACAGTGTTACATTTGTACAAAAACCATTGCAGGTGATGCTCACAAAAAATATTTAGAAATAAGACAATACCCGAAATAATTATGTTATTTCTGTATAAATGAACGGAGGATATAAAGAAAAAAATTCCACTAATATTTATTCTAAATTCCGATTTACTCCAAGATTTATTTAAATAACATGTGTTTGATATTTAAAAGTGTTAAATATGTGAAGGTGGGAAGACATATTATCGTCTGAAAAGCAAAGTGGTTTGAAACGTGCGCTGATAGTTTCACGGTAGCGCGGTACTGAAATTGAAAAAGTCAATTTGTTAGACCTGTCGCTTTTATGTTGTTTGATAAAAATTGGCGTTTCACACTTGTCACCATTGCTATCATTCTTCCACAAAGAGCGGTACGACTAATTTGCAAGCGCAATTTGAATGCTAATGAGAAGAACGTACTATGCTCACATTTTATTTTGCTAAATTTATATTTAGTGCTTTTACTTTAGCTAACTTTTAGTATAAGAATTGATTTATTATGTCGCAATTAATTTTTTTCGTTGTACAATTATTGAGAAAGTATTGAATTGAATCAGGAGTTTCTTTGCGGAAATTCATGATTTAAAAGGAATCAAAAGGTAAAATTACTATAATATTTTGATTCCTTTTTTTTATTGAGAAAGTTTTATGAATAAACACACTTATACTTTTTTATATAAATTAATAATAATTGAACAAACCCTGCCCTTCCAATTATTCCCGGATTTATACATTGTAAATATAAAATAATATATTTATATATTTCGTGCTAATTGTATAATATTTAAACCAACATCATTTAAATTAAAAGTTAACATATTTCTGTTATCTTCGCTTTATCTATTTTATACTACTTTCTCGGTCCTCTATAATGATAAAATCTACGGGGCTCTACTAATATTTTAAGGAACTTCGTCTTACGAAGCATTATTTATCTTCCCAACAATAATATATGTATCGTATAATATATATGTATCTTATTAATTTTTGTAGTATATTTATCATTTTATTCATTATTTTATTTATATATTTAAAAATAATGTATGGTGTAGTACATTTTTTTATAAATACATGTCGGGGATTTTAATGATGAGAAGGAAAGAGGAGAAGGAAATATTGGAAAACACTAACAGACCCCCTGTTGGTGGTGGTTGGATGGTTGGTGTTGATGGGTTATAGAGTGGACTATAGGGTAAACGCAACGTGGATACTGCTACTGAACCGATAAACGATTAAATATGATCTCTAACAATTACGAGAGACACCTAAGCAGTGCCTCGGACTTGTGACCAAGGTGTAGGCTTAAGGAATTCCATTATTCGATCGAGACACTCGCCTCCACTGCTCAGGCTTTCTGTTTAAACCCAAGGTTAAACTCACATAAACCTCACCCAACACAAGACGTGGTAACTAAATTGTAACCTTACAATTGAGTACCTACTCACGTAACCTTAAACGGACAGCACTCCAAACACTAACACTGTCCAGAGATTACTTCACTCTTTAAGAGACCGCGCACGACGACTTCAGTCAGACTGTCGACGGCATATAAAGGGTCGAGACTGTCAAAGCTACAGAAGTGACCACCACCCTACTCCAATGCTACAGATAGCGATGAAGACTCGATTACTCGACAATCCCTTACTATTCTCCGACGTATATTATTATAATAAAGTGCCTATCTATCTATTTATCTAAACTTGATTTGAATTGTCATTACAAGTATACCCCTATTGTTTTTGGGTTTCTATAGTGTACAAATGGCGGGCGTTGACCTTATTGACATCAAGAGGCTTGGCAACGAAGTGTGCTTCGGTGCCATCTATGCCAAATAGTACTAATGTAACCCTGTGACGTAACTCGTAGCTGTATTAATAAAAATACCGAGTTTCATTATACAACTAGTTTTATTAATTTAAATCAAAACAAATTTACATTAATGTGACCGTATCCAATAGCGGGAGCCAAATCACGGCTGCAGCACATTTGTGCTATGTGATAAATTTTACAAACTACAAATACTTGTTAAAATGACGCTTTACAGATAATAAAGGCAGGTAGTGATAAACAGCTTTAATTAATCTACACATATATAATTTTTATGAACCTCTGTCATCATATCAAAATGAAAGTTACACAGCATATTGGTATTGGATATGATTACAGACAGTTGTAACTCTTGGATAGCGGCTTCAATATAGAGCTGAGACGAGGATCAATTTCGTTTATTAGCAGAATGAAACTATTGTTTTGTTAAATAAAAAACTTAGTAATATATTATTATTATACATATTTAATAAATCAGTTTTCATTATATTACACAATTATTTACGTATTATGAATATTTATGTATTTATTTTCTTTTTAAAATAAAAACTATAGATGTAAATATTTGTATTCAATACATTACTACACTTGGAATTTTAAATGCGCTCTGGCTGGTCTTCTGCAATTGATAATGTATTAATAGACAATCATATATTAAAATAGCGTTAAATTAATCAATCTGTAACAGTTTGATAGCGTACGTAATATTAATAAATATCATTCGATTCTAGGGGTGTACTATTCTTCTAACTGTAAGAATAAATTATCGAACCTTTAATAAATAAAAATAATTATGAAGTTTATATACTTTTATCAATTATTATTATTTTTAAATATTTATCATTATAAAACTAGGTATTTGCTAGCTAACTAACTTCACTTTTTTAACTGTGTTAGCTTTATCTTAAGTTTTTTTTTGTGTTCTGTCATATTGTCGTTATTATATTTAACAACTAAATTATAATTAAAAGTATAATATTGTTATATTGTACATGATGATTTGGTGACACTGGCTAAAATGAAATTTATAAACAAAAACAATTTATCACGTGTTTTCTAGCTTTGTATGTACATTAGTTTGCTTATATAACTTTTAATAGTAGTATTGGAACAGATGCCCGCTTACGCGTTTTCAGATATAAATAGTGATCGATTTGGCGTACAAATTGACGCTACGATAAGTGCCACGCTCCGCTGCCTACCTTTGGATAGGTTAAAAATACTTGCGATGCTGTTGACGAAGATGTTTAGCTAAAAGTGTTCATTTCCAACATCCAACTCTTCACTTCTAGTACGAGCAAAAGTAGGACATCTATAGCTGTACTTATAGTTACGCGACCTCACGACAATTTGACTATTCTAAAAAATTTTTGTATAATGAATATAAATTCATTCTCATGCCAACCTCAAATATGAACGAACTAGTTAATAGATTGACTAAAACTATCAAAAACTGCAATTATTTACGCAACTTTTAAAATATACGCAAAAAATAAGCAAGTTGGGGGAGATATATATAAATTTAGGAATCACCATCGCGATTCAATTTCTTAGCATCTTGTGTTGTAAGCTGCTTACGAGTACAGTAATCTGAACAAGATATTTCCTTTAAATATTTAGATTTAAGTAGGTATTTACAGTTTACGGAGTTAAAGTAAAATAAAATCCTCACGTAGTTTTATAGTTCTTAAATTAAACATAACAACAGTGAATTATTCTTAGGATTTATTCAAATTTATTCAAATGATATTGTTATATTAAAAAATAAGTACCTACAATAATTTATTATTGCTTAATACTATTGATAGTTTTAAAGATTATAGTTAACTCGGTCGATGTAGTTAGCGGTAATTTTTTATATCCTAGTTGTTAATGATTATACATATTTATTTTATATTTAATTTTATTTTTGTAATATTTCGTACATAAGCCTATAAGTATATACATAATAATGTGCTGATCGTTGTATGTCATATTTAAATAGAAGTGAAGATATAAAAAACACGTCGCAGTACCTAAATAGTTAAAGTTAGTTCATGGTCAAAAGAGCAATTTAAAAAAACGGTTAATAGTGACATAATATTAAAACGGCCTATTGCAAAGGCCACACAGCATCTCTATCTTTTGCGTCTACGTAACTCCGCTCATGGAAATGAACGTTTCGCGGGGTGAAAACCCTTTAGCAGCCGAACTATATCGTAAGAGACTCGAGACGAGCGAAGTAAATAGGAATTAAGATAGAGGGTTCAAGGGCTAGAATGGTAAGGTGGTGCGAGATGTGATGTAATATGTTCGTCCTGCTCGCTCAGCCCTAGGCTGCGACGCGCAGCGACGCTTCACGGCTCCAGTCGCGGTCTGCCGGCCGTCGCGACGCTTGGGGCCGCCCGCCGCGCCTGCCGCGTCTGCCGGACAGCTCTTCGCGTATGGCGTATCATGTGGGGAACGTGAAATGCATTGCTGACTGTCAGATACACGAGAAGCCGCGGTGCGCGCTTGAACCCTCGGCTCTGTCAAGCGAGTAGGACTCTCTGGCTGTGGCCAGTCACGCTCCCCATTTTGCTCTACGCGCTCCGCTTAGACTCTATAGTGCAGTGTGCCACCAGAGCATTGTTTTATACTTTGAGAACCCTGTGATAATATAGTAACAAAGTATTTTTTTTCTACACGTTCGGATTAAACGTTCGTAATCGCGCTACAGGTTTACTAATAGGCTTGGTTTGTTTAGCTTTATTGAGCCATTATGAATTATTTTGCACGACGTGATCATTACGACACATGAGATAACAGTTTAATCTGATAATCATGCGGTAAAAACATTCATTAGCACCACACTCCGCGCAACGTTTAGGTGTGATGAGTATAAAAAATATTACACATAGTATTTTTTATATACATACATATAAATATGTCAAGGTTCTTTAGAACACGTTCTTTACCTGATATATTTCTATGCTATGTAAAGTTTCCACGTAGTTTCGATACTAACGTGTGATTTCCGTCACTAAATAATTACAACGTAACTAGGAGTGAAACAATACCGAAATATGTATGGTATATGAGATTAAATGTATATTGGCAACTTGTTGAATGTTTGTAAACATAGTCATCTTTCTTTTAACGTAAAATTCAAAAATTGATTACGTATGTTAAGGTCTTCGCGAAGCTTAATTTCTTATATTGGAGTGACGTGTCGTAATCTTTTATTAAAAAAGCAAAATAAGAAACTCGATGGGATTATAATTGCTAATAGAGTAATGAGAAAATAAATTTTGCCGTGTTTCTGGATAGCTAGCGGAGGGAAATTTGTTTTATTTTGAGCTTCTAACATTCAATACTTAAAATGGTAAACTTTGATACAGTAATAAGAAACGAACAATACATATAACAAAAATATGTGAGTTAAGATGTGAACATCTTGTATTGGACAAAATTGCATCTAATAGTGCGAAATAGATTTGAATAAAGTGGATCTGGGTGACGTCAACAGATCATAGGTCGTATTGTAAACGTCTATACTATAGTTAGTGATGATGGCCACAAAAACGACTGGCAATTGAAGCACCGACCGCTCGATGAGAAGTAATTGATTATATGTCTCGATCATAGCATAGCTCCTCGTTACATGGACCTCGCTATAATGGAACAAAATACCATTATTGTATACTTCATCACCTATTGTGTATTGATATTATCAAGGTCGAGTTTGATGACTTTTTGACCATAGCCTGACTATTTTATCTATTGTACGTTAACCAAACATAGTTTTAGCTACTTCACTTTTGTAACATTGGAGATTTAATTCGAATTCCTCACAGTAATAGAAATTAATAAAACATAATGTAAAAACGGCTTTACGGCTGTTATAAAGCGTTACTTCTATATCAAATAAGATTTTCATTATGCATTATACGTGTAACCTAAATATAAACTGGTTAAGTGTGAGTTGGATTCGCGCTCCGAGGTTTTGCACCTACAAACAACTCTGATCACACCAACTTTTGAATACACAAAGTTTTAACGATAGCGCAAAAAGAGCACGCTTCTTGTACCGCCTGCTTATAAGTATTTGTTTATATCTGTCATATTAACATATTCTATTATTTTAAACGGTTATCTATTAGGGTTCTACAGATATATTATAATAGGCAGGTAGGTTAGGCATAGTAATAGGGTTTTATACGGATCCCTAGTAAATGATGTCTCTGATATAAAGGTCGTTCTAATTTTTCAGTTTTATTACCAGGTTTTTATGTATAATTTTGTTTTAGCTAGTAGATGTGATTAACAACTTATCCTTGAAAATATTTGCGTCAGCAAAATAAATATGGATTAATAACGAGCGTACTATATTTTGTGAGTGAATATGTAATAAAGATAATTAGTTGTAAATTATTGCAAAGAATAGATAAATTTTCCACAAAATGATAATATTATAGATATTACTTTAAACGTCGTTTAATACTTTATTCTACAGATTGTATTGAAAAACTATAATCATGTAGAGCTGTAAACAATTATGTTTTATTTTTATTTTGATTCCACTGTTAAGCAAATGTCTCCCTAAGTACAACATAAATTAAACAAAATATTTTCTTTTTTTAAATGTTATTTGGAGCTTTAGAGATATGAATATTAACTACGAGTGACTGGGGGACTGCCAACAAATACCAACTTGTAGATCATCTTATCTTCACAATCGTAATATACAATTTATTTAACAAAACCAAAAAATTGCCCGTATAAGTATTGTATATACTAGTAATTATAAGGATTTAAATACTTGTATAATTAGTCCTACATATAAGATGTTAAATTGGACACATCTAAGTATTTATATAAAATTTTAGGATTTCCCTCTGACTCCTTTTAATTATTACAGTATATTGTAAGTCAGTATGTAAAATCAGAAATTACAACAAATGAACGTAGATTATATGGCATGTACAGAAACGTATAAGATATGTTCTAAATAAGAATGCCTATCAATCGTAATCGAATCTATCCCTCGTAATCGATTCCGTCTCACATTTGACCAGCTTTTCCAACTGGCATGGCCATAAATGAAATATAAAACAACAGTTAAATTTATTTTTTTACACAGAAGTCTTTCTGTATAAAAAATATGCTTATATGCTATGGGTGCTTATGGAACTATGAAATATATTTCAATAACTAACTAAATTAAAATCATTTATATGGATTTGACATTTTATCATAGAATTTGTATTGTCGTGAAACTTCATTTTTCTCCTTGCTGTCGCATATGCTATTCATTGACATAGTATAACTTTAAATTAATTGTTTACACACAAGTTAATCCATTTATATTGAACAGATTGACATATCAGTACAGCAATTATCTTCGTTATTCTTCAAGACTGAGCAAGACTACGTGTTTATGCTTTTGTTGGTGCCAAAGTAGAACTAGTGATGGGATGTGTTACATCGGAGTTATCGGTGTAGAACGCGAATGGTGTCCATTAAGTTTGTGAGTGTTTGTGCGTGTGCTTGTGCGTCCATTGATAGTGTGGTGGGCGGCGCGTGCGCCTTGGCTCGTGGGGCGCGCACGGCACCAAAGTGGTCGGAGGGGGGGTGTTCCGTTGCTGCGTGCCCTGGTGCGGGGCGCGCGCGGCGGCGCCCGACGACGCCGACTATGCCTTGCGAGAGGGCAGCCCTGAACTTTGCCAACAAGAATACGGTAAGATTATTTATTTTATCAAACTAAATTTAGAAAAACAACCGCACACATGGACAAATGTCAGTCAGTATTTATTTATAAATTTTTTTTGGGAGCATGATACTCATTCATGTTTACGAAAAATATAAAATTAATGAGTAAACCATGTGTAAATAACTGATTTCTCTACAAATGACCGTTTTATTTTCTTTGGGTGTAGGTACGTAACTGTTAGATATTTTAAGCATTATGGATTCATTAAGAGGTTTCTCAATTTAAAAGAACTATATTATAACATAACATTATAAGATGTTAATATTAACTTTGATATTAAAGAAATCTGTGTCCACTGGGACATACATTCGGCAACATACTACTATCTCAATGCACCTTCTTAAAGCATAAAATTTCAAAAATTCTTTTTTACGAGTAGTGTACTAATATTACATTTAAATCATGTTCAATATAAATAAATACATATAATGTTTTACAATATTAAATACATTTAAATAAATTAAGTTACCGGTGCATGTTTCATTACATAGATGGGCGATTGTATTGGGTGAAATGGAACGATAAATCTTGAACCTTTGTCTGAAGCGTAGAGCTATCGGTCCCGTCGCTGTTTGATAGATTGCTGTCTTTAAGACGATAGGTGCGAAATCTGGTCTTCAGATGGCCCCGGGGCACAGGCATTTCCTATTACAAAGTTGGAAATTGAACCACCTCGGGCTAAAAGCATGCGCTCTAAATCACATATTGGAAACTCCGTAGAATAGATAAATGGAGTATGTGTACAAGATAGACAGTTTGTTTTAATATTTATTTAGTTAGGGTGCTTGAGTAATAGTAGATGAATTTACGAACAAAGATAACATATATGTTGAAAAATTAGAATGTGAGGAAATGGAATATACTATTGGTTATGAGCATCTTGGGTGCACAATGAATGACCTGTCTCTAAAGCTACGGAAGTGATACAGTCAGGCAATATTTAAATATTACGATCTTTAACTATTCTGATAGGAACCCAAGCAGTGCCTTGGACTTTTGACCAAATGTGTAGGTTTAAGGGATCCCTGGCACATATGTGAACCGTCACATCCACTCTCTCTGTTCTCTGTTCAAGCTTAAGGTTAGGGGTTCTGACACAAGGCTAACCTAACACAATACTAACTTTCCCTAACTTACGATTCTGACATATATATAATATACATAGACAATCACGTTCGTTGTGAAATTATACATAAAAGAAACTTATTACTAACTAGTGAATTGAAAAATAATCATTCTTTGATATTACAACATAATAAAGTATACTTGATTGAAAAATATGTTATTACGCATGTTTGTGCATTTAATAAAAGTGGTACTCTTGCGAAGAAGATAAAAAAACCTTTTTAGATAAATTAGCACCGATCTGTTGGTGGTTGTAAAAAGGATCGTCGGGACCGATAAGCGTAAAATATCTTTTAGTTCTCTTTACTATCAAATGACTATCAATTTGTTTTCTCATAGAGTTTAAAACAACCATTTTGGATTATTTCATGTATTAACTTCACTTAGTGTATGGTCCCAAGTATATACTAGAGTGATTTATTATTTAGGTCCATGTGTGTGGATAATTTTTAAGATTCCTTTATATTTTTGATAGTTTTAAAAATTAAAATGACTTCAAAACGAAACATTTTTATACGAGAGAAAATAAATTAGTATTAAAATACCATTAATGAATATCACATACTCTCTAAATTTGTAACTTTTGATTAAATAAATCAATCAATAATATTATTGGATTAAAACTCGCGACTCGCAAAAAGCTACGAGTTTTTTAAGAATGAATAAATTCACATTATTATGAAATACAATAAAATGTATGTGGTATTCAAATTTTTGTTTTATATTTGTATATGGAGAAAATATTACTGATCTGAATTCTACAGTTACGATACTTTATAAGAAATTACTGAAAGTTATAGGACAATATAATTATAAGATAACATATTATAAAGAATGAAACACCATTTTTTATATTTCTTCGGATTTAATCTTTGTATAATGTTCTGAAAGACTATACTAATTATTTATTGTTAGGTTCTTCTTGTTCGTTTAATGATTTTTATTCAATAAAATATTTTTACTTCGACTCAAAAAGTTTTGGAAAATTTCAATACGAGAACATATTGCCTGCAACGACCTTCCATTAGTGATCTAGCCGCACTAGGTAATTGAATAACTGTGTCAACCGTAAAATTGTTTGATTAGTTAAAATCAAATGGATAATGGACTAACATTCATAGCGCAGATATTGAATAGATTACGTTCATAGAGCATGGATATAGTTTTATTAAAAATTACATGATTACCAATTAATGTACGAGTTTATAGATTATTATTCTATTGAGAATCTCATGTTTTAATCATACTGAATTTTTTTTAATGTATGTATCCAATTAGAAGGTTATTTTCGACAATAGAAACAATAACAGTTAGAAATTTTAACTAATATTATTAACGTTTTCATTTATAACTAGTCGAACCGTCTTCGTCCGTGTAGTATTAGTTAAATTAAGTATTGTTATGTGTAAAAAATTTGCGGCTTTAGCTATTTGTACCAACTTACCATTCTATCCCACAGGGACAGCGATTTTTTCATTTTTTCTGGATAAAAAGTACCTCATGTGTAGAACGGCCACCTTCTTAAGTATCCGTGTACCAAATTTCATTCAAAGCGGTGCAGCCTAGAACCTAGATGCATTACGTAAGATTTTATTATATGTTAAGTTTGATAAGTAAAAACTTTCGTACTATCTGCTTAATTATTTGTAATGTTTAAATATCTTAGTAGTTTGAAAATTCTTAACTTTACAAAAGTTTCAGCCAAAAGACATCCACAGCTAGAAAATTCTCTTCATTTCAAGCGAGATTTAAAGTTATTACAAAGTTCCAAGATACTAATATATTTTTTAGTTGTTGCAACTACAGTTGGTTTATATGTAGGTATTAATATTAACTATTATACATTATTTTATTCTATAATCCATTATTTTATTCTATAACCTAACTTATTCTATAATAGGTAGGTAATAGTTATAAATATTTAAGTAAAAAATGATCTAAATCAGCTCTCTGTAAAGTTGTTTACCGTCATTTAAAAGAACATTTCCATAAATTCCTATATCGTATAAAAAAGGTTACAAATTAAAATTCTTACGACTTTAAAACCCATTACTGCAAAATTAAAGACATTTTAGCGCCATTGATAGTCACTTATACCACCCACTTCTGTCAGTAATAACACAAAATCTCACATAAATTGTTTAGATTTATCTCATCAGAAAAGTAAATAATGATAATAATGTATATTTACGTTACGATTCAACTGTTTATTGTTACATCTTCTGTCTATATAAATTGTTACGATAAGCTAATGGATATAATAAATAAGAAGCTAATACTAAAATATTTATATGGAATGGAGAATTATTGTATGCACTTATATGAAGTAGTCGTTATTTGCTTCAATTGTTTGAAAATGGGACATTTGTAATTTGTACGCATACCATGATTGACATTTTAACAACTTAATAATAGGTAAAAACAAAACATAACTCGTCCTGGTCTTCTTTTCTTGCCCGCAAAGGCGTGGGGGAATACGTTCGAGGTTACACCTCTTTCGTGTTTACATAAACACCCAAGGACCAATAATGTATCGATACATTACAATGTATCGATCCTTGGGTGTTTATGTGAATTAAATTCTCATAATGTGTTGTCGAGTCCGGTTATTAGGCCGACAATACTTCACGCGGCCCCGAGCGATCGAACCCCGGCGGGTGAGACTCGCAGTTCCCTGGGAGAGGCTCAGCGATAGCGATCAGGGATCGAAGCTGCGGCTTACATCATCGGCTTGGCATAGTTGTTGTCAATCAGGTGGTTGACTCTCTAAGGAAATCCCTAGGGAGCTGTTGTCTATCCGGTGGGCGAGCATGGTGCGGCGCAATGTTCTGGAGGTGGACGGCGTTCTGTTCGCCTCCATCCTGAGGTCGCGACGGATCGTGGTGTTCCTAACGAACTGCGGAGCATCCGTGACCGTGCGCAGCGTCTTGAACTGCTCCAGTAGCTTCCATGAAGAGGTGCTTATTAGGCTGAACCATGCCGGGGCAGAGTAGGTGAGATGCGGCCTCACGTAGGTTTTATATAGACCGAACTTCGTTGTGAGGGGCAGTTTCGATTTGTGGATAGGGCGAAGTTTTGCTAAGGTGACACTGGTTCTGTTCCTGTCTTCGCTTGGTGCTTAAATTTTAAGAGGCGGTCAATTTGAATCCCGAGGTATGTAACTCTCGGAGTTGGTGGCAGTGTGTTGTGGCTGCCCACGCTGATTGCCTGAATCTTGGCGATATTAACTGCCAACTTCCACTCAGTCAACCAGCGCGGAAGTTCGTCCAACAATCTCTGTATCTTCATAACTACGAAGCTGGGGTTCAGTGACGATGTGACATACGCCACATCATCAGCGTACAAGTATAAAGTTACGCTGTCTGTGGATTAGAGACATACATCTGCCTTGTGGTACTCCGACTTCCATGGTCAAGTCTGGGTGACGATGTCCTCCATCCCTGCGTGGAAACGTCATTCCTCGAGCAACGACCGTACAACCCTGATGACTTTCTTCGGTGTTTGCGTCTGAGTCAATTTATACAGAAGCTCATCGTGCCATACGCGATCAAACGCCTTCTCCATGTCGAGCATGGCAGCTACGGTTATCTGGTGGAGCATTCTCACTAGCTGCAGTGTTTTGGAATGCTCCGACCTGAAGTCATACCGCTCGGGTATCGGTGTGGTGTGCGGAACGATGTGTTTCAAGACCAATTTTTCGAACACTTTGGAGATCGTCGGCAGCAGTGCGATACAAGACATAAGTTAGGCTTTAGTAGAGGCTTTTTAAACCATTTAATGTAAGTTATGATGGCCCAAGCAAGGATTCTTATTATTCTTGTAATGCGCTAAAATTATTTTTATCTACTCCCATGTTTTAAATCCTCATCAACACCCCATGTCCATATTACGATTATATCATCGAAGCGGATGATATAGTGTTGTACTAAATTTCATAATAACAGATTTTTGATTTTTTTCCGATTCCTTCTGCGCAAAGGGTTTACTCAACAGACAGCCATAATCTTACTGCTCGATGCTCAGTATATACTCAGTAATAGATGATATTAGGTTACTAGGAGTGTTTTAATGTTAGCAGTAAACTAGCTGTTTCAGAATCTTTTATAGAGGACTTAATTATGGGTGTAGATAAAGTCTTGTTTGCAACTATTGATAATTAGGTATTAAATCACTCATGTGATACTATTAACACCCACATTCGTGTTTTAATACCCCTTATACAACAGTTGCATTAATCAGTCTTATCACACTATACCTTTTATTATTTAGGTTCTACGATTTGTCATTTACGTATAAACAAGTTATCGGATATAATAAGCTTTATATTATTGGGTAACGGAAAGTAATAATTCTAGTTGTTGATTTTCATTGATTACTTAACGGCCCCTCTAATATATTATCGAATAATTTATTGCTTTCAAAACCATTTCGATTCAATTAAAAATGAGATACATCGAAATTTCGAAATTTTCTATTATTCTTGGAAAGTTAGATGTTTATTCGCAAAGTTAGGACCTATGATATTCCCAAGGAGTATTTGTTCATGTTTCTGTGTAATCCTCAAGTATTTCTCGAGTTCATTAATAAGTTTGACTGATTATGTCAGAATAAAGTTTAGTCCAAGAGTCCACTCCATAAAAGTATTATATAAATTATTGACTTTTAGATCTGCTTAACCTTTATTCTCCCAAAGCCTTTCTTTTTTATTATATTTATTTTACAAGATATTTCGCGAGAATTAATTATATTTATATGTTAGAGAATTATTTATAATGGTGGTAACTTAATATATTGGAATCGCAAATGTTTTCGCGTACACTCATTGGTAAATAGATAAACTAATAATGATTACTTATCTAAGTAATAATATTTTACCTACTTTATAAAGTCTATGTTCAATGCTGATTACTTAAAAATTCTGCTTTTTCACTGAAATAATCTACGTCTGAACTAGAGATTAGAAAGCTGATTGACCTATGGTAAGCCGATTTGCTCACTTTGTTTATGGCAATCCCTCTTACGTGATGTTACTGGATTCTGGATAAATATAATATTGTTCGTATTTCTATTATTTTAAATAAAGGGCAAAAATACTAAATAATCTAGTAAATTACATATATATAAACTGTGTAAAAAAACTAGTAAAATTGTGTAAATGCTATAAGCCGTAAATCTAAATTACCTCACCCTTTTATATCCAAGTTCGTAAAGACGATATTAATTTTTCCCTTTACTTATTGTAACTATATCGAGCGAACTCTATAAAATATATACATAGAATACATAAAAATATAAATAAATAACGTAAGAGGAAGACGGTAGGTCGATAACGGTTAATAAATCATTTATAAAATATTTAATTAGGCATGTGATCATCTAGTTAGGACCCTTAATACGTTGTGTAAATAATAACCATCAAAGTTCTTTTAGAGTATCAGAGGCATGAGTTCAATAGGTTATCGAAGAAGATAAATTAAACTAAATAAAGATCGATTTGCATTTTATTAAATTAATGTAATAACGATGCTGTGATGACGCATAGATGTATAATAATTTTATAAATAATGACATCAGAAGGATGTTAGCGATAAAGAAGATAGCTGAAGGAGTCTCACCCTTCCTCTTATAATATTTAAATATAAAAGAGAAAAGGGGTCGGCAGCCCCACACCCGCCACCGACAATGGGTTCCAACCAAATCGTGATCCCTCCAGGATAGAAGGTGGGAGCTATTTATAGTGCGCCTACACTTTTGATGCTACATTAGCAAGGACCGAAGTCCGGGTAATACAGTCAAGACTGCAGTGTTGAAAGCCGAAGCCTTAGTAAATCAGCCGAAGCTGTAATAATAAAAAGGCGTGAGCCTTGTGATGGAAGTAAATCCATTAAAACAGCAAAGCTGCAAGGTGTCCGAAGACAAAGGGACAAGCCCTGGTTATAAATAAAGTGATAAATAAATCACTGGTTCAAACATCAGTTCGTAAGAACTCACAGCACTTAGGCGGCTGATTGCAAGGAATGCACATATTCATATTCACATAAATGTGTTATCGTTGCCACCGGAGTGGATATCGTTGCAGCCGTAGCTGATAATCGTTGCAGCCGGAGCTGATAAAATGTTGCCACCGAAGTGGATATTGTTGCAGCCGGAGCTGATAAGTAAAAACCACCGTAGTGGATAAGTCGTTGCAGCCGTAGCTGATAATCGTTGCAGCCGGAGCTGATAATCGTTGCAGCCGGAGCTGATATAAATATGTATTATGGTCCACCTTAGTGGAATGTGAAATATGAGATATGTACAACTCGCTTACAAAAAGCAACACTCCCATCGAGCATATGAGTCAAACAAAGAGACGTAATACGCCAATTCATTATTTTACGTGGCAAGCCACGGAAGTAAAGAGACAAAGTAGGCCACACTGTCCTATATGCTAGTAAACATCCCATAAGGATAATTCACCAGACGCCCTAGCACTATGACATGCTACAATGTCTATTTAAAAGCACTAAGCTAAGGGGCAGTCCTGACAAGGACTATTGATGCCACTCACAATGTCCATAAACAAAGTCCACGGACAATGCTCGTGGTTGTACCCAGCATCGCTAGAACGTACCACTTCGGCTTACAGCCTCCGCACCGCTCAGCAACTGGATACGATGGTGTGATAGACACAACGATATCAACTGAGACGCCAGGACGTTGAAGTATCAAATCACAGTGAGAGTCACAAACAACATCGTCTGAGCCATGAGAGACCTCGGAGTATCAAATCACAGAGTGATAGACACAGCGATATCAAACTGGACATCAGGACGTTGAAGTAACAAATCACAGTAATAGACACAAACAACATCGTCTGGGTCATCAGAGACCTCGGAGTATCAAATCACAGAGTGATAGACACAGCGATATCAACTAGGACATCAGGACGTTGAAGTATCAAATCATAGAGTGATAGACACAAACAACATCGTCTGAGTCACCAGAGACCTCGGAGTATCAAATCACAAAATATTCAAGATAACTTGTCATGGTGGTAGTCTGCCAGTAGCTGATGTAGCCACAAAGCCTACTAACCAGTCCACAGCGCATCGTCAAGAATAAAGCATATCCGGCACCGTACACAAGAATTCTCAAATTAGAACTTAATCACACTAAGAGGCATCTCGCGTCCGTACCACCAAGATACGCAAGGCTCCAGCAACAGACAGATGGACTTCTCAAAGACAATCAAATTCATCTAAGAGTCACCTTCCGCCAAAGCTCGTTCGAAATATGGCGGTCCTGCAAGACTATTCTCGCAGAACACTTTTGTAAGGAGGCTGATCTAAACACATGCATCACCATAACATCGTAACTACATAAGATATTATTATTAAAACATATTTATATTCATTATTTAAGAGGTTCATTATTATTACATATTTTATACATGTTTTATATTGTTATAATTCTTTAGATGGTCACCCACAAACCATCTATGATAAATACTTTTTATGACCTCTTATTATATCGGTATCATATGTAGTACATGAATGTGAGATGCTGTGCCGACGATCTCACTATATATGCTGGGCGATCGGTCTGACTATCGGCAGTTCCATACATTGCGATACTTTCCCCATACTAGCTAATACACGAACCGTCTTCATAATACACGAACCGTTTGCATTATTTTTAATATATCTGTTATTGAAAATTATGATCAATTATTATTTCTAATGTATTAAATGACGTTTTAAATATAAAATAAATT
This sequence comes from Limenitis camilla, assembly GCA_905147385.1. Taxonomy (NCBI): domain Eukaryota; kingdom Metazoa; phylum Arthropoda; class Insecta; order Lepidoptera; family Nymphalidae; genus Limenitis; species Limenitis camilla. The sequence goes on along the minus strand of LR990230.1, from coordinate 9,200,843 downwards.
ACTTTTTATGTTTATTTGTACATATTATGTTATAATATTTATTAATTACTATTTTATTACCTCTTTATATTATTTATTATTATTGTTATCTTAAATGTTGAATTTACTTTATGTAAAGTTTATAACCGTCACATTATGCTAGTTCTTTTCATGGAAAGACTTATTATTTTAAGTCAAAAGGAAATAGTCAGGAAGTAATCTATATTATTTCGTATCTGAATTATGTAATAATAATTAAAAATTTTTCAAAATACTAAAACTAAATTATTACTGGTTCCATTAAAACAGAATGGTAACCTTAAGGTTTGATATAGGTAGTGATAGATAAATACATTTCTATTTCTGTATGACAGATAAATTCATTAGTGAGAATGTAGAAAGGATGAAAGAAAGCCATTGAATCGTTCAGGAAGAGCTTTCGGAAAGTCTTTGTTATGACGAAAGAAATTTTATAATCATATAAGTAGTTTAACTCCATCGGTAAAAGACGTTTCTATATTTTTGAAATCTATTTTAATAAATCTTCCTGCACAGAGATCCATTTGTTTACTGAGTATTGTAGCTGACAATAGGTGTACTTAGATTAACAGTAGTGCTCAAGAATAAAGCTAAAACACAGAAAAGGAGTTGTTATTAAGTTTTAAGAAGTTTTTCACCTTGTTAATGTTGATAAATATTTATATACGACTTTTTAATTTTAACCTTCCATCTTAGGTTTATTTAATTATAATGGTTCATTTCGCTTGATCGATTATACTATATGACACTCTGTCATTAACTATTGGATTAATTTTTAGCTTCGCCAAAATTCGTGGAAACTCTGACCCGGAAATAATATAGAATTACTTAATAATATTTCTGCGAATATACCACCACGAGACTGTAAAAACTTAATTAGGGCGTAACAAAACTATGAAGGTTTACTGGGTTATTTTATTAGTTTTAAAATATGACACTTATACCTATTGTACACAAACGTATCACTATTCAAACAGAAGTATGTGGTTAGGATGCTTTAGTGCACGGATTAAGAAATTATACTTGTTGTCCGATCGTATGATAGGGCTTAATATAGTATCTGACATGCTTAGAAATTATTATTTTTTATAAACTGTATCATTTATTTTATCATAAGAATAACAAGGTGTTGTTAAAGGTATTTTAAGCCAAACAAAATCTTTTTAGAGTGAGTCCATTGTTTTATTCTTTAATAATGTTTTAGCCATAAAAAACAAAGAAGAATGAATAAGAGGAGAACCCATATAAAATACTATAAATTGGTCGTATTATTCATTTGTTCTATTTACGGAATAAAAGTAATTAGTCAGTTATATTTCGTTTGAAATATTAGATACGGACCGCCCGCCCTTGCTTAGTTTCGGTTATTTAAAGAAAAATTATAATACATATCCTTATATTGGCACTCGATAATAAAAAGCGTTTTAATATTCAGCTTTATGTATTATTAATTATGAGAGATAGACATGTCTAGAGAGAGAGAAACAAGAGAAAAAATGTTGAGAGAGGTAGGCACAAAATGTATGGCAACACTATATGAACTATTTCATTTGGAAATAGTGTAGCTTTCCAACAGCGAAACAATTTTAAAAATCGGATTAGATTTTAGTACAAACAAAATAGCTTATAAATTACAAAAAAATATGGCAACACTACATTATCCACGTCATGCGACAATGTCAGTAAAGTAGTTTTTTAAAATTGTATTTTTAAACCAAAAAAAAAAATTATTCTTGCAAAAGGAGACGGAGACACCGTAGCTTTTTTAATTAATTATTTATGGTAACACCACTATGTTACCCGGAAAGGATGTAGCTTTCTATCGGTGAACGAATTATTAAAATCGGTTCAGTAGTTAAAGAGCCTATTCGTAAAATCTTTGCTCTTTATGTAATAGTGTGGACAACGTGAACTGTAACTACTGTCATCTAGTAGGACTTTTACTAGGGGACAGTAGTTACAGTTCGTCGTTTCCAAGGCAATCATACGATTTTATTTAAATGATTGCTTAATTAATAGTACTAAAATAATACTATTGTAGTTTACAAGTTTGATTATTGTTCAAATTTAAGTATGCGTGAATATGTAATATAGTGACAGTATAGCCAAAGCGTCCTTGGAGTTGTTCTCTCAAGTCCCTCAGCTAATCGAAACTAAACATTGACTAGTTTTCTGAAGCTCTCGCGTGACTGGTCGACTACTTCGTCAATGATTCAGTTTGGCTATTTGGCTATTCAGCGAGAGAATACTGCCAGTCTGCTAGGCATTTTGCCAAGAAAAAGTTTAGTCTTCAAATATCAAAGTTAGTGTTAGTTATAGGCCTTCTTAGTAAAACAGAAATATGCTATGTTCATAAGGTTAGATTAGGTTACGTGTGGTCAATTATTGGCGGGGACCTCTCGTTGTCGAGCATGGTTGGTGAAATCGCTTATCACTTTATCTTATTATCGCTGGCGAGTCCCACATAACCATTCGATCTCCCCAAAAGTTCGGGTGGTATGCGTAAATGCATTCCCCTGCGACACAAAAAAAATTGGTAGAGTCTGATGCGTTGGTTCATTTTATTACGGTGCACGTCCCACCAGCTAGTTTTGTGACTCAATGAATTGATTTGATGAACACCACTATTCGAATAAATATATCGGGGTGTTTATCACTATACGATACTGCACAATTAATTTTAGAAATTATGAGTATTAAAATTATAATCATAATTTCTAAAATTAATTGTGCATTGTATAAATTTTAGGTAAAAATGTAGGAAAAGAGGGATACCTGTTTCTTTCGGGTAATTTTGAGCAGTTTAAATATGGCGGGTGTGACATTAGGGGATCTGTTCCCCGCCTACTTTGCGACCACCAACATGCGAATCCGACCACCAAACATCTATGACGCGTGGACCAGAAGTACCCACTCCAGCTTTCATCCTATTAATAAAGTGTACTTTGTGCTCTAGCTCAGGGTCCGTTGAATCCGCAGCATTTTCCTCTTCACTCCCCCTCCCCACTCTATGCTATATATAAACTATAATGTAACGTGTCAGCCAAACAAGAGGGTATCTCTTGTATTGCCAATGTCCATGGGCGACAGTAGCCACTATTCTATCACTAACAGGTGGACCGTCTGCTCGTTTGCGGCTTATTATTAAAAAAGGTCGATGTCTTGATCATGGTTGGAGAAAACGTTTTTGGGTGAATATTTCGCTTATTTTTATTACACAATAATAATTGTGATTAATTTAAAAGTACACGTTAAAAGTATCGAAAAATTATAAAATCAAGTTGGAAACATTTAATAATAATATTGATTCAGTAACTTCAAAGTATCTGGGGATACTTGGCACGTTTTTGTATGGAAGAATTGATCCCTACCTAAAATAATCTAAAATGGAAAACAAATTTTGAAAAAACTACCCAACCTAATAGTAAAAACATTTTCAAAACAGGACTTTAACTTAATATAATCCTTTATATTTTTAAATCGTTACGAAGATTTGATATTGAATAAACACTTTTTCTGCTTAACAAGACTGGCTTATCTGTTTATCAATAATTTGAGGAAAAGCAATTCAGATATAACTCAGTTTAATGTAGCAGAAAAGATTTAAGGCAGATATATAATAAATAGAGATAAAGGATTTTTAGTGTAATTGTTGAATTTTTCCCTCCAGATCAAGCCTCCCATATGGGACTCATGATAATATTTCGGACCTTACAATTTTGAATTGTCTTCAACTTTTCCGTTTCGTGGGACGGAACAATAAAAAGTTAGAAGTATTCAATCGTATATTCCAATGCTGAAAATATATTTGTAATACAGTAACATTTTCTCCATATTTGTGTGTTTTAGTAAAAATATGATTAACTTAATTTAATATCAATCTTATTTTATAACAATATTGGTTTTTTACAGTCGTTCCGGAGACCGTAATAAGCTCCCCACGTCCCCTTGGTCAACAGTCGCCTTTACCGGGCATCGAGGAGGAAGACGATTCCGACTGGCCCCTAGAGGACGCTACAGACGCGACTCTGACCCCTTCCTATAGAAGTACTAGGAGTAGTACAGATACCGCGTACACTTCGTCAAGAAGTTCGGGAAAGAAGCGTAGTTTCGGTAGTCCGTCGTCGATAAAGATATGCGTATCGGCCACGGCGAGAAAATCTAATAAAGCGCGTAAACGTGGCTCAGGCGTCGTCGGCGCGTCGCCTGCCGGGCCAGGGGACGAGGCGGCCGCGTCCGCACACGGCAGGATGCAGGCGGAACAGGGGAGCATTGGCGAGCTGCAGAAGTATCATGGGAGATACCTCAAGAGCCGACGACACACTCTTGCTAATGTCCGGTGAGTAACACTCAATCTGACAATTGCCACCACAATTAATTTTTTTTTATATTAATTGTTATGTCAAGGATATTGTGACCTAGTATATAAGTATTTCAATTAAAATACATTTAAGCTGTATTGTGATAATAAAAGTAATATTGGGCACTATATTGTGCAATATGTATAGCTAATTAAAGGGTTAAATATGGGTTATATTGTGATAGTCGTATATGATATAATATAAAATTTATTTAGCTGGCCATTACTTTATGATTACTCTGGAACAAAAAAGGAGCCACAAAGCGGGAAAATAGGAAAGGTTTTAAAAACGTATTTTTTAGCCGCAGGTAGATTCAAAGCTCGTAAAAGTTGATGAGTTATAAAACGAGGATGCTTAATTATGTCGGCTTATATTTATAGACAGTGATTACGATTGAAATAATATTTTTTATTAGTATAAAATGGATAATCCATTACTCACTATTGAAATATTATTTCAAAATGATTAGATATGTTAATATTAAGTATTTCGATTATTAATAAATAATTTAAAACATCTACTACGAGATTTAGTACTGATAGCATTATTTTAAGCCACACTTTAGGACACTAGGAGTTCACTAGAAACACAGCATTCTTCTCTTTACTCCATCTCAACACTCTATGCTTAAGGCGGCAACGCATCGGCAGTACAAGACAACTCTTTAATTGTTGACTAGACTAACTCTTTATAAAATGTTTACGTAAATTAAAATGTCGTTTAAGGCGCTTCAGGTGTATATTTCTTCGAAATAAACATTCAAATAAAATAAATAAATAACAATAACGCGAAGCTTAGGTGCGTATTTTACAAAAGCCGAGTCGTTTGTGTTGGTTTGAGACACCTGCTTTGTATTCCATTGAAGATATCAAATGGAAGCGATTCATAAAATGTAATTGAACTGCCAAGATAAAGTACGGTCCATTAAAATATCCGCAGAATTATTATTGTAACGACGTCTAGCTTTATGTTTAGATTTTTAATATGTTTCTATCTTTTGCTATAAGTTCTTATCTCACTGTGGCTGTAGTGGTTGTGTGTTGTGGTGTGGTTTTGATTATTTTAATTTTAACTATATATTGGAATTTAGTGAAAATAGAATTGTAAAATGTAAATTATTACCATCTATATATTACATATCGGTTATATTAGTACCAAGATCATGTAAAAGAACAAAAAAATACCAAGTATTATTGCATAAATAGTATATTTCTTTTAAAAAGTTACTAAAAATACCAGAAATGATAAACAGTCTCGTAAATTCACCTGCGACATCTACGCTCTTGAAATCTATTTTTAGTAAGGCGATCGCAATGTGATGAAAGAATGATACCCAACTCTGATACTTTATATAAATTGACCCTGAATTTATATTAATATGTTAAAAATTCTGAAAATAAGTCGGATAGACTTCACTCTTATACAAGTAGACCGTGTCGTTTTTGTACACTAGCCCTTGCTTCGCTGAGGTGTATTTAAATCGTTCATCACTTACTAGCACCCTGTTGAATTTCTATTCTATAATGCGTAGTAATTTGTCTCACTGACTGTAATTTGTCTCACTTACTTTTTTATACTAACCTTGTCCTGATAACAACTAACACTACAAAAAAATAATTATCCTATTTTGTGCCGTCGTTCTGAAGTAATGCGCTTACATACATAGAGGCGATCCTGTATACTATATTTTTTTCAACTCTAAAAGGTCAACAATAATTTTGAATTTATGCGAGTTGTACTCTGAGTTGATGGTTCCGTATCCACCAAGAACACATTTTATTTTTGTTTTCAATTATTTTCAAAGAAAAAAAATTACACTTAATTTTTTGGGATTATTTTTACAGAAATATATGCTTAACACATATTTTGATAATATAAAAATTAATCCCCATTTCCCTTGGTTACAGCATCACGCATGAAAGACTGGACTGATTTCGAGAAAGTTGCGCGGATAATTAAATAATTAAAAAAAACTTATCAATTATATTAACTTTTCTAATGTAACGTATATGGTGTTAGACATAGCTGTCACTCATTTGACCAATATTCATTGTTAAGACAGGACAACCGTTGTCGGGTCAACTAGTATTAAATATAAATAACAGCTTTGGATGCAAATACAATTTTTAATATTGTCTGTTTCAATTTAGGTTCGCTATCTTCTTGAAGCTTTCTAACTAAACTTAACTAGCTTTCACCCTCTGATAAGAATTTAATATTGTCTGTTTTAATTTAATTATCAGAATAACTTGATTTAAATCGACTATCCAAAAAGGATTGAAAAGCGTTTTGTTGAAATGAACCAATTTAACTTTCTAAATCTTTAATTATATAGATATAAACTTCAAATGTATTCGTAATTAGCCGACCCTTGCGATTTCGTGTCCGTGATCATCCGCTCTTATTGTTCTTAGCGTGATGATATATAACCTTCCTTCGATATATAACCTTGCCTTCCTAGATAAATGGGCTCTCTAACACTGAAAGAATTTTTCAAATCGAACTAGTAGTTTCTGAGATTAGCGAGTTCAAACAAAATTTTACAGTATTAATACTCTGTTATGAGGCCAAGGATAGTTTAAAGAGAAAATAGAATTTATTTGAATAACCTTGTATTTTATTTCAATGTTTTATAAACTTTATTTTATTAACTATAATGCATGCCTTTTTCCAGTCCGAGCGCACAACTAGTTGATATATGAAGTTTGAATTATAATATTTTTTCAAAAGAACCCGCTGTAAAAAGCTTTTTTCTTATTACTTAGGGTTGCGTACTTTAAATGGAAAAAAGGAACCCTTGAAGGATCACAACGTTGTCCCAACACAAATTATTAGGGTTTTTAAAAATTGTGACGAATTTACTTATTAGAACTAAATGAATACTAAATTAATACATTTAAAATAATATCTTTCAACATTACTTTCTTCATATACTTATTATATTTTTCACGTCCAAACAGTTTTACTAGTGTTTGTGCTTAGTCTAACTAGAGACGTGACCTCGCATTCAATTTGAGAGTTTTCATTAAACTCATAAGACAGTTACATGAAGAGGTATTGATTACTTATTAACTACATTAAAATTAGCCAAACCAACTTCACCAGAACCCTTGCAAATTAATCTATATTTGTAAATTAAAACATTAATACCAACATAAAATTGAAACGATCACATATAAATTCGATTTATCCAATGCCCGATATAAAAAATCCTACAACAATGAAAAGGTTTTGTACAAAATACTAGATATATGTATACTGATGCCTATACAGGGAAGTTCAGACGGCGATCAGTTGATCAATGATTTATTTTTCATTATTCTGGAAGTTATCCACCATTAAAATTGCGATCCCAACAAAAAGATAATGTACAAAATGATAGTGTCCTAATATATAATACAACTTTTATATAGTCATTTTGTACTTGTTGCGAACGATATTTTTTCTACTACCTGAAATACTACTTCAAAATCATTTTCAGTAAAGTTCGCTATCTTCTTGAACCTTTTTAATTAGCTTTCACCCTCTGATAAGATATTTTTCTTGTATTTGGTACGAAATCTATTGTTTTATACCATTATTAGATGGTCAATAGAGACAATACACTCTGGGTATGAAGTACGTAATAGCGTGTGGATTGTTGAAAATTTATTTAATTGTGTAGACAAAGATATTTAACAATATTGTGCATTATTAAATATAGTAGGTATGACTTTTTTTCAAAGTTTAGCAGATTTTTTCTACTTAATAATCATACAAAAATAATGTTTGTGAATCTGATAATTTTGTAAAGATATAGGTATAGATAGTTAGCGTTTAGATGTCATAAAATGTATTTTTGGTTGACTTTCCCTTACCTTGTACCATTGTCGCTAAAAAAATCACACTATTATACAGAATATCGTATGGACCAGAAGCTACGTATACCTTTTCCTACACCCACACGTGCAAGTATAGATTTACTGTAATACACGGTATCTTAGGCGGCGTTTAGGGGTTCCGTACAAATGTGGGCATGTAATCCATTCACAATATACCTGCGATGATTAATCGACGACGGCTCAGATGATTGATTTAGAAAGATCTTCCGATTGAAAGGTATATTGCAGGCATATGGAGCTTTTCATAATAATAAACATTGATGTAGTTTATTATTATTAGATAGTCACAAAACATGGGAAATTATTATTCATTTTAAAGTTTTTTGTTATTAATAATAGTAGGTACTATTATAAGTGATGTAGAAAATAGTGACTACGACTACTTTTTACAAATTAGTCTTTTTTGTTTTCTTTGAATTAGTACTGGCGTCAACGAGCTTTCCTCAGCGCATTGTTAGTTTCTTACATGCGATGAAAATAAAATTTGTTTTTTTTATAGTTTATTATCTCAAACTTTAAAAAGTTTATGTAATTCCTTCAATGCACCTTTTACTGATATTTCTTTATGACAAAAAATATAATTTTTAAAATCACATTAAATTTTGTTAATTTATACAATTAAATTTGTCAAAAAGAAAAATCTTTTAAAAATGTTTATACCTATACAATATTATTATTTTATAAAATTTTGTTATTTTTCAATTCATGTATTAGCATTACATTAGCATATTACAATTTATACTGTACTTTTATATTTTATCTTAATGTTAATTATATTATAACAGAGGTCCTGTTTAACTTTTTTGCCTGCAACTTCGTGAGCATTCATTTTGTATGATATTTGTATCCGGAAGCTTCAAAAATATGAATCTTATCAAATGAAAGTCGTTCAGTTTCTTCATTTATAAATATAATTAGATTGTAGACATGATAAGATATCGGAGAAATAATTATAAGGTTGTTTATTAATTTATTTGAATAGCGACACTGTAATGTCACAGAATAATAGAAGGTACAGTGTATCTGTGGTTGATCGTCAACGGTACAACAGTTTATGTTAGTCTGTGTCGTATATGTCAGTTCAGTCGATAGAAATCACGTATCTCGGCTGGCGAAGGTGCAAGACGTGCGTACTGACAGGCAAATACCGGCAACATGGCGGACACAGATAAACCCAAGAAATCGAATTCATGTGAATCTCCGAGATGTATATCTTAGATTCAGAATAATAAGGTAACGGTACGGTAAATTAATACAGTCGACAAGTGACAAGAATTTCTGTGACATCTCCGACAAGGGGCTACCCGTCGCATAGATCACAGAAGTTCTTAAGACAATATTATTGTCCATTCTAATTTTTTACTATTTTCATAATTCCTACTATAATAATTTTGTAACTGAGATATACTGAGTAATTATTGGAATTAAAGAAGTTATCAATGAACGGTCATTTATTAGTATCTATCTGACTTATTTAGTCTACACTGGCGAACCCGGCGAGGGCTGAAACACGGAGTAGAGAAAGTTTTATGGTAAATTCATCCTGATTCACAATTTGATGGTTTTACTTTGATAGATTATAATCTACTGAAAATTACAATCTTTACGTAAATTACAAATTTGTTATAATGGTCAATATATTAATATTGTCACGCAGCTCTTAAATCATTTCAAACTGCTGATAGTCTTCAAACGGCTGACTAACTCTTCACAAATTATAGCTAAGAACCATCTCGATTAAATTACCTTTCAAAGAGATAAAACTTCATCAGAATCGGTTTATTATCTTGGGCGCTACGACATCACAGACAGACGTAAAGATACACATAAAACTTATGTACACATGTACACCCTGTCATTTTAGCGTCAGGGATTAAAAAACACGGTGTAATTATAAATGTAATGTAAATTAGCGACACTTATCCTGTAATAAAAATAGCAGAAAAAGATTTCTGCATCAGTAGACCGTGGGATATTATCATGTTTATTGCTCTTAAATTTTTTGTACATTAAAGTCACTAATTAACTGTTGTAAGTAGATTAATCTGTTTCTTTGAAGAAGTACTTTATTTTTGGAAAGCAAAAATCTTACACACTTCGCAATGATACTCAATGTACTCTTGAACTATATATTGTAATGTTTATAATGTAGAGTAGGCCGCTTCAATAACGTATCGTTTATTTATCTGAATCTATATGTGTTTTAATGTTCGTAGTACTGAAATGCGTACCGCGAAAGATAGACGTTTGAAAAGTCAAGATGATTTTAGAAACAGATTGTTTTGAATAAATACGGATTTATGTTCACATCGTTAGATGTTTGGCTCGAACTGTAAACACACGTTCATAGCTACACCAAATAACGTTTGTTAGAACATTATATTCGACTATAAAAATATATTTATAAATAGCTAAATATTATACCATAAACCACCTAATAAAATGCGACAAAATTAGCAGAGCAAGCGCTGGAACGTTTATCTAGCATTTACCATAATAGCCAGACATTTACAAGGCTTAGAATTATTTTGTGTTCATGCTAGAATGTGTACTCGTAATAAATATGTATAGTATATTAAGAGCCCGCCAGCCGAGACGAGCCGATTGTTGAGGGGAGGGGGGAGCAAGATGATTATGGGATTTATTTCCTTTTGTTACGTTTCCTTGACATTTTTGTAAAACCAGCTGATTGTTTTTATTTCTGGATTGGTCCCATAGAAAAAGTAAGATGAGTGATTATATCCGAATTCTGATGATTTGGCTACTTTTTTTGGGGGAAGTAGCTGCCTCTGCCTGCCTCCTCGTAAGAGCTTAAGTCTGAAAGATGGATTGAAGAGCTTTTTCTAAAACTTTAGGTTAAATTCTGCTCAAAAGGCTTAAATATAAAAAAATTTTAATTGATATTTGTTGTTCTTGCTCTACCATATATACCCAACAACAATGTACAATTCCCTGACAGCGTAAAAAGAGCTTTTTATTAGAATTGCAGGGGACTACGGCTGATAGTTTATAAAAGTTCAACTTTCCGACCGCAATAAAATAAAGGTCTTCTATGTTTAGATACCATTAATATAAATTGAGTTACAAAAAACTCCTGGAAAATTGTTCTAATGTAATAATTACATTATATAATTTTTGTTAATAAACTTCTCATCTACACTATTACATAAAGAGGAACGATTTGATTGTTTGTATTTTTGTATATTTGTATGTTTGTTTGTTGCGAATAGACTCGAAAACTACTCAACCGATTTTGAAAATTCTGATTTTGTCCGGGTAACATAGGCTATGTGGTACTGCTATAAATATTCTAATTATAAAGATATGGCCATTTAAGTGCCATAACGTGGCAGTTTTGTACTGTGAAGGTTTTCTCTGGAGCTACGATCCGATTTTAAAAATTCTTTCACTGATATAAAAGTACACTATTCTTGAGTGACAGGTGAGTTAGTGTTGCCATATATGAACCTATATCTTTTAATTAAAAGAATATGGCTATGTTTTCATCATGGACTCTGTACATTCTGTCTCTTTTCATTTACTTTCTCATTATTATATCTCTCTCTCACATTTCTCTCTATCTCTTTCTCCTTTATCTTTCATTCTTTCATTTTTTTTTGCTCTGTCCTTCTCGCCCTTTTATTATCAGTCTCTTTTCTCTTTTTTTTTTAAATAATGAAAAGCCGAACTATTACAGAATGATAATTTAAGGACATAAATTTTACTATAGTTTCAAATACCCGGAGCGAAGCGAGGGCAGGCTATTTTCAAAAGGCAGGTTATTTTCAAAAGACCAGATCCGATAACATTCGTATGTTGAAATGCGCTTGTTAGTAAAGCGAACCAAATCGACCGAGAACGGACCAGTCATCATATTTATCCATCAATTGAAAACGTCGGACGAAACATTTGCTACGTATACATACTCATGCATATGTGTTGGAACGCCAATTTAATTGGCCTCCATCGATTTTCATTCACAAGATACGAAACGAAATACTGTAGTATAAGCTGAATAAGAGTTGTTGTTTTTGTGGTTATGGTCATTACGGGATTTCATTTCACTCGTTTTTACTGGTTATACTGGTTTTGCTCATGCAATTTTTAAAAAATCTGACGTATTTTATACTATTAATTTTAAATAAATTAAAAGTTTGTGGTGCCATATGAATGTTTACTAGCGCAAAATAGATGGTATAATTTTTGAAACACAGGACTTCCGGACTTCTGCGAACTTTGTATAATGTAATTAAAAGTATATTCTTGTAAGAGTTTTCTTAAGTATAATAGTTGGTCTTTGATAGCGACATAAGACGCAACACTTAATGAGGGTGAAACAACGCTAATGGCCGGTGTGGGTGTTCAAAACGACCAGCTCTTGCGGTAAGCACTGGCTAAATAAGATGTCTCTTAATAAAATCTATTTTTCATTGAGACTCATTAAGCAATATTAACAACATAGTAGACTTAGTTATTTTTCTCGAAAATAGAAGGAGTAGCCGTTGTACAAAGGTTTACGTTAGTATAGATGAGCTAATAGCAGTCTCTATGTATCCCTTCGAGACAGATTTACGAGGCACTAAACCACAACTGTACTATTTTAGCAGCTTTGTCGTTAAAATGTTAGTCAATAAAAATAATATGGCGTCACTCACCTATTTAGAAAGGCAAATAAATATTATCCGTTATGATTTTATTACATTTAATTTAGATTGTATATTATCAATCGAGACTACGTATTCATTCGTAACTAGTAATTCATATCTCAAAATATTGATCGATCCATTAGATGATTATTTAGATGTGACGTTTTAAGGACGTCTTTTGTGTTACAACAAAACTCACCGTCTACTGCATGACTTCGTTTTTTAACTAACCTTACCTTACACGTAAAAGGAATTCAGTTAGTTAATCTATACTAATATATAAGAAAAAAAGAAGAGCTAAAGAATTTGTTTGTTTGCTTGAATGCTACGTGTCTGACTTGAAAAATTCTTTCAGCGTTAGATAGCCCATTTATCGAAGAAAGCTATAAGCTATATAATATCATTACGCTACGACCAATAGGTGCAAAGCTACACGCGGACGAAGTCGCGCGAGTCGACTAGTCATTAATAAAAAAAGGTATTTAATATTTTTCATATGATTGCATTTCAGAAGATACATTTCAGAATTTAGATTTTTAGTCAGACTAGTTAGCTAAATATTCAATTATATATTAATTTTATGGATCTTTACAAAAGGTAAGTAGTTAATCTTAAATGCTAGGTTAGACCTAGTAAGATAGTCGGATATAATAATGGAAACCAATGAGGCTCTACGTTCTAGGCTCTAACATTTCGTGCAACCTCGAATCATGTTTCTTGAACCGATAATCAATACTTTATATTAATTTATTATGATAAGAACGATATGTGGTCATTATACGATCAATAACCGAGTCAATTAGATTGTTGTAATTATATATTTTTGGTTTAGTTAGAAATAAAGGGATATTTGTATTACAATAATCACTAGTAAATTGTTAAGCTGTGATAGCTCAGTGGTTAAGACATCGGTGTCTTACTCGGGAGGTCCGGGCGCACACCTCTGCCTTTTCTAAGTTATGTGTGTTTTAAGCTATTAAATATAACTTGCTTTAACGGTGAAGGAAAACATTGTAAGGAAACCTGCACTCCTGAAAGTCTCTAAAAGTTCTCAAAGGTGTGTGAAGTCGGCCAATACACACTAGGCTAGACAGTGGTGGACTATGGCCTAACCCCCTCCTCATTCTGAGGGAGATACCCGGCTCATTAGTGGACCATTAATGAGTTGTGATGATGATGATGAATATTATATTGTTTTACTTAGAAGCTACGAGTAAACCTTTTTTTGTCGCAAATTTGTGATTACCGTACATTTTGAGCGTGTACAAATATACATAAATGATTAAGATATATTCATTGTTTTTAAAAAAAACTAATTTTAGTCTCTTTAAATAAAAGCTTGTTTTATAGTTTTTTTACATCTTTACTTACTTCGAAACTGTATTGTTTTCCGTAGTCATTTTCGTAGTTCTTGATATAACCGACGTTATTTAGAACGATATATATTCCAAGGATATTATGTGATACAATAAATTTAAGTCGTTGTTGTATGAATAAGTAATTATAATGTTTATTTCGTTATAATGTTTAAGTCTTATAAAAATTACTTTATTACCAGTCAACAGCATATTATTTTCATTTATACAGATAAAATTATAAGTAACCATGAACGGAAAGCTATCGATTGAAAGAGTCACACGCACAGAAATCCTAAATATAGTGACACATTATTTTCTAGTCTATTTATTTGTAAAAATGTTACCACACTTTGAAGTTCACAGCGCTTGTTTGCGGAATTCGGTCAACGTTTAATCGGGGAATTAATTTGATTTTCGAAGGCTCAGCAATTATATAGCTCGGTCACAAATATTATTTAAAGCGCTTATTCACCCGATCATGGGGTGTTATAATTTTAAAGCGTTTGGGTAATTGTATCTATTTTAATTAAGTCCTTTTATAATCTTATTTTTAATATCGTGGGATTCTGACAGCTATAATTTTTGTAAATTTTACATTGAATAAATCTTTTTTTGTTAATTCTTATTTTTAAAAAAGTACATATTATATAATTAAAATTTAAAATATAATAGGTACACTCATAGCATTGGATTTTGGACTACTGGTGTGGCCCACTCCTGACACAAGCATTTTAGCTTACTAGAAGGGGTAAAGGGAATACTAGTAGTATGTGATCCATACTGCTAGTAATCTTTAAAAAAATAAGTAGGTATTAGTTAAACAATTATAAATTATATTCTATGTATAAAATATATCCACTTACTACCGGATAAAGAGTGAAGGAAAATTTGGGGCACTTAAAACAAAGTCCTGCACAGATTTCCAGAGACAATGCCGTAAAAGATAGAAAACAATATCTAATTTATGTTAGCAGTAGTGTAAATGCGGTGAAGAGATAATTAGAGACCATACAAGTCGTTATTTCAGTTAAATGTAAGGTGTGATTGACAGTGAAGATGTGTTTATGTATAGTTTTGTAAAACTGCAACCGGGTCACAAGCCTCCCAAGCAGTTCCAACTTGCAGCGTCTTTAGGTATATTAGGCAGTGTTTTTTATATTTATAATATTATTAGAATATCTTATGTAGTTTATAAAATTTTTATCATCTGTGATATTTATAAACGTCACTGAATTTTACTACACGCTTTTCATTGTCAGGACAAAATTGGATTTTAGGACAGCATTTTCCTCTATCAGGATGAGCATCTCTTAAAAGGCGAAGATCAATGATCGAACAATGCCTTTAGTTATAAATGCCACAGAAAAATAAAGATGTTACATATTTATGCTTCTAAAGAAAGAAACAGAAACACAAGGAAGATTATTCTTAAGTTTTATATAGATAAAAAATATGTAAACTGTTTGAACAATATCTTTATATTATAAGCTTTTGTATTCAACTAGACCTGTCATCTCTAAAATGATCATATTGTATAACATAAATAACCTGTCATTTACATTTCTATTATTTTATTCAGATATAGTAACAGAATTATGTTAAATAATTTATATTTGTTAGATTCCGTAGAAGTACTGATTACTATTTACCGTAAATCAATATAGAACCTGTTTACTTCATCAGCAAAAACCAAATATCAATATAGCTAGTGAATTAAAATAATACCCAAAAAAAATATAATATATAAAATGCATAATCTTAGCGTCACCTTCTGTTTTACATTACTGAGATTGCAATATCTATTTAAATAACATGTTGATATTTTTATAAATAATAAATTAGCCTAATACTAGTGGCCCCGCCCCGGCTTCGCACATTACATTTATCAAAAAACATTTAATTTTCAATACCAAATAAAATATTCAACAGTAAACACATTTTATTAGTATCCCGCAAGAACTGAATGTTTTTAGGATAAAAAGCGTATGTGTTAATCCAGGATATAAATAGTATCCGTGAGTCAAATTTCAATGAAATCCGTTCAGCCGTTTTTGCGTGATTCAGTAACTAATATTAAAATATCTAAACGTCCAACCATCCAACCATCCAAATATCCAAACACAAATTTTCACATTTATAATATTAGTAAGAAGTAAGATTCCAGGATTTATCTTTGTCATGAAATCAAGTGTAGGCCGTGTATTTCTCATAAATAGATTCTATTTAACATTATTTGCGTTTAACTGCACTAATTTTATAGTCTAACATCCGCTCCTCAACCCATGTATATTTATAATCTTCCAAAATATTTGATCAGTTTGCTTCCGAGCTATCAAAGAATAAATTATTATACTAAAAATATGCATTGCATTATTTTACACAAACTGGATTAATTAATTTACAAATAACAGTTTAAAATAATATAAAGAATATTATTAATATAAAAAATTGCGTGTGCCTTAATGTAACTTTAGAACCCATAGGTTCAAAATGTTCATTATGATGAGTAGGGCCAATATTTCATGTACAAACAACTTTGAGGATCAAACGTTAGTAAATTTTTGCTTAGAAAAGTCAAAAAGTGAACTTATTTTTATAGTCAATAAAACTTTTGTTTTTCAAGCGTTTGCAATACAGCCTATACTTACTTGGAATAAATAATAATTAAGGAATAGATAATATTACCTATTCCAGAGCTTTAGAAATTACATCGCCAAACTCTATTCAACAAATATTATACATTATGGTAAAGGAAAAATAGGAAACTAGTACATATAAAGCGTGGCGCTCCCGATCGCTCAAGCTAAAGTTGTCCCAACTCGTTCTTTCCTCATGACTTCTGTCAAGTATAATTTTGTCCGCGAATGAGGTGTTGCTAACAAATGTAGAGAGTAAAATATGAAACCTAATAGATTAGCTGCAGTTGACAAGCAATATAATAGAATTAATATTGTCTATAGTTAGTGCAAATATAATAAAATGATGTACAGTGTAACTTATATTGAGGATTGGATAAGTAACTAACTTTACTTTTGTTAGCATCATATACTGGTTTAATTTGAAAATACTCCACTGTCTCGACAATTTAAAAAATCTGTGTCGCTTTGAGCAGTAATTTTCATATCTGTCATAGTAAAGTATAAATGTAGTGAGCCCTGAGGATATCATGAGTCATTGATATGAGAGTCTGCGCCTGAGCCAAAAGTTCTAGGCACTGCTCGCTTTATTGTCATGATATGATAGGTACTTAGATAGTCAACTATAAGTGGAATAACTATCAAAATTAATTTGTGTCGAGCTGCGGTTTCCACTTAGTCATCTGTTCATTTTCATAATTACTTTGGTAGCTGTGAAAGCTTCGAATAGATGGAGCCGCTCATTGTCATATTTGTGTCGTCCATGAATTAGTGCTTATTATAAGCGTGGACTGTGGACTAACAGAGGCCGTGTTAAGCCATATTAGTGATATTGAAAATTAATATTGCAGAGTTATTTCATACGTACTTATTGCATGAATACATTAAACAAAGTTTTTGTTAATTTTGTTGTTAAATAGGCTTATTGATTAATTAATAGGTTCAGTTTTGTAGGAAAGTTATACAAACTTTGTCGATTTACAAAAAAAATGGGTCTTTCTATAATATTTAGCAATAGAATATACCATTCCTCGATGTTACTTAAGTTAATTTAATATAAAAATTATGAATAGGATAAGGCAGTGATTGCGATAAATCTAAATTTCTTTTAGTTTTATAGGTAGGACTTTGTACACGTATTACTTTGAAATAACATATTCCATCGTAATAGCAAGTTGTTAACTTTCTTATAAAAGAAGATAAATTTAAACGGGACAATATCTTTTGTTACGAGTATCTATCAATATTTTCGAAATAAAAATGATAAAGGTAGGTTTTGTAGACGACACGTAAAATAAATAAAATACATCTATTAAAACTTAAAAGAGTCTCTAAATCAGATTCTAATATACTAATTCCAAGAAGCGTTTATGTTGAAGAGGCAGAAAAGCAGAAAATTGCATTTCTTATATAGTCTTTGTTAATATCATAGAAAGTTTATTGAAGTACATAGAAACTGTATTATGCTACAATTCCCTGTCTAATGTTTCTGTCACATTTGAAAACAATGATTCTGTCATCGAGACTCCCCTGGAGACGGTCCCTTCTGTTTTAGGAATTTAACAGACATAAAACATTATAGATATAAAGTTTTAAATTGATTCAATAAGATTTATTGCACTCATCGTGCTAATAAAAATTGGCGTTATTTATATCCATATTTGTTAAGTGAAGTGATATGTAATTTAAAGATAACTCCTGAATAAAGAGTGGTTATATACAGGCCTGGATTCAGGTGGGATAGGGGAGAGGTCATTCAGAGTGGTTCTATTCACCTCGGGGACCAGCATTGATTATATATGAGTGGCTTAAAGTACCGAACAGGCGCATCAAAACCATTGTAAGTGGCTCAATAAGATGCACTCAGATGTTATGTACATATTTTTGAGAGAGGTGCACCACTATCAAGTATTTGGCCCTATTCGAAAACTTCGTAGATCCGGAGCCGTTAGGTGTCTTTAATAGGGCGTTTAATAAGATAACAATTTATAAATATTATAAATCGATAATACACTTTGTATCATGTTAACACGTAGTTAAAGACGCTTGTCGCAATTTTATTATGTTTGCTACAACAGGATAAGCTACATAAAGTAATAAAGTCAAGAATATGAAATCACCCTAACGCTTAAAACTATCATAAAATTTTGTTTACACTTATTTTATTACACCTGGGACGGAATCAATTTTATTTATATTGCTTCCAAATAAAAGGATTTCAGAACATGAAATAAGTATTGCAATGGTGCTCTGTAAATAACATTAACTGGTGAACTCAAACATTTTGCTTTATGTCATTGAACTGAATACGATCCGTTTCACCCTATCCATTTAAAAGCAGGTAAAATAAATAAATGATTTATCACGCTTATAGGATATTTAAGTTTATACGAAGTCAATATTGGAAATATTGTTTCTATGAAAGCTACGTCGCAAAGTTAGGAAACAAAATCTGGCAGCGTTTCGACAAATTATTATGACAGTCCGTAAAAACTGTTCACTAGTACCTATAGAAAAAGCGTTTTAAAATTTATGAGAACTTTTGTTCTTCCAAATGTTAGCAAATGTTGCCAATAATTCAATCAATAGTGATTTTTTTTCTCTCAGTGTAGGAATATTTATATATGAATGGAGTACACTGAAACTAGTAAAATATGTTTGATTCAATCGCCTTTGTTGGCTTCAATCAATATAATGGGGAACCCCTAAATGATAAGCTATTCTATCAATTAACCTCTAACCTTCGCTACGGCGCGATTGGATTCTAATTTAAATACGATTCATTAATGTTAATCGTTTTTAGAGCTTTTTATAACAGTTCTGATAAAGTTTATTGTTGTGCGAAGAACAATTATAAAAAATTAATAACTATTAAATTTAAAATTTAAATTACCCCCGAATGTAACTCTAATTTGATACAGTCAATAAGTATCGATACATACAAGAAAGGTATCGAGAAGTATCATTTCATCTCTACTCAGCTCTCAAGTTGGAAATGAGCTGATAGTCTTTAAACTGCAGACTAGATTATGACAAATTATAGCTAAGAACCATCTCAATTAAATTACCTTTCAAACAAATAAAATATCATCAGCATCGGTCAGACAGACATACAGATACACAGACGCACCGAAACACACGTTAAACTTTGTCTTTGTAACGTTCGGAGGTTAAAAGCCTGTACGACGTATTTGCCTAATAACAATATTGTATAGGTAATTGTTGTTGTGTCTTTAATAAAATAAGCTTGCTTTATATAATTTTAAAGATAAGTTCTGTTGAAGGGATGCTTTATTAGTTTGGTTCATAAAAAAATGTTTTTAATTTTTCATTTTGAATATTATCGTTTTAGTGTCTAAAGTAGTCTCTCTGGTTTGTCTCTCTAGTGTCTCTGGTTTGTATGTTATAGGCTTGGTATTCGAAATGAATTGATAAACGAGTAAACGTGGTTTTAGGTTAACACGGTACACGCTCAAAGGATGCGCAGAACCCTCAGTTATCACGAACGTTTCATGCCAATCCAGAGCGTTTCACATTCTTGAAACGTAGTTATGTCACATGCCCATAGGCTAAATGTTAACGTCCCGAAGTTTGTTATCAGAGATCCATTTGATTTCGACTCTTTATTCAAAATAAATCATTTTTAAATGAAAAATTATTGAATAAAGCTACATAAGAGTTTTATCAAATATTTCTTTTTACTCTGTTTGCCAGATCGAATTGTTTTTTTTATTACGATAAAATTATGCATCATTCTCGATACTTAACACACTTTTACTCTTTTCGTAATAGGTTTTTCTTGTATTATCACTATTATTGTACAATGTAAATTCAATATAGAAACACGTACTAAGTATAATATAGCATCAACAAGGGATCCTTTATTGTGTTATTGAGAGTCTCCATTACATTCGAATTAGTAACAATAAAAAAGTCAAGTAATTTCGCTAATTTGGGAAGGTTTTAGAACTAATTTAAGTTACATTTTATTGTTTATCCTGTTCGTCGTCGCTAGAGATTGTTGATGTGTATGACTAGATTTATTGTATATTTTTAGGTTTATGTACCAGTAATGCACGGTATGGAAGGTATTTATACGATTTATAATAACAATAGTAGTTGTTGTTCATTACATTTACTGGTTCTATAAATCTTCGTTTCGATTTGTTAATTTAGTAGAAATATAGAACTTACAACACATCTAAGTTTGAAATGTTTACAGATAATAGTGAAATTTCAAAAATGCGAACTAAACGTTTCTTGAACTGTCATGTCATTCTATGAATGAGAGAGGAATGATACCCATTACTGTACAGCAATACGTATACACATTCAATTTAGACGGTGCCGAGCAGTGTCTGGAGCTTGAGACACAAGAGCAGGTTTAGAGAGCTCTTTCATAATATATTAACTCTAACCTTCATAATACTTCACTCCTCCTAAGTACTTTATAAACGGTGTTACTAACAGTCCCTAATCTATTTATTTGAAAACCAAAGGTATTTTCAAAATTATACGAGCGGCCTGCGCTCGCTTCGCTCCGGGTATTTTTTAAAGCAATATTATAATTGAAGTTCTTAAATTGTCAGTTGTAACTGTGTATACTTCATTATTTGAAAAAAAAAGAGTGAGAGTGAAAAAAAGTTATAAAAAGAAAAAAAAGCGACAGATAATAAAAGAACAGAAAAGAGACCGATCATTCAGAACAGATAAAGATAAAAGTTAAAGAGAGAAAAAAGAGAGAGAATGATAGTATGTAAGAGAAAGAGAGACAGAAATACTATAGCCTTCCTCAGTGAAAGAATTTTAAAAATTGGACTAGAAACAACAAAATGGCCATATTCTATTAATTAAAAAATGTATATGGCAACACTAAATCACCTTTATCACTAACGAATAGTGTAGTTTTCTTTATCAGTGAACGAATTTTTAAAATTGGAATAGTAACAACAAAATGGCCATATTCTATTAATTAAAAAAATGTATATGGCAACACTAAATCACCTTTGTCACTAACGAATAGTGTAGTTTTCTATCAGTGAAAAAAAAATTTTAAATCGGATCTGTAGTTCTTGAGAAACTCTTCAATTTACAAAATGGCTACGTTATGGCACTTAAATGGCCATATCTTTTTAATTAGAATATTTATGGCAACACCACATAGTCTATGTTAGCCGAAAAGTATCTAGCTTTCTATCGGTGAAAGAATTTTCAAAATCGGTTTAGCTGTTTTCGAGCCTATTCGCAACAAACAAACACATAAACAATCAAATCTTTCCTCTTTATATAATAGTGTAGATATAGATGTAGACAACAATCATTAATTAAGCAGTACATGATGTGCTTGTAAATGTCTGAATAACAACAGCATTGAACAATGCGCTCAATAAATGTACTCGTCAATTTAATAAGAAGCAGTGAAAATGTTCTGTAATGATTCAGATGCTTGTATAAAATTACCGCCCTCGCTATTATAAGTCTGCCAAATGTTTGCATTTATTTTACGTAGGTATTGTTTTTCTTAAATAAATTTACCTACATAAATAAAGTTGACATTTGACTTTAGACCTTGAGTGTATTTTAAAATGGCTGCTGGAATACTTTATTACCATAATCGATTAAGTTATTATTGTCATAGAATGAGAGAGGAATGATACCCATTACTGTACAGCAATACGTATACACATGCATAAATGCCGAAGCGCTTGAAAAAATTGTAAAAAATGTTGTTTTGGTATATGTACCGTGTATCCATATGCACTTAGTAAAAATCGATTATTTTAATATAACAAACAGACACTCCATTTTTATTTATTTGTATGGATGTTATATTGTTATTTTTATACTTATCAACGAGATGGCCTGTCTTCGCTTCGCGATATAGATACCTCTGTATTAGGCTACAGGTAAAAGTTTTATCAAATTTCTCATCTTTGGAACCTTCCTTGGACTTTTACAAATATTTCAAAACATTATTTTCCAACATTATTGAAATCGATCCAGCCGTTCTCGAGTTTAAGCGAGACTAACAAACGTCAATGTATTTTTATTTATACGGAACTTAAAACTTGACAAAAGTTTTGTACAAATTAGAAGCTAAATAAAAATTAATTACATAAGTAAGCCGTTTATATGTAACAAATCGGAGTTCATAAATGATTTGGAAAATCAAGAGGAACGACAATTAAATAAGGAACAGTTAAATACGATAGTGATTTATATATTTACATAAAATAACATTAGATATCTCGGGATTTGTACTTTGTAGCGGCGTTCAAGCATGGTAAGCGTTTCCGCACATTAATTAGTTTGTATAGTGTTCTATTGTTCATATAAGCTGTAAATTGCTTAGATTGTGGCTAAAATACTATTTAAATAAAATGTTAAATTGTATACATCAAAAGTATTCCATTTCATTCGATTCATAGCAGACCAATCGTTAGTTTGAAAACAAAGATTTTAATGGTTTATTTTTCTCTACATTAAATTTTTTGTATAATTATCATATTGGGTGTATGGATCGCTATTTTTTTACAATCGTTATTTATCCGTTATTTTTTTATGGTAGAGAAGGTGCAAACGAACAATGGTCCACCAGATGGTAAGTGGCCAAAATCGCCAATTTTTGCTCTACCGATGCGTTGCATCCTCGAAGATAGGTTAAGAGGGGGAGGGGTTTCATCGGACCCTGAGCAAGAGCCCAGAGTCCACTAGATGACTCGGTTCTTACGAGATACTCTCCCAGCGGCAGAGGGAAATAGTATTCTAACCCGTCCCCCCACGGGATAAAATGTTATTTGATGCTGTAGAATTCACAGTAGAAACCATACAGTTTACAGAGAGTTTATTCACATTAAAAAAGTCTATCTGCAATCTAAGCGGCAATATTACACATTTATCAAAATTAGAAACTCAAAATATCAGAGGTTAGACAAACGACATTTGTGTGAGTAACATAATATAAAGAAAACCAGTTGAAAGACCCATCGGTAGAAACCTTACTTAACTGTAGAGATTGTTTAAAACATACTCTTTATTAATGGCGCAAATCATTAAACGCGATCATTAAAACTTTATTCTCAAGGGATTTTTCAGATTATAACTTTGTTGCGCAGCTATCAAACTATTTACAAAAGCGAAAATAATACATTCTTCCTTTTTAAATTTAATTCACTTCTGCCGCTGGGACAGCTCGTAAGAGCCGAGCGGGGTCACAGCACCTCCACAGGTGGTAGGGGATCTGTTCCACGATTGGCTTGCGATCACCAGCATGCGAATCAGACCGCCAAGTGTCTCTGACGCGGACCGGCCGAGCCGCATGTGGACCAGATCTCCCACCTTTCTCTCCCATCCCATTACTGCTGCGGCTCCAATAAACACCGTGCTTTTGCTCGGGGTCCATTAAAACAGCAGCATTCTTCTCTTCGTTCCCCCTCTTCACTCTAACTTCGAGGCGGCAACGCATCAACAAAACAAGATACAGCCTTTAGTTTTGTCGATGACCATGGGCGACGATGGCCACTTTCCATCAGGTGGACCGTCTGCTCGTTTGACCCTTATCTATCATAAAAAAAATATTCATTAATATTTGAATTGAATAAACAGGTAGCTACGTAGGTACTTATTTTTTTTAGGATTAAAATTATGTGTGTGAAAGTGTATGCTCAAGTTGAGCATATATATTATATATCTTCTTTACTTGCATGTAGTTTGGCTACAGAAATATTGAGCTTTTCAAAAATAACATGAAATATGCTAAGAAGTGCTTAACCCTCATGAATAAATTTCATAGCTTTAGTAATTAACTTGAGATCATTTGCAGCTATAAATCTCAAGGTGACGTGCGCACTTACGTTAAATTTAGTGGAATAATTACTAAGCTAAAATATAAATAAGATAAACATTGTTGTCCTATTTGAATCTCTAAATAATTTTGGTTTAGAAATTCTTGATTAAGCTTGTTATTTATAGTTTAAAGTAATACTTTAGATTTATTTGTAATAGTATTTTGCATTCAAAAGCAAAATATTATATGAGACATATGATCATAATTACTTCGTTAATGAAAATATACGTTAAATCGTCTCTACATTTTTAATCAACTGCAATCATTAAGGAAAAGAAAAAATAATATGATTTATACTGTTTAATCATAATTTTTTTAAACATCTAGTGCTATACATTTTCCTTTTATGCCTAAAAACCCTCTTAATTTAAAGTAAACTAAATAAAAATAAAGCAATCCTAACATAAGAACAATATGGTTTCCTCCCAAGTCTTCCTTGTATATTATTATATTACTTTGTGTAGTTAAACTAATCTCAATTTAATGAAAAATTATCTTACTACTATATAATTTATGTATAAACCATTTATTTTACTGAAGCCTGTTACTAGATAACGCCCGAGACAAATCCAATTTTTATATTCCCAAGAAATTAATAAGACTTGACATTTCTGATGGATTTTCCAAAAAAGTTTTGGAATTTTTTTTATAAAGAATTAAAAATCTAACTTAAAGTAAAATTATAAATGTATATATGTTTAACATATTCTCTACATTTCGTGGAGCTCGGGTGTCGTGAGTGTACATTATTGTTATTATAATAAGTCTGTTTAACCTTTACATAAACATAACTAATTTAAATATTAATAGCATTCGCGCATAATACCTGTAAGAACTGTGTAAATTTATCAAAGAATAAACTTTGTTCAAGTTTTTAAGCTGCTATAATGTAAGCAAACGAGTTTAAATTTTAAGCATCTAAATATACCTACAAATAAATATCTAATCTGATATTATAAAAGTAAAATTATGTTTAATCATATTTTCGTGTGAGTTTCAGGTTATTATTAATTTAAACTATACTAAATATCCTAGAATAACACGGCCAAAACAAGTCAAGCAAATGCATAAACTTTTACTGATTTACGATGTTTCACATTCACATAGTAACATGTTCCTAAACAAACTTAACCAATCTTAACTCCTTTAGGGCTGATTCGACCAAACTACAAAAAGGTTTTTTCCGAGTTATCGAGGTTTGCTAGAGTAAATTGAGCCTTGCCGTTCCCAATTACTATTAATTTGAAAAGAAATACTTTGTTTGTATCCATTGAGATACTAAGTATAATATACCACCTTACGGAGAAATGTTCAAAAAATTTTATAAAATTAAAATTTTTTAAGAAAAAATTGATTATTGCTTCATTCAGAATAATTTTTAAGACAAATTAATTCAACAAAGTAATCTCTCGAGTGCTTGAACCGATATATCTGAGACAATCGGTCATGTGATTTAACATGGTAAACGTTGTCTAAAATAGTGCAAGTTATTTCCGTCGTTTGCAGTCGTGGATAAGCTGCAGGCTCTGCTTTCTGTATACAAGCGTTTATTTGTACAGAAATAAACAGGTATATTTTAATATATGTTTAAAATCGACTCCAGATCATTATCAAAGTGCGCGACATTCATCTTTAGCTGTCAGCATAATATTAATGTCTCTTAGTTGAAAATCGCCCGTAATTCATTAAATATTTAATTTTAAATGATATTAAAATGTCCATGTCATGCGGTATAAACTTCGCTTATATTCAATAAGTACAATATATGTTGAACTTATTTGAGACTAGAAGTACGAACAGAAACAATTAATTTTGGAGTGTTTTACTTTTTATAAAAATGTTTGGTTTCTGCATATCTTCTCCATCAGAATTTCAATCCTTCTACTTACTCCTGATCAAAGGTCTTCTCCCAGAAAGAGAAGATCATAGACTGTCGCGCTTGCCAAATGAGGGTCGAGGAAAGACAGGCATTTTACTGCTACAAAGTGTTTCTTTTCATCATTGATCTTACAATAAAATTTTATATTATTTGAAACATATTAAATATCTACATCCTTTTACAAGCAAATGATTTGTCGATTCTGGCTAGCAATAATATGTCTTAGTCGCCCAGTATAGCCGAGTTGCCTAGAGTGCTTACAAGAGCGATACTAGTGGCCGGAGGGCGGAGATATCATAACAACTTGGCTGTTAGTATTGGTTAACATTTTAATAACATGAATCAGAATGTTTTAAAATAAAAGTCCGTAGCTTTTTCAATATTCACACTCCTTCTCACCATGTCTTCCATTGAAAGACAATTAGGTTTTTACTAGCAAATCACACACACATTTTTAACAATAATATATAGTTTATAAAAACTAAGAAACACTCTAAAAAACAAAGAAACGTTAGCCTAACTATTGAAGAGTTAAACTTTTCATATTGTGATTCCATCTTGAGATTCTGGACACGTCCTGCTGTAAGTATACTTATGCGACTCATCATCACATCAGCTCCAAGATACCAATTTATAATATTTCCATCCAAACTACATTATATATAATGGGGTAGTGTCCACTAAGAATAACTAAAATTGATGACAGTTTCTTATATCGAATCATAGCTTACAGTATAAAGATTATATTAATATTTTTACAACATAAATTCAAAGCAAACTGCATAGTATAAGTATACATAAAATACATTGTGACGTCAGGCCTTGTAGAGCACTACTGATGTAGACATTTTTGTAGAGCAAAGATGAGAGCAATGAGCAAAAATATTGTAACAACTGCCATTCAAAGACGATTGTAGAATACGCGGTGTAATAAAAGTAATTTTGAATCAATTTTTGAACGCAATATACCTTATATAAATGACGAAGGAATTTAGGTAAAGATTGACTTTTAAGATTTAAATACATTGTTACAGCTAAATAAACGCGTTATAAAATAACATCACATCAAGACTAACTTTAAAAGCCACCCTTACGTTAGGTAAATAGGCAAGTGGATTACATTTTTGGCAACACAAGCTGTTTCTATTAAACGACGATGTCGTTACTAACTAAATGAATTTACCCTTCATTAGCCTTGGACGTCGTTAAATAATAAAATGATATTAGATTTTATAGGCCAACCGCTGTAATTAAGCTACGTTCACTGTACTCTGTACAAATTAAATTTACGTTGCAAATTTTTGTTTCTTTAGATAAATTTATACGTATAAATACACCAGCTACTTGCCCCGGCTTTGCACGCATTATCTACTATAATATGCATATATACCTTTTTTTAATCACCCGTTAGAATCAATTGATGAAAAACGCATTTAAATCAGTGACCTAGTTTATTTGACCTTAACGAACAGACATAGGGAAGCGACTTTGTTTTATACTATGTAAAAATAAAACAAAAAGAGACAATTTAATCAATTTGAGAGCTAATATTTAAAATTTCACATTCGTTTTAGAAGAGTAATGCATATAAAGGTTGATATAACATTAATGCTAATAGGATTCTGTTAAGAAATCCTTTGTAGCAGTAGCAGTTTGGCTTTTCGTAAATATATTTAATCTTTAGAGAGAGATATATTTGTGATTATTCGATGCCAATTTTTATTCAGACTAGTGTTTAGCGTCTAGACGTCGATATTACTATTTGATAACTATCAAAATATTTTAAAATATTTAGTCTATTTTACTTATAAACTCGTTTACTTACGCTAATTCTTTAATACATGTATTTTGTTTCAAAACCTGTAGTCAAAGTCTATTGTACCAAATAGCTTATTAACTGTTTAAAAAAAACTCATTAATCGTAAAATTGTTGCAGTTAGTTGTTAACGTTATCCATAATTTAATCAGCTAAGTCTGATTAGTTAATTGGGTCCATTAACGGTTTACCAGAACTATAATGGCTTGAGGTTGAGGCTGGTATCGAAAGATATTATAATATTCAAAACAAACATCATAATATTTTTACAAACAGAATTTACCTAAGATAAATATATTAACTTAATTGATTCAATGCATGCAATTCAGGTTACAATCATAATCGCCATTTAACCTGGCTTCGCCTTGTTATTATGTATCTTCTAACTAATTAGTTACCTACTCGTATTTCCTTCAGAACCCAAACCAAAGCAAAATATAAATTTAGAAATGTATTTATAGAAAAACGATAGGCAGAGCGAACTTCAATTAGAAATGGGTCAAAGCAAAAAGGGTGGGTGGGCACACAATACATTTCTTGGTATACTTAGGATGTTTTTCCGATTAGATTCGATTGGTATAGATATTCCACGTCTCTCCTCTCGTTATTCTTGTCTTTGGAGGACATTTATTATTTATCAAAAGATGAACTGTACGCACGCATCCTTTTACATTAAACATATCTTATTATTGTTTAATCTCTTAAATATCCAGTATCCACTCAGATCTTGATAGACTGAGAATTAAATTCAAATTGTAATTTTCTTCTAACGCGAACGATTCAATTATATTTGCAGAGGTTAGGCAAAAAAGTTTATCGGTACGGAGTATTTACTTTGGGAAATGAATTTTGGTGAGAAAATCTTTTATTCGAGTTTGCGGTTTTTGTGAGGTAAAAATGTTTGAAAAAATATAATCAGTACTTTCAGTAGGTTTTTTTAATATTATTGTTGATTATTTTATATGTTTGAACATAATTTAACTTTTTAACAGCTATGCCATTTAAACCAATTCCAAAATCGCGCTTAGCCTGATCAAAGAAATCTCCTTAATATTTATTGTTATTTAACTAATTAAAAATTAATAATGTTACCTATTCCCGGGCAATAATTTAAGTTTCATGGTACGTTATACCTTCAATTCCCATACATTTTAACTAATTAAAATAGCTACATAAAATATTAATCTGCTAGGATTTGGGGATTCTGTAAAAGGATGTATAATGATCACAATCTAATCATTTATATTTATCTTTATATGTTTATATGAATTTCCCGAATATAGGCATGCACTTCTATATGGTACACAGAATAACTATTGCAATACAGAGAAGTATATCTGCTCATATTTACATTACATTAAAGTTGCATTACATATTTGGATTGTGTCAAAAGCGTAAAGATAATTATTGAATTATTATTATAATACAAACATAGATACCAATCGTTACTATAAGTTTATATTGTACTATATATATATATGGCAACACCTTCCGGGTAACATAGCCTATGATACCCGAAAGTTCTATCGGTGAACGATTTTTCAAAAATCGGTTCTGTAGTTTTCGAGCTTATTCGCAACAAACAAAGATACAAATATACAAACAATCAAATATTTCCTCTTTATATAATAGTGTAGATAAGGGAGTAAAATAAAGTATATTATTGATGGACGATATTTATTTACTATATTATACTATTAAATATTATTGGAAGCTATTTCTAAAATAATTAAGTAGATAAGTTTAGTAAATACTGGTACCAAAATATAACCACATTTAATAATAATAATCAATATGTTGGCGTTCTGACGCAACTAAATGTCACCGAGGTGGTTATGATCGAAAATTCCTTGTAGCTAATTTTAAGTCTATCAAAAACATAATGTGATCATATGAGCCAAGTCACCGAACTCGATCTGAACGAAATATATTTGTAATATTATAGAGGTTGGCGCAAAATGCATTTATTCATTTGAATTGTTATTTAATATAATAATCTTAAGGAGAAAACAGCGTTTTTCCTTCGAATTATTATTAAGAGTATGGGAGCTATGCTGCGCAGTAACATTCAAGATATGACATTAACTATCACCTCCACCCCTCGACCTCGCTAATTACAATAGATAATAAAGTAAACTACGTGGAATCAAGAAGGGTGACCTTAATAATACTAACTTTCATGTACACTGCGCGTAAACACCAGAGAGACTCTAATCTAGAAGCGTCAGTAGCTCAGTGTTCGGGCGTTGGATTCACGATCAACAAGTCGTGGGTTCAAATCCCGACATTGGACTACTGGCGTGGCCCACTCCTGACACAAGCTATTTATTAGCTTACTAGGAGGGGTAAAGGGAATACTAGTAGTATGTGCTCCATACTGCTAGTAATATTTAAAAAAAAAAACTATCGCACTAAAGGTTATATATACTTGGGCAGTACTATTGAATTTCCATTCAATTTTTGATCTGTTCAATTATTTGGCTCATTAGTTACTTTGCCACTAAATTGAAATTATGTTATGTATGTTATGGATAAATTTTTTTTTTGTGTGTGTGTGCGTGGCATGTGTGTGTATATTTATAGTGTGAAATGTGATGGTTTATACATAATGTACCTTTACAATCTTATCATATATAATTAGACTTTATTATTAAATTATTCTTTATGCATACTACATATTTTTTTTTATATCATCGTATTTTTATCCTTTTTTTTTTCTTTTTATATACTTCATATTTTTTTTAATTTTATTTTTTTTTGTGTTTATACATACAATTTACCTAAATTAATACTTGTAGCGACTTCACTATGCCTTAATATACTATATATAATATAATAATATTCTATAAACTGCTACATTTATCTTTTCTTTTTATGCTATTTACATGTTATCTTACGCTATTTATCCTATTCATTTTGCTATGATGCTATTTAAGTAATGCATAACTTTTATTTATAATTAAACTAATATGAAAGTAAAGATTCTTTGGTTATATAGTTACTTTTCAATAAAATTACTTTTTATACATGTTTAGGTATTCCTTATAATAGAGTAGAATCTGTTTATTTTAATATTATATGTTTTTTTTATATTTACCTACGTTTTGTTTAGTTTTATAGTGTGTTCTGCAATTTCACAGCAGTATTTTAAGAACTTTTCTCTGTTATTGTCATTACTGATTATCTTTCTATTTTTGTAATTTGATTTCTATTTTTTTAACTTTTTTTTTATTAATTAAATGTAGTTCGTGTCATTTTAATATTCAACGATTTTTAATAGTCTTGAACGAGTAAATGATTATCGAATAATAAGAATGCCAGCGTCGTTTACGGCGCCGGGGTAGAATCATAATCACTTCTACGATTCAAGTTTCTAGTACAAAATGTATGGAAAATGTTTGGTCCCATAGAGTCTTTTGATCCCCATACGAAGTAGTATCGATAGGTATAAATTTTTTTTTTTTAGATTGTAGCACTTTTCTCGTTATTTTATCAAAAATCTGTGAGTGCAGTTCAGAATATCTTGAAAAGTTATGGATGGTCTCCTAGGAACGTTTTCCTGTAACTATAACGGTTAAGGTACCTGCCCTTACTGACCCGTCTCAAAAATCCACCCCTGTATATTTGCTATTTATATGTAAATATTCTTTTATTCTTAGGTAACATTTTTTTACTAACCTCTGAACTCTGAACAGTACTAACCTCTACGATAAACAGTCACTGTCGTGTTGGTGATAGACATCAGTAACAAAACTCAATTGTTGATGATTTCAATCAACTACACGCTAATGTATATAACATCAGCAACACTTGATTTGTGTTACTGAAGCGTTCCTATTTTGTAGTGTACAGAAAGATGTCATTATCTTACGACGAGACACTATTTTACAACACTATCGGCCCAGAAGATAATGAACATAAAATCCATTGAAATTTTCACTTTTCTTCTAATATGACATGAGGAAGTCAAAGAAGGAATCAACCATAATCGAAGGTATGGTACAGAATCGTAGCGGTTGGTTACGTGTGAAAATAGACAAAAGTCAATAGAGGGAGGGATCGCTACCAAAAAATAGACAGAAATACTCGCCTGTTACATAATAATTAACTCAGAGAAAATTGTACGATAACGGTTATCCAGCTAATGTAATTTGCTTTCATTTTATTACTCTAAAAAATGAAACACAATATTAACAGTTATAACTTGCAAATGGTGTAGGGTGCGGTGTTGTTTTAACTTGGCTAACAAACAACCGTACGCCTAAGCTCTCACGTGCTCATAAATGATTACTAAAATATAATTTTTTTTGGCATCAGACCACTCCTAATAAATTTTATGGAATTATTCGTAGTGACGTGTCACTTGACGCATGTTATCGTGCACCACCTTTTCTATATATATACCTATACCTAATTGCGCGGTTGTTTAAAATTAGGTCAAAGTCACGTTAGAGCAACTGCATGAATGCTAGCTTATATATGTCTACTGTACTATGTTATAATATTAAACTTCCCGAGTAAACCATAATATAAAAGCAATGTTATTATATTATTACTACTAGTTGTAACATATTATAATAGTACTAATTAATGCAACCTAAATAAACTAAATTCGTGAGCAGAATACTCAAATGTAGGTATATCTGTTGTATATGAAGTAATCACCAAATATTTTAAAGGCTTTGTTTTCAGTTTCCTTAGCTAAAATCTTACACCTAAGCAAACTAGAAATAAAAACTCGACAAATAATTTAAAACCGTAGCCAACAAATTTGTTTGCCTCTTTAATCTATTGTTTAATATACTCTACTCTTTGTATTTTTGGTTACCAGCCATCGACAATACCTTTATCCCTTCTTTTTATTTTCTATAACAGCACAACCCCGTCTAATTCCATCCCAAAAGATATTTTTATGTTACATAACCAATTTATTGAGAAACCTA
This sequence comes from Limenitis camilla, assembly GCA_905147385.1. NCBI lineage: Eukaryota > Metazoa > Arthropoda > Insecta > Lepidoptera > Nymphalidae > Limenitis > Limenitis camilla. The sequence goes on along the minus strand of LR990230.1, from coordinate 9,167,459 downwards.
CCAGGCGACATCATACCTACTGGTAAACAAATTTAATATCGGAGAAACAAAAATATAATTGTTCCTTTTTCATATTTAGTTAAGTATTAGTTTAACAATCAATAGCCGTATAATATTTGTGCAGTTATTGGATAATTAATAAAGCTTTCACCTAACGACGACAGTGATTGTATATATGACAATCAGAACAATAGCTTTCTTCGTCGTCCTTCAAATTTAATCGATAATTTCTATATTGTTATTGATATTTACTCTATAAAAATATAAATGCCACAGCTTTATTATACTAATACATTCCGTTTGATTTAAACGATTATAAAAATGTTAAATACACTTTAATAAAGATCTTTTTTTATACTGTAATACAGCGCCATCTATGGAAACAACGTTATACTTCTTGGAAGAAGTCCTGAAATTCAGACTGTGGTGTTGAATGTTGAACTTAAGGTTATTGAATAGTATGAATAGATGGCACTTTATTACAATTTCGCCGTCAGATCTTGTATTTATGTATAGGTATTTAAATAGTATATTAATATTAATAAAATCTATAATATTCATTTTCATTTTTATGCACATTGTGCACTGTAAAACAGTATTTTTGTGCCTCTTACAGTTTTTCTTTCAAATGACACAAACAAAGAAGTAAATTGGTCACAAAAATCCATATTTAATCTCACATGATACCCAAAGAATCGTGTCACTTTTGACTTGTATGTGAAATTTTCAATCTTGACATAAAAATTATAATAATAAGTCACAATTACACGTTTTTTATTGTTAAATCCTAATGGATTAAAAAACCGGCCAAGTCTGAGTCGGACACGCGCACGAAGGATTCCGTACCAATTTTGGCAAAAAATCACGTTTGTTGTATATTATAATATTTAAGGGGAGCTCCCCCCTTAAATATTTATTTTATTATGTTTTTAGTATTTATGGCAACAAAAATACATTATTTGTGAAAATGTTAATGTTTAGCTAACACGGTTCATGAGATACAGCCTGGTGACAGACAAACGTCCGTTTTTCTGTCACCAGGCTACATGGTACTACAGGTACGTTTTTACCGTTTAGGTACGGAACCCTAAAAATGAAGGTTTTTAAAACAAATCTGCATCTCAATTTTCACCACCGTAGAATTCAAATTTCCCCAAAAATCCTTAGTGATAAAGAAACTCACATGGAAATATTAACGCTCCTTGATATGTCATTAAGCCAGCTGTTATTCTTTAATATACTTATGTAGACTAAAACGTTACGAACATATAGTCATGTTAAGGGAAGAAAGCAATTTCATTTGAAGTCTGTGAATAGCAAACATCTAGATAGGTGTTGTGGTTATATTTTGTTTCTCAAGTAAAATTCATCACTTCCGCCCACGTTCTTTAAAACTAATAGCGTACCGCGTATCATTTGCATAAAAATGAATGCACAGATCTGAGAAGTTATTCCTTTGCTGTAATGTTCATGAAAATAATTTTCCATTGCTCTTTGAATGAATTTATATTACAGGCATTAAATAATTAAGTTATTTAAAGCTGGTAACATAATTTTCTCTCAAAAATAGAAGTAGTAAGATAATATACATATAAGACACCATACTACTATTTGAGTTCTTTGTTTCTTTATATACTAAACACAACTCTTAAGAACTTTTAAGACTTTGAGATGCTATTACAACTTTTATCCATTATGTGACATAAATCAATCACGCTGACGTTAAGACAGAAACAATTTCTCTAGCTTTTCGATTTTCATTTGTAACGGAAAGTACCAAGTGAGGACGAAAACTTTGTTTTTAAGAAACAATGAGAAATAAAAAAATGTTATCGTACCTATATAAATCCATTTTTAACAACATAATCTGCAACGCTTAAATATAGGAAACCGCAACGTAATGTTTGCGCAAACATTTCAATCAATCACATTCCTACTGTAATTAGCAGTCAAATAACTAAAACTATGTGCAATAAACTAGATTAAATAATCTAATCCTACAACTATTGGCAATATCTAACAATATCGGCATACTTCACAAGTGTAATTTTATCTTTATCTATAAATGAATACAAATCAATTGGCGATATTTGGCTAATTCTTTATTTGTATTAGAGTTTATAATAAGATTTTTGTATAAAAATCTTAATAAAATAATATATGTGACGATTAGTTTGAGTTCTTTCTATTCAGTTCATCTATACTCACGACCTTAACCACCTTATAACACTTTTTAATTTTCATTAGTTAATTTGTCGAAACAGGTCGGAAGTATAATATTTAAATAGTATATGTCTGAATAAATGAAAAATACATCGGATTAAAAGTTTCCTTTGCATGTGATTTCTAATTATATCACTTAGAATTTTTTTTGTACACGATAAGGGTCGGTGAGGGTATCGGCTTCGAATTTACGAAGATTTACATTAAAAGCAATTTAAACATATATCAATTCGATTGTTAAACATCGATTAAAAGAAGACATTTTCAGTCAATTTGCAATAGCGCTACATTAATTTCTTAAGATGTGAAAGAGTTGGAGAAACTTGTATTGTAGACCAAACGTTAATTCAATAGTTACAACCTTTTCTTAGTATTATCTGGGTTCGAGATTTTAGTCAATTTCTATTACTTTCATATTATGAGAAGTAGTTTTAGAAATTACGGGGCACCAGATGTTCACACATATAAACATATCTACGGGTCAAAATCCTATACGAAGAGTATAGAATTTTTTTTGGCCTTGGCTTCACTAACGAGATTGTTAGTTATTTTTTCGTTTTATCGATTGATGTATATATTGTATTTAATTTCCTAAATAATAAACTGTTTATATTAATAATTAGAACAAATACCACTGCAATGTTTCAAATGCAAAAGTATGAACTTTTGAAATATTATATGATCTATGCATTTGTTTATTTAATTCATTAATATTTATTAATTCATATACTTTTTCCAGTAACAGGCTCTCCCTAAAAGTACAAAATATTCATCGGTGTCATAAATAATTGGCTTTATTTCAAAATCAGTGAAAACGAAGTTAATTTTTTATCTTGTCAATTGAGACCCGACACAAGATAGGCAGACGAGTTAACAAAAATAGCTGGTACCTGCTGGGTGCAAATAGCTCAAGATAGAGACAAATGGAGTTCTTTAGAGGAGACCTTCACTTGAAGAGGAGTTCATGCAAATTAAAATTTTTCATATTAATATTTAATCGTATTCTAACATAAGAGTAAAAATTGTAAAAATAACGTCATTTATTTTCATTTATTATCTTTTTTAATTTTTTCTTTTAACCATTTTATTCAACTTTGCATGAAATAAAAGGTTTTTTATTTTTTTTTATTTTACGCATTGTTATTAATGAAATTATGTTCGTAGTAATATAAATATAAACATACAAATATACATATAAAATTAATTCCTATTTGATTAAACACATCCATTTTAGGTATTTAATTTGTAACTATATCGAGCTAACTCTATAAAATATATACATAGAATACGTAAAATTACAAATAAATAACGCAAGAGGAAGACGGTAGGTCTGTAACGGTTAATAAAGCATTTATAAAATATTTAATTAGGCATGTGATCGTCTTTGTTTGGTAGTACTCTGTATACGTTGTGAATGTAATAATTACCATAGTTCTTTTAGAGCATTAGAGGTATGAATTCAATAGGTTATCGAAGTAGATAAATTAAACTAAATATAGATCGATTTGCATTTTATTAAGTTATATTGATGTTGTGATGACGCATTGATGTATAATAATTTTAGAAATAATGACATCAGAAGGATGTTAGTGATAAAGGAGGTAGCTGATTGAGTCCCTCTCTTCCTCTTATAATATTTATATGCAAAAGAGAGAAGAGGTCGGCAGCCCCACACCCGCCATCGACTATGGGTTCTAACTAGATCGTGAACCCTCCTGGATAGAAGGAGGGAGCCATTTATAGTGCGCCTACACTGTTGATGCTACATCAGCAAGGACCGAAGTTCGGGTACAGTCAAGACTGCAGTCTTGAAAGCCAAAGCTTTAGTATATCAGCCGAAGCTGTAATAATAAAAAGGCGTGAGCCTTGTAATGGAAATGAATCCAGTAAAACAGCAAAGCTACAAGGAGTCCGAAGACAAAGGGACAAGCCCTGGTTATAAATAAAGTGATAAATAAATCACTGGTTCAAACATCAGTTCGTAAGAACTCACAGCACTTAGGCGGCTGATTTTAAGGAATGCTCACATTCATATTCACATAAATGTGTTATCGTTGCCACCGAAGTGGATATCGTTGAAGTCGTAGCTGATAAATGTTCCCACCGAAGTGGATATTTTTGCAGCCGCAGCTGATAAGTAAAAACCACTGCAGTGGATAAGTCGTTGCAGCCGTAGCTGGTAATCGTTGCAGCCGTAACTGATATAAATGTGTCATGGTCCACCTTAGTGGAATGTGAAATATGAGATATGTAAAACTCGCTTACAAAAAGCAACACTCCCATCGAGCATATGACTTAAACAAAGACGACGACGCCAGATCATTATTTTACGTGGCAAGCCATGGAAGTAATGAGACAAAGTAGGCCACACTGTCCTGTACGCTAGTAAACATTCCATAAGGATAATTCACCAGACGCCCTAGCACTATGACATGCTACAATGTCTATTTAAAAGCACTAAGGGGCAGTCCTAACAAGGACTATTGATGCCACTCACAATGTCCATAAACAAAGTCGGACACGGACACGGACAATGTTCGTGGTTGTACCCAGCATCGCTAGAACGTACCACTTCGGCTTACACTCTCCGCACCGCTCAGCAGCTGGATATGATGGTGTGAGACATTTAACTGAGGTAGGGCACGGCATGAAATTTCCTGCTCAAATATGGAGCTGCCCGACTGGGGTAGCGCTTCGACCTTACAGAAGATCACAGCTAAATAACACTACTCTAAAGCAGTGTTGTGTTCCTGTTGGTGAGTAATGTGACCAGGGGGTTTAGCTAAATGTCAAATCAATATTCAATAACGCTTATAGAAAAATAAAAAATCTATGGGATTGACGTAAGGTTAAGAAAAGTCACGTGACTTACAATCGAAAAGGGAAAATTGACAACCAATGTAGAATTGCTCAATTTAGGCAAACGAATTGAAAAGGGACAAATAAACATTTTCATACAAATGTGTAGTAAAGTGACTTTTTTGACAGTTGTTAACACGGTGATATTGACAATTAAGGGCGATTTCAATCGTTAGGCGTGATACATTTGCTGTCAATTAAATCAATCAATTACAACTGTAGATATAGAATCGCTTCAAAGCGATTGCCACTTTGCTAAGCCCCCAAAGCTCCTGGGGGGAATTGGGGATAGGGTCGGCAATGCGCTTGCGATGCTTCTGGTGTTGCAAACGTCTATAAGCTACGGTAATCGCTTACCATCAGGTGAGCCGTACGCTTGTGTGCCGACCTAGTTATATATAAAAAAAAATATCAACTGAGACGCCAGGTCGTTGAAGTATCAAATCACAGTGAGAGTCACAAACAACATCGTCTGAGTCACCAGAGACCTCGGAGAATCACGAAATATTCAAGACAACTTGTCATGGAGGTAGTCTGCTAGCAGCTGATGTAGCCACAAAGCCTACAAACCAGTCCACAACGCATCGTCAAGAATTCTCAAAGTAGGGCTGAATCACACTAAGAGGTATCTCGTACCATACCACCAACATACGCAAGGCTCTAACGACAGACAGATGGACTTCTCAAAGATAATCAAACTCATCTAAGAGTCACCTTCCGTCCGTATGCTAAAGCTTGTTCGAAAATAAGGTGGTTTAGCAAGACTACTCTCGCTGAACACTTTTATAAGGAGGCTGATCTAAACACATGCATCACCATCACATCGTAACTACATAAGATATTATTATTAAAACATATTTTTATTCATTAATTATGAGGTTCACTATTATGAGGCCCCTATACATGTTTTATATTATTATAATTCTATAAATGGTCACCCACAAACCATCTATGATAAACACTTTTTATGACCTCTTATTATATCGGTATAAAGTGATATTGACTTTTTATTATTTTTATCTACCCCCATACTTTAAATCCTAAAAAATATTATAAATACGAAAGTAACTCTGTCTATCTGTCGCGCTTCCACGCCAAAACTACTGAACCGATTAAAATTAAATTTGGTATACAGATCGTCTAGAGCCTAAACAAGACATAGGAAAAAAGGGTTGTAAGGGGTTGAAAGGGGGGTGAAAAACTATATGCAAGTATCGCTATTTCACGCGGAGTTAGCCGCGCGCACAGCTAGTCCTCTATAAAAGATTCCGAACAGTTAGCTTATTGCCAACATTAAAACACCTAATGACCATTATATCATCCAAAAAGAACAGTCATTCACGCGCGTTTCACTATCTAGAACGTCGGTCGTGCGCCGTAAAAAAAATATGTTATTCGAATCTCCGTCATTTTTTTGATATTTTTATTGTTTTGATTACAAAAATGAGCGATTCCCTTCCAACATTAAAGAACATATATAACTATACAAAATATTTATTACAACTACAATAAAAGCTTGTTTCATCAATACTTAGTTTATTTGTATATACTCAGTAATGGATGATGTTAGGTTACTAGGAGTGGCTGTTTTAATGTTAGCAGTAAACTAATTATTTCAGAATCTTTTATAGAGGATTTAATTATGGATGTAGATAAAGTCTTGTATGCAACTATTGATAATAAGGTATTAAAATACTCAAGTGATACTATTATCACACTCAGCTTCGCCTTATGTGATAAACCCACATTCGTGTTTTAATATAACAGTTCCATAAATAACTTTTTTATTACTTTTTAGAATTTTATTACTAGTCATCAATTTTAACTAACTAATATTGTAAATGTGTGTAGGTCTGTAAAGATGTTAAGCCTAAAATTGAACCATGTTATAAATTTTTGTTGGATCGTTTGGTAATTTGATGGATAGCACTTGGAAAAGGATATAAGCTACTTTTTTATCGCGAAAAATGTGAAGTAGCAATTTGGGTGAAACAAAATCACGAACGCCAGTTAATATTATATAACATAAATGAATGTAAATATGACTTTATAATAAAGCTAAAATATTTTGTTAAAAATGTAAATGACTGAAGTTAGAAGTTCTTTTTACATAGAAAAGTAGACAGAAGTTGCCCTGTTGATATGCAGATGTGGGCTTCGGACAACTTTACACAACCGTACGAACGAAATAGCCTCATTTTCTCCAAGAGGAATAGGCTGACAAATGACATCATGTCTGAAAATCCGGAATTTTTAAATTAATTCTATTTTATTACTCATATTAAATGCTATTCTTAGCAGGTTTCGTAGTTAACTGATTTATTTAGTACCTACAGTTTTTTATATGCTTCTCTTTTTTTTGTAATTTTTTTGTTTACTTTGATCGTGTTATTTTTAAAAAAAAAAATATAAATCTTATTTTCAGTATTCCGACTCGAAATTTTTAAAGATTATATTAAACACAGTAGACCATATTTAAAACTAAACAAGTGTTACAAATGGTGCAACAGTTGCAGCCATAAAATACTCGAAACCGATGTACAAACGTAAAAACAGACACACAACCGTCTTCGTAAGCTTGGACGTACTTCTGAATTTTAATCAAAATGTTAAATAACATTGTAACAAAGCTTATTTGTCTACAAAGCTAATAATCAAGTTCCCTGGAACTAAACAATTTAACGAATTGCAACCTGAACATGACAGGTATTTTATAGCAGTTTTTGATATTTATTTAATCACAATCGTAAAACGTCGTATTAAATTGACGACCCATATACAATTTTATTGAGTTCTTAACAATTCGAACAGCGATTTCATCATTACATGCAATAAAGTCCGCTAGTGCTCCGTTTATTTGTACGCGTGTCATTGATATTGACTAAAATTGAAGAATATAAATCCTTGTTTCAAAACATGCAAATTATTAACTAAAATAAAATGATTTCGTATACAAAAAAGATATAATATTAGTAACAACTACGTAGCAGGTTAGAGTTAGTAAGGTATTGAAAATTATAGATTTTATACCCTACCTTAACAGTTTTTGATATAACACAACTGAAATCCTACTTGAAGTTCAAATTAAGGAGAAAAAAAACCACAATATGGCAATATGTAAAATAATTTAGAAAAATGAACTTATTTTTTGGTCTAAATAAATGTTTTTCCCCTCCTCATTCTGAGGAGAAGACCCGCCTCAGCAGTGGCCCATTAATGGGTTATGATGATGATAATGAAATGTTTATATTATGTATAAAAGTTTACTATATCGTTGATAACTTTATATTCGCGAGTAGTTTCATTTATTTTATTTCAAATATATCCATGTGACAATATATCACAAGATAAATATATTATAGCCTTATAGGTAACCTTCGTTCCTTTGAGCCAGTTGTTAAAGTGATGTTGCCCGATAGTGACGGTAAGATTCCATTATGAAGGTTTTCGAAAATGGATGATATTTATTTGCTCAGTTTCCGCTTGAAGTGCATATTGTCTTGTACGTGTAACGTGCATTATAGCTTCCATATAGATAATATAAAGAGGTAGCAGATATATAAACTATGGGTCTACTACCCATAGTTTCTATATCATTTGAAACAAAATGGCCGCCAGTCGCATAATGCATTGAGTGTATGTTTGCCTTTTATAGCTGTGCCATCTTTTTTCATGTCACTGGCACGAAACAGCCTTCAGACATACCTAAACAAAATGCGGGAAATTTTCAATGAAAATGCATTTTCTACAAAGAAAACGTTAACCAAAAGTAGTATTACCTATTTGGCGTAGACCGGTGATTATTAAGGCGAAGCGAGGGCGGAACAAGGAAAACTCTAGCCCTAAAGCATTGTATTTAAATAAAATTATTTCTGTATTTTTACTAGATATTAAATGCTTATCTTAGTAGAATTTAGTATATTTTGCTATCAAACTTTGTTTTGCCCTTAAAGAAAGGTATCGAAGTAACCTTTTACGCCATATTTTGATGTCCATTTAGGACCTGGCCTAAAATTGCTGAAGGTTGTCTTAATAAGCTGTGATGTCATTTACATATTCTACAACAAGCGTTACAAAATGATAGTGACTAAATTAACTGTTTAGGACATTCAGAATTCATTAGTTCTTTTAATATAACTTGTAATCTATAGGTAAGCATGGCAATAATGAATCAATTTAGTAAACCGTGTGAAAATTTGTTACCTATTATTATACCAAAAAGTAAAAGTAAGTATATGAGTTCCAACACAAATCTATTAGCAGAAGGTACGTACTCAATGTAGAAAATACAATTATCCTCAGTTAACGAGAGTACTCGAAAATAGGCTATTTGGTGCGGTCGCAGCAAAAGCTTCTAATGAGAGGCTTTTCCAGCATAAACCAACTACGTTGCTTCACTCTGAGTGCATAGATGAAATTTCTTTTAATATATAACAGCTCTAAAGTTGAAGCTACGAATTATTTACAGTTTATATATTTTAGAAAATTTTTAAGATAATACGCATTAGAATTTTATGAAAATAGTTTATATTCATGAAAATCTTTTCGTTAGATGTTCATATCTATAATATGATTATACAGTTTATATTAAATTTGGCAATATGCACAGATTCAAAAATTACTAAAAGACAATTTATGCAATTCTAAACGAAGATATATCAGACAGTGCCTGTGCTATAGACAAACTGACTGTCTATTTAGTATTTTTGGAATTGAGCTTATCTTGACTGTAAGTACAAAATTCGACATTCCAATTTACTGTATGCATAGTATATGACGAGAGATTGAAGACAAATGTTTCAAAAGGATTACAAATACAAACTTTATATAAACTTATACAGATTTTAAAATTATTATTTGATCTAATTTTATTAATAGAGTGAGACATTTATAGAAAAGTTGCAAAACAGTCAGAGGGAGAGACCCACCCTGATTGCAACCATTACGTAAACGCGGTCGATATCGTACCACTCGGGGTCGTGACAATGAGGACCTATATTTGTAAATTGAGATTGCGATGTACGATTAAATTAAAATATTAGGGAAATGTTGCTATACTAATACAATATACAATTTCTTAAAGTAATTTTAATACAATTAAAAAGCCAGCTAAAACCAGACTACCGGGTCTAACCTGTAGTAGCTACCAATAAAGAGTTCATTTACTGAGTGCAGTATAATAGATTTAACAAAAAATCTATGATCCAAAGCTTTAGGGACTTACAGAAGTGTTTCACTATCTACTTTCGATACCAGCGTCGGATCAAGATATCATCCAATTAAATAATATTAATATATATTTTAAACATTTCTTTACATTGTTAGTAATAAGAAAAGCTAAAATAACCGTGCCAAAACATCTTATCTACTCGTAATATGTAACAATATTTTCCTCAATATATTTATAAGTTATTAGTTACACGTCTTTAGTTCGCTGAGGGTATAATAGATTTTTCAGGACAATGAAAGAATCTTTTTTCATCGGTCAGGACTAAAACAACTCCTCAAAGTTACATCTTCGGATAAATGGTTAAGAGGCGCATTGAAGCTGGTATTCAAAAAAATATTTCCTTCTTTATTTATACACTAGAGGGCTGCCCTCGCTTCGCTCCGGGTATTTAAAGCAGTATTATAATTGATGTCCTTAAATTGTCACTCTGTAATTGTGTAGTTTTTCATTATTTGAAAAATTAGAGAGAGTAAGAAAAAGTTATAAAAAGAAAAATAATGGAAACAAAATTAAAGAAAAGCGACAGATGATAAAAGAGGGAGGACAGAGGAGAACTAAAATTGAATAGGTAAAGAACAGAGAGAGAGAGATAATCGAAAGAAAGAAAGAGAAAAGAGACTGATCATTCATGATGATCATCTGAAATAAAAATTAAAGTGAGAAAAAAGAGAGAGGATGAGAGAATGATAGTATTATAAGAGAAAGAGAGCCGGAAATACTATGCACTTCTCTCAGTGAAAGAATTTTTAATATCGGATCAGTAGCAACAAAATGGCCATATTCTACTAATTAAAAAAAGTATATGGCAACACTAAATCACCTTTGTCACTCACGAATAGTGTAGTTTTCTTACAGTGAAAGAATTTTTAAAATCGGATCAGTAGCAACAAAATGGCCATGTTCTATTAATTAAAAAATGTATATGGCAACACTAAATCACCTTTGTCCCTCAGGAATAGTGTAGATTTCTAATGGCTGTATATTGCTGACAAAGAAATCTTTTTAGCTTCTGTACCACTTAGATATTGACACAGGAATTATTATCCATACAAATAAATAAAATTTTAGTGTCTGTTTGTAATATTAAAATAACCGCTTTTGACTAAGTGCATATGGATGTATATACATATACCAAAACATTTTTTTTTTTTTTTTTGCAATTTTTGTCTGTCTGTTTGTTCCGGCTAATCTCTGAAATGGCTGGACCGATTTTGACCAGACTTTCACTGGCAGATAGCTGATGTAACAAGGAGTAACTTAGGGTATTTAATATCTCGCTACGACCTATAGGAGCGGAGCAACACGCGAACGAAATCGCACGGGTCGGCTAGTAATATAATACAATACACACCGTTATTAAATTAAGTAATTTACACTTTACTTATAAAGAGCTTTATAATATTTTTAGAGATTACTAGCTGACCCAGCAAACGTTGTGTTGCCACCGTGGGCTACCGTTATCACTTAGGGGTATAAAAAATAGATGTTGGCCGATTCTCAGACCTACCCGACATGTACACAAAATTTCATAAAAATCGGTCGAGCCGTTTCGAAGGAGTATGGTAACTAACATTGTGACACGAGAATTTTATATATAAGATAACTTGGACAACATAAAAATGTTGGTACTGGCCGAGAAGCAAGAACATAGATTAAACGTAATTTATGATAGTGCCAAACAGCTGGCCTGCCGATTAGGCGGACCGCGAATTTTGCTTCATTCCCGCAGTTTGGAACTTCTCATGAAAACATCAATTTTTCTTTGTAAAAGATTTGGTATTATTTTAACACATTTTTCTATAAAGATGCCCAGTTTATCTCCGCGCGCCTTGATCTGTATACATATATGAGTAAACAATAGAGTGTGGAAGAAATTTATATAACTAACTAAAATCCAATGCTATAGTTTTTAAACAATGATTTCTTTATTCGATATTCATTTATTTGATTGATGATAGTTTGAATCAACAAACTAAACCAATTTTGTTGAATATTTTCAATCGTTTGATAAAAAAGTATGATATACATTGAATAAAATTATATATTTGTACAATCCTGTCGTATTTTATTCTGTTAAGGCTCGCATAGGATTAAAAGGAAAAAGGAACCCTGACAGGATCACTTCGTCTACCATCTTTCTCGAGACCCTTTGTCTCAGAAACGCGTGTAAGCATAAAGATGAAATTAATATCAAATAATCAGGTATTTGTAGGTCCTTTGAAACTGTAAATAAGTCAAACTAAGTCCACGCAATTAAAAGATATGGCCGTTTATGTTGTTACTTACAAAATTATTGGGTAATTTCCGTTGACCTAGAATCATGAAATTTAGTATGAAGCAAAACTTTATAGCACAATTAAAGGAAAAAATTGAAAACTGTTAATTTGTAGTTGTATATAAACAAAACTAACTTTTTTGACTGTCCATCGAGGCTATAGATACTCTTATTATATATGATCAAGACTATTTTTTCTTAGGAACACGTGAAGATATCAAGTTAAAATTATTTTTACTATCTCGGCAGACGGATAACGAAGTGATCATATAAGGATTATTTTCTTTTTTTTGAGATACAGAACCCTAAAAGCTATTGAGAAATTGCTTTTCTATAATTCAGTTAAAAATGTAGCGAAACCAAATAATCCGAAGAGATGACGTTAGATTTTAAAATGCATATATGCAAACTTGAATACGATTAAGGGAATAAACGTGCCGTAGATACGCTCTCGTAGGTATAGATGAAAGTGCATATGGTCACACTTCACAGATCTTGCATTTTTTATTATCTGGATATAACATCTCTTCTTTCATTTCTTTATGAAACATTAATTGATACTCCATTGCTGGAGTAGTTATTCAAAATTTGCTAGTTATACAACAAAGACATTAAGATGAAACACTTAGCGCAACTATTATGGAGTTATTGGTCTGCATGGTGTTCCGATAAATGATGTTTTAAAAGCAATATTGTCACCTGCAGGATCTTGCAGTTTAAATTTGTCCTACTTTCCTATGGAATATTACCATAATTATTGCTGTTCTGTTATAAAACTTTTTGAAAAATAATAGTTGATCAACTTTGAGCAATTTGTTTTCTATGTGAGTCATATATTATATTAAAACATCGGAGTTGAGAAATGCGAAAAATTTGTAAATTAATGTATTTTATTTCTAACACTTCCAGCTGTAGCTTACGCTGTAACGGTCATGGAAGAGCGCCAAAGCAATTAAATCGTGAAGCCGCACGCGACTACCGCCTCCGCCGCTCTCGGAAAGATTCTCACCGAATTGCTAGGATGTAAAGTCACGTCTAGGGTTGCACTTACATCGCCCACAGTTTAAATACACGTTTATTTACAAACAAATTGAAACTTGGGTTATACCCATAGTGTAGTCTTACCATTAAATTACATCATTTCAGCAGATCTTTAACTCGAATAATTTTTAAAGTCACAGTCAAATGTTCCATAGCGATCATTTGGTCTATTTGGACCATATATTATTTTAAAATTTTAAATACATTCTCTTTAAGTAAAGGAACTGTAAAGAAGTAATCAATCTTAATAATCTTTATTGACGTATATTTTTCATATTCTTACAGAGTAGTTAACACTAATTCTTTTTTATTTTACCTTAAGAATTAAATAATGTAAAATGTGTTACTAAGAAAACCATAGTGTAACTAGTACATTAAGCAAACAAGTGTATTTAAATAAATTTGAATATTTCGAAACGTGTCACGATAGACAATAACAAAACACTTTTCAATTTTAGTGAATGTGACAAACGTACCTGCGTTTTCCTTATATTTGTTTCATGGCTAATCTTCGATTATCTTACAAAAAGTTGTTATTTTCTATTCATTTAGCGCATCCTCGCAATTATGAAACAATTATCATATCTAATTTTTATAATAATCAAAAAGTTTTTCTTTACCGAACGAAAATTTTGAATTATTTCGTATAAATAAGCAAGATATTCTCTACTTTTTTAGTGATGTGTACTAATGAATAATTTTATTATGTATTCAAGTTATTCTATATTTATTATTTACTAGTCGACTCGCGTGACCGTCCGCGTAGAGCTAAGTTTGTTCTAAGATAAAGGTATTCTAATTGTCGATTCATGTTGTAAACTATATGCTTACAAAATTCAATAAACAATACCCAAAATCCCCTTACAGGAACTGCGCATTTTTTCGGGACAAAAAGTACATGTAATAGACTAAGTCCAGTTTATATATAAAGTATCCGCGTACCAAACAGACAAAAACTTCAAAAACTTTCTTTTTATGTTCTATTAATAATTAATAAAACATATAAAGTAACACGTCACTCCACGCGCGTCTTCCACTCCTTTTTTTAAAAAAAATCTCCAACGTACAAACACGGCATGTCTACAATTTTATTATAAGTATAATAGGTCGGGGAAAAAGTCTTTTCGCATTATAGTATGTATGAACTTGTAATGAAATCTCTTTGGCTATACTATTTGTATCTGGCTGGTTTTGGTATCATTAAAAGTTTAAATTTTAAAGAAGATAGTTCCAAATTCAAATTAGGAAAATGTGTGATTTTTATTTGTTTTTCGTACTGTGAAGATGAGTGAATCTAATGAAGAAATTCGATATATTTTAAAATTTTGTTACAAAAAAGGTAAAAATGCAACGCAAGCCGCGAAAAAAAATTGTGATGTGTAAGGACCTAGTGCAGTGTCTGTGAGAGTAACACAAATTTGGTTTAAGCGTTTTCAATCCGGAAATTTTGACGTCAAATATGCACCTCGCTCTGGTCGCTCTATTACGGATAAAATGGATGCCATTTTTGAAAAAGTGGAGCAAGAGCGGCATATCAGTAGTACACAAATAAAGTACAACTGGGTACACAAAAAAGCTCGATATTTGGGAACCTCACGAGCTCACTTAAAGAAACCTAATGAACCGTGTACTCAGTTGTGATTCTTTATTACAACGTAATGAAACCGAACCATTTTGGAAGAAGCTGATAACTGGTGATGAAAAGTGGATTACGTACGACAACAACGTGCGAAAAAGATCGTGGTCAAAGGCCGGCCAGGCTTCACAGACTATGGCGAAATCCGGGTTAACTCGCAACAAGGTGATGCTGTTGTGTGTGGTGGTATTGGAAGGGCATTATTCACTATGAGCTGTTACCACCAGGCAGGACCATCGATTCTGAACTCTACTGCGAACAACTGATGAGATTAAAGCAAGAAGTTGAGAGAAAGCGGCCGGAATTAATCAACAGAAGGGGTGTGGTTTTTCATCATGATAACGCTAGACCTCACACATTTTTAGCCACTCAGCAAAAATTAAGAGAGTTTGGCTGGGAGGTGTTAATGCATCCGCCGTATAGTCCTGACCTTGCACCTTCAGATTTCCACCTGTTTCGGTCTATTCAGAATTCTTCAGGCAGTGTCAGGTTAACATCACGAGAGGACTGCTAAAACTACTTGTCGCAGTTTGTTGATCACAAGCCCCAAAATTTCTATAGCAATGGGATCATGTCCCTACCTACAAGATGGCAAAAAGTTATCGAACAAAATGGTACCTACATACTTTAGTTAAATGTAAATAAACTATATTAAAAAATGTATTGAATTTTCTTAAAAAATGCGAAGAAACTTTTTCCCCAACCTAATAGATTTAAATTTATTATTTTTGATATAATTTTTTTTACTTCACGTATTAATATAGATAATGATATAGTATTAACATGTCTCGTCGTGATCGCCAGCAAAGTTTTAATTCTTGTTAGTATCAATATGACACCAATAGTCCGCTGACTCAAGTACATGAATTTAAATACATTACAATTTGTAATTACATTATATTATGTATCCGTTCCTCATTTACTTAAACGTTTATTACGGCAGTAGTAAACTTTTATTGCCCAATAAATTACAAATAGCAGATTAATTTATCACTTTATACAAATTCAAACAAACATTTTAATATATCAATAAAATATTTGTATCAAATGACATATGTAAGTGTAACTAAGGAGATTTTATAGACACTAATACTAAGAATAAGTAAATCTCTCTTAGACCACTCACTTCTTGCACAAAGGTGAGGTATTATTCTACATATTAAAATTCTACAATAGACTGTTCCAGTCACTACTTTCCGGCTCCATCATTAGACTAGCTTTCTGGAACTAAGTATATATGTAGTTGATACATTGACACGGTAACTACGTAAATATGCCTAATTTTACCTTAACTGGAAACCAGGAAGTGGCTTCAAATCCAACATTAGATCTTCCTACCACTTAAACGTATCCTATAAAATATTTAAAAAAACATGAGGTATTTACTAATAAGTAGTAACAGCTCCAAGATGCCATAAAACATTTTTAACAAAAATATTAAACTGAATGCAAGCTAAAAATATTACTGAAAAAATACTCTAAATATAAATAATATCCCCATTTTATCGTTGATCCCATGATTATAAAGGGATTTTGAAAGACATAGGACTAATTTCCAAGAATATTTTAAAGACGGCGTTCTGCAGTAATAAACAAAAAATATTCAACAGAACAGAGTACTTCTTTATTATTTTTTAAATTAGAATATATGTCGGTCGTAAACGTATGTTATCCAAACTATAAACACAAAGTTTCATTTTGATACGACAATAATTAGAAGTAGGTTCGAAATGATTTTAAAGTTTCAATTACAATATTATTTTTTTTATAAGTAATAATGCTAATATTACAGTGGAAAAAAGAATGGAAGAGTATTTATAGGACAGTTAAAATATAGGTTGCAGAACGACCACATAAAAATAATTAATCTTCTCTGTGACACCGACCACAAACCGCAGACCAGATCAGATTATATTACACTAGTCTACTGTCTAGTGGTTATATTCTTGTACAAAAGAAAACGGATCGAGTAAGTTAAAAAAACAATACAACTTTTAATCTGCTTTCTTGGGAACGTGACACGTGTACAGTTAGCCCGTTAACGTATAATATGTATTAGCTATCTATACTTGAGTTTATTTAGTGTTACTATACTTATTCTCATATCTGTAGACTATTTGTTTTAAATAATATTTTTTTAAATTTAAATGACAGGTCTTTATTGCTGTCAATTATAAAGTGTTTCTTCTGTACCATAATATGCATAGGATATGCACATTGCACAGATTATGTATCATTATGAACGTAAAGAATCAAGGGTTCTGTTCAAACAGTTTTTTTTCGTCATCAGTAATAAAATCGGTAATTTATGTCAATTAAATTAACAGAGCACAATGTTTTCCAAAATTTTTAGCTATTTCGATTGCGGAGACTTAGAAGTTTTTTTTTCACAGCTGTAAGGGATTGCAGACCTATTGATTGAAGCTTGGAATCCAAGTAACGTTGATACTCAGCTGAAGGATAATACAATAATAATAAAACAAATTCTTGTAAACAATGGCGTTTTGAAAAGCGCAACTGTTGAGTTTCTTGCCAATTCTTCTCATCAGAAGACAACTTCCCGAACTGGTGGTAGCTTCGGACAAACTGACTGACTGACCAATTTTGACGTGTCAAAAGTACTTTGTATAAAGTCTAAATACTAAACTATTTTGTGTTTATGACAGTCAGACCGAAGAACGAAACTACCCTACAGGGTCCTTTCATTTAGAGGTAAGAAACCAAAAAAAATATGATAAATAGTGTCATTTGCTAAAAGTACTGGAGAAAAAAACACTGGTAGAATGTATAAGGTTTGAAATAAAATATAATAACATTGAAATGAATACATCGGAAACTAACTAGAACTGGAGGAGAGAGATAGTTGTAGTATACCTACAATCTTTTATAAGCATCGTATGTGCACAATGGATAGACTGTCTTGAAAGCTAGGGGCGCAAATCGTTCAGGATATAACTAAACATTACGATCTCGAACGATTCTGACAAGCAGTGCCTTGGACTTGAGACCAAGGTGGAAGCTTAAGGGCGTTATTTAAGTAATTACACTCGCTTGAACTGCCCAGGTTCTTTGTTTAAACCTAAGGTTAAACTCACATAAACCTAGGTTATGTTAACACAAGGTTAACCTAACGTTTACATTACCACTACATTATAAGGACTTACTTGAACTTCACCTTCACCAGCACTACCCAGATAATATCAACTCCTTGAGAGATCTCGTGTAAGACTAAGACCACAGTTCGACTGTCGAGGGAATATAAAGAGTCGAGACGGTAGTAGCAAGATCCCTCCACGGGTGACGCAGACGGAAGTGATTATTATTTTACTCTAGCGCCATAGATGGCAATGACAATTCGATAATCGTTTACTCGTTTCCGACAAATATATTACTATGTAGACACTGGTATAAAAAATATTTGTCCCGGGCTATGACATTTAGCTAGACTATAGACACCAGTTTCTTTAAAAAAAATGTTAAATATTTATAACATTTTTTTAGGAAATAAGAAGGATATATTAAACTGTTTGAGAACATTTTACAGATTTCCTAATATTTATTTTCAAATAAATAATTGATATTCATAACGTTGGTATAATTGAAAATATTAGATTACCTAATTAAAAAAACCTCTACCAGAATGCTATGTAAAATATATAACTCGGAAAAAAATGTAAGGAGAAAGAGAAGGAGGAGAGTATATTGAAAAACATTAGAGGGGAGTGATATTAAATCACAGAAATAGACTATTGGGTAACTATGATCACAGAATTTTCTGTAATCGTTGTTGGGTAAACGCAACGTAGTTTCTGCTACTGAACCGATAAAGAATTAAACATTATGATCTCTTACAATTACGACAGGAACCTAAGCAGTGCCGTAAACCAAGGTGTAGGTGTGAAAGGCCTATTAACATAATTCCAGCGCGCCTCCACTGCTCAGTTTCACTGTTTATACCTAAACTTTGGTTAACCTAAACCTAATTTACGCGCCGACATATTATATATTATACAAATTCATAACTTATTAACAAAAATGAAATCAATTTTCTGGGAAATTCAGCAATTATTATAAAGCCAATTACACCGAAGTATTTAAGATACCGGAATACCGCTAAGCGGTGGTTGTAATTTTACTTTTATGTTTTCTTATCGAATTGTGCCTTTTGCTAATTGAATGTGGGTGGCAGAAAACGGAAAAATAATAAGTTTATAATTTATGGAAATAGAGACCTACGCCCAATTACTAATTAAAACAAAACCGCACAAAATTTATAGGCAAAATAATTTGTGTGTACCTACCGTGATATACGAAACAGTTACCATTACGTTTTTATCGGTAAGCTTTGCTATAGGACACTGTTGCGGCGTTTGACCTGGGGTCAGCCGTTGCATTTTTCGCTTACGGTAAAGAATCCACTTTTCATCACATGTCACAATTCAGTCCAATATTCCTTAATTTCAACAAGCGCTTCTTCTTGCATCAGTCAAATCATGTGGCACCAATTTTTCATATTTTTTTATTTTATTGATTTGACGCAAATGAGTCAATATTATTGCTAGGGTAACGTTAAACCATGCCGCTAATTCCTGGGTAGTTTGGCTCGAATCGGGTTTAACCATCTCTTTAAATTCATTGTTATTCACCTGTGTGGGCGGTCTTCCAAGTGGTTCGTGCTTCAACTAAAAGTTTCCATCCCGAAAGCGTTTGAACTAAAATCGAACGGTGCGTTCATTATCAGTCCCCTCTCCAACGCAACATTGATATTGCGAACTGTTTCTGCCGCGTAAGGTCCGCGTCGGAACTCGTATTCAAAAATCACTCGAATTTTCGAAGTATCCATCTTTCTTGTCTAAGCAGAATAAAAAAAAACAACTGAAAGTCGATAATCGAATTGAATTTTTAAAAGAAAAGCTACGTAGGTACCATGTGAAAAAAGCTTCACTCAAAAATCTCAAACCATGAAGTTTCTATGTCAATTCGAAGTACCTATTACAATAAAAAGGCAATTTCATACTTTAACCCCTATTATAAAGTATTATCTATACGGAAGCTTTACTGATTACTGCACAGACACATAAAAGACAATAATATTATGCACTTTAGACGAAAACCGAGAAAGTGATAACAAACACGAAATCCTTCACAATGGAGTCCCACCATAACGACACCACACCATTTATAAAGCCATTATGGTCACCAGGTGAGTTCCGTTTGACAACTGGCTTAAATCTATCGGAACAGAACGGATTACATATTGTCTAGTTATAAATTATTGTTTATTATATTTCAATTATTAGGTACACAATTACCACAAAGTGAGTAATTGTTTCATGGGGCTTGGTGTTCGCATCTATAATAGGATTCCACAGTCTATATATGTGCAGGGTTACTTAAATGATGAGAATGCTTAGAATCTAAGTGACGTTGACTCTCAAGTTAAATGATTAGTATAAAAAATTATGTAAACATGGCTTTTTGAAAAGAGCGACTGTTGAGTTTCTTACCAATTCTTCTCAATAGAAAACAGCTTTCCGAGCTGGTGGTAGCTTCAGACAAACTGACTGACCGACCAATTTTTGTCGAATCAAAAGTACTTTTATACAAAAGTCTAATTGAAATAAAATATTTTGAGATTGAAAAATATAAGTAACTACTTAATTTTTAAAACGAATTAATGTTAAATGAGACAAATTTTAAAGGAGAATAACAGTAAAATAATTATATGTTTAAAATATATTGCAGGTTTTAAATCTAAAGATGTGAAAAGACATTTTATTGAGAGGTTCTTTAGCTCTATATTGTCCTAAATGAATAGGGTCTGAACTGAAAAGTGTATTGTGAAGCTTTGAATTTGGTAGCAATGGTTAAAGTTTTTGTGCAAGGGTCTGGAGTTCGGGCTTGTTGCGTCACAAGCGGTCGATACGGTGGCGCACCCCGCGGCTCTCCGGCAACGAACTCACCAACTTTTTAATACTTTGTTTTACATTCTTCTCGTTATTGGCCTTTTTCTTTTACTGCCTTGCAATTAATACGTTTGCGAAAAGCAGAAAGCGGTCTAAAATAACCGTAAACGACGTAAACGATGGTTGGAGTAGACGTCCGTATTCCATTTATAACTTATCCCTTTGTTGTGGTAGACTCTTTAACGAAGCCTAATGGATTATTACTATTGTTATCTCTTGGTTTATAAAGCTTATTTAGGTGACGAAATTGTAATCAGATTTCAATAACTTAACCCCATTTTTCAATAAGAATTATTTTAGTCTAAAATTTTTTTACCAAGGTATATTTGATTTTTTTTTAAATTATTTATTAAAAATATCGTATTGTATAGTGGAAAAATAGTAAAACTTTTAGGATTATATTAATAATAAAATTTGTTATATCAATTCCGAAAAGTATTAAAGTATTGTTAAATATTTTAATACTTTTCGGAATTGATAACAACAGTGATAAGATTTTTCGGTGACATCGAATTTCCATCAGCATTGATCTCAAAAGCTATAAAAGGCCTGTTCGGTAGTCCCGTAAAATTTAAAGATATTATCTGGTTGGCTGGACATAAAAATTGATGTTTGTTTTCTTTTCCAGGTAAGTAATGTCGGTGATTTTGTTTCGCATTGAAAAAGTTTTTGGAAAATAAGTAAGTATGCATTATTGTTATACTTTTTTAGTATTGGTTAGTAAAGAAATAAAATAATTATGAGTCAGGAGGTATTGTATCACAGAAAAATGAGAAGACACGCCTAAATTTTGCCGGTAGCCAGAATGTAGGGAACTAAGATTTCTTAGTAAATAAATGATATATTTTTAAGTTTCGATACTTCATGTATTTAACATTTTATTACAACCTTGATTTCATTTAAAGCATTAAAAAGATTTAAATTTTATACAGTTAATTTAATTAAATTTGTGCATCATCACTTCAAGTTACGAGTTTCGGACAAAGGAACGGAATTCGTGTACGTAGACATGTTTCGTAACTGTGGAATATATACATACGCGTATGTTGTAATTGCGTCAACATATCTAAAAATGATTAAATTTTACTAAACAGAAACAGAAACAAAAGCAGAATTTAAAAATAAATTGTCAATGAAACTAACCTCTTGCATTTCCAATTAATTATTGATTTCAATTCAGTAATATCCAATTACTTCTTTAATATTGTTGATTACAGTATATTTTCTGACAGATATTTATCAGCGTCACTAGCGAAATATTTGTTTGGATATAAATTAACGTAGCCCTAAAGCGGAAATAAAATTCTCGTTTCGTGTGTCTTCTTATCAATGAAGTATTTCTGAATAGCAGAACCAATCTTCATTTAAATATTGTATCTAGAAATAGAATAACTCCTACTAAAAGCATAATTTGTGGTTGCAAATAAACATTATGCATGTCTTTCTATTCTTTGAATACCTATTATTATTATTTATTGGAAATATTATCTTTTAGTTGCTT
The DNA here is from genome assembly GCA_905147385.1 of Limenitis camilla. Taxonomy (NCBI): domain Eukaryota; kingdom Metazoa; phylum Arthropoda; class Insecta; order Lepidoptera; family Nymphalidae; genus Limenitis; species Limenitis camilla. The sequence goes on along the minus strand of LR990230.1, from coordinate 9,144,728 downwards.
TTAAATACGTTACTAAATAGAAAGATACAATTGTAATGAAGTCTATTGAGTACTGTAATAAATAACGTAGACATATTAAAGGTAAGCAGGATGTAACTAGCTTTCTATTCAGTTTGCTACACACGCTAATGATTACACAAATGTTGCTGAACCAGTTAATACGTTGTTTACCTTCCGTCGCACAATCAGCTGATTTCAGAGCTGACTCCACATTGTAATTAATATAATAGAATATTATAATTATAAATATTAATATTTTAAAAATATCTATTATAAATTTAACACAGGTTTAAGTATATATCATCTAAAAATTGCATTTAACGAAACGATTAAGAGGTGTTACATTGTGTAACAACACAGAAGACTTGAAGAAGATTGATATAAACTGGCGAGGTAAATGTAATATTAGATGTTACGACTAGACACGTTATTATAAGAGAAGTTATGTTAAAAGTTATTCCACTATTGATATTTAATTAGAAAAAAAAGTATAAGTGTAGTCATTATAGAAACTACCAAATAAACTACATTTACTGCAGAGAATGATTAATTTGCACTTTTCATTATTGCATTTACGAGCATATTTAGTTAAGAAAATAAAGTTATATTAATTTATTATAATTTTAATACAAAAATTTTGAAAATTCTAGATATATTTTAATATCAAACTGACATGGAAATGATCATAAGCTACATGAGAAACATCTCTTTATACTATGACTATCTTAAAGTTAAGCTGTAAAACACCTCTTTGACTATCTTTTTTTTTAATAAAGAAATATTTTTTAAACTTTTCAACATTAGTATGATGATAACATTATGTAATATTATGTTAATACAGATGTGTGCAGCGATGCTGAAGGTTCTCTCATGGATGAGTTGTAATGAGATTTGCGATTTCACGCAACGGTTATATCGAAAGGTATAAAATAAAAATAAACTATAGTGTCAATCGAAACAATAATAATGTTACTAAAAGTCATTTATTTTATAAATAAATTAAAAGAAACAAGCATGTAACCATCTACGTATCTGTACATTATATTATAATTCTAACGATTTGAACCAAATCCTGTACTTAGATTATATTTAGTGTCATTCGCTGACGTTTCATCCCTAGCAATTTTTCACACAAAAATTTCTTCTTCCTGACGCAGCTCGTTAGTCGTTACTACTGTATGTAAAGATTCGCTTGTTAAACACTAAATCTTTGTAAAATTGCGAATGGAAGCTCTCTGTAGTTTCTGTTCACCTTTGGAAAATAACGAATCACATAAAAGTTACTAATGACTATTTATATGCTCATATGTTACCATTATATTATTTTGATAGTGAGACAAGTAAATAGAAAAAACAACTTATCTTATGAGATACAATCTATGACTAGATATCTATTTAAATTAAGTAACTAACAATTATTACCTGCCGTTTACAAACCGTAACCGTGCAAAAACAGAACTTATATAGAGTAGGTTCACTGTTGAAGCTGAATACTCTTATTCTGTTTCAATATAGAGTAATATGTATATGACAAGTGAAAAAGATGCATTTACAAATATGAGCATATTTGTGTTTACGGTGCGCAATTTAGGTAATTTTGCGGAATAAATAGTGTTAACATTCCCGAACAAAAAACACATAAAAAAAATCTTTATTTATGGTTTAGTGTGCGATGTTTTATCGCATATAATAAGGAGATACATAGACTCTACTAAAGATGTGACTTTGTGTCACGTGATTCATAAATTCTCAATTCTGTATTATGCTAAATAAATGAAATAGAATTTTAATAGTCGACAAATTTACTGTTTAAGCCATAACAACCTCTTTTTTCTATATATGAGCACTCAACTATGGTTTATCGTAACAATTTTATGACCTATTGACGTATTTTATTTGGATACATTGTTTTTTAATGAAGGGTTCCTTTTTTCCTTTTAAGGTAGATAGCTCAAAAATCAGTTTTTCATAAATATTAATCATAATTAGTAATAAATGATACAATAACATAATAAATAACAATTTTTATTGCACTCAACTGTTATCATCGCTCTATGTAAAGAGCACTTGATGATATCTAACGTGATATCGAAACATCGATTTGTTATATTATGCTTCTGCCGTTCGTTTAATTAATGTTACATATTCTTATTAGCATAGGCGATTTTTTCCGGTTATATTAATCGAAGGGGTGGGATGGCTAGTTTAATATAAAATACTTTCCTTCTCAATTTGACTAACATATTGTACATTGTGCTCTACAGAAAAGCAATGTATCCTACATTATTTAAGATGTAGGATACATTGCATTCGTACATGTAGGATAAATTCATAAGCCTTAGTCGGACAAGAGCAGGGTGAAAAGCTTCATATCAATCATGATGTATTTCAATATATAAGGAGACTAAGATATACTACACTTACTTAGTACTAAAATGGTGACCACTGTCAGTCAGAAAGCAGGAGTTTTATTTATGCACGAGGGATGATTCAGGTCGGCGTGTAACGCGTTTCACCGTTAGCGAACACGCTACGAGTCGTCTCCTGCCGATCCCGACTTCACTCTTCACTGTGCATCGTGCTTCGTGCATTGTGCACCGCTCGACTCGTGTGGCCCACAGTGTCCGCTCCGACGCGCGACGATCGCTGCACGCTCCGCTTCCGACGTGCGACCGGCAAGGCAGCGGATCACACTCGTAGTCTCGCACAGTCGCACCCACAGTCCTCTCTTAGCCGCGAGTGAGCGCGCTGCTTCCCGCGGCGCGCCCTCACACCGTTGGAGGCACATGCCTACGAAATGTCAACTACCTTTATATACATTTCCTGATAACGGCTGATTAGCAATTAGTATCGCCTCACCAACACCGGTACTGCTATTGTTTGTCATTTATAATATGAGAGTTAATATTATGATGGATTCGATTCGAATGAGTGCCCAATGCATAAATAGAATGTGTGGTTAAAGTTCAAAAATTTGACGAATATTTTTTGTGCGTTCTTTTTGATGTTAATTTATAGCCGGTGAAAATCTCGCGTGTGTATGTTGTGATTGCACTGACGCATTCACTTTGTTACTTTTGCATTTAGCAGGATATTGATGTTAAAGTTGTCGAGTTTTGTTGTTATACATGTGACATCTAGAAACATGATAAATTTAATAGTGAAGTTTTCAATCCGGTTTGTGCTTACGATTCGGAGCTGATATTGACCTTGGCGGTAAGAACAGACACAAAAATAAATAATTATTAAGTCATGTTTTACATAATGTGTATTATAGGTGTACGTAATTAGCCTTATTGAAATTCCTAACGGGTACTAAGGAGGGTAGGTATAACTACAAGCCCATTATGAGACAATAACATGACTAGCAGGTGACACATTAATAAAATTAAAATAATATCAGAGAGGTCCCCGAGCTGACCATTGTTTATGTTGTTAATTAATGAAAATCTCCATGCTAGCTAACTCTGCATAGGTCTAATGTTCTATGTTATTTTTTATATAAATTCATCTAAAGTTTGACAGCCTCACTTCGCATCGGTATGTTCAGTAAATGATGTCCGTGGGTTAAAGAATTGTTACCAGTTCCAGAGATTACCTCCAACAAATTAAAAAAATTAAATTATAACATTTTTTTTTAACATATTTCTTTGCATATTCTTTACTGGGTTTTTGTTAGTTTAGGGTCAAAAAGGTCAATGGTTTCCTCAAAGTGTATATACATAAACATAGTAAGCAATACATAGTAAACATAATAATTAAGTTACATTAATATTTAAGTTTCCATCTCTAAGAAATATTCGCTCAAATTGGACTTTTCAGAAACATTAATGTATCACGTACGGCAAGTTCTTCGACATCGCAGTTTTACATCTAGCAATTCCCGTCACGATTTTACCTAAGTGACATGTTTAGGTTTTCACATCGCAAGGCGATCCCTATCAGCGAATACCTCAGATAATCGCATAAAATAAATAAGTAAGGTATTCTCAATAGTTCAAATACTGCATATATTACTGTGCGTATGTATCACTTACATTTTTTGTAGAACCTTGAACTTTGAACCCATCATAAAAATCAATTATTTTATTCGTTACATTATTATGATATTTTTTATATCTACGTTACATGTTTTTAAAACAGTTAATGTAATCAAATGTTAAATTGCCGTGGGATTTTTTTATTGTTCACTGGCAACATTATACATTCATAAATATTATGCAAAAGACGAAAACTACGACAGTTTACTTAAAGTCTTTGAACTCAATGTAATATTACACATTTAAATAATTTCTTAATTTAAAAAATCTACATTTTCCTAATTTAAGAAACCGCAATAAATAACAGGTTAATTAATCCTTATCGAGTTAAATACTATTGAAAAATTAAAGAAACTTCATAGGCTTATTATGTAGTATAAACCATGTTGTAGTATGTGTAGTTAAAGGTGTTTGATTTCCAATATTAAAATAAAGAAAAATAAAAAAATTATTAATACGGAAAAGTAATTATTAATACGGATTATTACCCCTTTCTTAGGTTCCAACACGACAAAGAAAACAACCCAAAACAATCATAAAGTTATCTGCTAAGCACTGTTTTTTTTTAAATATTTACTGAATTAGTACTAAGACAGTTAGTTAGATATCATTAAATTTTTGTTCCTTTAAAATCTCTGGTGTCAGATACCTTTTGTAATAGAAGCTTCTAATTGAAGTAGCTCCGCTACTCTTTAATAAGAATCATTTAATTAGTAGAGAAAAATAAAGAACAATGCAAATGTATAGTCACAAAACCTTATCGCTAACGTATAAAAAATCCTTATTACGTAAATAAGGAAACGACTAATTAATCCAATAGGTATGTTTAACACGCTTGAATTACTTATTGTACTTTTTATCATCACATTATTATACTGTTACATACGGTTTTGTTTTGTTTCAAATTAAAAGTCGAAAAATTGTTTTAAAATATTGTGCAAAATAAATATGAGTTGATTAATAATTTAATCAACTCATATTGTGTGCATAACATATATGTTATATCTTTTAGGTTAGATCAAATGCAGTCAAATAAAAAATATAGTTTAATTCTTTTTTAATCGTAAGGAATTTTTTTTAATGCTTTTTATTCGTTAGTATCGCAAAAAATGTCGTTTAATTTTTTTTTGTAAAAAAAACGTGAAATAATATTTTTTTAAATCTCGAAAACGGCTCGACATAATAAACTCAAATGTTGACAGAATTATTTTTATTTGGTACTAAAACGACTTTAAAGTACGAATAAAACTCTCCTTAGGGGCAAGTTTTGTATAGAAACCCGGCTATTGTTGGCGGTAGATAGTTACAAATAAATAACTACAGAAAATATTGAAAGGGTTTATATAAGGATAAAATCATAGGAATCTATGAAACGTTTATAGATTTCTGTAAAGCCATAAAGCATTCCATAACTTTGATGATTGTATTTAATGAGCCGGTGATTTTCTGCGCATGAATTTACCGACTATTTCCTTTGGGAGGTTTAAATTTACTGTAATATATATTGCAGTTTACATAACTGGAAATTAAATGTATGTAACCAATTACCATAGTAATTTCATAGTATTAAACCATACACCATTGCTGACAGTCACAACTTGCGCTTGAATTTGATTTATATGCAAACCGTTGTTTAATCTATCGCAACGTGACTGTTATAGTTATGTTTTATTTTATTTTTATGTTTTATTTATCAGATCAATTATGAACAGACTAGGCTTAGATATTAAATTATTACTTCATAAAATCAAGATCATAGCAAATTTATTTTAAATAAGTCGATATGTCCTAGCTTCACTGGGGTAAAACATTGGTAAATGACGATAACTATTTCTTAAAACCGATTTACATAAGTGAGAGCTTAAAATTATAGTAAGACCTGTAGCAACAGCTACAGGTCTAACAACTGTGAAAACGTATCCAATTTCGTGCAGTAGTTTTTGCGTGATAATGTTAAAAAATATTATTTTGACTTTTATTGGTGTCATAAACACCCGTCACATTCAGTTTTGTAATAGATATTCTAAGTTCAGACCTTCTAGAAGTTACATTTCTTATATACTACACGTATAAATTAAAATAGGTAGAAGATCTATTGAATGGCTAATGACCTCCGTTAGTGTTATTAAGAAGTATAACATCATATTGTAATTTATTTGATGGTTTTACATTTACAAGTTTGTTTCAATTCAAGTAGCAGCTTGGTAATTGTCATCTCGTATAACTAACTTCGTAAATTAGTCGAGTTAGTTGTCAACTCTGGAAACGGTTTTAAAAATGTATATACAACTTTGTGCTTTGAATAGACGTACAAAAGTGAAACTGAACTCGCATTTAATTCAAAATAAAAAAAAGAAACTAAACATTGTGTCATAATAATGTCTATGAATATATTCTGTTATGTTATAATTAATATTTCCAGTGAGTATTACTAGTATTACTAGTTGAATAATCATAACTTTAATATGATATACTCAGCATAACTTTACGTTTTAGTTCCTAATTTGTTCCTTTCAAATGTTGCCTAATTTACACATTTTGGGGGCCTTGAAGAACACTATTACGATAGCCTTGATATAACAATTTAGCCTTTGACATTCCCATCTAACCTCAAACTTTAGATCTTATCGATATAGCTCTTTCGTTATCAGGCTTATAAACTAATTTAACGTTGTATTTTGTTATTGAATGGTAAACAACAGTCATTATAATTCTATTTTTTTATTATTGCCATTGAAATGGTGATCATATCCCTTAAAAGACGTAGAAAGAAAGTTAAATATTTTTCAGCGTTATTGTTAAAAACTTATGGAGACTGACTCGACCTTAAATTAAATATTGCTCTAAATTCTACATGTCCATTGCACAATAGTGTTTAACCAGTTTGATGATAAAATCTTACATTTTATCAGCGCATAGTTAATAAGTTAAAGTTAGGCTAAGCTTTAATCAATAAACATTTAGGCATTGCACATAGACCTTGCTTAATTTCGATATTATCAGTTATCGTCCATGCGATCACCCCAACATACTTTCTCATTCCTGATATTTATTAATTGTAAGAAATGATACCTGCTACGAAGTTAACGACTCACATATGTCTCACAGACAGGGAGACCTAGCAATTAAACTTACACTACACTAAACTGCTCTTTATTATACTTTCACTTGGACAAGCTAAAACAATGTTCACTCTATAAAAAAACGCTTCATTAAACTGCCTCATGTCTATATAGACAGATTATATGTTGTCGTGCTAATGAGGTATTCGTAACATAAATTTATATAAATTACCATCTCATGAAAGGATATCAAAAGTGTAGGTAACCTAAGTAAGACTATAAATATACATATAACTCAAAGATTCTTATACTTTCAGATTAAAAAACATATAAAAAGTATATCGCTCTCAAACATATTTTACACTCGAAAGATTTTAAGAGATATGAAAAATATAAAATGTGGTAAATATTTTATCATACGAATCTTGCTTCGAGGTCTACGTAACATGTTTAAAAATATCTTAATAAGCATCTAGTTAGTGAACGTTCTACTATAACTGCCTATAACGAAGAAATCTCTTATCTTTCTTAAGTATAAGATGCACGAAACTTTCTCATCATCATTTGAGTTTCGTTTTTACTCGACTTATTCTAAGAGTAAATTTTTTTTATACAATTTGAAATTCTATTTTTTAAGCTCAAACCCAAATTTTACTGTTAACAATTATCAATAGGTTATATTGCTATAATCCGCGACGAATCATCCTCAGGAGTAGTTAACTTTACAAGCGTCACTTGCAATGTTCACATACCTACCTTTCTGTGTTTCAGGAGCTACCACCAGCTTGAACGCCAAATATCTATTGATCAGGCAAGACACTTAACAGTTGTTTTTTTCAAAAGAACTATTATTGTTAGTAAAATTATTAAATACTAGCTGCCTGCCCTCGCTTCGCTCCGGGTAGTTAAAAAAATATTATAATTGATGTCCTTAAATTGTCACTCTGTAATTGTGTAGCTTTTCATTATTTGAAAAAAAGCGAGAGAGTAAGAAAAAGTTGTAAAAAGGAAAATAATAGAAATTTTTAATAAAAGAAAAGCGACAGATGATAAAAGAGGGAGGACAGAGCAAAAATAAAATTGAATAGGTAAAGGAAAGAGAGAAAGAGAGAGAGAGAGAAAGTAAGAGTGTGAGAGAAAGAGAGAGAGAAAGAAAGAGAGACAGAGAGAGTTAATCGAAAGAATAAAAATAAAAATTAAAGAGAGAAAAAAGAGAGAGGATGAGAGAGAATGATAGTATAATAAGAGGAAGAGAGACGGAAATACTATAGACTTCTATCAGTGAAAGAATTTTTAAAATCGGATCAGTAGCAACAAAATGGCCATATTCTACTAATTAAAAAAAGTATATGGCAACACTAAATCACTTTTGTCACTTACGAATAGTCTAGTTTTCTAATAGTAAAAGAATTTTTAAAATCGGATTAGAAACAACAAAATGGCCATAATCTATTAATTAAAAAATGTACATGGCAACACTAAATCACTCTTGTCCCTCACGAATAGTGTAGTTTTCTAACAGTAAAAGAATTTTTAAAATCGGATTAGTAACAACATAATGGCCATATTCTATTATTTAAAAAATGTACATGGCAACACTAAATCACTCTTGTCGTTCAATTCTTCAATTTACAAAATGGCCACCTTATGGCACTTAAATGACCATATCTTTTTAATTAGAGTTTTTATGGCAACACCACATAGCCTATGTTACCCGGAATGGATGTAGCTTCCCATCGGTAAAAGAATTTTCAAAATCGGTTGAGTTTTTTTCGAGCCTATTCGCAACAAACAAACATACAAACAATCAAATCTTTCCTCTTTATATAATAGTATAGATATAGATATAGAAGTATAGATAATCATTTGAGAGTTATTTAAATTCTGTACATAATACTTAATATACATTATACAGTGTCTATCAAGTATGAATCGACGAAGTGGCGAATTTAATATAGTTAATCTGTAATATCGTTAAGAATGTGAAAAGAGTAATATTTGTGTTCTTCACGCATGGACATGAGTTATGGGTGTGGACGGCATACGGCATACGTCAAGCAATAAACCGCGTACTTTGATGGTGTCGAACACGACATACATACGTTCCAGACCGTTTCGGCTTTATGTTCTGTAACCGAAATTAATGTCGGCACCCATATTGCTTTTTCAGATGATATTGTCCGCGTCTATTTGCTTCTAATTGCGGTCAGATGCTGTGTACAAAATATTCAGGGCAGATTTTAGCGTTTAATGAAAAATTTTTCATTCAAAAGTTATCATTTCTCGGCGTATACCTTTTATGTAAAGTACATACTGTACATACTGTTAATACCTAAACTATTCCATATTAACAACACCACCAATTTTAGAAGAGTAAACTACTTGTATAGATATTAATTATTAATTTTAATTAATTTGCCTTTACGTACTACAACTTAATTTGAGAAGATTGTTAAAAATAATGTTACAAGTTCTTAGGAAAATTGTAACAAATGTTTTAATCTTGGCTTATGCCATTTATATAAATAAAAAAAGAAAGATGGACATTCTGCTGGTATATAGTATAAACTAAAGGCTTTTGTCAAGACCAGGCGAACTGCTAATGAAAGTGATAAAGGAAAGAGATAATTAACCACCTCTATCTACCTAATGGTCTTGAAGTTTTTAACTTAAAATAATGTTTTAGAGTTTGGGTATAAGAAAATAAAATTTGTGCTATTTATTTAGTTATCTTCACGATTTTTCTTCGGAAGATCGTACATCCCTATATTTATCGTACTATATTATCCAGTTTAGTTATTTATTCCTAATATAAATTTACTTAAACTTTGAAGATCACAGAGATACATATTTTTTATTTTATTTTTTGTTTCGCCGAAAAGACGGACATACATAGAAAAAAATGTTAGGTAGGTAACTTTGTAGTTGGTAGGTAGGCGAGTCGTATAAAAATTATTCAAATTTTAACAGTTTTCAATCGTCCTCATATCTTAGTGTGTGAATAACTAAAAGAATTTAATTGTTAGGCTATTAAAAGTACTTGAATACGGAGATACCCCCAAGTTGATGATAGTTCAGAAGCTTAACATGTCGGATTGTTTCATAGAGCGTATGAATTCCTGCCTGAGAAGCTAAAGAGGTGAACCGAGAATACTTCACGGCTCATCGGCATCGACTGCGTGAGCATATGCTAAATTACAACGTTTATCTTACAATACAATACATATGAGAGTAGGTCCTGACCCTCCATCAGATTGTCTAAAGCTGCGTAGACAGAGTAGCACTTGATGGTATCTCTTTTCAAATATTGTTGGTTTTACTAATAACTTTTCATGTAATCATCAACATCACAACCTATTAGTAGCCCAGGCCATAGTCCACCACGTTGCCCCAGTGCGTAATACCCGACTGCTCTTAACAAAAATTCATATAATGCAATAAAAAAACAAATATGGATAAAATATATACTGTTAAATACTTTTAAAAAGTGTAATACTCGATTCTATTCTATACTTGATATCGAAAGAAAAGTATCGAGAAATACCGTTTCATCTATACTCAGTCTAAGCAAAGTCAATGAAATTTTTTTGTTACCATGGTTACAAGATTGTTATAACAATGATCAATATATTAATATTGTCACGCAGCTCTCAAGTTAGAAATGAACTGATAGTCTTCAATCTGCTGACCAGATTTTCACAAATTATAGGTAAGATCAAGGTTTTATTTTATTCCCAATTAGCAAAGAGCTGTTTCGATGCACTACCTAGTATTCAAGAGGTAAGTTACTTGGCTTTGATTGAATTCAAAGTTTCCGTTGGACATAGTCATCTTCAGTCAAAAATGATTTTACCATCTTTCACTGATCTCTGAAAAGCACTAAGCCCCTTGTTTCATCACCATTAGGTTACCATCATTACCATCCTAAAACAGAATCGTTAGCCTGGCCCATATGTCGAGAGTTTATTCTAAAGATCCAATTATCTTTCTACAAAGCTCTCTTTTTACGGATATCCACATTGCCGTAAGTATGCGCTACGCATTTTATGGGTTATTTATACTTCTAATACGCTCCAACGCCCTTTGACAAACTATGCTTCGACGTTGGTTTTCAGACAATAGCCAAATCTCCACATTGTAGGTTACATTCGTATCGGTGAGTGGGCGTTTTAGTGATAGTGGTAGATTATATGATAGTGGTAGATGATATTCTAATTGAGAGTGGCCTTCTAAACGATGTCAATATGTTGATTAATCTCGCAATCCTGGCTCAATGGGCACTATTAAATTAAATATACCTACCACATTGATATGCTGTAACTCTTGCCCATCGACCTCAGGAGGACAACCGGTGCAACAAAGACAAATTAGACGAAGATATTTCTTCTCTTAAAATTTTATAGTTTCATACAAAAATTTATACTTAAATATATTCTGACCTGGCATATACACTCAACATTTATAAATAAACTTTAGTATACACTAAATGATGAAATTAGAATTAAAAAATGTTTACTGTCGAATTTCCTAAATCGATATCTCAATTTTTATGTAGGATATTGGTTTTGTGTTTTCAATTATTGTCGTTTGGAATGACAGATACGCAAGTTAAACTTATAATGAGGCAAAAGTATATTACTTAGTTTCAATTTAAACGATATTTGATTTTAAGTACTAAGAATCGTTTGTGATCGGAATGCAATTGTTATATGTACTAATGTTTTCATTGTATAGACACATTATAATAGCACGTCTGGACTAAATGATTCATTATTCTCGAGGTTAAACTACTAAATTTGGTTAGTAGGTTTCTTTTACTATTGAGTATGCCTTCATTGTAAGTAAAAGAAAATATTAAGCAAAAATAACATAATATAAATAGACTAAAAAACGATTTAGAGAATACGATAGAATCACTGTTGTAATAATTATAGGGCAAAGGAGGAATACCATCTCTGAGGGAGACTTGATGCAGACAGTTCTCAATGCAATTGTGAACATAGCATTATTTTAAACTAGCAACATTAGTAATCTATTGTTCAAGTAAATTTAATGTCACAAAGATATCTCTCGTAAAGTATGACAGGTGTGTGATGCGTTGTTGGACAAAATTTTCATGACTTTTTGAGTATAGATTTCGCTTATTTATATCACATATTAATAAATCGAAGTTAAGTTATTTAATAGTATATTTTAAAAATATTATAAGGTAATAAGATTAGGTTAGAAAGATTTTAAAATAATATTTATTCTCTAATCATAATGTATTTGGGGATAGTTGGTATATTTTCTTATGGGAGACTTGTGCCCTAGCTAAAATCTCTCGGATGGTTACCAAACTGTGGTAAAACTTTCTGACCCAATAGTAAAATCATCTGTTGTACACTGTAATCATAATGTATTTGGGCATACTTGGTACATTTTCTTATGGGAGACTTGAGTCCTAGCTAAAATATCTCTGATGGTTACCAAATTGTGGTAAATCTTTCTGACCCAATAGTAAAATCATCTGTAAAGAGGATTATGAGTTTTAAAATGATATATACGAAGAGTTCATATTGAATATACACTTTTTGTACTTATAAAAGAGATTAAGAGTACAAAATAGCTACTAAACAAACTGGCCATGGCTGATTTTTAGTCTACATTAGTCCATAAATCAAATAGTATCTATTATATTCATGTATGTATGTATTATATTATATTCAATATAATCATGTATACAATTAATGAGGTTCAAACCCCTATCGTACTATCACGAAACTGGGTTCTAAATATCTGCTAAATAATAAAGCATTGAGATCTAAACTAGTTTAGTAACATTTGACTGGTAAGCTCTTGTGCATTGAAATTCGCCATTCAATTATACAATGTTAAATCGCTAGCTACTTATACCAGTGGATACGAATGAGTTATAACCTGACTGAATATGAAATTGTGTTGCCTGGTCAAAATACTGTTACGTAACTTGTTTTTAAATTTTGTTCTCTTATTATTTATTTACCTTTCAAAACTTATGATCACATCCTTATCTAGTCGTGTCTAGTCTGAAAAACAAAAAACATTTGTGCGGTCGGGGGAGTTAAGAAACCTTTTTACTTATAATATTATTTGATATTATGGTTATTTTGATTGATACATTCGTGTGACTTAAAAAATAAGCGTTACGTTACCTCCATTAGACTTTTGTCAATGCAACTCACGTATGAATTAAAACAATTACATAAAATATGATGGAAAATGAACCTGATAAATATAATTAAGTTGTTAGTTTTTGAGAAACTTTATTTAAAGGCATAAATTTTGATCATCAGATAAATGTCACATTTTACTTTAAATAGCATGGCGGTCAGCTTACCTTAAATATCTGAACTACGTCGGATGCAACCGAAATTCACGAGATACTTAATGCTTTTTCTTACGTGACGATTTCTACTAGGCTACCTATAGAGTAGAGGCTGCGTTAAAGAAATTCCTTTCAACAAGGAATTATATATTAGGTACATGAAACTTTTAAAGAAAAACTATTTAAGTACTTTTATAGGGCGATGCCATACTGTTCTTATTTATTTAATATAATACATAATCCCAACCCATATTGATATAAATCATATAAAATCAATCTTTCCCTAAAGTGTCATGAGCGTCGGTTTTGATTGACACATCCCCGAAGGCTCGATAACTACTCAAACACGGGCGGGGCCGCGGAACGGGCAAGTGGCAGTACTGAGTAATCACTCCGGGCGAGGTACAAGATATACGAGATCGATAATAATATACACTTCAAGTCGAATTGCCGAACCGTTACAATTTCTTTCATATAAACACCTTTTCATCTGTTACGGTAGACTTCCGCTGAAAATTAAAACATATACAGAAAACGATTGATTATTATCAGTTTTACTACTAACCATCCCGCCCTAACTTCGCTTAGCTAAAACATTTTTAAATAACAATAACTTTTTTTGATATCTACATTAAATGATACGATACAACTGGGAAAATCTTATTCAGTTTGGTGTAGTAGTTTTTGCGAATTGCGCGTACAAACATATGTTTGTAAGCCATTAGATGTATATAATCTATACGTATACATACATGTTTCTTGTGTGTATACTTATAGGTTAGTAATTTTAATGAATAGTTTAAATGATTTTTTTATCACCTAAGATTTCACTTATGTTAAAATATAGGGAAAAAATGTAAATGATTTTGACCAAAAGGTTTTCATACACTCAAACAAAGTGGTTTCGTCAGCGAATTGATATAGAATGATCCTTACTTAACCGGCAGCTTGAATTTTATAAGAATTTCAGTTTACTTAAGAACGCCTTCTGATCGAAATTAAGTATCAATAAAATAACAATAAACGTCAGTAAATTTAACATTAGGTTTTTTTTCAAACAGTGGTTTCTATTTTATTGTAGGTGTAGAACACTATTTTGTCAAGTTGGTTAGCCTCATCGCATGCAGACATGTCGTGATGGAAAAGCTACATAGATAAAATCTGTTTTTGTTTTACTGCAACTCGATATTATGATCAGTCATACTTATTGACATTTAACATTGTATCAGTATTAGTATTATTGCCTTATTAAAAATAAATTGTTTTTCGCGTAACAAATATTTGTGTCTGTTTTATGTCATTAGTTGTAATAGTAGTGTTTTGATGACTTATTTACGTATCAGTCGGTTTCGTTGATCGTAATATTTTTATATCTGCCCAGGTACATAATAATCAATCATATTTACAAGTTATATCCCTAAAGTTTAAAATAGTCTACAATTCAGCTGGTTAAAATATAAATCTTGTTCTAAGGAAGTACATTATATTCAAGGTCTCAATGACATGAAAAATTGTCGATTTCCAGATGGCCAAATGCATTATTCAATAAAAATAGGCAGGGGAACAAATTCTATCTTTAATTCATAGCTTCCACTAGACTAAATCAATATTAAATACTGTTTGAGGTCATAATATGACTATGAAATGAATGATAATGTGACGAGAATCCATTTTGTAAATATTATTTTGTTTTGTGGTAAATCACTGTCTGTTTTTGCTTCGCATATGATTGACTAAAATTGTTTATATAACCAGTGGCGCACCTGAAACTTCTTCAGTCTCAATGTTGAAATACATATCAACCCATGCACATATACGCCAAGTCCAGCAAAGCAAACAAACAAAGTACAGGCTGTAACTTTTTTTTTAACCAAATCAAGGCATTTTTAACGTACTGTAACTTCCTTTTGGATAAAAGTAGACGCCTGAATCTTCGGTGATACGGATATATTTCAATAATTCCGAAAATATCAACAGCATTTATCTCTTATAATTTAGTAGTACGGCATATCGATATTAAAAGTTCTTAGTTTTTCTAACTGTCACACAATTGACTAGCAGACGCACAAAATTTTAGATTTATATAGTGTTTAGGCTATAATGGAAGGAAAAACTCAAATATCTCGAATTTTCAATCTATTTAATATCTTCATACTTTCTACACTTAAAAGGCTTCCTGTTTGGGATAAAATATAAAAACAGCTTAAATGCTCTATTTTCGATTAACCTCAGTGGTTTCTCTTTTCTTCTTTCAATTGAGAAAAATCTTTTTTATAGTGTACTTTTCCCTGTTTAATTAACTCCTAGGCTGTGCTAGAGATTTTCATTCTTAACGAATACATCTCGCTATGTATCCACGCACATCTCTGGCGGAACCGAACCCTAGGACGAAAAAGTAATATTTACATATTTTATGTATAAAAAATTGGCATTTGAGGCCAGCAGTATGTTAGGGGCGGTGCAAAATTAGTTATAGGACAAATTATTTATTTATTTATACCGATACAGTCAATGGTACACGTGGCTCTTTTTATTTGATCCTCGTATATTATTTAAAATGGCCCTCAAGTATTCCCTCATAAATTTGATTATGCTCTGAAACCTTGACGAAACGTGACGGAACTTGTAAAGGATATACCAACGAAATAGCGTCCCGTTATACTTAATTGTTGTCTTAAGAAGTAGAAAGACCATCTAGTTACTAAGTCTAAACTAAGATTGTGTTATTAAAATTTTTCCTTAGGATAAGTATTTTACTTTAAAATTAGTTATATACTGGTAGAACTTTTTACCTAAAACCGATTGTATTGTCGATTTTCATAATATACTAGCTGACTCGAAAACGTTGTTTTGCCATAAAAATTTGGGGTGGGGCACCCTTTATGACTTAGCGGGATGAAAAATAGATAGTAGCCGATTCTCAGACCCACTGAATGTGCATATAAAATTTCATAAAAATCGGTCGAGCCGTTTCGGAGGAGTATGGTTACTAACATTGTGACACGATAATTTGATATAAGACTAGAGGGCTGCCCTCGCTTCGCTCCGGGTATTTAAAGTAATATTATAATTGATGTCCTTAAATTGTCATTCTGTAATTGTGTAGTTTTTAATTATTTGAAAAATTAGCGAAAGCAAGCAAAACTTATAAAAAGAAAAATAATAGAAACAAAATTAAAGAAAAGCGACAGATGATTAAATAGGGAGGACAGAGTAGAACTAAAATTGAATGGGTAAAGGAGATAGAGAGGAAGAGAGAAATTATCGAAATATAGAAAGAAGCTAATCATTCTGAACAGATAAAAATAAAAATTAATGTGAGAAAAAAGAGAGAGGTTGAGATACAATGATAGTATTATAAGAGAAAGAGAGACGGAAATACTATAGACTTCTATCAGTGAAAGAATTTTTAAAATCGGATCAGTAGCAACAAAATGGCCATGTTCTATTAATTAAAAAATGTATATGGCAACACTAAATCACCTTTGTCACTCACGAATAGTGTAGATTTCTAACAAAGAAAGAATTTTTAAAATTAGATTAGAAACAACAAAGGGGCCATACTCAATTAATTATAAAATGTATATGGCAATTCTAAATCACTTTTGTCCCTCACGAATAGTGTAGTTTTCTAACAGTGAAAGAATTTTTAAAATCCAATCAGTAGCAACAAAATGGCCATGTTCTATTAATAAAAAAATGTATATGGCAACACTGAATTACCTTGGCACTCACGAATAGTGTAGATTTCTAACAGTGAAAGAATTTTTAAAATCAGATTAGAAACAACAAAATGGCCATATTCTATTAATTGAAAAATGTATATGGCAACACTAAATCACCTTTGTCCCTTACGAATGGTGTGGTTTTCTCTCAGTGAAAGATTTTTTAAAATCGTATTAGAAACAACAAAATGGCCATATTCTATTATTTCAATATGTATATGGCAACACTAAATCACTTTTCCCACTCGCAAATAGTATAGTTTTCTAACAGTGAAAAATTTTTTTAAATCGGATTTGTAGTTCCTGAGAAACCCTTCAATTTACAAAATGACCACCTTATGGCACTTAAATGGCCATATCTTTTAAATTAGAGTATTTATGGCCACACCACATAGCCTATGTTACCCGGAAAGGATGTAGCTTCCTATCGGTGAAAGAATTTTCAAAATCGGTTCAGTACTTTTCGAGCCTATTCGCAACAAACAAACATACAAACAATCAAATCTTTCCTCTTTATATAATAGTATAGATATAGATTATATTATATGAAACAGATATTTTCCTTTTTTTTACATACTGTGAAAGACATTTAGCAAATGCTAACGTAGATTTTTATTTATTTTTATTAAATTTCCAGTGAATAGGTGTAGATTATTTTACTTCCTTAGGTGTAATTTCGAAAATTCATTTTTAGTAAGTCTTTGTCACAATAGGAACTATTGTTCTTCAATGTTGTACATTTTTGGTTTTTAACCCCCGTCGCTACAATGACGGGGTGTTACAAGTTTAACGTATGTATGTAAATGTGTGTGTGCCTGTGTGGTATCGTAGTGCCTAAGATAATGGACCGATTCTGAAGTTTTATTGTTTTGATAGGTAATGTAATTGAGATGGTCCTTAGCTATAATTTGTCAAGATCTGGTCTACCGTTTGAAGACTATCAGCTCATTTCTAACATGAGAGCTGCGTGACAATATTTATAAATTGACAAACAATCTTGTAACCATGGTACCACACTGCCATTGTTTAAACTGAGTAGAGATGAAAGGGTATTTCTCAATACCTTTCTTTCGGTATTAAGTATTGAATATAATCAAGTATCAAGATTTTTTAAAGTACGTAACACTATATTAGTAATTTTTATTTTATGAATATTTATTAAATGAGTATTAACTGCTGTTTTGTATATTTTATTTTGAACAGCACAAAAATCGACTTATATAAGTTAAAATCTATTCGTATAAATCCATGTCGTGTGACTATCGATACTTGTACCTACTGTAGGTATTAAATTGGAGTTACGGTCGGGTGTAATTTAAATTTTAAAATTAATATTTATTGGCATGAATGCGACAGTTATAAAGATTGGCATTTCACGATATTTTATTTATTTTTACTAAAAATAAAAAGGAAATGAATATAAATAAAATGCTCTTAATTTTTATTCATAGTAGCGCTTCTTTATTCACTTCGGATTGGAAGCTCATGTTTACTTAAGACAGTAGTAACGTGGTGCACATTCTAAATGATGTTCGTACAAGTTCTTCTTAAATTAAACAAATTTGTTTTGATGGCAACGTTTTCATAGTTCTATATTTTAGTTTTATTTTTTTATAAGAAAAATTCTCTGATTTTAATTTCTATATTACTAAGGGAGTATTTATTAAAAGAAAGGTCGCTTGTTATTTTGTATGGCTAACATATAAATATTTTACCATGTTCCCTTTTCATGTTTTACATAACAAGGACGAATCCATAAAAAGAGGATATATAAATATGAGCAAATATGTACATATTTGTCATATAAAATGACAAATGAAGTATATTCATAATCATATTGATTTTCCACTGGTTATAGACAATATGACGTCACATTAAATTTTATTCACGTCCTCTAGAAAACATAAGGTCATGAATAAAAAGATAAGTTAGATGTTAGGCTTTAAATTAATTTTCGTAATTTTTTGTTTTTAGTTATTGACTTTAAGTCTTAAAACAATTAAAATATAAACTTAATTATAGCTTGTTACATTTTGAGGTATAATTTATAAAGAAGTTGTGACAAACGAAATTCTCTATTGTAATATTGCATACCAAAATAGGTCGCACCTCAAAATGGGTGTCTCTTACAAACTACATAAAATCTGTATACCTGCATCGTAAAATCTTTCTTTGTTTCGAGAGTGTCACAAAAGCTACTGATGTTGTTTAATTCTGTGACCTCGAAATTTTGTCTGTAACATTCACTCGCCTTATTATTGCTAAATAATTTCAGTAGTAGGGTGTGCCATTTTTAGAGAACATTTTTATTTAACTTTCATACGGGTTGGATACTTTTCCTTATGATGTAAAAATGAGCTCTTAATATTAATAAGATGATTATCATTTTCTATTTCTGTTTTAAAAATACTGAAAATAATAATATATTTTTAGAATATTATATCTTAGTAATGACATCTTATACATATATGTATATGAACTAGCTCATAATTTTTTTTGTGGACTCACTTAAAGTTTATCTGGCATGTGGCATATTACCACAGTTTTTCATTAAAAAAAGGTTTAGGCATGTTTATACTATTTTATATTTTAATTTTGAATTCTATTAAAATGCCTTGTTTTATAAATCTATAAAATTGCTTATTTAAAATTTTTATGCGATGTAAGTCATGCCACTATGGAAGACTGACTGTAGGTTGCACATTTTCTACTAAAAACAACGTACAAAGTTACAAGTTCTAATCGAAACTACGTTTAAACACAACAGCTCACTTTACATGTACAAAATTAGTTTAAAAGTTTCTGAAGGATATGAAAGTTAGCGAACTGCATTAACTGTAAGTTGCCAGTAACCCACCTATTCTAAGTAAAAGGTCACTTTGGCATTTTGTGAAATTGATTTAGCTCTGGATAAGGATGTCCGGAATAATTTATTTTTAATTATCGTAGGTACGAGACACAATGTTATAAATACACCCAATTAATAAAATAATGTACCCAACATTATAAAATTTATTATCTTGTTACAAAATCTTTTTCAATCAAATATTGAAAACTCATGAAAAATCTTGCAAATCATGATAAAACTTTTGACAATATAAAAACTGTACAATATAAAACGTTAACTGTGCATATAAGCAAATAATGTGTGTGTGTGTGCGTTTGTGTTATACGAGTATATTTTTATGTAGTTGTATAAAATCTCTGTGAAGGCACGTTCGCGTGGTCAGCTGAACCGACATTTAAACAATAAATTGTTAAACAGAATTAAACTTAATATGATTAATGTTCGTATAGTTATCAAGATAATATTATGCACATTTCAGTGAACAATGATAAACAGTACCTACTTGTAAACATAAAATAGATAACTGTAGTCTATTTATAATATGGCGTTAGTACTGTTCAATGTAATGGTAATTAATTAAAACAAATCTGAAACTGTGTTATTGTCAACGACATTCCCAATAAATATATATTCCATACTTTATTGGATTTTTTTAGAGTTCAAAGTTAAGTGTTAAAGTTTCCTACCTTAATGTATAATTGTATAATATAATTAATTTAACAACCCTTTATTTTTATAATTAAAGGAACGTAAACCTATAAATAAATAAATGGAAACAAAAATATGCAATGTATTGTATGGAACGTATCTGCAGTGGAAACAAAGACAAAGAACGTTCTATAATATTGTGAAGACATTCTGTATGTTGTATATGGTTATATTTGCACGGCATATCTAAAACGTTATGTCCTCTTTATCTAAGGCATTTCTCATTGTTCTTATTATTTATTATTAACCCCTTTTAATTTTTTTACAATTCTAGACAAAAAATACTCAATTTTTATTTTGTTATTACTTTCGATTTTTAATCTATCTGCCTGAGCTCACCAATAAAGATTTCTCATAAAATTTTCTCAATTTGAATTCATGATACCTGAACCTGTTAAATATGTTATTTTGATAACTTTCACATCTTGTAACTTGCCTAATCATATAAAATTTCATCATGTGTAAGATGCCTTATCAAACAAAACGAATGATTACAACCACATAATAAACCCTTTTGTTTGCAAAACAAACTCCGATTTTCTATTATACTAAACAAATATTTACTCTTGCTCAAATCTAACACAATTCACCGAAGATTGTTAATAACTTGTAATCATTGTTATTATTAATTTTATTAAAGTCTACTATGAGAATAAGTACTACAATAATAATGATAATATTTATGAAAACTTTAAATGTTTTTAAATAAAATTACCCAAATGGCTCCACCAGGTAATGTTTGTAATAAAGTGCTGTTTATGGTCAAACGATAATATGTTATTATAATTTTTAATAATAAACGAAAAAAATATTTTTCTATCGTCTAGTTAATATAAAAATAGTAGGTGTCAAATATAAGCATAAAACTCACAATAAGTCAATAAATTCCACACGTATTTATACAGAAAAATCAGACCAAAATTAGTCTCGTTTGCCATCCGTCGCCCCTACTCAGTCAGCTCACCATGTCTTCTGTCAATTCTTGATTTTGACCCTAATGCAATATTGGCATTATAATTGAAATAAAATATGTATTGTTTACTTTGTAAATAATTGTAAAATGTTAAATTTGATTAGCCTATTCCTATTTTTGCGGGTTTGAAAAGCCTAAAACTGAAGTGTACGAGTGTTTATGTCTACTTGTAATGTTAGTTGAGATTAGAAGTCATCTGTTTTAATGGTCGACACTTGTTCATGTCATTGTGACGTCACAAAAGTTGTAGATGGATAATTGCTCCTAGATTGCGTGACTGATGTGCATTTATGAGGATATTACTTATATTACTATTAAAACAATGTTACAATAGAGATAATAACTGACTACTTAAACGTGCTAAATGTCAAAATGCGTAATTTGTCCCGCATATAGTAATCATCTACCCTGTTCAATTACTCTTTTAGTGAGCTACGTCATTAGTGTCTTATGTGTAAAGAAGTTTTACATCATTTTCAACACATAAAAACAATATTTTATATATAAGTAATGCAATTTTTATGAATACTTACAACAACTGCTTTTAATATAGAATAACAGAAGTTTAAAACTATACAGAAGAAACGCTTTTATTAACCTTATTAAAACTACAATATTCCATTTAAATATAAATAAAAAATTCCCAAAGAACAATAAGAACTTTTATATGATTTATATATAGATACCAAAAAAAACAATTACAAAAAAAACACGCCTACAGACTTTATCTCATAGGTGGCAGGGAAAAAGGTCAATAATAAATAATTAATAACGAAGGAACGTTGCGGAAAATGTTAAAAGCTATGTATAAAAAATAAATATATAAAACTTACGAGTAGTAAGAACCCGGTCAACTTTGTAGCGCTCTAAAACAGCCATAAAATAATGAAATCCAAAAAAAATATAGGTTAAAATGTTCGTTAAAAGGCCATTTACAAGATTGGTATGAAGTCATTTTATTGTAAAAAATAAAATAGAAATTTTATAATAAAAAAGAAAATTTGTTGTGAAATTTTCTCTTATTTTTGTTAATATAAACAGAATTGTAGACAATTCGATTTGATGCAAATTATGTCTTTACAAATTTTCTATTCAATTGATAGTTCCAGAGATTTTTATTTTTATTTCTTAAAAGAATTAACATGCAGCATATTTTTTTAATTTTTCTCCATAAATATTTCTTATTATCAAAGTTTAAATAGATATTGAATAAGCCAAAACAGTTTTCAGCTATAACAAATTACAGTGAAGATTAAATATGTTTGACAATAAATATAGTCTACAATTTGTTTTCAACTAATTTTTATTCTGAAATCAATTTTACAAAAGTTATTTAAGCATGAAGCGGAACATATAATTAAAATTACTTTTTGATTGGTTTATATTACGTTTTTTTTATAAAAACATAACGTACTTATATTGAATAACTTCTTCGAACGAATGTTAAAGATGTAGGAGTACGAAATTCACAATTAAACAATTTTTAAAAATCTCAATTAAAAATATTATTAACTATTTTATAAAGAATTTAAAAAAATTTTGTAATTATTTTTTTTTAAATATATTTTTCATGGGTCAAAAGGATCTCAAATTTGGGTATTTGAGATTTTTCGAACCTTTAAAAATTCATATCTCTAAAAATATTAACTTTATTGTGAAAAGTCATAGGAACTTTTTTATTTGTATTTCAATAAAGAATATAAAAAAAATTGTCTGTTTGAAAAATAACAATTCCTTGCAATTGTTTAAACAATTTCGGCTTAAACAATAGGGCACGGGGTTGTCCCATGCATTTATCATCATCATCAGTAGCGCAATTTAAAGAGGGTCGCATAAAAAAATTGAAGTGGAATAGTTTTTGGTACTCATGCTCCGACTGTACTCCTGTACAGGTGGAAGAGAGAATATCAAAATTTTAATACACATATTGTCTATAGAGGTTCGTATTATCTATTGTGCATGCAAATTGATTGATTCTATGGTTTTATTAATTTACGCGGTTGTACTTTCGTTTACTATAGATATACATAACCATATCAAGATGTATTAGCCTTATCTAAATGCAATACTACATATATTATATACACAAAAAGCTGTGATGGCCCAGCGGTTGAGACTCAGATATACTCCAAAGAGTTCCCAATGTTCTCAAAGGTGAGTGAAGCGGCCAACCCGCACATGGCCAGCGTGGTGGACTATGGTCTAATCCGTCCTCATTTTGAGGAGGAGATCCGGCACAGCAGTGGGCCATTAACGAGTGATGATTATAGTGTACTTATATATATAAAGTCACAATAGATTAAGTAAAAACTAAATACGTCATACTTCGTAAAAACTTCAACAATCATTATAAGTACTATTTTGGTTTTTTATATCGAATTTACTTCACATATCAATTTTTTCCATCTCTAGATTTACATTATTACTGGTTTATGTAAAGCTAAGCGTGTCACGCACTCGTACGGTCTGGCTTGGCCAATTTATTGTAGATCACATCAACAACATACGGCGAACACGTCGCCGATACTTCCATTGGAAGCATATATTTAGCTCTCAAATCCCTATGTCTTTTTCTTTTTACTTTTTTATTACATTAATTAGTGATTTACTCTTTATACATAATTATACCAGAGCATACGCTGCGTGAGTATAATCTCTCTAGAAGTTTTAACACGGCCCATAACATAACGGCATAATATACCAATTCCAGCGAAATCCTCGGAACGGCAAGCTTATAGCAATATCGCCTTTTCGTAGTTCAATGAAACCAATTTCGAAGATTGGGAATTTTATATGAAAAATCACAAACCATCCATATATTTTTCAGGCCTATTGACGCAAAAGATTTGGTACAATATTAATACTATGGATATCATGCATTTATATAGCATGCATTTATGTATGTTTATATACAATAGTGTATAATCAAATTTTATATAGTAAGCTGATTCGGCTTTTGTCATATGTAATTTTTGGAGGAGTAGAGTATTTAATATACAAAATACATAATACATATTTCCATATTGTATTTAAATAGTTTTGTTTTAAAAACATTTTGTATTTTATTTGAAATACCTTTTAAAACATATTTTGTATATGCAAAATCTAAAATACATTTTGACATTAATAAATTTAGTCATCATCAAAAAATAAATGTGATAAAGTATTCTCACTACGGTAACACTATACTGATGGGTAATAGTTAATTTAATATTTTATACTACGTTCAAAATAGCTTGATACGGATGACAGCTAATATGAAATAGCTATAAAATCCTATGATATAACTTTTTACCAGCTTCTATGGTGATTTCGTTTGTCAACACAAGTAATCTTTGCTTTTCGTACGTACAAATATAGTAGTGGAACCAAGGAACAAACAAATTGGAGTATCAGTGGTTATTATATTTTCATAATTACTTAGACAAAATCATAAGTTATTAGACCCCCATTCCGTTTAATTAGGGGGCGTCCATTAACTATGTGATATAATATTATTGATACTATATGACGTGAAAAAGAATGTGATTGTGTCAAAAAAACATAGTAATAAAATATAAGCAAATTCTTTTAGATCCATAAAAGTATTTTATTTGAATAAAGTATTTCGAAAATATATATTTTGCATTTAGTATTTTAAATACAAAATGAAAAACTATTTTGTACAAAAAGAATATAAGAAAATTTGATAAAATATTTTTTACAAAAATATCGGTGTACAAAAAAGTCGGTGAACATATATCAATAAAATATAATCATAGAGAACTTCATTCTTTTTTTGGAGTCAATTAAAATATTTTACAAGTTGTCATTTAACAACATGTCATATCGTCAACAGTTGTGCCTAGGTTTCGCACTTATATGGCTTTAGATTCATTTCACATAATAAATACGATGACTAAAAGGTCTATGTTTGCGATTTTACTAACATTCGAATTTGTTATAAATATACACGTCTTTGGCACAGATTTAAGTCCTGATGAACGTTAAGCTAGAGGCTTTGAAAATTTGAGTAAATGGAAGAGGTGCCTTATTTTAAACCTTATTCCCCAGTCTAAAAATTAAAAATTTAATAAATTATTTAATGGAATTTATATTTTACCAAATAATCTTTTTAACATACATTTTAAATTACAAATTATTTCTTTTCTTCTTGGAATAAATTTATTTAAAGATTTTAAATTTCAATTTCCTATAATTAAACTCGCTTAACTAGATTTAAAACGATAAAAATATTTTACATCTCTATCGAAGGCAGGTATATTGTATAAAATATTCGAATATTACTAAAATCGCAAACATCGACTTTTGTCATGTCCACATACCATATGGACTCCCCTATAGAAAAACTAATTGTTTTGACTTCAGTATAAATGGCTATATTTATTGATTGCTTATATTTAGAAGTTTCATTTTTTCACAGCTTCAAGATATTATAGACTTACATGTTTAGTATTAATTTCAACTTGATAACTTCACGTATTCTTCAAATAATGCCTTCAAATAATTCTTCAAATAAAACCTAAATATATAAAAGTTCATTTTATTCGTGATGTAACAAAAATTGCTATTTTTAGGATTTTCCCCCATACTAGTATATGGAGACCTTGCTTCTTGCCAAAAATCATGTTCGTAGGTCCAAAGACAAAGCCTGGAAATTTTGATTTATCTCCAAAATCAAAATTACAATACATGAGATAAAAGCGGCTGCGGGTTTTCATTAAATTTACTTAGCAGTTTGATATTTTTACATATTTGAGGAACTAGAGAATAAAATATATGAGTGAACACATTAACGGTCATATTTTTTCAATGCGTGGTCCCTTGGCAGCCGCAAGGGACCGCAGGCCTGTGTATTTATGTGATATTAATTTCAACTTGATGCCTCCACGCGATCCTGAGAAAAAGGGTCTTGACAGACGGATAGACAGACATACGGACAACAAAGTGATCCTATAAGGGTTCCTTTTGTCCTTTTAAGGTCGGATCCCTGAAAATTGTATTATCAGTTAAATCAGCTTATGGTTCAAAACATTTTGTATTTAAATTCTATTACGTGGTTCAAATATGTAGTTTAAAACCGTTATTGTTCGACGCACCTCGTTTTTATTTCATTATCATACCCTTACATTCACGTGTTATTTATTTTATGATAAACTTTGTTCGATATCACATAGATACGATGTATGATTACTTGTCATTGTTAGGCACTGGTTTAAGGCACTGAACGAAACTGAGCTTTTTTTGAAATAAAACTGTCGGTTTCCAGAATAATATAAAGATTCTTATGCAATGTCTACTACTACAAATAACTTTAGCTAAGTACATCCTTACTTACATTACTTACATGGACGTTCTACTAAGCGTGGCGTAAGCAGAATAGAAACTACATAACATAATTATGTAGATGGTTAGATACCTACCTAAAAATGGTTTTAACCTTTTTGGTTTTTTTTGCGATATAAATTTAATGACTGTATCAATCGTCAGTAGACATACATTACAACGATATGTTTACTATTTTAATATTGTTCTTTAAAAATTAACTGCTAGTGATATTAATTAGCCTTTAGTCTGTTCTGTCTTTTGTTTACAAACATTACTATTACATTCGTATCAGGCCTTTAATGGGCGAAATACTAAATATAGTTAGATAATGGATTCATCAATTGTTTTAATATGTCTAGTGCTATGAATTTGTAATTGCCAATTATGACGCATTTGAGTTATCATCTATCTACTAATGTCTGTACCTATGTATTCTATATTATGTTTAATCAAGTAGAAGAATGATTTTTACTTTCCACTTTATTACTTTTGTAATAATTAAAATTTTAAACGCATATCATTCTTTATTGACTTATGAACTCGTAATTTCTTCTTCTTATGACGTAATAAAGCGATTTTTCGGAATCTAAACATTGTATGGGAGACAAGATAAATCTTTAAATTTAGCATAAAAACTATCTAATGAAAGTAAATAAACACCTAATTATGAATTTGTGAAATTTTAGGGTTTAATCGAGTTTACACGAATTGATAAAGTTTGAGGACAAAATTTGTTAATTTAATGATTTTTTATCTCAGAGAAGCGAGAATACCCGAACTAATATTAGTTTATGAATAGTCTACAGCCTACACTTAATAATATGTGCACGTAATTATATTAATTGTATAAATGTAAAGGAAGCGCCTAGCGCCCGTCGACTTGAAATCGCATGCAGCCGGATCGTGCGTGTGCTCGTCTAGCAGGCGCTCACGCAAAGGTCGTGTTCGCGATTTGCGATAATCGTGCCCTACGCCCCTGTACCCCTCCCTATCCGCCTTATTGCCTCTCCATCTATGCCACGCTTTGAGTGACAATGTTAAGGTCATCGGGGGACATTTAGATGCTTTCGCAAAGTAAATTTGGCGCTGACATTGATACGTCTTCTGTCAAGGCCCCTCGTATCCATTACCATACAAATAATGGGACATATTGTTATTAGACTTTCCATATAAGAAGATCTTCGTATGTACAAACATATTAGATACAAATTGCCACTTTTTTGAACAGTTTGTTTTGTGACAGTTCAGCACTGCTTCACATGTTTTTGCTAGGATTTTGACGATGTGATACTTTGTTGTATGTATTTCTTTTTTTCTTCCACAAATTTATTTAAAAAAGTACTTGCTAGATAATACAAATACTACAGTATTGTAATTGCAAAAAAAATCATATTCATTAAAATATTTCGTTAGTCTACTAAAGAACTTTGTACCTGTTACTCTTATTTATGTAGAACTATGGAAAGCCTGTTACCTCGAATTAACCTTTCAATTTAATCTGTTAATGCGTTCGTATACAACGCAAAATGCTAATACGGCTATTTACCCTTGTTGGTAAAACATCTATAGAGTTTACGGTTTATTTATATTTTGCCCTAGATATTGATTAAATATTAGGCAGTGATGGCCCAGTAGTTGAGACTTCAAGTCTTACTCGGGAGGTCCGAGTTCGATTCTGGGCACACACCTCTGACTCTGAGTTATGTGTGTTTTAAGCAATTAAATATCACTTGCTTTAACGGTGAAGGAAAACATCGTGAGGAAACCTGCACTCCTGAGAGTTTTCAAAACAACACGCACTGGGCCAGCGTGGTGGACTATGGCCTAATACCCTCCTCATTCTGAGGAGACCCGGCTCAGCAGTAGGCCATTGCAGGGTCGTGATGATGATGATTGATTAAATATTATATAAATTATATTATAACAATGTAAACGAAGGCAACCTCTAGGCTACTTTTTAATAATAAATAAAATACATACATCTTTTATAAATTCCTTCCGAAATAAATAGCATGATAATATTGCAAAAATAGTCATTTAACGTATTGACAATTAGTATACATATATTAGTTTGAATTTAAGTATAAATATAAACATTTAGGCAGTGAAAAAAAAATAACTTCTTTTAATAACAAAAAATACTATGATAGAGTATGTAATTTTGTCGCGTCGTCGTCGTCGCATTGTGAATCGTGTTATAACTTGCTAGGCAACAGATGACCCTTAAAAACGTCACAGAAATAGGGTGTTTATTTTCCCGAGTTCGAATAATTAAGTAAGTAAGTAACCAACAATATTTTATTATTATAAATTTTCATCTCCTCTAAAATCCATATCCATCACACGAATTACTTTTAGTAAATCTGGATCAGTCAGAATTACCTTGTAAATGATTTATCCTTGTATATAATTATCCTTGTATATAGTTATATAATTCCTCCAAGACGTCGTTGTTGAGAGTAGTATCGCGTTTGCAGTATTTATCTAGATAATGATTTTGAGTGCGTTTTTTTAGTATCTAGTTTCCGCTCCCCGACGCGCGCCTTCGAACATTTCCCCTGATACACCTGAAGTTCTTCCGTCCCTACCTACGTCAAGCTCCGCGGTCGAAATATTTATTATCTTGTCTGTCTATAGATCCATTTTTTTTATTTCAAACCAGATTGTATTCAGTGACATCACTTTTTTTTAAATCTCATATTTTGGCTTTGAATGCGCTTATTAGGTACAATGAATCCTACTGTAGCAGTTATGACTAAAATCAAATTATGATTTTTATTATTATCATAAACATTAAATTTAAATAAGGCATTTTCCCTTGAAGATGGTAATACTTTTTCATTTTAACATTTCATTTTATGCTAATAATAAAAGAGAAACGTTTTATTAGAAAACACCCCAAGAAAGATTCCGTGTGTTGGTAATTCTGCCGGCTGGGAATTTAGTTAAGCTCTTCTTACTCCATATGGATGGAGCGATGTTATACCCGTTTCGCAGATAGTGATGTTGCATAACTATCGTAGATATTTAAGAATAAAAATAAATAATAACAATTTAGTTTACTTTTCACAAATACATTTTAACTTCGGCTTCCAGAATTCTCAAGAATTTTCAAGATTTTTTTTTTGTAAATCCTTTTTAACACGGGTAATAAATTTATAAAACGCTCCGGATTAGAGAGTAGAATGGGGAGCCTTTTACAGGTTTAAAACATCAGTTAAGGATGAAAAAGACGACACCGATATATAATTCTAAAATATCTATTTATTAAACACATATATTTTGATGTAATAAATTTTATATTTGTATATATATTAGTATTTTATAAAGTATGTGTATAAATATTGCATATATTTCTAGTATGCAAGTTGTATATGTATTTGGTTGTAAATATTTGATAGCTACTAACACCACCCACTCTGGATCAACCTCCCTTTATTTCCAATTCTGGGTTGTCTGGAAGAGAGGGCTACTTAGCCATAAGACCGTATATTGTATATGTAAATCTATGTCGCGTGTCCTTATTATATTTAGTAGTTTGTGGTGAACACTAAAGATATATAAATAAAAAATAAATACATTCTATATCATGTCAAATGAGAAAAAAGTTTATTTTTATTTTATAGTAAAGTATATATAAAAAAAGAATTTCTAAATAGTTATTACCTAATAGTAATCAAATTGGGGTAAATACTCAGATACATATATACATGTATGCTAGATCCTACCAATAACGTTTGGGAATTATAATATTGTTTTTAAATCTTGTTAGTGGTAAAGTGCAAACAGAGCAATGGACATTGAAAAGAGTTCTTCTAGAGAAAACTTGGAAGTTCTAGCTTCTACAGTAGTATATAATTTTACAACTATTAAAATGGATGCATGAAAGACATTGTGTATCGTACGTGAAGATAACATTGAAGATTTTATAAGTACGAAAAATTGCTTTCCCATTTAATAATGAAACTGATATACTCCCAACGGTATCTTTATATGCCATTTCGTTTGACGATTAGTAGTGATGAATTACGAGCAGCCCTGAAGGCAGGGTCGCGACCACGTACGCGCACTAGGCATGTCGCCAACAGATGCGACAATATTCCTCCGTTACTCGTAGTTCCTACAGTTTTTCAGCAAAACCTAAAATATCTATTTTTTATATTATTTACAATAAAAAAATAATCAAAATTTTTGATAGTAATCATAAATTTAACTCCAGCTTTATGATTTTACAATCTTTTTTAAATTTACAAAAATCACAGAAAACCGTTTTTCAATGTCAACTTGGAATATAAAAACACAAAAATTAACTGTAGAATCAATTTTGTAACATTTTCTGAACCTTATTCTCTGTACATATAAATCTTTATCATAGTGATATTTTAGTAATGTCACATCGCGCTCAATTCTGCAAGAGGAATTTAAAAATATATTTCAAAAAGGAAGAAGCGCTTTCTTTGTGCAGTACAAGCAGCTCTCATTATAAAAAATAGAACAAGGTTGTATACATATACCCGGCGATATTGAGCTGTTTTAAAAATTCATATTTGAAATTTCGATAATGCCTGCAAGTAAAATTTTAATAACATGTTTGTGTCGATTTTTCTAATACTAATTATTATAATATAACTTACACATGAAACAAAAAGGAAGAGGTTTAATAAAAAGACGTCATACTTACCTAAAAATTTTACGATCTCGTGACATAACATGACATGTTTATCGGATAAGGAAAAGATTAATAAAATATTCGAGGCCTATGAGAAACAATACTGAAATAAACGTGATACCCAGTGATACCTATACGTGTATAGTTCCAGACGGAATTCAAATGTAAAACTTTAAAATAAGTATGCAATTTATAGTTTGATAAATTGTAACACATGAAAATTGTATAAAATGTTTAAAAACTTATCAAACTTGAAATACAAAAAATACTTGAGATTTATAAAATTTTAATATTTATATAACTGCAATAATGAAGTCTTGTTTCTGAGGTTATTAATTCGCCAAAGACTGCAAGCCAGCTTCTTATTTTTTATTACTGATCACTGAGTTGAAAACATCTTTCATCGTTTTCGTTTCCGTTGAATGAAGCAATAATCTTACGTATAGAAAGCATTGAATGAATCATTGTAGATGGAATGAAATACATGTAGGAAAATTAAAGGCTTACTGAGTATTTTAATTGGTTTTAAACTGAAACCTGCAAAAAACCAGTAACTTAGCCTAATACTAAGAAAGAAGCCTTAAAAAGACACGTATCTATATCGCTTGCAAAAGAATTATTTACAGTCAGGTATCTTTAAAGTTAATTAGAGTGTAGCTCTAGCGATAGAACAAAATCCTATCATAGCTTTAAACCTTCACTAACAAGTTTACTTTTTAGTGTTCTCTGTCCTTAGTTAAATTGAGCTGTTTAGATAACTTGTTTCTATTACCTGACGAGACTAAAGCCACATAATATTTTTATGTTTAGTTCCTGAAAGATTCCGTTATTATTACTTAATACTGTAAGAAAACAACTTTTTTTTCATTAGGGTATGGCTTAACTAAATTTGCAAGATAATTACTTCAATGATTAAGAAACCATATTTTTTAGGAATTGTGCTTCTATTCAATAACTAATTAATTTTACTAATATACAGAAATACAAAGGCCAATAGGACCTTATAGGTAGGTTAAAGATCTGATGCAGAAAGCTCATAGACACGGCACGTTTTGCAAAAAGCTTCATCTCTCTAGGTACCAAGTTGCCGGCTGGTCTCTATTTTTATTGATATTTATAAAAGTAATAAATAAGATTTTTTTTTTAACAAAGGTACAATAATTAAAATTTTTGGCTAAATGCAAAGGTTCAATTTGAAATCAGTCGTAATTGAGAACGGATCGAAAAAATTGTAAAATTAATTAAAAATACATTCCATTTATGCATTGGAGCCATTAAAATAGTCTATTTTTGTTAAGGCTGTGGGCAGTGTTGTGTAAGTGACAATGATATAACAAATTAATATTATGAGTGGACGGCATCAACTCCGGGTGCCCGAGGTGCGCGTGAGCGGCGCCCCGGAGCAGGACGAGGCGGACAATCCCCCGACGCCTTTGCCGCCCTTCGCTCTCACCCTCGCTTCTATACCACGACGCAGGCATTCTTGGATCTGTGGGTAAGTACAAAATACATATAATATTAGCTGTTAAAAATTATAATCCTACAATAATACTTACAGTGTACAGTTATATATTATTTCGAAGATTAACTATTTACGCAAATTTTAATTTTTATAAAGATGTTAGACGAAATTGTGGAATTTTTAACATTTAGGCTTCATAGTTATTTAAGTCTGTGTCCCTTATATTAAATTACCTCTTAGAATAAAAATGTGGAAACGGTGATTAGAGAATTTAGATATAAATGACTTATAAGCAGGTAGCATTATTTACTTTTTACGGTAACTTTTAGTGAGACGATGCTTTTTATATAGAAACTAGCTGACCGGGCAAATGTTGTTTTGCCATATTAATTTAACAATTTTGGGGTGGGCCACCCTTATCACTTAGGAGATGAAAAATAGGTAGTAGCCGATTCTCAGACCTACTAAATATGCATATAAAATTTCATAAAAGTCGGTCGAGCCATTCCGGAGGAGTATGGTAACTAACATTGTAACACGAGAATTTTATATGTATAAGAGATATTTAGGAATTTTATCGCACCTAAAACTACTAGTGATCTAATAGAAATTCTTAATGCTTATTTTTCATATTTGGAGTTATCTAAAAAGGTAGGATTTACGTATTCTGTATGTCATCATGCTAATTACGGGTCGTTATATATATTCTTTAAATTGTCAATATCTAAAAAACCAGAGTAAACCGTAAAATGAGATCTTCATTCTGAAATATTTTTTTTTTATAGATTGGTTTGAGCTTCGTAGAGTAATTCCAACTTCTCCTATTGATGTTTATATCATAACTAACAGGATGCTACTCAAATTAGTGTTGCCAACATAATAATCATCACTACGTTAAGATTAAAAGTTTCAGATTCATCATCAATTTATTAGTTCTTCTTCAACAATTTATTACTCACATTTATTTATCATCATCTATACTATTATATAAAGAGGAAAGATTTGATTGTTTGTATGTTTGTTTGTTTGTTCCGAATAGGCTCTAAAAGTACTGAACCGATTTTGAAAATTCTTTCACCGATAGGAAGCTACATCCTTTTCGGGTAACATAGGCTATGTGGTGTTGCCATAAATACTCTAATTAAAAAGATATGGCCATTTAAATGCCATAAGGTGGCCATTTTGTAAATTGAAGAATTTCTCAGGAACTAAACATCCGATTTAAAAAAAAATTTACTGATAGAAAACTACACTATTCGTGAGTGGCATAATTAGTGTTACCATATACATTTTTTAATTAATAGAACATGGTCATTTTGTTGCTACTGATCCGATTTTAAAAATTCATTCACTGAGAGAAAACTACACTATTCGTGAGTGACAAGAGTGATTTAGTGTTGCCATATACATTTTTTAATTAATAGAATATGGCCATTTTGTTGTTTCTAATCCGATTTTTAAAATTCTTTCACTGTTAGAAATCTACACTATTCGTGAGTGACAAAGGTGATTTATTATGTATTTCCGTCTCTCTTTCTCTTATAATATTATCATTGTCTCTCATCCTCTCTCTTTTTTCTCACTTTAATTTTTATTTTTATCTGTTCAGAATGATTAGCCTCTTTTCACTTTCTTTCTTTCGATAATTTCTCTCTTTCTCCTCCCTCTTTTATCATCTGTCGCTTTTCTTTAATTTTGTTTCTATTATTTTTTCTTTTTATAACTTTTTCTTACTCTCTCTAATTTTTTCAAATAATTAAAAACTTCACAATTTCAGAATGACAATTTGAGGACATCAATTATAATATTGCTTTAAATACCCGGAGCGAAGCGAGGGCAGCCCTCTAGTTTAATAATAAAAGTATAAATCAAAATCAATTTTGTTTTTTTTTAAATTATATTTTTCGTGTTGTTGTATAATATATTTCTTTGTGACATTCGTATTTGATATCAGGACGACTAAGACTTCAATTTCATTATCTATTCAAATCGAATAAACCCCGAGGCACTTGCGAAATAACTTTTTATTCCTCTTTCGCGTATATGTTCGCAACAGTTTTGAGATAACTCTTTGCTTCAAATTCTATACACGATACAAAGCAACAAAAACAAATAAATTAAGTTAAAATAGAATATTTCTTGACAATAATTGAGTTTAAAAATTTGTCAGAGGAGTTTTTGATTTAATTTCTTTTGACTTCTTTAGAAGCTATTCTATAAATCTATTTATTAAATTAGATTACTAAAACTTGTATTAGCTCCAAAAAGCTGTGATAAACTAGCGGTTAAGACTTTGGTGTACTTTTCCAGACCAGTAGTGACCCGTCAGTGATTTGAGATGATGATCCCACTTAATCCAGAATCAAACGTGTCTAAAGATAGTTTTCAAAGCTGCATTTTATAATGTTAGCTTAAACTTTAAATGCTATGAGAATAATTTTATATTTATGCATAGAAATTATACTTTACAGTGGGTAATTTTTTATGCGCGTTGAGTTAAAAATGTTCTGTAGTAGAATTAGAAATCGGCATTGGAAATATGTTAATAGAACATCGTATACCTACGTATGTTTCTCCGACAAATGAATGACTCAATATACTTGTCGTGCTCTTGTCTATATTATACTGGTGTTTTCAGCGTGAGTGAAACAATTAATATCAGTTAATATTCATGAGATGCTCTTTACTTTCCTGGACATTAGCAAAACAAAAGGCAGCCATATAAGCGACATCCTAACTTAAGCTATTGTACTACCAACGATGCCTTCAGCTGTCTTGCCATCTTTTATATTACTTGATATGTATGTACGTTATCTCTCGTTATGTGACATGTCTCTATTATATCGCGTTATTTTCATCTAAGTTTCTCATAAGGGATCGCATTTATATTGCTCGTATTTCCCTTTTTATACTATTAGCTATTAGATTATTTGCTTGCTATAAGAATAAGAAGTTTCAGAATATGAAATATATGAATGGTACGGTTTTTTCCAAATACAATATTTCTGAGAATACCTAAGCATCATCGGTACATGGTTCGAATCCATTTTTTTTATTCGTACAGCAAAATTGTGGAACATACTGCCAGAGTCTGTTTCCTGATAGGTGCAACGTTGGTGTCTTCAAATCCAGAGTAAGTGGGTACCTTCTGGGCAAGCATGCAACATCCTAGACCGTGTCGTAGCTTAACATCAGGGTAGTCACAGTTTAGCTAGCCTGTAATAATTTATGAAAAAAAAACATACATTAGGTATCCTTAAATACTTTTAAGTTGTTTACATTAACTCAACAAGGCATATTGTTTTGTGAGGTTTGCGATGAGACACAAATATTTTCTTTTTCAGGTCACTGAATATGTCCTTGTTTAAACGACAGGACAGCCTTACGACCGTCATTTATTTCCTTGTGCTGACCTACTGAAAGATCATTTTCTTTACTGACAAGTAACGGAATTATTCTTAGCTTCGTTACATGAAATATTTTAAATTCATTAGAGAGAAAAAAGTATTTTCATAACGCCTGAAAACTCCCGGGAATCAATTTAAACGTATTTATTTTTCATGATAAGAACTTAATAAATAATTATTTAATTATCCTGTTGAACAGTAGTTTTGCATATCCCTTGCGCATGTATTTAATAGACAGGTGAAGGTTAAGTTTCATTAAAAACTCAAAATAAACAAATAAACGTAACAATTTAAACTACACGATATCGGGAAATGAGTCAATTTGTGAAGAAGGAAATAACAGTTTGATTGCAATCACTGTTTTGCTTTACTGGGGCATTCCTGGGCATGCCCGGCCTGCTTTAATGGTAGTAATATATAAGTCTAGAATTCATATCTTGCCCACTAAATCGACAAAAATTTGTTACAAAAAATGGGCTATTCAAATGCTCCTGTGTATATTGAAATTTTATTTTAACAAAATCAATTTCTCTTGTCTTCCATTTACATCATTTTATTCTAAGTAGATACCTAGATCAATCTATATTTTATCAATTTCTTGTACGTAAGTCAAACAAAGAAACTCATTTAATTAATCCTGGTATAATTATATAATAGCGCATATGCGCAGTTATAATTTGATTGAAAATGCTTTTATAGAAAACATTATTTAAAAATCTAATTGGTAGTCAATATCATCTAAACTCTATTGAAACTTTATTTTACGATATCGCATAAATCGACGTTAGGTTTAAAGCTCAATAATTGGATTTATTAGGCCGCGCTGGGAGCCAGTTTAAATTAATTCACTCTGTACAATTTTCATGCGAAACAAAATGTTATGCTCGTGATACTAAAAGCACTCAAGCTATTCAAGTTCAAGTTACTGGTTTAAAAGCAATGCAAATTCTATCATGAAGCTGAATAAAAAAATCAATCGAATAAGAATAAAATTAGTTATATTAACTGTACAAGAAGATAGCAGTGTCTGGGGCTTGTAATTGAACTCCAGGTTAACGAGGCCTTTTAGATTGTACGCACACTTGCCTTTATTGCTTCACATTGCCAACAAATAACTAAAAAGGAATAGAATTAACGATTCACGGGGGTAAAAAACCACCATAATAGTCAATATTCACTTTTCAATGCACCAATAAGGAACAAAGCTTAAAATTTGTTGGGTTAGCGGGTTTTCCATAAATAAGCAAATATTACTACTGAACTACTCATAGCTAATAGCAGTGTTGCTAATAGTCATAATCATTTTGCATTCATTTTTATGGCCAACTCACTTTTGAAGCTGCCAGGTTTGAAGACAAATACAGCCGTTAGATAATTTCACATAAAGGATTGACAATAATGTTAGCAACTCTTAATAACATATAACTGACAGGTAGTCCTTATATTATATTTGTTCTATGGATAATCCAATTGGGCGAAAATTTAATTTTTATTATTATTTTTAAATAAAAGATTACTAGCAGTATTGGTCAGATTCTACTATTATTCTTTAACCCTGTTAGAAGTGGGCTACGTCAATAGCGCAATGACTGGGATTTGACTGAATCCACGACTTATTGAGCGTCAATACAAAGCCTGAACCACTGACCTACTGACGCTTGAAATTATAACCACCTTCCAGATAAAACTGAGGTAGTCTGATTTTATGTATTAGACATTATCTAAAGTAATGCAAGTGCTATACTTTAGTGTGGTGTAGAAAGGTTTACTTTATTATTATATTGATTGTTATGTGTTACCCGTGAGGGGAAGGGTTAGAATACTATTCCCCTCTGTCGCTGGGAGAGCATCTCGTAAGGCCTGAGTGACCCAGCACCCCCTTGGTGGTAGGGGATCCGTTCCCCGATTGGCTTGCGACCAACCAGTTTTGTACAATACATACCTAATAGGGATCATTCCTTATAATAGTACTAGTACCTAATAATGATAATGTTGTTGAAAATACAGATTACATGATTTTTGGAAATATTTCATCTAATATAAGAACTTACATCAAATAAGAGATTCGGAAATAGAAAATCTATTTCCGAATCTCCTATTAGATGTTGAAGGGTCCAACTCAAAAATTGTTCTACTTTGTGTCCAACAAGTAGAGCAATCATTGAATCTTTTGGGCTGATAGTTTATAAAACGTGAGTTTTCTTTACGAAGCTTTTCCTTACCTACTTGGTAGTTTGATATTTCCATTATTTAAAAAAGTTTTTTATCACACATAGGTGCCCAAAATTGTTTCCAGTAGTTTGTGTAAGCCTTATACTGGTTTATGAATTTAGTTCTTAAAGAACAAGACGTTATACCGTATTACACTAATTCCTTTATATTTTTTGTAAAAAAGTGAATGAGATCTTTTATGTGAAATCTAAACATTTTCTAAATAAACGCAAATTTTTAAGAGCTAATGAATTAACAGGCAACATTCCGTCGTTTTGGCAAATTAATTTATGTTCTTCACTTCCCAGTTTCAACTTCAATTAGAGTTGTAAATATTGATAATACTTAATTTATTAATTAGAATTCTATTATATTTTTTAGGTTAATATGATAAATATTTTCAGTTCGTGTGAATTTAGTGAGATGAAGTTTAGGACAGTGCGACATATTTGAAACACTGCCACAGGTTATTCTTGTCCACTGTTGCGCACAAATACTTTGCACGTAGATGATATCTATATTTAATAAAATATATACCGTGTGACTGATGGGGTTACCTATGGGGAACTAACCATAAAATAGCAACTTCAAAATAAGACATAGAAGAAAATGTTGGAAATCTTTTTTTTTTGTATATTGCTCATTGCTATTCTTTAATCAGACGTACTAACATTTTAATAAAAAAATCGTAAGAACTCTATTGGGAATCGATTTAACCGCAACGAAGCGAGAGAGGGTCGGCTGGGTCGACTTGTTTTTCTTAAGTTATTTTTGTTTAGAACAGCTGTGACCTTTGTTGTAGAGCCATAAAAATTTATTTAGATTATTTATATATAACATTAATAGTGTTTCTCTAAAGCTCTAAACGATATACCACGGACACTTCCATACAAAAGAGACATAATGTGTCGGTTGATTACTATCTTCATAATTTTAAGAATATTGTAAATGTGAAAGTGTATTACTTAGTTTATTGATAGTCTTCTTTAACGCTGTAACGGACCAGAGGGAATCGATGTAATTTACATAGAGATGGCTGTGCTTGAAAATAACAGCTTACATCTTATTCCGGAAAATTCATGATTTCTGTAGGATAACCATAAAATCTGTTTATCAAGATGAAAACGAAAATGAACGTAATACACTAAAAATATTTTTGTGTTTGCTATTAATCCTAATTACACAATTAGTAAATACTTTTGTAGTCAATCTATTGAAGAAAGATTTTCCATTTTACAAATTGGTATTTAAAAATGAAAAATTTTTCAGACACATGTAAAATTCATGATAATGTTATAGATTGTTATTGATGCGTGGTTTTTCTATTGGTAAATTGTTGTAAAGTGAGTCAGAAGAGTAATGACAGACAGTGAGTTATCTCCGTCAATTTTTTTTATTCGGATGATTTTGTGAAGAGTGTATGTGTCAACGCCTCTGCTTGCCGGCGCTAGTCTGCAGTTTACGCGCCAAGCCGCACGCGCAGTCCGCAACACGCTCTGGCCAATATAACTTCTACCCAAAATACTCGTATATCTAGAAAGTATGATCTTTTTTGTCTACGTGAGATAAAAAGAAAGTGCTAAGTGCGACATACATTGAGACATATCATATTGTAGTGTCAATGTCAATTGATTTTACTTTGAGTGAGTGTGCTTACGATAGATCTTGTGTTCGTATTACATACTAACAAGTAGTCTAGCAATCAGAGCCTGTTACGTGAGTGCAAAGTATAATATTTTATTGATGCGTAGTTATTTCGTACATGAATAGATTTACTATAAATCTGATAGAAACGTATCATAATTAAATTGTTTTATCTTGTATGGGAATATGTAGAAAACAATTAAAATTATGGTAGTGTTTTATACGATGTTTATCATTTTGGATATTATCGAAATAGCTAATAAACGTAGGTTTTAATTCTAGATGCTATAATTAGTTCATTGGTTTCAAAGAAAATTTGATACTTCATGGAGAATAGAGTCCCAAAAGTAAATTTTATCTATCCTGATTATATAGTTATAATATTTCTAATCGAGGTATGAGTAACTAGCCAATCTTCTTTTACTTAGTCTTTACGTATTTCGGTGCCCACGCTGTCTGTAGTCTGTACATCTGTCCTACATTTGAAAACTAATATTAATATTGCATAGAATATGCGTTGCTGTAGATACATATTGGATATCTACCACAGTAACCAGGATCAGGACCAGTAAAACAAAAAGACAATAAATTAAAACTCAAATATATAATGATAACAATAGAGTTATATCGATTTTTGCATACATTTAGGCCATCAATCATTATTATTTATTATAAACGAGTCAGGCGCTATATCGATATACGTTTTCAAAATAAATCCCTTTGAACAGTAAAGGTTGCGGTCTGGGAATAACTTACCCTTGCGCTATCGTAATCTCGTAAAATAAGAAACAAATAAAAAAGACATAAAAATATTATTTTATCCCCTTGCTAATGGTATAGTTGAGTTTTATATTAGAAATACTACAGATAAATTCATTCTTTATATTTAATCATATAATGGTAAATAAAATAATTATATACTTATAGGATAATAAAATCATAATATAATAAGATAAACTAACTTAAATAAAAAGAACATTATTTCTTTTCTCTAAAGTTCGTAAGTATTATAATACCCTAACTGTCAATAAATCTATCAATCTCGATTTAGAAAGATATTTTTATTAGATGCTCTTAGAGTTTCGAGATCAAAGTCAATTTGAGTAATGCATGGCACAGTTGTATAGAAGTAATGATAATATATTGTACTTTTTTAAAAATCGTGGCACGTTCCAAAATTTTTTTTCAGATTTTCTTTAATTTGTCAATGTTTCACAATCATTGCTAATTATTGGCATACACAATGTCTTATTTTTATTTCTAACATCAAACAAAATAAAAACTGGAACATTATTATTTTATAATGTTTGTCCTCATTATCCTTGAAAGAAGATCGAAAAATATTTCTTAATAATTGTTTGGTTGTAATCTTAGAAGATTTAAGAAAATACGCAAAAAGGAAGTAAACATTTAGCTTCTCTTGTATTTTATTGGCTCTAATTGCTACTAATTTTTTAGCAAAATTAAATGTAATCGTAACATATATAAATCGTAAAATTATACCAAAATGTGACATTGTTGAAGTGACAAGTAACGCCATCTGACAAAATTTCATAATACTAAATAAAGGGTTTGAACCGTAATCATGTTGCCTATCGCTGAGTTGGAAGAGGGCGCCACCGCGCTGCTAGCGGCTGCCGCCGCGAACCGTCACCGACGAACTCGCGATCGCATGGTTTCAGCTGAAGTCCGCGCTGTAAGGCGAAGGCGCGGCTGGACAGTCGTTGGCTCTGAGACTAGGTAAGTTTTCACTCTGTTCATAGATGTCACTAATATCATAAAATCGAATATTCAAACGAACTATAAATATTATAAGTTATTCAGACAGGTGTTGTGTCTAACAATGTTACAAAATACATTTCTCTGAAGAATGTATACGTACTATTGTTAAAACAATGGTAGTATATTAATGTTTTCTGTTGCGAGGAGATATAGTTTCGATATAAATTACATTACATTTTCCGATATTTTTATCTGTATTTACAGTACTAGCGTACCAATTACATTTTATCGTTTAACTTTACATTTCCTTTGAAAGAAATTGTTGTACTATCGATAATTTCAAAACACTGACAGGTAAGGTAGGATTACTAGCGGTTTCACAAGATGAATTCAACATTATATTATAAGATATAAAAAAGAGCTTTATAACTTTTTATGTAGCAACTAAGTTGATTAATTTTTTTTACAAAACTAATGCTGTCACTTAATTAAAACGAATGTAACTAAAACAATGTTCTAATAGGTTGGGGAAAAGTCTTTTCGCATTATAGTATGAATGAACTTGTAATAAAATCTCTTTGGGTATACTGGGTAAATTTGTATCTGGCTGGTTTTGGTATCATTAAAAGTTTACATTTTAAAGAAGATAATTCCAAATTCAAATTAGGAAAATGTGTGATTTTTATTTGTTTTTCGCACTGTGAAGATGAGTGAGTCTAATGAAGAAATTCGATACATTTTAAAATTTTACTACAAAGAAGGTAAAAATGCAACGCAAGCCGTGAAAAAAAATTTGCGATGTTTATAGCATAGCACAAATTTGGTTTAAGCGTATTCAATCCGGAAATTTTGATGTCAAAGATGCACCTTGATCTGGTCGCCCTATTACGGATAAAATGGATGCCATTTTTGAAAAAGTGGAGCAAGATCGGCATATCAGTAGTTAGGTAGATGAAGAACTGGAAATTGACCACAAAACAGTTTTAGTGCAATTGAAAAAAACTGGGTACACAAAAAAACTCGATATTTAGGTACCTCACGAGCTCACTGAAAGAAGCCTAATGAACCGTGTACTCGTTTGTGATTATTTTTGAAGAAGCTGATAACTGGTGATGAAAAGTGGATCATGTCCGACAAGAAAGTGGGAAAAAGGTCGTGGTCAAAGGCCGGTCAGGCTTTACAGACTGTGGCGAAACCCGGGTTAACTCGCAACAAGGTGATGCTGTGTGTGTGGTGGGATTGGAAGGGCATTATTCATTATGCGCTATTACCACCAGGCAGGACCATCGATTCTGAACTCTACTGCGAACAACTGATGAGATTAAAGCAAGAAGTTGAGAGAAAGCGAGCGGAATT
Source organism: Limenitis camilla (assembly GCA_905147385.1). NCBI lineage: Eukaryota > Metazoa > Arthropoda > Insecta > Lepidoptera > Nymphalidae > Limenitis > Limenitis camilla. The sequence continues at coordinate 9,101,227 of LR990230.1, read as the reverse complement.
AATCAACGGAAGGGGTGTGGTCTTTCATCAAAATAACCCTAGACCTCACACATCTTTAGCCACTCAGCAAAAATTAAAAGAGTTTGGCTGGGAGGTGTTAATGCATCCACCGTATAGTTCTGACCTTGCACCTTCAGATTTTCACCTCTTCATTTCGGTCTCATCAGAATTCTTTAGGCAGTGTCAGGTTAACATCACGAGAGGACTGCCAAAACTACTTGTTTCGGTTTTTTGATCAGAAGTCTCAAAATTTCTATAGCAATGGGATCATGCCCCTACCTACAAGATGGCAAAAAGTTATCAAACAAAATGGTACCTACATACTTTAGTTAAATGTAAATAAACTATTTTAAAAAATGTTTTGTATTTTCTTAAAAAATGCGAAAAGACTTTTTCCCCAACCTAACCTATAATAAAGATTGTAAGCTATCCCGAATTTACAGTATACTGGAGAAAATGGACAAAAAATAATTATGTTATGATATACATTTGTCCTTTTTGCTCCGGAATCTTAAAATTGATTACTTTTATTACGACGTCGGGCTTACAATTTTTGCGGCTTTTATTGGTTAAATAAGATTTGTCCGCGAGATAAAGCACGTCAGATGTTATTATTGAACACCAACTTTATTTACTTTATTTATTGCAAAATCCTAAATAATAATATGAAAACTCCTACATAATTCTTGTAGAATATTGTTTTCAGATTGAATAAAAATATACAAGTAAACATTTTACTATACTAACTCGCCCTGGTTTCATTACGGAAACCTGGATTTGGTACTGTTGATGTTGTAATACTTTTTACCTTAATTTTTAATAGAAATCATTGCTTGAATATTGTTGTAAAATTATACTAATGTGTAAAAATATACAAAATATTAAAATAACTGCAATAATCTGTAGACAACATCCAATGTAAATAGGTACTTAAATATTTTAATTAACTTGCAAATTTTTTAAATCTATATTTGTACAGACCTTTGTTATATTCATTCTTCTCTCACATGTATTTGTATGGTAAATAATATAATGCATAGGCCCTAATAATAATCTAAATGCTGGATTATGAACCGACATCTCTTTGATCTAACGTATGATGGGGGAATATGGATTATGGTGAAGATGAAATATATACTATACGTTATATACTTGTCGACCCGTGACTACGCTTATAGTTTGACAAATATCTCAAGATTATCCTGATAACGAATTTGAGTGCAATCCTGTGAACCAAATAATTTAAAACAATTTACAAGTGATCAGATTTTTTATTTGATCACTTGTAAAATTTGATAAGGATTGTATTTGAACGATTGTAAAATGATTTTAATAAACCAAAATTTATCATTTTTTTAATGACAAGCAAAGACAAGCATGGCTATCTTGTGACGGTTTTGATATCCACACAAGATTTTTATTTACATTAATATTTCCAAATAAATGTTAAATGTAATAATAAATCACATATATACCTTTAAAAGCTCGATACTTGATATCGAGAAATACATTTTCATCTCTACTCAGTCTTATCAATGTCTATATTATGTTACAATTGTCAATATATTAGTATCGTCACAAAGCTCTTAAGTTAAAAATGAGATAATAGTCGTCAAATGGCTGACCAGATCTTTACCAATTATACATCTTAACAAGTAAAACTTCATCAGAATCGGTCCATTGTTTTGGGATACACAGATAGATACGTTAAACACTGTAACTGTACGTAGAATATATTAAATATGAATGTTAGCGGTCTTATTATTATAATCGTTCGTCTGTTCCTTAATTTTTCTGCCAACTATGATCAAGTAAGGTAGAAGTCAGTTCTGTAGAAGTAATATTTAATATTTTTTGCACAATTTTCAGAGAAAATAGCTTAATTCACTGGAGTATAGCGATCCTTGTAATTAGTTACTCTGGTCTCGCTGGAAAATGTACTTTGTTCATATACTGATGTTGCCAAGGGCCATAAAGCTATTTCGTGGCAAATTTCTGCCTCGTTCACTTTGTGATACTAAATTATTTTTTTAATCATCCGAAAATTCTCGGTATCAAGTAGGTAAACCACTTACAAAAATTTCATTATACAAGGTTAGGCACCTTGAAAATTATTTCTGATTTAGAAAAATCGTGAAAAAGAAACAACTTTAAGTTGTTTCTTTTTGTATTTCGTTTTCTTGTATTGCTAATGACATCTGAACTTATGATAACATTGCAAGAAGAAGATTACAGTTTTGTAACTTTGGAAATGTTTATTCTGAATTTGTAACTATAAATAATCTTGTTTACATTATCTTCTTTTAAATTAACATTTAAATAGTATTTTAAATACTATTTAGAGGAGATACTCCGCCTTTTACGGACCTTTACGGACGGACTTTTTCGGACATGTAAAGTGTCAACAGTTGACATGACACCAAATAAAACAAACTGTATCAGTAAAAATATCTTTCGGATACTTTAATATGACATTGTGAAACACTAGTGACGTAATTAACTAAGGACTATAAGTCAATCAATGTTCTCTTTTAACCCCCCACGCTACAACGACAGGGTATTATAAGTTTAACGTATGTATCTGCATGTCTGTCTGTGACATCGTAGCGTTCAAGATATTGTACCGATTCTGATGAATATTAAGTAATATAATCGAGATGGTTTTTAGCTAATTTGTCAGCGAGCTGCGTGACAAAATTAATATATTGACAATTATAACAATCTTGTAACCATAGTAATATACTGACATCGCTTAGACTGAGTAGAGATGAAACGATACCTTTCTTTTAGTAACAGGTAACGTATAGAATCCAGTATCAAGCTTTTTTACAGTACGTAAGTAACAATACACGTAAGTAATTCTCTCTAAATTTGTCCATCATATTGGTTTTTCTTGCATTTATATAATTAGAGTTTATTTTAAGAGAAAGAATTAGTTAGTGATTATTGTATGTAAATCGCCTTATTATCTTTATACTTAATTCTAAATATTTTTTAAATGATATTATTTATCAGCAGGAATTTTCTTATAAGCAAACGAAACAGGAAATACTTTCAAAGATATGTTAAACAAGTATGTGTGAATATGAAAGAAACTATTTCGTCCTTTTGTATTCTAAAGACGAACCTAGGTCTAAGTAAATCCTTGGCATTAACTGAAAGCGCTCGTAACACCTAAACATTCTATTCAGAAACGAGGCATGGTCTTTCATGTACAAAATATAATATACCTATTTATAATATACATACTATTTGGCTATTAACATTTCTTACTTACTGTATTTTCTATTGTATCTGTTATTTGATACAGCAAATGACGAGTTGCTCTCGATTCATTGAGGTAAAATGGAGTTTTTTAATAGAATTGAAACGGAATTTGATTAGCAACTGATATCACAATAACACATCGAAATTAGTTAGCAAACTAAATTTTTGTACATTATGATCTTATAAGTAATGAAGTGACAAATCAGTATAATTTCTTGTATAGGCGTAGGCATAGATGCAAGTAAGATAGGTACTCTTTTATTTATGGTGGAAGAAATCCTTATTCATTAAGATAATAGGATATGTTTTCCGAGTCAGAAACGCCTAACAGTTTTTACAAGGTTTTTATTTTTTTAATTCTTAAAAAACGTTGGGTTTATTTTTAACTTTGCAAGTACTGCGTGAATTTTATTTTTAAGAGGCATAGGGATTGTGCAGGTAAAATTATTATATTATGAATATAAAATAAGTAGCGCAAATATTTCTATAATGTTTTGGAATGCTCAGTCGATGTATCGAGCAGATATTTGGAGCTGTCCATGGGCGATGGGCATATCTGAAGAATGCTGATGCGTCAGTGAGAAGCGGTTCAGGTGACGCTTCCCGGGCTCTTTGGCAACATGCCCTTACGGATATAGCCGGGGACATTGCGTCTTACATACCTTTAAAGACAAGTTCATGTTAACTCACATTCCACTGTTTACAAATTAATAACGTAAAAAAGGTGTGATTCAACTGGAGTCATATCTTAAGACCTAGTTTTTTTGATATTATATGCGAGATATCATTGTAAATCATAATGATATCATTATAATGATATCTCCAAATAAACCACACCTATTTTATTTGATACTTGTCAAAACTACAAATGAATTTGAACATACTAAATTTCACACAAAAATTAATCATATAGTATTCTCATAAAAACCTTTGTATTGTGGTCTCTTTTAGTATTACTTATAAAAGTTCCTTGATTTTTTGACAACTACTGAATTTCTGATCAGGTATCGTCTAGCGTTCAGCATATTAATTGTTGAAATTTCAAAATTTGTTAACATTATTTTAGAGCCAACAATATTAAAAAGCCAAGTTATCTCTTTTGCGGTAAACTTTATATGAAATTCTTACTCAGTCTTTACCTCACATAAGTAAGCTAGTATCAGATATATAATCATCATGCCTTTATTATTTTATCTGATAAAACAGATATAAAAATAATTATGTATTATGTATGTTATAAATTCAAAGATAGATAAACAAACAAACAATGAAACGCTGTAGTGGTTTTCCAATTATTTACCTGGTCCTCGTGCAAGATTTATTATCAACTTCTGCATCGGAAGCAAAGTAAACAAACAGTGTTTGGGATGATCGATGAGCAAAGGAGATTGATTAATTTTCGAATAGAACATCTGGAATTCTAATAATGCCAAAAGTATGGTTATTAATTGAAAATTAATTTAAGGACATTACAAAAGTAATTAAAAAAAATCGTTATTTATCATGTTTTCAGTTTTTCTATAAATTGTAATGTTTTTCTATTAATATCTACAGATAAAATTATATTTTAGTGTTTAATGAAACTGCCTTTATCTTAAATCGTAGTCTCCAGGAATTGCCCCTGTTTTTGATCTCTTTGGAAGTATAAAGTGCTTGTGTAATAAGGAACTAGTTTGACCCAAGACTAATACTCTTGTAAAACTCAATAAAATAAAAATTTCATTGTAAGCTAAGCTCATGCAATCTGCAATGAATTCATAATTTAAAGGAAACAAATTAAGAATGAATCAATAAACATTTTATACTAATGTAATTTCAGTAATGTAGTTTCGAGACTCTTCGTTTTCGTGCGTTCGAAACGTAATAAAGATAAAAAGGTTCCTGTTTGAAAATAGAACCTGCACAATCACTGCGAGAACGTTTTTAAAAATACCTTACAAACAGGAACCTTTACGAGCGGAGTTTCGGAGCAAAATTCTGGGAATATGATTTTTTTTTTTGTGATATTATTGACATAGCAACTAGACTATAGTGTTTTGAGTAGTATTTTTATTACAATAATACCTGACCCTCGTGACATATTCTTCGTTGAATTTAGTAGTTTTTTGTTATCTGTATGGGAGGTATACTGCAAAGAAAGACGTAAAACTTTTGTTGCATCGATCTCGTTTATCGCTGCAATAGGTGTTAATTTATTTGCACTTTACACACATAAAGTTTTAATGCTAAATTTTAAGTCCATCAATTTTTAAGGGTTAAATACCCTTCCCTTTTTGATGGGTCTCTAAATCAAAAAAAAACGAAACGTTAAAGAAACTTATCTATGTATATTTATTACGCAGAACATAATATTTTCCAAACATAGTAACAAACACAGTATATATAGGTTTTTTTTTTTTATTTGATTAAAATATTTTACAATTTAACAAGTTTAATAGAAATAAGAATAGAGAAATAAGAGTAGAGGTAGTAGAAATAAGAGTTTAATAAATAAAACTTACTACTCTGTACAGGATTACTTGAACGATGACAAAGCTTGGAACCAAAATGACGTTGATGCTCAGAATGATTATACATTTGTAAAACAAACTGATGTAAACAATGGTATTTTGACAGTTGAGTTTCTTGCCAGTTCTTCTCATCAGGAAACTGCTTTCCGAACTGGTGGTAGCTTCAGACAAACTGTCTTACTGACCTTTTATGACGTGTCAAAAGTACTTTGTAAGAAGTATAATTGAGACAAACAATTTTGAGTTGAGTTACATTTATCAACTTATTTTTTTTAAATATTTAATTTAATTCTAAAATTACTATAAAACTTCTTAATAAATGTTTCATTTTAGTGTGTAATATATACTCGTCGCAACCGACGATTTGATAAGCTTGATTAAAACCGCGGCTCCCATATAACGGTCACATATCACAGTAATACTGTTTTTACGTTTATTATTATCACTGAAGGATGCAATAAACCGGATCATTTTCATGAAACGTTCTTTTGGGTAACTCATTTACAAGATCCTAATTTCGAAAACATCTTTATCCTGATATATAAATGAATCTACATCATAAACAGCTTATTACATTGCTACGGTATGCGCTACATATTGTTTACGAAGAGTTTATGTATTCTATTTATTGCTTTGTACCTTTTTAAAAATTCGGCCAGGTGCGAGTCGTTCTACCAACTGCAAAAAGGTTTTTTTTGTATGTATTAACATGTGCTGTAAGTTATAAGTTTCACACGACGTTCATGATTCTGGGTCAATTACATTCGTTCACGAGTATCAAAATATGCATAAACTTAAACGGCTGTATCTTTTAATTTCATTCACTTGAAAGTTTAATTTTTTATATTAATTTCAATTTGATATTTCGATTCGTTCCTGACTGTCAAGACAAAGGACGACAATGATGTGTTCCTATAAGGGTTCCTTTTAATGTACGGAAACAAAAAAACAAAATAGAAAATGGATAACTCCGTGTTATGAAACGTAATAGTCCTAGTGGAGTGTTTTTCATTATTCAAGTAGTTGATTGATGATTGATTACGTTGACATTTATGCCAATAATAATTATAGCATATCCGCTATTACAATAAAAAAGAGAATAAAGTTTTTATAGCCAATTAAGACTCTATTGATAGCTAAATGTCTCCTTTCCAATAAATTAGAAGCAATTAGGAGAAATTCTCTAATATACTGAAATTTTCTTGTGAATAATTTTATAAGATTTTAATCATGACTCTGCTAAACCACTAACAAAATATTAACCAGAAATATTTTCCTAAATTATCAATTTTAGTTTTCTGTAGTAGATAAGACATATCAATATAATTCATTCATTAACATACAAGAAATAACGATAAATCACATATTGTGGAGTTTATATATGTTTTCTAGTCTTTTATTTTCTTTTTAATGAAGTTAAAATATATTAATCTGCGTTATCTCAGCGATAGCGCAATAAAAAGAAAGACCTAATTTATCAAGGCAGTTAATTGTTGATGTGATGGTTGCACGAGAGCTATAAATATAGAACCTGCCATAAATAAACAGTGCCAACATGGTATATTAAAAAATGTATTTAAATAGTCATGCTAACTCCACAAATTGTTTACAAAATGTGTACCTAAGTTTGCCTGCTAAAAGTGAAGGAATTGCGTAATAGTTACATTTAAAATAATAACATTATTATCTGTAGAAGTAATAAAAAAGTAATTTATCGAATGGTTTTCATAACATCAATTAAAGAAAAAACAATAATTTTTAAAAGAAATCAAAAAAGTTACCTTGCTATATCCGCGGAAATCTGAACAACCAGACTCCTATGGCACAACCGAAAAGAGCACCCTGCCCACATAAAAGTTTTCGCAAATAATGCTTGTCCGAGTCAACAACTCCTGAAGATGTATTGGTCATCATTAATTTTATTAATTAATGTCGGTACGGTTTTCTTAGTTGTTTTGCTGCAGATATGAAATATCTGTGCTGTGCTGTGTATATGCTTGTTCTATGGTTCAGCAGAACAAAGTATTGGACAAAGACAGAACAAAGTAAACATTTAATAAACATTTTAGCTCAGCAGTACTAGGGCGGGTCGAATAGTTCTAAAATTCTAAGTTAAAGAAAATTAAAAAGACTGACTTTTTTGGAGACCGTCATTAAGGCAGTATAGTAATGAGAAAAGTTTTAATGTAAAATATTTGTAAAACTTTGATTTAGATTAATCTAACCTAAAAATTAGGATGATAAGGTAATAACAGTATGGGTATAATTTTATACAAAACTTTATATCGAAACTCACACGATACCTATCAAGCGAGATTCCTTGTATTCGGTTAAAAATAATTTCTATTTTAATCAAATTGTCTTGATTTGCTAAGATAAATTTGCTGTAAAAATAAATTATGTAAAATAGAGATTTCACTAAATGGGACAAGACAAAGACATTTTCCCCGGGGAAGAAATCCTTCAGCCATATAGTAGATCATGAGAGGGAACATGTGCGGACATCTTGAGAATGAGATAACAATAGTGAGTAAATTCTTTTCAAACTGTTGTGTTGGAAGATTTGTCTTTGTAAATTGGTAAGAATTTATTTTTTTAAAAACCTTTCTATACAGAGAAAAGAAATCTGAAACATAATACTTTAAAATATCTCGTTCGCTTATTTATGTACTACTGATAGGAATTAGGGAGATCTTCATATTAATAATTAATATTTATCAAGTTTTATTATTTCAAGCACATAATATATTCTATTGTAGATCACAAATTGACGCGCATGTTAGATTTATTTTTAGATGTAGAGTAAAATGATGATAGTTGTTAAAATTTTATTTATTTAAAAACATAATATATAATTAGGAAAATTATTAATGTATAGCAAAATATACTACAATACTAATATGTGGGTACCTACACAAGTAAACCAACTTCAAATCATGTATTTAATCTAGCGCCAGTTCGGAATAATATTAATCCGAGGAGAAGAAATGGCAAGAAACTCCTCTTATCTTACTTTCCAAAATATAGATTTACCAACATTATATAACATCAATACTATTTAGCAAAGTATCACTATTTATACAAGATATTAGTAACTTATCTTTATATGGTTGTACAGTAACCAAGAATATCCAACAGCATCACCACCAGCACCTCGTTACAGAGCAACAGCGTAACGACTATACAGAGTTGAAACTAGAGTATCTATATCCAACCCGTATCTGCCCTTTTATAGAAAATACTGTCACAAACTAAGCTAGGCAAACGGCGCCACCGTTTGATTAACTAACTTAAATACTAAATTACACTATTTATAATATAAGACAATATTAATATTTGCCCGGCTTAATATTCGTCTAAATTACTCATTTAATTTATTAATTACAATCTTAGAGTAATATATTAGTATTTCAAATATTGGAAATTAAACAATTTCTAAATAAGAAATTAATGGTTAACTTTCATTGAAAATCAAGCAATTAAAATACTAAATAACACTATTTACAATATTAGATAATATTAATATCATTTAACCGGTTTAATATTTGTCTAAATTATTTATTTAATTTATTAATTACAATCTTAGAATAATATATTAGTATTTCAAATATTGGAAATTAAACAATTCCTAAATAAGAAATTAATGGTTAACTTTCATTGAAGGTCAAACAATGAAGATGTTGCCAGTCTAAGAAAACTTCACCATGCTCATTTAATTATTTACCCTAATAATGTTATTATTTTATAACACGCACAAGGTTTTATGTAATACTCGTTGATGTCTTATTATTAAAAATGACTGGGCTCTTTTCTGAGTTAGGTTGATATACTCGTAAGCCTTGTATTTCTACCAGTTCTTAAAGGAATAATAAAAATTATATCTGAATAAGTAAATCAATAAAGGGCACATATTCATATGAATACTAATATATTTATAATAACGGGCAATTTTTTTTTAAAATAGCAATAATAACTCCATTTTTTGTACCCTTTACTAGTTATAACTTTATAAGATAACTAGTCTACCCGCTCTAACTTCACTAGACTAAAACTTTTTAATATGACTATAACTTTTTTCCTGTCATCCAATTTAAATGAAACAAAGCCTTGCTTATTTTTTATTCCAGGTTATAAAGTATCTGTATGCTAAACAGTATCATTGGTTCAGCAGTTTTAACGTGATGAAAGTACTGAATTTTATTGGTGTTTTTAAGACCCCTCACACTAAGTTTTCCTAAATATCTTCTATGTATAGACATCGATGAATCACAATTTTATTAGATGTAGAGAATTTACCGTAAAAATTGTGTCAAAAATGTTTAGTACGTAATGAACATCCGGCCTTTCTACTTATCTATGCCCTATATAAAGCTGAAACCTTATCAGAAAACTATCGTGGGAACACAATGGAGATCACATACATATATTCAGGACAATTGCTCGAATATTTCGAGGATCATGCAGAATATTATATCATTACGGAACAGAGCTTGCTCTTATATCGATTACAGTTGTCTATGATACCGTTTATTCTTAATGTATAGTGTCATGAATACTTTCTATTTGGTATATTAATACTTTCTATTAATAATACGCGAACATTGTACTTGTCTTTTCTCGATCCTTTTTATACCTAACTAGTCGACTATCGTGACTTCGTCTACGTTAAAGTATATGTTAAATTAAGAATATATATACAAAAATAAAAATAAAGGAGAGAGAGAGAGACTCTATATGGCAACACTGAATCACCTTTGTCACTCACGAAAAGCATAGTTTTCTATTAGCGAAAGAATTTTTAAAATCGGGTTAGATACGTCAAAATGGCCAAATTCGTGAATTAAAAAATGTATATGGCAACACTGAATCACCTTTGTCACTCACGAAAAGTATAGTTTTCTGTTAGCGAATGAATTTTTAAAATCGGGTCAGGTACGTCAAAATGGCCAAATTCGTGAATTAAAAAATGTATATGGCAACACTGAATCACCTTTGTCACTCACGAAAAGCATAGTTTTCTATTAGCGAAAGAATTTTTAAAATCGGGTTAGATACGTCAAAATGGCCAAATTCGTGAATTAAAAAATGTATATGGCAACACTGAATCACCTTTGTCACTCACGAAAAGTATAGTTTTCTATTAGCGAAAGAATTTTTAAAATCGGGTTAGATACGTCAAAATGGCCAAATTCGTGAATTAAAAAATGTATATGGCAACACTGAATCACCTTTGTCACTCACGAAAAGCATAGTTTTCTATTAGCGAAAGAATTTTTAAAATCGGGTTAGATACGTCAAAATGGCCAAATTCGTGAATTAAAAAATGTATATGGCAACACTGAATCACCTTTGTCACTCACGAAAAGTATAGTTTTCTGTTAGCGAATGAATTTTTAAAATCGGGTTAGTTACGACAAAATGGCCATATTCTATTTATTATAAAATGCATATGGCAACACTAAATCACCTTTGTCACTCACGAAAAGTGCATTTTTCTATCAGTGAAAAAAAAATTAAAATCGGATAAGTAGTTCCTGAGAAACCCTTCTATTTACAAAATGGCTACCTTATGGCACTTAAATGGCCATATCTTTTTAATTAGAGTATTTATGGCAACACCACATAGCCTATGTTACCCGGAAAGGATGTAGCTTCCTATCGGTGAAAGAATTTTCAAAATCTGTTCAGTACTTTTCGAGCCTATTCGCAACAAACATACAAACAATCAAATCTTTCCTCTTTATATAATAGTATAGATAAAAAAAATCGGAAATTTTAAGGTTTTAATTTTAACAATAAATTTATCAGTTTTCATGTTATTTAGTCTTTAGTGATTCGGTTCGATAACACACACACACACAATTGATTAACACATTTAGCCGCCTACATTTTCTAATGTAATGAGCTTTTCTCGTATTTATAACACTATTCTATCTCACAGGAACTCTGATCTGTCCCGGGATTTGTTTTTTCAGTATAAAAGTTATCTGTTTGTTAATCCAGGCTATAAAGGACCTGTATGCCAAATTTCATTTCAATCGTTTTTTATGACAGTTAAGGGGCAAGCAAGCAGACGGTAAGTGGCCACCGTCGCCCATGGACATCGACAATACTAGAGTGTCTCTTGTACTGTCGATGCGTTGCCACCTCGAAAATAGAGTGAGGAGGGGGAATGAAGAAGAGAATGCTACGGTTTTAGCGGACCCTGAGGATGTACCCTGAGTCCACTGAAACCGCATCATTAATGGGATGTGAGAGGGGGGGTGTAGCTCTGGCCCACATGCTCAACCGGTACGCGTCTAAGACACTTGGCGGTCGGATTCGCAACTGGTCGCAACCCAGTCGGGGAACAGATCCCGTAACACCGTGGGGTGCTGTGTTACTTTGCTCTTACGGGATGCTCTCCCAGCGGCAGAGGGGAATTGTATTCTTACCCGTCCCCTCACGGGTAAAAACAGATATATCCACTTCGATGTTTTAGCGACAGATAGACAAAAATGGTAAAAACCATTGTTATGGCTTCTATTGGTGTTACAACGTTACTAATTTTCCATGTACAGATAGATACAGATATGTTAGATTTTTATTAGATTTATAAATTAAAACACAAAATCATAAATTTGACATATTCTGTGTTATCTAATTTTCGAGTAACATTTAAGCTATAAAGGTCTTTTAAAAACTGTATCTGTTCAAATTTATCAGTAAAACTTTAATTCTGAAAAGGAAATCAATTTAATAAAGCTTATTGCAACGGATTGCAAGAGGCAATTCGACATGCGCAAGCCTGCCGCTCAATAGGCACTGTGAAACTGTAGCTGCACTTAAATTGTAGTTGTGTTAGTTTTGTTAACGCTTATTGCATTGAGTTCACTGCATTCAAATGATAACTTTGTAGTAAAGGTTGCTAACTTCTAATAAGACATTCAATTTGAATCGGGTGAGAATAAAAATATCTTGCTCAAATAAGATGTTATTATTTTATATATAACGGCGGGCTAATAATAATAAGCGGGCTGCCCTCGCTTCGCTCCGGGTATTTAAAGCAATATTATAATTGATCTCCTTAAATTGTTACTCTGTAATTGTGTAGTTTTTCATTACATGAGAGAGAGAAAAAATTATAAAAAAATAGAAAGAAAAAGAAAAGATAAGCGACAGATAATAAAAGAGGGAGGACAGAGCCAAAATAAAATTGAATAGGTAAAGGAGAGAGAAAGAAAGAGATAATCGAAAGAAAATATGTGAAAAGGGCAACACTAAATCACCTTTGTCACTCACGAAAAGTATAGTTTTCTATCACCGAAAGAATTTTTAAAATCGGATTAGTAACAACAAAATGGCCATATTCGTTTAATTAAAAAATGTATATGGCAACACTAAATCACCTTTGTCACTCACGAAAAGTGTAGTTTTCTATCTGTGAAAAAAAAATTAAAATCCGATTAGTAGTTCCTGAGAAACCCTTCAATGTACAAAATGACCAGGTTATGGCACTTAAATGGCCATATCTTTTTAATTAGAATATTTATGGCAACACCACATAGCCTATGTTACCCGGAAAGGATGGAGCTTTCTATGGGTGAAAGAATTTTCAAAATCGGTTCAGTACTTTTCGAGCCTATTTGCAACAAACAAACATACAAACAATCAAATCTTTCCTCTTTATTTAATAGTGTAGATGTAGATTATAGATGAAACAGTTTCGTCTCTACTATTTATGGAATTATAAAAAATTTATGATTTACTTCATAGAAACACTTTTATAAGCTTTTCCCCTTTTTAGTTATATGTGGCAGATATATCCACTTCGATCTTTCAAGTTGAAACCACATTCCAGAACTTGCTTCTCGAAGAAAAGTTACGAGGTTGCTTAAGCTTCACCCAATGATCTTACATAAGTTAAAGGGACTTAGCTCAGTATAGATCTAACGCTCTTCATGAAATCTTATATTTAGGTTTTGACCCTGGTAATAATGGTGGTTTTGTTGTATTTATCATATTAAAATCAACGAATATATAAAAAGGGAGTGATAGACCACCATTTTAAATAGATTTAAACTCTTCTTATATATCAAACTAATCATGGATCTCAGCTAGATTTTGAATTAATTTGATATTTAAAATTCAGTCCTCATCAAATGTATTTTGTTGTCTATTTAGTTATAATTATTTTTTATCTTTTTCTCCTTACTGAGGACTGTCATAGTCTAGCAGTCTCATAGAAAAAAAAGTTCATTCATAGGAACTGATTTTCAATCAATGAGAGAAGAAGTCTAGAGAAGTTTTGGACACAAGAATGTTCATGAACAAGTCCAGGAAAAGATTATCTTTAGCCAGATCTTTATAAACTCCGAATTCAAAGCTAAAAAATAAATACATCTGTACGTGTAAATTGTATGTCAGATGAACAAAAAGAAACCTAACGTTACTGTTGAAAGTTGTCTTATTTCCCTTGTTAAAGTAAATAAAACTTAATAGTGGATTGTAGATGTTGCAGAAGACACTTCTACAGAATTCTATTTAAAAGAGAACAGTATATATTTCATAAAAGTGAGAAGCGAGTTTAAATTTGATAAAAGATCACGTTCTTCGAGATGTTGAAAACTCGAAGCGAATTCTTTGTCGAGATTTGAAATAAAACGTGTGCATACAGACGAGAGCATAGAATAAATTTTTAATATATTAAGTTATGTTTGTTTTGTTAGTTCATTCTTTTTTCATTCCTTTTTTCAATTAACGTTATTCTCAAAGCTAGTAAATAGCAACTTAAACTCTAACTCTATGCATCCCTTCTTTATTCATAAACGTTTTGAGGTGCCTATCAATCAGTTGGTTATAGTGAGATAGAGTACACAAAGGTTTTGTTATGGAAGACGACATAAGTTATTTTTCTTATGATGAGGTTTGACATTTTTTTCTTAAAAGTAAATTATAATACTAGCATAATTATTACAGTGACGTTAATATATAACTTGAACAGCAGACAGAGGGGAAAGCACAGTAATCTTATGATGGTTTTTTTTTTCATTTTGAGGAACCGAAAAAAATTTTTAATCACTGTCTACGGAATACAAACAGTAAGTATGATTTCTGCTTCGTTTCAAATTTTTAAAAGAAGCTCTATCCACTTAGCTATTCGTTTCACTAACAGTCCGAATTTTATTTACGCTGTCAAAATAACTTTCGTTTATATTTTTATAACATTATTTGGAATTAATTTATTTCCAATTAAAATATAATTGAAACTCATTCAAATTCTTTTTATGTTTAATATATTTGTTTATAAGTAACTGATGCGGTAAATTAAAATCTCTTTGTGAGATGAAAAGCGCAGTGTAGTGAAAAATTTACTTATGTATTTAGAATGGTTTAGCTTCTTAAGATTTAACAGGACCATGTTCAATTTATGTAAACGAGACTTTAAGCAACGTTAATACACGTTTCTAATTTAATCTCGTGACTTAACAGTTTTTAACTTGATGTATTTTTTTTTAATTAAAAACTTATTTATAGTCTTGTTTATAGTACCAATATTTGTTTACGTTTTTCATTTCCGTTACGGTCATACATAGCGTAGAGCTTCGTATCCATATCCACACTTCCACACAAACAGGAAAGATTTGATTGTTTGTATATTTGTGTTTTTTGCATATTTGTTTGTTTCTATTCGCAATAGACTCAAAAACTACTGAACTGATTTTGATATATTTTTTTTACATTTCGCTGAAAGAAAGCTCCACTATGCCAGTGTGATATGATGCTGATGGAAAGCTATAGATATTCTTCCCATAGTTCAAATAGTATTGTCACATGTTTTGTAATTAATTGAACAGGCATTTATATTGATCTGATTTTAAAGATTTTTTCACTTCTATGAATCTACATTATTTCTGTCGCTCTTTTTCCTTCTATCACGCATTTTCTTTCTCACCCTCTCTTTTTCTTTAATTTTTCTCTTTTCTCTCTGTCATTCCCTATCTCTTTAATCTATTTTTTTATCTCTATTTTTCTCTCTCTCTCTCTTTTTCTTTTTTCAATTATTGAAAGTATTAAGTAGTAGTAGTAGTACCGAGTAAGCACTATGAATTTCGTTTATAATTATTCTTTAAAAAATTACTTATATCCTATTAGACTCTATAGATTTTAGCTTAGACAGGCGCTAGGTTTAGATGACCGAATCAACCCTAAAACGGAAATAAAAACATCTGTGTAAATTAGTTCGATTTCGGGAATTAAACAAAAGATTTCATTATTGTTTTCCTATGTTATAGACAAAACTTTCGATTGTCGGTTATTCTCAACAGAAAATCATTCCGAGCTGGTGGTATCTTCAGACAAGCTGACTTACAGATCTGATTGACGCGTCAAAATATATTTAAAAAAAAGTCTAATTGTAATTAATTTTTTTGAGTTTGAGTTGGATAAGATATAAAGGTTTATCCTGTGATTTATTCTAAA
Organism: Limenitis camilla; assembly: GCA_905147385.1. Taxonomy (NCBI): domain Eukaryota; kingdom Metazoa; phylum Arthropoda; class Insecta; order Lepidoptera; family Nymphalidae; genus Limenitis; species Limenitis camilla. The sequence continues at coordinate 9,084,989 of LR990230.1, read as the reverse complement.
AAAGGGACCGTAGTAAGTAAAACCGTCACAATATATAATAGTTTATTTATTTAGTTGGAATAGTGAGTTTCTTATAAAGTTATTATTTAAACGAGGGCATAGTTAACATGTATGCATAATGAAGCAGATCGTTTACTTCGTTAAAGACCTTAAAGCAGCTATTCGTTGTAAAGGAAAAGGTTTGTTTGGACAAGTTTCCTCGGTAACCCTAATCCTGAAACTTTATATAATATGTAGTTACAGATAAGTATACGATACTACTAGTTTTAATCTCGTAAATCTTTTAATTTTTATAGACCACTTTGCTGTGAACGTTAAGTACACTTGTTTGCACACCTGAAATAAGCAGATATTTGTTATTCCTCGTAACAGTATTCAGATGGACTCTTACCTCGGCAAACGCGTGCTACAGCATCAGTAACGGTGTAATTCAATATTAAATGCAGTTAAGTCCGCGTAGTTCGTGATAGATCACGTAATAGTTTTAGAGCCCAATTAAAGGGTAATTTAACGGATTTAAATCGTTATCGTATCGGAGTGCATAGCGGTGCCGAACGATAAGCGCAAGCTGGGCAAAGCGCGGCAGCCAACGGTGGCGGCGACGGCGACGGCAGCGGCAGTCACAGTCGGTTGGCAAGCGCGGCCACACGCGCACCGCGGCCCGACGCCGTCCGTCGCCCGCCGCACGCCGTCGCTTCCGCGTTCGCCTCAGCTCTTCCCTCGCTCTCAGGTAAACACTTCTTGTATACCCCATACCTAGGGCTAGTTTTCTATTAGCTTCCTTTCATTTCCTCCGAATCGTGCTCGAACAACTATTAATAATAAATAACTATACAATTACTATTTAATTTATTATTATGTAAACACGTATGTTACAAGTGTATTTGGATAACGATCAAATTTTAAGAGCATTGTTTTCAGATGATGTTATTTTTGTTATGCGGACAGACATCTGTCTTTAATGACTTATTGTGTCATTTGTATCTACTCATAACAAAATAGTGTACCCTTTACTTGAAAATAATTTACATATTTAAACGACGTCAAACCATCTTTACAATGGCAATTTTCAAATAATAGTTGCTAACGACGTCATAAAGTATACATTGTTTATTATGATACAAAGATAAAATTAACTATCGCAGTAAGACTAACTACAGCCCAACGATTAAATAGATTATGGACAAAAAATGAAAATATTCTACTTTGTAATATATGGTGCTGAAAACATGCAATTATTAGATAAGGATAAAACTATCATGTAAAATGCTCATATAACTACTATTAAGAGGAATATTCATCTTATCTAAATCGACCTTCAGATGAGCCCGAATGATCTACTTATCTAGATTAATGCGCTGGTATCAGTATCATTATAACCGTCTTACAACAGCATGGAGGACAGTCTTTTGCAAAAGCAATGAAAATTGATCATAAACTTTCATAGGCAAGGTTGTCCATAAAGTGACGGTAGAGTGAAAGTATATTTGGTAAAAACTCAGGAAACAGCAATTTATAGATGAATAATTAATCTACAGCATTGCGATGGATACGTCGTTGCCATTAACATTAACGTGAGAATTGACATTGATTGATATAACTTTTTCCTGCAAAATAAGGGTTCTATGTAGATGGTGGGTTCACAGGAATTTCTATAAACATCATTATGATTAAACAACATTAACACATTATTTATTATACTTCGCCAATATATTACTACTGGTTATCCGTTTATTTATTACGAAAATAGTTAGACGAAGCTTTCCAGTTACAGAAAAAATATTTATTAAAGAAATTGAAACGATTTATATAATTCTAAAATCAATAAAAAATGTATTTATTATTACATGTCGTTTAATCTAGCTATACTCCACTGAGGTTAATATATTACGTAGCAATTATATAACTTATAGGTACTCCTAGGTTAACCCAACCTTTGATCATTTGACTGGGCAGTTTAGGCGAGTGTTGTAATTACTTAAAGGAATTCCTTGAGCCTACACCTTGGTCACAAGTCCAAGGCACTGATTAAGTTCCTCTCGTAATTGTAAGACATCATAATGTTTGATTATTTATCGGTTCAGTAGCAGTATCTACGTTGTGTTTACCCAATAGTCCATTCAATATCACACCCCTCTTTATGGTTTCAACATGCCCCCTCTCCGGAGGGTGGACTTTCTCATAATTTTTCTCCGACAAATATATTGTGAGTGAATCATAATTAAGTAAATTAACTTTAATACAGATTTCGGATTCATTCCAAGATTATTTCATTATATTCACATTCATTCTGGAATTACTTGACCTTTTTGTAAAAGTAAGAGTCAAGTAAATGTATTGCTATTTAAATATTAATGTGTTTACGGGAATTGTAACGATGCTTCATTGTTTAAGGTTAAGATATAGCTGTCGACTTAATAATTCCTATAACGTGTCTCTGGCACTTACTCGTACAAGCTTTGTGCTAAGTTTACGTTTGATATTATATAGGAGTTCTGTAATACCCCTGCCTCAGGTTAACTTACTAAATGTAATAAGTAAAAGAAAACAATATTTCATTATCACACAGCCTTTGTGTTAGATAATTAAGTATTGCGTTTTATGTTTAGAGGATTTACCAGATTTTTTGTATACATATTTTAAATATATATTTAATTACTATACTGTATTCTGACATGAAACGTAGGTGTTTAATTTAAATCGGATGTCGGGATTTTTTCATTTTAAAATGTTTTAGTATCTTATATAATATTAATAACTCAATGTAATCAAAAAAGTTATAATTTATAATTAAAATTTAAATGTAAATATTATCGATATTATATCAATATTCATAATCGAAGCAGGTTTTAAATATTCGATCAGTTGAGCCGATTTTAATTACACCGACCAAAACAATAGACTGTCATGCTCGGAGTATTCAATTCAATTTATTTTACATATTTCACAAATTATTTGTCATTTTACTTATTAATATTCAATATTTTGTTGGAGAATATAGTAAAAAATGTGACTTTTTTTCGAAACGACTACGATTATTTGGCTAGTGGCCTTCGCAAAATTTTTGTCGCTAAGAAAACATGATTTAATGTTCCTCAATTTTAAAAATACAAATAGAAATAATGATTTTTGATGATAGATGGTTGTAAAATTCACAGTTTTTCCACCTGTAGTTAATGATTAGCCTTACTGGGCATAGAGCCAACGAGATGAGGGTGAGTTATCTCTATCGCCGTTAATTGATTCGGTTATTTATTGCTCATATTATAATTTATTGCTCTCAAAATATGTTATATACTTATTCGAAAATATTACATGAATACAACGTGCGAAGAAACGTATATGAATTTATTTAATCTACGTAATAAGTTAGGTAATCCTTATTTCTCGTGATGGATTTTGTACTTAAAACGGGTTTTACTACTATCATAAAATTAGCATAATAACGAGACATATAAATAATATTTGTGCATTCACAGCCGTTTTATATTTTATTTTTTATTTTGTGGTATTTCTTCGTTAGCACAGTAAGATAAAAATATGAATTAGCATGTTAATGAACAATTTAAATGTCTTGCGTCTCTGTGAATCGTAATCCTACCTGATCTTTGCATAGTATATAATGAAGTCGCTTCCGCTGTCTGTTCGCTTAAATCTTGTAAACTATTTAACGAATTTTAATGCATTTTTCAGCAATAGATAGAGTGATTCAAGAGAAAGGTTTATATGTATAATACATACATATTGTAGTACAGAAAAACCGAAAAATATATCTTTTGTGCGCTTAAATCTATGATGATTGAGATAGATCAAATTACTATATGGAATTGTATATTTTAAAAAGATCGATAGGCAAATCCGCGATGGTATCTACATATCACCCGTGCGAAGCCGGGACGTGTCGCTAGTATAATATAATATCTTAAATATACACAAACATAATATTATGTTATGCACAGTTAAAAATGGTCTCATGGTCTATATATCTCAAAATGGTCTATTTTATTTGTTCGTATGATTGTTTCGAACAATACATGTATTCTAAATTGAACTTTTTCAGTTAAGACAGGACAAGTTTGTTTTCAGGTTTTTTTAAGACATTTAATGGGAGTAACTAGGCAATGAGTCCAATGAAAACATAGAGAATAAATATTTTCAATTGAACTTTAGCTAGTTCTTCGTAAATTGTTTTATTTATATCTCCATTCTACGACAATTCCGTAACTACTCGGCCAATTTAGTGTCGTAATGGAAAGATTACACCTTACGTAAGAGTGATACCTGTACGTAAAAGAAAAGCTATTTTTATTGTAATACTAGACATGAACCTTATATTAAGTATTACTTTCATCAAAACAACTGTAAGAACCATATTCATTTTCGTGCAGTAGTTATTACATGATACTCGTGTAAACATATCGAGAATTGTGGCTTCTGTTTATGTTATAACGAGCCTCCATATTAAAGTTTCTTTAATATATGTGTAAACAACAGTAGTAAAAAGTATCCTATATTTAAAAAAAATATTGTTTTGGCTTTTCTTGGTCTTATAGACGCCTCTGCCATCCATCCATTGATCTGCTATATGTCTGCTACCTATATAATATGAGCTACAATTTTATTACACCTATGTATTGAGTGCAATCTAGTTAAGTACTATCAAACAAACGCAAAATAATAATTCATATATGTTCCCACAAATCCTAAGCTACAACATACTATATAAATCGTTTAACATATGTATTTCAATCATCCATAACCGAAAACAGATTCGAGAATCGAAAGGACGGGAACCATATTACGTCGTAATTCGTTTATTTTTTCGCGACTTTGTTTATGATGGAAAAATATAAATATTAATAAAATGATAAATATTAATTACGCTGACCCGGCGAACTTCGTACCGCCTAACAGTCAATGAATGTCGTGTTACAGATTAGCTGAACTTTTGACAACCAATATATATGTCTATCCTCTTTCATTAATCACATTATTCTACATTTATAAAATCTAATATCCGAATATTATGCATATATCTTGTCGATTCGAAACCTTTAATTAAATACAGTTTAATTTTTTTTAAAGTTATTTTTTTGTTTAATTTACCGTATCGACGGGATGAACATTAAAAGTTTGACAGTTATGAAACCCATCAACATTTTGAAAAAATGTTTTTTCTTTTATTTTATTTTATTGTCAATTTTCTGCTATTCGGGACTAAGAAAATAGAACAAATCAAGAACCATGAATATCGGTTCAGCCGTTCTCGTTCGAACAAACCCGACTTTGTTTTATATATATGTCTGTAAAGGCGTTACAGCTTGTCTTCTTAATGTATTTATTTACGAAGCGATTACGTGATTTTGTATCGGTACTAATAATTCTCGTAGATATAACGTCTTATGTTGTTAAATTATAAGCGCTTCTAATTTATTGCTTTTGAGACGCAAAATATAATTTCCTCTCATATATTACGTTAATCTTTTACAGCAGCATAATGAAATGATTTTGTGATTAGTATTTTCCTTTCAATGTTGGTATTGACAGACTTCATTTTCTATTGTATCTTATAAGGATATTGTACAATAGGTTTGGAGTTTTGCTAAAAACACGTTTACAGGATACAATCTGTACTAAACTATAATAATTTGTAGATACCATGGACTCCTGATTAATTCTAACCTCTAGTGATTCGTAATACCTCTACGCGCCTGATCACAGGATCTAAAGTGGCGATCAACCCTCTGCCGCAAATACATATTCAGTTATGACACGTTTAAGCATAATTTTAGATCCGAAAAAATCATGTTAACAGTTTTCCTATCTTTATACATAAAAATGAATCCCTATTTCCCTTGGTCACGGCATCACGCGTAAACGGCTGGACCGATTGCGCTAATTCTTATTTGTTGTGTTTGTTATTGTCAGGAGAAGGTTCTTATCTAAGAAAAAATTAAGAAAGTTGCGCGGAAAATTAGAAAATCTAAGAAAACTTAACGAACATATAAACTTTTCATTTGTAACGTTTATGGCGGTTTACATAACTGACAGTCGTTTAATTATAGGTATTCAAAGTTAAGACGGAACAACGTCTGTCGGGTCAGCTAGTGTAGAATAAATCGATATGTTATCGTAAAATTGCAAATATATTTAGATTATAATCTATTTCGGAATATTGTAAACTGTCGAAAATTGTAAACCACTAAACATGCTGCTTACAATTTTAACACATTCATTTATGGTAGATTATAATGTATGGAAGTGAAACCTGGTGAATCAGGATATATTTAACATAGAGTTACAAAACTATTACAGTGGGCATAATGAAAATAGTAAAAAATTAAAATGGGTAAATTAAACATTTTTTTCGTCCGCTTGAAAAATCCAACACGGGTTGTAATTTCTTGCGCCATTATATCTACGCCATTTTAACCAAGCTTCACGCAGTACTTGTCTGTTCTACACCTAGTGTATATAAAAAGCGGTAGCGAGGAGTGGGGGAGCCCCCATCCGCTGTAATACAGTGGGAAAACACCTACGACTCTTAGCTGTAAAGACGAGCGTATGTTTTAGCACTGTGTTACACAAGGGTAAAGGTACACTCTTCCCATAGCGCCTGAGATGTTGTAACATCTCAGGCGCTAACATCTAAGGACTTCTGTAGAAGTCCTTAAGACAATATTTTCTTTAAGACAATGTTACAATCTAACGGTATTTACAATTTTACGGTGTCAGATATATAATAAAAATACCCACGCCTGTTATGAAATGTGCAAAGCAATTTTCTTAACAGGTGTAGGTATTTTTATGAAATTTGCTTTTCACATTTCATAACATGAATAATAAACCAGTTAAGTACCAGGCAGACTCGTATATCGAGGAATGTGTATCAAATTTTTCGGTTTACTGTTTGTGATTTTGTATAACGCCAGGTTTGAAATTCGAATATATTGCTATAATTACGTTTAATAACAACAAAACACCTTTTCTCTTATCTCCCATAACCGTAAAAAAATTACAAAAGCTGTTTGCCCAAAGACTAGTAGACTTTAAAAACATATTTTTAATAAATATGGAATTAATAATTGCTAAAAAAATATTAATGCATTTAAAGCAATAGCTTTTTTAAAGTTACTGAAATTACGTATAGCATTCTATTGAGAATTTTGCTTACACTTTATAGGAAATAATATAGTGTTAAAAACTGGATAAAAGTCTGTCGGAGACCATTTTGTCTTGTAAACTCTTAATCATTCAATACGACTATTACTTTAACTCGGAATAACGCACATGTTACAGATAGGTACCCATTTTAAATAGCTTTGATACTTCTATAAAGTAAGGTTCTTTTAATTACGCACTGCTTCACATTTTCTTATAATAACAAATTTTATTAACCATATATATCTTATAGAGGTTTAAAGGGTTCTGCGAATTTCAGAATAATATATGAAATACACTGTTTTTCTGTATTTTTCGTTACTTTTTCCTTTACCTAGCATAATGTATACTATTAAAAGAATTGTCAGTTCAATTTTGGTAACTCAAACTCTTACATAAAATTACGGAATGCATTATTTTAAGCTCCAGCAATAACTATCAATAGTATGCAACATTCGGCACTAAAAGTCGTAATACTACCTTAACAGCTTTTAAGTGTGCTAGTAATGTTTTCAGTTTGTCATTAGTTTCGTTAGTTTTGTACGAGACAGGTCTTGTGTAAAAAGTTATTTGTTTTCTTAGCTCTAACGTCGGTCAATAAGTTATTTGAAATTAAAACCAGACTGCGTATAATTCATCGCAAATTAATACTTTACACGAACAGTTACAATAAACAGAGTTATTCTCTCATCTTAGATCAAGGTAAAAATAGTAATTGTTTGTAACACTAAATTTAAGCCTAGTTCATTTAATTGGTAGCCCCGGGCACCTGCACATGAAACTTTTATCCGATTATGTTCCAATTCAACTACACAAAGCATTCAGAATTATAATATAATGTTATTCAAAACTTAGAAGGAGTTATTACTTTTGCTGTATTTATCTTTTTATACAACAAAAATATATAGAATGGACTTGAAATAAGACATTATCGGATAATAAATAATTAAAATGAACTCGAAATAATGCTTTCTACATAAATATTAACTTAGATACTGTTTCAGAAACATAAAATAATTAACCTAAGTAAGGACATGACACAATTATTTAATAAAAAATGTATTAATAACACTATATAAACATACATAATACATCAAAATGAATTATAAATCTAAGTAAATCTTAAAGCTCAAGACGACATTTTAATACATTAATAAATTGAGATTCTCATATATAACGTGACAAATTGACAATGCATTTCATAGTTCAAGTACATTTAATCATGAAAGAAGTAGGTAGCATTGAGTATTGCTAACAGGAATTTCCAATGAATTTTATTATTTCGTGAGCGAAGATCAAAGGCCAGTTGAGATTGAGATAGTATGGAGAAAAATCGGTCTCTAAAGTATGTTGGAGTGGAAAAGTCAAAAGGATAGAGTATAAAAGACAGATGTCATGATAGTTAAGTCAATGTTCCATTGTAAGCCATTTAAGCCGAATAAGATATCGACCAGTATGGTCATACTTTCTCAATCCAAAAATAAATCTTATCATGTGTTTGCAAGCTAGTGTTAAATGTAGCAGAAATAAGCATAATCAAGTATGAATAGGACATACGACTAAGGTAATATTATTTTTTATTTGAAAATTAATAGGTTCTATTTTTTTCACCATCGGCCTTGACAGAGAGCTGTCCATCCCAATATTAATCTTCTTCTCAGACTCACTATAATCTTTAGTTTAGCTAATTGTTTAAAACTTCCTAATATGCAGTCTTGATACTTGCTAGGATTTGTGAGTGTAATACGTTGTTATTTTCCTAATATTAGTCAAACAAGATATCTGAACTTTTATCTGTATATGTACTCATAAAAATAATAAATATTTAATAACTTGTAGAATTGACATATTTGTGCACTCATTACGTAAAATGGCTGATCGATTTGATTGAAATTTAGCATACAGTTACTTTATAGCCTGACTGAAAAATAGGATACTTTTTCCTGGAAAAATGTACAGTTTCTGTGGGATAAGAGGGATTTTATTCACATCAGTATATCAGAACCAAAGTTTTTACACAATAGTTTATAATCTGAATGATCATATAAGATATCACTTATCCCGAAACAAAGCACAGTTCCTGTGGGATTGACGTAGTTATATCCGCATCGAGTTTTGCTTGGAGCAGGATATATAATTTATTTAACGTGATTCAGATATCAAGAAAAAAGTTATTATCAGTTGAAGATAATTCTAATAAAATACAAAGTAAATAAAACCACTATATTCAGCGTTAGCGAAGTCAGGCGGGTCGACAAGTCTAGTTAATATAATAAACTTAATATCAATTAACGATATTACAATTCTGATAGTTAATGGCGAGCAGCGAGACGTCGTGAATTGAACTAACTATAAATACCTTCAGTATTTTATTTTTAAAATTAATGCTATATTAAAAAGTTAATAGCACAGACTTTAACTAATGAAATGTTTTAAACGTTATATTACCATTTTCTATTTTACCTCAATTATTTCCCTGGAGTGATATTAAAAATACTTCAGCGCGTATGTAATGAGCAAAATCTCAGCTTTAAATACCTGTATGAAATACTTCCGGCAGTGCCTAAATGAGTTTTTAAGAAGTATAAGAATCTTGTTGACTCACGTTCCTTATGTAATATATGTTTCCTTTTGCTGTATGTATATACAGAATAGGAATATAGACGAGAAAATGTTTCACCAAATATATCACTATCCAGTTGTCATCATGTTCACATTAGTAGCTTTATGACTCTATGTTTTAGGAAAAATTACTTTTAATGTTAATGTTAAAAAGAAGTAATCTTATTTTAATACCAAGTAATGAAATTTATCTTGAGATAATAAGTGCAGCATAAAATTTCAAGGTCCTAGATACAGATACAGAGTACATTGATTGCTGATATTTAAAACGATATTAGTAGGTGCTATTGAGTTGTTAAATAGGAAAAATCATAAAAATTTTTTGCACTTACACGTTTTTGAATAACGCTTGATTAGTTCTTCCGTTCATTGTAACCTTTTCTATGTATGTGATAAGAAAGCATTGAATAGAGGATAATTTAAGGATCACGCAGTAAGAAAATCTGTATTGTTACACCGTAGGTATACTACTTGATCGATATCTTTACATTATATACCTTAGCTAGATTGTCAGAATATCATCATAAGTAGTATAAAGAGCTGTATCAGTTAATTAGAAGCATGATTTTTTTACAGCGTAACCAACAGTAATGAAAGACATTTTTTTTCTTGATGCAACTAGAAATTTACAGTTTGTCGGATTTTTCCCTATATTTGTACTATAACACCTTGCTTCACTCAAAAAATGACGTTCCTAAGTCAACGGGAACCACCTCGGAAATTTTCATTTCAATACGAAAATCAAAATAACAATATATGAGATATAGAGACTGTATCTTTTAATTGCGTAAACTTAGAAGTTTGATTTTTTTTACAGCTCCAAGAATGTAGAGACTCGAGTATTTGATATTAATTTCAATTTGATACATTGATATGTTTGTGAAAAAAAAGGTCTTAACAGACAGACAGACAACGAAGTGATCCTATATGGGTTCCATTTTTCCTAAAAATGAATTGTACCTTAAAAAAAATTGTTTTATAGTACTTCGTATAGTACTTCCGGAAACTTTATCGTGATTGTTTTCGTTATAGATACACGTTGTCCGATATTATGGTATTTATTATTTAATATTTATAATCAGAATTTTACGATTAAATTTAGATCATATCGTAAAATCGTGTGATTTATATGGTTATTAATGAATTGGTTGAGATAAAGTTGATTATATTGTCATCTAAGTGGGATTGATACTGCACAGTAACGCTCACAAAACAATAATAATGTGAACTAAGTAACCAATACTAAAAACTTACTCCTACCTTGGTAATGGAGACCCAGTATCATGACACCACACCACTACACCACCAGGCGAGCAAAGTTTGACAACCGGCTCAAGTTTATCTGAACAGATGTTATATACAGTCTTGGAATAAAATATCCGCGAATATAAAGTTCATCAGGTGTTGCTAACTTTAATTTTAGAGTTGAACTTAATTAAATAGGCTGTTAAGTAAAAATATTAAACATCAAGTTTAACCCAATTTAAGACTGTATTTGAAAACATTGTAGTAACGGCTTAAGAACACGCAACAACAATACTATTTTCGTGACAGCGACCGTTTACGACTTTATACTATCCATTAAAGTGATTATCTCTTATACAAATTCTACTTTTACGTGTTTAACTTACTAATCCATAACAGGGTCTTAGGTAGCATGGACTACGCAGCAATCGGTGATTTGCATAAAATATTTATCGATATAATGCATTGTAATGGCCGTGACTAGTCGAGTTTCAAATAAAAGACGTGGGTCGGTACGATTCATCGTTAAGTACGTCTATCAATACAATTCAAAAGCAAATTCCAGTTCAGATCTATTTGTACAAGTGCATTTGTCTCGGTTGATACAGTTTTCTTACTACAAATAAGTTGAGGAAGTATTTTATAACAATTTTAAATAATATTACCAATCGCTATTTTGAGATAAGGAAGAAGATTCTAAAATGCTATTTTATTGATGTACTAGGTAGAAAACATATCTGTAATCTGTATGTGTTCTTGATGTATTACTACTACTAAGATATTGTTATCTTCATGTTTGATAATAGTCTACCATTCTTAGATCATCGCATTACGTTAGTTTAATCTGTGATTACTTTAGATCTGTTAGTGTTACATACATCAATTAATAATGATGATAAGATTATCCAAATATAGTTGTATTCCATAATTAAGACAATAATCAGTAATAAATTATCAAGTAAAGAAGAAGGGAAAAAGGCATTACTATATTATCTAGAACATAGTTTATGGTAGTCGTGAGGCATAGTAGTGACTCTACATACAACTATGTATTATAAAAAGAAAAAATAATAAATATTAGGTAAATTTTTAGATTACATGAAACCATTGCAAAAATATTTTTTTAACATATTATCCACACTGTTATATAAAGAGGTAAGATTTGATTTTTTTGTATATTTTTATGTTAGTTTGTTGCGAATAGGCTCAAAATCTAGTGAACTGATTTTGATTATTCTTATGTTATAATTATTTGGGCAGGCAATACAAATCTATATTATTCAACTCTCTCTTTTTCTTTTTATCTCTCTCCATTTCTCTCTTACCTTCGGTTTTTCTTTAGTTTAGTTCTTTCTTTCCGTCTTCATTTTACAATTTCTTAATCTCTATTTTTTCTCTCAGGAGACACCTGTTCTCTTTTCACTCTCGTGTTTACCTTTTTATTTCTTTTTCAATTATTCAAAACACTGTTATCGAGTGAGAATTAAATTTCAATTATAATTATGTTTTAAATACCCGAAGCAAACCGGGGGCAAACCATCCGTATATTTATATGTATACTTATAGCGATTACTCCGTTCGTAGGATAAATAAATAAGACGGGAGTGCGAAAATCCCAAGAGATATATTTTATACGTTAATTTGCTAAAACAAACAAAGATAGACAAAATATAAATTCATTATTTTCTTTTAACAGCAGTTAAACTAAATAAAATAGGCGCATATATTATGTACTGTAATTTTATATTCTATAGTGTGTTTCATGTATATCTATAATTAATTTTTCTTAAGTTTTAATCTTACTTGTTTTCTGTTCTAATGGGATATATGAATTAAATTATTATGAATAATATAAAAAAAAAAAAGATTTTTATATAATTATTAAGAAACTAAGAAAAAGTAATCGTATCACTACATAGTATAAAACCAAGTCGCTTCCCGCTGTCTGTCTGTCTGTATGTCCATATGTATGCTTAGATTTTTAAAACTAGGCAACGGATTTTTATGCGGTTTTTGTTAATAAATAAAGTGATTCAAGAGGAAGGTTTATATGTATAATACATGCATATTATAGTAGAGAAACACTGATAATTTTAGAGGTTTCTAATGTGATGTCGTAAATAAATACATTTTTTGCGCTTACATTGCCAACGCTGGCTGAACCCTACGAGATAGATCAAAATAATGTACTGCTGTATGGTACACCTTAAAAAGGTTTACAAAAAAGTCCCCGATTGTATATGTTTATCTCTTAGGAAAAACCCACATTTTTTATTCTTTACTTTTTACAAGAAATAATAGTATATTTACGAAGCGATTTTAAACAATACAGGATTAATCCTTGTCCAATTAGGTGCCTTAGATACATTATGAATTTTATATAGATTAATATAGCCTCTTACAGCATGTAATTTAAATGAATATTTTCGAAGATATTACAGATCTAAAATGCGCATAGCGGTTGCGCGTCGCGTGTCAATTAAAAATTGTTTGTATTGTCTAATGACAAAAAAGCTGTGAACTTCTGTAGTATAAGCATTGCACCCGTGCGAAGCCGGGGCGGGTCGCTAGTAGTTTATAAGAGTAGCCAAACTAGAATTCGCAGAAATACAAAATGTTTCAGTACTGCTATACGATACACTAATAAATACTTTCCAGCATTCGCGTGCATGCATATTTCTTTGAATTATATTTCATTGTCTAGCTACACCGGAATAAATTGATCAATAGTTATTATGTTACTCTATAAAAAAGATATTTTTTATGATTTCACCGTAAAAAATATCTCTTGGTTATAAAAAGATATAGAAGAGGTACATGTATTTAATTATCATTTTGAACATAACAGTGATAGTTTACAACTTTTTCATCGTAACGGAGAATTTCTAGTAATTACAATATAGTTCAGAGAAACTTGTTAAATTAAACAATTTTTATTTTTGACATCTGTCCTGACTCTGGAATATATCTTAGTATTCTCCGAGTAGATGATGAGAAAAGTTCGAAATGTACAATGATCATAGAACAATGTGATTTTTACAATTCAGTGTTAATAAATTTTGGGTATACTAGAAAATCTTTGGTTTTAGTAGTTTTAGCTTTTACTGCATCAGATTATGAATTAATTACTTTACAGCATAGATATCCAATTTTACGAATTATACCGTTCATGAACAGATGTCTAAATAATTTAAATTAATTTAAATCAAATTGAATAATAAATTTATAAATAAACATAATTTCGATAGAATAAAGATACTGACGGCTTCATCATACACTGATTGATAACCTTTTTACTGGTCGGACAAAATAAGTTAATAAAAATATTACATGATACTTTGTGAACAAAATAACATTATTGTAAATGAAAATCTAAGAACATGTTCACAAAGCAAAAAATGTTCAGAGATTGACGGTTTAATTACAAATTACATTTAGAATCATCTGTTGGAATAACGTATATAAGTTTTAATATTTCGGTTGCTAAAATAAATGTCATTTCTTGTTATTTTAGTACTACACTTGACTTTGACTCGGTCTAGATAGTAGCTGTGGCTAAAAGTAGAAACAAGAGTTTACTGAAACAAATAATCGTTTGATCTTAAGATGATTTTAAACAAATCTTATTTACTTTCTTAAAACGAATATGCATAATTTTAAGGCAATTTATGAATAAATATTCTAAAAAAGCTTTATAGAATCTTTTAAACTCTCATTATTCTACCATTTAAATCCTTGGAAATGGAAACAAATATTAAAGTTAATTATTAATCTCAATTTTGAAATTGAATGTTGCTTGAGTAATTTGTTAAACTAACTTCATTGTAGTTTAGTCTTCATTGTACCTACTCACATATATTACAGCTTCAATTTTAACCATGTTTGTGTGATTTCTAATATAATAAAAAAAATTAAAATTGTTAATTTCATAGCTTTGGTTTTAACATAATGTAATATTCTATGAACACCGTTATCTATTATATCTTACATACACACTTCCTATGTTTTTTTTTATCTTTCGACTAGAAAATAATAGAAATTTAAAAATTATTAAAAAATTATTTTGATATTTGCTTAATTTTATGAAATCACTGTACTTATAAAATTTCTGCAAGTTCAGTATTCCTTTTAAAAAGACCCAATGCTATTTGAGCTAACTACTTTAACTTTCGAGTGTATTCGAGTTCAACCAATCAACATTAATGTTTCATCAAATCTCTTTTAATAAAAAAAGCGAACCATTATCACGTGACCCAAGATAAAAATGTTTTTGCCATCTTTTATCAAAAGTTCTTTAGTGTAAAAATATTTTCTATAAAGATTATTTTTATATATGATTATTTAATAAATGCCAAGTTTCAATAATAAATTTATAAGTAGATAAATCACCGTCACCTTTTGGCCCAATGGCCCAACTCTGAGCTGGGTCTCCTCCGCGCTTCCCCAGTGCGTGACAGACTTAAGACACCTTTGAGAACACGGAGAACTCTCAAGAGTGCAGGTTTCCTTACAATGTTTTCCTTCGCCGTTAAAGCAAGTGATATTTAAATGCTTAAAACACACATAACTCAGAAAATTCACAGGTGTGTGAGGTCCAGGATCGAACGCAGACCTCCCGACTTAAGCTGTAATATTTGCGTAGGTAAACATTACAGCTCAAATATGTTAAATTATAATTAATTTTTTGTACCAAAATATATAATTTATTACTTCAATATTAAGGTATTTAATGTATAATTCTTAATAGGTCATTTTCTAAATAAGGTTAAAATTGAATTATTAATTGCCAATAAAGTATTGCTATACCAGTTTACGATCAGCCATCGATGAATTTAAAAAGTCGCACAGATCGAACCTATTCTCAATCAACTTTTTTTGTCGTAACTCTTTGTATTAATATTACCGACTTAATGATCAAACAGACTTACCAAGTTTCGATTATAATACCTAGGTTTTTGTAAACACGTATAAGGCCAGCAGCTAGAAGCGTTGATACATTAAGTAAACTCTAAATGGCTAAGAATGAAGGCTGCGAATTGTAATGTTGATTAAACAGAATAAAAATTGGACTTCGAATTGAAATTAGTGTTAGCAATTATTCTACCCGGATGATGAAAGCGGGTATGTAAGAATAGACAAAGTAGACAAAATAATAGGAATATAAATGAATAAACTTCTTACAAAATGTAGCTTTAAGACTAATAAAACATGACTTGAATAACTTTTGTCACGACTGAGTTTTCCAATGTTTTCTGAGGAAAAGGTTTCTATTTAGGAATACAAATTACCTCAAATGTTGAAACATGTCAATTTGTAGGTTAATTTACTTTTAAAATCAAGTATTTTGATTTCCGCTTAATCATGTTAATCATAATCAAATATACGTATACGTACCTAATAGCTAAAATTAGAAGCTCCTGCATAAATTTGTTCCAGAATACTAACAGCGCCAGTTCAGATCTTACATATTGCGTTGTTTTTTCTGGTAGGCGCTTTGTAGATCCTCGCTCCACCGATATTAATAAAACTATTCTCAGTTTAACTATACTATGGTCAACTAAAATGGTCATTTTAAATGCAACATTAATGGTCTTGTTACATTCTTATATATACATATATATAAACATCGCAATCAATAAACATGTTGTCCATAAATATATGACTACAACTTAACAATAAGAAATAACATTGAACCCAGTCACTTCCTGAAATAACACTTGATAATGTATGATAATTTATACGAACGATTTCTTAATAACTTTAAATTTTCTTTGAAATAATTAAATAGATAATTAAAACTAAAAACTTTCCTGAGTAATTTAATATTGTAAAATAACTCCCTATAGGTAATTTTGCAAATGCTGAAAAAGAATTTATTTATTGAAGTGAAACTTCTTTAGAATCGTTGTGATTTCTAACCGGATGCAACGGAAAAAACGACAGGTAAGAGACACAAATACAAAAATGTGTAGGAAAGAATGAGACAGAAATATACATACTATTTTATATTATTATATATATTCATCTCATTCTTTTGTCGATTTACTGAAGTTTCACTTCTATCGTGTGTGAATCGCACACACACCTTTTTTTTTCATTATAAAAATTTTGTGCTATATTTTTTTCGACTCCCATATTAACCCTCTATGTAACAGAAAAAAACTCCTCATCTTTGTAGCTTCAGTAATTTCGACTGAGCTTTGATGTGTCGGTCAACCACCTTAGATGACGTCAGTTCTTGAAGTTTCTAAGGTTTCTTTATATGCTAAACCATTATTTTAATAAAGAACATTTCTAAGCTTTCAAATGAAACTATGTTAACTTAACAAAACAAGTGACTTTCCAGTTTAATAAATTTAAAAATTTAATACGTTTTAGCTATGCCTTATCTAATCACTTAGGTTTCGTGCATCTGACCTCAGAACTGTGATTTCCAAAATTACAGGGCAAATAATGTTATGATGTTATAGTATTCAACATAGCATTGAAACTTCAATCGTATTTGGCACGCAATATTTCACCTTGAAGTTAGATTTTCATCTACACTATAATAATCAGTATTATGGACATTATAATTGGGACGTTGTAATGTTACTTGTTCCAAGTTTGAACTAATTAATCAAAAACTGTTTCTCTATTGTCTGTTATTTATATATAAAACCTAGCTGAACCGACAGACATTGTCCTGTCATAACTATGAATATTGAATTCGAATCTGTCAAAAGCTTATATTAGAAAAGTTAATATGGTCGTTAAGTTTTCTTAAATAACTATAAGTCAAAACCATTACTTTGATAATTATTGTTAATCTATCTGTACGTGTATATGATCATCACACAAAGACCGTTCTAGAGAGCTTGTAATTCAAATATTAAAAAAAAATTATTCTCATTTAAATACTATTTTATCAAAGCTAAATGTTTCGATTTTTGGAAATTATTTATGAACTGGTCTCAGTACCGAACAGCGGTTACCGGTTAAGTCAGTGGCTGTGGCCTGTTCATCAAATAGCCACGTTGTACAATTACGATATCTAATTATTCTTGGCTTCCACTTACATTGTCAAACACAATTTAGGATCTTAGTAAGGAAACCGCCAATCGATATCCCAGACCCACAAAATATATAAATATTACTTAAATTAAGTTCTAATTTATTTATGAACAATACAAAGTTAATGATTAAACTATCTTGTTAATATTATATATGAGAAAGTTTGTATGTTTAATGTTTGGATATTTGTCACTGAATCACAGAAAACATTTTAACGGATTTTGTAGGGACAAATCCGCACACAAGTGGAAGCTTTGCTGGACCCGATTTTAAGCTTCTTATTTATTTAAGTAAAATAGTCAGCATAATGATAAAGAAAACTGTACCTACCGGTTTGCTGGTGAATCTTGCACATGTTAGGGGGGCCCCTCACCAATAACTCACTTTATCACTATTAGTCAGATGATTTAAATAAAAGGTCAATTTTGGGAGAAAGTACACACAACACAAGGAGTTATTAATATTTAAAGGTTAAACAACGGTGCGACTTCTTTTTTAACAAAGCGGAGCAGAAGGTAATTGAATATTTACAGGTTTAAAGACGTCTTCTAGAATGCCCAAACTCTCACCTCCACCGCTTGACTTTTCTACCGAATAATAAAATAATAAAGTACATTACCCACATATTCCTCGATAATCGAGGCCTAACACGACACTATAACACTAACTTCCATGTACACTGCGCGAAAACACCAGAGAGGCTGGCTGTAATCTAACGCACTAACGGTGATATATTGTCTAAACGTCGGTGTACTTGTCATTGCATTAAAATGATCTATCCGCCAACACTACTTTATACGGTGTTGCTAACATAAGTTACTTTCATAATGCATCCCGTAAAAGTTGAAATTCCTGCAGGATAATAATAAAATATTTTTACTATCGTAAGCGACTGTATATTTTTATTTAGCAAAAGTTTTTTGTTTAACTTATATACACGTACACGTCATAAATTGCACCCCCACCGGGGCGGCTCCTCTAATATACTCTCGACTCTAAGGAATAGATTTTTTGGAATAGTGGACCTTTAATGCGTATCCGAAAATGACAGGTTGAGTGAATTTTAACGACTAAACAACCTCTCTAGTATTAACTAAATCTGTGATAATCGTTTGTTACTAAACTAATTTTTTCTTTATTTTTAGTCTTTTTAAAAATTAAAGGTATAATGGTCATGTTTCGCTATAATAAGATTAGATGCTAGAGCTTATTATGAACTTATTGTTAACCTTTATAAGATTTTAAATTTTTATACATTATTAATACTTGCCTTATAATAATGGAGTTGTGGTGATCTGAAAGTCTTAATAGTATTTTATATACAAAATATTTATTTTAAAATTAATTTCTCAAATATATGTGTCGGGGTATAGTTGGGGTAGGATAGTAATGAAGGCCGTGCCGGGCTATAGTTAGGGTAGGATAGTAATAAAGAGGATTCGTTTTTGGTCCTTACATTGTATTTAGATGTGTTAACACAACCTAAGGTTAGGTTAATGTTAGGTTAGGTTAGCCATATGTTAACCTTACCTAAGACAAACAGTGAGACCAGGCAGTGGAGGTGAGTGTTATGATCATTTAAAGGAGCTCCTTAAGCTTACACCTTGATCACAAGTCCAAGGCACTGCCTAGAATTCTGTTCAAAAACTACGGAATCGTGATATTCGATTAATTCATTAATCCTAATCGGCTCTCTCTTCTGACATATATATGTTTTTGAATTCAGTGTCCCCATATTATTAGACTAGTGTTATTTATTATGTGTCACCGACTGTTTGGCTAAAATTTAATTGTATGGATGATATATTTAATTTAACGATTTTAACGTTGAAACAGTTAAATTTCGTAACGACTAGTATTTAATTTTTATTTGACTGTGTATTTTGTACATATTATAGACTACTTATAAGACATGTTTCTCTACATTTTTATATTTCTGATGTTGTTTTTGACTTGAATTATCTGTATAACATATTCTAGACATCTTTTGACTTTTCTTGAAAATACTAGTCACCTTATGCAAAATACTCATGACCTAACTAATATTGGTGAAATTTGCATTAACAAAGACGGAAACCGCTACCTTCGCGTGCTTCATTGCACCATACCTTACATTTACAACGAGGCCAAAGGTCTAAGATACAGAAAGGTCAGCTAACACATGTAAATTACTAAGCTTAGCTATGTGGATCTACTCGTGAATTGTAACAGGCAAGGCATTTAACTCTACTTTTTGTCAATAATACATTTTATTTGAATCTACATTTCAGACAATTTTTCGTCTCATTTAAATCTTTTTACAAGCATTATATTGTAATGTTTATATGTGAGCTGTCGTTCAAAATTTGCCAATTACTAACGCCCAATAGCAGGATCGTTGAATTCGGTCTAATATATTTTCCTATTAAATATGTACCAAAATAATGCATTTAAAAATACTAGAATTATTAATAAGAACAAATTCAAACCTATGAAGTCAATTTTAATCTACTAATGTCGTAGTGGTATTAATACTACAAATTGATGTCTTTGTGAGGATCTCTCGGATCAAGGGATTAGTTTCGAAGCCATCATTATAGTGCACTAGGTATCGGTTCTCCGAAGATAGAATCAGGTTTTTAAAAGTGGGTTTATTTACTAGTTTTCACATGGTTTTTTTTAGTATTTCTTAAACTAGATAATTAAATTAAATAATTGTAGATAATAGATAACTCAAAATGTTAATTGTTGATCTTTCACATTGTTTGGTTACTAATTGGTTTATATGATAATTTCTCAATCATGTCGCTAATTAGGTAAATACGTACGATAAGACAAACAACCCAAATACGAGTATTGTGTAAAGGATTCCCTGAATTATAACCGAATCCACATATGCAAACAAGCTACTGCCACTCTGTACTGATTTCGCCTAATGGGATATAACGTCTGAAGCTGCAGTTGAGATTATAGATAACATTCCGTTTAATTACATTTTACTGTATGCCAATAATTGTACTTATACCGAAGGCTGAAAATGTCTTTTATAAATGGACCTTAAAATAGTCTCCAATATGTAGAGCAACACTTTGATGTAATAAAATATCAAAGTTATTATAATTTTTTTTTACATCTATTATGTCTCACGACATTTTATGATTGTTATTAGTGAGACAAAGGTTTTTAACCCATATATTAAATATATAACCCAACCCGTGCCATACGAGTCTGGTTGTTCAGATTTCCACGAATTATAGCAAGGTAACCTTTTGATTCCTTTTAAATCATGAATTTACGCAAAGTAACGCCTGATTGAATTCAATATCACAGATAGAGTAAAAACTTTTTATTTTTTGTTAACAGTTATTGTTTTAAATATCCTTTTATTCTTTAAACTTACCTATCTCAAATGAAAATTAACTATGTATACTGTTATTTTGTATGAGCAATAATATTAGCATATTATTTTTGTGACCTTATAAATTTCATAAAAAAAAAATTTGCAATATTTAAAAAGTACTCTATCATAATGGATTTGATGAATTATGGATTGTTGTATATTCTCGAAGCAAGAAACTCCTTTTAAGATTTAGATCAAAATATAAATCTTATCCTTTATTAACTACATTATGTAAATAAAAACACTTAGGAGCTGCTAATGAACTAAGTGAATACAACTCAGTTTCAGAAAGATTTTAAATGGTGCAAATAATAAAATATAACAGATTATTTATTACATACAGTATTTTTATACGTACTATGTTAAATAATGCAAATTTAATGTAAAAATTATTCCAAGCTGTGCTAATGTACTACGTCGGGAAATAATATATTCCTGCAATATTGTTAAAATTATATTTATTCATGTATGTATGTAATAGTAAAATTATAATATATAATTTTTATAATAATTGTTAGATAAAATATGTAGTGACAGTCGCATAACAGATAATATTACAAACTCACTTCTTTACTGTTATATGTTAGGTAAGACAGTTATTTTCACAATATTATTTGTTTCCGTAAAAACAATAAAGTTCAATTTGAATTCGTACTGAATTGACGGAATAAAATGTTTTGTATTAAGTAATATCTACTTATCTGAAATATCATAACATTTATTGACAGATATATTGATCAGAGCTTTTTATATAACGAGCGGCCTACCCTCGCTTCGTTAAGGGTAACTATAACATAATTATAATCTAAATTGGTAATTTGTAATTCCCACTGGATAATAGTGTTTTCAATCATCGAAAAAAGAAAGATAGATCTTTTTCTTGGAAGAAAGAAATATATATAGAGAGATAAAAGATAAAGATGAAAGAGATGTAATGTCATGAAAGGAAAAAGACAAAAGAGAAAAAAGACAAGGAGAAAGACGGGAATAACGTAGATTCGTGTCAGTGAAAAAATGTTTAAAATCAGATCAATATAAACAGAAACACAATTTGAAATTCACAATCATTCGATATTTTAAAATCTCGCGAGATAGATTATAATCTAAAAACTATTAGGGCGTTTGTCAATCTGGCCGTTGTACATTTTATTAAGTACGCATTTAATACTTAAAACGTTAATACGTTTTTATTATAATCCTATAATACATCGTAGCATTGTCTTACATGTTTGTTTGCCTCAGAAGCTCTTTAATCCGCTCTAAAATCAATATCGCTTGCGGCTAATTTAATGTTCTCTGTTGTTCCTTCTATGTAACATTCTCATGTACGTATCTGTAATGTTCCATTGTTGTCAACTACTATGAGAAATGGACACAACATAACTACTGCTTAGTAGAATATGGTCACTGTGTTGCGGTTATAAACCTTACATAAAGTTAATTCAATATTTAAAATAATAATAATAATTAAAAAAGAGATTAATAAATTTTATAACATTTTTTTTAAAAATTAACATAATAAGTAATTAATTTTACGTATTCTTTGTATCTTTTTTATAGAGTTAGCTCGATATAGTTACAACTGGTTTCATGTAAACATGTAATTCTTAGTAAACATGTATATCCTTTTGAATCTACAGCAAAATTCAAAATCATTATAAACTAGCTACCCCACCTTCGGTTCGCTGAGATTTGGTTCACTCACACATTTACTTATTTATTTATCCATTCGCAATTATGAATATAATATTTTCGTTAAATTTCTATTATATAATGTTGTTGGTCACTGATTTTTCGTCCTGACCATAATTATTACAACAAAAAAATATTCGATTTGATGTAGACGTTCCGAAGTTATGCGCTACATACGTACTGGCGATCCATTTTCAAGCTCCACGAAGAGCAACTTGTGAATCGTGAAGCTTGAAAATAGAAGTAAGAAGAAAGTGTTGTGCAAATAATAACAGCCATTTCTGAAAACCATAGAGCACGTAATATTGAGTTTGTTAGAACTTGTAAATTTTAGAATCTTTATATGGGCCTGCAAAGGAGGCAGGTGGGCCGTGGCCTATCTTAAAAACAATTGTAGACGAACAAATAACAAGATAATAAATAATAAACAGCTTTCATGTATTTTTAGTTGAAAAAGTCTGTTTACTGTTTTTAAAAAATATTACTCGCCATCTTGCGAAGATAGGAGGTTTTGTTAGTTAAACATTGTCCTATTGTATACCGAACAAAGGAAACGTTATAAATAATTTACAAACTTAAAAAGGTCCTGCCTTTGCTTCGTTGTCTGTACCTATTTGCTCTTCCAATGTTTCTTTTTTTTATAATATATTAAAATTAAACAAAAGGCATTGCCAATTCTATCGAATCGTAGTTTTATCAACCTAAATTGACCATGACTTAAACGATTTGTGTGGAGAAATATTCATATTTTAACTATTCTAGCATCACATTCTCAACTCTGTAGTATACTGGATATAGTTTAATAACACTTTTTATTTCATTTAGAAACTCTAAATTCGTTGCCAAAATAAACATCAAACTGGGAAAGTTGATATACGAATACATTTGAATGTTTTAATAGCTCTAACGTACGTCTTGTTTACTTCTATATTATGAATATTACATGAACAAAAAGAGGAAAACTCCGTTTTCGTTATTCATATCATGAAAGTAGCAATATTGTGTTTATCGTAATTATTAGTTATTGATAATAAGTAAAATATATTTCTCATATATATAATCCATAC
The DNA here is from genome assembly GCA_905147385.1 of Limenitis camilla. Lineage (NCBI taxonomy): Eukaryota > Metazoa > Arthropoda > Insecta > Lepidoptera > Nymphalidae > Limenitis > Limenitis camilla. Next base: position 9,060,770 of record LR990230.1, on the reverse strand, counting down.
GTTTTGCATACAATATATTTTATAATTACTCGTAGCTGTACATTTTTATGACTACTAACCTGCGCAATAGAAAATTGCAAAGTTTCTAATAGGAATCAATTAGAACATTAAACATTAGTTAATACATAAAAAGGCTTCTAAAACCTTTATTTAAATTCATGTTTATGTATTTTTAAAATGTATTTTATAATACAATGTTAATCTTCAATGTCTTAAATGTAAATAAAATTCCAATATAAATAATATTGTGGAAAAAGTGATAAACAAATTTATACGGGACTCATATCTGATCCAAAAGTCAATCTATAGATAAAAATGTATGTAAATTTTTTATAAACTGAATATAGCTACATTATAAATCGTTTATTTGTGGAAGTCAAATAAACCATCGTCATAGATTTCAAGAAATCAAGATCATAATAATTCGAGTCCCACTCTGTTGAGTCACAGCAAAGCTTTGGCATGATTATTACTCACGTTTATTGGGATAACTCATCGGTCGTGTTTCTCCGTCTCCTGACGCATGCCAGCTATTTTCAGCCTCGGACAGTGCACTGAACGAGTATTAGTCGTTTTGTAGGTTCATCTTTGGATACTTACTTACATACCATTTCGGTGCTAGGTATTTCACTTTGAAATATGCGAATGTTTGTCGATGACAGTTTTAGGGCAGTTATTTTGAGTTGCTTCTGTATACTGTTACAATTTTCTTATTGAAATATTTAAAGCGATATTATTCCTTGACGTACCTAAATAAAATAGTATAATATAACAAACTTAAAAAAGCCTTTAAGGTTGTTTCATTACTTTATGTTTAGCTATCACATCTCAAATAATTCCTACTATATTAAACTTATTTGACAGCATTGCACTATATCTTAGCCAAGGTCAATTTAATTATAATTATCCGTATGTTCTCATCCATAGTGTGAGATAGCTACGGCCTTATTTATTGCATCGATGTCGCAATCAGGATTAATTATTTTAAATTAGTGATTGCGAGGGAATAAATGAGGTATTTTAGCCAAGTCTCAAGCGCAGACGCATGGCTACATACCTAAGTCCGCCCACACAAAGCTCCGGACGAAACAAAACGACACCGTCCGCCCGCCCGTCAGTATACGCTCACTCGCGGTAAAAGTCACTCCTCAGTTTCAAATACCTAGTTTATTGTTAATTGATTTGAAAATAAATAATATTAATACACCGTGCATTTAGTGAACGTGTGCAATTCAGTCAGGTAATTTAAATATTACTATATATTTTCTTTAATTTTATTGAATTCATAAGTTTTTTTCCTTATTTTTATTTTTTAATCAATAAAATTATTTTAAAATTGGGTACTCTTTACAATCACATCTATTTCTTTAAATACTTTATTGTTAAAATAAATAATATTTTACATATATAAAAAAGATTGAATTAAGAAAGGTCTAGATTCATATTTATACAAGAAAATTATTTTTATTATACAAAATTTAGTTCTCTCTTTGATGTTTAGTAAGAATAACTCATAACTATTACTTTTATAGGCAATGAAAACGCTTTTGATAATATTTTAGATTCAATATTTATTAAACAACGAAGAATTATTTTAAGCCAATACAGTATCACCTTTTGGTTATTTAAGAGTTGAACATTAAACTTCAGCCCAGCCGGATTTCTAACAAAGAAAATTTTAACGGCTTCCAAACATCATTGGTCTGGCTTTCCGCCAAGTGACGCTATCAATTTCTCTTAACTAGAAATTTCTCAAACTCTAGAATCATTACTCATAAATAATGTGAATTTATAATTTTATTTCTAGGCTAATTTCAACCACTTAAGAATACTTAGAAATATTAACAATGTCTGAAAGCAAAACTCTTGAAGCTGGCCAGATGGTCGTTAAAAAGACCATGGATGAAATTATGCAGCAGAAACAAACGACAGAAAAGATTACAATTCAGGCTAGACAAGAATTTCGTGAACACTACCAAGAAAGTTACGAAGAAGAGTTTGAAGAAGAAACATTTATTGACCAATACGGCAATGAAACAACAAAGAGAGTGGAAAGCAGCAGCGAAAGTAAAGAACATTCTAAAAGCGCTGATGTCAAAGTTAAAGCTACAGGATTGAATGCGGAACAAGTGAAAGCCCTTACAGACTGCGCAAACCAGGCGGGACAGTTGGCACTCGAGGCTAAACCTGTCAACTAAATTACAATGTAAATCAGTTTTAGTTATTCTTATACATGTCACAAATGCAAATGTTAAACAACAAACAATTAATTAAAAGAATAGTTGGTAAATATAGTAGTTGTTCGAGCCCGCGATACCCTTGCTTTTAAATTGATATTTGACCTAGATTTTCACATTTATATGATCAATATAATGAGTAGTAATAAGATTATATATTAATCTGATTCTAATATTGTTCCAGATGTCGTTTGCATGTGCGTGAGGTGATCAAAAAGTGATAAAGACTGTGTTTAGTGTTCCTTACAATATAATATATATCTATGAAAATTTATATTTAAAGTTGTAATATTTGTAATAAATGTATTAAAAAGTAAAATAGTTGTTTATAGAGTGTCGTTATTGTCCATATAAAATAAGGTGTTATTCGTGATATTGGTCGCTATATTACAAAATGGAGGAGGAGGAAGATGAACGAAAGAGCCCAAGGCCTAAACTCGCCTCCTTTAGCTCTCTTAATACCCGTGTCGTTCATGCCTCTCTCGAGGAAGGTTTTGTTCGACAGCAAGTATCATCGGAGTCCAATGATGTTAATACTTGCTCCAGCATCTCGACAGCTCAGTATAGTGATAGGAGTTTTGTATCGAAGGCTAGTACATTTTCGAGAAGTGGAACCTCGAGCTCTAGTCAGGAAGAATGTGAAGTCGCCCAAGCTACAGTTGCTAGTGGACAATATTTAGCAGCCACTAGAGTTGAATCAGCCAGATCTATGGAGAGTCTTCGACCCAAGGACACCTCGCCGGCGCGCCCTGCGAGCTCGTGCACGTCCGTTAGAGTTCATCGTAGTTCATTTTTAACAGCTAGTGAACGGGATGTAAGGGAGACGCGGGGTGCACCGGCACGAAGAGCTTTATCAGGCGAGGATATGGGGAATTCAGCCGAGAAAAGGCGAGGATTATTTGCGAGTACAGAGAGGCGAGCCTTGCAGCAGTTGAGTCTTCCACCACCAGAACGCCGGCTCACAATCTTGAGCCCACGCAGTCCCATGGCTGCGACAGAACTGCAGTGGCCGATACCATCTGGTATTCGTGGAAGGCGAAAGAAAGGAATGGTCCTTCCAAAGCTTATACTGCCACGTAGCGACTCAGATGGATCCGATGTCTTTTTCGAAAGGTGCTTATTCAGTCTTTATTATTTAGTTTGATTAGTATATATTTTACTATTGTATCTTAGATTAAAAACTATGAATATTATCGTTAACTTCCTTCAAATAAAATAAAATACTTATGACAAATGTAGGTTCACGTCAGTTATGCAAAGATTAGATTAAAACCGCGAATCCGACCTAACCACTGAGCTACTGCCGCTTCGTCCTGAAGTGATCTTCATTTAGACTTTAAAAAAGATATCATCACGACCCTTCAATGGCCCACTGCTGAGCCGGGTCTCCTCCTCAGAATGAGGAGGGTATTAGGCCATAGTCCACCACGCTGGCCCAGTGCGGGTTGGCAGACTTCACACACCTTTGAGAACTTTTAGGGAACTCACAGGAGTGCAGGTTTCCTCACGATGTTTTCCTTCACCGTTAAAGTAAGTGATATTTAATTGCTTAAAACACACATGAGTCAGAGGTGTGTGCCCAAGATCGAACCTCGGACCTCCCGAGTAAGACTTGAAGTCTCAACCACTGGGCCATCACTGCTTTTTAAAAAGATATAGTTACTGAATAAATTACTATTTTACGATCTAACATTTTAAATTTGAAAATCGTATTAGAATATTTTATTTGTGAATAATTTGGTTCGGGATGTTTTTAGATCTATCATATAATATACCATGTGTACTTGTTTGGAAGTCTTCCAAATCATTACAATGTAGGTAATAGGTCATATACTTTTAAAAATATCTTTCCTCATTGTTACCGTCGAGAGAAATATAAAACAGAAATAAATCTCTATTATTTCGGAGACTCTCATTTAACTAAATGCCTTCTTGTTTGAAGAAATTAACCTTTTCTTAACTAAATTAAATAAGATTCCTTGATGGAGTAACTTGAGATAATATTATGTATTAAATAATTACGAGTTCGCTTTAACTGTAGAACTGAAGTGGATTAAATTATTAGATCTATTTTTAAACTTATGTTTACGAGAAATGGTCGCTATAAACATGCATGTGATTTTTATGACGAAATTGGTAACAAAATAAGTTTGAATTATTTCAATCTTATTGTCTTACTACTTCTGACTTACAAAAGATCTCGCTTCACTGAGAGTGAATTAATTTCAAATTTATAAAGGTTATTAGATTATTTCTTATTTTATGATAAGCAATTTGGTGCAATATAAACAAAGTCATAGTTTTTATTTTACATCAGTAAGCTCTTTTTAGCTAAAGAATAATTAACTTCCGCGGCTTATATATTAAAAGTTTAAAGCGTGTAACTGTATTCTGTATATATGGCAATTGATATCCGAAAAAAATCTTATAGTCTATGTGGCATCGTAGTGCCCAAGATAATGAACTGATGAAGTTTTATTTGTTTGGAAGGTAATTTAATCAACATGATTCTTAGCTATAATTTGTGAAGATCTGGTCAGCCGTTGTAAGACTATCAGCTCATTTATATTAGTACTGCTGTTTTTATATCGTGTTTTCAACAATACAAAAAGATAGACTTATACGAGTTAATATCGATTTGTCTAAATCGATGTCGTGTGGGTATAGATATCTGGTGATTATATTAAATTACAGTTACTGTCGGGGGTAACTTTCATTTTTTATGTAATATTTTATCATCTTACAACTATTTACATATCGATAAAATCCAATTAGTGATAACACTTCAGTATAAGATCTAAAAGATACAATCACTATAAATATATCTACTACTACGAGCATGTTTATTATTACCATATTATCGACTCTCGCACCAGTTATCAATAATTTCATTGATAACATATCTTATTTATACGTGTAATATCGCTAATAAAATTGAATAACTAATATGATATTGACGTTATGAGTTTCGCATGATTCATCCTTACTGGAATTACGAAATTCATAATAGAATAAAAGTCAATGTAGAAATTATTACAATTTATGATCTTTGTTCTCTTTTAGGATCTTTGTTTGGAACTCAAAATATTTTATTCAAATAGACTTTTTTTCAAAGTATTTTTAATAAAAATTGGTCAGTCAGTCAGTTTGTCTACCACCAGTTCGGAAAGCAGTTCCTGATGAGAAGAACTGGAAAGAAACTCAACAGTTGCTGTTTTCAAAATGCCATTGTTTACATCAGTTTGTTTTACAAAGGTAAAATCATTCAGCTGAGCTGTTCGTCAAACTATCAACAAGAGTAGTATAATCAGCTGATTGTTTTCAGTTAAAAGTATATTTTTTGTAGCTTCAGGGTGCTATAGATTAAATATTTTTTAACCGACTTCAAAAAGGAGGAGGTTCTCAATTCGATTGGATTTTTTTTATACCGATTACGCTGAGATTTATGATCAGATTTCCGTGATTCTTCTTTAGTTTGATGCGGAATAGTTGCCATTTAGTCCTATAAAGATTTAACATAGTTTGGCCCATAACTCAGCTAACCCACCCCTACGGGTTTGACGGGTATGCGTAAACGCATTCCTCCGCGTAAACAAAAAAAAAAAAAAGTAGTTTCCATTTTATGAACATTCTTTCCGTTCCCGTTTCTTAGATTTATTAGACTTCAAAAATAACAATCTTATATATAAAATTCTCGTGTCACAATGTTATTTACCATACTCCTTCAAAACGGCTCGACCGATTTTTATGAAATTTTGTGTGCATATACGGTAGGTCTGAGAATCGGTCAACATCTATTTTTTATACCCCTAACTGATAAGGGTTGCCCACGGTGGCAAAACAACGTTTGCTGGGTCAGCTAGTTATTATATATTATTGTCCTAATAAAGAAGGAATAATAAATAGCGGAATTATTTCTTACTTTTTAGTGCATTTTTTAGTTTCAACGTAGTTTTTTTATTAATTTGAATTTTATATCTTTACGTATTCCTCAAATAATGGTAACCTCTAACCTAAAGTAATTACAAATTTCTGGTACTCGAATTTTTCCCTTAACTTGCTTCGTGTTAAATTTCAAGATTGTAGGTCAACGGTAAGTGTCTAATGAATTTTGATTCCCTCACAGATTCAATATATTTATATATTTGTTATGAAAGGTTATATCTTTTGATTGCATTAGCTTAGAACTTAATTTTTTTTAAAGTCCCAATGGGCTACAGATGGTATTTGATATTAATATCCGTCTGATACCTTCACGCGTTCCTGAGAAAAACGGTCTTGATGGACAAATAAAAGTAGTTATTATTCTCTATAAGTTTAGGGTTTTCATCTTGCGGTCCTTAACCTTATATATATTTATGAGTAACCACTTAAGCGACCATATCTTTTGATTGGATCGACGTAGAATTTTCATTTTTTGACAGCTCTCGCAAACCCTTAATATTTGATATTAATTTCATCTAGATAGCTCCACTGAACAGACAGACAGGCAAACTTATAACGAAGTGTTTTTATACGGGTTACTGTTATTCCTTATAAAGTAATGAACCTTAAAAACTACATTGATCCGTTGCTCTATTTAGTGTGCAGGAAGACACCAACAAACACACTTTTGAATTCGTAATATTAGTATGAATTTTAATACCAAGTTTTTAACTAAACAATTTAAGAAACGAGTGATATCTACATTGGAAGTTTTTAAAATCAAGCTAGATCGAGTAATTGGATAACGCAAGGACGAGCCGTGCTAGTTGGTTATAAAATTTTGTTGGCTCAAATTAAATACCAATTTCTAAAAATATAGTTTTATTATTAATTTCAATTTTAAATAAAGTATTTTGTACTTAAATATAGTATAAAATGTGCCAGTAATAATTAGATTAATCACATTTAATGATATTTCGTCTCGGATTATTTTTAAACTATTTTGGTATTTTCGTTTATCCATACATACAAATAAATAAAATTGGAATGTCTGTTTATAATATTAAAATAACCGCTTTGTACTAAGTGCATATGGATGTATACGTGGTATATATACCAAAACAACATTTTTTATTATTTTTGTCTGTCTGTCTGTCTGTTTGTTCCGGGTAATCTCTGAAATGGCTGGACCGATTTTGGCGGGACTTTCATTGGTAGATAGCTGGTGTAACGAGGAGTAACTTAGACTATTTAACATCTCGCTACGACCCATAGGAGTGGAGCAACACGCGAACGAAGTCGAGCAGGTCGACTAGTACCAAGTAAATATATTTCACAGGCTGGAAAAATTATATTAGTAAAATCTATACTAAAAAGTAGCTCAAATATATTGCTTTTATCTATGACGCAATATCCTACTAATCCTGCTTCCTACTAATATTATAAACTCGAAAGGTTGTAAGAATGTATGAATGTATGGATCTTTGGATGTATGTTTGTTACTCTTTTACGCAAAAACTACTGAATGGATTTTGATGAAACTTTACAATAATATAGCTCAGTAGTCAGAATAACACATAGGCTATAATTTATAAAAATATAATGTGAATTATCCAACATATAGCGAGTTTAATATCTGAAATAGAATATTTATTGTGACTTAAATAGTAAGAATAATTTTTATATATTAAATAAAACATAGTATGAATAGCTTAAGTTCTGACCTAAAAACAACGTCTCTTTTGTTTTAAATTCGGCTTTTGTGTTAGTTTTCAGTTTAACTAGAAACTTTAGAAATTGTTCGTATGAAATTTTGATTAAAGGTAAATTTAATAAAATATTCTAAACAAAATTTTCGTTTACTTTGGTAGTTCTACGGTTTAAAAATCTATATAACATTGTATTCATAACCACATGATCCACCTTCGGCGGTGTACCCGGAATATTATGACATGGGGACCTTCAAATCTTGCGTATATATCCACCTTAAAGACCGGCAACTCTCCTGTAACTCCCCAATTGTTGCAGGAGTCCGTGGGCAGCGGCAATTACTTAACATCAGGTAACCCGACTGCTCGTTTGCCTTCCTATTTTATAAAAAAAAAGTAATACGAGAAAACTGTGCACACAAATTCACACAATCATATAGATGGAAAAGATACCTTATCTGTGTCTTTATGTTGTCAGTCGTCTGTTCATTACAATCCGATTTTCCTGGGGGTATTTAGGATATCATTTATATAATAATACTAATATTTTTATAAAATTAAATATAAAGTAAAATACTCATACAACTGTAGCGTGTGATGTGTCATGTTCAGATGTTATTGTATGAACAGTTGGATCGATAGGAAACATGTTGTAGATCATCAGAATGTTTCATATTTATTTTATCAATATATTTTATAGGAAATATAAAACATAAAATTGTTATCAGAAGATTACGCCGAAATTAACTACAGGAAATTATTGTTTAAGCTTCATCTCCTATTGCCAATTTTCTATTACATTTCAATTTTAGAAAATTGTGTTACTTAAGAAGACTTGTCAAATCTGTCAAGTATTACAAACAAGTTTAAAATTTAGTTACTAAAGTTGATTATTTAAAAGGTATAAAACAATCTTATCGAATTTGATCGTAGGTTCTACTTCAACTAGTCGCAGAAGGTTTCAATTAAGTTTTCCGCACTTAATCAAGGGAATCTTCAGTAAATTCGATGATTCCATTAATAGTATGTTTATTTAATAATGGAAACTATTTTATGGCAACTAGTGTCTATTTTAAAAAGCTTTGATGTTAATTACTAATAAATAAAAATCTCTTTTATTTATTATAAGTACTAGCAGCGCCCCGCGGTTTCACCCGCTATAATTTGGATAATTCACACTATATCATTATAAATTATAGCCTATGTGTTATTCTGATGTGTGAGCTATATTATTGGAAAAGATTCATCAAAATCAATTCAGTGGTTTTTGCGTAAAAGAGTAACAAACATACACACTTTCGCGTTTATAATATTAGTAGGAAGTAGGATTAGTAGGATAATATGGTCTCTTGTCAGGTGTTTACTGAACCAAACATGAATAAAATTTGTGACTCTTTTATACAAATATAACATTAATAGCTCCATTCATATCCAAATCATATAAATCAATTCTTAAACCAATTCTGTCATATCTAAAGCTGCCTCACAATATATATTTTTGCTTTTGCTAGTGGACTATAAGGGCATATAAGAATCATTAAGAATCTCTTTTATGATCGATAAATAGTGTGGCAAAGCAAGCATCACTTGCCAGATTTCAAAATGTTTAAATAACAGCAACAAAGTTCTGTTGATCCACAAAATAATAATACTATTTGCTTTAAATGTAACTAATATCAAAACTAATTATGAAATAGAGTTTCTACGAATTATTTAATTAACCTTCGTAAATTTTAGTATCATAAAAGTAAATATATTTGATATTAGTTCTAAAATTTCTGAGTGAAAAATAAAACATTGCATAAAAAATTGACACAAGTTTTACACCGTAAACTGCTTAGCAACAAGAGCTCATGCTAAGCCCCCAGTAGTCAGAGATAAGTTGAGCTATCATTTAGTCTGTCAAATATTAAAGATATAATATCAATTTCAAAAAAAGTTACGCGTCATGCTGTTGTATATAAAATTATTCGAATATAGTCTTAGAAACATTGTGTTTCGAATTAAATTGCTAAAACTTTCTAATTAAACAAATTGGGTTCGGATTACTCAGGAAAGTATTAAGGAATTTCTGTGATAAATGCGGAATGTTCTGAGGAATTATTTGATACGAGTATAGTCACGGTCACATTTCAGGCATCTCACAGGTCAATATTTGTTATTATATTGGTAAGATATAAACAATAAAATATCTTTTATATTATGTAATTGGTAGATGACATATCTAAGAATTATACGTGATAAATTGCACCCATGCCGGGACGGGTCGACTAATTTAATATAATAGTTACTTAACTGTTACATGAAAAGTAATTTGAAGAGTATATTTAATGTTTTTAATTTTATTGGCGCTTATCTTGTAAAAATAATAATTTTTAATCAACTCACTGAGCAAACATTAGAATTATTTAAAAGTATAATAACTGTATAAAAGACGCGTAATTAGCCTAGTTACGGTAAAAGGTCCTTTGTCGTCAAAGAATTCCTTTTTTCACTCTATTATTTTTACATCTTAGGTGCTCCCAAGATTCTTAAGTGAACAAGTTTTGCAAGTTAAAATAAGATTTATAAGTGCATAACGTGGAAATAACCACAGCCTCGGCGTTTATTGAGATGACCAATTTAAATTTAAGCACAAGGGAAATTAAAAACTATACTGGTGAAAAATTAACCTAACCTACCTACGAATCATATTATTGTACTCGTAAAGCCAAAAAAAAACAGAAATAAAAAGCAAGCTTATTTATTTATAATGATATTTACAAAACTTTTGTTAATTAATTTATTATAATTGTTATTAATTCATTATTTTTTAGTACACTTTAGAAAGATTAATTAGATTATTTTTTTTGGGTTCCGTACCTTAGGTATAAGGAAAAAAAGGACCCTTTCCGCCTGTCAGTCAGATAAGATACCAAGTATTCCTGAGAATTTAATTTATGAGAATGAAGTTGTATTAAATACTCAACCCTACGAGCCCTTGGAGCTGTTAAAAAATCAAACTTAATAAGTCAACGCAATGAAAAGATGCGGCTGTTAATGTGGTTACATGCACAGTTATAGGGTACTTCCCGATGACCTTGAATCATGAAATTTAGCATGAAGCCAGGTCGCACAGCACATTTAAAAAAAATAACAGGAGATTTCTTTTTTCATCCCTAGGAAATTAACGTTTTTTACAGACTGAAATTGATATAATATATTCAAGTCTCTAGTATTTAGAAATTGTAAAAAAAACAAACTTCTGAATCAAAGTAATATCGCTTATATCTCATGTATTGTTATTTTTATTTCTCACAAGAATCAAAATTCCCTGGCTTGGCCCTTTGACCTAGAAACATAATATATGGCAAGAAGTAAGGTACTATAAAATTAGTTTGACGAAAATTCCGAAAACTAGAAATTTATACCTACATTACAAAAAAAAATATCTTTTTTATGTTTAGGTTTTGACGCATTATATTGAATTATGTTAACACGCTTATAAAAATGACAGAAAATTTTATATCAAAATACGTACTCATTTTAATTTCAACAATCTGATTAATCATCAATTTTCATACTAGTTATTTAATGGCCGTAAATTTGATAGCCATTTTATTTAGGCTAGTAATATTAATTTTTCCGCAAACGCTGACTAGTTAATAAATATACTTTATGTATAATTTATTACTCTGTAACATAAATACTTTATTAATGGTTTATCAAACACAGATAATAATTTATGATACAAACAAAGAGAGAGTATGGATTTCAATCAATGAGTCATCGCTATAATATCTTGTGAAACAAAATACATGTAAGTATATATACACACACACCCACTCAACAATATGTCACTAAACTATGAGAGAGGACACTAATTTCTCTAATACAGGTGTTTATTATTATGTATGTCTCTTCCAATCACGGGTCAACAGTGACCCGGATCTTTGGAAGGCGTGCACGGAGCCGTAGCCAACGCGTAGAGGCCCTTTAGACAATTTAATTTAATATGAGAGGTGATTGAATGCACTATAAGAATGCATCCAAGGATAAGTCCCGGCTTGTGTAGGACTATGGCAATGTATTTATCGCTACTGATACTTTAAAATTCAATAGAAAGGGCGTCAGTTACAAAAATCTATTATATAAAATTCTCGTGTCACAATGTTAGTTACCATACTCCTCCGAAACGGCTCGACCGATTTTTATGAAGTTTTATATGCATATTCAGTAGGTCTGAGAATCGGCTACTATTTATTTTTCATCCCGCTAAGTGATAAGGGTGGCCCATTCCAAATTTATATGGCAAAACAACATTTGCTATGTTGTATTGTTTATATCTTGTATGTATTCGAATGAGATGCCAGTAATGTGACGGTGAGTACAACAAATAATTCGTTGGAACATTTCGCACTCATCACACAGTAAGTCCTTAATACTTTCCCAAGCTTCCAGAACCTAATTCGTTTGATTAGAAGTTTTAGCAATTTAACTCGAAACCCAATCTTTCTAAGACTAAATTCAACTAACGATTTTATACACGCAAGCATGACGTCTAATTTTTTTTTCAAAATTGATACTATATCGACAGTCGGTTCCAATCAAATACGCTAACTTACAGCTCAACCTGTCTCTGACTACTGTTCAACTTATCTCTGACTGCTCAGTTAAATATGTTTAAACTGAAATTTATATTAGAAGTTCGATTTTACGGCGAAGGTGCTACAATTTTAGACTGCAAAATGAGCTACACATTAAATTAACCCGCAAAGTAATTAAATATTTAACCTGGCATGAGCTTGTATAACCTTAAACGGCGATGGAGATTTTGCTTCGAAGAGCAAACCGTACGTTCAGTTTGAGATTACTTTAGTGTTGAACATAAAATCATGAGCTAATCAAGGGCTAGCACACATTTCACGTATTTAATAGTAGCTAAATATTGTTATACAAGAAACTAACAAAATCATCCATCAGTCTGTCGTCATTTTTCATATAAATAAAACGTAAACCTATTTAAATTTTAATTAAATTGAAAAGTTTTGGCGTGTACGAGTGATAAATAAATAATAATAATGTTCGCGTAGTATTCAAAGTTCAACCGTAATTCATTAAACTTTTAATTTTAATCGCTATTGAGGTTTCGTTAAGGAGAGCATTGCGCTTAATATTCTATATCAAGTAGGTATAGTTATGTTTAATCTTACAATCCTTAAACACGCGTCAAGACAAAGTTGTCTTGACATATTTATGTAGATTAGCAATATTTCACAAATCTCGTTTTTATTATTAAATATATTATTTTATCACATACAAAAAATACTCTTGTATTATCGTGATCGAGACATTTTTGTCACAGTCGAAAATCGTTTCTCTGGTAGAGTCAGTTTCGCGTTACTAACAACGTCAAAGGGATATATTGTACTCATTTGATCTTGTGTCATATATATCATAACGTTTATGGTGCAGACTGGGTACAAATGTAACCGAAACTTTGACACATGAGATAGACGATAAATTACACATGTCCACGTCGTATGTCTAGTATTACTTTCAGGTTTTGTATTTAGTTCAAAGCTATAATATAACTTTTTATATTATAATTTAAAAATACGGATATGTATAATTACATGTATCAAATAATGAGCACAGCTAACAGTATATTATTATCTTCTCTGTAGCCGCGAATTGTGTTTGTTTCAGTACACCCATTAGCCAAAAAAAAATTAAATAAAATGAGGTCGAACCAGATCTAAAGCCACCTGAAAAATCGAGGTATTACGTACCCAATCTATTTTAACGACCTACGTGCCCCACTTTCTCAAAGAAAACTTTAGAAAAAGTAATATTATTTTAAAAAATATGTTTCTAAATAATATAATATAATTGAGCAGCTAATTGTATCTATTGAAAGCAGAACGTTGAATTAAATTTGTAATATATTTTATATATTGCAATTTGAAATAGTTTTAAAGTGATAAATTAAATGACCAATGTTTCCTAGAAAAACCATAATATTAAAGTTTTACTGAGATACAATGAAAAATTATTTAACATTTTATAGCTCTAAAACGGGTGAAAATTTTATTAGTAAAAGTTGGAAAGTCATCTGCCATGATGCGACCCAACTTGCTAATTCAATTACGAAGCTTTCAAAAAATCTTTAGCTACGTCCTTTAATATTTGATATAGAGAGCTCTTTTTTAAATTACAAGCGATGTTATTCTTTCTTTAGAAAGAGAATAATTTATAAAAAGAAACGATACAGTATTTTTTATAACTTGTAAATTTTTATTTTCAGGTAAGTTGCAGTTGAAATGAATATGAAACGCTTTAATACGGAACCCTTTTCGTAATTACATTCAAAAAAAATAACTGGTGAGTTTGAGCTAAGGTATATGCAAAAAAATGGGAACCTAATGTATATATTTAAGAAGCTGGTTGACGCATCAACGCACAGTTGGGCAACAATTACCAATAATATAAACATACAAACAATTAATTGTTAAATTTCATACTGTTTTATTAAAAAGGGGTCTGATACCTTAAATGCAATATTTTTATAACGTTAACCTTAAATAAAATGATAGCAAATATTGTTTTGCGAATAATGGGTCATCTTAGGGAAAATCCTCACAGCCACTAGGCATCGTGATTGTTGAATGGAATTTTTCACAAGACCGCCCCTGTTACTTATTTTTGTTCTTTTCTTTGTATCTTTTCTTCATACTGAAAAATATAAGAGGATTATCTAAAATACCTCCTGCGTCTTTTTAATATTTGATGCTGGGTACTCGTTCTTTATAATTCAGTTCTTTATAAAAGATAATATTTATTATAGCTTGGTATGCTAAGTTAATAAATCTATTTTATAGCTTGTTTTACTCAGCTAAAAAGCTCTATAGCTTCCAATATCGGATTTCTCTATCAAAGATATATTTTAATTGGATTAAAGCACTGGTTTTCTACGAAGCAGAAATTGTTATTTCGTTGATGTAAATGAAAATTTTCTAAATATTAAATTATGCAAGGAATAGAGCTAAAATATCCATTTTATTGATGGTAACTTTCTTTATCAACTAATAATATATAACGCAAGGGTTGCTTTTGTTGCTGATACATTATCCTAATTCTACATTTTACGGGCTAATTACTGAACTGTGGAAACTTACCGAAGCATAGTTATTTGTTCACGACTCGTTATGACTGAACTCGATTTTACTGAAAATCCTACAGTGCCTGGGGCATAAAACTCAGGTGCAGATTTACTAGACCTTTATTTGGTTATATAATTACACTTCTACTTTGACAGACAATATCTATAAAATAGGATCTACTACTAACAATACGTATATATAAATATACTAATCTTAACCATTCTTCAAAGGGAAAAATAAACAAACCTTGAAATGTTATTTGAAACTTACACAAAGGAAAATCGGTTATAAAACTTTGTTACAATATTATAGAACATTCAGGGATAATTACGTTACCTGCACATCTCCCATTACACAAAACCCTTTTCTGTTATTATTGTATTCAAATATCATGGCCATTTGAGACCAAAACATTAAATTCATTTTCAGGTGGGATGAAACAGAAACATGATATATCTTTTTTTAGCAAAAACCGCTGATCTTGTAAAAACTTACTGGGTTAATTAAAATCTTGTAAGTTTTTACTTAACCCAGTAAGCTTTTACAGTAAATATTTATTTGTATAATAGCAAATAATAGCTATAACCTAAATCTATCAAAATATATATCGATCTCAAGGCGAAGTGAGGGCCTATCAAATAGTAAGTTACAATTAGTAAGAAACGTTTTGTATATTTTTTAAAGTATATATTTATAGTAATAATACTTGAATATTACATTTTCAAGCGACACTTAATTTTAGCAGATCCTAAAAGCAACAGAAACTTTTGTATCAAATAAATGAACCATTCTCAGCGGACTTTGACGTTCATACTTAATGGATCAATCGAAGCTTGTTCCGAATATATTTGCAAGATATTTCAAAGACTTGTAATAATTGAAGTGAATTTAAAGTGTTGACGTTTAAATACTTTCTTACTTTTATAGAAAAATTATAATTTAAAAGAACTTAGTAGCTATTTTTAAAAGCAGAATTTAATTACATAAGACTAGTATTAGAAATTCTGAGGCAGAATTTTCCGTGAACTCCGGGATTATTTATGCATAAAACATTGTTTTAAAAAGCTGTTTTCATCTCAGTAAATTTCCATAAAATAAATGGGAAAATTCTAAGAAAATTTTATTTTTTAACCATTGACATCAAAGTGGTTTCGTCTCATTTTCGAGTATAGTTTTTTTATCCAATTAATATGATAATGGGTGAGTTAAGATAAAACCAAAAGAACAACAATTCGTTTCGTGTTGGAGAGTACTTACAAGTAGTCGGTTCACTTCAGTGTGTATTGTGTACTGGGTATGAGTATGCAGAATGTATGAGATTATGCACTACTGAAACCTCACCATGCATTTGTATTACTTGTAATTGTTAGATTTCTAGACAGAGAATCAACACAAGTACAAGTAACTAGGTCAAATTAAGACAAACATACATACATATTATGTAATATGAACTGATGATGATGTAGTTTTGTTGACCTTATGCACGATAGTTAGCAACACCGTTGATAAATCTATCGCGGGCAGTACTTTTTGTGTTATTCTGAGGCTGAGTGAGTTGAAGGTGGATGTCCATAGGTTTCAAAAATGCTTTGCTTTTAACCATGTTATCCATACCTTTGTATTAATTCTTATCCAAATAAATTATTTCTTGTTCAAGACTGTTTCAATACCTGTTACTTTTTGAATTATTAAAATCAAACATTCCATTCAAAAAATATTACGAAATTAAAAATATCAATATAAACAAAAATACACGCCGATGCGCCGGCGTGACTCCATGCACTGCAGCGAGCAACGCGGTGACAGAGAGGACATCGAATTGTGGGAGAGCCAAAATGTTTAAAAAAAAAATTGTCCAGCCGTACGAAGCCGGGACGGGCCGCTGGTTACCTATATGTCGGTAACATTATTTTCTAATACAGACTTATTTGTGGAAAAAAAAAAAATTTTTGTATTAATAATTGTTAGTAAGCTATTGCGTGTTTTTGCTCATTATCAAGAGAAAATATTTATTTTCTAACAATCAAAAACTTGGAATGTAAATATTTCTTAAATTCATAATCAACGAGACGAAAGAAACACGAAAATCACAAGAGACGTGAAACGTTTTATATATTTGTTTTCCTTTCGCGACAAATTTATTTGCAAATTGTTCTATATCTGACCATTTCAATTTCTGAATAATAAGATTCGTGATAAAAATAATTAACTTTAGTCAATCTTCGTATTCAAATGAAAAAGAAAAACAAGGGTCACTTTACACCTCTTAGTAGAAGGACCTATTCCTTCTTTTTATTGAAATCGACTAACAAATACCTATTGTATTTTATAGAACATATGTAGAAATAATTAGAAAAAATCCGTTTAGTTGGTTTTTATAAATAAACTTAGTTTACTGCTGCTAGACAATAGGTTTCGTTGTGTTAATATTACCCAAAATTCAAATGAACTGGTAAACTGATTTTTTTTTTCTTTTTTTGAAAAATATATAGACCGTATAATTTATATTCTGGATTATGTAAATAACTTAACGATATAAAGATGACGGTGCATTAAAGAAACTCACAAACTTACATGCGCAGCCCAAGTCATCCTAATACAATCTTTTTTTTCAGGCAATTGTATAAATCAAATCAAATCAAAATTATTTATTTTAATTAGACTTTTTTGAAAAGTACTTTTGAAACGTCAAAACTTTGTCGGTCAGTTAGTTTGTCTGAAGCTACCACCAGCTCAGAAAGCCGTTTTCTGTTGAGAAGAGCCGGTCAGAAACTCAACAGTCGCTCTTTTCAAAAAGCTATGTTTGCATAGTCTGTTATACAAATCATTTAACTTGACAGTCAACGTCACTTAGATTCCAAGCATTTTCATAATTTAAGTAATCCTGTACATTATAGTATGCTTTATATATTAATGACTTCTTAATCCGACTTTTAAATTGTTGAAGTGGCAAGTCTAATATAGGCTGTGGAATCTTATTATAGATGCGAACACCAAGCCCCATGAAGCTATTACTGACTTTGTGGAGACGATAGTAAGGCGTTACAAGTTTATTTCTGTTTCTAGTATTAACATTATGTTTGTCACTGTGTTTTGAATACAAATGAATATTCTGGTAAATGAACAAAATATTACAATATATGTATTGAGATGGGACTGTAAGAACGTCTATTTTTTTATATACATATCTAAGGGAATCCCGCGCTCTTAAGTTATAAATGGCCCGAACAGCTCTCTTTTGAAGAATAAAAATGGATTTAATGTCCACGGCCCTACCCCACAGTAAAATGCCATAAGACATAATACTGTGAAAGTAACTGAAGTAAACTAGCCTAGCAGTGTTAATATCGATCATTTGTCTGACTCTCCTTACTGCGTAGGCAGCTGAGCTGAGTCTTCCCGCTAGAGATGATAAATGGGGGTTCCACTGGAGTTTTGAATCTAAAGTTATACCCAGAAATACCGTTGAGTCCGCCACATCTAAAATTTCATTATTTAAACGTTGGTTAAATATTTTTTTTTAACATTAGGTAAAGCAAACTCAACGCATTTAGTCTTTTTAGCATTAAGAACTAAGTTATTTACCGTAAACCATTGAAGAACCTGCGATAATGCACTGTTTACATCGTCATAATTATGTTTATTTCTGTTTACTTTAAATATAAGAGATGTATCATCAGCAAAAAGTACAATATCACACAAGTTCTTCACATAGTATGGCAGATCATTAATATAAATCTATAATAAAAACGGGCCTAAAATGGATCCCTGTGGAACGCTCATTCGTAGCAAAGATCTAGAAGATTTTACACCATTAATAGTAATCCTCTGGACTCTTTGATTTAGGTATGAGGCAATTAGGTCCAGAGAAACACCACATATACCGTAATAATTAAGTTTTTTTAAAAGTGTTTCATGTTGAACACAATCAAAGGCCTTGGACAAATCGCAAAATACACCAATCGCATTTTGTGATTTCTCCCATGCTTCATAAATGTGCTTAAGAAGAGCAACTCCAGCATCTGTTGTTGACCTACCCCTAGTAAAACCATACTGTTCACTATGAAATAGTTTATTTTCATTAAAATATTCTAAAAGTTGGTATATAAAATTATAAATAAATATAGATATATTAAAAGCAACAACTGTCAAACACTAGTCTTTCAAAATCGTGAAATATTCTCTGGATGGATTCACCATTATTTCTTCAAAGAAATTCTGTCCAGATTGTGGTCTACACGTCTCAAACAAGCAAATTGATACGTCCCTTTATAATCCCCGTCCCTATATCTACACGCCAAAGGGCACAGTATGTAGACCTTACAATGATTTGCCCTGTTTGTTTTGTTCGTTTATATGATAGCTATTTAATAAGCTTAGAGAGTCACTCATTTCTGTAATATCAATCTACTTAATATTAAATTTAGGTTTCCAGATAAACTCTATTCCAAGAGGATGAAAATAATTATAGGTAATAATATTTCTTTCATAAAAAAACCTGACCCATTACAAAATTAAACCTTATAACAATATTACAATAATTAAAAGTTAGAAAGTTATTTTTTTTGCAACTATTAATCGAAACTCTTAATATGTATTGAGTAACAGAAACTGACTGATGTAAAGTTGTAATTTCAATAAGTAAAAAAGATAGTTTGTACCGGGTTCAAAATGAAAATAAGCAACAAAATGCTTACCCTCAGATAAGAAAAAGTGTATTTTTGTTTTCAATACGAAATATACTATTTTTTACACTACATTATATTTTTTTCACGTTTATCCCAAATAACAATCTTACGTCAACAGACAGCTGTTGGCGTGATTTAAAACTAACATTATCGCAGAAGCAAATCATGGTAATAATCGGGCGGTAATCGCTGGCGTTGGGACTGGTGATTAATCTAACTAATGTGCTTCTGCGCCTCGAATCGCTTATAAAGGTCAGATGGCAATCATTTTGTAGCTTACAGCAACCTTTCATTATAGCCGGAAAACAAATATAGGATAAAAGCACTAAAACTAACATATTTTCTACCTAAAATAGAACCTTTTAATGAATTGTGCATATTTAAAAAAAACTCAAATATTTAACACTCCGAGTACTACGGATGTAATTTTAAACGACATGCAACTTTAAACAAGTTTCTAACTGAAAATTGATGCATACTGTATAAAACTTTTAGTAGTATTTCGTTCATGAGATTTGCAAAGTGAAACATCAATACAACTGAGAACCTTTTCTCCGCGTCTTATCTCCTTTACATTCATACTCTACTCAATGGATTATAATGTAGTTTTCAGAAATAAATAGAGTGATTCAAGAGGAACCTTACGAGATAGATCAAATTAATATACTACGGAATTGTATATCTTAAAAAGATCGATAGAAAAGTTCACGATGGCATCTACATTGCACCCGTGCAAAGCCGGGACGGGTCTACACCATAATTTAATCAGAATCATCGTTCGTTTTATAAGTTTTAATAAAACTAAGTTATCTTTCCATACTATGGAATTGCGTGAAATATCCAACATAGTTATTGATTCGACCCGGGGTAGGGTTTCAATAAACGTGATGTATCTGTCTGTTTATTTCTGAAAACTTCATTACGTAAGTACATTTACATTGGTGATAGGAGGTCTGTTCCCCGACTAGTTTGTGACTGCAGATCTACCCGCACCCTCGTCCATCCTATTAATGCTGTGGTTCCAGTGAACTCTTTGTTCTTGCTCAGGGTCTACTGAAACCGCAATACTCTTCGCCTCCCTCCTAATTCATCTTTTAAGGCGGCAACGTATCGGAAAACAAGAGATATCGGCCTAGAGAGAGGCCGATATACCTTAACTATCATAAAAAAATTTGTAAAACATGTAATTTGATCAATCTGTGGGAAGCAGGTGTTAATTAATTATTTTTGGAAACAGATATAATTTAATTTTGCAAACAAGATAAGGATGATATTAAGATATATATCAATTTCATACATAATTTAAAAAAAAAAATTAAAAACTCTTTTTACGAGTAAGTGCAACAAAAGTAGTTAAAAATCTAAGCCAACTTATTTTAGACACAATTTTAATATTTTATTGTTTTTTTACATGTCAAGTTAACCCTTGTTCACAGATCACCACCAAGTAATATGTGACATTGCTTTACGCTATTTAACAGTCTATACACCCTCAACGCCATCTATGAAGCTAACCAAATTTCAGTCAAAGACTTTTCAGTACTGACCCGACACGACACTCTACAGCTTGCCAAGAATCTCCATTGTTAGTTAGAAATACAGAGTACATCTAACTCTCGCTAGGTGGCGCTGTTTATAATTATTTAACTTAAATAAAATGATAGCATTATTATTGCGTATATTACAATATTGCGTTCAAGTGTTATTAAAATAAAAGGTAAAATGAATTAAGAACCAATTTATAATAACAAAATATGACGAAGTAGGAAGTAACATTATACCTGTGAAATACAAAATATTGATTAAATTGTATTTATTACTATAGTTAGCGCATGCTAAAATCGATTTCAAGGAGATTTGAACCTTCGACAATAATGTTAAAAGCGATAATTGTATGAAAAGCTTCGCCCAGTATTTGGTACTCCTTTGTGTCGGTCGTCGGCCGCGCCCCGCCTCCGCTTTGACGTCACTCGAGTGACGTCAGACAGCCGCCCTCCAGTTAACCAGTTTCTCAAAGCCTTAAGTTACCTTTCAATATACAATCTCTTTAGAGTTAGTTAAATTTTACTTAAAAGACCACTAATTATCTCAATAAAATTTAATTAAAAAATTCTTATTTATTATTGTAGCACTCGAGAACAGACTTCTTTAAAACATTATGTAATTTTTATTTAAAGAAAATTCTGAAATTGGTATTTATTTACTTTCATTACAGATATTTCGTGATTTCTAATTACATGGTGAAGATTTTTTTATCCCTCTTACAAACTAGAATTAGAATTTAAAATAAAATCTACCACACGAAAGTAAGCTACTGTCTAATATTTTTTGCTTCAATGCGTTGGTTGTGTCTTAATGAGTCAATCAATCAGTCATCTAGCTTATTTATTTTTATATATAGGCAACAACAGGAAAACACATTAAGATCAGAAAATATATCATTTTAAGTTGACCGTTTACCGGCCTCCATCATTAAAATACTAGTATTATAGGTACTAACACCAGTATGCTAGCCTTTGCAGTTTGTAGCTAGCATAATCTTTTAATTATCTACTATAGGATTCCTTAAATATTAAAAGAAAAACTTTTTGGTAATTATTATCTACTAAAATCTTTCGACATAGTAACTCGAAAGCATGATTTTAACTCAAACGGTTACACTCAGTAATAACATTTGTATAATGCATTTGTGCATATTGTGTTGTGTGTGATATATCATAGTGTAAAATTGCCTTTATGTTAGTAATTCAAATCCAAAAACCATTGCAAGCTTATCAAATTCTCGGAGAATCTTATTTATATTGGAATTATGTTATAGAATATTATCTTATGGAATATGAATAAGTATATTGAAAAATATAATTTTGTATTAACTGGTTAATCCTGTTTCGTCAAAACTAGATTTTATAATGTAAAAACACATTTATTTTTATTTTAACTTTCTACTTACCTTATTAAATACGATGTCATCCATGAACACACTGGGGGTTCCGTGCAATTCGAATTAAGGTACAAAAACCTTGCCGTCGGAAAACTCAGTCAGTCATCATAAGTAGTATAAAAAGCATATCTATGGTAGTAAACATACGTAATGTTTTTATAACTGAGATAGTATGGAGAAATCAACGTTTTATAACGATAGTAGGATAGTAATTTCTTTTTCAAGCTCGAATAGTCAATAGAAATTGGTGATTTTTTTTAATGCTAATCGGCCCAGTTTCATGTCCATCTAAATATATTGGAGGAAGAAAATCGTAGCAGCAGTAGGTAGTCAAATTTAATAAAATGTCTTATCATACAACTGGACCAAGCTGCAGTCTCTTTTTAGAGTCAAGATAGTACTAGATAATCTCATCCAATATAGCCTCCATCTTACTGTATGCATTTACGGGCACACTTTTAGGAAACCTTTCTTGACTGCGTTTTTTAAATCCTGTATATTTATTGTATTAAAATTCTTAAAGTCAATTCTATATAAAGTTTAGTTGGGTGAATATATCCATTTTGATATAATTCATAGCAATATAATTTTATTTTAGATTATTATAGTACCATTGTGCTTTAATATATGTCGTGTATGATCTGTGAAGCATTATATTAGGGATAGTTAATCTCGACACATGATTTGCTTTCGTGCTGGTATCCTCACATTCGCAGCCTACGTGCGTAGCTTCTCGTAGCAATCGTAGCGATGCGTAGCTATGTTACGTCATGCGTTGCCAATTATACTGCTACGGATACTGTGAGGGGATGGGTTAGAATACAATTCTCACTTGCCACTGTGAGAACATCTGGTAAGAAACAAGTATTCCAGTTCCTCCTTTGACGGTAGGGTGGATCTTTCCCTGACTCCCTGCGACCACCAGCATGCGAATCTATATATCTTTTAACGCGTTCTGGTCGTGACGTAACTGTACTTAAGTTGACGTAATTGCAAATATCAACAGTCATAATATCAATATCAAATCATACTAAGAGTTCAAGAAAAGACGTTCTAAACTTTTTTACCTAACTCTGTTACCATTATTTTTTAGTGTTCCGAACCCAAAGGGTAAAACGAGACCTTATTACTAAATCTCCGCTATCCGTCCGTCTGTCTGTCACCAGGCTGTATATCTCATGAACCGTGATAGCTAGACAGTAGAAATTTACACAAATGATGCATTTCTGTTGCCCCTATAACAACAAATACTAAAAACAGAATAACACATTTTTAAGGTTCCATACAACTAACGTGATTTTTTTGCCAAATATTGGTAGGGAACCCTTCGTGCGCAAGTCCGACTCGCAATTGGCCGGTTTTTTTAATACTATATATATATATAAAAATATGTTTTACATGATCAAATGGTACAACAAATCTGTCTGAGTTTTTTTTAAGCCTGAGCAGAAGGAATTTTCTGTTACTAATACTTCCTTGAATTAAGTTAGTTTATGTTACTTGAAAGGATTCAGGATAACCATTTACGGACAAAGAAGTGACAAAATCATCATACTTTGAAAAATTCGATAATGTATCGGTTACCGCGAAACTGCACCTCAAAAATCGATTTAGTCCCAAAGCGTTGAGGTCTCGAGGTGTAGGGTCCTCTAGACTGAGTAGGAGGTGCGGGGCGCATGCGCTAGCGGTCCTCTGACGTCAGCTGCCGGGCCGCACCAGTGCCCGCGACCGCGCGACCAGTCACGCGCGACTACCGCCCCTCATCTAAACACGAGCTTCCGATCTTAATTCTCAACAATAACAATAAAATTCACAGATTAAATTAACCTTATGTTAAACCTATCCCGGAATGATGAGTCCACGCGTGATGTGACGTGTAGTTACAGTGCTGCGCACTAAACCCGTGCACAACCACTTGGTACTTCTTGTTATACATTTTATTATATTTACTATGTGCACATATTTATGTTGTTGTTTCTAGTTTCTTATTTCTGTTTCAAAACTATACAAAGTGATATATAAGTAAACAATAAATTTGACCTTCTTATATTACTACGCATGCGATAATTTTATTTTACAACTGCTTATATTATAATTTTAAATTATTATTCTTGTAGTCTAAAAAATATGATTAATAAGTAAAATGTTTTTATAACTGATGTAGAATAGAAACAATAACTTATAAAAATAGGTATGGCATCATTTTAGGGTTGCTTCGTTTAATTTTAGTTAATTTTTTGTATACAATATTGCCTGTGTGAATGTTCATGCTTAATAAGACATGCTTTACAATACCGTTTTAAAAAATATTTGAAATTACAAGATAATTAACCTTGTGTTACTCGTAATTACATTATTAAAATAATTCATTAGGAAAATATTAATGTAGTGTGATGTAAAACACAAAAAATGAAACTTAATTACTTTAATATACTATCCAAATATTCACCGAGTTAATATATTTTCGGATTTATAGTATTTAGCAGCTGCTGCTTTCGTATCAAAAAATCAATTTTTGTCTTAAAGAATTTAAAATGTTAATAAGATTTTATTTAATTAACATTTAAGAAGAATTCATTAATTCAACTTAGTCTCTATAATAGAGCATGTTTCATTTAAAACCATGTATACTATATGTATTGTGAAGTTACTGGCAACTTGCCGGGTCATAAACTTCATGTACCAATGTATATATTGTAATCATAACTCGTGTAAATAAAACCTTTTATTTGTTGTTACAAACTTGTACAAGATATAAAATACTAGACATGATTGAAGTTTACACTTATCTATAATTTAACACCTTTGTTCAATGATATTCGAAACATATGTTGTCTTCTTTGTTGCCACTATAAATACCGTGGCTTTGTTCACGTAAAATCAGGACGGGACTCATTGCGCGTTTTGAATGCGCGATGCAATCTCAGGTATCTACTTCTTTTGAAACATTTTCAAAGCAGGCTTTAAGAAAAGTATACAACAATAAACCTTAGTACGCATAGAAATGCAGAGGAGAATTACTATTTCATTCCATGCATTGTACCTTTAACTAAAACAATAATTCAGTAGCTAAAAATAACTACTGACTAATAATATAACTTTTTCATTTCCAAATCATACTTTGTACACTTTAGTTTTCTTAAATTTTAGTTATTGTAGGGCTGTTTATAATTATGATTATATTCTTTATTATTTATTTTATAATATATGTTTTGTTTTACTATATTTAGATGCTTCATCATCACGACCCTTAAATGGCCCACTGCTGAGCCGGGTCTCCTCCTCAGAATGAGGAGGGTATTATTAGAATAGATGCTTCATACTTTTATGTTATTTATATATTTGACTATTTCCATTGTGTGCAGTATATTTATCAAAATAGACGATCTTGAGTTGAACGACCTATATTTTAATTGACATCAATATCTAAAGTATTATTATCAAACACTGCTATCTTTTTTAATAAAAAGAGAATTAAAATGGAAGCTCGTTTTTAAACAAAACCTTATAGAGTGGACAGTTATTGATGGACTCGATAAATCAGTGTTCTTAGCCGTTTGGAAAGTATCTTTTAAACTCTTAAAATAAAACGAGGTTTGCAGCAGTGAAAAACTGTTACAGTGCCAAAAAATTAATTAAGTACAAGAGGAACGCGCAACGAACATAAAATATTCTTAATAAACATCGAAATACTAAATCAACTTAAGGAATATTAATTTAGTGTTATATTAGATTGATAATAATAAAAATGAAGCATGTCCGAGTCGGAACTGTGAGTGAGTAAGGCGATGGTGAGGGAGTGAGAGGCGCGCTGGGCGGAGGAGGGTCGCGGCACGCCGGCTGTGATGCGATGGGCCAGGACTGGTGCTTCCGACGCAAGAGGAAGCGCAGCAGCACTCAGGATGATACCCATCCGCATCACACCCGGTAAACTACCACTTACACAAACACTTATTTATAACTTTAACTTCATGTTGTTAATTTATTCGTATATGACTTGTCATCTTACTACACTTTGTCAAATCGATTTAAAATAATATCTTTTCTTTATTCTGTATGATCCCTAGTACTGTAATTTTATTATAATAATCATTTCACATTTTTTTTCAATGCTTACTTTGGCGTTTATATCATGCATTTACTACGAGTACCAGTCATTTAAAATAATTATTATATATTAAATTAAATTTACCACTACCACCGAACTATACTTAAAAATTAAACACGAAATATCTGCTGTAAGTGGCTGAGGAGTTGGTAACTTATAGTTTACATGTCTAGGAGATACCACCGAAGAAACTAATCTCAATAGCCTAATCACGAAATATCTGCTGTAAGTGTCTGAGGAGTTAGTGACTTAAAATTTTCATGTCTAGGTGATACCACCGAAGAAACTAATCTCAATAGCCTAAACACGAAATATCTGCACGGCTGAGGAGTTGGTTACTTAAAGTTCACATGTCTACGAGATACTACTGAAGAAACTAATATCAATAGCCTAAACACGAAATATCTGATGTAAGTGGCTGAGGAGTTGGATACTTAAAGTTTACATGTCACGAAATATCACTGAAGAAACTAATCTCATTAGCCTAAACACGAAATATCTGATGTAAGTGGCTGATGTATCAATTAACATCTCAAGGTTTCCTTGTTCTAAAAATACCACTAAAGTTACATTTAATACTAAATCTCTGATGGAAACGTAGTTTTAGTATTGAAAAATTGTTGTGATGATAGTATTTATAGTATCTGTAAGCGTGCAAGAAGAACTACGCTTAGTAAGTTATTTTGCTACTCTTCGATAGATGGCGGGCATGGTCCAAGAAAATATAAATATTTCTCATCTCATCTCATTGTTCAAATCTATTGAACTATCGCGCTTTAATATAAGTATTATCAATAATAATAACTACCAGTAATTTCTTCAAGTTAAAAATAATTAACCTAACTAAATTTTATTTATGGTATAAAGACCCTAATGAACTTACAAATTAACGAAAGGCTTTTTTTTTGGCTAAGAACTCTTAAAGATGTTTGTAGTGTTTGCTCGAAGAAACATATGAAACTTTAATTTTTATTTACATCGAAGTCAATAGGTATCAATATTCTTATGCAATAAAGGTCACTTATTTATTCATCAACTTTTTATGCATAGGAGCGTGATATAAACAATGCCAATAAAACGACTATTAGTTTAAGTATAGACCACCAATGTTGTTACTGTGCAGAGTACCTATTCATTGTAATTGGATGTTTAAATCAATCAATAAAGATTAGATATTGAGGATATTTTACCAGTATTTTCGAGTGTAAGGCGCAATGCAATTAAATAGAATTTGGCCAAGTGCGATTGGGACTCGCCCACTGAAGGTTCATATTGATCCCCACGCATCGACGTTGAGAATCTTTTATATCTCTATTAAGGACAGACAGTGTGAAATTTTCAGATTTTATAAAATAACAAAGTTCATGTCACTGCATCTTGGACTACTGATAAATTACAGGCTAAATTCTATTTATTTTTCACATTACCGATATTCCAGCAGGTACTTTATAAAGTCCTTAAGAATTACATACATTACCTGGATAAATTATGTAATGGATATTAATATTCATAATATTACCTAGGTATTGTATATAATTCCGGAATTATAAAGATTTCTGATAACATATATACCAAATTTTATTACATGACGTTACAAAATACGCATAAGCGGCAGTATATCTTGTGATTGCATTGATATTCATTTCAATTTGATACCTTTTCGTTTTTCTGAGAAAAAGGGTCTTAACTGACACAGAAAAAAACATTTTTTTCTTGTGATGTAACCAAAAATGTATACTTTTTTAATTTTTGTCTTTATTTGCATTACGCAATTTTGCAGATAAATTTCATGATTCTGAGTCAACGGGAAGTACCCTATAATTTTTGTGAAGACGATACTATTGAATTGTATACTGTTGAGTGATAATTTAATACGGTGTATCAGAGTCGCTGATGCTCTTCAGAGGCCTTTACTACGCAATTATCCGTTTATCGTGCGAAGCTATCATGTCCGTAATTGGTCATTTTGTGTTGGCTAACAACATAATGATAAACATTTTACTAAAATAGAAGGGGTTTTGAAATAGTCTTCCTTAGTATTCAATCTTATTACTAGCCGATTTTTTGCTTCGCTAGGATAAAACAGTTTTAAATAACAATAACATTCTTCTTTTCCTGAAACATGGTTTTAATGAATTTATAACTGCAGTAATACGATTATGAAAACCGTGTACAATTTTGTGCAGCAGGTTTTGCGTAACGAACAGGCAAAGAGATAAATCTATTCTTCTTTCACACTTGGCAACGAATTGACTTAATTTATTGGGTTCTGTACGTTAATAGGAAAAAGGAACCCTTCGTTCATCATAGGATCACTTCATTGTTTGTCTTTCTGTCTAGGTGAAAATAATAACAAATATTCAGAGCTGCGATCTCTTGAAGATGCATAAATCAAACTTCAAAGTCAACGCAAAGAGTTCAGGGTGGGTCCCGGATATGTATTTACTATTCTGTTAAATTACCCACCTTTCTTTCTGCTACGGATTATAAGATACGATGATTTATAGATAGGACAGGCTGTAACCAGTAACCAAAAACAAAATATCTCTTTTATCACAAAGTCATGAACTACCTATATTATTATATTGCTTGAGCTACGTTTCTTTATGTATTGCTCATATCTAGGCAGTAGGCACCTAGCTAAATGCCCCAAATGCGCCTTGGGTACTGGAAAGAAAAGTGCAAAAAATATGACGTTTGTTTTTTCTATAAAAATGTGTTTATTCAAAATCGTTTAGTTATATCAGAAAAAAAATATACAGTCGAACATAGTACCTTCTCCTTTTTTGAAGAAAGTCGTTTAAAAATCATATAAATTTTCTTTTATTTATATTTATATTTTTTGTCAGAAAATATAAATATTAAAAAAATTATTATTCAAATTATTAATTATAAAAATAAAATTAAATAGAAAAAGAAATTAATAATTAATAATTTTAATAATATTTTTTTATCTTTTCCGACTATTCCAGTAGATTTTCTAAAAGTTTGATTTCTTGCAAACATTGTCCTAACAATTACAACCACAAAAAAAAGAAATTTTTATTTATTTATTACTATCATATTACTATTATTACAGTTTATAGTAAGAATTTACAATAGACAACTAAGCTGTTCTGATGATGAGAAGCCATACATTCGACAATAGTTGCTATATACAAACACGGATAAATTACATGTCTAAATTAAACGAACGTGAATTGCAGAATATAATAGCAACTTGTCCTAGACACACATGTATTATTAACAAGCTGTTACGTTGTACATTATCATAATAATTGCGTTTATGTTTTACCTCCATTGTAATTGAAATATAAAATACTCTATATTCAAAGAAAATTGTAATATAATGCAGTATTCTTATAACCCTGATTAACACGATTTCTTAATGAATGGTGTTCTAAGTATGCTAATACAACAAGATTATTGTAGAAATAAAAATAATTAAATTGTTTTAATAAATTACGAGCGGCTTGCCCTTGCTTCGCTCCGGGTATTTGAACCAATGTTCATGTCCTTAAATTGTCACTGCTTTCCATTATCTAAAAAAAAATGAAAGCGGAAGAGTAAGTTAGAAAAGGTGATAAAAATGGGAAAAACAGAAAAAAGAAAAAACAGATAGTAAAAGACAGCGAAGGGCATAGCAAAGATAAAAATGAAAGAGAGAAAAAAAGAAAGAGAATGAAAGTAAAAAAAAGGAAGAAGGACAGGAATACTGTAGACTTGTGAAAGTGAAAGAATTTTTTAAATCGGATCAGTAGAATCAATAAATTTAATAAAATAAATGGCAACACTACATCAACTTGTCATTCAGGAATAATGTTAAAACTCCAACGAGAAAGAAGAAGTTTTTACTATTTTATTATTTAGAAGAATAATTTTACTAACATTGTCATGAGAAATAAAAAGAAATAATAAAAAACCTATGACAAAAGAAGTCATAAGAAAAATAGAAAAATAAATTGCTATGATGTAGAATCATAATAAGATAATAAATATAATTAAATATGATTCCTCATTTGCCGTTTTTGCACAAATAATGTAGCTTTCTATTGGAGAATGATTCAGGGATGGAATGGTTTAGAAATTTTCGAGCCTATCCGCAACAAACAAACATACACACATAGAAAAATACAAACAATCAAATCTTTCTTCTTTATACTAATAACTAATAGTGTAGATGTAGACAGGTCTGATAACTATGTTCTATGCAGAAACAATATAGCGTATTTTACTTGTAGACATACACCGTAATTGCATCTACGAGCAATCCCGCTGTAATTTTCCTTAGCCACAACCGTAATAATAAGATGGGAGACGAAACAACTACTATTCAAGGCAATTTTAAAGTTAAATGCTTTATTTATTCTACAATATAATACAAAAAATGTTTGTATTAATAAAAAATCCTTTAAGTGAAGCTCATTTCTAATTTCAGTTTATAGAAGCTTTTCTGTTTCAGTAATAATCTCTGTATACTTTTACTAATAAAATTGAGTGAGACGGTTAACGGAAAATAGCATATTCTTAGTTGAGGGTGGCAGAGTATAATGTATAAACAATATGCATGTAGATAAGGAAGAGACTTGCAGATGAGTGAGTGAGTGAACGGTTTGAATATATGTACTTCGGCAAAGCAATGGCGAGTCGGCTAGTTTGTTATATAATTAAGAAATTACATGGAGGTTGATGACAGCTTCTACGAGCGGTCAAGTTCCCGCCCCACGTGCTCTTCACGTAATAAACCTTCTGCTGTGTTTGTTTTTCTTTCAATTAAAATATCAGATTTGTTTACTGTTAACAAAATATTCGCTTTATTAGGTATATATTAAGATGCTTAACTATTATTTTAAGTTAGGTAGTAGGTTAAAATTAAGAAATTTTATTTATTTTTATATTTTGAAATAGATATAGTAACAATTGTAGTTATATTTAAAATTTGATGTTTCGTTTTATCTATAAAACCAGATTTTAAGTATTAAATGTGCCGTAACCTAAATCTATTTGTCTAAAATCAGTTCCACCGATTATGAGCGCTCAGGTCAGTTTCATGACCTACAAAATAACGCATATTTTCTTCGAATAGAAGTAGCTGTTGAAGCCGCACTGTAGAGTGCTTCTTTCTATGAATGGCACAGAGACTTGCGTCGTTTTCCACACGAGGGTTGCGTACCGGCGTACGCATGCGGCTCGCCCCTTTTCGACCCCCGGCAAAATGGCGGTGGCAACATGGCCGCCGGGCAGCCGCAGGATGCTCCGTGACGCTGTTCCTGTCCAAAGCAACTCAGACACGATTTCTCGGCAGCGTATAGATTTTGACACGCACATCCGCATCGGAGTCGCCGGTTTGATCGATTTATTGCTCGCTCGGAGACGACGCGACACGAACTATTCGCGCGTGCAACAAGTGATATCACTCAAAAAGTCGAGATAATCAAAGCACTAGTAGTACTGAATTGTAGGAGTGATGTGATAGTGGGTCGTTTATAAATATAGAACGTGCCCTTCTGGTGATTTGCGGCGCGGGTGAGCCAAGCAGCGTGTGACGTCGACCGCTCATGTTCCCCGCGCCGCGCAAACGTCAACAGTGCCGCCGCCACCGCGCGCTCCCGCCGGCCACCGGCCGCGTCACGCACAGTGCAGACCGAATAATCGTAATATCATCAACACGCACGCTCTCGCGCCCTGGCGCCCCCTCGTGGCTCTTTAAGCTATTGTGTCAATGATAATGTGGACAAGTATGACTATCACATTTTATACGAGTAGTATCTGATTTGACATATTATCGATTAGATAGAAGTGATATTATTTATTTATTAACTCTCGATATAAAGATAATAATATAAAAGATGCTAGAAAACGAGTAGATTCACTCCGATGCGTTCAGTAGTAGCCGCGATCGCGTGTGTACCGATCGCTCGTAGTCGTGCACGTGAGCGTTGAGTCTCGTGCTGCTGCCGCCAAAATGTTATTTTCGATTTGTGATTTTCGATTTCGCTGAGCAGCGAAGTGTGACGAAACTAAAGAGTGAATTCGGACCGATGCATTTGTTAGGAAAGTGTCCGTGGAGGGTGGGACGGAGACGTGCTGGTCGGATAGCGCGATAGGCGCGATGCTCACGTTAGTGTTCGCAGTGTGGTCAGCGGCGCGCGCGCTTGGATGGGCATGCGAGGCATCGGCTACGTCGCCCGAGGCGGAGGAGGCCCCCGTGTTGCCGAGGCTCCGCTCGGCGCGAGCCTCTAGTGACCTTTCCACTCTAAGCACCACCACCACCAGCTCTAGTCAAACTAGTAGTGGAGATTATTCTAAGAGGTCCACACATCGTTAATATCTATAAGGCACACAACCGCTATAATACTTTACTGTTATCTCATATCTTGAAATACTTGTTGACCTTGGCAATAAAATATCATTAATCAACCTAGAAACGCAGTAAAAAACTTAAAAATACTATATTGTACTAATTAAAAATATTTCATAAATATTAAAAAGAAACAAACAACGACTTCTAAGTTTTCATTAAAATATACTGTAGAAATTACGTCAATTATTATTTATTATCTATGATGATTAAGTGACGTTGATTGTTGTAGAAGGCCACCATCATAGCGACATAACAGAGCGACTGTAATAATTAAGGTCCAGAATAATAATTGCGTTCTTAAGAACATAGGACCGTACTATTTTTTTATAATATACTTTGAATATTTGAATATAATATAATATATGAACATTTGAAGATAAAGCTATATTTAAGTAATTTATTAAATTTTATGTTCTATAATATCAATTATTACATAACTAAATTACAGTTTGAGCCAAAGGCGTAACGACGCCATTTGTTCCATACCCATTACGTTTCCTTTCATACGACAATTTTGAACTTATTTGCATAAGAAAAAAACTTATTTGGCATCCTCATAGAATGTGTCGTGTTTTTTTGTTATCTTAGTAAAGTCAGAAGCACTCGTTTTTTAAAAACTGAATTATAAACCTAATTACCATGTAATAAGAGCATAGTTAATAAACAAATTTAAACATTTATTATAATTTCCAAGGTTATTATTGTAAACTTTTTATCGATAAGTTTTATCGATATCTAGTCAGAAACAATAAAATAGAAATCTCTTTCTGTGAAGCTCGTCCTTGTACCCTACTTATATTAGATAAAATAAACAGGGGGAAACTGTATTAATTATTATAATAAAGTAGCAAATTATTTGAAACAAAGGAGAAATAAAATAAACTATAATAGTTCTTTATAATATAACTCGGAGAAAAAGAAGGAGAAGGAAAGGGCATATTGAAAAACACTACAAGGGGGGTGTGATATTAAATAGAGCATTGAAAAGCAACGTTGATCACAACCTAAGATTAGGTTAACCTAAGCCTAACTTATTCGCCAACATATAATACATTATATTAGCTGGCCCGGCAAAACGTTTTTTTGGCATATACATAATTTCTAGTGGGCCACCCTTTTCACCTAGAGATATGGAAAATAGCCTACGACCTATTCTCAGACCTACCATATACAAATAAAAAAATCATAAAAATCAGTCAAGCCGTTTCAGAGGAGTTCGATAACAAACTAATATATAAGTGTAATAATCATTCCAAATTATTACAAATATAGTACGACTACATTAACCAGGTACTTGACTATTTTGCTTCTTTTTATTAGCAAAAATAAAATAATGTTATAGAATAAATCCATTTAAAGTTAGAAGTTATAATTTTCTAGGTAAAGACGAACCGGATGTCAAGTGGTTACAGTCACTGCCTATCTATACGTAATTAAAACTCGTAACAGCTTTTTATTTTATAGCCGGTCATTAACTTCAAAAGCACCTTAACTTTATTTTAATTGTTGAGTGTTTAGTTCTGTAACCTTTGACGTTGTTGTAAATATACGATCAGCGCTTCACGTTTTTGTAAAAAACGTAAATTTTTCCGTATTCTTTAATATAGAGCCTATATCAAATAAATTCAGGAAACCAAGATTTACAACAGCGTAATACCTCAGTGAGACGGCTAAACATATGTATTCCACAGCCCAATTAGTGTTTCTAGGGGACTTTATTGGCCATTACAAGGAGTGGTTTTGCCCATACCGCGACACTGACCACCCGGTTAGATCTAACCCAGCTGGTCCAAGGGGCAACTTTACATTCCTTCTGCTGACAACCGATCCTGACCGATATTCGGTAACGATCTCTTCAACGTTAGGTAAGTCTGATCACTGTCTGTTGAAATGAGTATCCGTCTACTCTCCGCCCAACGTCAGTCATATAGGCACGCGGCGGGTGTGGCGATACAAGGCGATTGGACATTGGATTGGATTGGATCGGACAAGGATGGGATGCGGTCTTTCTATGCTTCCTTTCTATGGTGGCCTTCTAATAATGAGGTGCTTCCTTCTAATTATCCCTCAATTTGCGCGGAAGCTGTGATAGGTGTGCTCCGATAAGGCTGTGGAGTATTTTATCCCGTTTGCGGATATGCCACTATCCAGCAAAGCTTGCCCGTGGTTTGGTGATAGTGTTTGCGCCGAAGCGCAAAAATATCAGGCCCACCTAGCTTGGGTTGATACTCATAACCGCAAAGCGAGGCACGTACGCCAAAAGAAGGGAACTTTTAACAAGGCTGCCAAGTCCTGCAAAAAAGCTATGCTGGTCTCGATTTGACCACATAAGACGAATAAAGACAAAACAGCCATCACACTTCCGGAAAGCAAAGCGCTTTGGTCCCTAGCTAAATCGGTTGAAGCGAACTTCAGCCGCCCTTCACTGTCTCCCCTGATAGAGTCTCTGCGTTTAGATGCTTGTAGCGCGATACCGCCATCTCCACCTAAGAGACTCTTAGATAAGTGACATAAAAATTCGGCAGATGGAGGTTCGTAAAATGCTGCGCAATCTGAACGTGAACAAGGCCAGCGGAACTGGTGGAATTCCAGCAATTATACTCAGGAAGAGTGCACCAGAATTTGTCGGTGTTAACGCGTATTTTTCCCCTTTCTTTGAAAACTGGACAAGTGCCTGAGACCTAGAAGCTTGCTAATTTGCAGCTAGTGCCTAAAAATGGTAGTCGTGCTGATCCTAGTAACTACAGACCCATCTCGCTTACGTCCATATTATCCAAGACCATGGAACGTATCCTAAACTTCAGGCTTCTGACGTAGATTTCTCTAGACATATCTAAGGCCTTGGTCAGGGTCTGGGACGATGACTTTATAAGTAAGCTTTCCCCATACGGCCTGCCTGCCTGCTAGCTTGTGTGCTTGGATATCGGACTTTCTGAGGGACAGATCTTTGCGAGACGTAGTTGATGGCTATCAATGCCGGTGTTCCTCAGAGGTCAGTTCTCTCTGCGACACTATTTCTGCTGCACATCAATAACCTTCTGAAACCCGGTATTTTTGGGTACGCAGACCAAGTGTCAAGTTTAATGCAACCAAAACACAGACGTGTTTATTCCCCTCTAAAAAGACAATTTTAATTGTCTCCTACTTTCCGAAATGTGTCCGTACTGATAACAGATCACCTGGAGCTTGATTACTTAACATTAGACAAGACGCGGTCAAACGCCGGCCTAAAGTATGTAAAAAAAGGTACAAAAATTGTCAAGTTAGAATCGTGGTCGATTATAGTTTTTTAATTCAGACTTAAGTTGCTAACTAATTCTCGCAACAAATCCTGTAGGAAGAAGGAGTACGAGTCCGCTCTTCCTACGGGTCTTCGACATTAAATTATTTTTGGATGATTATAGCACTTTACATAATTGTTTTCATTTGTGCATTGACATAAATCTGTTATTTTATTTCTATAAAATGCAAATTTATTTACATAAAACTAAATTCGGTTTATTCTTTATTACTTGATACTATTAACTTGTCATTTAATGGCCATTTTCTTTTACGGATATAATATAAAAACCAATAAAGCCGTTTATTGATTTTAATAGTAGCCGGGCATTGAAGCAATCAGAACATTCTCCTCGATTAACTATCTGGAGGGTAACCAAGATTAGGCTCATACGAGAAACGTGACAGGAGACATATTGGATCCAATTAATTAAAGATCTCTGGATTTCACTTTTATCAATGTTATATGAGGATAATTAAACACTAGCACGTTAACTATGATGCTTTAAATATATTTTAGCGGTTGTGTGTCTTATCGTATTGCTACAATCAGTTAGAACAATTTATGTGTAGTTTTGATTTAGTATTTGTACATGTATTAACATAATAGCATTAAAGTAATTATATTTATTCATAACTAGTATGACTAGTATATTCATATCTTTGCTAAAAAGGCACATATTATATTAAGTGCTAAGACATTGTTTGCGATGATAGTATATTTATTTCAACGTAATTACACAGTTAAACTTTATATTTGTATATTAGTAAAGAACTTGTCTACCTTTCCGTGGAAGGAGGTTAAAATAATTATGAAAAATAGGTGGAGTGAAGCACCCCGAAGGTGGAGTGCCAGAGGAGCGTCACGTAGACCCTTGCGCCGTCCGCCCGTATCAGCAAGGAGACGAACCACTGGCAGGTATTGCTTCAGTTCTCTGACGAAATATTTAAATAACACCAATACAATCTTTTAACTTAAAAAAACTGTCTTATGAATATTTAATTTAGGACTTAAAGTGGACATAAGGCCTTGCAAACTTACCCCTGGATCGCAAGGTCTAGGAGCTGCTCGACTTGCTCTCTAAAGTCCATAGTATTATTACTTTACTTTCTACGCTATTCAAAGTTCAATGTAATTGAAATCAGGTACTGGTGATATTGAAGTCCACAAAACCAGTGGATCGTAAATAGTAACCCGTGTCATTGGTAACTGTTCAAAGGGCTACATTTCCATGGTTAACCATAACTCGATACTGTATCCTCTATTAGGAATATTTTATATTGAATTACCTATTCCTCAGTATGTGAAATCTTTTCAACGACAATATAGGCGATGTTCTTACTAATAAAATGTATTAGGTTTTGTTTGGCTGTTTAAATTTATAGAAAAACGAAATATACTCGTACGAGTATGTTTAAGGACTTTTTTGAATGCGAATATCTTTACAGTAATGATTAATATCAGCTCCCTCTCACAAAAAGAAAAAAACTTACAATGACACTATAATCACCTAAATAGTAAAGAAAGAAAGGTTTTAGTCAAGAAGATATCTTTATATATTATGCAATTTACAGTCACCATGTCTGTGATCAAGAAAGTTTTGAACCACAAAAAAATGTTAAGCAATCTTTACAATATATTGGCATTGCCACAGCGAAGCGAGAGCGTGTCATCTTGCATAAAGGATCATTTTAATTTGTCCCTGTTGTTTAGTTTAGTTAAGCAACATAAACGCTGTCACGATATGCTAATAAACTTAAGAAAACACTTATATTATGTGAAATTATGTTTTATTATTATTTAAAAACAAAAATAGTTTATTATGAGCGTCATTAATATTGCGCATTGTTCTTGTGGCTTTGCCTATTTCTCTTTTTTGTTGTTGTTTAGACGAGTCACATGTCTCGCTTAGTTACATATTCTATGTTACTATTTACCTCTGATATCAGCTGAAAGAAAATCCGACTTGATATTTTATATAAATTAAATATTTCAAATTTTAATCCAATTTTTTTTTTTTTTTTAAAGATTACTAGCAGTATGGATCACATACTACTAGTATTCCCGTTACCCCTCCTAGTAAGCTAATAAATAGCTTGTGTCAGGAGTGGGCCACGCCAGTAGTCCAATGTCCGGGATTTGAACCCACGACTTGTTGATCGTGAATCCAACGCCCGAACCACTGAGCTACTGACGCTTCAACGGGTTAGAAACTTGAAATTTTGCACATGGGTTCCTTTTATAACGTAGGGAAAGGGAATTTTTGAAAGTCACCATTTTCGTTAGTATGAAACATTGTCGTTTTTGAAGTTATATGAATGAAATTCATCATGAAGGTTTTTCATTGAAAGTCATGAAACACGTGTAAAAAAAGGTGTCAAAGATAGAATGACTACCTCATAAAAATATTAAATATGTCAGCAGACGATCTACTGTAGTCTAATATAACTACCTCAATATCGCAAACGAAGTTGCGGGTAAAAGCTAGTATTTAAATATTACTACAATATTTTATGAAAAAATATTACTTATTTTTAAACAATTCACTTAGGAATAAAATATGTTGCCACTCGACAGAGACCTCTGTTAAACACAACGTGAACATTCGAGCTTAAAAGACTGAAGCGTAGAGTTTGGCTTTCGTGAAAATGTCGTCAGATGTCTCTACTAGTAGTGAAAAGGAAAATTGGATATGATTACGTAAACTAGAATAAACCGATAACATAGATTATAGTAGATACCTACTTTATCATTAATCTGTTACCCGTTCGTCCTTCACCCATCTGCTTAACCTATATTAATGTAATTACAGAAGAACCTCGATTATCCGAACTGTCAATTATCCGAACGCTTAATTATCCAAACGTTAGCGAGATAGCCCAGGTTTAAGACATCGGTGTCTTACTCGGGAGGTCCGGGTGCACACACCTCGAACTTTTCTGAGTGATGTGTGTTTTAAGCAATTAGATATCACTTGCTTTAACGGTGAAAGAAAACATCGTGAGGACACCTTTTTAGGGAACTCTCAGGAGTATAGGTTATACTCCTGAGAGTTCCCTAAAAAGGTGTGTCACATACCTTTGAGAACTTTTAGGGAACCCGCATTGGGCCAGCGTGGTGGACTATGGCCTAACACCCTCCTCATTCTGAGGAAGAGACTCGGCTCATACATATAAAAAGTGCATTGGACTTTTTTGGGTGTTTTATATTACAACGTTAATATGTATGTCAAATTTTAATAGATTGTACTGTTTTAAGTGAAATGGTGTTGCTTTTGTTTGATTTGCCCCAATATATCCTCACTTCGATTATCCGAACTAGTCTCGGTCCCAATTAGTTCGGATAATCGAGTTTCTACTAAAAGCTTCGCTATAAAAAAATTAAAAAATAATATCCCTACTCCAATTTTTCCTGTTTCTTTTATTAAACACTTTGCTTAATAAAAACACATGATTTTTTCTATTACATACTGTTTTTGAGATACGACGACTAACAATTAGTATAAAAATTATTTCTGTTAAAATCTGTGAGCTATATCTATAGAGGAAATCGGTTTATGTTTATTCTGTGTTATTGGTTATATTTATTTAGAGTTTAATAAAAATACAATATTTATTAGGTTAAAGGTCATCAATAGTATTTACCTACCTAAATAATTTATTACGCGTTTAATGCATTTATGTTGTTAACGTTACTTTATATTGGTCTGAAGATCGCTGAACATCAATGTTGGGATCAGTTCCATTAATACTAAATATTGAAAAGGTCAAAATCCTTGGTTACATCAATTTAACCTATTCTATAATTTTAAGAAAGATTTAAAAATTACGTATTAGAATAGATAGATAAATAAAGATATAATCCTATAAATTAGTAGTAAGTAATATAAATTACACTTTGTAAAATGTAGCACTGTTCAACCCTCCGTCCGTAATTTAAAAGAAAAGCTCAGAAAAATTATAATAAAAGACTTCTATTTACAATCTCTTGTCTAATAATGAACTGTATAAATATTTATTTTTCCTTTTTATTAAAAGAAATCTTGTTCACAGTTACTTAATTAAGCAGTTTAATCATTTTAATAAAAATAGATTAAAAATATTGCTCTGGTACTGTTCTTGTGTTGCCAATTTCAAAGTACAGGGAATTGAGTAATGTTCATTCAGGCTTGTGGACCCCAAGAATAGGAATCCGCCGCCGAAACCACCACAATTCAATTAAAAATACACAATGACTTTTATATATAAACTAATATTACTGCACTAACTATGGTGAATATAAAACTATACTTGCCAACCAACCAATTTATAATTTATTATTTTTATTATAATAAATAAATTATAGTTTAACGTATGAAATTAAAGATTTTTTCCATACTCTCACAGTGGCAGAGTCTATAAATGCATGAAGGTATTTTATTCACAAACTTTTATGAAATAAAGCTAAAACATTACGTAACGTAATGTGAAACTGAGGCACTGGCTAATGGCTCGCATAACAAAAGTCGAGAAGCCAGTCGAGAGAAAAATCACTGACTATCACGAGCTGGGAATAATCGCATTTTATAAGATCCAATGCTATGTAGGAGAATTGCAATCTAATTCGTGCTTCCTTCCTCGTTTAGGTACGTAACGATATTTTTTCTACTATCTAAAATCAATTTATGAATTTAAAAAAAATATATACCTTCAATATTGCTTTCTTTAAGCAGATTTCAATATTAAAATATACTTTCAATGACGATAATATTATCGTTGATAACACGCGTCTTATGATAAATTTAAAAAATCGCTTGGTTACGGATGACGTGACAACTTTATGACAATTTACTTTCGCGTTCTTATTATGTTCACGTGTCTCAGAAAAAAGGCACAAATATCATTTTGCCGCCACGAAATATTATCGAATGATAATTCGTATAAATTGACCTTGGAATAGACCTAAAGCTGTGTGTAATAAAATCTTCATACAATATTTCGCAGTGACCTGAGAGCTATTTTAAAGTCAAAGACTCTTTTTGTCAGGAACGCGGAAAGGTATCAGATTGATATTAATATCAAATACTACTGGAATTAAAATTCCTGAGGTTACACCAGGAATAAAATTATCTTTTATATCTGTAGATAAAAGCCAATTATTTGAGGTAAGTATACGTGAAATTAATAAGTTGAAATTATTTTGTATTCTGTTGCTGTGAAAAAAATTTAACTTCTGAGTGTTAGCAATCAAAAGTTATAGTTGTTTATACTACTTATGATAATATTTTGAACCGCACACGAGAATAAAAATTTTAAATCTGAAAAGTATAAATTTGTAGCATTACGTAACATTACAAGTACTGTAGATTTTTCCTTTGGTGGTAGGGGGTCTGTTCCCCGACTGCCTTGCGACTACCAGTATACGAATCCGACCGACAAGTGTCTTTGACACGTTCTGACCAAGCCGCATGTGGGCCAGATCTACCCCTCCCTCTCCCATCCCATTACTGCTGCGGTTCCAATGAACACCGGGATCGTACTCGGGGTCCATAGAAACCGCAGCAGTCTTCTCATCGCTCCGCCTCCTCACTCTATCTTCGAGGTGGCAACGCATCGACAAAACAAGAGATATCCTCTAGTTTTGTGGATGTCCTTTTCCTAGTTTTGTCACTTTCCATCAGGTGGACAGTCTGCTCGTTTGTCCCTTATCTATCATTAAAAAAAATATTTTATAAGATACTATAGATATTCACATGGGAATCATGACATCAATATGTTATGAGACATTAAGGAAATAATCCAATATTAATAAAATGATATAATAAATATTTTATTGCTATAGGTAAACTTACTGCGACCTATGTTGATGTATTGGGAACAACAGTATTTCGATGGCAAAATTAATTTCGCCCCTTAATTCAAATTGTACGTAACTGTCTTGCGCGAATTGCCCTATTATTTCTCTATGATATTTTTTTCTAATAGCGAGATAAATTGGAACTATGCTATTATCTTGTTAAAATAACTTTAAGACTACATTTACATACTTGCTGTTTAAAATCTAGGTCTAATGCATACAGAGCTCCTGTATAAGTAAATCTTATTTTTATCTCAATTTAGAGAATCCACGCAATTTACATTGTCCCAAAATAATAGAAAACCCAACGTACGCGAGTTAGATACACACTAAGGATTCCCTGCAAACCCGATTGAGAGATAAGATTAACTTCTTCATCTTCTTCGTCGTCATCGTTGTTAACATAGGTCACAATTAGTTTATCAAATGCAACAAAATCCTACTATAAGACATTGCTTCTTGTCAAATTTACTGACACTATTTACAACGCTTTCTCTCTTCTTTTCTTTAGTATCTCATCTTTGATCCGTGTCTTCTGATAACATTTGTTTTAGGCTGGCAGGTCTGTAGTTTTTGAAATTAGATCCAAATTAATACCTCTATCAGACTCATAGGTAGATAAATAACAATACCCATAAGATATCTCTAGGCAAAAAAATCATATCGTCGTTACGTCACGCAAAAACGGCTGAACAATGTGATTGATTGATGATTTCAATGTAATTTGGCACACAGATAATTTATCACACCCTGTAACACATAGGCTACTTTTTATCTAGGAAAAATTCAGCTTCTGGAAGATAGAAAAAACATATTTTTTTACTATTGTAGCCGTCAGAATATTTTTAATTAGTGATAATATATAAAAAAATATGTTTTTTGATGAACCTAAATATTAAACGTGTCTAATTGTCATGAAATAATCAATCTCAAGGATTTA
Organism: Limenitis camilla; assembly: GCA_905147385.1. Taxonomy (NCBI): domain Eukaryota; kingdom Metazoa; phylum Arthropoda; class Insecta; order Lepidoptera; family Nymphalidae; genus Limenitis; species Limenitis camilla. The sequence goes on along the minus strand of LR990230.1, from coordinate 9,017,602 downwards.
AGCTTCAATTTCAAAAACGAATGGCCGAATGTGTGTAAGCGCATTACTTCAAAACAGCTCCAATGCTTGGCCTTCATTTTTTGTTGGAAAATCTTGTGGGGAAACTCGGAAAGACGCAAATTTTAGATGGTATTTTTATACTACCATCTAAAATTTGCGTCTTTCCGAGTTTCTTTAAATTTTCCCGAGCCTAGGGTGGCCAGATTTTTGTAAAACAGAAAAAATATTATGTACAAACAAACAACGAGTTTATAATGTTTTGTGATTTATTTTCACAAACTGTTTCAATAAACATTACATTTAATCAAGGGCAAGGAAAAATCATAACTAAGAACCGCATTTAAAAATGTTAGCTGTGAAATATCAACAATATCAATGCTATTCCTTTTCAGTTTCATGAAGAGTTAAATGAGCAATTTATGGTGAATTAAGCAGGAGATGTAAAGATATATCCCTATTTCTGAAAATATTACATGTCTATTTCAACTTTCCTACTAGTTTATACGTAAACACAATTTACGTACACATCATACTCCGAATTTTTTTATTATAACATGAGTATCATGTATTTCTAAATAAGTTTTTATAAATGGTTAACTTATTAAAATTTACTCAAGTTATTTACGTCATGAATTAGCAATTTCAAATAGCATTACTCATGGACATAATATTATTTGCTATCACTTAAATTCGTAAGCCATGGGGATAAATAAATTATAAGAGGTGATTAATCCTTATCATAGAGTAGAGGCTTAGAAACATCTAGAAACTATTAAAAATATTAATATTTTAATCATGTATGACGTGTTTATAATTTAAATTCTAACAATAATTAAATGATTATTACGAGTAAATCCAAATCGAGACGTTCAATTTTACTTCTATAATCAATTTTATTTGCGTTTATTATATAAGATAAGAATAAAATATCTTTAACACAAGTTCGGCCCAATTTTGTAGGATATCTGTATCACAACGATATCAGAACCTTAGAGAGTTCGGCTGTTAGTCAAAATTGGAGTTGTTAATCCTTTGTTTCTTGTTTCAGCTTCGATGTGGAGAATGGCGGGGGCGCCGGCGGTGGCGCGGGTGGCGCGCGCTCCCCGCTCGAGGGAGGCTCGCCCTCCGCCGCGCTGGTCCTCCAGTCCATGCCGCAACGCCGCGAGTCCTTCCTCTACCGATCCGACTCCGACTTCGAAATGTCACCCAAGTCTATGTCTAGAAACAGCTCAATTGCCAGCGAAAGGTGAGTTTAATGTAACTGTATGTGACATCTTATAAAATCTTCAAAATTACGTCACTATTTAACAACCATATTAAACAATATCACCGGTTATAAACAAATTATACATACCTTTAAACCAATACAATAAACGAATATATTGCATAACTATGAAATAAACTAGATACAATAACGGCTACATTGACACTTCTAATAGTTCTTACCTCTTCTTCCCGAGTTAATTACTGTGAGCACTGGTCACAGCTGCAAGTAAAAATACCAAACTTAATTGGCATTAATCATCGTGACATTTTGTTAGTTAAGCTTGTTACAAGAAAACAAGTTAGGTTTATTATTGACCAAAGTAAAATTACCACTAAGCGTCCTATTGAACAAAGTCTGCCAATTAGAATAAATCGAATTATGATTAATTCTTTCTCTCTCTCTGGAAATGTGATCATAGTAAGTGGTCGTTTACCTTTTAAACTAATCTTTTGATTGCTATATTATTCATAGATTTGGGTTATCGGTTATAAAATTACTAGAATTATTTTATATTATAATTATTTAAAATACTATTCATTTTCTTTTCAACCAAGGTTAAATATTTACGCCAAATTACAAAAATTGTGAACAAACCCTTTATAAGAGCTGTACAGGAACAATAGTAAATAAAGTTATACTTAGTTATATCTTTTTAAGAAAAGTCAGAAAATTATTAAGTTAAGTTAAGACATTGATAGTGTGTGATGTTGATTAAAACTATATTGTAACAATACATAAACTAACAAAGGACTTAAAAGCAAAGTGAAATCGAAAATTTAATGATTAAGAGGTAAAACGGAACTGAAACATCCAATATCTGAATAAGATAGGTAATTATATTTCACGACATTTTAATCTAACTAAACATCCGGTAATATGGAATACAATGATTTTCTAGATTTTGTGAACCCTAAGGTATACTCTTAGGTATATGTATATATTGTCGTACTGTATATTTTAAACTACAATTAAATAAAAGTTAGAGCTTTTTTTATTAAGGCACGTCGCTGCATAATATTATTTACATCACGAGAAACACACACATCAAGTAGTATTCTAACTTGGGTAGATAGCAGTTTTACAAATAAGGATATATAAATGTTGTTTAGGACTAACAGTGAAGTAGAGCTTACTCACAAACAGCATACAGACTGGTAATAGCATGCAAACGTTGAATGATCCTTGTGGCGTCTAGTAATAAGAATGTAACCCAGTATTGAATGTATTAATTTAAAGGTAATACATATTAGTTTTTAATTCATGCTATTGCCACCACAACAAAGCCTGCTCCAACACAACTCCAGCACAAATTATTTGATGTGAAGCTAACCTGTCATTCGTAAGCGCGGCCTGTACCGCTTAGGTGTCTGAAGTCTTCGTTCTATCTTTCTTTTCCATATTTTTAATTGCTTGCAGATTCAAGGAGGTCGAGGCGGCACAGCTGGACAGAGCGTATGTATATCTACTTGCGCAATTTAATGGCATGCACGCTTTGTTTACCCTTTTATTGGTTTCTTAGCATGGTCTTTAGAGTTTTCACTTGTAACGCTAAACTATATTTATGTTGTGTTGAATTGTGGCTGTCCAATGTTGCCTGTGAGCGTAAGAACTCATGAAGCCATCATCAAACGCACCCGTCGCGGCTGCGGGACAGCGGTTTTATTTCTAAACTCATAGCACCACAAATGTTTCCGGTTATTGCGATATATTCAACTGGTAGGTTGCGGTCGCCGTGCCGCCGAACCAAACCGCGTTGTGTAATTTCAGCTTTTTACATACATAATACATATTTACCTGCTGTGAAGCGCGGCCCGTAACAACCTATCTACCACTTCAGATACCAACTCCTTGGAATTAATTGAGTTTTATTAAATAAATTGTACATTCTAATATTTTAATGTTGATGATATTTTTATTTGTTAAGTGATCTAACCTTTGTGAATTGTTGATAAAACCTGACATTTTCTCACTAAAGAGTTGACAGAAAATATTAACTATTTTTCAAATTGAATATAGGAAGGCAATTTAAATCAGGGCTCTATCTTTACTTACTTATAAGTTTAATCAACATTATTTCTCATGCTTCCGTACTTTGACTGTCACTTAGACCGCTCTTAGTATAAATTTAAAATGCTCAAACTTAAAATATTTCAATTATACTTTTTTACAAATATACTTTAACGCGTCAAACTTCACTCTCATGTGGTAACCTCATAATTTGTATATTATTATATTGCGTTTAAACAGTCAGATCACACACACACATCACAATATAACAAAAGCAATATAGGAAGAGTATTTATAAATTGAAATATAAATCGTTATTTTTAGAGTTCCGTACTATAAAAGGAAAATAGGAACTCTCAAAATCAATTTGTTTTCCGTCTGTCTGTCGATTTTTTTGTCTGTCATGAACCTTCTTAGAAACTAGAGAAAAAATATCTGAAAACTGTAAGTTTTTCGTTATATTACAAATACTACTGTATATTCGCAAAGGTATAGTAACGTAGTATATGCTTTGTTAACCTAGAATGATGAAATTTGTTAAATAGCAATAATATTGCTATAATATAATATATATATTGTTTTAGTACACGTTAAAGAAATAATCCACAAACCATAAGCGTATCTACATTAAAATTTACTTGTCAACTTGATGTGGACCTACAAAATATTGATAGACGATCAACTATTTAATTAAGCAACGATTACAATAGAAGACGGATAGGTCGAACACCTGAATGCTCTTGGCTCTCAATTTCCACGTCGAACATTGATTACCGGCGCCCACCGCCGCTCAAAGCCGTCAGTGCTATTAGCGCCAAATTTATCTTCGGGCGAAGTCGCGCTCTATCGGAGATGGCCGGGCGAGTGAGTGGGATGCCGCAGCCCGCTACCAACCGCCGCTGCGCCGACCGACGCCGACGTGCTCCGGTGCTCCATTGACAGTCCGCGCGGCGCGCCGATGGCACGTTGCTCCTATACACAAACACGCTAAGCCCTGTGCTCCACTGCGCCAATCAGAGCCCTTTATGTAAAGTAAAATACTACTAAAATGTGATTATTTTACTAGCTGTTTGATTCTCAATGAGCGATCACGTAAATTATCTAAGTGGTACTATGCAAATACATTGTATAATTTAATCATGGATATATTAAAATAAAAAAACGCGCTTATTTTTGATTACTGGGTGTGTGCACGAAGCTCGCGGTCGGACAGCTCCGAGGTCATTCACTGGTTCGACAGGTCCCAGTTTACTATTTCAACGCATGCTATTATTGAACAACCTAGTTGATATATACAGAATTCTGGGACTGCTACGAAACAGAAGATGAATGATACTGATGATTCAATCTTATCAAAAAACCTTGAAAATATTCAGTAGCACATTGTTTTATTGATTGCGTTGTTGTGATGTTTACCGAAGTTCGCGAGTAATAAAAAAAACACTAGTTGCGTTGTTGTCGATAAGAACACACGGGCGCGATAAAGAAGTGTAAATATGACTACGTACGACACAATATTCTATGAATTCAAATAAATTGCAAAATATTAAAAATAAATTGTTGAGGGTTAATTTTGTTTTTATTTTTTACTATGTAAAGTTTCATTGTAAAGCGCTTAAAATACTGAACTGAAGATATTGTATCGATTTTATATAATTCTTACGATTGTGCCATTTATATTGTGTCATGTAGTGAGAGTTATTAGCGAACGATAGAAATGCATCGTACGGGATCTCAATCAGAAGGGTTGGGCACTGGGGGAGGAATGACGTTCATCGCCAAGAGCTCGGCGTCGGAGCACAGCATGGCAACGGGCGTGTCGGGGGCTAACGCCGGGGGCACGTTGCCGCGCACCCTTAGCACCAGTGTGCTTCGAATAAAGAATAGATCGACCTTCTGGGATAAATTCTGGGATGAGCGTACCAGGCGGGATGCGTGAGTACAAATCCCTTGCTTAATATTAAACAACTTATTATAGCCTTCCTCTAAAATTTCCTTTTTACACACAACATATACTTCAATCCAAAACTGGCTTTTTACAGTGTGATTACGAGTCTTTTATTCAGGTTAGAGTGGCTTACAACTACCATAATTACACGTTTGTTATTTGAAAGTACAATGAAAGGAAAATTAAATGTCTGCATGATAGATTCATAGTTGAGTGGTGGCATTTCCATTTAGAGTACCGTTGAATATTCCATGATAGAAACGTTTTGGATGGATTTAAAAATACTCGTATGTCTACGTAGGTGATACGATGTTCAAAATTATTTATTTTCATCTCCTTTGACTTTTCTCTACATTAAGTTTTGTATAATAATTAATAACTAGTACTTTGGTTATTTGGTAGTTTTTTACTTATCACAGAATATTATGAGGAATTTACATTAATATTTTTACTGTTTTCGAATAATACTGATCATCTAATTAATATATTAATACAAAGCTGTATTGTTTAGTGTTTAGAAATATTACTTTGAAGAAGATCACATCTCTAAATTATAAAGTTTATTCTCAACTTTCCCGACTTCTATAAGAACCTAGTTGATAAAGTACTCTAATGTTTGATTCTGAAAAAAAAATTTTTATAAATAAAAACAAAAATAATACGTTCAATTTGGTCTACAAATTACAATAGATAGGCATTACTACCTTAAGCTAAATGGTTGGTATGTTATACTGATTTTTTATGCAGATTTTCGATCAATCTCATGGGATGATGGTGATTGAGGTTTCTCTACTTATACAGTTTTAAGATTGTTGGTGAGTTTCGATAGGTATATATAGGATTTTTGAGATAAGGGGATTAAACTTTTTTATGGTATATGCAAATTTCAATATATATCATAACATAGTTAGAAATATTCTTGAGCCGTGTACAGTAAATTTCAATTCCCATTTTTGTAACAAACCAAAATGAAAAATCAAACTCTCTGAGGTAAAACATTCACATTTGACATTTAACATGTATGGAGGCGAGTATATATAACACAATAACAGATAACTACGTCGACTTCCGAGCACGCTTGCATAAATTCATATACTCGACTATAATGTTTTATTGTAATTGCTTCGGTCGACAGAAGCCAATTAGTTAGAGCAAAACGAACACAAATGTCAGAATGTACTTGACAAAGAGTAAATATGCGTAATGTCGTATGTACGTTTCAATTTATTTATTTTTGACATAATAGCATACATTAAATTATAGATACCTCTATTATTGGACTGTCGAACTTTTCTGTCTATCGAATATATGTGCTAAAAATAAAAGTTAGATTGAACAGAACATGGACAGAAAATAAAAGTAAGGTAAGTTTTAACAACCATGTATGAATTTCAATTTCAAACTCCATTCATGGAAGTATACCATGAACTCAATTAATGAAAAAGCAAAAAGCTTTCTTTCATTTCACAGTGGATGCTAGAAATTCAAAGGTCACAAGGCATTTGGCAGGAAAATATAATTAAATATTGACGGATAAAATTTTTGAAAGAATATTTCTTGCGAAAAAATAAAAGTAGCCGAAAAAGGTCTTTTCACGTTAAATTTATTTATAGAAGAATACTGTTTTTCCTGTTTCGTTAAAATCTAAGAAAATAAGACCAAACGCTCACCAGTGTATGCTGCTTTATTTCTATAGAGAGTTTATATTAACTCAGATTCGTAGTCTTCAACGTAGTTTATTTTATCTACGTATCAATTTTGGTTTTAGATTAACTGAGTGGTGTAATAAACGTTAACTTTATGGCATTTCTGTATACATTTCATTTGAGAATTATGAATATCATGACTAAACCTAAAATCAAAAGTCTATTACTACCAATATAATGAGTTTACAAAATTTAGCATTCCATTAAACTTTATGCGAAATAAATTGATTATAAATTAAGAAAAGAGAGATATTTTAAACAAGTATTTTTGCCTATATGGCCACCAGAAATCGCGTTAGAATTATCTTCACCATAATATGAACTGCTGATGGCGTCTTCCCTTTCCCGAGAAATTATAATAATTGTTATTTTTATTTGATGAAAAGTATCTTGAACACATACATAAGAAGTGTTTATTTTGCTGAGATATTTATTATATGGGTAATCCTGGGTTAGTAGTAATAGGTCGTAAAAAGAGCTTTCTCATTTGACTATAAACAAGATAAGAAAGTTAAACAAAACCATATCACAGGTACCCTTCAGCCTAGCTGCTTTGTGTGTTAGATAGATGATGGTATTTTACCTTCGTCTTAAAATGACAATTTTTTAGACAACCTATTAGAAAAATTTATAAAATCACATCCAGCACGAAAAGTTAAGAAATGGACAGATGACATTAACAAGCCTGCAGGGCCATTGTTGACGAAAATAGCTTACGACTGACTCAAATGAATTTCATTCGAGTACCTACTCTCAAAAGAATGATCATTTTTAAATCTTTATATTTCTTTTAACTGTGGGTAGAGTATAATGTAACGGTGTTGATAATTTTAAGGTGACTAAATAAATTAGATTTAGATAAAACTGGTGAATCAGATTTTAAATAAGAATTCCTTTTTTTTTCAGTTTCAGCTTCCATTATATATGGACGTTTTTTAAAAAAAACGTCAAAGTCAACTCGAGACTGAAAAGATATATTATTATTTAATTACTATTGAATCTACTAATTGAATGCATGGTAACAATATTGAAGTAATCTCGATTAAATTACCATTCAAACAAATAAAACTTTGTCACAATCGGTCAATTAGCTTGTGCGCCGCGATGACACAGACAAACATACTATTTGTGTGTTAAACTTTGAGTGGGGGACACTAATAGTTCGTGTCAGTTGTCCCTGATTTCGGCATGTTAAGGCTTTTAAGAATTAGTGATTTTTTTAAAATATAATATTGATGATATTTCTAAACATCATATCACTTTGAAAGCTATTATTTGATGAATATTGGTATTTTGTAATTTAATTTATGAATTAGTTGAAGTTTTTGATGATTTTTTTAGCGAAGTTTTGTTTATTAATGCTTAACTATCGTAATTGAAATATCTCGATATTTTCGGTGTTATGTTTGGCTTTTGCACGGCATTTTGTACCTTGCATACCCCTAAAACAGATAAAACCTTCCTAATGATCACAGAGAAATAAATGTACCGATTTCACGTCTATTGTCTTCATCATAGATCACTAAAGTCTATGTTTTGACACTAGATTTATTTGTCACAAACTTGGGTAAAATTTACAAAAAACTGCCTCTTATTTCGTGTTGCTGAATTTTTGGAAATTTCCGCACTAAATTTTGCAGATCCTTTTAAAAATATGTACCTATTTCAACCTATTAATGATCTCATATGTATTAAACAATAATCATAAACAAAAATATAAAGAATAGATCGAATAAAAAACAAAATTGTCCTAGTATTAAATGCACGAATCATACTTAAAATCTCTCTTAAAAAACTCGTTTTAAGAGAATTCTAGTGAACAAAACATATACCGAATTAAGCTCGTACGAAATTTCTTATTTTTAACGAAATAAAATATACTAGCACGAAATAAGGTACCTTAATTCTCTTACCATTTACAAAAGAGTTCACCTTTGAAATATTGTTTTATATTTTATACATATTATATATAATAATTCCCGGGCCCAGTTATTGTGTGGGTTTTGAATGAAAACACATGCCGCAATAAGCAGGTCCTACCTTTCTATAAATAAACTCACTGAATCTGAAAAATAAAATATTTTGATAACAATTATTTATTTTTACGACAATAGAATAAAATTACATTATATTTTATTGTAACGAATTTTTATTATCTGAACTATATGATGTATAATAGTTTATTTATATTTATTAGGGAATCAATTTTAAAAAATTCGCTTTCCTTAATTATTATTGAATACAGATTACATAATTATAGTCGAAGTACAGTTATCCATCATTCATAAACTTAACATCAACTCTTTGTGCTTGTAATATTGGCTCTTACTTAAATCACAATCTTGATATATTGTAGATAAACTACAAAACATAGTGGATAAAAGTTGAAAACAAATAGGTTATGCTACCTACAAATTGCCACTGATCCTGTTACTGGCTATCATTTACCTTTACCAACGATATCAATTTAACATTGCATTTGATACGGACTCGAGACATATTATACCCACTACATTATCTAAATTTAGTTTATTTCTTTGCGCAGTGTACAATTGGAGCCATAGCTATAAAAAAATAGCCCAAACAATTTTTTGTGAATAGCAGTTCTGTTTCGCCACTATAAAAAATATATTTACGAGAGTAGTTCGAGTAGTTGAACTCCGGTAAAAATAAACCTAACGAAGCTTAATTTTGAGGGTAAACTTAATGGAAATACTTAGAAGATTAGTTAATTAGTTTCAAAGACGTTAGTTTTTTTATAAGTAAATTATTTACAACATAAAAGAAATACAGGGTCGTTTACGTTTCAAAATATACAATTATTATGTTTTGTAGGTCAATCATTCAGGTAGTCGTACTATTAAAGCCTTGAAGTTGACGTCATATATTATAACTGCAAAACAAAACAGCTACAACCAGTAGGGCGACGTTTTTATGTCTAGGGAAATAAAAGAGACCTTCAAACTTTCATCTACATTTATATTAGTGATGAATTGCAAGTGCTGATAGCAATTTCCCCCGAGCCCAGTAAATACGTCACCTTCGATTCTAACAATGGCTTTTCAATTTTCCTTTTTTATATTCATAAATATTATTGCTACCATCTATCTATACTATCTTCCTATGATTAGATTTTTTAAATATAATAATATTATTGGTGTATAACAATAAAAATTGGTCGAATTTATCTAAACCCTCAGTCTCTACATAACAAAGAGAACTAAGTTCTGATTAAGCATATAAATGTCGAGAGTAGGGTTAGGTTAATAAATTACAATCACAAAGTTTATGAGTAAGGATGAATGGATTTTCTGTGGGAGTGTTCTCGGGTGATGTTGAACAGTATCTGGCTTTGCAGAGCAGATGGAATTTTATTACATCTTTAGAAATTATAGATAAATTAATTGCTCTTTGGGTAGAAATAGTCAGTAATCTTCACACTATTAGTGATTGAAATTCAAACATAATTTTAAAGCATAATCATAAATTTATTGTAAGAACTTTAATTTTCTTATGACGTTTTGGTTAAGGTTTAGTGCAGTCGAAAAAAGGCAACAAAAGTGAATATTTAATTTGAATAGTTGAACAAAAAAAATGAGAAATCATTACCCTTCATTTGGGTTCCCCAACTAATTTTGATATAAGGTTCCTCCAAGGCATGCTACGCCATTGATCTTCAATTATCCTTTTGAACATCTAAACTAAAGAAAATTCATTTAACGAGTTTGCGAAGAATGCTTGCAATTCTGTGTTATTTATCAAAAGAGCTGTGCAATTAAAATGAGTAGCACTATAAGCTTTTGAAGTTCTAAAGAGGGATATAATTTAATTAGTTAGGTATACTATTTATATAGGAACAATTATAAATTGTGTGTAGTTTATGATAATAATCTACACACACTACACACACCTAAGCGACTTAACTCAATAATTAACTTGTTTATTGGATCCAAGAAGCAAGAACATTATCATCATTATGAAACACTGCTTTGTAGAAGTTGCACACGCACTAATTACAATTTAATTAATTTATTATTTTCATGCTTATACACAACAGTGTTATGAATATGTATTATGAAGGTTACCTAATTCATTATCGTTTTATTAAGAAAAGACCAGCAACGGACGAGATATGAACAACACTTTAAAAAATTCCTGTTAAAAGTTCTTAAGAGTATGCGTTAAATACAATATTATAAATAATTACAATATGTATTTTCAGTGTAAGTTACTATAAGTGCGAAGTCATGCAAGTAGGAAATAAGTAACGAAATAAGTTCATTCATATATGTTTTTGGAATCCCGCTGTGCAAACTGTTTGTGTACTCGCAAATCCACTTAGGTTGCCTCTAACTTAGCAATAGAATATAAAACGCAATTTCCTTTTGCAGATACTAGGAAAATATTATAACAGGATATGGATATTGAATACAACTAGCTCGAACATACTAGTTCTAATCGAGATATACCGGATATTTACTAGAAAAATAGTCACTTGCAAGCTTGTGGGATGATTTTAAATGTTGTTTTTGAATTCATTTTAAGATTTAGGAGTGACTATTAAAAAGTTTCCGTTCTTCCTAACTATTATTTGTAATTTGATAAATTTAGCGTCGTCTTGTGTAATTTGTAAGATTCAAGCAACTCGTCCTCGCTTCCCTTCAGGATATTCAAACTAACATTCATTATTTAAAATGACCACTTAATGCAACACCATGTTAACTATAACATTCATGGCCACCCTACATAATTTATGTATATGTATAACGTTCTAAAAGAGATGTTTTTGAGCCTTTTGGTTGTTAGCAGATAAACAAACATACAAACTATCAAAGTTTTCCTCTTTGTATAGATACATTTTCATTATCCCTCCGGCCATGTCAATTCAATTATCTTTAAAAGTCAATAGAACTTGTACCAGTGTATATGTACAATTAGATATCCTACGCAGTATACTGGTCTAATTGAGATAGACCACCGGAATCTGTCGAGGGGGACATTAATATGTACGCCGAACTCTGAAGGAGCCAAAGGAAACACTAATCACTTCGTTTGACTTGATCCCATAATCCACAGATAATGACACTTACAGAGGGACGAGAACATCTTTAGAACCCACACAATTTATTTATATTTAGTGGGTGTATTGAAAATATTCCACTTTTATAATCGATCCGCAGCGGCTTTGCGCGGTTGCTATTTACCATGTATAATACTTAGATTAATAAAAAAACTTTGATTTTCAAGACATTGTACGTAAATAAAAAGAATTTAGGTGCTTACGACATTAAACATATTATATTATTATCCCGCAGGAACTCTAATTTTTCCCGGATAAAAGCCTACACATTAATCCAGGTTATAAAGTGTCTGTGTGCCAAATGTCATTAAAAGCCGGCTTGACGTTTTTGAATGATTGAATAACAAACATCCAAATAAGTATACAATCGTTCACATTTATAATATTTGTAAGGTAATGGATATATGATTATGTAATTATATTATGAAGATAGCCTATTTGTTTAATACCTACTTTTTTTAAAATAATGTAATTAAGAGAATAAATAATTGTGGTCAAGAATAATAAAAAATGTAATGAACAGAGAGAAAATTGACTGGCGTGTCATGGAATTATAAAATCCGAATCAAATTGTTTGTAACCAAGAATCAGTCTGAGTAAGATTCCTTGTTATTAAATATGCTTAAAAGTAGAGAGTCTTTCGTAACCGTGAAAAGTTTAGTCAGGTATCGTTATGCCTATACGTATAATAAAATCGTAGAATTGCCGTGTTATGTGATTTGAATGATATTTTATACACAAATACTTTAGAAGATAGGGCACAAAAAGGGCCATTACCATGGAATTAAATAATAGGGTGACAAAAAAGCTTAAACTGAAAAATTATATACTTAATTTAAAGTTGTCACGCGGGTCGACTTGCGCTGAAATATAACGTTAAAGTTCAAATTAGAAGATTTGTCTGAAGATGTTCAATTTATATATTTACCAAAGAAACTTAATAGCTCAGTGAAGTGTGTTCGACTCGGTATTGAACGAAATAATTATTATGGAAAATAGGACAGACTCTGTAGGCGGCGGTATAATAAACAAAAATTAATTAATTAACGTACTGTGTAGGATGTTTCCTTTTGACGTGAAAATGTATTATAAGAAATATTTTCTAAAAATCAATGAACATAAAATACCCCTTATTTTTTATTTTAACTTTTATTGTGACGAACAACTATTACTAAAAATTTCCACTACTGCTACTAAAGAAAAAATAAAGGTAAGCTTTTGTATTCAAGCTGACATTAGACTGATTTCGTACGTATTATCTATATATTAATATGTGAAGAAAAAAAATTGTATCCCTCTTTATGAAAATGGCGCGGACGGAGGAATGTGGAATTTCCCACACTTTTAGCTTATATATTTTTTTTTAATTATCGCTAAAAATACATTAAATCAATAAAAAAAATATACTTTTGTTTATTGTTAAAGTAATTTAAATGAATTATGGTCGACCACTAGTAATACTAAATATTTGCTATGATTTTATCCTAAAAGGCGCCTCCTTCATTTTTGTGACATTATGTTTAGATTACAACATCCGTTTTGCCTACTGCCATTTAATGTGTCAATGTCAGATAGAAATATATAATATAACAGCAGCACAAACAATTACCATAGGATAAAATAAAAATCTGAATGCTATCAAGTGATGATGGAACATTTTGAATCCGAAGTGGAGTTAAGGTAAAATTATTTATTACTAACAGCCCGCTATAACAACTAGTTCCAAGTTTTCCAGAATCATTTCTTGACGTATAAATCTAATAAATAACTTGAATTTTCACATTGCTGTTACTAAGTTAATTTAGAAAACCTAAATTGGCAAAGCAATAGTATTAAATTTATGCGTACTATGAGTTTAGTTATAAACCTTCCACTCACTAGGAAGACAAACAACAACACTGTGGGTGTTTGTGTAATAACTACCGTGATAAAAAAAGTCCAGCCAAGGTCATTTGAGAAAATCTTAAATTGAGTACATCTACAACATTATTGCTTTATAAAAAATTATTTACTGAAATAAATAGAAATATGTTAAATAGAAAATTCTTCCGAGCAAGATGAAGTTACCAAGTAATTTAATTAAAAGTACACGATGTTGCTACGAATAGTAAAGAATTAGCATGAATTCTCGATACCAGTTAAATCTATAAGTGTTTTAATGAAAACTGTCAGCCTTCGAGGTTTGAATCGGTGCTTCAATAAAACTGTTTACTTGATGGATTGTGCGCACATCAATAATCGCCGTCGTTACTTCGGAATTAGGTTTGATTCAATTTTATGCTCGAACACTATTTGGCACGTGAACTATATAAAAATTTAAGATATAAATTCTTTGAATTTATACATACAACGATATTCGCCTTTTGGTTAGATGTACTTGAAACATGTAAATTAAGAATACACAAAGAGACATCTACAGCAACTGTTCAGTTCAATTGTTGCTCGATTTATGTTGTTTTACGTATTTATGAATTTTCTTATTAGGTCTCCGATGCGAAAATTTAAAAAATAGTAACTTATCATGTTATAAATTTTGAAATAAGTATATATATATATATAAACTTATAAGAGCCCGGTCACATTTCAAATGGCTATAAAAAGCAATAGCTAAACCAGAAAATAACTATTTTTTTAAACAAATTTGTAATCAACAGTTTTCTCTAGTGTAATTTTGCTTAATTCCCGATACTTGCCCCAGAATTAACATATAGATAATTCTCAAGTTTAGTAGCCTTTGGTAGACCCTTGGGATAAACTGGGACGATTTGATAAGGAAATCTTATCTTATGAATCTAACTAAATAAAATCTACGTAATTAGTATACCGATAAGTTAGCCAAGTACGCAGTATATTACTAAAATTATATAGTACAATTTGATGTCAGCCAATATTATTACATGTCTCATGGAATATTGGAATATAGAAGGTACAGTATTTTATTCAATGATAAAAATTTATAATTGTATTAGAATATGATGAACGAGGTCGTTTTAAATCGATTTTAATTGTAGCCAATCAATATTCTTTAATAATTATTATTAAAGCAATTTACTAAGTAGTTACATTGACTGTATAATCTATAACGCAAACAATCATTACGTAACTTTTAACAATTGAGTGTTTAATCGTGAAGTATGAATTGTAACTAAGTTTAAAAAATTACGTTACATAGTAAAAAGACAAGTATTTTTGAAAAATCTTTAAAGTCTAAATATTAGAATGTACTTCTTATATATAAAATTCTCGTGTCACAATGTTAGTTACCAAACTCCTTCGAAACGGCTCGACCGATTTTTATGAAATTTTATATGCATATTCAGTAGGTCTCAGAATCGGCTACTATCTATTTTTTAAAACCCTAAGTGATAACGGAGGCCCATCCCAATTTTTTAAAATTTATATGGCAAGACAACGTCTGCCGGGGCAGCTAATATTTTAATAAATTTTAGTTTTATTATATATATTAAAATTTATAAGATCTTTATAGATAGGCTGTTTGATAAAGATAGGCTGTCTACCATCTTCGGATCATATCTATCTATTGGTTCGAAGAAAAACGTAACAATTTTAGTCTAAATATAATAACTAGCGGTGGGTTCCTGAGAGATATTTCGGAGAACAATTTCTCTCTTTGTTACTTTAACTAAGTGAATAACAGATTATTACCTACTTACTATTCTCGACGCGTTTATACAGACATAAAGAATATGTACCTACGTTATTCATAAAATTGGAGCCATCGACCTAGTTTTCCTGAGTTAATTTGCCGTATACTGAGAAGCTTCCTTCTTTACTCATCATAAAAGTATAATAATGACATTTTATCCAGTTATTTTCTCTTGAACTAGGAAGTTATAAATATATGATACTAGCTGATACGGCGAACTTCGTACCGCCTAACTGTCAATGAATGTCTTGTTACAGATTAACTGAACTGTTGACAACCAATACCTATATATTATGTCAATCATAGTTCATAACTGACATTATTCTAAAATATTAGACAGTTACGACACTCATAAAAATTTTGTATGAGAAAATGTTTTTCCTTTTATTTTTCGTCATTTTTTATAATAGTTATTCTGCTATTCGAGACGGAGACAAATACAAATACCATGAAAATCGTTCAAACAAACCCGACTTTGTTTTAGATAGAAAATAGATTAACATTATTCTAATAACACTGGATGTTCTGGGGGAGCAAATACATATACGTAATGAATAAAATTACCTTACTCCAGATACAATCTACGCCACAAAATAACCAACTACGACAAATGTCCCTGCGATGACATCACAGCACAATCTACGAAACATCTTATACAACACTGTCCGCGATTCGAAAGCAATAGATTAGACTACATTATTCTATGTGAAAGTAAAATATCATAAAAGACTTACTAAAAAAAAAATATCATAAAAGACTTACTTAAGCAATTGATTCTTTCGTAAAATTTAAAGATTATGTACGCAAAAATATAATAGAATTTAATGATCGAAGAGATATTAAGAATGTTAAAATATAAATATAATAATTAAGAATGTTAAAATATAAATATAGTTCCTGATTCTTTGTACATAAAACGCTGTTCATATTTTAGATTTATTAGTAGGTTTTAAGATGATTGTAAATATTTAGTTTTATTAACACTATTATTGCGCTGTAAATAATTGGTTTGATAAGTTACCAGGAAAACTTTAGATGTGACATCGTATCAAATAGCGGTTCACATCTATAGTAAATACATTTAACAGTACGAAAATACTCCGGATTCTATAATTGCGACATAACATTAAAATAAATTGAATCAAAGCAAAAATAACAAAATAAGTCCCCATAAATCGAATCAAAAGAAATATTATGAATATGAATAAAGAATTAAATTGAATACGTCATGAATGTATCATAGTAATTTTCATTAATAATTTATAATGATAGGTACAATACGTACCTATAAGGAAATCATTTTCTAACCTTCCATATCTAACTCAAATTGAAAGGGAAAAAGCCTTTGAATAATGCTTTATGCTTTATAATTAATCGTTCATTATTCGACTTGTGAAGTCGTGTTTTAAGAAATATTTATAAACCTTACCTAACAATCATTAGTAAATATTCTAAATATTTAAATAAAAAACAGTTTATATTAATCATTCGTTTCACAATATTGTCGTCGCGCGTCGTCACTGTAGTTGCGCGACTCGTGAGCGCTGGGCATATCTCCAGCCCCACGAGCCAAGTACTCACGCCCGCTGTCCGCATGATTCCATCATGTGATAGTATTCACTCATAACGCTAAAATTTACTGATTTGCCCCTAATTCTATCTCTTATTATTCAGCCTTGAGTATCTTCCAAGTGACTTCGCCGAAAAGAATTAGTTTTATTTCGGATATAGTTCGGATTAGTTTTATCACACTTAAGTAAGATGTCAAATAAAGAAATAAAAAAAAACTTCTGTTCAAATCTTTGTCAAATTTTTATGGGACCAAATAGCAACTATTCCGCATCAATAAAAACAAAAATCACGTAAATCGGATCATAAATAACAGCGTAATCGATATACATACATAAAAATATACCAATCTAATTGAAACCCCCTTCTTTTTGAAGTCGGTTAAAAAATAAAGTCAACTACTAAACTTGATTCAGTGTTAAGAAAAATCTATACTCTATCTAACATACAAAGTAATAATTACTGATTTCTTTTCTATTAACCGACTCCTTTTAATTAATTTAAATTTAAATGAATAATAATAAAAAATGCAACACGTCATAGAATATTTCCACATTTGTACGTCTTTTATATTCTTTATCAATATAGTACTTACTACTCCACAGTATAAACGCTAATCTACATAATGTGCTAGACAAATACCGCTGTCAACATAAATTTTACTTCATGAATAAGAACGAGTATAAAATATTCCAGGCTAGGAATACATTTGCGTACCCTAAAATTCATATTGTTTTTATTCATGTTGAAAAACAGACAGAAACTGGCCGTTTGTTCAGACAGACAAAACTTACCTAAATAATAAACAATCGAGGTCAGCTTTAATTAAAGCTGCGTATAATCGGTCTATATGGGTTAATAAAATCTGCCTCAACTCGATACTAATAAAAACAATCATAATTTGGATACTAACTTCATGGTAATAAAATGCTGGAAATCAAATTTGCATAACGGAATGTTTCTGTGTTTTGATCTAGAAGTGTTATTATGGATCAGCGATAAGGTGGCAAGACTATAACTTACTATCACTATATATATATACCATTAAAAAGAATACAACATCTAATTTTTTAACTGACTTATCCGAATTTTCAAAAAAAAAATATTTCCAATTTTCCGGACGACTATTTACTAATTTTTCTTTTCCGTCATGACCACATTAACTATTCAATTTTTATCTTTATTTATGAAAAATCCCTTATGCTTCATTGTGTTAAACTGTTACTCTTTTTCTAATGCAGCTTATTTATCTCATTTGCTTGCACTTTTTATCAGTAAGATAATATTATCCACATTATTAATTTTATTTTTATTAAGTAATAAAATGAAACTCAAAAACAATATGTATAACCATAAAATTAAACTAGTTATACCACTTTATCCTCTTTTCTCTTCCTTTTGTTTTTATACAGGCGAATTATATTATGGGTCAAACTAAAATTGAAAAGACGGAGATACAAAATCTAGTGTTTGATATAATAAAGTAGAAAAAAACTTGTGATCGTGTTAAAGAAAGTAATAAACAGTTGTTATTAGGTAATGAGTTGTTTATTACGTTCCTTTAACGCGATCATATTAAGTCAGTAGCATTGAATGATAAATTATTATTTATTTGCCATTTTTTATAGTTTAAAATTATTTGTTCACAGTCATGGAGAAGACTTGATAGTGACTCCGTTCGCGCAGGTCCTGGCGAGCCTGCGCAGCGTTCGCAATAATTTTTTATGCCTCACCAATGTTCCAGTATCAAAGTAAGTAACTATAATTTTAAAAACATATCCTTTTATTTCATACATGTTTACTGCATAAATAGCTCGATACTACATATATCTATAATCTACTTTTATCTATGAGAAACCTGCAGTTGTTTCAAACCATGTACGATGTTAAACTAGTAAGGATGCTTGCAATACAAAAAATATTACAAAACCACAAATATTAGCAATGCAATGCATTTCTTACTTGTTTTTTATCCTTCTAGTTACTCTCTATAAGATTTGTATTTCTTATTTGTCCATACTCCATTGTAACTTTTTTAGAACCAGTCTTGTAAATTATTTTCATTTTCATTGTTATTGTGATTCAAAATTTTATTATCGTAAAATTACCAAATACCTAGAGATATTTACAGTATATTAAAGACCCAAGTAACCAAAAACCGAGCAAAGCCGAAAAGCCTCACCTGATGAGTGCTACTCATGTTATACCAATTAATTATTGTAAGCATAAATATCAAATTTTAACTTTATACTTGTCAATGTAAAATATTAATGTGTGCAAGATTAAAGGAATTAATTACTGTGCGTTAATGAAAAATGTTTTTGGGTCGACCTCGTCAGATATTTTAGCATGGACAAATATTTGCTCAGGACAAACCCTAAATAAGATGAGGGAAATATGTGCCTTTTAGTTAATTTCCTCATGAAACTCTCAGTATTTTTGATGACAATCTGGAACTGGTTTCGAGTGTGATTTATTAAATACCCTTAAATATAAGGGTATCAATAACATATATAGTTTACAGAATGATAGCTATTATTATATACAGGGATACGAATAATATTATCATTGTAATTTAGACAGGAAGCCGGCAGGTTTACAAAGTCCTTTCACTTAAATTGTAAAACTAAACCGAGTAATAAAACTACTCACATGATCCTCAATAAGAAAGGTCAATACTAACCTACTTGCACTAATTAAGTCAATGTTTACTTGATAAAATCACTTGTCAGACTGCCTCAGTGTTAGCTATGGAAATTGCAAAAAACTATAGATCTGTATAATTATTATGGATAACGTTGCTATGTAAAATATAATAGGTTGGGGAAAAAGTTTCTTCCCATTTTTTAAGAAAATTCAAAACATTTTTTAATAAGTAAAGTATGTAGGTGCCATCTTGTTCGATAACTTTTTGCCATCTTGTAGGTAGGGACATGATCCCATTGCTATAGAAATTTTGGGGCTTCTGATCAAAAAACCGCGACAAGTAGTTTTGGCAATCCTCTCGTAATGTTAACCTGACACTGCCTAAAGAATTCTAAAAAGACCGAAACAGGTGGAAGCGAGGTCAGGACTATACGGCGGATGCATTAACACAGGGGATGGGTTAGAATACTATTCCCCTCTGCCGCTGGGAGAGCAGTTCGTAAGAGCCGACTAAATCAGCACCCCCTTGGTGGTAGGGGATCTGTTCTCCGACTGGCTTGCGACCACCAGCTTGCGAATCCGACCGCCAAGTGTCATATACGCGTTCCGGTTGAGCCGCATGTGGGCCAGACTTACCCCCTCCCTCTCCCATCCCATTAATGCTGCGGGTCTAGTGGACTCTGGGCTTTTGCCTAGCGTCCGCTGAATCCGCATCATTTTTCTTCTTCATTCCCCCTTCCCACTCTATCTTCGGGTTCAGGTGGACCATCTGCTCGTTTGCACCTTATCTATTATAAAAAAATAAAATAAAAATTTGGTGAGTGGCTAAAGATGTGTGAGGTCTATCGTTATCATGATGAAAAACCACACACCTTCTGTTGATAATTTCCGGCCGCTTTCTCTCAACTTGTTGCTTTAATCTCATCAGTTGTTCGCTGTAGATTTCGGAATCGATGGTCCCGCCTGGTGGTAACAGCTCATAATGAATAATGGCCTTCCAATCCCACCACACACACAGCATCACCTTGTAGCGAGTTAACCCGGGTTTTCGTCACAGTCTGTGAAGCTTGACCGGCCTTTGACCACGACCTTTTTCGCACGTTCTTGTCATACGTAATCCATTTTCATCACCAGTTATCAGCGTCTTCAAAATGCTTCAATTTCATTACGTCGTTATAAAGAATCACAAATGAGTACACAGTTCATTAGGTTTCTTTCAGTGAGCTCGTGAGGTACCCAAATGTTGAGCTTGTACCCAGCTTTTTCAAATGCGCCAAAACTGTTTTGTGGTCAATTCCCAGCTACGTCGTAACTACTGATATGCATCTTGCTCCACTTTTTCAAAAATGGCATCCATTTTATCCGTAATAGGGCGACCAGAGCGAGGCGCATCTTTGACATCAAAATTTCCGGATTGAAAACGCTTAAACCAAATTTGTGCTACTCTCACAGATACTGCACTAGGTCCATAAACATCACAATTTTTTTTCGCGGCTTGCGTTGCATATTTACCTTTTTTGTACTAAAATTTTAAAATGTATCGAATTTGTTCATTAGATTCACGCATTTTCACAGTACGAAAAACAAATAAAAATCATACATTTATATATAGCCAAAGAGATTCTATTAGAAGTTCATACATACTAAAATGCGAAAAGGCTTTTTCCCCAACCTATTATAAAAACACTTAGCTCTATTATAAACAACAAGAAAAACATACAGAATAGAAAGTGAATAAATACTTTCAAAGACTTCTTCTATGAAATATTAAATACTTTTAATATTATATCAAAGGAAGATACTTTTCCAGTTTTTACTTTTTGTTTATCTTTAATCTACATATTTATTATTTTACTTTTTAGCTTTTTATTCTAGTCTGAATATCAAGTTATTGACATTTAAAGTAAGTGTTTTAAGTCCTGAATCGAACTGAATTTATTATTATATTTTATTTTAATCATATCTTTTTATCATTACAGATCGCGAAGATCATCAGGTGCGGCAACAGCTGTCACTCCGCAGCCGAAAAATTTAAATCCCGGAGGTAAGCGGATAAATTATAATATAAAATCAGAAGACTCATGTCTTTTATTAAACGGTTTTTATTTAAAAAAATTAAATGTAGAGATATCAATAGTGAGAATGAGATTTTTTCAAATTGACTATGTATGCTGTAACAGTTTAACCCTGAGCTTTAGAGGAGTGAAAGGTTCATCTATGGATAAAAAGTAATAATTTAAAAAATATCGATAGTAACTCAGTGGACAAGGAATTGGATTCACAATCAAGAAATTAGGTAGAATTGAGTCCCAGAGCCCATTGCTGGACTTAAACGGTCATGATAATAGGAGATTGTACCTATGACGACTGTATGACGTAATGATTAAAACCATTAATAAAATAATAAATGATCAATTTTGTCAGTCCTGGTCAAGGGATTCTATTATTTTATTGAATATAAACAACAAAATCTGTTTTAATAGTAGTTTTAAACAATAATTGTTTTTAATTCTCTATAACTCCATAGAACTCAATAACATTAAGTTATAATAAAATATCAATAACTTTATTTAGGGTGGGTCTTAAAAGGAATGAAATCTTAGTGATAGAGGGTCAACATAAGCAACACGATAGATTACACAAGTAATATTAAAAGATATCGTTTATAAAGACACATCAAAAATAAAATTATTCTTAGAAACTTTAGTACCTAACACCGTTTATAGATTGGTGTTCACGGGTACTTTTTATTTTATTTCAAGTATACCGACGTGTAGACGTTATATAACCTTTAGTGCGATAGATTAGACTCAGTTTCTCCGGTGTTTTCACACCACATAGATTTCTTGGTGGTAGGGGATCTGTTCCCCCACTGGCTTGCGACCACCAGCATGCGAATCCGACCGCCAAGTGTCATAGATGCGTTCCGGTCGAGCCGCATGTGGGCCAGACTTACCCCCTCCCACTCCCATCCCATTAATACTGTGGATCTAGTGGACTATGGGATTTAGCTCAGGGTCCGTTGAGACCACAGCATTTTTTCTTCTTCACTCCCCCTCCCCTCTCTTTCTTCGAGGATGCAACGCATCCAGGGGCGATGGTGGCCACTTACCATCAGGTGGATCATCTGCTCGTTTCCACCTTTTCTACCATAAAAAAAAAAAGAAGTTAGTAGTATCTTCTTGAGGTCCACGTGAGTTTACTTTATTATTATCTATTATAGTTAGCGAGGTCGCGAGGTGAAGGTGATAGTTAATATATTATGAAAGAGCTCTTTAAACCTGCTCCTGGGTCTTAAACCCCAGCCAATGATCGGTTCCATCTAAATATACTTATTGCTGTACAGTAATGGGTATCATTCCTCTCTCATTCAATGATATTAAAGACTAAATTTCGTTTACGACATGAGCATGAGAACAAGAGACGTTTTAGATTTTTTCCCTTGTGGAAGTAAAAGTGTCCTATTCTGCTATTAAAAAACAGCTTATAGAGGCTAAATAATAGTTATAGTACTAATAATAAACTGACTGTGTCATAACTATATAGTAATAGTTGTGACACAGTCAGTTATTTACGTCACTAACATCATTACCCATGTTTGAATAAATTATAATTTATAATGCTCTATCTTTTAATAGACAGGTATACCTATCAAGAGATACAGCATTATATAATACCTAATTGAGTTAGTTTACCTATATCTATACATATTGTGTATATTTATATGTATATATCAATAAACAATCTATACAAATAAATAAAATTGGAGTATCTGTTTGTAATATTATAATAGCCGCTTTTTTACTAAGTGCATATGAATGTGTCTGTCTTTCTGTTTGTTCCGGCTAATCTCTGTAATGGCTGGACCGATTTTGACGGGACTTGCACTAGCAGAAATCTGATGTAACAAGAAGTAACTTTGGCTACTCCGCATGGTATTCAACATAAATGTTATTGTTCAGTTCGCAGAGTTTTTGTTACATACCATGCGGGCGAAGTCACGGGTAACAGCTAGTTGATATATATATTTGAAATCAAATAATCAAAATTTTTTTTTGTATTCGATTTTATTTTTTTATTCGACAAAAAAAAATAATATTCAGAAGTTATGATTATGTTATGAATAGCTTATCAAACAGATAATTTAGAAAGTGAAAGTTATATTCAAAATAGATATGTAACACTGAGATTTCTAGAATATAAAAGATTATATAATTATTTAAATAAATTTATTTTTTTGCTGTTACAGATAGAAGATTAAGCAATATTACTTTTAAAATTTAGTACAGTTTTTGATTTCTGATACTATGTTTAAAAGATAAATAGCTACATGTTTCAGTAATATAAACAAGATATATCTTATACATTTTTTACAAAGTCTAATTTTGTTGATATACGTAAACGTAACGTAAAATATGAATACCTAATATCTTATTTCAACGATCGGCTTTTCAAAGTCAATACGCAATTATACATAACGTAAAGAAATACCGTGCCGGTAGGAATTTAATATATTATTAAGAAGCGAAAAGGTATTACCAGATGAAAATATATTGGAATCGGAAGGCAAGAGATGAAATTAATCTGCTTTAATACAAGTACTTTCGTATATTTGAAATGGGTATGTTTAATTATATCCCTTTTGAAAGCACCATAACGTGAAAAACCATTTTCCATCTTTTAGTGTTATATCTGATTTTACAACACCAAATGTTACAAAAAGAAAAGACTAGAAAGGAAACCAAAAAATACACAACAAAAGACATATGTACAATAGGCGGCCTTATCGGTCAGAGCGATCTCTTCCAGGCAACCTGGTGGTGGAGGAGTCATTTAATTAAAAAAAACGTTAGGCGCACTCATTAAAAGTAATAAGCAAATTAAACAATCGCTGCGACATAATAACTGCGACTTGAATATACATTCATAAACAGATATACATGCATATATACACTTCATACATATATAAACACAATATACCTACATATATGCATACAATATAACTAAATACATACATTTATTACATAAATGACATGACTTTAATAACTTTACCAAATAAAAAAGGTACATCAGCTTAGATATATGAATAATAAAATGAAACATTTAAACAAGTTAAAAAAAATCTTAAATTTTTATTACTTTTGTAATATTTAAACAATAACACTTACTAAATTTTTAATAACAATTTGAATTTTTTTATCTATTCAGTCGATTACGTTACGTTCTTATCACTGAAAATTTCAGCCTCGTAAAAGTTGTAACAATATTAGATTGGTTTTTCAATTCTACTATAATCAA
This sequence comes from Limenitis camilla, assembly GCA_905147385.1. Lineage (NCBI taxonomy): Eukaryota > Metazoa > Arthropoda > Insecta > Lepidoptera > Nymphalidae > Limenitis > Limenitis camilla. The sequence continues at coordinate 8,992,414 of LR990230.1, read as the reverse complement.
GATGAATAGGAATGTTAATGAATATAAACATCAATAAGTTTTTGCGTATGTCGATAGATGGCGTTACATATATCAAAGTTATGTCTATTTTATATAATCAAACTTAAGTGCTTTTAGTTTGCAAGTATAATGATGTGTGTAAAAAAATGTAACATTATTTTTCTCTATGACAACTAAAACTCAAATTATATTATTTTTAGTCTAAGCATATAAATAAGTATTTAAATATCTTATTTGATTGTTCGTTTAAAATTGTTATGACGATATTTTTAGTTGGAAACATTATTGTTAAATCGTGACGAAAGAATTGTCACGTTCAATTACTGAAATCTTGTTTAGGCTTGGCGTACAGCAGTAGTGTCTGTATGGTTGTCACAGCCGGTTATTTTAAAGGTATGATTCATTGAAAGTGCTGAGTGGAGTGTCAAAAAAGGTGATATGACCAACGATGTGACTTGTACGCTATTCCTCGTATTAATGAAAGGTATTTTGATAAAAACATACATTTTAATCTATTAAGTAAGAAACTAAAAATGTTTATTAGTCAAGTAAGTGGGCAAATGTTTAGGGCAATGTACTTAAAAAAATTCATTACTATCACAACATTAGCCCAAATAATATTGGTACCCTTGCATAAGTTCACAACAAGCTGAAAATTTACAGGCACGTAAGGGATACCACTATAATGAAATCCTGAAAAGTCACAATTGATCCCGTGTGTGCTAAACAATTTATTTAAGGTCAAAAGTCGCAAACAAAGGTCAAAGGTTGTTTGAGCAGAAGCTGAGGTTGGAGGAAGACAAGCTGATTGCGCCTTTTTTTAATTATGTGATTGTTTAGCAAAGGATAAGTAACGAGACAAATGTTTCCTCACACGAATCACACGCCCCTTTGACACCCTGAGCGAAGATTAAGCGATTTTGTTGGTTCTTAACAGACACATCCCTCGCTACTCATCTTCGCATATCTCTGGTGGAAACGCAGTCTAAGTGTCGTACAACTCGAAGAGGAAAAGTCGGTATCATTACACTAGTACATTGGTTATTAAGATTTAAAAAATTGTATTATGCATTTCTAAATGTTCCTTCAATAAGCAACGGTAAAATAGGTATATTTTTAGAAAAACACAGTAAAAAGAACGCTTTCCACGTCTGTTCTTCAGTCTGTTTATCCGTTAACTTCTAAACTACTCAACGGATTGATACGGTTTTCACTAATGGAAAATAAGGTTACATACCGAACCCAAGATCAACTAAACAAATTTTTATAAAGTATGGAATTTTTTTATATCACACGAATTAGCACTCGTATATGAAGTATTCGTATTATAATGAGATCCCAGCATTGAGTTTTGTTTATCTATAAGTATATTTATTTACGTAGTTCAAATCAACGTTATCAAAAACGTTAAATAAACTTCAGTCCAAATACTAGATTTATATAATCGATCTTCTGGATCAATGAATTATTGTATGTTGATAGAAATTTCATACGTTTGTCTTGAAATTCTCATGTCACGTTGTACGGTGATCGTTCTATCGTTACTTATAATCACCGCACATCTCTGGTGGAAACGCAGCCTAAGCCTTATAGTGGTGATAGTTAGCGCTGCACAATGATCGTTGACGCCACTGACCCACATGAAGTAAATATGGTGAAACTAAATAAGATAAACAAAAATATTGTGAAATATCTCTACTTTGTCCAAGGACCGTCGACATATGTATGGGATGGGGATTTAGCCATCATTGTGCCGATTGTCGTAACGGCCAATATCCTAATGGCCAAAACTCCAGAGTCTCAAACAATATCTAAAGAGAGTATTGTTAGATAGCAAACTTATGTATAGATAGTGTATATATCTTACTATACATAATATATATAAAACAAAGTTTCCTCTGTTGTCTGCCCGTTTATTAGCTAAAAAACCATAGTGTATTATTTATACACTATATTTTTTAGCTAAGCATTTTAATATTTAGTTATCCACGATATTTTCTATAAAAATACTTTAAGATTAAAATATATATGTCGGGGTATAGTTGGAATAGGATAAGAGTAAAGGCCGTCTTTGAATATAAAAATCGCGACGGAAGTGACAATTAATTTTCTTTATCATTATCCTACTCTAATTATAGCCCGACAGGGCCTTCACTATTATCCTACCCCAACTATACCCTGACATATATATTAATCAAAATTAAGAGTGATTTTGGTTATAAGATTGTCGATGATAATGAAAAATTTATTATCATCGAATGCTTCAGTATTTTAAAAATAGGATCTTTTCCGACAAATCATAATTGATTAAAGAAACAATGACATTCGTATTCTTCAATCATTATCATCATCATAACCCACTCCTAGTGGAGTGGATTCAGGGTCTCCTTCTCAGAATGAGGAGGGGGGTTAGTCCATAGGCCCGACGCTGGCCCAGTGAGGGTTGGCAGGCTTCACACACCGACATGGAGAACTTTCAGGAGTGCAGTTCTTTCACGATGTTATCCTTCACCGTTAAATCAAGTGATATTTATTTTATAAAAGACACATAACTCAGAAAAGTCAGAGGTGTGTGCCCAGGATCGAACTCCGACCTCCCGAGTCACTGCTTCTTCTATTCTTCAATAAGTAAATTTTATTTTGACTAGATATTTGTATAAAGAAGATAACAAGTGGCAGAATCCTTGACTATAAAGAAATATGTGAATTAATCTGGAGCTTGACGGGTAGGCGAGTACTAATGAACCAACCATTCGTCGCTACTCGCAAACTCGATTCAGGACATGTCACTCTTTGTTTCGATGAAAGAGTGCGGTATGTAGGACATTGCAAATCTTCACGAAACTAATTATAAATGGCGGAAAATCTATTTTTATTTTAAAACAAAACGTTGACACTAATAGTTGACAATAGATAGATAGAGATAGGAATATTTCAAAAAGATAGAATAATAAAAATACGACAAAATAATGACACTATTAATATCCAATAAATTATACTTAAAAAATACGCGACCTTAAAATATTTTAAATATTTAAGAATATTGTGTATTAAATCCGACCAAGTGTGAGTCGGGCTCGCGCACCAACGGTTCTATCCATACTCGATTGAAGGACAGAACAGACAGAATTATGCCGTTGAAAAACTAAGTTGCTAATTTAATAATTGCAAATTATCTTACAATTATTATCGTTAAAAATAATTCTTTTTATGTAACAAAAAATGAACTGTTTTCTGATCTTCTCTTCTTTCACACAAATGATTCCCTGGCGAGTGTCAAAATATCAAAAAATCGGCATAACCAGATGCAGAATTTGCGTTCTATTAGTAGTTTGTTCTTGTTCAAAGCTCCTAACTTGTAGGATTGTAGACCTGAGTATCGGATATTAATTTCACCCTGATTTCTTTACGCGCTCCTAAACAAAAGGGTCACTCAGGGTACGGAACTCTCAAAATGTAAACCTCTTTAGTGTTTTGAACTTACCTTGGCAATTATAAATAATTGCCTATTCGCAGACGGGCTTATCAGATAGAACGAAGATTTAATAGCAGAGATTAATTCAAACGCTTGCTCCAGATTCACTTTACTGAGTTCATAACGAAAATATTTGTGATGTTCTAAAGATTTTTCCTTCAGAACAAATTTTGTTAATACGTTTATTAATTGAGGATGAATTTTGATGTATGCGACCACCACCATGCGAATCCGACCGCCAAGTGTGTCTGACGCGTTCCAGCCGAACCGCATGTGGGCCAGATCTACCCCTCCCTCTCCCGTCCCATTACTGCTGCGGTTCCAATGAACACCGAGTTTTTGCTCGAAGTCCATACAAACCGCAGCAGACTTCACTTCGCTCTCCCTCTTCAATCTATTTTCGAGGCGGCAGCGCATCGACAAAACAAGAGATATCCTCTAGTTTTGCCGAAGTCAATGGGCGACTGTGGCAACCTTCCATCAGGTGGGCCGTCTGCTTATTTGTCCCTTATCTATCATTAAAAAAAATTATAAATATAAACTATAGGAAACGCGGTGAAGGAAGGTCAGTCTTACATTTATTTGTGAAGATGCCAACAGTTTTAGCATTTATTAACAACTTGTTTTTCTACATATTTACAACTTTGAAATATTTGTTTTTAAATGCCCTTCAGTTGCAACTTAGTATGCTACTGTAAGAGATATTTTCGATTTAAGTAGTCTTGTTTATTATAGACATGTCTATCGAATAATAATAAATTCAAGATAAACAAAACATAGCAATAAAATGTTATCAGAGGTTATGAATCAATTGGTCACTAAAACGAGATAAAACTCGTTAATGTAAACATATTTACCAATATTACGTCAATTATTTAAGACTTTAGACATATTTGATCAAAATAGAGTGATACCTTCATGATATGATCGTGAATTTAAATTATAGTTAGAATCTAGACACTAACTAAATGCTAGGATTTGGTGAATTTGAAACTGGGAAGTTCATTTCAGAGTTTATTGAGTTTAAACACTAAGTTTTTCAAAGCCGTGCATACTGACATATTATGGTAAATATACACCTATAATTTGAATGTGTTGCGCTGCGTCCATGCGGTTACGACAATCACCACATCACTTTGTTACTTATATAAATAGATTAATGTTTAACCTAATTTTAAACTCAAGGATGACGAGATGATATATTAAAGCGAGGTGAACGTCTCTTGTCGCACGCGATACTCATCATACTTTGACGATTTCCAGCCATATCTACTATATTAGTTTCATAGAAATGAAACATTATTAACAACCTTAATGTAAGCTTACCCAATGTAAAATTAACCTTGCATTTTCATAATTTATGTAAAGTAGATTTACTTATTTTTTCAAATCAATAACATATTTTAAGGAATTTAAGGTATTTTGAGAATATTTTATTTATCACAATTTTTCTATTCGTTTTTCCGGCTCTCATTATTGTTTGAAAAGGTGTTCACAATTCTGGGACGACCCAAATTAAAATGTCAATTTTATGGATAACAATAGAAGATAATAAAAAATTGAAACGATCAATTTGCTGGATATTAATATAGTCAAATTCCGAAAAAATCGATCGATCACGTAGTTTCCACTTAACTTAAATATAGGCTATTATTACAACTTGTTTTTTGTTTCCTTTGTAACTTAAAAAAATAATGAAACCGATTATATTTCAGAAAATATTTTTTATAACCTTTCCTTTGACATAATTGTTTAGAGACAATCATTTTTTTTCCAAATATTTACAGTAATTGCTGTCATGTGTGATGTGATAGGCTACCCTGAAACCTTTCCTCTTTATTTCTCTATACATCTATTCTCGGAACTATTAGAAAATCTATACAGATGAGTATAGAGAGAGTGAACAGAACTGTCATGAATATCTAAACAGTGTACTTAAAAATATATTAATCCGCAGAGAACATAATTCCTTGACCTTCATTATTTACATGATTATTTCTTACTAATTATATACGCTCTACACAACTTTTGAAATTTTGTTTAAACTGTTAAAATTAATTAAACTTTCATATAAAAACAATATTTACGACGAAAATGATCATTGTCCTCATATTTTGAAAGAGCGCGTGCTCAATTTTATCGTGATAATATGATTATTACGTCATAAGCATCATCAATTTATCTCAAAGCACTAAACAGAGTAAAGCGGTCGGTGTATCGATGTTTGCTCACTGCGAGGTCAGATCAATGAGTCTATCTGTCTGATTCTTTCGGACTGTCTTATAATGAACAGAATTAAATAATATTATTTAAATAATTGTGATTTCATTAATTATGCCAGTAGGAAACGCATCAACAAGCAGGTCAATATAATTTAAATTTGATCTGCATATTTGAGATAATCAGAAAACTTTGTAATAAATGCATCATTTAACTTAACATTCATTTTATGAAATCCTTTAATTGAGTTTAAAGATTCAATTTAATAGATAACTATTTTAAACATGTTTTACATACTCATTATCTTTATTGATTAATAACATAATTATCTTATAGTAAATATGGATAACCGCTGGTTTTTATTAAAGATTTATATCAAAGATATTTTATATTATTCAAAATACACTTTTATAATCAGATTTGTTGGGCTATACTATTTAATTTATTTAAAATATGTTTTATCGCTGACATATCAATTGTATTTCTTGTTTGCAATGCAATTCTTTGTTGTATCTTTTTCTAGTTAGGTACATTAGAGAATAAAGATCATAGAAATACCAATGTAAAGAACTAAATGTATAGAACTATTCTTTTTGAACTTTTCGGCCTTAAGTTAGCTTAACCAAACATATAACAATTTTGTAACGTATTTATCACGGCGCACTGGCGTGCGTGACTGTATGTAGGCGTGAGAGCAACACTGTAATCAGAGAAGGTCACTTCTTATCAGGACCTCTGTGTGCATCTTTGACAGCTACTAACGATAATAATTTAAAGGAAATTAATCATTATTAGTATTAACGGAACATGTTTAAGGCCATTACTGATAACTGACACCATATGGTTATTTATAACCGTATTTTAAATTAAATTTTATTTTTTCAATTAACAACTTAGATTTTAAGGACAAAAGTTCATGATTTTAAGTATAATAGTTAGACTATAAATTATTTTCGTATGTGTTTTATTCAGTTTTTATCTCTGTGACTTTGGTCACGTCCACCACACCGACAGTGTATGACAAATAGATTAATATCTAAGGTTAGAACTGACCTCGACTTTCATATCTTCATGTCAATTATATAATTCAAGCTCTAAACAGATTTAACAATAACCGTTCAGATATGTAATTACAAAACTTTCGTTACATCCGTCATAGAATGAGAGAGAAATGATAGCCATTACTATACAGCAATACGTATACACATACAATTTAGAAGGACCTGAGGAATGCCTGGGGCTTGAGACCCATTAGCAGGTTTTAAGAGCTCTTTCATAATTTAACTATAATAAAGTAAACTTACGTGGACCTCAAGAAGGGTGACCTTGACCACGACACTATAATAGTAACTTCCATGTACACTACGCGACAACACCAGAGACTGACTCTGATCTCTCGCACTAAAGGTTATATATTATCTCCACGACGGTATACTAGACATAATATAAAATAACCTACCCGCTAATACTACATCATAAACGGTGTTGTTAACACGTCTATAATAGAAATTAAATTATTTATCTATCTATGAAGAAAGTTCATAATTACATCATATCTGTGTAGAAATTTACCTGTAACTGGGTTAGTACGTAAATAAATTAATCAATAAAATATTGTGATTATAAAATAGATTAGGACCGACCCACTTGCGATGGTAATCTTCTTAGCTACCGTTTTGTTATCTTTTATTTACTTACTTATAATATAATTGATAATATGAGATTACACTATACCTCTACGAGATCATTATGTGATATGACCGATAAACGATTAAATATATTCAATGTTAAATATCATTGAAATTATCCTATACTCAATCATAAAAGGTTATAATGTGTATTATGGATGAAATCAATTATCCATTTTTAGATGACTTTTATTAATAGATTATATTTTTTATTGTTACAGACGATGCATACATGAAGCTGGCACTGGAGACCGTCGAAGAGCTGGATTGGTGTCTGGACCAGCTTGAGACAATACAAACACACCGATCCGTCTCTGACATGGCTTCATTAAAGGTTGGTTATAATTACATATTTACTGGAATAAGTGTAATTACCAATTTTGTACTACTAATTAAATTATTTATGAATTTCCATTGACATAATAAATGAGCGCTTAAGCGCTTAACATATTTCTTGAGAAATGACTTGTTACTGTGGAAATATTAGATACATTAAAATTCCATATAAAAGATTAAAATTCTAACAAAAAAAGCATAATTGTGTGTGCTAAATAAAAAACTAACTGACAGACATCTCAATGTACAATTCATATTCCTTAGGGTTAGTAATGTCTGCGTTTGAACGAACTAAGAAAGAACTTTGGTAAGAAAGGTGGTAAAAAATGGATGTATTTTCATATAAAAGTGTTTATGAAAATTACTACGAGGCGAGTAATGCTTTCGTATGAGATTAATGTCATGTCACAAAATGTCACCAAATCTCTAGACGGCAAATGATAGCAAAACTTAAAATAGATGACACGTTACATACGGTATTTACAATGATCGATTGTATTAGTTCAAAGAAAAGACATTTTCCTGGATACTTCCCTCTGATTGATGCTCTTCTTAATATAATACATTGATACATCTGGTTCTGTAAACAATGACTTATACATACTATTATGATATCGTGTGCCAGTAAACATTTTTCACTGGAAATTATTTATGACTCATTTATTTTAACAAAGAAACGCTGTCTTTCCATTACTTTATTGTCTTGCCGTTATAACGTTTATGTATTTAAAAGGATACTTGTACATTTGGGTGGGCCAAAAGAAGGTTTTAATTTTTCTATAGTTATCATCAAAATCTTTATTTTTTGATTTCCCAATAAACTACATAGATTAATTTACTTAAATTTTGTTTGAAATTTTTTTGCGTTCTAGCAAATTAACGTGTTATAATCATCACCATTTTGTCACAATAACTAAAGAAAAAATAAGTTTTGTCTCACCCTACTAATAACGTTTTTCATATTTCATTTCAATTTAATTAGGAATTATATTATTCGCGTATCACGATTACATAACTTTTATAGATCTTACTTATCAGAAAACTGATATCTTCTGCTAGAGAGACAGGTAGATTTCTCACTGTAAAAACCATTAAAGAAAATTTTTGAACATATGAAAAATCAATATAAAATCATCTATGACTATAATCTATTACAACAAAACCACCGGCATCTTACCTTAATAAAGAATATTTATTATTATTATTATTTAAGAATATTATATGAAATATAAGCGAGGTATTTCGCTTGCGTATCGTTGTTTTATAAGGCTATAACTACGAAATCAAAAAAGCCTTATTTATTCAAGATAAAAAAACGAGAAAGTACCTTCATATATAGAAGATAAGCCTGAATAATTTGGTTTATTACAAAATATGATCCTCGAGACGAAGTAAATTAGTTTGTAAATGTCAAAGTTTACTGAGATTCGGGTCGCAAATCAGACGCTTTACTTTCTAATTTGACGAGGAACATAATACTGAAAGAACTACGTAAGTAATCTAAATTTGATATACATGAGTTCCCTGTGTTAATAGCCTTCAAGCTTTAACGATTTTAATTCGTAAGAATAAAAATTCGTAAGATATATTTTATCCAAATGTATATTTGGTATAGTTTTGCTTGTAATCGTCGTTCGTAAGCATCGTCATGCGCTTTAGATAATTTATTAGTTCATACTAAATAGGCTCTAACAAGAAATCTGTTACCTAATGACGTGTTTTCGACACTAACAAGCCTTTAATCTGATTACGTCTTTGCTATAGGTTATTAGCACGTGTGCTTATTGAAATTTGAATTTTGGTACGGTAAATTTTTTCCGGTATTCACGTTGATGTAACGACATTTGGAAATACTGCTTAGTCAATATAGTTAGGAATAATTAGCATCTACTAATTTTTACTGCAAATATCGAAGAAGTGTATCGTAATAGAAATTAAAACTATCATTTATATATTTTACGTTTACCTGTCTGTTTGTGCACGCATCAGGCAAAAGATACTGCACGAAATTAGTTACGTTTTACACAGTTGTACGTGCATTACTACAGATTTAATTTAAAATATAGGCTTTGTGTTAAGATAACAAAACAAGGGCGGGTCGACTAGTGTAAAATAATACTGTTAAGATGATAAATAGTTTATAAAAGTAACTTATATTTATTTATGGAACTTTCTCTTTACCGAGTTTTCCAAATTAGCATTAGTTATAAGAAGTCGCATAAATAGAACGATCGTACTGACGTCATTGTGACGTATAAGAACAGTCAAGGTTTTATGGAGCAATATTTCACCTCATTTTACAACTAAAATCGATAAAAAGAATAATAGTGTAGTTAAAAATTGGTAAATAAAATTAAGTTTATGTAATACTTAACAAATAACAGATATATCTCTGTTGAGAGGGATGAAAAATTCTCATTATTTTCTATTTTCCAACATATTTTTAAAATATTTTACCTTTTATAATATTACAAATGATGTTCACAGAAACTAGAATCATAAAAATGAATGACCAAACATTTCTTAGCCACAAAACTGAGTTTTCAGGCGAAGCATTATTGTAAAACATAATGGATTTTTCTAAATTGCTGTGTCACGTTACATTCATTTATGATACAATTTACCCTCTTTTTCTAGGTACAAAATTTATTTTATAAATATTGAAGTGTAATTGCATCAGTATATTACATAGGTGATTATTATGCATTGTTACAATTCCTAAAACATTATTAGTTTTATAGTGCCTTCGAGAAAAATCCATTGACTTCATAGCAAGTATCATTATAATGTATAGATTAGATGATTAGCGAATAATAAATAAGTAGAATTTTAGTCTAATGGGTAAAATTAATAAGATATTATACAATATTTGGCTGTGCAATTGTAAAATGTACACAGATACACAATATCCATTTCGAAAAGGTTAATCACCTCATTAAATTCATTTGATATTAATGATAATTAGGTAATGTTACACCAAATTATAACGATTGTTTGGATTAGCTTACATCGTGTGCTGGCTAAATATGGCTAAGCCTGTTGTCATCAATTAGTACTATGATAAATGTTCAATTAGTACTATGATAATTAATGCTCGAAACCATTGTAATCGATTATACGCGTTGCTATGGTAACAAATATTTTTCACTCTTGGACTATTTTTTATTCTTGTATTATTACTAATAGCGCAAATCATGATAGTTGGAAAAATAAAATTATATTTTTTCTATTAAATAATATCATTATATCAGAGCTCTATCAACATCTATAAATCTTTAAATTCTAAAATATCTAAATTAACTTCAAAGGGATGCTCCAAAATATTAGATTAAAATAATAGTCCACATATACCTAAAAAAGAATTTATAAAAAAAGATTAATTGCTAGTTTTATATTTCTTTTGAAGAATGAAATCAAATTTATAGATATTATGATTGTACACAAAATTAATAATTTTCCTTTTGTAATTACCAATGAATAATTGTATCAAATAAACTTTACTAATGATATAAACGCGTGATATAATTCAATCAATGCTATCGAAGGGCACGACTCTCGACAACCCTCGCTGTGACGTACATCCGCAGTTGAAATATAAGTAAATAATATATAACGCTCATTTTATACTAGAACTAATGCGAATCAATACTTTCAAATTCACGCTATGCATACTATTGTATACTTATACGCTTTGAACACGGAAGTTAATCGAAAGTTTGTATTGCGAAGAAGGAGATTCTTTACTCGGTGGAAATAATATTTCTTTCTAGTATATGTAATTCCATCATTTTTGGAAAAAATCGTCATTTATTTTCCTTTTTTTTTCTCGATTTTAAAAATAACCTAACCGAGTCAGAATGTGGGCTACACTTACTCCCTTCCTCCCCCATCCCAATTAATCCTGCGGTTCCGGTGGACTCTGGGTAAGAACACAGCTAGAGGTCAGGACCCACTGAAACCGTGGCATTTTTCTCTTCGCTTCCCCACCTTGTTCTACTTTCAAGGAGGCAACGCATCGGCAAAACAAGAGGATGCAATACAACAACATTTTGTTTTGCCTATAGGTTTGTCTTGGGCGACGTTGGCCACTTTTTAACTTATTTTGACTTGTAATGGAACTTATTATTCAAGGCGGGACAAAAGAGTACTTATTTACAGTTTTTGTGATATGTAACATTACCTTTATCGAAAATAAGCTACATGAAGCTAACATTTTGCACTACAAGTCAAATGAGTAAATATATGATTCCCAAAAGCGACTTAAAAGTATAAAAAACAAAGAATAAAATATACAAATATACAAAGAGAAGCACGGCTGTTAAATTAACATAGATAAGACCATAAAGAATAAAGTATGTTACTCGTTATAGTATTAACGGATAAGGTCCACGGCCACCGTCTGCGCTACATCGGTCACGTACGCGCTCGGCCTGCGGCTGAGGCGCCGCCCGCCTTACAACAATAAACAATTTCAATCTGAGTCTTTCAACATGGATCTCTATATATATAATGAAACAAATATTGTCATTGCTTTTCTATACTATATTAAGACAACCTTGTAAAATTAAAAATTGAAATTCTTACTCTCATACTGATATTTTTCCAATGAATATGTGATAATAACAACACATATTATATATAAAATTCTCGTGTCACAATGTTAGTTACTATACTCCTCCGAAACGACTTGACCGATTTTTATGAAATTTTATATCCATATTTAGTAGGTCTGAGAATAGGCTACCATCTATTTTTCATCCCCCTAAGTGATAAAGGTTGTCCACCCCAAATTTATATGGCAAAATAACGTTTGCCGGGTCAGCTAGTATTTCTATAAGTATTTCAATATGAAAATTATCAAGAAGTCTCTTAATATGAAAATTATTAATTGTTTTACATGTGTAATATGAAAATAATATCAATCAAGTCATATTGAACTTCACAAATATTACATACAGATAGACTATCTTGCTCTTGGTTCTAGATAGGACGACGTGATGACCGACACGAGCTCAGGCGCATGACCAATTTTTTTACAAACCTATCTATGCCCACGCACGAATCACATTCCTATGTCAACTAGAAGTGATGAAATTAATCTTAATTTCTTGTTGCTAAATAAAATTAATAAATTAGAATGGATTTCATATTGTTGTAAATGGAATTGATAGGGGTGATTAATTGGATAACCAGACTAATTATTGGAGGTGTTAGTGTATAGATGGACCTTTTTACCCTGATTGAAAAATAATTAAAAACAAACGGTAATGAATTACATAAAGCGTACTTTGACTAAAGTTCTAGAGAACAGGGTTTTTGATATCGGCGTTAGTATTTGGATAAGCAACTGTTTTGTATCAATTTAGTAACTTGACAAATAAAGGACAAAAGTTTCCCTAAGTTTCGTCCCCTAATTGTTCAGCGTACGATATGATAGAGTATACTATATAGTACACTTGACACGACATGTTGAAATAGGAGATATTTTCTTAACTTTCAACGTTACTGGAATTTGGTTGTTGCATTGCACTGGCCAGGCCAGCCTTTTTTCTGAGGAGATTGGCAAGGAAATATCTTATACGAAGATATATGTAAGCAAAAGCTTGTTATATTGATTTTTAAAATAGAATTTTAATTTATAAAATTGACTTTTGTATGAAACAACTGTAATAAAATCAATCTCCTTAATAAATCTTTTCTTACACATTTTCCTAAACATTACGGAAAATGAAATTTTAAATAACTTATTTTACAAACAGTAAAATATATGGCTTTCCCCAAAAACTACAAAAGTAAAATCTCGTTCATATATCTTTGTTCACTATTAGAGTAATGACGTAATAATGTAAGCATCATGCTTTCATGATAGTAATAAATTCACAGAATACCCACAAGGTTCACCTGAGTTATATCGTGAATTCCAAGATAAAGTTCTAAGAAAATCTCAAAGAAACTTATTCGATACGTCAAACATTATGCTGTAAAATATTCACAAAATTTTTAGATAGCGTCAGATGCATTTCCAATACATTTTACTAATTCGTTCTTACAACTAGAACTTTACTAATTAGAGGTACTACAGCAATCTTATTAATGATTTAATAAATTATGTAATATAGGGGATTTCTAATACAGTGCACAGTGATAGATAATAGACCTATTCCGTCCATTAGTTTGTCTGTATATTAAACTTCTAGCACCGGAAGTAAATTGAAATTAACGGACAATTTTTATTAAGAACTATCACCCCATCCCGGCTTCGCACAGGTGGAAATTTTTTTTTAAACATTTTGGCTCTCCCGCATTTCGGTGCCCCCTCTCTCGCCGAGTTACTCGCTGCGCTGCGTGGAACTACACTGGCCCGTCGCATCGTCGTCGTGTATTATTTGTTTATATTGATATTTTAAATTTCGTAATATCTTTTGAATGGAATGTTCGATTTTAATATTCAAAAAGTAATCTACAGGTATTAAAAATAGTCTTGAATACAAAATAATTTATTTGGATAAGAATTAATACAGAGGTATGTATAACATGGTCTGATTTCGATAGGTATTTTTATCAACTAAAAAAGTAGTTATAGTGACATAAATACGATAGATAGACATATAGTCTCGCGAGTTTTTTTGTAGATATTGATACATTCTATAATATTGAAGAACATTTTTTTATTCTATCATCAATACTTTTCGCAGCGCATGCTATGAAAGACCTTTTTTGGCTAATTTTTTTGCACCTTGGGTAGGTTTTAGTAAAAATTTCTAAGGATCTATAAATTTTTTCTAGAAATAAATATAGCCTATGTTACTCGGGGATAATGTAATTTAATGGTGGAAGAATTTTTGAAATCGGTCCAGTAGTTTTTAAGTTTATTCGTTACAAACAAAAATACAATTCTTTTCTCTTTATAATATTAGTGTAGATAACATTTCGTTATTTCTAACCGGTCTGCTTTAATTTAGCTAAAAGTAGTGAATTTTGAAAATCTCTTCTTGCTTTACTAGAGTTACTCGTGTAAAGTTTCTAGATCTATTGATTTTTCTTTATCAGTCAGCCACTGTCTTCTTTTATATTAATACAAGTTATTTCAAAAAGTATTGTGCTTGCGGCATAAGTTTTAAACTCTGAAGAAACAAAATAGTGCGAAATGATACGGAACCCTTTAGCAGAAAGATCCTAATTCATTAGGACAAATCTTTTATTGTTAATTCATTTTTAATAATTATTATTTCAACTTTTATTGGGCTTCCTCCAATGTATTTATATTTTTTTGCTCTACACATAATTAAAGCTTGTTATACTTATACTGTTTTATATCTTTCAACCTCAAGGTAAGAATATACGTAAGTGTGGTAAAACAAAGAAAACCACAATAGCGTTTCTGTTCTTAAAATTATTCGTTTATTTATCTCTAGCCTGGGAACCTTAGATTCCTGGTACTGAGGAGTTCTTCATGACTAATTGTATATAATATGAATCATTACAATTTTCTTAGTAAATTCATTTTCAAAACCATTGCGAACAATGTTAGGCGCCAGGATGTATTGAACATGTTAGTTGAACATTACCCAATCATATATTTCAAAAACTTAAAAATTATTTCTTAAAAGATTAGAAGGACTCGGGCCGTCCCCATTTCTGAAGTATGCTAATTGGAGAACCGATTCTTGAGTATATTCTATATAAATTGACAAACTTTAATTATTATCAGAATATTGATCCCTTCTAAACTTTGTAATGAGTCTCCTTCTTCAAAACTTTGATTACAACCCAATAACTATAATTAGTTATAATAGTTTATTGTATTAAATAACACAGATTACCAAAAACCCTCGGAAAACATTTAAAATAAATTTTATTTATTTAGATTTACTAAAGTCGTTGATTGGTATGAATTTTTTTATCACCCTCAAATCTCATCTTTAGACTCATCTTACAATGAAATGTTTAAAAAAAATTTGAACTGTAGAACAGTCATATTAACTACTAGAAATTAATAGTTAACGATTTATATATACCAAAAAACTTAGCATAACAACATGAATATTCTTTCTTTTTTTTAGTTTAGTTTTTAATAAACGAGGTAATTTTTATATCATCTTTAACTTTAATATAAATATGTAGTTACATTAAGTCCAACTTTATACGGAGTAGTGGGAGGAAAACGAAATGTAACTTATTTTTGATTTTTGTTTTATTGTACATATATTCTTAAAAATGTTTTGTTAAATCCGTACAACTTCACTTATTCATTGTTAAATCTTTTCACCGCCACCTATGTGGTAGGCGCGTTTTTTTTACGTGGTATCCCGAGTAGGTCTACTCCGCAGACATCTTGCTTATACGGTGATCCTCGACATCATAATATTTTCAACCACTTATTAGCTAGCTACTGATATAAGGATGCTGATGTTGTTCGTTTTAACCGGATTCTCATGAGCGTTGACGAACCCGGTCAACTTCGGAGCGCTGTAACAGCGTTTTAAATGAATGAAATAAAAAAAAATTACAGAGAAAAATTTTCCTCAAAAGATCATCTACAAGATTGGTCTGAGGTAATATTTTTGTAAAATGTATTAAAAAAAAGTTACAGAGCAAAAAAGAAAATGTTTTCTCACTTTTTTGCTTATAACTTCTTTAATTTTAAATTTAGGGCAAAAAGTTATATAAATATATTTGTAGGCAAAACAATTTGTTACAAATTATGTCTTTACGTATTTTTTGTAAGACGCATAGTTTTCGAGATATCGCGAAAAAGATGTTTCCACCCCTTTTTCTAAGATGGCGGCCGGGGGACAAGGGTGGCGACCCCACAAACTTGAGGTTAAGCTTCTATTGAACCCCCACACATGTCCCAAAAATAATATTGCGTCCTCTAATAAATGCAATACTCAGTCCTTAAATTGTAACATTTCAATGGACTATTGATTAATAGTTTCTGGCAAGTAATGAAACAATCGGTAGTGAAACAAATGTCGCTAAGCTTATTGCGGGGTCATTCATGACCTGGTTAGAGTGTGACGTATACGCCGACCTCAGTGATGCCGCCATCCGCCACACACACGAAGGTTGCCGCAACTTGTTGCCACAAGCTATCTATTATTGTAATTATTTTTACATTTCATAGGAAATCGAAGATTTTTATATTAAAAGCATATGGACTTCAAACAAATTTCACGATAAAAGTATCCGAAGCCCGCATACACGTTTAAACATATTTTTTGCCTTCTGATCTTTAGTAGGTTTTTGTAATAATCAAAACGAATGTAGACCACATATTTACTTCTTACTATCAATTGCGCTATCTATATATTAATACGCGAAAAACTTTGTACCCCTTTTTAAGAAAATTGCACGGATGGAGGAGTATAAAATTCCCCACACTTATAGTTTATATACAATAGGAGTGCAGAATACTAATATTTTTTAAAAAGTAAACATAAAAACCCCATCTATTTGCATTTATACTCTTTTATTGAAGTAATTTTAATTTCTTATTTTCAAATTTCGACCACTAGGCCTTTAAAAGTTTAGAAATTAAGTTTAAAAGTTTCGCTAGTTATTAAAAATTTTGTGCTTATTAAATTGTTAAAATACTTTTTAATGATAGTTTCTAAAAATGTGATACGCACTCATGAAGACGGTTGCGAAGAGACTGAAACGAAATTGAATCTTCTTTTGCGTTTTGTACCTTTTTTGCCTTGGATATTTTTAAGTGTTGATTTTGATTCCATAATAAAATAAATCAATGATTCAAAGTTTAAAAAAATATTTGTACGTCAACAAAATATTATCCTTTATGTATAAGTCCTATTAAATGTAATTATGTAATGGATTGGTAAATATCTCAATGATATTAAAAAAGTCACATGACATATTTAAAAATCAGCAACATGTTTAACTGTAATAAATCTTAAAAATTGGCAGCTCTATTATCATCTTAAATGTTGTGATATCAAGGTTTTTGCACCAGGAAACGATCAAATAGCGAAGTGTGTGACGTACAGCGACGTCATACGAATGCTTGCTTACCGTTCTACGTAACGGCGATCAATAAAATAAGATTATTTTTAATATAAATTTAATTAATTCTTTCGATAAATAAAAGTAGATAATATTTAGTATGAAAATAAACAATTCCTATTTATGCTATATAATGTTGAGTTTTTTAGGCACTAAAATATTTCAGAACGTCTTAATTTTTACTCTTTGTATCTCTTTGCCACTAATTTACCTAAAATAATAAAGCAACGCATAATGATTAAATTCAACTAACTTAATTTTGCCATTATAACACAACTAGCCGACCCTTGCGACTTTGCGCCTGTGATCATCCGCACCTATTGGTCTTAGCGTGGTGATATATAGTCTATAGCCTTCTTCGATAAATGGGCTATCTAACACTGGAAGAATTTTTTAAATCAGACTAGTAGTTCCTGAGATTATGTGCATGTATAGACCCTTTGCGTGAGATAACCTAACAAAAACTTTGATTTGTTCCTTCTAATAGTTCACATTACTACAATCTTTGCTTATGTGATCTTTATAGTATTAATAATTCTAGATTTATTAACTTCATTTTAATGAGAACAAGAAAATTTATTACTACTTAACTGCTTACTAATAAATGTTATTTAATTAATGATAATATTACTTATAACTTCCCTTCTTCAAATAAATAACAATTTTACTACATTTATTGTGTATTCTAATTCAACTTTCACGGTTATTTACCGTAATTGTCCTTCTTTCAGACAGATTTACTTTCACATGTATTGTTAGTATGTAAATACGTGTGTCTTTTCACGGCTAATTAATGATAATTGAATATTATTCTCATTACTTACTTTTATCAAACATAATGTTTACAAAAGTAATGTTGCTGACAAGTATTGACCAATATATTAATACTTTATCGAAACCGATAGAAGATTTTCCATAATCGTAAGACTATCTCAAGTATCGTAATAATCTACTATATTTAGACTATTTATCGCAAGATGCAATGATATATGAAGTATGTTATTTATCATTGAGAATAATTTCCATAAAAATACGATTGGCATTTATAATTTTAGAAATACATATCAGTTTATTTTTTTGTTATAAAATGACGTAATATATGGGACATTCTCTCACATACCTGTATATGACGCAACGTATATAGTATAGTGACAATATATCATTTTCATAGATACTGAAACCAAATAACACGGTTATAAATGAAAGCAAATAATGTGTGTCTGTTATATGCTCTACGTAATCATATAGGTCAGGGCCACCAGCCGGTTGATTACTGCTTATAAACAGCACATGGTTTTATAAAAATATCTAAGAAAATATCTTATCAATGACACGTTTGTTCAACTATATAAAATCAAAGATTATTTTATCGAGTGTTTTCGATTTGAAATTGCCGGTAATGTTTAAAGAGCTAAAAATTGTCAATCCTTAGCAACACATGACAATGTTAATCTTATCAACTTTATGGATAAGATGAATTAATGACGTAGTCAAAGGCCAAGTGCGGGTTATATTTGATTTTTAGTTTATTTAGTACCTTCTTCTAGTTTTCTATTACTTATTAGGATCCGCTATGACACATATTCTGAGAAAAACTCGACACAACAGATTCAGACTAAGTATCTATTCCATTAAAAAGAGACTTTTAGAAAAAGGTTTGGGCTCAAAAACACGTCTGGGTTAACGAAATCATAACAAGTAAGCGTGCTCGTAAACAGAATATAATTTCAGGTTAATTTAGTAAAAGCTGAGCAAGTATTAAATAAAGCGTTTATTAGCCTAATTGAAAGATAATGCTGTTATTTTTCTTTCCTGTTATTTTCCACTGTAGTTTATTGTAGAAATTAATAATAAATTCATCAAAATTAAGTTAGTGTGAAAATTGTTAAGCAAAACATTTTCTGGTTCGGTTTCAACATAATAAAAAGACAAACCAAACCCATTTTCGAATTTATAATATTAATATGGATAGTATGAATTATTAAAATCTACAAATTATATGCAAAAAGTATGCGTCTTCATCAAATTTGCCTATTGATTAACACAAAGAGAAACTTACGCAGAACCTAAAAAATCGGCAATAAAAGTGCGTTATAAGAACGGAAACTAAACTGTTGCCAAACAGAAATAAACAACAATTCGTAGAAAAAAAGAGAAAGGCACCACATGTAATTTTTATAGTTGGACACTACAATATGAGGAAAATGGAGCAGCAATCACTTAGTTTCAGTGAATCTTTAAATAGCTTTCGAAACTTCAAACAATTCTTTAACGCTGCTTACAAGAATTGAGATCATTTATTGGAAATTGTTAAATATTATTTTTATAATATCACGACTATGGAGAACATAAGGCAATCTTTATATTTATTTCTATGCTTCACTTTCATATAACTGTCTTTTAACCTCTTGAGTCGCATTTAATATTATACTGAAAGACTGATAAATGAAAGTAAAAAAAAGTACATGCAAACATTTTATTATAAATCTAATTCAGAAAAGAACAGCATTTTTTTAATAAAAAAAAATTAGATTAAATAAATAGATAAAGATTAGACTTAATTATGTTAATTGGAACATGAAATTTGTCATTAGTTTTAACTGATATTAATGCTGTTTCCTGTGTTTTATGAAGATAGAGCTTGGTTGAAGAATACAGGTTTTATATATTCAAATCGAATTTCAGGTAAAGTGGTACTTTCATTTCAATATATTTTACCTGAGTAAAGCGAGGATGATGACGAATAAATAAATCAATGAATATTTCCTTATTATTTTTTAATACTTTTTGGCTACAACTTACAATAATCGTCAAGTTAATACTCATATTTCGTCATATGCCCATATATGTATATGAGAGAGATAAAAATTTAGTCACCTGAGATAACTTTATGTAAGGTTTTTTCAGATGACTAGACAATGGAATAAACACGTCACATTATATGTCACGAACACGATGATTAATTTACCTAAAATATGTTATATAACATAAGCAGGATAATATATTCGCACGAAGAAATTTCCAATATATGTATTTATTTTTTTAGGAAAAAGAAAATAAATCTAATTGATGATTATTTACTTTAGATAAAACTTGGTTTGGTGTAGTACATAGGATTTATTTCATTTTTATTTTATTTATTGAAATGTTACTAGTTAGTTTAGCAATTTCTTGTAACTTTAAAAGAATACCAAAATATCATGTCAAAGGTTTAATAATTACAATGTAATTTAATGTTTTTACAGTAGTTTATAGTACTTATTTTTATTATGTCTATAGTTAAAACAATAAGTATAAAAATATATTACGATATAGATTCATACATGTATTGTAGCAGTAGTATATGAACATTAATAAAGCCTTTTGATAACAACACAAAAATATTAAAAGCGGGTTCTTCGAACTTATTTATCTGCAAACCAGTATAAATCACATTTTTTTCCCCCAATTCCTAACAATTTAAATCTTCCTTATTTATATACTATTTTTAGTCGAAATTGTTTGGTGCTGATCTCTTTTCATTATTAATTTTTCAGGAATACATAATAATTTTATGGGAAAAGGGAAATATTAAGGGGAATAACTTCAAAGCGTTTGCAAGAAAAACATTTGTTATACGGTTTTGTTGTACAATTTCCTCAATCATCCTTGTTTCATTTTCCTTGAAACAGTTTTGTTTTCTGTAGAATTTGGCTAAATTTATTAATAGAAACACGATTCATTTTGAAATTAAATCAAATATTTATTTGAGGGATGTTTAAATCGGATCTAAAAAGTTTAGTTTTTTAACAAAGTGGCTATTGAATGTAGCTAGTAATTACAATTTCGGCAAACCTTTAAAGCAATTCACAGAATGTGCGCTATCATAATATCGAACGATTTAGTGAATCAACTTTGATTTGTTAAAAAGTAGTGAATGGCAAACGATAGTGAAGCAGTTGCTGTTTCATATCCATTTAGTCATTCAAACCGGAATATAACGTTTATAAAAAAATTTAGTACAAAAACATAAGTGACACCTAGATAGATAGACCTAGATAGACCTAGATTTCAACGAATTAATGAAAAAACTGTCACCTCCAAGCATAATAGATTTACGTTTAAAGTAACATGAAATTTATGTTTTACATTCAGGTAAATAAATTGATATTAAAGGTCGTTACCGATCCCGCATTTTCATTGAAACTGAAAGAAGTAGCTTGTCACAATCAATAAATGCCACGGAAGATCCATATCGTTGTTTTTCAAACGAGACCTCGCCGATTCCACTTCCTATCCAGAGTATTCTGTCATCAGGGATAAATTAAAGACGATAAGAAACTGTGTCAAGTACAATGCTAAATTTAAAAATTGTTAGGATAGCTAACAAGTGACGCACGCTCTATTAGTAGTAAGCTTCAATTTAACACGGAGCTTACTTCATATCAGTTTAACGGGTAATTTTCAGATTGATATGAAAACATTGATAGCTGGAATACTAAGTGTGTATCCACATCGCATTTATTTTTGTAGAACATAATGATAGATGCAACACGATAACGTTAGGTGATACTATTAACTTTTGCCACCACTATTACTATTTGTTCGATAATCTTATATATAAAATTCTCATATCACAATGTTAGTTACCAAACTCCTCCGAAACGGCTCGACCGATTTTTATGAAATTTCGTGTGCATATCCGGTAGGTCTGAGAATCGGAAAACACCTTTTTTAATAAAACACTTATCGATTTGCCAGGCGTATGTTCACAGACGTTGCTAACACATGTTGACTGTTTTTTAGACTTAGGCATCGTTATTTTATATGGAAACATATTTATATGTAGTTTGTGCATACAGTAGAATTGTTAGATAATTTTACCATAAAGATTAACGTCAGTCTTCCCTACTGTTTCAGAAAAATTAATATATATTATAGACTTAATTATTACAAAACGAACTATTACGATGTATTAGTAGATAGATAATACATAGGTTTAGATAGGTAATTATTTTTTATTTATTTACATGTACTTGTTTTATTTTGTTACATATAAGATAAATAAAATTTAGTTTCAAATATTCTTGTCATCACAAAAATATCGTTTGTAAGTTTTTAAAATATTCTATACATATTATAGGTTTTTGTATGTAAATTAATATTTACCTTCTTAGGGGAATTCCAGTAAAATTATAAAAAACTGATTTTCCTTATTATGTTTTAAAATTTACTTATGCCGCATAATTTCGGTATATTCTTTAAATATATAGTACCTAATGATTCTTAATGTAGAGCGTGTACTTAAGGAGTTTAGAAACCTCTTTAAATATTTCTGTTTATATGTAAATATAAAAAATTTTCAGACACGCTGTAAATTACCAGTAATTGAAAGCGCTATTATTTCAATTGATACGCGCCAGACTGCTTCATACTAACATTGTTACATATTGGTTCTAGAATGAACTGATTAGATGCGGATTATAATTCTACTTTCAAGTCTGTTTAAAGCCCTTATAGTAACAACCAAAGAAATCTTAAAAGTGATAGATCCGGCCAGTTAAATCTAAATTCTACTATTGAAACGAACAGAATGTACGTCTTTGTCTAGGACAAAATACTAAAACTCGGAATCAAGATTACCAGTAACGTAGAATACTAGGAAGGCGATATTTCTATACACAAATATGTATTGATGACGATTAACGCTATTATGCTACGCTAAATACGAGGCGCCATATCAAGAAGCCTCAGTTCACAGATAGCGCTCGCTAGTAACGGACGTGTTTTCAGTTGCAATATAATATTAATATACGAGCAAAATATCGCAGTTATTGCTGTTATCTTAGAATAATTGAGAAGTGTTTGATTTTTTTTTAAACTATCTATATATTTGTGTGAAATGCGCGTGTGCGCCGAGAAACAGTGCGTTCGGTGTGCTCCAGCCCGGTGGCTGAAGAAGCGTGCTGCTAAGATGGCACACTCAATCGAGATCTTACATTTACAGTTCAAAAGGATGCTGAACAAGGAGCTGAGCCATTTCTCGGAATCAAGCAAATCTGGAAATCAGATCTCGGAGTACATCTGTTCGACCTTTTTGGGTACGTATTCCTTAGATTTATAGTAATTTACATCTTGTTTACCAGTTTGTACAATAACAAAATAGTTGATAACAATCCAATACAGGCAGACATTGGCGCAGGAACAAATGTTTTATATTTATGCTACAAAAGTAATTATATCTATAGTTTATGAAAACTTAAAAGACAGTAAGATCCATGTGGTATTGACAACGCGTCATAATATTCCAAGACTTAAAATTAATCTTATATTATTGAATCTCTTCAATTCTACTACAAATACTTTGTTACCAAGGAACTTGAGATTAAGAACAGATGACAAGTGTTATAAAAATATTTTATGTAATAAGTAATCCCTTGATTTGTTATATACATTACATGATGGTGAAATAACTTATTTTGTACTATCTTAAATAAAAAAAATCTTATAATATGACTTTTAATAATATTTCAGGTTTTTAAATCTTACATTTTATTACAAAAGGAAAATATATTGTTTACAAAATTTCCTTCGTGTCAAAAACCGCAATTATTTATTGATAAATTAATACAAAATAACAGCGATTCAGTTGTAAATATAAACAAACGGAAAAATTATTAATTAATAAATTATTATAATGAATCTTTCCTTATTGTTCAGTTCTGATAAAGTTAGAGACTTCAACCCACACAGCAACACTGATTTATTAACAAAATATTTTTCCATAAACTTATCGGCAATAGGTGAAGGTTTTAGCTAATAATTTATTCAAAAGAAAGACATATTTTCATCGTATCGATTTCAGGTTTCAATGACAATAGTATTACTATTATTAGAATCAAGGCAGATTAATGAACAAGCAATTAATAGAATATATATAATTTCCTTTTTAGGTTACGTTTCTACCAGAGATGTGCTAGGATGCGAAACGAGGGAGGTGTGTTTGTTAAGAACCAATAGAATCGCTTCATTTACCAAGTCTCGCTCAAATGAAACTATTCGATTGGTTCTTAACAAACACACCCCTTTCTACACATCCTTGCACATCTGGTGGAATCGCAGCCTAAGAGAAGTATAATTTAGCTTTTTTGTTTGAAGTTTGAAAGCTGCAAAGGGGACGGTACTCAGAGAATAATTTAAAATAATTATATTAATAGACTAGCCCGATGTATAATATGAATAAGTGCTGTAATATATTAAGGCCACTGCTGGATGACGGAGTGGGTCTTTAATTAATTTGTTTGTGCCATGATAGGTACTCGTACTGACCCCGCTCGCTACGACTAATCTATTTATGGCTTATGAGTTATTCACTGATTAAAGTAAACGTAGAGGGACATTTTTAATGTAATTAACCTATTAGTTATTATCTAATTCATAATTTAAAAGAATGTTCTTCCTAATAAGAAAACAGCTAATAATTTCTATATGTACCTACTATTATTATTAAGATTAGATTGTAACTTTCCAGATTAAGCATTACAATTCTTTCTTTTAAGACGTAAATCGATATCTCTTTCCTCTATTAAAGTAAATAAAAATAAATATAATAACGCGCAATAAAGCTGTTTTTCGCAGGCTTTTATTGGCAAGGATAATGCAAAATGATGATTAATTTTGGGCTACGTCGCAGTTTCATTCAAAATTTAAGCGTATTACTCTATCAAACGTGCTTGAGTTGACAAGACGAGACTATAATCCTTTATAATGTACATAAACTAGGATTATTTCGACACATTTTAACTTTTCTAATCTCATCTTTTTATCCGTTGTTTACTAGTAATTGGAGCTATATATGTGCCAAAATTAGCCCGATAACAAAACCTGTGTACGAATGAGAGATAAACATTTGTTTTACAACCTGAAGCTCTAAAAATGTTACCGTTAAATGGTTTTAACATTTACTGTGTCATAAAAGTATAACTAGGTATACGAATATACGATAAAAGATACGATATTAAATACATTATGTCCTTTGATCTTTATTTAGTTTTTGTTAACCTCTCTAACAAGTTAGCTGTTAAAGGCATATTTAAGACAAGATAAATAAAGAAATACCATAAGAATATTTGTATTCTATATATAACCTTTTTTTTAATTTTAACGATATAGTATCATATCATATTTTATTAGAAACATCAGTGTTAAGTGTTGACCTACAAATAAAAATTAATAATAGGCATATTAGCCACTTCACATATCACCCACTTTCTTTCGGCATTGAAACCCAGTGACACATTTTTGGTAAAGATAATATAAATATTATAATAACGCATATGCGTAACTACAAATTATAGTTATGGAAATTGAGCATAAATATAAATCTAATAACGAATAAAAATTACTAAACTGTAGACTGCGCGACGGCGTACTTGTTATATCTCTTATGCTTGTTATTGTCTAAAAGATAAATGTTATTATTTGATTAATAAGCCAGCACTGGTGTACCGAAAGATCATCGGAAAGTTAAAATAATATTATTTAAAACGACGCTCTCGTCTCTTATTTTAAAACATTTTAATAATATATTATTTCTCTTTACCTCAGCATTTCATAAGTAAATAAATTATCTGGCCAATAAAAGGGATAATTTTATTTGAGATCAGATTTAATAATTTTGTATTTTTATTTCAGACAAACAACAAGAGCTTGACATACCGTCTCTGCAAGCTGATGAGAGCACTGAAAGAATTAAGAAAAAGGAAAAACCTCACCATATCGGTCCTGGAACCACAATGTCACAAGTAAATATTTATTCTTTCTCTTATATAAAAAAAATATTGAATCAAAGATTCAGTTTTTATTAATATAAAAAAAAACTAACAGTACGTTCTTTTCCGCAGATATCGGGTGTTAAAAGAGCTCTCACACATACAAATAGTTTTACGGGCGAACGTGTCCCAAGATATGGAGTTGAAACCCCACATGAAGAAGAACTGGGTCAGTTATTAGGTGATCTTGATCGCTGGGGAGTTGATATTTTCCGCATCGGTGACCTTTCTTGTGGGCGTCCCCTTACGGCCGTTGCATACACTGCATTCACCTCCCGGGAGCTACTGTCGACCCTGCAGATTCCTCCGCGGACATTCCTCGCATTCGCTGTCACTTTGGAGGAACATTATATACGTGACAATCCGTTCCACAACTCCTTGCACGCTGCAGACGTCACACAATCGACAAACGTACTTCTTAACACTCCCGCTCTGGATGCCGTTTTTACACCTTTAGAAGTATGTGCAGCTCTATTTGCAGCTTGTGTGCATGATGTGGACCATCCGGGACTCACAAACCAATTCCTTGTCAACTCTAGCTCTGAATTGGCCCTCATGTATAACGATGAATCAGTTCTTGAAAATCACCATCTCGCTGTGGCATTTAAGCTCCTACAAAATGACGGATGCGATATATTGGTAAATCTACACAAGAAACAAAGGCAAACTCTAAGAAAAATGGTCATTGACATGGTGCTCTCAACCGATATGTCGAAACATATGAGTTTGCTCGCCGATCTTAAAACTATGGTGGAGACTAAAAAAGTGGCCGGCAGTGGAGTGTTGTTATTGGATAACTACACTGACCGAATACAAGTACTGGAAAATCTGGTACACTGTGCAGATTTGAGCAATCCAACGAAACCCCTGCCGCTTTATAAGCGCTGGGTTGCATTGCTTATGGAAGAGTTCTTCCAGCAAGGAGATCGTGAACGAGAGCAAGGCATGGACATAAGCCCCATGTGTGACAGGCACAATGCTACGATTGAGAAATCTCAGGTCGGTTTCATCGACTACATCGTTCATCCGCTATGGGAGACATGGGCAGATCTCGTGCATCCAGACGCTCAAGATATTTTGGACACTTTAGAAGAGAACCGAGATTACTACCAAAGTATGATTCCCCCGTCACCGCCACCAATGCCAGTTCAGACTCATTCAGGAGCCGACGACGATCGCCCTGAACAAATCCGCTTTCAAGTGAGTATATGTTGTCTCAATTAAACCACTTTTAGATTAGATTTAAGATTGATTTCTATTACTAAACAAGTTTTGTTCAGTAGATTACAGGGAAATTTTCCATTTCTTTATTAATATTCAATTTCACCTACTAGTTTTGTAGTTTTTTAAGTCATCAATATTCTTTAGTAAAATAGGATTTTATTAGGCCTTAGTTTATTCTAAATGATTTTTTTCATTAACTGCAGGTAACTCTCGAAGAGGGTGAAAATTCTGAAGAATATGAGGGTGAGGGCGACGGTGGGATGTGACGGAAACTATTGGGAATCTATAAGAAACTCTCTGAGAAGATGCAGGTTTGGTGGAAGCTCTGGCAGTAGAGCGCGAAATAGATGTACCGATGCAGACTCTCGTTGGATAGCAATTTTTAGGATTGGCATAGCAGTAGGTAATATGCGAAGTTCAAGGGGTCTCCCGACAGCAAACTTTCTAAGAGTTTTAGGTCTTGATTAATAAATGTTTTTATCATTTAAAAACAATTCTGTAATAACGATGTCGCCTGAAAATCGTCTTAAAACAATACTAAACGTAATGTTTTAAGGTAAAGTTCCGGGGAACCCCTTGCACTTCAGCGCTACCTAGCTACGTCATTACTAATTGTTGAAGCTTAATTTTGAAATGTCGCTTTGTGCCATTTCGATTATTTGTAACCACGTGATCACTATTCAGTGTTGTCCCTCCAATGACTGTACTTTCGATTAACTAGCGGTTGTCTGCCGTTTTGTTTCGTCTAACCAAAGAAATAGTGATTGCGTTCGTTCGACCCCTGTGAGTAGTTTGTCTTCGATTCGTAAAAGTATAAGTAGATTTAGACGCCGACCGCGTGTATCGGGTCGGCTAAGTAAGGACATTGAAAACGCTTATTAATTGGTATGAAAGGGTAATTTATATTGTCATATCATCCACTTTTCTCATATTTAATACGGGTTTGCGATAATGATGTTAATCACCAGAATATATTAACGTAATAGGTATTCCTAAATATTAAACTATTTTAAGGTAAATTTTTAAAAATGCCTTTCGGAGTTGTTGTCTTATCTTTATCTCAATATTGTAAATTCGACTGGTCTCTTTGCTGTAAGGCACGAGTCGAATTCATCCTGTTAAATAGCTTTACTTGGTTTGTTAACCTTATGGCACCTCATTTCGTGTAAAGGATCGCTGGCGATCCCCTTATTTTCTCTTAGGATAATGTATTATTTTTGTAATTAATAACTTTATTCTAGTTCATTTACCCAAAAGTTATGAGTCCCTTAGAATAAAATGTTTGTGTATTCAACTAACGGCTTGAAGTGTTTGATTATAAGACGTATTAACAAAGCGTGTTTTGCTACTAAGTTTTCTCTCGAGAGTTTTAAATGTTTGCTGAACTAAATATTAAGTGCAAACTAAAATGGCACGCGGGCCGGGTTTTGCAATAGCAACATACTAAATAGATTTTGTCAAGAATTCGCACAAGTATCATGCCATAACACATAGTTTTATTTTATGTTTTAATCATTTCATACCTTATGAACTATTCTGCCTCTGATCAGATCCTTAGTTACAAATGGTAATAATAGTAGGTATCTTTAAAATTAAATGTTTATAACTGGCAACTTTTAGATAGTAGGTAGCATTTGTTACGCTAAAGTCTTGTTCACCTGTATTATTTTTGCATTTTATTTAACCATCGATGTTAGTATGTGATTAAAATTAAGAGCTGGTCTCTAACTTTCATGTACTCAAGAGATATTCGTTTACGTGAATAGTATGTTTTTGTTTTATTTTATTGCCTATATCAGACATTTTAGCTATTAACAGAGTATTATTTACAAGTATTCTTAATGTCGTTCGCTCCATCATTCATCTGTGTCAAGAATGAAGGTCCAATGTACATTGTTTTCGTAGATAAATTAAGATTGAATTCGGCGATGATAACAACAAATTGTGTCGCCATATTTGTAAAATGTCTGATTTTAAAGCATAGTATAGTATGGTATGTCGTTTGAGGACAAAAAATATAAAAAACGCTTACCAACAATTTTGTGTACTAGAAACATTACGCTTAGAAAGATTTGTGTTAATATACATAACATGTATAAGTAAAACTATCTTGAATAATGTTTGTACTATTAGATCTGTCATCTGTGTAAAGTAAGCGCGATGTAAATGCGCAACCAATACTTTCTAGTTCGAATGTGAACAAACCTATATTGGCCGAACTATTGGCCAAACACTGTACCGATAATAACTCATTCTTTAAATCTAATAAAATGTGTACCTAGTTAATAATATGCTCGTTGTTAATATTAATTTCATTATAAAATTGGTGTACCTATATTAATAATGCAGCATTCACCAGATGCGGTAAACCTATAGATTGTATCATAATATACATGTTCAGTATGCGACACCCACTACCTTACTCTACCTATACGTGTAAGTCGTCTATCACAGTTAGCTAACTACCAAAGAAGGATGTTTACCTAATTTTCATTGTGCCTCTGTGCATCTGGCGTGTCACTTTTTCGAATTAATTGTTTAGAAAGTACCTTATAAGTATTTCGCAGAGCGGTTTCAGTGTTATACATGTTTGTCAGTATGAACTAACACTAAGATTGGATTAAAACTAGTTAAATTATAAATACCGAGTTAAAGTGTGCAATGCTGGACATTTGCATTACTTATTATTTATGTTAAAATAGCTTGTAATAGTTTAAATGAATATTTGAGTTGATTAAAGAATATTAATGTATTTAGAATAAAAAATAATTGAAGAAAACTATATATCTTTTATTTTCCTTTATTCCTAAGAATTCCCCCCTCCAAAACAAAACCTAAAGAACCTGCTACATTAATGTTTCAAAAGATGAGTAATCGTAACTGAAAGTATCAGACATCCGTAATTAAAATACTTATCCCGCTATCCGTAACTATAATCTCGGATAGCGGTGTAGTCTAATTGCCGAAATTAATAATCAATCTCAACCCAAAATATTTAGATTATTACGAATTGAAACCAGATTCGAAATACAAATTTAGTAACTATTAGACTGCATTTTAACCGGAAATGTGCGAGGATAGGTAACAAAGCTATAAAACGATGTGAGTGTTTCCCCCAGAGATGTGTAAGGTAGCTGAGCGGTGCGAATGGAGAAAACTCAAATTCAAAACGTATTTTCTCGCACACATTTCTCGTTTGCTTTCCGTACAAAAACCTCGCTCCGTGCATCGGATTGTGTCAAACACGTGTCAAATGAAGCGATCCTATTGATCCTCAAACACTCTCGCTACACATTCCCTTGCTCACATTTCTCACACACATTCCTCACTTGCTTTGTATATATCGAATCCTCCTCCTTGTGATCAGAGTGTATCAGATGAAACGCTTCTTTTGGTTCTCAAACGCATTTCTCGCTACACAACATCCTGGCACATCTCTAGTCGAAACACAGCCAAGCCGTTTCCACAGGAACTGTGCTGAGCGAGAGGTTAGGTAAACGAAGCTAAGTTAGGTAAATGATTCTATTGGTTCTTAACAAATATATTCCTCGCAACACATTCTCGCACATCTCTGGTGAAGACGCAGTCTAAAGTTTCGTTTTTTATCGAGAATTTTTTTTAAGATAAATTATTCATGACCAAAAAAAAACTGGTTGGGAAATTTCCGAATCTATATTCAATCTATAATCCGATTCAATAATCTTTTGATCGCGGATTCAGATGATAGATGCTGTTTGATACTTTGATAGTACATTTACTAAGAAATAATAATCTGTAGATCAGATACCCTTGTATTAAGTTTTATTTTTAGTTCTTAAGCAATTATCAGCCATAACCGGAAAATTAACAAAATGCAAAAAATGCATCGGTTTAGTTTATGGATTTTAAGCAGTTTAGATACAAATTAGCTTAATAATGTAAAATAAAGTTTTATGAGAATCACTTCTTTACTTATTAATTTTTAAGTATATAATATACAACACCATCGCTCCCAATATTGAAACCAGATGTCAAACCTGCGTTACAAAGTTTTATGCTATGACTATATTATATTTAAAATTTTTGCTAAATACATTTTTTTAGTCTTAATAATTAATCTGCTTTTTTATTGACAAATAAATATTTAAGCAAATTACAGCTTGGCAAAAAGAGTGTGGAATAAATGTGGTCGCCTACATCTTATCATTGGCAACCCGAAATACTACGTCTTGACACTGTTTGATACTTGTAATTATTACCATTATTAGGATATTCGGATGTTTTACACAACATGTTTTACACCCTGTCACCGCGTCATACTACTTTTTGTAAAACGGTATTTAAGTAATTATGTCATTTTTTACCGACTTCAAAAATAAGGAGGTTCTCAATTCGATTGTTATTTTTTTTATATATATATATACCGATTACTCTGAGATTTATAATCCGATTAGCGCAATTTTTCTTTAGTTTGAAGCGGATTAGTTTCCATTTGATCCCATAAACTTAAACATAGTTTGGCCCAGAAAACTATTCATTTTATAAACATTTTTTCCGTTCCCGTTCCTTAAGATCTATATCGTTTAATTACTATTTAATTTATAAAATTACTTTTTAATATATGACAATAAAAAGCAACGAAATGTTATAGTCTACCTGATGTAATCTAAAAAAATCCTTCTGTAGTTTACAAACAACTTATTACAGACACTAAAGAGTAAAAAATACAAAAAAGCCAGCTGTGTGGTGTGGTGAACAGACGTGTAATGAGATAGAATAGTAATAACTAATAAGTATATATATTGAACGAACCTGTAACAAAATATATAGTATGTACAATTGTGCTATTAATATTATATTACTACGTACTTACACTATTGCTGGCACCGACTACAAAAATAACAATTATTTATATTACTGTCCTAATAAAGGGAGGTTAATAAATAAAGGAATTACTTTTTACTTTTTAGTGGATTTTTTTAGTTTTTGAAGTCGATTTTTTTAATCATGTATAATATCTTCAAGTATCAATCTTATTCTTGTTGAAGTATATGCGATTTGACAAATGATATTTGACAGAATGTAACAAGTACATTAGTGTCTCCACATGTATAAATTTTTAGTTCACGCTGTCATCGCGTCATACTCTTATAGAAAATATAGTACCTTGATAACATATTAAGAATGTGATAACGGGAATTTTTATATATTGCTCTGGCAGCTTCATTTAGATATATTTTTGATCATCTTTGATCACTAACCAACAGCATTTGGTTTGTTTATGGTTTGTCTTAGGATAACGAATATACCTAGAATCGATTCTCAAATAAAGTATCTACAGATTGGGGATTTTTTAAAGATTTCTTATATATAATTTTATTAAAATGCCATATGTACTCAGTACTCCTTCAAATTGTATTTTTTATTATTATATAAATAACAAAAATCGATTTATTGATCATTCGATTTCACATTACATCCCTACACGGCTACCAACTTAGGGGCTTTCCCCCCAGATTTAGGGGGTAAATAAGTGAGATGAGATTTTTTTAGGGGTCTAAAATTTTTAGGGGTATTTTCAGCAATTTTTTAATAATCTCTCTAATATTTTAAAATTGATAATATTAATATTTATTTCTTGACCTAGCGACTTATAAGTAAATCTAGTACGTAATTCTACAAGCACTCCGTGGTGGTTGGCGGCAATACTGGCGCCACTGGTGGTCATTTTATTGTCTGTGCATATGGCGATTATTGTTGTGTATAAATTAAATATTTTTGAGAGTTGGTAACACTGCATCCCTAGTTTGTTTTACGTGTTCGTATTAAAAAAAGTCTTTTCATCTAATTTTTAACTATTTGTAACGTTTGTAATTTGTATCTAATACAAAAAATTAAAGGTACTTAGTGATTTAAAGATTAGTTATCTAAAACTTTATCAAAATGGTAAAGTTAACTACAGAACTAATTCAGAATTCTATGCAGTATATTAATCCATGCAAAGATCGAGAATTGGATCTTAGAGGTTAGTTTTATGTTTATCCTACAAGAATTAGTTTACGAAATTATCTGTAATTTCTTTAATGTTATGCTATTTCTAAAATAATTCTCTGTTTTTTATTACACAGGTTACAAAATACCACAAATAGAAAATTTAGGCGCAACACTGGATCAGTTTGATACAATAGACTTTTCTGATAATGATATCAGAAAGTTAGACGGGTTTCCTTTATTAAAGAGAATGAAGTGTCTGTTTTTTAATAACAACAGAATTGTGTAAGTAATTATTATATTATATATTATTACGCTAATGCGTATAAATTAATTTCTGAAGAGGGTCATCGTATAACCTAGTAGTATAAGAAATAGCCTACAAGCTATTCTCTATATATCTAACTAGCCTACTCTTGCGACTTCGTGCCCGTGATCATCTGTTCCTATTGGTCTTAGTGTGATAATTATTTAGCCTAAAGCCTTCCTCGAGAAATGGGTAAACACTGAAAGAATTTTTCAAAATGGATAAGAAGTTCCTGAGATTAGTGCGTTCAAGCAAACAAACAAACAAACTCTTCAGCTTTATATATTATATCTCTAATATATACAAAAAAATCAAAATCGATCAAGTCATTTTGGAGTCAGAAATTCAAGTGAGTTTTTTTTTATAAGATGTAGGTATACCAAAATAATATAAAGTTCCAAGCCATTTGTTCAAAAAAAAATTTAACATCAAAGAATACATCATGTTGTCCTATAGGAAAACATGTATTCTTAAATAAGATAATATTTTTGAATAAGATGGTGGGAATGGGTTAATATAGAATGAACTAGGGGCCCGTCCCGGCTTCGCACGGGTGGATAATTTTTTTTTTACATTTTGGCTCCCGCATTCTGTCGCTCCCTCTATCGCCGCACCACTCCACACCGCGCCGGCGGCCCGTCTGGGATTATTTTTTATTTATCTTGATATTTTTATTTCGTAATATCTTTTGACTGGAATGTATGGGACATTCAATAATTCAAAAAGTAATTAACAGGTATTGAAACAGTCTTCATTACGAAATAATTTATTTGGATAAGAATTAATACAAAGTTATGGAAAACATGGTCTGATTTTGATAGGCATTTTTATCAACTTTCAAAATGTAAAAAAGTAGTTATAGTGACATAACTGCAATAGTTGGACATATGGTCTCGCAAAGTTTTTTGTAGATATTGATACATTCTATAATATTGTACAACATTTTTTTGTTCTATCATCAATACTTTTCGCAGCGCATGCGATGAAAGATATTTTATGGCTAATTTTTTTGCACCTTGTGTTGGTTTTAGTGAGAATTTCTGGGGATCTCTAATTTTTTCTTGTAATAAATATAGCCTATGTTACTCAGGGATAATGTAGCTTTCTAATGGTGAAAGAATTTTTGAAATCGGTCCAGTAGTTTTTATGTTTATTCATTACATACAAAAATACAAATCTTTCCTCTTTATAATATTAGTATAGATAAACAAAAGCCAGCAAATTAATAATCTTTTGGTAAATAAGCAGTACAGTATGATAATGGAACTGATGCAAAAGTTGAAAAAATCAAGGAAATTTCTATTCAATCATCATCCAAACTAAGTCAGCTGCTCTGAGAAGTCATAGATTTCATTCTTTATCATATTTCTTTTATGTCTACCCTCTTTTTTATTTATTTAAATAACTTGTTAATTATATTACAGGCGTCTCAGTGAAAATTTGGAACAATATTTGCCTAATTTAGAAACACTTGTTTTAACTAATAACAACTTAATGGAATTGGGTGATTTAGATCCTTTGGCCACACTTCCTAAACTGAAGACACTTTCGCTCATGCATAATCCAGTTTCAAATAAACAACATTACAGGTATATTTTTATTTTATATATAATCTAATTCTGATATCATATGTTGTTTTTGCATGAATCTTTACAGGATAAAAAAAATTAAACAATTAAATGTAAAATTTCAGAGCCTACGTTGCATTTAAGTTACCGGAACTACGACTATTAGACTTCAGAAAGATTAAACAGAAAGAAAGAGAGAATGCAAATAATCTGTTTAACAGTAAGAAGGGAAAAGAAATACAGAAGGAAATTACAAAGAAAGCTAAAACATTTGTGCCTGGAGGAAATATGCCAGATTCAAAAGTTACAAGTTAGTAAATTACCTTAACAAACATTTTATTAATTTTTGCATAATTAACAATGATATTTTATAAATTATTTTTAGATCTCACACCTCAAGAGATACACAAAATTCGAGAGGCCATTAAGAATGCTTTGTCTCTTCAAGAAGTGGAACGTCTCACTAGGATGTTACAGTCGGGACAGATACCTGGACAGAAACCCTTACAACTTCAGTCTCAAAGCAATGGACAACGTAATATTTTTTTAAATTCTTAATAACTGTTTCCAGTGTTTCTTAAATATTAGATTACACATTACTATTAGTCAATCAAAAAAAATCAAAAAACCTTTATTTACTGATAACAGGATAGATTTGTATGTATACACTATCTCATCTAATTCTTTAATTTATCAACCCCCTCTCAGGGTGTCCTTAAACACAAAGCTTTCTTCCAGCTCTAAACACTTTTTTCTTTCTCTAGCTAGTCTTGGTCAGAGTGGACTGTGGTTTTTTTTTAATTTCATCAGACCATTCCACTCTTTCGTTTAGCTCTGTATCGAAGCGTCCCCTCTGTCACTCTCCTCATCCACTTTTCTGTCTGATCTCATAAAGTATGACCTGTCCAACCATATTTTAGCTTTTTTATTTTTAGGATTACATCTTCCCATTTGGTGGATTTTCTTAGAACTTTGGCACATTTCTTGTCCTTCCTTCTGTAGCTACCCTTAGATTACTAATACTATTGTTAATTAAATCTTATATTTATTCAGTGATCAAACTATTAATAGAAAACTTTTAGAACTTGCATATTAAGAGATTTTGAATAAAATCCTTTAATAATGTTTTTGATGCTTAATACTTTCAGAAGACGAGGATGAGGAGATGGAAGCTGATCAAGCAAATGGTCAATAGTAAGGTTTGTCGGTCAACAGTTGTTTAGCTGTAAGAACTATACTACAACTTATTTCCCTATACTTATTTAAGCTGATAAAGAACAGAGTAACTACATTCTGAATAATTGGCTTCAAAGACAGATACTACACAAAAAGAAGTTGATCTTTGACAGCATCAATTTTAGGTAAATAAAAAAATATTTTCATATCACATTGTTTCATTTATTTTCAAAGCATTTGTCGTTAACATTTTAGTAAGCTCTCAAATTTTAAATTCAATAGTTCATCATCACCGGCGTCTAAAAATACAGTGTAGATCATTTGCAATGTAACTTTTTTTCCCATAAGCTCTTTGATTGTCGGTCTTTTGTCAGGTAGAACTGATAACATGGAGTCTATGAGGTCTTGCATACCACGCTCATAAACAGTCAAATCTATTGGATGTACACTGCCACTAGTTATCGCTTTTACTAATCCAACTAGGGTCTGAAAGAGAAATAAAGAAATATTTTTTAAGCTACACATATCAAACTAAATTTAATAACAATTGTACAAAGTAGAGAAGATAAAACGTATACTATTCTGATTACGTACCTCAGCTTCAAAAGCTCTACGGTGCGTGCACATTTCGTAAAGTAAACACCCTAAAGCCCAAACATCGCTCTTGGTATCGTATGGCTTTCCTTCACACAATTCTGGTGCCAAATAATATGGCGTGCCAATAACTGTTGACGTCTTTTTCGCACTAATAATTAATATAAATTAATGTAAAATGTTTTTTAATATAATACAGTTTCGTATTAGGATAGGAAAATTACCTCGCCAACATTTTGGAAATTCCAAAGTCACCAATTTTAACAAGAACTCCGTTCCTTCCAGTCAAAAGAATGTTTTCAGCTTTCAAGTCTCTATGAATAATATCCAGTTTGTGTATATAGTTAACTCCCAGTAAAACTTGACAGAAGTAAAATAATATTTCCTGTTGAATTTAAGGTAAAATTAGTTTAAAGAAACTAAGTTTAGCCCTGACTCTTAACAAGTTAATATTTAATTTGATGCTATACTAGCAGGCTAGCGACCCGCCCGATTCCGCTCAATCTATTGATAAAAGCTGCATTAGAATCTGTTGAGTAGTTTAAAAGATCTAAGCGTACAGATGCCGAGAAGCATCTTTGTTTTATAATATGAAAAGATTTATTGGTTAAAGTAAATACTGTACCTGCTGGTTTATTAACTTAGGACATCGATGATACATATACTCAGCTAGGTTCCCGCCAGTCGCATATTCCATACATATCATTACGTGATTATCAATATAATAGCAATCGTAAAACTTAATTATATTAGGATGATTCATTTTTGATAGGATTTTGACTTCATTTGCTATCTCCTATATCAAAGAACAAATATTTGAAATAAATGCAAGAAAATAATTTCATTACTGATGGTATACGTGACTACGTTCCTGTTATTATTCATAACTGAATATGTTACAAAACCAAACCAACATATACCTTCCCGGGTTAAAAATATCACTCCTAAAGGATTATATACCGACTAATCTAGACGTAATTTGTATATTCATTCTATACTTGACTTAAATATATGAAATATTAGCTGCGCCCCGCGGTCTCAACCACTATATTTTGGATAATTTACACTATATCATTATAAGTATTATTCTGATGTGTAAGCTATATTATTGTAAAGTTTCATCAAAATCCATTCAGTAGTTTTTGCGTGAATGGGTAACAAACATACATACATTCTTACAAACTTTCGCGTTTATAATATTAGTAGGTTATGATTTGTGCTCATAGGGGTTCAGGGCACATTAGGTTTAAAAATTTGGCCAAGTGCGAGTGTGGAACTCGCGCTCTGAGGGTTCCGTACAATTTTAATAAAGGGACAAACATTATCAAATTTTGATTTTCGTGTGCGGGTTTACCTGAATATTATCAAAAATAGCATTGGGAGGCATTTATTCCCGACATTAGTAATGCGTATTTCAATTGAGATATTTATAATTACTTACAAAAGAAATATAAGAAAATATGATAAAACATTTTTAACAGCAAAAATACAATAAAAAATAATTTTACAAAAATAATTTTAAAGTCGGTGAACATATTATATTAATAAAATATGAATTGTCAAATATAGAACCTTATTTTTTTCGAGTCTATTAAAATATTTTACAAGTTGTCATTTAACAAAATGTCATATCGTAGCTTTAGATTCATTTCACACGATACGACGATAAAAACGTCCATGTTTGCGATTTTACTAACATTCGAATATGTTATACATATACACGTCTTCGGCACAGATTTAAGCCCTGATGAAAGTTAAGCTAGAGGGCTTCGAAAATTTGAGTAAATGGAAGAGGTGCCATATTTTAAACCTTATTCCCCAGTGTGAAAATTAAAAATTTAATAAATTATTTAATGAAATTTATATCTTACTCTTTCTTGATGAAATTTATATTTTATTCTTTCTTTCTTGGAATAAACTTATTTTTAAGTTTTTAAATTTCAATATCATAAAATTGAATCTCGTTAACCGGAGTTTAAACGGTAAAAATATTTTGTATCTGTATCGTGGCCAGGTATATTATGTAACATATTTGAAAATTACTAAAATGTCTACAAACATCGACTTTTTCATGTCCGCATCTGTAGAATGCCCTATAGAAAACTACTTGTTGTCACTTAAGAATAAATGGCCATATTTATTGATTGCTTACACTTAGACGTTTGATTTTTTCACAGCTTAAGATACTATAGGCTTACATGTTTACTATTAATTTCAACTTGATAACTTCACCTGTTCTTCAAATAATGCGTCAAAACCTAAAACTATAAAATATCATGTTTTTTCGTGATGTAACAACAAATTGGCATTTTTAGGATCAAGGCTATAAGATCTTGCTTCTTGCCAAAAATCATGTTCCTAGGTCAAAAGACGAAGTCTGGGAATTTCGATTTATCTCGAAAATCAAAATTACAATACATGAGATAAAAGCGGCTGCGGGTTTTCATTAAATCGACTTATCAATTTGATATTTTTACATATTTGAACAACTAGAGATTAGAATATTTTGTATAAATATCAACTTGATATCTTCATGTTTTTCTGAGAAAAAGGGTCTATCGTGGCAGTCAAAAAAGTTAATTTTCTAGTGATGTAGAAAAAAAATTACAGTTTTTTAATTTTATCCTTTATTTGTGCTATGAGACCTTACTTCATGGTAAATTTTACGACGCTAGGTCATTGGAAAGTAGGTACCTTATAATTATATGAGTGACCACATTAACGGTCATATCTTTTCAATGCGTGGACTTAGAAGTTTGATCTTTTTACAGCCGCAAGGGACCGCAGGCTTGAGTATTTAACATTAATTTCAAGTTGATACCTCCACGCGATCCTGAGAAATAGGGTCTTGACAGACGGACAACGAATGATTCTATAAGGGTTCCTTTTAAGGTACAGAACCCTAATAAAAAATCATATCAGACCTAAGGTCACTATTTAATTAATTACCTTAACAAATTCATTATCAAAAACGAACCACCATAAAACTACATAAACGTAGTCATTATACACCACCAGTAAATTATTCAGTAATGTCGACATTAGAGTTCAAGTTACCTGTTTATGATCTTGAATTTTAATATTTAACTCTATATCCTTGACTATAGTTAACACACTTTTCTGTTTTTCACACAAATATACATCTCTGCAAAAAAAAAATATAGTAACAGTTAATTTGAAAGAAATGATACAAAATATTATATTAGCATATACGTATTAACGAACGAACCCATAAGTTCCTTTTCCAATAGTCTTCAAAACTTTCAAATTATGCTTTTTAAACCTCTTACTAAATTCCATTGTCCGTATTTTATTTACTCACTTACAAATCATCCTCGCACTCATTGATAAACGGTTAATGAGTTTGTCAAGAATTTTATGCAGTTACCTTCATCTGAGTAATAAAATAATTGATGTGATTGTAGGGTAAGTAAAAAAATATTATAAGAAGAATCATTATCTATCTATATAAATTTACCTACCGTTTAGAATTGAGATTTTTAAAATTAATATTCATTCTTACCTAAAATATATCTCATAATAATTTAATTTTTTTACACAAAACTTTTGCTATTTTTATTATTTTACGTAGCTATTCATGCCACGAATAAGTCTACTATCTTTTTTAAATTATTTGTGTTTTAAATTGCTACTGAGAGCACTAATAGGAGTCACTAACTATTTTCATAATTTTTATTGCATTTAATAAGATCTTGTTATCATTATTATGTTTTTTTGTGTATATATAATAGGTCGTCGATTATTTTTATACTAGGTGATAAGAGTGGACCTCTCCAGAAGTTATACGGCAAAACAATGTTTGCCGGATCATAGAGGTATATATCAATGGTACAGATATAGTACTAAATCGATCCTGCACCCTAGAATATCAACTCGATTATTCCACGAGTCCATTAACAATATGTATGTCATTAGCCAATAGGTAACTGAACTATAAAAATCGACAGATGATAGATGATTTTTAGATGTTACATTTACGGAATCAATAGTTACAAAACTTAAGGGAGATTATCATGTTATTAATCGAGAGTAGAAATTTTAATGGTCGGTTCTGGTACATCAATTTTAGAATATTACGTGCATAAGCACATATTTTACGTCGTTGCCAACCTGAAAAGTCAAACTAAGTATAGAATATTGTCAGTCTGTACGGTGTAATACCTTTGCCTATTCCATTGCGGAATAAAAACATGAAAAAAAAGAATAATGTCAATGTCAAAATCAAATCTCAATTTGCTTTCTGAATTCTGATTCTATAGGCTTAATATTTATAAAACGACAAAGAAACACTGTCCACTTATTATAGAATTAACCTAACATTCTCAAAGGCGGCAAGATGGGGCAGATAATGGGATCTTACAATGCTCGGAACGTGGACTTATACATGGATGATAAACCAACTTTTAATCCTCAAGATGGTTTTTCTTACGATCGAAAAGAACGAGGTATTTAATATACTTCAGGAATGAAATTCTTCAAAATAATATACTCTCAATCTGCTTTTCTTATTTGTACACATAATTTAAATACACAGCATATACATTATAATATTTTTAAGCAATTAATGTTACATAATACACTAGTGAATATTTTAAATATAATTGCAGAAATGCTAGCTCGAGAAGAAGATTTGGTGTCTGCTAGAATTCCACCAAAGTATCGTGACTACTGTTCTCACTACTTACTTGAATATCAAGTCTGCCGTTATAAAACTATGCCATGGGTGTATAAATGTGCTCATGAAAAACATAACTACCTAAATTGTGAACAAGAAGAGTAAGTTATAAAAAAAAAGGAATCAAAAAGGTTGCCTTGATAAAGTCTACAGAAATCTGAACAACTAGACTTGCACAACCCAGAAGAGCACACCGCCCACATAAAAGTGAGATGCACGAACCAGAACAAACCACAAAAGTAGATTGCTCGAAAATCAACATAAGTTTCGCTCCATAACAGAAGCATCTTCATTAATTGTTGACTCTACAAGAGTCACTCACACTTAGTGATGCTTGTAGTGTTATTCAGATGTCCAAATTTCTGTGGATTACAGCAAAGCAACCCTTTTGATTTCTTTTAAGTGATGAATTTCTGCAAAGTAGTGCCTGATTTAATTCAATATTTAAGTTATCTATATCATACAAACCTTGTTTCCTTTTTAAGTGTCATTCTAAATAGCTATTACTTTGTTTCAGTTATGTGATTCGTATGAAGGAGTTTGAACGGGAACGTCGTTTACGTCTCCGAGAGAATAGACTTGTTAAAGTTGCCTAAATAAATTTATTTCATCTTATGTATTTGTAGGAGAAATAATTAATCCTGTAAAAAATTTTAAAGCATATTTTTAGTTTGTGTTCACTATTCTAGAATGTCAAAAAAAGCATCAATATGTAACCATATGTTAAATATGGCAGAAAAAAGCTAAAGCTAATAATTTATATTGCAACAAGAAATTATTTCTAGAACAAGAACATTTTGTACTAAATAAGTAGAAAGTTTAAATATCCTTATAAATTGATTAAATACGAAATAGTAATTTACAAAATGTTTTATATATTTCTCTATCATTCTTCATATAATATATTATGTACCCTCGCGACTTCATTTGTGTGTTGCTCCGCTTCTATGGGTAGTAGCAAGATGTTAAATAGCCTTAGTTACTCCTTGTTGCATCAGCTATCTGCCAGTTAAAGTTCTGTCAAAATCGATCCAGCCATTTCAGATTAGCCGGAACAAACAGACAGACTGACAAAAATTGTAAAAAATGTTGTTTTAAAAAGTAAAAAGCGATTATGTTATTATAACAAACAGACGCTCCAATTTATTTGTTTGTGTGGATGAACTTGTCTTTTTGTTCAAAAAAAGTGGAAAAGTTCAAATGATCAAGTCTGTCTTCTATAGTAAGAAAGAATAGTTGCATATTGGGTGTTATAAATAAATGGTACAACAAATAATTTTATTGGGAACGGTTTCAATTTTTTATCTACATAATTGGGGAAAAATGAATATTTTTTGTGAATATGACCTCTAAACACAAAGTATGTTTAATTATCAATAACTAATTTGAAACAGTGGGTGAAACTTTTACTTATAATTGGATATAGCTTGATTAAAATA
Organism: Limenitis camilla; assembly: GCA_905147385.1. NCBI lineage: Eukaryota > Metazoa > Arthropoda > Insecta > Lepidoptera > Nymphalidae > Limenitis > Limenitis camilla. Next base: position 8,948,888 of record LR990230.1, on the reverse strand, counting down.
GACATTGACCGTTGCATAGATTTTCAACAAACTGAAAATTTACACCGTTACACGTAAGGGATACCACTAATGAAATCCTGAAACACCCATAGATCCCTTGTGCTAAAAATTTTATTCAAGGTCAAAGGTCGCAAAAATAAGTTGGAAAAACGGTTTTACGATAAAAATATCTTAGTCTAAAATTGTAGATCAGGTAATTGTCCTTATACTTATTTCTCTAAGATTTACCATATATAGGTAACACCATTCGAAAGCTGGAGCTGTACCGTATAAAAAATAAGTTCATCAGTTTAACTAGTTTTGAACTTGCAAATTAGCATTATTCATTATTGATAATAAGAAATGCAACTATGTATGTTTTATGCATTAGGGAAATTTATTCAGCATCATAAGAATCTGTAAATTGTAATATAACTTTTATGAATAGTTCAAAGTCGCGAAACGAAGTACCTACTGACGAAAATAATCATTGGATACCAGTGTTACCAACTCTCATAAATATTTATCCCTAAAGTTTGTGTCAAAAATCCCTAACATCGCCTTAATTTTTTAGTCGTCCCCCCAAAAAATTTTTATATATAAATTCATAATAACTTAGAAATAATATGCTGTAATATGTTTCAAAAGTCTTTTTACTATAAGTTGTTTAATACATAAAATATTTCATTCAGATTTTTTGACATCATTAACACATTTCTTATCGACACACAGTACAAACCAAAATCAAATTAACAATCGTCGTAAGAATATTCTTAATCCTATCTGACATAAGCTAATATTAAACATACGTTCAATTTATACACAACAATAATCGCCATATGCACAGGCAATAAAATGACCGTCGTATATAATCTTTGGGCGCCAGTATTGCCGCCAGTCACCACAGAGTGCTTGTAGAATTACGTACTAGAAGTCGTTATAAGTCGCTAGGTCAAGAATTAAATATTAATATTATCAATTTAAAAATATTAGAGAGTCAAAAAATCCCTGAAAATACCCCTAAAAATTTCAGACCCCTAAAAAAATCCCATCTCACTTATTTACCCCCTAAATCTGGGGGAAAACCCCTAAGTTGTTAACCGTGTTGGATACAAGAATGGAGTGACGTCACAATCTATTATAACCGACAGCAACTTTGACGTAGAATTAATTTGTTCTAGGCATCCCTAAATTTAAAAAAAATATCTATTTATTAAAAAAAATCGACATATCGGAAATTAGGAAAAAATTACAAAAATATCAAAAACTAAAAATCACGCAAACCAGTAGGTATTTGTCCGGTAGCGAGTCTACATGATCCGCGGTTTTTGAATTTAGTGACTTTAGATTGTTTTATTTTTTTTATTTTATTATATTTGTACACAATGGGTTTTTATTATCTCTTATTTAAACATATCTCACAAGGTTTTTTATTTTCTCGAGTTCGGAAGCCAGCCCTACGTCTGCACTCTGCAGTGACTTTAGTTAAGATAAATTATAATATCGTTTTCGATACAATTTTCGATATTGGAAATTCTGTATCGGTATATCGGATCAAAATATATCGGCTAGAAATATTGAATTAAAAAATCGACGTATCGATACTTTTTCAACAAGTATAATGTGTTCCGTAATGTTTAGTTTTAGATGCATCAATGATCATTGAGTTTGATCTTATTACATAGTACTATGAATACTTTAATACTTGAAAATGTTGAATAACTAGCAATTACAATTAATAAGTTTTATTGCATGGTCTAACGATTGATTTAACGCTGACATACTTGCCAAAGATAAAAAATGTCAGAAACTCCTTTACAGAGTGGATATTACTAGGCGTTTTATGAGTTCTTAAAAATATCTTAGAAATATTATTCTTATAAAATATCATCGATATATTATTTATGTACATGCGTGGATCTTTGCAATCCAAAATTATGCCATCACTCACGAAATCAAATACTGCCGCTAGCAGTACTATAACTACCTTTACTAAATAATAGACTACAGACTCAAAAGGGCTTAAACCTAGAGCCGTTAAACAAGCTAATTAAAAGAAAAACTAAATATCAGACTATAAAAATATTTCACGCATCTATTATTAAGATGCATTCAAACTGCATTTTTTGTACTGTATTAAAACTTAAACGATGGCAAGTTAAAGATGCTACACTCAGACAATAATGACAACCCAAGAATAAGATTAATAATGTTGCCATTATGTAAAACATTTTCTCAAGTAATTTTTGTCCTATGATTGCTATGCAAGAAGGATGTGTTTCGCTTGCCAGGAAAGCAGCAAAGATTAACTATTGCCTATATGTTATTTTTAACTGACCAGCAATTATAATCCTTATATGTCAAAATCGTTAAGGTTTTCTTATTACAGTTCTAAAATGTCTAACAATTTTTGTAAACACGCTTGTCGAATACACAAATTATATGTATAATAGGCGAATGCTATTTATTGCGGAAGTAATGGCTTCCTAAAATTTAATTGCAGATTTGTTTTAGATCTAAAATATTTCGAGTAGGGAAATTGAGACCAATGTTTTTATAAAAGTAGGTTCGATTCCATGATTCCTGTGAAGATTTGTGTCATCCGGCTTTATTCCTGCTCTGTTAAATACCGCGTCAAAAATTTTACAAAGGAGTAATCGTAAAATGTTAATTTCATTGATAAAATTAAAAATCTTGATTGGTTTAGTTTAAATATCAATGAAACCTTGTGTTATTATAAGTTTCTTATAAAAATGACTACTGTAATGTGATGAATTTATGTGCAGTGATTATGTATCCCAGTTAATTACAAATCGTTACTATTATTTATTTTGATATGGGTGATGCTGGCGGGACAATGTCTGTTAAGGGCAAGTCTAAGGGAAAGGTTGAGGAGGACGAGGAATCTGAAGAGGAAGTGTGGGAATCGGACGATGAAGACGAGACGATCGCTAGAATACAGCGTGCACACTTCGCTGAGGCAGCTGCTATGAACCCACGGAGAAAAGTGGCTGCCCGACCTCCACGAATGAGCCACAAAAGAAAATTGGAAGCAGTTAAAAATTTTCATGACTTCACAAAGAAATTAAAGAAAGACACTGGTATTACAATACGAAGTTTAATGGGCCCTGATGTTTTAGAATTAAGCGATTTTTCTAGTGATGATACAGTAAATGATAGTGATGGCTTGTCCGAAGAGGAATTTGTGGTTGATCCTAGTGCAGTGCAGGAGTTAAATGAAGAAAATGAAAGTTATATTGACCCAGAAACAGGTGATATTGTTGAAAATAAAAAAGCAAACGAATCTGTTAAGCTAGAACAACCATCATTTAACAGTGAATCATTACCTGAGCCAAGTCCAGAAGAACCGAAGACTCTTACAATAAGCGACATTATTAATGAAGGAGATTTAGATCTATCAAAAAATGTTGAAATAGCTGAGGTGGAGGAGAGTGAACTGTGTCCAGGAAAGACTGCAGAAGATTTAATGAATATGTCAAAAGAAGATGCCCAAGAATTTGATTCAGAGAAATTACAGGACATTGATGAAGTTAGTGCCAAACCATCTAAAAGTGATGGAGAAGAAGACATTGAGCAAAATGAGGAAAAAAACCCTGAAACTGATGAGGAGGTAATCCTACTAATATTATAAAGGCAGAAGTTTGTAAGAATGTATGGATGTATGTTTGTTACTCTTTCATGCAAAAACTACTGAATGGATTTTGATGAAACTTTACAATAGTATAGCTCACACATCAGAACAACACAAAGGCTATAATTTATAATGATATAGTGTGAATTATCCAAATTATAGCACGGGAAACCGTGGGGCACTGTTAGTTACTTTATATATTAAATAATGGATATACAAAATGTAGAAACTTAAATGTACTTAATCACTAAAAGTTTTAAAGGATTTCTTTTAAGGGAAAAATGTACTTTGTTAAAGAAAGCTACTCAATATGTGTTGAAATGATGTGAATGAAGTGTTAGCTAGAATATACATTGTTTATAACACAAATTGTCTCGCTTTTTATAATTTGTTTGTTACAATATATTAATTATGCATTATATATTAATTTGTAAAATTTACAGAAAAAATTGAATACTAATGCAATAAATATGAGACGAAATATAAGAGAAGTTATGGATGAAAAAAATTTAGATGCTTCCACACTAGCTGCTCAAAGACAGGAGTCTGAGCGGTTGGCTCGAGTGCAGGAACAACAAAGAATAATAAGAGAGGTAATATACCTTTTACTACCCAATGCTTAAACCATTCATCCAAATTTTGGACTTTGTTGAATTTATAAGATTTTACTTTCATATTTTGAAAAAGCTTTACAACTAATTTTCTTGTAATAATAAGTCTTCATATAGTGATACGTGATCATTTCTAGTATCTGGTAGTTCTGTTTATTTTACTAACTAGTAACTTGTACCGATGGTACTCTTGTCTCATGCACTTGACATTATTAAAAATACTAATAATTAGTATGGAAATAACTTAAAAACTTGTATTATTGTGTACAAATTTATATATTGTAATGTATATAAGGTCTAAATATTTAAATAAGAATATATATAAATATGTTTTTAGGTGCAAAGACAAATAGCTATAACTAGACAAAATAAAATACACCAGAAGACTTTATCTTTATTGCAAGGTGGATCTTCAATATTAAAAAAGGGAGGATCTGGGAATAAACTAAAGTATGTATATGTATACCTTTAATGAAATAATCATGTAATCGTACTTTTACTAATTTTTTATGTTTTTAGTTTACCTAATACAGTGTTAGTAAAATTACCATCGGGTGAAGGTAAGAAGAGTTCAGTAAAACATGGACAATTAGAGGTCACAAAGGTGTCGAAGCCTACTACGTCTGGAGCTTTCCCACATAAGGGCAAATCTGAGAGGAAGGAGGTATGATATTTGTAATCTATACTAATATTGTAAAGCTGAAGAGTGTGTTTGTGAGGATGAATGCCCTAATCTTGGGAAGTTTAAATTGAAAAATTCATCTAGTGTTAAAATAGCCCATTTATTGAGAAAAGTTATAGGCTATGTAACATCGTGGTACAACCAATAGGAGTCCAGTGAAAATTATCCAATCTTAGATGTGTGCAAAGGATCTGTAATAATATGTAATAGGGCTTTTGGGGTATTTTATCCATTAACTTGCTTACTTGACTACATATTATATAAAACATTTTAGCATTTTCATACTACTTTATACATAAAATAGTTTGATCTAAAATGGTAAATAAAATCAAGTTTTTTTTCCTTGCACAAAAGTCATATAACTTTTAAAATTTTATAAATACAAAAAATATTATGTTTTATATTTTTTTCAATAATCATCATTATCATATTATTTGTAGGTTGTTGAAATAGTAGACAGCAGTAGTGGTGAAGATTCTTCTTCATCATCCTCTGATTCAGATGACTGTATAATGTTGTCAGATTCTGAAGTACCACCTAGTCCAGAAGCTGAAGATGATCCAGGCAACTCTGGTAAGATTTATTCTTAAATCCAGAAACTAAAAATGAAATTGAAAGTTAAAATAACTTGAGTAATATTTGTCCAGGTCTCCATGTAAATGATGCATATAATATACCCGATGAACAAGGGCGGGTCCTTATTAATATAGGTCATGCTGAAAATGAAGAAGATATATTTTTGGCGCCACAAATTGCAAGGATTATTAAACCGCATCAGGTAATATATTATTTCTCAATATTAAGTAATGGTTTGAAATCAAAATTCTGAATTTTAAAGATGATTTAAATATATTTTAATTTCTATTTAATTTTCTATCTATTTGACTTTTTTTTCTCGAAAATCTTAATAATTATAATTATAGTAAATATTTTTGTATTAGTTTAAAAATATATATTCACATTATTGTTTTTTTTAGATTGGTGGAGTGAGATTTCTATTTGACAATATAATAGAATCTGTGCAGAGGTTTTCTACTTCCACTGGTTTTGGCTGTATATTAGCACATTCTATGGGTTTAGGGAAAACCCTACAAATTGTTTGTTTCTGTGATATATTTTTGCGACATACAAATTCAAAGACAGTGTTGTGCATAATGCCAATTAATACTCTTCAGAATTGGGTAAATGTTTGAAGATATAATCACAATAATTATGTTTGCTTTGATAACTCTAATATTTAAAAAAAATTGTAATTATTTCTATTTTAGGTGGCAGAGTTCAATATGTGGCTTCCATTAGATGCTGCAAATAGTCCCTTAACGGCGCACGGTGAAGTTAGACCCCGAAATTTTCCTATATACGTATTAAATGACAGTCATAAAACTCTTCAAATGCGCGCTAAAGTTGTTAAGGTAAAATGTTTATTTTCTTACTAGCTGTTAATTTGTTTATTAATTCTTAAGATTCTTTATATTTTTACTCTGGACAATTTGTAGGATTGGACAACTACAGGTGGTGTTTTGATGATAGGATATGAACTATATAGACTACTAAGTATGAAAAAGGATAAAAAACCTCGAAAGAAAAAGAAAGCGGACAAAAATGATGAGAAAGACAAAGACGATAAGAAAAATGATAAAATTGACGGCAATGATGATACTCAGGTACATTCAGTTACTTTTACAGCATAAAATTGATAAGCTATATTAACATTTTTTCGTGTGATTAATGAGTGATAGTTTAGATTTTAACTAAATGTAACTTTTACAGACAATGGACTCAATACAATCAAAACCTGAAGAAAATCGTGATAAGGATGATGGTGATTCAATGGGAAAAGATATTGAAGGAAAAGATGAGAAAAAAGATGATACGCCAGATGAGGACAAAAAACTATTAGATGGTGAGCATGAAACTTGGACTCAAACCACAAAATGATTGTTTTTGACTTTTAAAGCCAATATTAATAAATATTTTATTTTATAGAAATGTATGAAGCTTTAGTTCGACCGGGACCAGATCTCGTAATATGCGATGAAGGGCATCGTATAAAGAATTCTCATTCTAATATATCATATGCACTAAAACAAATGAGAACGAAGCGACGTGTTGTACTGACAGGTAATTCAAGGAATATATACAATATTTTATTTCTTTATAATTAATATGAATAAATAGTATTTGTCTAAATACAGTATATTTTTAACAGTACAGTCTATTATTATTGAATATTTTTTTGACAATCTTCGCCAATGTAGATAATGTATGATTGAACAATGTTAAATGTTTAAAAAAATTGAACATTTTCATGCTTCATAAATTGATTGATTCATATTATGATTTTTATTCATAGTTATTGATTATTTTAGTACATATGTACATTTATTTGTAGGTACACAATTATTTCCTAATGTAAATTTATTATTTTTGTAAGTTTTATAGTATTAATGTCTATTGTGTTGTTTAATTTACTAAATTCGACATACATAATGAAGTATGATTTGTACTTCTGAGTATAACGTATAGAAACTTATCATTGGATCTGTAATTTGTCGGATTAGAAGGTACTCTTTTGTAAAAAAATCTGGACTTTAGGGGGTTTTAGGTAGTACTCTATAATCTATAATCCGACAAATTCGATAATTTGTCAGATTACCGGGAGACCACTGTACAAAATTGACGAAAAACGTTACAACAGACTGAAAGTATAATAAATGTGTATTTGACTTTAACCTTCAGGGCTTTCCTTTATATTTTGAGATGTTTCTCTAATACATCTTAATAGACATCTACTTCAATAAGTGTCTTTTTGCATTTTTTGAACAATTGTTTTCAACAACTTGGATTGTTAAATATATTTATGATTTGACATACATATACATAATCTTACGACGGGATCTACGGAGAAATATTCAGATCATGTTGATCTTATTTATAATATTTCCCAGGTTATCCACTTCAAAATAATCTATTGGAGTACTGGTGCATGGTAGATTTCGTGCGTCCAAACTATTTAGGCAGTAAAACAGAGTTCTGTAACATGTTTGAGCGACCCATACAAAATGGTCAGTGTATTGACTCCACTCCTCAAGACATCAGGCTCATGAGATATAGAGCTCATGTGTTACATTCACTGCTTGTTGGTTTTGTGCAAAGGTATGTATTTTGGTATATTTATAACATTTTTTCAATTTAATTGTTGAATTCAGTAAGCTAAATAAATCATTGTAGAAAGAGTGAGATCATGTCAGTAATGCTATTGATGATCTTTTGAGATAATTAACTTCTTCAATGTTTTTAATTTTCATTAACCAATTTATACAACTAATCTGGATGGATATCCAATTAAGGGGCAACACGAAAGACAAGATCCTGAGATCAATAGCGAATGTACCTTGGTATGTCACCAATGCTGAGCTACATCAACACCTCTCAGCCTGTACAAACTCTTAAAATCGACTCTTTAATAATCCCAATGAACTTGCTGCTTGCTAGCTGACTATCAAATATTGTTTTTCATACAAATGTACCAAACAGCTCAAACGATTTCATGTTGTGTTTATATATACATATATATAATTTATATGATATTTTTTTCATAATGCGACATATTATACACATCTCGTCAAAATATTTTTATTAGTAACATAAATTGCAGTGAATAATTTTTCCTGAATAATTTCCAGCATTTTTATACAATTTTCTTGCTATCATTCTAATCAAACTATAACGTCAGTTGTAAAATAAAAATGAGCACTAATTTGCTTTCACCATTTCTCAAGTTATGATTAAAGTAATCAAAAACATTTTCTTTAATTTTCATCAATTGATCCACACTTTTTTTACTTGTTTATTAATTAATTAACTAATTTTTTACTTGATTTTGTGATCAGGATACATGTATGCCTCATTTAGATTTGATTGTGTTTTATGAATACATTTCAACAAATTAAACATGATATTTTTCCCCTCTATGAGTTCTTTCATTCATTCAAGGGTAAAAAGTAAGGTTTCTAAATAAACCAGTGGATTATTACTTTTTTTAATTAGACGATCCCACGCTGTGCTGCAGTCAACGTTACCACAGAAGGAGGAATATGTACTATTAGTTCGAATGACGCCATTGCAACGCAAACTCTACGATAGATTTATGAACGAAGTGGTGCGATCTGCTTCTGTGCCAAATCCTTTGAAAGCATTTGCTATTTGTTGTAAGGTATATATTGTTTAAATTAAATATATTTTGCGAAGCTCTATTATGTGCATCTCATTGTGATTATGTTCCGTAATTGTTAATTTAAACTGTATTGAAATATGAATGGTATATTTCTTATAGATTTGGAATCATCCGGATGTATTATACAACTTTCTAAAGAAACGCAGTGAAGTTAGTGCAGCTATTGAAGAAGATTTGGACTTGGAAGAAATTGGAGGTGTTACAAAAGCCGGGCGTGCGAAGAATAACAAAACGGGAAATAAACGTGGCCCAAAACCAAGGGTACAGGATTTTTTACTTTTATAGAAAACGCACACGATTTTTATATTTATAATAGTCCAGATTATATTGAATTTATTATAATTTGATTTAAATAATTAATTTTTTTTTCAGGGATCAGCAAAGAAACCTGCAGCGACAATATCCCCAAATACTACAGGACAACTAAAACAAGAACCAAATACATTTAAAGATTCACAATTCACTCCGAATGGACCATATGGACCTAATTCATATCCCAATCAACAACAGACTCGTCCACCTGGTGAAAGACCTAATTACCCTCAATATCCATACCAAAATTCTAATACTGGATACTTTCCACCCAACCAGGAGTATAATCAAGAATATGGTAACAATTACTATCCACAAACTCCTTACAGCGGTAATTATCCTAATCAATACCCGCCAAACAGTTCAGACCAAGGGTACAATCAGAACTACTGGGGGAATAGCAACTATTATGGTAATCAAGGTTACTATGGTAACCAACAATACGGAGCTAATCCTCCGCAAGAGTTTAACGGTAATCCTCCAACGTACAATAATCCTCAACAATACCCACCAAATTATAACCCACCATCAAATAATACATACCCCCCTAATGCATTACCTTCATATCCAAATAATCAAGAGAGCTATGGAAATCAAGCAAGGCCACCATATCAGGAATCCTTTCCAAATGAACCAGGCTATTCTCAGTATAATGCTCAGAATCCGCCTCCTCCTTCATCGTTTCGAAATAATGAACCGGCGTCAGATTTTCCAAACCAACCATTCCCTCAGACATATCCTGGCACTACTTATGATGCTAATACAACAGCCCCATTTAATCAATATGGAAACCAACCACCTAATTATCAGAATTTTCCAAGTAATGCAAGTAATGTAATTCCAAATCACCCCCAATCAAATAATATCAACCAACCTCTAGTTAAGACTGAATGCCCTGTTGATCCTAATTATCGCAACCATGTGAAATCTGAACATAATGAATCTCAAAATCAAACGGCTAATTATAACAATCCTTATAATTATCAACAAAATCCTGCATTCGCGGAAACTGAAAATTCTAATAGCAATTATACATATAGTGGATTCCCCCCTTCTCTTGAAACCAAACCACCTCTATGCAGTTCGAGTTCCGGAAGTCCGATCACTTCATGGCCTTTATCAGAAACGCTCAAGACGGAAGTGGATAAATTTAAAGCTGAAGAGAAAATGGAAATGAAGTCTGAATCTGATGGCGAAGTTAAAATTGAAGATTTGGATACGAAAAAAATAGTAAAAGATGATATTAAAAAGGAATTAAATATGGCGCCTATGTCAAGCGTTCCTTTGACGTCGGTAAATGCTCTACCCGAGTTTAAGAATAATGCTGTGAAAAATGACATTGTGGAGCCAAATGGCCCTACAGTGATGCCGAAAAAAGGAAGACAAAGAGGTAAAAGTAAAGATGACAAAAAAACCGATAAGCCGAAATCTAGAGGTCGACAGAATAAGCCTAAAGGTCGTAAGGATCGTAAAACTTCTAAAGAAAAGAATGATGAATCTCAATCCGAAGGTAGTGATAAAGAAGAAAAACTAAATAAGGAAGAAGAATTAGCGTTGGTTAAAAAAGCAGAGGAAATGACGTATGATTGGGCTACGGATTTATTGAAAGATTATATTCCTGGTATTATTGAAAACTCGGCTAAAATGGAGATATTCTTCTATTTACTGAATGAGAGTATTAAACTTGGTGATAGGATACTGCTTTTTAGCCAGAGTTTGTTCACGCTGAATCTAATTGAGGACTTCTTAGTAAAAAATTATATTCCAGGAACTAATCAGTTTTGGGAGAAGAATACATCTTACTATCGTAAGTATTAGCATTTTATAAATTATTTATTTTATTTTGCTCAACTTTTTATTAATTATAGTATATTTCAAAAGGTCTAGATGGTTCCACACATGCACTTGAACGAGAGAAGCTGATCAATGAATTCAACACAAATCCTCAAATATATCTATTCTTAGTATCTACGCGTGCTGGATCCTTGGGTATTAATTTAGTGGGCGCTAACCGGGTTATTGTATTTGATGCCAGTTGGAACCCATGTCATGACACTCAGGCAGTTTGTAGAGTGTATCGGTAAGTTTAAACTATTATTGCAGCTGCTTGTATAATGATTTACGAATCTAATTAATACTATATAAAATTTTTAAATAAAAATGTCCTCTTTTAGATATGGTCAGAAGAAACCTTGTTTTGTGTATCGATTTGTAATGGATTGTTGTTTGGAGAAAAAGATCTATGACAGACAAATTAATAAGCAAGGAATGGCCGATCGAGTTGTTGATGAGTGTAATCCAGATGCAGTGCTCTCTATGAAAGAAATCACTAATTTATGTTTTGATAATGATGAAACAGTAAGTTACAAATTATTACTGTATCTTATTAATAAAAATCTTGATATTATATTCAGTGGTGTGTTCAGTATTACTTTATTATACTTTTAACAATTGGTATGTTAATATTTTTTTTAGGAATCAGAAATCAAAGATTTAACAGAACATAAAGACAAATATATAGATTTATTAATGCAAGGTATTATAACGTTACACGGGACGGCACTAAGTAAGGAGCCCTTCCAACATGAATCACTGTTGGTCGATCGAAAGGAGAAGAAGTTGTCTAGTGCTGAGAAACGTCTTGCACAGAGAGGGTTTGTATATTTTTCAGTGTCTAAGATTGTTGAAGTCCGGCCTGTGGCGCGATGGGAACGTCATAAACATTTAGCGAGTTAGTTGGGGTAAAGGTTTTAGTTTTGGCTCTATAAGAATACAAGGCACACACTCGAACATTCAGGGCTATGTATGTATTTTTAAGCATTAAAATATCGCTGGCTTTAACGGCAAAAGAAAAAGTCGTGGCTAGATTTGTATACGGTATTGGTAGCTAGTTGTCACCGGTACTTGTGTGTCTCAAGATTCTGCCTCTTAATATCCGCATTATAGAGTTATACCTATATGCCACATATGCTTAGGAGGTGATCGCTCAGATGACGATACATTTCCATATATTGTCAATTGAGAACTGAGTTTTTCTCATCCTCAGAATACACGTGTTGAATATTATGCTGTTAATGAGTTAGGATGATGATATTAAGTATAGTTATAAGTATATGGTTGTTTGTAATAGATACGAGTTAGAAAAGAAAGCAGCATCAGCTCCCAAGCCGACGCCGGCGTACCGCACCGTGCGCACGGCGGACGGCAGCCTGGTGCAGCGGCCGGTGGCGTCGGTGCGCCCCATGCAGCACGGCGCGCGCTGGATACCCGCCGACGTGTGGCGTCGCCAGGGCATGACGGCGCAGGAGATGACGCTACCCTTGGGTAATTAATTATTATATACTATTCAAGGATTTAAATATTACATAAAGAACATGATTATTATTTGGCTACTAATTAAATATGCAACATGTTAGGTGTATTTTGAGTAGGTACAAATTAGAACGTCACAGATTTTTAAATATATATTTTTAAATATCGCCTCTTAATTTTATTATAATTTTTATGTTTAAAATTTTTATTTTTTTTCAAAAATGTTCCCTGATACCGTTTACTTTCTTAAAAAACAACATTTCTCTATTCTATCACTAAAAAGTTATTTTCTGTAGTAATTTATTATATCTCTAGCATACATAGAATATTTGCGATTAACATTAAACATTTTTGCCCACATAAGTTCCCTAAATAGAAGAACATATTTGACTATCATTTTGTGTTACAACCAGTTAATTATTTGTGGGAGTTCAGGGAAGGTTTTAACGTTTCTCACCATTTAATGGTGAGAAACGTTAAAACGATTTTGATAAAGGTTTTACCTGTAGTTTAATACACTCAGTGTAGCAAGGACGGATCAGATATTACAATATACATATGCTTTTTATAATTCAAGCCATACATAGCCAATTTTACGGGTGTTTGAAGTCATTTTTAAATTTATAACATATTTTTTTCCAGATGTTGTCATTCCAACAAATTCAGCTGAGAAATCTAATATTGTTCTCAAGGCTGGACAACGAGTCATGGTTTTGAAATCACCTAAAGGAATTTATATGCAACTCGAATCTGGAAAGATTATAGCTATTAAAACATCCCTTAAGGGTTTAGGCCAAAAAGGAAATGATAATAAAGACAATCCAGTGGGAAAGAAAGGTTAATATCTTATTGTAACTTTTTATATGTAATATTTTTTATTTGGATTTTGTCAAAAACTTTTCATATTATATTACTAAAAATCACACACAATTTATGATAATTTTTCTCTTTGAAGTTCTAGGTAACCGACCAGTTCCTGTCAACATTCCTGGTTCATTGAAAAATAACTCTGCAATCACGATTACGTCTAAACCTACACCTAGACCTGGTTTTCATAGGGTTATACGACCTTCCATGAACAAAATTGCAAGACCTATATTACCTGGTCAAAAAATAGCCGATATTAGAAATCGTTTAGGAGATTTAAGATCGTATTCTGCAATGAGAGCCAAACTACCCATTCAGTCTAGAATGATAAGGCCTAATTTACCAGGTTCTCTAAGTATAACGAAAATTCCTAAAGCTAAAAAACCAGAAAATAAAGTTCGACCTCCGACCAATTTAGAAGAACCTCAAATATTAGATAGTGACGATGAAGAGGATGTGAATAATAAGATAACTAAATCTGTTAAAGATAACACAATAATAGATAACACGGTAAAAGATAACTCAAACATTGGATCTGAAAATAAAACATCTGAAAAGGAAAATGAAGATTCTAGACCTTTAGTTTTAACAACTGATGAAAAACTTCCAGCGGAAGAAGTATTAGAGACACCCTCTGAAAATAATACTGAACCAATGAACTTACAGACTAAATCTAGCGAAGACACACCAATGAATCTGGTCAGTCGGACGTCTAGTAAGATAAATTTGCTCAAAAATTATAGGCACCAACGTCCAGGAAGTCGACCGCAGAATGAATCCAGTTTGAGCCAGTTAGAAAAAACTGCTAGTGTGTTAAACATGACAGATGGAATACCAGATTTCCGAAAAAATTTGGACGATATTACTCAGTCATATTCTCCTGGACCCGAAGAACGAAGTTCAAGGAAAAAAAAATCTCCCAATAAAGTAGATATTTCCGAGAATCAAAGTGCCAGACAGTCCAACATGTCACATAGTGTGTCCAATCTACTTGGCCCTAATAAATCACAGTTGGACAGTGTGCAACATTCTCCACAAAATAGATTACCATTACCTCAAGATGCCTATAACATGAGCAATAAAGTTCCTATGCCTAACGTTGGTCATAACATGATGACTACGCCGCCATTAAGTAGTGACACGAATGGACTGCAAACGTCTAATGTAATTGGGAATGCGATGCCAACTCCGACGCAACCATATCCCCTCAATGCACCGCCTGAGGCGCCGTATGGTCAATACCCTCCAGGTATTTAAATTTCATATTATATCTAATTTTAAAGTCTTCAAATTAAAATGAGCTAACGTAGATTTTGGTATGATACTTATTTTGTATGGATGGCTAACTGGAAATTATTTTAAAAATGGTTAAAATATTTACAATTCGTGCGAATAGAAAGAATCTATCTCAGTTTGATTATTATTAGATATTAGATAAAGTCTCTCTTTAACATTTTTTTTTAATGAATGTTTATAATAAAAATATTGTCAACAGGCTACGGTTTAGGATACAGCTCGTATCCTAGTAACGCATACTACGGTGGATATAGTGGATATTATCCGCCTTATGCGCCTGGAGCACCTGTTCCTCCGCCTCCATATGCGGGGACTCCGCCGGCACCAACTGAGCCCTACCTCCCACCAAACCCCCAGTGGTAAACCCAGTTTATAGTTACAAAATAATTAATGCAAAAAACTGGAAAACAAAGTTGCATCTCGAAAATAATATAGCTGTTTATTTACATTGAACTATGGCATTCAACTGTGTGGCTGAACACGACAAGAGTATACCTTAGCTGCAAGTTGAACTTTAACCTTGAAAGACTTTGAAACAAGTGAACTTAATGAAAAAAAATAGCAGACCTATTTTGGAGATCATTAAATTTCCTCCAAGAAAATGTTTTGATTTTTACAACACGCCAATTTGTTAGAACGCAATAAAGTTCGAAATAAATAAAACGGTTTTTTGGCTCACCCTAATAATACATTATTTAGAATATACAGTGCGTTTCTATAGCCTTTTCACGTTAATAAGGAGCATAACGTAATAAAGTAACCATATAGAAAGTAATATTTTAAAAGATCTTGAAAATGAAGCAAATTCTTAAGATAGGAAAAAACTATCTTTTTGACCTGCGTTAGTTTTTTAATGCATGCTTCTTTAACGATATAGATAAGACGATGGAGTATAAACATAGGGCCTAAAAACAATTAGGATTATTGAAAGGTATGACGTCATAATTTGATACCTGGAAAAATTATATTGCAAATAATATATCAATTATGTTATTTTATTAAAATTTATTTATATTAATTAAATTATTAATTATTAAAAGATCGATCGAACACGGTTTTAAAACTCACTGTATATTTTATTTAAATTAGAAATCGTTTTATATTATTTTTGGGTGATTATATTTTGTGACTAGTCGATCCGCGCGATTCGTCCGCGAGTAGCTCCGCTCCTATTTGTCTTAGCGTGATGGTATATAGCCTTCCTCGATAAATGGGCTGTCTAACACTGAAAATATTTTTCAAATCAGACTCAATCGTAATTCAGCTTTATATATTAGTATAAGATTGGTTTATTTATTGAACTGTGAGTGAATATAAATAGGCCTTTTTAAAGTAATAGTTTTTTCAGATACAACTTTGTTCTATGAGAAGGATGTCCGTATGAGAAGGACGTCTCTAAGGAAATTAGCTTGAGGATTATAAACTTTGAACCGTCTTAGCGGTGTGAAGAAATTAAACTAATTGAGTGAATGTTTTACGTGACGTATGTTTTGTATGCCATTTTATTTTAGCAACGGATTAATAAAATTCGGACGTCACCGTCTTTACATATTTTGTGAGCCGTTTTGGTTTTAGTTTTTTTAGCTATATTTTGTATATTGTTTTATATTTATGAAGGACATCTGAAGTTGCAGTACTTACTGAGTATACGTTTTGTGAACAAACTTATCTTTAAATGTGAATATTTAGCCGTAAATACGTTTATTGTATTGGTATTCCCGATGTATTCATAGGAGCGAATGTACGCGGTTTCAATTTAAGGCTATGGATTGGTCGATGTGATATGTTACGTAGAGTAAATGGAACTTAGAATATAAGAAGTATTTATCGTTTAACTAGCTTAGATAGGCTATATATAGTTTGTCATTTAATCGTTCTAAAAGCCAGTGTAGTGATGTATTCGTACATAGGAAACTATTGTCTTTTGAACACGAAGGATCTGAGGAGTTAATTAAAAATATGTCATCATCTGTTTTTCTTTGGAGTTTGGTCGATATGTACGAAATATTACATTAAAGTATGACATTTTTTATTTGTCAGCCTGTTTACACGTCAAGCTGAATAAACTATATATATAACTGAATAAAGTAAGCTGTAGTTTCAACTCTAAAGAAAAATAGGTAATGATATAAACATTCTGATAGAATGTATAGATTGACATTTTATTGATTGTCTGTCGTGTGTCGTGTACAAATGTTCGAAATTATACCTGTAACTTTGCATTTTAAATTCATAAAATAGTACTGTACTGACGGTATCGAATAAAGTAACTAACAAAGTATGAACAACAACTTTTATTTTTTAATTATGCCTTGAATACTCAAAACTAATGTTAATTTTTAACAAGTTTTAGAAACAGTGAGAAATATATTTTTATTAAAAAAAATAAAAACTGGCTAAGTGCTAGTCGGACTCGCGCACGTATGGTTCCGTAACAATATTTGGTAAAAAAATCACGTTTGTTGTATGGGGAGCCTGTTATTGTGTTTTTAGTATTTATTGTTATAGGGACAAAAGAAATACATCATTTGTATAACGGTTCATGAGATACGGCCTGGTGACAGACAAAGGGACAGCGGAGTCTTAGTAATAGGGTTGCGTTTTTACCCTTTAGGTACGGAACCCTAACAACAAAAACTAATTCGTGCGAAATTGACTATTGGAATATTAGGCAAAAAATTGTTAATTGCTTAAAAAAATGTTTAATTTTCCGGTCCTGGGAAAAGTTTATGAAGTCCTTGGTGAAGCGAATTTTTGAATATAATATGTACTATAATTTTCATTAAGGGTTTTGTGTTAGTTTAGATTTCAAAACGGCTGGTGTTACAAAGTTGGTATTAGTTTTTTTAATCAAAATATACGTGTACTTATATTAGTTGTATAATAAAAACAAAATTATAATTTTAAGTCATCATCATCACCCTTTAATGGCCAACTGCTGAGTCGGCTCTATAGTCTAGTCTGGCCCAGTGCGAGTTGGCATACTTCACACACCGACAGAGGACATGGATAACTAGCAGGAGTGCTGGCTTCCTTACCATGTTTTCCTTCACATAATATATAATTTGGTTATTTTTTTAGATATTTGTGCTACTTTATTATTCAACTATAAATAGAATATTATGTCTGAGCCAAAAAATTCTGTAATTTTTTTTTATTTTTCCCGAGTTTTCTATACGACTCGAGTTTTTGTTAAAGGCTCGAGTCGCTATCAAAGGACTTCAGCTTGTATTAATTTTAGACTCGCGAGTTTTTAAAAATAAGACTCAAGGATTCGAGTTCTTTGCAACGTGATCATGATGATGATTATCTTATGTTATTATCATTCACAGCGCACGAGTTCCAAGTTATATTATTTTTATTATTATAAGTAATAATTGTATATATTATACAGTAAGGACAGACGTGCATACGTATTTATATTTATCAATTAAATATTTATCAATATCGACCACACCGTCCAGCACGGTGCGCAGTCTCTGCGCCAAGGTCTCCGCCTGCTCGGGCGTCTGCCCCTTCGGCAACTCCAGCACCCGAGCCCCGGACTTGGCCTGGCTGGATTTTGGCATAGGCCCTTTTCTGCCACCTCGGGCAGTAGCGTCACGACGACAGCCGACGTACGACCAGCCACGAGTCTCTTCTTTGCCGGCTAAGCGGAGACTTTCTTCGGTTTCGGCGCCGCGGCCGGCGCCACCTTCTCGGTTTCGCAAACAAGCGTACGGCTCATCTGATGGTAAGCGACTACCGTAGCTTATAGACGTCTGCAACACCAGAAGCATCGCAAGCGCGTTGCCGACCCTATCCCCAATTCCCCCTAGGAGCTCTGGTCACCTTACTCACTAACAGGAACACAACACTGCTTTATAGTAGTGTTATTTAGCTGTGATCTTCTGTAAGGTCGAGGTACTACCCCAGTCGGGCTGCTCCGTATTTGAGCAGGAAATTTCCTGCTGTGCCCTCCCTCACTCTAAACTCTGTAACTCTCACTCCTACGACCACGCCGGACGACCGTTCGCCCAGCTATCCTCTTCTAGTCCTGCTGAAGGCGCACTCACCACCAGTTGGCCTGCGGAAGGTCCTAGCCCGAAGCGAGCGCTCGAAGCTTCCTCTACGCCACCACACCCTTGCGAAATGAGCGTATAGCGGCGCGCCGTGTCGCACCTGAAGGCCACATTATCCTTTCGTGTCCGAGTCCGAGGATATAAGAGGCACCTGAGGATGGCGCCGTCTTGTCCCTAGTCTGACGTCCTGTGCACAGTGCACCAGACTTGTTTGTATTGCCACCCGCAATCTTTGCGGGGTTAACCGGTGCAGCCAATGCTGCTGCGTTCTTCGAACCCGACATGGGTTTCTTTACAGGATCCGCCTTTAAAACCACCTAGTGTGCCCCGCTCTATACCTGCAACCCAGATGGGAGGGAGCTAGGGAAGGAAGACCTTTGCGTATTTGCACACACTAAGGATACCGCACTAGCACACTTCAGCCACCCGCCTGCCAATCCGTTAGAGGTGTGGCGTATATACTGGAACAGGTTTCAAGACTAGATTTCAGCGAAGACGTCTCTGTTCCAAGTCTCTGATTAGCGTCCAAACGCGTCTTGAAGTATTTACAAGTATTGAAGTATGCCGAGTATTTTGAAAGATCTGTGAATAAGTACTCTGACAAATTCTGATATGCTTATATTTCATATTCATATAATCTCTGTGATAACCATTCAAAATAAGTCGGATAATATCGTTCGGATTCATTGTACACAGATTATATTACTATACCAGTTCCAATAATAAAGACTTAGTTATAAAAGCTATTACAAGTAATATTACACACCTGAGATAAATAAAAGTATTAATGAAGTATTAGTTACAATTTTATATTATTTCCAGACGAATATATTAATATTACCTAATCCTGAGAAATATGCGAGTATACTTCTTCACCGAGTTCACACTCGATGTAAGCATGTGTGAGTTGCCTCGTACTCGTTTCGAGACGCGCTCGACGTTAGTGTGTGTGAATGAAGTGAGAATAACAGCTCTCGACTGTAAAATACTATTATTAGGGTTGTTTTTAAAATGAAATAACTCATACTCCACGTACTCTCGGTTTGTTTGTGTGTGTGTCTATCAGACAAAATTCTATCTTATTTTGATTAGTATAAAGTTTCGATTAGTAGATGCGATAGTAGTGAAGTTGGATAGCCAGATATCATCATACCAAATTTCATCAAAATCTATCCAGTGGGATCTCGTGATGCGATTACAGGCAGACAGACAGACAGGTAAACAAAGATTTTAAAAACTATGGATTTGGCCTCTCTTTCGATAACCATGACTATTTAAATAATTTTCCAAAAAATATTTATTGTACAGGGTCGACTCAGTTAGAATTTTGTTATATGAATAGATTTTCGAAAACTATTATATTATATTCGAACCGTGTACAGAGTATAGACTGCGATTTCAAAAAAATCGACGTTTTAAATATACTCATATCTACTTATAGTTAGCTTCAACCCTCCATACTTCCGTAGTATCTAATAAGTGCTTTCACGCAGACGCAGATACTCATACTCCTGGAGCTAGTCTTTGGAACGCGTATTTACAAGTACTCGTACTTGTAAGACTTAGTACGTAGATTGACGAGTATGACACACCTCTACAATCCGTTACGGTGTTCAGGACGGGGCTCATGGGAAACAACGTGGACGTATGTGCTACTGAACCCCCTACCAATCAGCGACAACCAACGAACAACCAACGACAAAATCTCAGATCAACCCGACGCCAGAATAAATGCAACTAACACAATACCATCGGGCATGAATTTATTTCTAGCGCGATACAAATATACGCCAGCGCCATCTAGTTGAGCAGATACAAATTATTATTAAATAACTTTGTGATGGCGCTGGGATCGAATTAAATTCATAACATTAAATTTATTTATTAAATCTAGGATTTTTTATTCATTTTGTACTATTGCAATTTACCACGCGTATTTAGGTTTAATTTCACATTTGTCACTATATTTTACATTTTAATTTATATGTATATGACTAATTCCTAACGGCACCACACATCTCGACATGCTTCTCATCCCCACGTCGATAGATTATTAAGTATTTTTTTCGCGACAAAATTCGCGAAGTTTATGCCCTTCCTCAAGCTCTACTTTATCTCTACATCATATTTCATCAAAATCAGTGATTTAAGTCTGATTGTGTAACAGTAGTATCTTAAATCGCATTTTTGTTTGTATTCTTAAGTATTTTCTTGGTTTTTTAATAGTTATGGTACCGTTAGATGATGGATGGATAGTTATGTTGTTGTGTTACGTGTTTAAGACGTCCATAAATGATTAAGGAAGAAGAAAAAAAAGTATTCTTTTGACACGTGAACCGTTACTTGTACCATTAAGATTTTAATACTAACGCTAAAGTTCATTGAATCCATTTTATTCATATAGAGTTCTGCTATTTGTACGCATAAACTATTCATTAGATATAAAAGAAGATAAATTACATATTACAATATAATTTTTTGCTATACCGATGCTCCACTTACAGGTAGTTAAACCGTTGTTTAAAGGACAGTTATAGCGACAAATGCATATCCTTACTAATATTATACGGGGAAATAACTCTGTCTGTCTGTCGCGCTTTCACGCCAGATCTACTGAACCGATTTAAGTGAAATTTGATATACAAGATAGTCTAGAGCCTGAGAAAGGACATAGGCTACTTTTTAATGCGAAAAAAGGGTTGAAAAGGGGGGATGAATAGTTGTATGGAAGTCTCGTCATTTTAGAGCTAGACTAACTTATTTTGTAGGGTGTTGATTCGATATAAATAAATATGACATTCAAAGTTTGTAAAAATTAGCCTTAAGGGTGTAAAATAATAATAGGGAATAGGAGAAAGTTTGTATGGAATTTGGAAATATGTAAGGTTTATATGAATGTTTAATAAGTTTGCGACAAGAAACCTAAAAATGCTATCCAAAGACACTATTCCACGCAGACGAAGTCGCGGGCACAGCTAGTGTGATAGTTTTTGACTTCTGAAAAGTAGGATTTTCGAGAATTTAGTATAGACCTTTTTGTGTAGAGCGTCTAAGGGACTATGTTACGGTATTAGCAGTTCAATGTTCAAAAGGTAAAAAAATCCAGAACTCTAAATATCCAAATATAATCCAAAGAAATGTAAATAATTCATAACATATTTTATAGTATACCTTTCGCTCCAAAATTTTGCATAAACTATACCGCAGTACTTATCTAACTAGTTTGAAATAAAATAAAACTTTTAAGTCAATTTCCTACACAAAAGAGCGGAATTGGTCATCTATATAATACAAGCGTAACCGCCGTTCGGTTCCATTAACGGTGACCGAAGCTGCGAGGCAGACGCTATATTTATTATCAGTGTTGTGATTTAATATAGTGAAAATATATGTGAATATCAACGGTGATCAACATGTGGATGCAGATATTTTTTGTAAGTCACTAATATATTTAAAAAAAAATTTTCAATTTAATTTATATAAAACTACCTGCGCCCTGCGGTTTTACCCGCAATACTTTGCATAATTCACACATATATAATTATTATTAAAAACCTATGTGTTAGTCTGATGTGTAAGTATATTAATGTAAAGTTTTATCAAAATCCATTCAGTAGCTTTTGCGTGAGAGAGTAACAAACATATATACATCTATACAGTCTTACAAACTTTCAAGTTTATAATATTAGTAGGATTAGTGAGATATATTAAATAGGCAAAAAATTTTTACGTATATTTGAACAAGAACCAAAAGAAAAAAAACGCTATTATTTTTCTACTTGACAAATCTTTCAAATCTAAATAAATATTAGGAGAACCTGTTTAAAAACTAATTTTAATAATAATTGTACGTTATCTAAAGTGACCATTTTATTTTTACTCAAAACGGGACGGAAGTTCAGTTTCAGACATCCACGGGTGAAAACAAAAATCAAAATCAAACAAAATAATTTCTCGGATATTTGTAACAGACAAATCATATTGACGACCACAGTTTCACTAAAAAAAGAAACAAATGACAATCATAAATTCATAATGTTTCATTTGGTAGGTGACGTTATGAGGTATCCCTAGTATTTTCTAAAAAAAATACAATATAATAGGTATCTGTCTTATTGCCGACAACGCTATATTTATTGCGCGATTTCGGAAAACGGGACAGACAACTGAATAACGGGCATGTCCCTTTCAAAACGGGACATATGGTCACATATTTTAATTATCACAATAATTTTAAGAGCAGTACTTTTGAAGGAGGTGCAAAAAACAACATCATCAAAAGCAGAATTTTTTTTTGAGTATTTTATAGAATTTCATCAGACAGTTGACATGTCTTCGCTTCGTTGAGCTAGATATTAGGATAAAGATAAAAGTTTTAAATCAGTTCAGTATTTTTCTTATTATTATATATAGAAAGATTAATATCATTGTTTGAAAAGTTATATTTCAAGTTTTATCTCACTTTTTCACAAAGTATTTCTATTATTTTTCTTCTACAGATAGTTTTATATGATAACTTACTGTTACCATAAAATTTAAATAAACAAAAAAGGAGGTATTGACGGTATTATTTCCTTTGCCACACCCCATAATTACAGGGAAGTAAATTATTGTCAACAAATAAGCTATTACTTCTTTTACATTATAAAAGCCGAGCAATAAACCCATTGGTTATTCAACAAAACGACAATCAAGTATACTTTCCTCCTGACATAACTGTCACATAACAAATATCTAATATGGTTTAATCAACTCGCAGCTTGTTTTTTCCCAGCCAGGCAAAACCTATTAGTTGCACTTTCATTTAATCTTTCTTGTCGTCGTGATAGCTCATTAAAAGTATAATAGCCCGTAAAATATATTACGAGTCAATCTAGGTGTCTGTTTGTTTACAACCTTGCTACTTTTGATAGCTTTTGTTTGGCTAGTAGTTCCTATAGATTAATTTTAAGAATATCTTACTGTCTCAACTCAACACTATTATATTACACTAGTCGACACCCGCAACTTCATCTGCGTGTAGCTGCGCTCCTATTGGTCGTAGCGTGATGATATATAGCTAATAGCTTTCCTCGATAAATAGACAGCCCATCTTTTCAAATCGGACAGGCAGGCGGTATAAGATTTGTACTGACGGATCTCAAGTGAATGAAGAGAGGCAATCTCTCTAGTGATTTCATACAACAAAAATTGCCTAGTGCAATTAGTGAAGTTTCGTGTGGTGTTGCAAGGCCATTCGGGTTGGTTAGCTTAATTATTAAGCGGCGTGTCGCAAGCCCTAGGTACTGCTCGACTTTCTGTTTTAAAATATTTATTACGTTTATCGGTTGTATAACTTTATATTTCTAACCGCGACTTCGTCTGCACAAACTCCAGAAAAATGAAAAAAAATTACAATATCCACAATGTGCGAACTTTAAATACTGTTAATTAAAAAAAGAGGAGTTGTAGTATCTATACGCAGCCTTAAAGTATGACGGCTTGGCTAGAATATCCTCCTGGGAGTTATATTTTAAACTCATTTCAGTGTTACTGCTAAATACTTGCGATGTAATCTATATCTATACTATTATATAAAGAGGAAAGATTTGATTGTTTGTATGTTTGTTGCGAATAGGCTCTATAAGTACTGAACCGATTTTGAAAATTCTTTCACCGATAGGAAGCTACATCCTTTCCGGGTAACATAGGCTATGTGGTGTTGCCATAAATACTCTAATTAAAAAGATATGGCCATTTAAGTGCCATAAGGTGGCCGTTTTGTAAATTGAAGAGATTCTCAGGAACTATAAATCCGATTTAAAAAATTCTTTCACTGATAGAAAACTACACTATTCGTGAGTGATAAAAGAGATTTAGTGTTACCATATACATTTTTTAATTAATAGAGTATGGTCATTTTGTTGTTACTAATCCGATTTTAAAAATTCTTTCACTGATAGAAAACTATACTATTCGTGAGGGACAAAAGTGATTTAGTGTTGCCATATACATTTTTTAATTAATAGAATATAGCCATTTTGTTGCTACTGATCCGATTTTAATTTTTTTTTCACACTTTCTTTAGATTATCTCTCTCTCCTTTACCTATTCATTTTATTATTGCTCTGTCCTCCCTCTCTTAGCATCTGTCGCTTTTCTTTTATTTTTGTTTCTATTATTTTTCTTTTTATAACTTTTTCTTACTCTTATATACTCAAATAATGAAAAACTACACAATTACAGTGTGACAATTTAAGGACATCAATTATAATATTGTTTTAAATACCCGGAGCGAAGCGAGGGCAGGCAGCTAGTAATAAATATTTCTGTCATGGCGAAGTATTTATTTATTTGGTTTGCTTATATATTTTGGTTGGCACAACCGAGTGATATTCAGTTTGTGCCAACTTCTAAAATCAAATGTTACTTAGATTATTGTTGCCGATATCATAATTAACACTACATTCTGAATGACAGGTATTATACGAGTATAAACAAACGTTTATCTAATTTAGTGCAGCAGTATCCTTTATATCTTGTTTAGATGTACTATAGATTATTTAACTAGCTGGCCCGCCCTCGCTTTGCCTAAGGGTTTAGGGTTAGTCAGAGACATGAAAAAATGAGAATTTTCGGTAATTTTTTTGCTATTAAATCATTTTATTTATAAAATTAATAATAGGGCTATGGCTATAAAATTAACTGTGTCGAGACAAACAGCTAAAACATACTGAAATTATATTTTTTTTACTTTCGTGACTTCAAGTCAAAAAATTACCATACCATATTATTAATTTTATAAAATAAAATTATTTAATGGCCAAAAAAATTTCTGAAAATTTTTATTTTTTCATCTCTCTGACTACCCCTAACCTCTTAAGCAAATGGGGTGAGAAGTTGGAGAAGTTAAAGAGTTTGATCGGAAAATTTGGAAAAAATAAACATTAATTTATTACCAGTATTATCTACCCAACTCTAACTTTAAGGAATAAAATGACTTTTTTTACAAATATTAAAACTTTTCTCTTCATAAGAACCTTTCTGAGACTTAAACGAATAATTAAAAAAAACATCCATGAGTTCAGCTGTTCTCGTTTTGTGCTGGCAACATTTAGCGATACATTTTTATTTACATACATTTAAGTTCTGATTACTTTAAAAAGCATTTTAATGAAGAAATAATAAGTAACATTGAAACCTGAGAAGCGTGTCGATGGCGATCGCCTTTGAAAGTGGCAACTTTCTAGGACAGTCCTAGAAAGTGAATATATTCGCACCAATAACCCTAAGCCTAACCGCAAATTGCTGTCTAATATTAGAATTTAAAAAAATTACTCCCTTGATTTTAGAATAACATTACTTACAATAGAAGCGTCAGTAGCTCAGTGGTTTGGGCTCTGGATTCACGATCAACAAGTCGTGGGTTCAAATCCCGGACATTGGACTACTGGCGTGGCCCACTCCTGACACAAGCTATTTATTAGCTTACTAGGAGGGGTAACGGGAATACTAGTAGTATGTGATCCATACTGCTAGTAATGTTTAAAAAAAAAAAATATATTTGTTGTTGAAATATTATATTGAATGATGAGATTATGGTGGTGCGACCATAAACTACATGCAAATAACTCCAACCTAATACATAAACCCTATAAATATATACAATAAATAGATATAAATATTCATAACTATACAGTAATAAATATATCAACACCAAACAAAGAAAAAGTATATACGGTTGAAAGCTGTATTTAAACGAACATAAAAACTAATAATATTTTAATAAAAATGACTGCTTTTTATTATTTATAATTTGTAGAAAACCATAATTTGAAAAATATTCTAAGTACTTAGTCAAAATTGGCTGTTATGAATATTCCGTAGTTGAGGTTTTATATGATACTAGTCAACCGTCCCGCCTTCGCCTCGGTGCAAGTCACCACGTGTTTAATTTTATATCTTCGTTTGCGATATTGAGGTAGTTATATTAGCCTACATTAGATCGTCTGTAGACATATTTAATAATTTTATGAGGTAGTCATACTAACTTGGCACCCCCCTAAGGGATGATTTTCGAAAAAATATTTTACACGTGTTTCATGACTTTCAATGAAGAACCTTCATACTGAATATCATTTGAATAACTTCAAAAACGGCAAAGTTTCATACTAACTTTGCACCCCCGTTTTACCCCCTTACGGGGTGAATTTTCAAAAATCCTTTCTTAATGCTTCCCTACGTTACTATGCAAAATTTCATGTTTCTAACCCTTGTAGTTTAGGCCCTGCGTTGATATGTCAGTCAGTCAGCTTCTCCTTTTATATATATGGTTTTAAATTTTCAACATTAATTAAAATTACTAATTACCTAAAGATGAACAAACTGAACTATTTCAACCCCGTCAAGCTTTTTTTCACTATAAAATGTAGCCTATCCTTTCTCAAGCTCTATTATATTTCTATACCAAATTCTATCAAAATCGGTTCAGTGGTTTAAGCGTGAAAGCGTAACAGACAGACAGACAGAGTTACTTTCGCAATTTATAGTGTTCAGTTGGGATTAAGTAAAAAAGCAAAGTTCATAGTATAAAGCCATCATCACTGAACGTTCATAATATCTTAAATTTATTTATTACAGACAAACTAACAATAAATATAAAGTTAACAATACGTATTTTATTTACGGTAAGTTTTAAAATGTGATTGTTTATTTAGTTAGGAAGGTTAAGTTTTTTCATGGTATTGAATTTCTTAATATCACAGCACGCTTAAAGTGGCGGTCGAATTGCTAAGTAGTCGTTACGAAATCCCATTATTATTAAAAAATTAAAAAAATGACAAGCCGGACTAAACTGTGTCGAAACCAAAACCTTAACCGTATACATTTATAGGGTAAGTGCGTTGGTTAGTTCATCAATCAAACTCATCAAAATCGGTTCAACTTCCCTACACGTTGAATCTGTCAAATGCAAAGAGTTTTTCAGGCCCGACTCATAGTTTCAGAGATTAGTGCATTCAAACTAGTAAAATTAATTAATTTGTGACACGTTAATATGTTATCGATATATTAAGGGGTTAGTGGTAGTCAGAGACATGAAAAAATTAGAATTTTCAGTAATTTTTTGCCTTCAAATCATTTTATTTTATAGAATTAATAATATGGCATTATTACACAATGGTTTGACTTAAAGATCAGAATAAGAGAATTTCAAAACTTATAACTGTTTGTGTTGAACCAGTTCAGTAGCTCAGTGGTTCGGGCGTTACACGATCGATAAGTCGTGGGTTCAAATCCCGGACATTGGGACTACTGCCGTGGCCCACTCCTGGCACAAGCTAAAAGCTTAGTAGGAGGGGTAAAGGGAATACTAGTAGTAGTGATCCATACTGCTAGTAATTTAAAAAAAAAAAAACCTGGCGGTGACTATCATATGTCCTTCATCATCTAAAATCAAACGGAAAATAAAAAATAGTTTTATAAATAGATAATCTTTTGCCGGATTGAAGATTTTTTTTATAACTTAACAAAATAGCGGTCTTAGGAATTTTTTTTCTAGATTTTCGGGAAAATATCAACAGTTTTTGTTTATATAAAAACGAAATTTGAAAAAAAACGTCCTTCGACCAGGCACAAGATTATCTATTTATAAAACTATTTTTTTGTCCGATTGATTTTAGATGAATCTCCAAGGACTTGGTCACCGCAAGGTTGGAACTGCGTGAACACAAACAGCTATAACATTTGAAATTATAAGTTTTTTTTTCAAATTTTCGTGACCTTAAGTCAAAACATTGTGTAATGATGCCATGTTATTAATTTTATAAAATAAAATGATTTAATGGCAAAAAAAAATACTGAAAATTCTCATTTTTTCATGTCTGACGAGACCTAACCGCTTAAGGTAAACATTAAGAGTTTGTATTAAAAACTATGAAACAAGAAATTGATCAGTACTAGTATAGTATTACATACTTTTCTCTTCGCGCATATCGACCATTTTACAGGAAAAAAATGTAAATGTTCCACCACAGCTTGCTATCTGTTGAGAAATTTAAAAACTAAATACAGTTTTTTAAAAATAAAGCACCATCATTCTTATGTATTAAATAAAATCAAAAAATGTAGTTCTGTGTAGGTATTTTCAAAAAGCCAACTCTTACTAGATGACCGCCATTATCCTACTTAAGTAGAGTCGTGACATTGATAAAATTAACCTAAATAATTATAATTTCACGGTTAAGGTTAAGAATTTTCACTTTTAAGTTAAGGTACTTATAAACAAGTGTTAAATAAATACAGAACTACTATTTATACTATATTATTGCAATCTTTAGGCTAGGAAATTTTGGATTAAAGTTTGATTAAATGTTATAATATAACAATATTTTTCAAATTCTTAAAACATTCTAATTTTAGAATAGCTATCTTTTGAAGTTTATAATACACGGACGCGGAACTGTGATCGTTCACAATATGTAATCATGTCTATAAGTCGAGTTTCGTCGATCCATTAACAGACTATAGATCTGTTGATCGTCGCAGCAAGATTGAGTGGCAAACTTTTTCTGTTTGTCTTTGAGACAACTTTTTCCAATCACGGCATACTTTTCCGTTCAAATTACGTGACGTGATGCAACAGAAAAAATGTTTTATTTTGTTACATTGTTCATTTGCTGTACTATTAAATCACTGGTCCAGTTTATTTTTAAGCTTACGTAAAACTTTAATTTAAACATGTAATTATTTTTTCATTACAGGTTTATTTAGGTTGTATTTCAATTAATGCAATAAAAGTTCCGGTAAATAATGAAGATGAAAATATTCCTCAAATTCCCGTACAAGTACAGTTACCAGCTTTTGACAATCACTTCCAGGGTAAACCTATTTACTATGCCGATGAGGAAGTAAATATCGACAGCTATTTAATTCCACCCAATCCTCATAAACCTGAGGAAATCCTACATGATGTTCTGGTCACGCCGGCTGGGTATTTATTACCACCTACATCGGATACTCAAAATGAATATCATTATAAGCCCACAGAACCTGGAGAACAAACTGATTGGTATCCGATCGCGCCATTACCTCAGAAGCAAATTCAAGTAATACCAGTTTTGAATGAGCGACCGAAACTGCAAGAAATGAGAGTTTTAAGAACTGGAAAAGCTTTCGAAAGGAATCAGATTATTCCAACTCCTTCTAGAGATTTATTACCACCTCGTGAAGATGCTCCCAATGATTATGTGATATTTTCACCGTCTGCTGATTTAGAATTACCATCAGAGGAAATAAATCATTCTTTTACTGTGAATCCTACTGTGCCAGTGCCAAAACCTCTTCCAGCGATAAAATATCCTCTGAAACTTCAAGCAAATCATGAAGTTATACCTTTAGAATATATTACACCGCCTAAAAATATTCAACAGGAATATAAAAATCCCACCCGATTATATCCCAAAAAATACGTAAGTAAATTCAGGCCGGTACCGATACCGATATCGCAAGTTGAAGAATCTGATGAAGTTGTTCAGGACAATAGGGCAACGAAACCATTGCAAACATTTTCGAATAACGACGAACGTAACCAACCAAGTAAATACGAGAAATCTCAGCAAAAACGAAAATTAAAGGAAGGACAACAAAATACAACAAAGGTTAGACATATAGATTTTTTATTTTATTAGCTAAATAGAAATAGTATGTTTTTGAGAGGAAGTACAATAATATCTTTTTTAGTTAGCAGAAGTAACGGATGAGGGCAACAAGAACACTTACCCAATAGAACAAGAAGTATCAGCGACACATTACAGACAACCTGAACGTACGTATTTAAATTTATTCTTCCTAGATTTAGAATGCTTCTCTAGAGAATGAGTTTCATTTTTCGTAATCATATTTTTAAGTGGAAATGAAAAATTACTCCCACAAACGTTTTCGTCTACGAATTCATGTCCACCTATGGGACCGGTTAAATATTTGGTATAAAAATGAAAATGCTAATGAATTAGTAAATTTTAGATTATGCGTATACGTACCCAAAAGAAGAGCCTGCTGCATCGTTGAAACAGAAGCCAGGTACCAAATCCAACGGTGAACGTACGGAATTCCGAATGCACGGCATGAAAGGCCCTCACAGTTACCAATTTGGTTATGATACTGGGAAAGGGTAAGCATAGCAAGACGATTTTCCAATACATTTTCTGATACTTTGAATAAAAATTACTTAAATTAGTTACGAAAAACAAACTTTCTGCCCCCCGTACGACATGACTCTCGGGTACGAAATAATTTACAACATTTAATTATATTCTCCTTAAGGTCAGTTTATCAACTCGATATTGGCCGAAGTTGATAGAATGATAAAAAGACCTTTCCTATAAGATTTCATGTTTAGGAAAATAGATACCATGTCGAATGTCGTGTGTGATACGTATTATATACCTATGGTATCGATATCTTAAGAATGGCATTTCTTCATTGGGTTTATCCTCGGCATGAAGGCACACTATTGTTAAACAAACATTATCTTTGGATAAGTCATAATCATTAATATTTTAACTCACCTTATTTTTATGTCTCATCTAAAGTTAACACTTACCATCGAAATCATGAGAAGTTTCAAAAATATTTTAAGCTTTTATGATTCCTTATAAGTCCTTAAATTTACGTTAATTTAACCTTTGGAAATAAAAAATCAAACTCAAATGAAAAAGTTATTTGTAATTTCCAGAAAGAATCGCCAGTTTCGTTACGAAGAGCGCGACAACGACGGCCATGTGAGGGGACATTACGGATACGTGGATAGACTTGGGAAACTTCGCGTCGTTAATTACGACGCTGACCCAAAACATGGATTCCGGGCAGAAGTACCGGCGGAAAAAGACTAAAACCAAATTTTAAACTAACTTTAAAATAGGGCTCTGGAGGCACTTTCAAGCTATTTATAGTTTAGTTATATCTGTATGTGCCGGAAATAATAAAAAGCTTCTAAACATAATGTATTAAAATGTAATTTATGGAATTACAGAGGATATTATTTAAGAAAACTTAATGTGAGAGGTCTTTATACTTCAATAGAAGCTAAAACAATATTTCTGTTTGACTGTCTATCTCTACTGCACGAATAAGAGTTTTTATTGGTGTAACCTAAAAATTAGGCTTTGTTTCAGAAACACAAAAATTTTTGGAAAAGTTATATAAATGAAATTATCTTATAAATAAAACAAATTCGAGTTAGTTAAACCAATTACAATTCGATAACAGTTAGACTGATTTTGATAAAATTTGGTACAGAGATACAAGAGATTGAAATATGATATTAAATGTTGTATGAGTATTCTTTGTATCTAAATCAAAATATGTCCAAAATTAAAACTAAATACCTACACCAGTGGCGACTAGTTGTAAATGAATTATTTAAAAAAAAAAAAATAATAGTTTTATTCTCTAATCGGTCAACTTTCAATGCAGAATCTAACATATTTATTTTTGTATACTCGTAAACTCATAATATTTATAAAACGTTCGTTTCGTAAACTCATAGTACTTAACTCATTATATTTATGTAAATATAATCAACAATGTGGTACATTTTTTTCGGGTTTATCGTGAAAAGACAGGTCAACAGATGCGTCATGAAATTTTATTGTATTTCATAGAATACCCATATTATTTTTCGGTTACATTTTAAAATACTAA
This sequence comes from Limenitis camilla, assembly GCA_905147385.1. Taxonomy (NCBI): domain Eukaryota; kingdom Metazoa; phylum Arthropoda; class Insecta; order Lepidoptera; family Nymphalidae; genus Limenitis; species Limenitis camilla. The sequence continues at coordinate 8,916,199 of LR990230.1, read as the reverse complement.
CCTCACCAGTTTTAACAAAATTCATCAGATTCTCCTACTATCTTAAAATACGTTTATAAAGTTAAGATTGTAATTGTTGTAAATATAGGTTATTATTTGTTAAATTTTTAAGTCCTACAATATGTTTGTCTGCTTGTTTTTTGTTTATACCATAAAATATTGCAGTTAGATGTTGTTTTGTGTACATTATTCGTTATACGTGTAAGTAAAAAAATAAAGATTTATTTAATAAAATATATTATTTATTATTTAGAAAACAAATATAAAACTTTATATAAATGATTACCACTTAGAGGTTTATTACTTAGTTTAACTTGCTATGCATATATTTTAAAAATTCTTAGCAAAAATGTGTATAAAAATATAACTTTTAAAACATTAATATAATTAAATTCTAAAGGACAATAAACCTTAAAACGTTTCAATGCTACGATACTATCACTTCTGAATTTTGAATAATAAAACAAGTATTAAAAATAATATCAGCCAATAGACTGAAGACGAACAGTCAATGTCGAAAGAAATTGCCTAAATGAGTCTACAATTATTTTTTTATACTTTACAACTCCTTTTCATACCTTAGGTAAAACGAAACGGTTTGGTATGGTATTACGTATTGGTAGTTTGTTTGAAACATAATTATTGAAGTTTATTTTTATCATAAGCTATAAGATTTCGTACATAAGTTTGTCTTATGTAAAATATTTTAATTTAATATTTGTACTGATTAAGCTGAACACTTTTTATCTTATTATCCACACAAGTCCCTTTCTATAACATCAAGAAGACTAGATGCTCCTATACGGAACAGTTTAGGGTCAAGCCATTCAGGGCCAAGCTCACTATAAACCAAAACCAGCCAATTCACAGCATCCCTCGATGTTTTTATACCTCCAGCTGGTTTCAATCCTATCTGTAAACAAAATATAGAGATAAACATTTTATTCTGTACTGGTATAGCTTTTATTAGTTATTAGTAGATGCAACAAACAAGCCCAAAATTCAATGGAATTGTGAAGTTTTTCTAAAAACTTTTACTTCCATCATCAGATTATATCTATGCCATAATTTTATGCCATGCCATATATTAGATTATATCTATGCCATCGTCGAATTTTAGCGCAAATGAAACCGAAAAGTGGGTCAAATTTAACTTGCAACATTTAATAACAGACAGTCATCATAGCACGCACAAACCATATAAAAGCTTGTAATTTTTGGCCCGTCAGGGGACGGGTTAGAATACAATTCCCCTCTGCCGCCGGGAGAGCATCTCGTAAGAGGCGAGTAACCCGGCACCCCCCTTGGTTTTAGGGTATCTGATCCTTAGGGGATTATTAAAATAATGTGATCAGAGTAACATCCTCAATACCTAACAAAGTATACCTAATAGTAAAATGATTCAATGATTACCTTTACACCCGTCATTTGGTAGAAACTCCTAATAGCTCGGCACATGATCAGTCCCACTGGCAGAGTTGCATTCACAGATTCTTTACCAGTGGATGTCTTTATGAAGTCAGCGCCTGCCAACATTGCTACCATCGATGCATTGTATACCTGTTATTACAAATATATTATTCATATATGAATAAAATCTTACAAAAATTAACTAATGAATAAAAAAACTTCATTATCTGTGAATTAATAATATTAAAAGATAAATTCGTAGCAACTACATGTAAAGGTCAGACAGGCCAAGGCAGATCACATTTATAATAAATATAATAACGTATGTATGAATAATTTTTTTATAACTAACATTTTCATAAGTTCCAAGTTCTCCTACACCAAGAATGACCTTAAGGTGAGCGTTTTCACATGCAGTCTTCATTTGTGCGACTTCATCAAACAACTTTTCCCACTGTCCTGTTAGAACTAAGCTTCGATCAATAACAACATCTATTTCTGAAGCCCCACTTGATACTGCAAATTTTATTTCTTGTATCCTTGTTTGTAAAGGATATAGACCTGATGGGAACCCTGTGGCAACTGCAAAAAAAATTTATAGTCAAGATTTTCTTTTATATAATGTTATTAATACAGTCCTAAAAATAAAAAAAAACAACTAAAAATAAAAAAAACAACTTGTTATCTGTGTTAATTTTTATCCATTTAATTTATAGTTTCATACTAATATTCTTCATTCTGTTTTCTTTCTCTCTCTCAAACTCAAAGAAAGCTTATAATTTTATTATAGAAACTAACGTGGTAATTAGTCATTTTTAAAACTATGCCAAACGGTAACACTCACATATTATTGTGTATAATTTTCTTACCAACTTTACAAAAAGAAAAAAAATTCTCAATTTGTGTTTATCTATTTTCTTTATGGATGGTTCAGGTGTAATATTTTTTTAATACTTTTTATTTATCTAGATTATTATATTTATGTTAATTAAAAAAACTAAAAACACGCTTTTTATTATAGAAAACCAAATTAAAAAATAGAAAATAAATTTTAATAAATTTAAAATAAGAATAGTGTTAAAAATTTCAATAAATATAAATTAATAATAGTGTAAATAAAAAAAATGTATTTTAATTAAAAAACGCGTGGGGTGCATGGTGTCAATAGATATAAATATTTTATTGACAGATATGAGTAGAGTGATTATCATTTTGATAATATCTTAAAAAGCACCCCACGCTTTTTTTTAAATAAAATTCATTTTTTTTATTTACACTATTATTAATTTATATTTATTGAAATTTTTAACACTATTCTTATTTTAAATTTATTAAAATTTATTTTCTATTTTTTAGTTTGGTTTTCTATAATAAAAAGCGTGTTTTTAGTTTTTTTAAACTATTATTTATTTTTTACTTTTTAGTTTGATTTATTTATAAAAGCGTGATTTTTTTTTAGTTTTTTTTTAAACTAAAAAAAATCACGCTTGAGAAACGGCTACCAGAACCAAGGAAGGCCGCAGGCGCGCAAATTACCCACGGAGAGTTACATACTGACATACTGACAGACTGACATACAAGTGAAGCTAATAAAAAGCGTGTAAAAAAGATATCACAAGGTAAAGTATGGCCACAATTTAATTGCATTTGCATTACTTTAGATTTCCAAGATACATCAGGGAAGTCTTCCAAATCAAATAGAAACTAAATAGTTATTGATGATCCTTGTAGACAATTCCATTGCAATCAGTTTACTTTTATTATTAAATCCAGCTCAAGCCGTATATTTAAGTTTATCTTGTTAAGAATATTAATTTTCAAGGGGAGACAAAAAACCTTTTGAAATGATTTTTTTCAGTAAATATTTTTATCACTAACCTGAGGCTATTTGAATTTTATCAGTAAGTCCCAATCTTTTGATCACATCATATGCGTCTTGTACTCTATTAGGATACACACATACTGCAGCAGTTCTTACTTCTTTACCACCATAACCAAATGGGAAGGCAGCCTGGAAAATAAATAATTTATTTCTAATACAAATTTATTCAATATTAGTTTTAAAACACTTTAAAAATTGTCATCTATCAACTATTTACATCCTTTTTTTTAAATTCATACTTAACTAGTGACCCACCCTGGTTTCGCATGGTTTCTTTACTATAATATGCTTGTATTATACATATAAACTTTTCTCTTGGATCATTCTATCTATAGGTGAAAACCACATTAAAATCCAATAAGTAGTTTAAATTTGAAAAGAAAAATGAAAAGACTGCAGAATCAACTTCATTTTATACTATGTAAAGATATTTCTATCATATATAATTTATTAAGCTTTTAAGGGTTTTAAAATATTAGCATAAATGCGGTATTTAAATAATAAATTGGTTGAAACCTTTTGGCACAATCTGGTTACATTAGAGCGAGTATCGTCTCCAGAGAGTGTTGTTAAATCAATAAGAGAAACAGCTTTTAACAACCAATTGTTGTAAGAACCTTTTTCTGATATTCTATACTTATTTAGTATTTTGTGTATATGATCTTCTAGATTATATTTGTCAATAGAAATGTTGCTTAATATGCTTGTATCTGAAAAGAAAATTATAATAATATAAGTCTATCCTAAAAAGCAATACAAATTGTTGTAATAATTATTATATTTCCAGTCAGCGACACAGCTTTAAATCACTACTTCCATTCCAGAAATATTGTGATTCTCTCACATGTAACTAAAGCTAACAATCAATATTAACAAATTCAAAAGAATTTTCATGGTTTCATATTGTCATCTATATAAATAAAATTGAACTGCCAAAATGTCTGCACATCCATAACTTGAGGATGGCTAGCCTAATTTGGACAGTTCTTTTTTTTCCGTTTGCTGGGACAAAGTTTGTACAAAAGAAAAAGTGAGCGAGACATACATTTAACAACTCACAGCAAATTAGTGATATACTTACTATGCATTATGGCAAAGAAGAACTCAGCAAATAAGTGTGTGTAAGTATTTGAGAAAGTGTATGATTTAATGTACCTTAGTGAAGCGAGAGCAGGTTGGTAATGGTTTATAATGTGGACCACATTAATAAATTAAAAATACGAGTTCTTGTGCAATTATTTGATATATTTTACATAAAACTGTATATGTTCTGGAATCTTGTAACTTGTGAATTTATAGGCTTGTTCTTTTGTTAAGCATAATTTAATAGACACAGTAAGACAGTAGATATGCCTCGGATTGATTAAATCTTAAAAGAGTTAACTTAAAAATAATTTAAAAGCTCACCAAAACTTTTAGAATACGCGCGAACCATTGTTGTATAAAATACAACTGTGACTAAAGTTTATGTGACTAATTAACAAATAATTAGTATTTTATAATCGTAATGTCAATAGAAACGTGTATAATATTTTCTATCTAAAGAATTGTAATACAAGATTGACTTTTTACTGATAAGAACCACAACAAGTTAACAACTACAAAACTTTTGACAGCTAGATTACTGATGTTCAGATGTTCTAATGTGAAGCCGATTCTTACCGATTATTCTCGATTTTGCCTTGGTCGGAAGATCGCTCCTTTAGGTGAACTATCCGAACTAGTTCATCGATGATTTCTTGTTCTGTTCTAATGCTATTAGTTCTTTTTATATATTTTTTGGCGTTCGTAATTCACGGTGTTTTATCATCTAAAGCGCCAACTTTCGTCCCGTCTGTGATCCACGTAAACAGATATCTCTTTCTCAGTCACAAACGTACTTTTTTGTAACTTTTTAAATAAAAATAAACAGATCTTGCAATGCTCATAATTTTTTTTTCTGTATATATTATTTTCACTAAATTATTTAAAAAAATAATTAATAAGCTAGAAGAGCGAACTAGTTCACGATTGGATGGCGAACTAATTTGATCTCTCTCATTGGTGATCAACTAGGCCCAAGGCTACACATAATTCAATCTCTTTTAACAATCGGCTTTAATTATTAAGAAGATTTAATCGATTGAACACAATTTTTTTGTTTGTTTACTAAATAAACAAATTTCACACCGGTAGGTTCTAACACATTATCCCCATGTAGAAATTGAACTTACGACCGCTGACGCCTAAGTCATGTTGATTAACCCCTGCGCCATATCGGTTTTGAAAAAATATATGTGCTCTCATATATATGTTTGCATTTTAGCATTGTGTAGCTATAATTTCAGACGACAAGGATAATTTTCTGAGAAATACCTTAAAGAAATAATATTTTAATTTCTTTTGTTTTGGTAAATATATACAAACCAATATTCTGTGAAGAACATGTTTCAGATGCTAACTGATAAACTTAGTTCGAAACCTTTTATGATTTATGTACCCAGTGCTGGCTTTAGCTCCGTCTAGTTAAGATAAGTTGCTGGCGTCCCTCTATGGGCATATTAAGCTAGTTGCTCAGGCAGGCCCTGTCCTAACACTGCTACTATACTGGGTACGCTTATTTTAATTATGATTCTATTTCACATAAAAGTGTAATTTTTGTCTATTAATAACTTTAATAAGAACTTAAATAATAGCAGCATTGATAACGCAGCTATCAATTTTTTAATACCTAAAAATCATAATATTTATTTATTTAATATGTAATTTGAAAAATATTTTACCTTGATAATTTGCTTGTAAATCAAAAGTACATGATTAGTGGAAAAGAATGACACTGTGTAACACTGTCTAGTGATAGTATAAATGATTTTATTATATTTCGATTATTTAGGTATATAATAACATTCACATCATCGATATATATATTAGACTGCGTCAGAATAAAAAAAATTTTGTTTGAGTAAGTACATCTAAAAAGTTTCTTTGTTAAACAAAAAACTTCAGTAAATCGACAAAAGAATGAGATGAATATATATAATAATATAAAATAGTATGTATGTTTATGTCTCATTCTTTCCTACACATTTTTGTATTTGTGTCTCTTACCTGTCGTTTTGTATATTTCTGTCTCATTCTTTCCTACACATTTTTGTATTTGTGTCTCTTACCTGTCGTTTTTTCCGTTGCATCCGGTTTGAAATCACAACGATTCTAAAGAAGTTTCACTTCAAAAAGCCTTAAAGATGAGCTTTATATCTTGAAAATTTCTTTCTTTCTTCTTTCCTTTCCCATTTTTTCAAATTTGCCGTTTTGTTATGTAGAAAATTGTTTTTTTCTACAAAAAAAGGTCTTTTTGATTTTTTCGCTAAAACGCATAGGAAAAAAGTTAGAGGGGTTTAAAAAAAATTTTTTTTCGATGATTTGCAATGAAAATAAAGAAAAGTTTTTCTCAATGTATTTTTGTCGAGAAAGGGAGGAAGGGGGGGGGGGGGGGGAATACGCTAGTTTAATTTTTAAGATATCAAGATCATCTTTTAGGAGTTTTTTTTGTCTAACAAAGAAACTTTTTAGATGTACTTTAAACTTCTCTCTGTTTAAACCTAAGGTTAATCTCACATAAACCTAACCTAACACAAGACGTAGCAACTAGATTGTAAGGTACTCACGTGACCTTGATCGGACAGCACTCCTAGCACTAACACTGCACTGCACAACACAACACTATTCAGAGACAATTTCACTTCTTGAGAGACCGCGCACGACTAAGACTTCAGTCAGATTATCGATGGCACATAAAGGGTCGAGGGTAGAAACCCTACTCCTACGCCATAGACAGCGATTACGATTCGATTACTCGATAATCTTTTACTATTCTCCCACATATATATACTTTCTCTGATGAAAGTCACTTCACTATTGTAAAATAACGCCGCCATGAAGTATTGGGTTTACTGTATAGGAACTCAATAAGACTTATCTGTTATTTCCCACCTATCCTTCATAGCCATAGCTTCATAAAGAATTCTGTGTTGCTTATATAATCTGTTTATTGTAGAACGAAGACCAAATCAGTACTTTTTAGTGGTCTAGAAATTGCGTTTCAATATTTTACTCATAGAAATTCATTACGCCTGCTTGCCAAAGGTCGTATTGGAATGAACACAAGCACTAGTTTATATCAGGTTTCTTGTGATTTCTTATGGTTTTAGTATAGTTTCGCATGTTTTCTTGTATCTGGTTTCTTGTGGTTTCGTGTGTTTTTTTGTAATTATATGTTTTCTTGTGGTTTCGTGTGTTTTTTTGTAATTATATGTTTTCTTGTGGTTTCATATGGTTTCGTCGGATCTCTTGTGGTATCTTATGGTTCCCTCTCATTTCTTGTGGTTTCGTATTGTTTCTTATGGTAATATACTGTTTTGAAATTAAACAAAAGGAACTATCCATGAATTTTGCCAACCATGAGTTAACAATATTGTTATTAACTGTTTATATTTGATTTTAAATAATTTTCACACTTATTAGCTTATGATTTTATTAGTTCATGACTTTTACCACTTGATTATTTAAGTTATTTTCTACATTAAAGATTTTTGGTTTAAATACCTGTAAATCACACTGAATTGTTAATAGACAATCATTTTTGTGGTATAACTATCTAATTTGCGGGTAGATTAAAATATAAACACAAATATCGTTATATTGTAATATGTATATTGTAAACACAAATATCGTTATAGGTATTTAGCTTTTAAATGTAAATAGATATTATGTTTGTTAGTTTTCGATTAGTAACTTTTTTTAATACACGGTTTTTAAGTATATTATAACACTAATGTCATTGGAAGAGCGTTTAAGATACAGGCACGGCCTAGTTTAAGCGCTAGTGAACATTAACTTGTGTTTACCACAATACCCACTAAAATAAGTCAATTATAAATCTTTGTGTACTTATTATTATTATTATTTTTTTTATTTTTCTACAATTCCTACAATTTACATCTTTAAATATATCTAAAAAAAACAAAATACATTTAAAAATATAAAAAATAGAGGCCAACCAGCAGCGGGAACACGGTCCAAGCTACCGACAGTCAGGGCTCCACAGAGAGGAACTTCCGCACGATACGTGCCGTGTCCAGTAGTACCGCTTTCTGCATCAGGCCCTTGACCCATCCATCCGACGCGAGCCTCTTACGGTGTTGATCGAGGCTTTTGGCCATTAGGCTATTGGCCGTCACGACCATCGGCACAACGACTGCTGAGTCCACATCCCACATGTCGACAATCTCATGAGCTAAATCAAGATATTTCATTTGTTTATCTTTCTCAGCTTTCACGAGATTCCCGTCATGCGGGATGGTGACATCAACAATTATTGTGCAGCGCTCCGATCGATCTATCACCACTATATCAGGCTTATTGGCAATAATAGTCCTGTCAGTGATGATAGTTCGATCATCGACCATTTTCGAGAACTGGGTCGAGCGCATACCTATAGTACGGCACCTCGGACTCCACAAGGCGGTATCGAAGAGCAAGTTGTTGGTGGATAATCTTGGCCACTTGGTTGTGTCTGTGCAAATACTCGCCGTTAGCAAGACGAAGACAACCGGAAATAATATGTCTGAGTGATTCGCCCGAACTATGACATGCCCGACATATGTCCACCGTGCCAACCCTCACAATATACTTCCGGTAGTTGCTCGTCATGATAACTTCGTCCATAATTGCACAGACAAAACCTTCGGTTTCCCTAAATAGGTTACCGAACCGTAGCCAAGCTACGGACGCTTTAAAGTCGACCTCGTCCCCGTGAAGGGCACGGTAGAAGCGTCCGCGTAACTCCTTGCTCTTCCATTCCTCCTTGCGGTTGTCGGTGCTAAGTACTATAGGTTTGCGCCAGTTCTCTTTTGCCAAGGAGAGCGGGGTCAGTCCCTTGTCCATTGCAACCACATCCCGATGCATTCCCACGTCGGTTTGGAGGAAATTCTCCCTGAGATTGCATACCTCCCGGTTATGGAGAGTATTAGCATTCAAAAAGCCTCGACCCCCACATTTCCGAGGGATGTACAATCTCATTTCCGAAGATCGAGGGTGATGCATTCGATATGTGGTAAGCGATGCACGAACTTTTCTATCCAAGTCGTCTAGTTCTTTCTGAGTCCACTTCAGTATGCCGAAGGAGTACATGAGAATTGGCATGACCCAACCATTGTAGGCGCGCACCTTATTCCCTCCTGACAAAAGACTTTTCAATACTTTTCTCAGGCGGGCAAGGAAGCGTTCACGCACTGATTGTTTCATGTCAATCTCGATAATCCCTAACGCCTCCGACATACCCAAGTACTTGTAGGTCTCGTCAGCAGAGAGTGATCTAAGGTTTACGGAATCCGACACCTGGATCCCCTCGGATTCCTCAATCTTCCCTCGCTTCACATGCATGACCGCACACTTATCCACTCCAAATTCCATTCTAATAGAGTTACTAAAAGTTTCGGTTACTTTTAGTAACTCGATTAGTAGTAACTTGGTAGGAGCGAACAGTTTTTGATCATCCATGTAAAGCAAGTGGGATATTGACTTGTAAAGCAAGTGGGATATTGACCTGACCACCTCTCCACAAACGATAACCCAACCCTGAATTCTCCAGCAATCTGCTAAGAGGGTTCAGGGCTAGGCAAAACCACAATGGGCTCAAACTATAGCCTTGGAATATACCCCGCTTAATCCTTATTGGTTCATTATTTCCCGGGATTAGTCGACGCCCTAGATAACGAAGGACCGTCCGCCATTGCCTCATGCACGATCTCCAAGAAAGCGCAAAGAGTTGCGTCCACTTTGTACAACTCCAGCACCCTCATGAGCCACCCATGCGGCACGGAGTCATAGGCTTTCTTATAGTCTATCAAGCATGTCGACAAATCCTTTCGAGAACGACGAACATGTTGGCTGATGGTCATGTCAATGAGGAGTAGCTCCTTAGTACCACGTGACCTATTCCTGCATCCATTCTGAGAAACAGACATAATAGCATTTTTGGTTATATGGCTATCACTCTAATCTCTTAAAATGGATGTAAGAAGTTTATAGACCGTCGGTAAACATGTAATCAGTCGATAATTTTTTGCTTCTGTGGTACTGCCTGATTTGTGGAGCAAGTGGGTGATTCCGGTGGTAAGGAACTGTGGCAGCGATCCCGACTCAGGCGATCACTTAGCCTGTGATTACGTAATATGACCCGCACCTGATCGGACAGTCGTTGGGCCGAGACGTTGATAGATGGTTCAAGCTTTTGAAACAAAGAGAGCATCCGGTCACGATACGCAGTGAGGTTAGTTCCCCCCTCTGTAGACCCATAATATGCGCGCATGACGTTCTCATTTATACATTGAGTCCACTTCATGCGCTGCACATAACCATCGATAGCGGGAACCTGTCTCGATGCCGGTTGGCCTCTAGGTCCCAAGCTAATTGGTGGCCGACCTCTCTCCGGCCGACGTACAGGTGACGGCGACGTTGGCGGAGAGAAGTACTCGTCAGATGAACTCGACACAACTGCTACCACTTCTTCTGTGTGTTCCGGTACTTGCGAGGTGGAGTTATTTGACGAGCCCGGGGATGTTGGGCTGCGCACATTTTTCGCTCTGGCTCTGGTCAACATGATATTTAATATTGTTTGAGATGTACCATATTATATCTTGTATTTATTTGTTATTATTTTTATTTCGTATTTTTGACACTGTCACTCGTCTTGAAGTTTTTTGTTGGTTTTCAATTTCAGTTATATGCATTATTATATTCTATTGATATATATTCGTCTTCAAAGATGATATTATATATGATACTAAATCGCCTTCAGCTGTGACTCTCACTTATACAATTGTCTTATACAATAATTGATTAAACGAATCACTGAAGACGTCGACGTGTTGAAAAATCGACGAATTGACAAGAGACAAAAAAGGCAACCGAGACAATCGTGTGGTTTCGTATGGTTTCTTGGGGTTTCGTAAGGTTTTTTGGGGTTTCGTAAGGTTTTTTGGGATTTCGTATGGTATTTTAGTGGTTTCGTATAGTTTCTTGTGGATTCGCACGGTTTTTTGTGGTTTCGTAAGGTTTTATGTGAGGCGGAATCTTAAAGCAATATCTGGCACATGCATTTTGTACATTTTGTATTAAATTTTTTTGTGCATACAAGGAGCCTAGCACCGATTACAGCATGTACATAATTAAGTTGGGACAGGATTAAAGTTTTATCCTCTACGTTTTTAGTTTTTGGTTTAGGTTTTAGTATAGCAGTGCGCCACAAAACAGGAAATATATTAGATAAGATGGATTTATTTATGATGTTAGAAATCTATTTCAATATATACCTATAAGAAAGTGTAAATAAATACGCGTGTAATTTTTTAAATTGTACTTTCGTTTACTGATTTAAAAAAAAATGTATCTGTACTAAATTTCTGATATTTATATAATAGGTTGGGCAAAAAGTCTTTTCGCATTTTTTTTTTTTTTTAAAGATTACTAGCAGTATGGATCACATACTACTAGTATTCCTTTTACCGCTCCTAGTAAGCTAATAAATAGCTTGTGTCAGGAGTAGGCCACGCCAGTAGTCCAATGTCCGGGATTTGAACCCACGACTTGTTGAACGTGAATCCAATGCCCGAACCACTGAGCTACTGACGCTTCAATTATAGTATGTATGAACTTGTCATAAAAACTCTTTGGCTATACTATTTGTATCTGGCTGGTTTTAGTATCATTAAAAGTTTACATTTTAAAGAAGATAATTCCAAATTCAATTTAGGAAAATGTGTGATTTTTATTTGTTTTTCGTACTATGAAGATGAGTGAATCTAATGAAGAAATTCGATACATTTCAAAATTTTACTACAATAAAGGTAAAAATGCAACGAAAGCCGAAAAAAATTTGCTATGTTTATGGACCTACAGCAGTGTCTGTGAGAGTAGCACAAGTTTGATTTAAGCGTTTTCAATCCGGAAATTTTGATGTTAAAGATGCACCTCGCTCTGCTCGCCCTATTATGGATAAAATGGATGCCATTTTTGAAAAAGTGGAGCAAGATCGGCATATCAGTAGTTACGACGTAGCTGAAGAACTGGGAATTGACCACAAAACAGTTTTGGCGCATTTGAAAAAAACTGGGTACACAAAAAAGGTCGATATTTGGGTACCTCACGAGCTCATTGAAAGAAACATAATGAACCGTGTACTCATTTGTGATTCTTTATTACGACGTAATGAAACCGAAGCATTTTTGAAGAGGCTGATAACTGGTGATGAAAAGTGGATCACTTACGACAAGAACGTGCGAAAAAGGTCGTGGTCAAAGACCGGTCAGGCTTCAGACTGTGGCGAAACCCGGGTTGACTCGCAACAAGGTAATGCTGTGTGTGTGGTGGGATTGGAAGGGCATTATTCATTATGAGCTGTTGCCACCAGGCAGGACCATGGATTCTGAACTCTACTGCGAACATCTGATGAGATTAAAGCAGAAGTTGAGAGAAAGCGGCCGGAATAAATCAACATCAGGGATGTGGTTTTTCATCATGATAACGCTAAAGTGGTCACTGGTACTCACACATCTTTAGCCACTCAGCAAAAATTAGGAGAGTTTGGCTGGGAGGTGTTAATGCATCCGCCGTATAGTCCTGACCTTGCACCTTCAGATTTCCACCTGTTTCGGTCTCTTCAGAATTCTTTAGGCAGTGTCAGGTTAACATCACGAGAGGACTGCCAAAATTACTTGTCGCGATTTTTTAATCAGAAGCCCCAAAATTTCTATAGCAATGCGATCATGTCCCTACCTACAAGATGGCAAAAAGTTATCGAACAAAATGGTCCCTACATACTTTAGTTAAATGTAAATAAACTAAATAAAAAAATATTTTGGATTTTCTTAAAAAATGCGAAGAAACATTTTTCCCAATCTATTATATTAATTGTTGACAATGGAACAAAGTAAATAAAGATGATCTGGAATACTTTTATTACGTTTTTGTTTTATAATTACATGTTTGTTTAAATATTTCCACAGAATAACTGGATTATTGAGATTTGAGTTTATATCCTGCTAATATTATGAATTTCTTGTGCGATTATTATTTATTAAAAATATTAAAGCTATAGATAAGATTTAAACAGGTACAAGCTTTTACTACTTATGATAGCAAATTAGCCTAATTTATCCTACTAATATTATAAGCGCGAAAGTTTGTAATAATGTATGGATGTATGTTTGTTACTCTTTCACGCAAAAACTACTGAATGGATTTTGATGAAATTTAACAATAATATAGCCTACACATCAGAATAACACATAGGCTATAATTTATAATGATATAGTGTGAATTATCCAAAATATAGCTTGTGAAACCGCGGGGCGCAGCTACGACTATATTTCATTTACGATCAGTCCCAGACCCCGATCCCTTCATGGTTATGCTAAGTTTCAACTTAGTCGCATTTAGAGTGAAGTGTAAGTGAATAGATATGAAGCCGTCCGTTTCCTCTTTCTAAAAGGATGGGAAATTTCACGGCAATGGCTATTGGTATTGGTGATGATTTCATGGAGACGACCATGGGCCACACTGACCAGTAGTATTGGTAATTGTTTGTTGTCGTCTTTTTGTTAAAAAAAGTAAATATTTGAATAATCTGAAAAATAGCTGAAAAGTAAATTAAGATTAAAATAACAATACAAAGGAAAGTATGTTTTTATATTGCACAATTTAACAGCGCTAATCAATAAATAAATCTTTGTTCCTTCTAAGATTTATAGAGATCGAAGATTTGTTTCTCGCTGGATGTGAAACGGGTGCTATAAACATTTCAACGACCCATTACAGGGACCAACTAAGAAAATGTGTTCAACAATTTACTTTGGAACTTTTAAAAGCGTATTTGTTTAGAAGTTCGTGTGAGTCTAGTTTAGTTGTTTTTGTAACATGGTGATTTAATAGGTTAGGTACTGTTTTTATAAAATTTTACACTAACAATGTAATTAAATGCAATAGCTATACGTTTTATCAAGTAGAAAATATTGTTATTGAACATATTTTGTGGGCAATTGTAGAAAGAAGTTTATATTACCTACTTATATAAAAAAAATAATAATTAAAAAAATAATATAGTGAAATTACTATCAGATACCAGAAGACACCGTTGTAGTGAAAGAAGCTTTTTTAAAATCGTTTTTTTTTTAAATCGGATTTTTTTTAAATATATAGGGCAACACTTTAATGACGTACCTCACTCAAAAATAGTGTAGCTTTCTATAAGTGAAATTTTTTTAAATCGCATCAGTAGCATCAAAATGGAAATAATAATTAATTTAAAAATGTATAAGGCAACACTACGTCATCCATCATTCAGGCATAGTGTAGCTTTCCAGCGGTAAAAGAATTATTAAAATCGGATCTGTAGTTCCAGAGAAAAAATTCACTGTAGAAAATTGCCACGTTATGGCACTTACATGGCCAAGTCGTTTTAATTAGAATATTTATGGCAACACCACATAGCCTATGTTACCCGGAAAACATGCAGCTTCTATCAGTGAAAAAATTTTCAAAATACATTCAGTAGTTTTCGAGCCCATTCATCAATCAAATCTTTCCTTATTCGTACATAATACGATGTATACTTTATCGAATTATTGATGTAAATTTTCTATTGACTTTTTTGATTTTAAAAGTAATTTTAAACAAAAAAATATATAACCTATTATTAGTTCTAATGACGACATTCTAATGGAGACAATAAATAATACCACCGCTATAATTTTATTATCTCTAGTAAATCTACATAGGCATACACTACACCTACATATTCTATGTTCCATGCCGGTAATAAGGCCACCCTCATTTTACGATGGTCATAACTTTGAATTTCACTTTAGATCTCTCTTAGTTATCGCTGCGGTATAATCCAGATTCACAATGTTATTCTATGTGTGAGACCGAAAATTTTTCATGTTGTAAACGTGACTAAATAAAAGGGCGAGTTCGGTCGTTTAATAAATTGTAAGCCTCGTAAGTCCTTGTCTCACATTTATATTTCTTTACCTACATATTACATAGACTTTTATATATTAAAACCAATTCAAACGATTGGTTTTATTTTTTAACTTTACTTTTATTATCTGTTGTAGTATTTGGACAGTGGAGGGGAGGGTTGTAATTACTTGAAAAGCCTTTAACCCTACACTTTGGTTCCAAGACCAAGGCGCTGCCCGGCTTGTCTAAATTGGTTGAGTATGCGTATTGCTCTACAAGTGTACAATAATTGGGTATCATTCCTCTCATTCTTTGACAAGAGCTTTATTGAATATTTCAATATACTTAAATATTGAATCAGTAAAATTACCAAAATGTATTATTTTACTATTTTGTATTATGTAACATTGAAATCTGTTTATTCGTCGAATTTAAAAAAAAACTTGTCTAGTAGATAAACATTGCCCGGATTACGTAAACTAATATAAAATTCTACGTTTGTTTTGTAGTCTAAATAAGTACATGTATAGAAGTTATTCTAAATTAAATACATAATATTTATTATAGAATTCCATTCCATAAAATTATGAATGTTAGGAGATCTGTTGTTTATTATTTATATTCTTAAGTACTTATAGATATTATTGAAGACTTCTTAGAAAAAGTAATTTTAAGAACATTGTCAAAACTTAAAAAGTATTTTATGTCTATTCACGTTCCTACCATTAAGCAATAAAAGTTGATAATAAAAGTTTGGACGCTTTTCTTATTTTTGAATAACATTTTTGTAAATACTTTAATTTTTGTTGACACTTTTTGATTTATAGCTGATGTCCACATGCCTAGAATTGTTCATATTATATTTCCTCCATTAAGACGGCGTATTTTACATAACATTTCAGCAACAAAACGTCATATTAAGTATTCATCTCATGTATTTTAGGAGGTTTACGACTAGAGATTATACGTCTGAATTTCATCTTATTAAGTCATAAAAATGCCTAAGTAGTCGTAGTTATAAGAAATCCACATTGTTGTAGTTCGTTGGCGATGATATAGACATGTGAGTCCAATGACTTTGTTTAGATAGATTACGAGTACTACATCAAATGAGAAGAAATAATCAACTTGATATTACGATATAATTTTGTATATTTCTCGAAAATCCATAAATAATAAGCACACTATGTCTCACATTTTATTTCGAAACGTAACTTAAATATTTAACCATCGATATTGACTCTAATGTTATAACTAGTCGACTCGCGCGACTTTGTTCACGTGTAGCTCCGCTCCAATTGGTTGTAGCATTATAATATATAGCCTATAGCCTTCTTCGATAAATGAGCGATTTAACACTGAAAGAATTTTTCAAATCAGACCAGTATTAATTGAGATTAGCGCGTTCGAGCAAACAAACAAATAAATTTTTCAGGCTTTTTTAAGACACTTGCATTTAATGTATAAGGTAGTAAGTAGTTTAGTTAGGTATACGGAAGAAATGTTATTTAATGTTTTTTAATTATTATTATTGAAACAGTACTGATATGTGATATGATAAATATCAGTTATTAAATTAAGCGGAACGATTAATACAGCGTTTCAGTTGCTAAAATGTAGAGAGTAGCGTTAACGTAGAAAACAACTCTGAACTAATTTAAAATACGCTGAACTGGTTAATTAAGAAAGGCAGCCGTGTGTGAAATTATAAGCTTATGTGGAAACATTAATTGGTTTAAACTTATGCCTATTTGTAAAGACAATGTCGCTAAAGAAATGTTGCTCTCAAATCACTTAAGAATTGTATATTGCATTGCGTATTTTTGTCTCTGTTTAAATATAATAATCAGAAATTACAGAATTTGAAATTCAAGCTTTTAGTGCTTTTGATGACAAAATTAACTAGCCCTAGTACCTACAACTATCCTATCATCAGAACAGTTCTCTAGTACCATAATGTTCCATTTTACGGCACTTACCAGAAAATGGCTGAAAAGTGGTTTCCAAATTTTGACAGTAAACTTACAGACGAACGTTACAAGTCAATAAAGCTTATAAAAAATATAATTCTATGTACATTGTAATACCAAACAGTCAATAATACTTTTGTAATATAAAATCTAAAATAAATATTAGCATATTCGGATTAAATGTCTACGCGCCAGGCGCCAGGCGCCACGCGACCTATTTACAATCGCAAATTTACGCTAGGGTGCCATGGATTGATTTGAATCGGGTAATAATTAATGAACAATCAGCAGAGTCGTCTACAATACTCATATCCGTATCATAAATTTGAATTATCGGTGAAATTACTATACATGATTTTGAGCATCATGGATTACAGAAATAACTTAGCTACGTAGACAATAGTTAAATTCATCATTTGATTCTGATTTATGAATAAATGTTTCAGTTAAATATAAGTTACTTTCTTACTTGGAGTCCCATTAAAATCTGTTTTAGGTAAATTTAGTTGGAACCACTATACTTTTAAGACTTATCACTTATCAGCCATTTAACCAAATAACTAATGAGGGCTTCATAGCCCATTTTATTTTTAATAAAATAATATCTATTTTAATCTTCAAACTTTAAGCATTGGTCAGGAAATCCAGAAAGTATGTTTTTTAAACTCTCATTGCATTGTGTTAGAATAAATTATCAAATTAATTTTTTTTTAATAAATAATTATAACTTATTCATTTCATCGTCACCTTTTAATGGCCCACTGCTAAGCCGGGTCTCCTTCTCAGAATGAGCAGGTATTAGGCCATAGTCCACCATGCTGGTCAAATGCGGGTTGGCAGACTTCACACACCTTTGAGGACATGGAAAACTCTCAGGAGTGCAGGTTTCCTCACGATGTTTTCCTTAACCGTTAATCAAGTGATATTTAATTGCTTATATTATAACTCAATAGAATATTAGTCAGAAAGAGTTTTTTTTTAAATTCCATAAACTTAGTTCCAATATAATTATAATAATTGTCAACGAAATTTTTATATATTTAAAACGCATTGTTTTAAAATTATAATACTTAGGTCTTATTTTTAATTGTATTAGAATTGAATTGAAATTGAATTTCGAAGAATTCATGATTATTTTAAAATTAAAAATGTCTCATTACCACAATAAAACTGAAAATATTCTAATATAAAAATTGAATAAAGTAGATAATATATTAGACACTAGTCGTGCCGCCCCAGCTTCGCTCTGTTGAATCTTATCATGTGTATCTATATGTGTATCACAAACTTTTATCTCATATTTCAGGATAAAAGCCTATGTAACACACAAGCACAAGCTCTATCTCTGTACCAAATTTCATTAAAATCGATTTAACAGTTCTTTAGTTTTGAATGGATTTTGTTTTAAAAGCCTGATTAAAAATTTAGTACAGTAGGTATGTACTTACCAAACTCGATAGAGTTGCCTCGTTTTAATTACAAAGCTTCCATGACTACCTTCTGGCTCCATCATGAGATCATAATAATATTGCATTGTCCATCAAATTTACATATGTATGCAAAATTTCAGCTTAATTGAAAACCGGAAAGTGGGTTGGCTTGCTAGTTTTGATTAAAGGCAGACACCACAGTTAAATAAAAGCTTGTAATTACATCAACATTAAATTTCAATGACATTTTGGAGCCTTTGTTTCAGGTAACTACAATATAGATGGACTTACTCGAAAAGCGAATGCCACAAGAAATCCAGTAGGATAATATAAAAGAATACTTTATTATCGGCTTTGTCTCGGTGCGACTCGGTGCTGTAGCTGTTCACTTGAGATATCTGATAATTGAAATATAAATTTCAAGCACGATTAGAATTGTATTTTATTAAATAGATTTTAAAATAGAATTGTGAAGTATTTTAAGAGATGTCGAAAAATAAATTCCAGTAACCGTATCAATTACAAATTTTAATTTGTCCGGAAATTAATAATTAATTAAAAATAATTTTAAGATATGATTGAAGTTAAAAATTGTTGATTGACACTCGATATTAGAAAGCCTAGGGGCTCCTCCTTCTGGGTGGATTAACCTAACCTAACATAACTTAACCAATCTGCTTTTTTTAAATTTTTAGTATCAAATATTTATTCATTATCCATAATAAAATTATAATTATTAAATTTTATCATATTAGGCCATACTTTTTTTGAGTATTAATTTTTAATATCCCGAAATCGGGAAAAAATCCTGCAAATCGGCAACACTATTAAATATTTACTCTGTGGAATAAATCATTAAGATCACAAGTGACAGTTGGCTATTGTAAAACAGTATTTGTCGTAGAATTTCAAAATGTTATATTTCGGAAACTATTGATTTCCGCGCTTTAATATTTTACAGTGAGTGATTCTACATCTATATCTATCAATAAATATATATATTTATATATACGGATAAATAATGATATATTATACATCCGTATATCCGTATCAATAGTCACTGCGAAAATAAAATTATATTTAAGAGAGAAGATCAAGTCAATTTATGACTTACATAAGATGTAAATGAAATGAAATGACCTTAATTTGCTAAACATGGTACAGATTTGGTCTTACAATTTATGTTCTAACATATTAAAGCATGCAAATATTATTTACACACAAAAAACCATTTTAATAATAAGTAGATTTAATGTGGCGATACAAAGTTATTGAATTTACGATTTTAGAACAATTAATAATAATATGTAGTTGTTAAAATAATTGCGTCAATATATAAATAATATTTTTTAAAGAATTAATTAAATAGGAAATTTTTGTTTCAAAAAATTCCGATATTAAATAAAATGCACATTTACATAATCTTACAAAGAGCCTTTTTAAAAAGACGTAAAGGCAGCTCTTTTAAAGATGAACTTATATGATTTTAAATTTTAACACACATTGCATACGGAGATTTCAATGTCTGAACTAAGCGATAGGCAGGAAGGTATAGCCGATTCTTGTTTTATCAAACCCAGAGACATCTGAGAACGTTTGAAAATATCTTTATATGTATGTACGAAAACTGTTGATTCAAATGCTAAATGACTATACAATATTATATATCTACTTAAGGTACCTCGTTTCCAACAAAAAAGAATCTATCGGATCTATAAAGAAATAAATTGTCCGAAAGTTTGTTTAGGTATAATTTTCGCTGTTACATTGTAGCACTTTATGAATATAGGATAGCTTGTGATTGAATAGTAAATAATATTAGTTCCTATTGGTTCCTGTGGTCCCAACAGATCACACATAGTCTGAAAAGTGATTCATAGAGTGAACATTATTTAAAAAGGCCTTATAATGTAATAAAACTTTAGAATATTTTTAAAACATTTAGTTTTTTATCTCTGATTGTTAATACCCTTTTGATAGTTCTGCTTTATATGCGATTTATTAAAAGTTATAGAGAGATCTTGAAGATTCAAGGACTAGAAGTTAGATCTAGAGCCTTTGAAACGTTTTATAAAGTACTGGTATCTCAGAGGAATAACTGAAGTTTTTTATAGCTAGCGTATATTTCTACGAATTCTGGATTCAGTCAGTATATTTAACTGAATTTGACATCTTAAACGTCTTATGTACTTACAAACGTATTACGTATAGAGTAAAGTGATTACCCCAAAGCCTGAAATACGATGTTATCTTGATAATAGTTTACAGCGTTCAAGCTTGATAACAATGTCGTAGTTCAACTTGCTAACGAGTTCATGATTTAGGTAGCAAAAGGTCAGAGGATTTATTTCAAAATAATTAAATTAAGTAGTAATTTTTAGTCGTCTTGCACTATTGTGCAGGTACCTAAGCTTCGTCAAGTAATATACTAATATAATATAACTAACACAGTTTACTTACGCTCGTATTGAAATATTCTTTTAGTTTTGGATAGTCCTAAACTAAAAGAAAATGCCAAATGGAGCTGCAAAGAACTTTACTAAGACTTTCAAAGAAGACTATCGGCCGAAATTAATAACCAATCTCAATCAATTTGGATTATTGATTGAAAGTAGATTTCAAATTTTTTGTGTATTATATTCAAATTTCAAATTTGGAATCTATTTTCAATGTGTAATTCAAAATCCTTAGATATGAGACAGAAAATATATTCCAAGAGTAAATTTTACTTACTGAAAATTGAATTTAAATATTAGGCTCTATATGGAATCGCTAATCCAAAGATTTAAGATTGAAATTGGTTATTAATTTAGTCGGGCGGATCGGCTAGTTAGTAATAAATCATTAATTATTTTTTCTGTATTGTTGTCTCGCAGGAGCTGACAAATTTTCAGGATAAAAGTAGCCTATGTTTCTTAGGACTTCAAACTGCCTCTATGGAAAAATGCATGTCGATCTGTTACATCGTAAACGAAGGACAATTAAAAAACAAATTTTCGCATGTATACTATTAGTATGTATTATAAAATTAATTTAACAAATATTAATATCCCAGGCGAATAATCGTAATTTTTTTTATTAATTTAAAGAGATTAACATTATCTATAATATTAATACTAAGAAGCAAAAACTTTGTACTCCTTGTTACGAAAATTGCGCAGAGTATGAAAATTCCCACACTTAGAGTTTATATAGTGCAGAATGCTAATATTTATTTTAAAATTATGCATAATAAATACATTAAATCAATAAAAAATGCATTACACACACTATCATGTATTTCACACACACACGCATATATACGCTTTTGTTTATTGTTAAAGTAATTTAAATTAATTGTGTTCGAATTTCAATCACTAGGCGATCACTAGTATACGATACTCTAGATTGCTAAATGC
Organism: Limenitis camilla; assembly: GCA_905147385.1. NCBI lineage: Eukaryota > Metazoa > Arthropoda > Insecta > Lepidoptera > Nymphalidae > Limenitis > Limenitis camilla. Next base: position 8,894,106 of record LR990230.1, on the reverse strand, counting down.
CTAAAAGAAGCAGCAAAGAACTTTACTAAACTATATAAGATTTGTGTCAAAATTAAAACTATTTTTCTTTGTTCCTAATCATAATACCAGTTTTAGTCTTTGTTGTATAAGTGAAAGTAAAAAAGTTTTATAATCTAACCAGATGTTACTTCCACGAACCGTACCGGATGGGTGTCATTTTCAAAGTCATGGACTAAATTCAAGTTTCTTTCATGTTAAAGAGGCGGTGACACTTGTGTGTAATCTATTTACAATTTCTTTTGGATTCAGTGAGATAATAGAATTCTTTTGCGTCTCTTTTCTGACTTCGCTAAGATTTTTACATACGATTTTTTTTCATTACAAAGTTTTTGATTAAATTTTAAGTAACACCACCCAGGGTTACTCCTCTTGAACTTCATTTCGGAAAATTGTTTATAAGTGAGTTTTTACGATAAAAAAGGAAACTACAATCAAAATTATTTAAATCAATATAGTTATATTTTATTTAAGTATTCAGTTTTTTATTATCTTTTATTAACTTTTAAATATAGTCCTATAGTATCTACTAAATGTAAATAAATACAGTTTAATCAAATTTACCGAGAGTGTTATAAATGAAATACCTATATGGTAGGTGTTTATTCAACGTCAAAGAGAAAGCGAGCAAATAGCTATTAATTGTATTTTAGTCTATTCGTATGTAATGGGAAAATTTTACTGAATAGTTCGATAGTCCCTTTTTAGTGTTAACAATATATTTAATGAATACATCGTGTATGGTGTAATAATATAAAATATCTTACACTTATAAAATAATGAGATGCTACAGTAAGGGATATTGAACAAATAATGTATGAAAAATATTTTTTTTAAGATGTCATCTACATTATTTCATTTCATTCTTTATTATTATCGTACCTACAAGTCTTTAAAAATCCTTCTACTTTTAAGTAAGTCTCTTGAGTAAGGGAAACATTAAGAAATCCTTCCTTATAAATAATTTACTTATCTGATAATTAACGTACTTTGATAATGATTTTCTTTGATGAATTATTCAATTCATTCTTTCCAGCCAGGTTATACACATTAGGCGTTTTAAATCGCGCGATTTCGTAAAGCGCGTTTTAGGACCAATGAATATTAGTAAACGGAGATATCGCTTTGCAATGATTCTTAAAGTTATCAATATATATCCCCAAGGGTCGATGACCAGTTAGGTTAGTGAGATATAGAGGGTTACTTACGGCCTATGTAATTAATTCAGGAATTCCATAATGATTTACAATCTCTACATTCTTCCTCTTTTTTTCTTCGGAATTGTGTATATGATTTGGTAATATAAAATATGAGAATGCAGCAATACGAGACAGGGGACTCTAAGTTTAGATTATGCTATGCTAAGTAGTGGACGGATGAAATAAGTTTGGGAGCCTCAGTTCTAGATACGTGGGCTGCTATTATCTTTGTACGCGCGACGCGCGTTAAACGAAACGCAAAGCGCTTAATGTGTACTTGCTCTAAGTTTTATTAACTTGGTACGTTATTTTTCTAATTTATATTATTATTCGAGGGTTATTTAAGAACGGATATCCAAAGTAGAATGAAGTATTTTGTAGGCCTTATTAGCTCTAGCTTGGAATAGTAAAATTTGGATTTGTTTGGTGGATTTTATTTCTTTAACCTAGTTTTTGTTATCAACTAAGTTACTTTTATTCTGAAAACAAAAACTAACTGAGACACACTTATTTCTGTGTTCCTTATTCAGATTCTTCACAAAATATTTAAAGGAAGGCCGCACTTTTGAAGTAAATATGTAGCAGTTGCAGAGATAATCTTTTGATGATAGCTGCTACCACGAGATTCAAAAGTTGAGGTAATTTGCAAACAAGTCAAGTGAAATGACTCTTGTAATATAGTAGATTTATCTCTATTTTATTTCATCGGTTGCAAGCTAAAGTGTAGCTAATTTTCAAAAGAACTTTCCTAATTAGAGCCACGTTAACCAAACGGTAATGTAGACTCATGAGAACTTCTACCAGTACTCTAAGTCACGTAGCACTAATTTTAACTTTCAGAACTTTTAGAAGTAGATAATATTTGAAATTCCTTTACATTTTATACTTTACTAATTTTACCAACACTATATAGCATACTGAACTAAAGTTCCTAAAAATAATCTTTACATAGAATAAAAAAAGTCACTTCCTGCTTTTTGTACGCTTAGATCTTTTAAACTACGCAATGGTTTTAATGCTCTTTTTACTTATATAGACTGAATGATTGAAGAGGAAGGTTTATATGTTTAATACATACGTATTATAGTAGAGATTACATTAGTATTTACATTGCAACCGTGCGAAGCCAGGTCGGGCTGCTAGTAAGATTAGGCCCGAAGCGAAAGCGACTAGACCTGTTAGAAATCTTAAATGAAGCTTGAAAATTAGCCAACTTCAGAACTACCTATGTAAAAATTTTAAGTCATAGGTTATAAGGACATTAAATATGATCTATTTCGAGTTCGGAATGCGTAGAGCATGATTAGTTTTTATTACTGAATATTTACAATTTTATTTATTATATTTACTAATAAACTATATTTATCGTTAGTAGATTATAAAATTGAACCTTTTGGTCACGGGCTCAAAGAGAAAGCGACTAAGTCTGTCTAAATCTTGAATGAACCTTAATTTTAATTTTGGATATTTTTAGGGTCCAAGGTCGCGGCTTGTTCGTACACTCGATATCATTTCACGGCTTCATAGTCTAATCTCTATTTTCACGCCTCCAATTGAATGATACTTTGTTCCGCGCTAAGTAACCGTAAAAGACTAGAAATTTGTCAAAAAAAGAAATTTAAAACGTGACTATAATTTATCTACAGAGGATATGAATGTTAAGTAATGAATAATTTTCGAGTACAAACTGGCTATCCTTGACAAAATGATTTTCATGTTCATAATATAAAATTTACATTGTATTTAATTTAAGTATGCATAATCAATCCACTATCTTTGCTCACATTTTAGTCGAAGTAAAAAGCCACCGCGATCCGGCTTTCGAGGCTTTTATGGCGGATCATCTATCTTCATGCATAAAAAGTATTAAGTGATTTGTCATGATATGTTTTTTAACACTATACGAAATAGTATCATTTGGCTTATACTTGTCTAATAAATGTACCAAAATACATAAATTACATTTAAAATTATGTTGATGTAAGCTACTGCATATATTATTTTTATGCATTTCATTATTTATTAACATTATTGGTGTTAATAAACCCTTCAAAATGCAAAAGTTCATCATTTTTCTGTTCTCTACGGAAAAATCAGCCAAGGTAAACATTACCTACGTAAAAATTTTCAGCCATAGGTTATAAGGACATCAAATGTGAACTATTTCGAGTTCGGAAAAAGTGGAGTAGAGCATGATTAGTTTTTATTACTGAATATTGATAATTTTATTTTTTATATTTACTAATAAACGATATTTATCATTAGTAGCTATGCATTTATATATTGCTAAGGTCTCTTCACGCTCTTTCCTTCATTTTGAGTTCGAAGGAAGAGTAGGACAAACAAACGATCCAAAAATTTAAGTGAAGTTACCTAAAATTATAATAGTAGGTTTTTTCTTTTGCAAATGAGGTTTTCATTAATGCTAATATTGGTATTAATGGCGGTTTTTCTGATCGGTCATCAATTATACAAATTCGAATCAATCAATATAATTGCCGCAGCATAAATTTACTTATGTAACTAGGTCAGGCTACCCTTTTATCTGTGATTTATAAAATGTTATAAATTTTAATAAGCTATATTTGAAGACTATAATTTAATTTAAATAAGAAATGTTACTAGGAAAATATGATCTTAATCAATATCACTAAACTTGTGTAGCTACTTCTGGGGACGGAATAGCAAAAGTGGATTGATTATCATTTGTTAATAATGCCTTTAGGCATCAAAAATTCAATAAGAGAAAAAGGTAGATAAGAAAAGTGATAACGACAAGTAGCACGACAGTTAATGACCATCTTTTAAGTTATTATATTATTATAAATGTAATAGTTTGTATGATTAGATGTTTGTTACTTAATCAAAAAATTTGGCACACAAGTACTTTATTACCTGGATTGTCACATAAGCTACTTTTTATCCCAGAATATCCCTTGTAATAAAATGTTAATTATACGCCTGAATATTTTTACATAGCAATATATTGAAATACACGTCTACTAGTACATTTTACAATTTTTTGGCAGTTCTACTTTCAGCTTTATTAAGTACTCTATACTGATAACCTTTTTTAAACAAATTCATATCACTTCTAAGCCTCATAATAACACGCGCATATATTTTATACGCTTAAAAATTGTACAATAATGTGGCCATGTGTTTAAAAATGAGTAATAAATAAACTTCATGTAGATGATATCGTTGTGTGATTTTATTAGCATTTTGAAATATTACTCCAAGACTATTTCAATTTGTTTTTTCTACACTACAAAGACTAGTTACACTGCCAAATCAATTTCTCCTCTTTTGAAATTGGTTGTCGAAAAGTTACAAAGAAAAAATTAAAGTGCATAAATTATGTTCTGCATTTGTGCAGCCAAATTCTGCAGTTGGCAAAGTAAAGTTCAAATTACTTCTCTGAACTATTTTGAAACTTTTTACGCTGACTAACAAAGACTTGCCAGTATTCTACTATTATATATGAAAAACTAGTAATGCGATTAGTTCTTTGAAGTTTCTTGTTTCGTCTATCTCTCCAGGTAAATATTGCTTTACTAATATAATTTTGCATTCTTGAAAGTATTCTTTTAGTTATTTATAGAGCTTTAATAACTTAATTTTCTTAGCTCTATAATTTAATAATACGATGAGAAAATATATTTTATACTAATTTGAATGAAAGACTTAATAAAACTTTAAAACTCCAAATCAGTTTTGATAATTGAGAATTGATAATTGAACTTTTTGGTTGAAATATTAAATTTTTTCCCGGTTAAATTATTTATAGGTCATTTTGTTCAGACACTTGATATTATTTTGAAAAAGATCTTCGACGTTTGCTTTTGGCTTTTTGACTAGCCTCCTCCTTCATGTAAGACAAGTATTTTGATATAGTATTGAATATTACATTGTACCTATGCTAATTCAACATTATCATATAGTGTTACATTGATTTTACTATTTCCAAATTCCAATAAAAGTTTAATGGGACTATAGAATAAAATTATAATCAATTCTGCCAAATTTATTTTAACTCCAAATTTTCCAAACCATTTAACTTGGCCACGTTCTCGTTACGTAGTAGCGAGACTTTAATAATAGGTATTTAACAAACTATTAACAATGTAATGAATTAATAATAAGTCGCGTTTTCCTGGTGTTTATGTAACCTGAGTGTGGGGTGGTGTCGTTTTCGTCTAAGCCTTGACAACAGGCATTAGGTATGTGAAGTCACGCTCGGAACGCTCTCACCTACATAAAAATTTTCATAGAGTCATTGTAAGAAAAGCTGGGCCAGCTTTGTTTATTTAAAACCGTAATTATTTTTTAAATAGCTGACTTACTTTCTGGGTATTTGAATAAACTATTTTTTTAAATATTAGATTAGATATTTAGTATACCCAGTAATAGTGAATGTACAATATTTTGATTGTTTATTTATAATTTTTCGTCACTTAAGGGTTATGCGACTTGTTGAGACTTTCTCCCAGTCTCTGTCATACGTAAATTTTTACACGTAGAAATTGTAGAATTGTGATTGTTAAAGGTGTAGAAATGTGTAGAAATCGTCACGCAATGAAAAATCGTAAAACTTTTTCCTTAATGGAAATTCCTACATAAAACCGCGTTAAGGAACTTAGTCCTATAAATTCATCTTTCAATTTCATTCAGTAGACTTTTATATTTTTATTTTTTATTGTAAACAAAAATGTGTAATTTCAATAAAGTATATTGAGATATATTTTGCTGACATACAGGTATATAAACTAAGTTGAGGCAAGAATAGCTTATTTATCCTATTGTCAAAGTTATTGTAACTTTGACAGACCTTTCAAATATCAAAGAAGTTTATAGTTGACAACAATTTCGTAACTGAGTTCTTTTTACAAGATCGAGATATATTATAATATATTTGATATTTACGGCTTTTATTTGTTCTATATAGAAATGTGTTAAAAATAATAAAAAATATACATTAAATGCTAACTATGCCCGCGACTTCGTCCGCGTGGAATAGTGTCTTTCATCCCCCATTCCCTATTGTTATCTTTCACCCTTGAGGGTATTACTTTTGTAAACTTTGAATGTCATATACATTTATATTGCATCAAAAACCTAAAAAATAAATTTCTGGCTTCTAGCTGTAAAACTGACGATGTTTCCATACAACTTTTCATCCCCCCTTTTAAACCTCTTATAACCCATTTTTCGCATTAGAAAGTAGTTTATATCCTTTCTTAGGCTATAGACTATCTGTATACCAAATTTAATTTAAATCAGTTCAGTAGTTTTGGCGTGAAAGCGCGATAGACAGACATAGTTATTAAATGAATAGTAAGGTTTGAATCTTTTAGTTTGAATCTATATCTATACTAATATTATAAAGAAGAAAGATTTGTATTTTTAGATTTTTGTATTTTTTATGTAACGAATAAACATAAAAACTACTGGACCGATTTCAAAAATTCTTTCACCATTAGAAAGCTACATTATCCCTGAGTAACATAGGCTATATTTATTACAAGAAAAAATTAGAGATCCCCAGAAATTCTCACTAAAACCAACACAAGGTGCAAAAAAATTAGCCATAAAATATTTTTCATCGCATGCGCTGCGAAAAGTATTGATGATAGAACAAAAAAATGTTTTACAATATTATAGAACGTATCTACAAAAAACTCCGCGATACCATATGTCCAACTATTGTAGTTAAGTCACTATAACTACTTTTTTACATTTTAAAAGTTGATAAAAATGCCTATCAAAATCAGACCATGTTTTCCATAACTTTGTATTAATTCTTATCCAAATAAATTATTTCGTAATGAAGACTGTTTCAATACCTGTTAATTACTTTTTGAATTATTGAAATCGGACATTCCAGTCAAAAGATATTACGAAATAAAAATATCAAGATAAATAAAAAATAATCCAGACGGGCCGCCGGCGCGGTGTGGGTGCCTCGCAGCGCAGCGAGTAACGCGGCGATAGAGGGAGCGACAGAATGCGGGAGCCAAAATGTTAAAAAAAAAATTATCCACCCGTGCGAAGCCGGGACTGGCCCCTAGTTAGTAATATATGACTTCAGCTTGAATTCTACGTTGAAACATTTTCGGTATAAATAATCTAATCATAAGAAATGAAATGTGGTAATATCCAGGACTTATGTTGGTTTGACTTGAAATTGTAGCCGATCTCAATGATAGTATTACACTGTCTTGGATTATAGCAATGCAAGGGCAATGAAAAAAAAAAGAATGCTGTATTATAATTTTACATTTTTCGTAGCCCTCATATTTAGGAAACTTTTACAGGCTTATGGCGACTATTTGTCTACTTATCTCACATTTAACTAAAGTTGATTTGGTAGTATTATAACTGTTTAAACTTGTATATGATGTAGTGTAAATTGTTTTTGCGTTCTATTTAATGTAAGTACAGATTATGAGTTCCAGATCATCGCTGTAATATTCAGGAAAAGGTCCTATTAACTTAATAAGAGCCAATATAATCACTTTACCGAGCAGAACAAGATAAGATCAACAGCTCGCGATGTGCAGCCCAGCTCTGATCATAAAAGTTTAATGAGTTTCGCCTTTCTTGTTATCGTAAGCTAGGCCGTAAGGGAGTCTGGTTAAGATTTTTATCGCAATTGAAATAATACAATAAATTCATTAGTGTCTTCACTCTTATTGGGTGATGAATATGACATTTTATATTTATTAATAGATGCGTTATATACTGGAGTCACTGCACTAAAGTGATTATACTTGAAAACGAATGTAGTGATTAAATTCGTTCGGAAAGAAAGAAAAATAATAAACAAAATATCAGTTAAAATTATTAGAAAAGGCAAATGGTAAAAGCTCTCCCTCACTTCTTACCTTAAAAGGTAACAATTATTGTAGCTGGTCTGTGACTGATTGAATGTCGGTATGTTACTTTACTTTTATGTTACCATTATATTGCGAAAATAACCATTAATGAACGTCTTACATAACTATGATGTTTTTGTTATGGTTTATAAGGAACAAACTTGCTGACGGTCCACCTGATGGTAAGTGGCACCCATTGCCCATGGATATCGCACATACAAGAGGGATACCTTAAAAATCTCTCTGGCCCACATGCGGCGTGAATGGAACGCGTCTAAGACACTTGCCCACTCCTAACACATTTAACTTAGTTGAATACTAGTATTTTGTAATCCAACCTGCTAGTAGTAATATTTTATTAAAAGACGCGTTTTAACCATTAATTAATAATGGTATCAAAAATCAAATTACAAACTTATAATAGAAATAGTTTTCCATTCGGAACATGTACAGGTACTCGTATGCCAATAGCTGTGATACAATGAAAAAGTTAAATGGGCTTTTCGATCGAGGTTACCCTTTTGGAGTAACTTTTTGTTTTATATTTTGTTTTCGTATTTGCGTTCTAAATTTTAATTTTTTTTTCAATATCTATAATAGAGGATACTTTAAATCCTATTGCTTTTTGAAAGATAGGTAGAAATCCATGTTTAATTATCGTAGGTCGACGTGGCGACAAAGCCCTTTTGATAACACTCAACATTTTACCAAAAGCATACACTACTCACCCTCTTAATAATTAATTAATAATCAATCACGTCATTCTTAATAAGAAGACCTAGTATCAACACACTAAACAACAGTATTTGCACTACTTTAAACAAAATTTACTGTATGAAAACACTTGTCAGATTGATTCAGTTATATTTATCGAAACCCAGACTAGTCAGTGTACTCTTAAGTTAAACATATAGCACGAATCTACCTAAAGTGTTGCTAACATAGGTTAGGTTAGATGCGGTCTTGTAATATTATAACATTACCCGTATATTGCGTAATATTATTGTCATGCCATATTTAAGTCAGATTCGTCCATTTTTGCTCTTTTGTACTATTGATCATTTGCCTTTACCTTCAAAAAGCAAATTACTATGACTGCAATATATCACTAAAACATGACTGCGTAACAATAAAACTTACATTAAAAAAATAAAAATAGTTATATCGCAATGACAATTCAGGAATATTTTTTCATTTACAGCATTCATATTTGCCAACAGTATTCTACAACAGCCCTCGGGGTCTTTATCGTTTAGGAAAATATGAAAATCACTAGTATAAAAGCTTTAGATACTACGGATGCAATAAAATGTGTAGGTACAAAAATAATCCCGGGAGCTGGAGTACAAGTTTATTCCAATTGAACGTGATGGTTCGTGCTAAGATATAGTCTTTAGTAAGTAGATTCAATCTTTATAGCTACTAGGAAAACTTGTTTCTTTTCTCTTATAGTAAATCTTTATAATTAGATTTGCGTAGGACTTATTGTAGTTATTACCTTATTGTCCTATAATCAAAGAGAGACTTTTAAAAAAGAATGAAATAATATTTTCTATACTCATAATCACTAAACAATCATATCGATAAAGGGCCGTATGGCCCGTATATCAGTAAATATTAGGTACAACCTAGGGCTCTACTCAATAATCTTCACATTGAATACAAATTAAATGTTATTTATGTATTAAATAAATTAAAGATCACTTAAAGATCCATATTCTTGAATTAAACATCATTAATTCTGTACGCAAACTTGGAATGGTAACAGAAGCTATTAAGTTTATCATAATATAAATGTAAACAGAGGAAACAACATTTGTAGGATGTATACGTTTCCATTAAACAAGTAGGAGAAAATTGTTATTACAACAACATATTATGATAAACAAGCACTTTAATAAGTCACGTTTCCGCACATTTGAAATCAGTATGCGTGAAGAGACTGAACTCCCATCCCTTTTGTATATACAATACCTATTTAATGAAAATATATGAAATAATATATTTTTTACTAAAAATAATACAAGGTTTTTATAGAAAGTACTCAGTTTTTAGTATCGAGCTACCTTCGGTACACGTGATTTCGTTACATTATAATAGATCCAACAACCAACAGTTACATAATGTAAATATTTATTAATGTTATATATGTCGGAAAATAGTAAACGATTATCTAATAATCACTTCTGTCGCTAGGACAGTCTCGACTCTTTTCAATATTTCCTCGACATTCGCACTGCAGTCTTAGTCTTACCCAAGGTATCCCAAGGAGTGGATATATCGAAGTGGTGTTAGTGGTGGGAATGCTATCCGATTAAGGTTACGTGAGTGCCTTACAATATAGTTGCCACGTGGTAATGTAAACACAACATTAGGTCAGGTTAGGTTTATGTTAGCCTAACCTTAGTTTTACCCTTAGCTTGATCCGACATATATTTATAAATGATTGAACATGAACACAAATGAGAAACAATTCATCATATACTATATCAAATATTTATGTAAAAACGTTAAGATACATTTAATATAAAAAGAAAAATTGATAGTAAAAAATTGAAAACAAGCATTAAATAATAGTTGAAAATTATCAGTTTTAAACCAGATACAATCACTTAAAATATAAATAAATATCATTAAATTTATTACTAGATACCATGACAGAATGCCGAGCAGTATCTGGGGTTTGTTAACCAGGTGCGGGGTTACAATAGGCCCTTATTAAAAATTTCAATACTGAATTCCATTGTTTAACCTGGCTACCAAAGTAAAAAATCTAAATAAACTAAGTAATAAAGTTGACGACTCATATGATCGTCATTGAAGAAGACCTAGCGCCCCTTAAACTGGACGTTAGACATTATTAAATTTTCCCTTGCACTGCCATAGAATAGTCTATTAAATTCACTCTATTAAATTCCTTCTCAAACTGACTTAGAAAACCAATAGAAACTATTAACTAATTTAACACACTTTAATGTGAGTAAAAATTAAATGATTACGTATATAAGATCTGTGTGCAGGTGGATATTCCTGGAATTAAACATAAAAAAAGGTATTTTAATGCATAATTTTATGAAGGTAACAAAGAGTTATAATTGAAATTAAAAGTGCACTTTTAATTTCAATATTAACCGACTTAAATTTTGGTTACGTTAAATATTTATTCGAAATTTGCCAATAATGGCTTTTTGATATCGAATCACACCTTTTACAAAAATATGGATGTCGCACGCATTCTTTGCAGATTTAGAGGTTTGACCTCTATAAATTGACACCTAAGGGATAGCATTTATCCTTAATATTATTTCTTTGGAAACTAATTTAACTTCTGAAAAGGATAAAAGTATTATAAAGGTTGTATAATATAGAAAAATGGTACAAAAATATAAAGAGACTAGTTTGGTTACAATTGATTGTAACATATTTTTGCATAAACAGTCAATTTAATGTAAATAAATACTTAAAAGGTATGATGATATTTAATTTTTAAAACATAATTATCGTAAAATAAAAGTCTATAAAGGCGTTTTTTTATTTTTAAACAAATTAATGTCATTTGCTAAAATGTACACAAAATAACCTTTGCATTAACGGAAATGAAGTTAAGGCCACTGATTAAATGTCAGAAACAAAATGACCCTATTCTAAAAGCTTAATGTATAAGTAAGCTTTTATTTTTATTCAAAGCGACTTTAATTTGTAAAAGAGGACTAAAAGAAATTTCGTGCTTGATAATTTAACTGCTAATTAAGTAATTTTACCCAACTCACATCTTTGTTCTAAATAGGGTCTAGTTGATTTTTTTTTGGATAAATAAATTATTATTCTGCACTTCATCTAAATTTATTTATCTATTATACTTAAGACTACTTGATAAATAATATTAAAATCATATATCAACGAAAAATGTTGATAATATATGTACGTATGTTCAATAGTTCAATATTAATGTTTATCAGAGATACACATTCCACGGTTCGCACGGTTTTTCTACTATAATACGCATGAAATTTACATATACCTTTCTCTTAAATCACTCTATCTATTGCTGCATTAATATCCGTTAAGTAGCTTAAAAGATCTAAGCGAACAGACAGCGCAAGCGACTTTATTTTATACTATGTAAAGATTATGTTTCAAGACATTTTTTTGTTTCTTCTGTGACGTCTCTATGGGAAGATGACGATATGGGAAGGGTAGTTCCATTCGCTCTTGCGTAACACTGTGCGAAACTTACGCACAGTGTTACTCGTCTTCGGAGCTTCGGCTTGCTGCTGCTGGCAACCTCAGCCGCTACGATCCGATGTTTTCCCTCTATGTTACAGCGGGCGAGGGCTCTCCTTTTTACGCGTCTCCGCTTTTCATATCACGACGATTAAAATCCTCACAATTTGAGGGTATAACTTCGATAGATTTTATTGATTACTCACTAAATAATAAATAATTACTTAATTTCACAATACTTGAAGTGAATTTATTTTATTTGACTGACACCTGTGTTTCATTCCTATGGACACAGAACAGCCTACTGTAAGACCGATCAATCAGGGACAGCCTTCGAATCGCAGCATCTTAAGGTTCACAATCTTTCGATATTTTTAAATCTCGCGAGATAGATTATAAAATCTAACGGTATTCACAATTTTAATTTTAACGGTGATATATACAACACTAGCGTGACAACAGGGGTGACGTATATGAAACTATATGTTTCTTATATTATTCTTTGCTATATTATAATTCGATATTTTTTAAGAATCGCATTCGGGAACATGATTTTATATGTAATATTAAAATATATTTCAAAATAAACGAACCAAGATTTACATTAAATTTCAATAAAGGTGGCTAAATCACTAAATCCAGATAAAGCTCTTATAATTTTCCCGAAAGTAGAAACGCCTTATCCTTGATAAAATATCACCGTTTTTACCTTCTCAATTTAAACACACCATCTTCTACATGTACACTTGTAATAAAATATTTTATTTTAAATTACACTCGAATACTATGTTGTATTTTATTAAAGATTTGAGTCAAGTCGAAATCGTGTTCTCACGTTAAAATTACATTATAGCAGCAAATTACCACCCAATTTTATTAAACGTTATCTATACTATTATATAAAGAGGAAAGATATGATTATTTGTATGTTTGTTTGATGCGAATAGGCTTGAAAACTAATGAACCGATATTGAAAATTCTTTCACCGATAGAAAGCTACATCCTTTTCGGGTAACATAGGCTTTGTGTTGTTGCCATAAATATTCTAATTAAAAAGATATGGCCATGTAAGTGCCATAACGTGGCCATTTTGTAAATTGAAGAGTTTCTCAGGAACTACTAATCCGATTTTAAAATTTTTTTCACTGATAGAAAATTACACTATTCATGAGTGACAAAGGTGATTTAGTGTTGCCCTATACATTTTTTAATTAATAGAATATGGCCATTTTGTTGCTACTGATCTGATTTTAAAAATTCTTTCACTGGGAGTAGTCTATAACATTTCCGGCTCTCTTCCTCTTATAATACTATCATTGCCTCTCATCCTGTCTCTCTTTAATTTTTATTTTTATCTGTTCAGAATGATGAGCCTCTTTTTACGTTCTTTCTTTTGATTATCTCTCTCTCTCTCTCTCGCTCTTTTTCCTATTCAATTTTATTTTTGCTCTGTCCTCTTTTATCATCTGCCGCTGTTCTTTTCTTTTAGTTTCTATTATTTTTCTTTTTATAACTTTTTCTCACACTCTTTCTTTTCAAATAATGAAAAACTATACAATTGCAGAGTGACAATTTAAGGACATCAATTATAATATTGCTTTAAATACCCGGAGCGAAGCGAGGGCAGGCCGCTAGTTATATTATATAGACGTTATGAAGATAAAAAAACTTAAATTTAAGACTTCTTAAAAAATACTTATAATAGGTAGTTAATATCCCGAACAAGATGAAAGACCCTGTGAAAATTTAAGTCCTACACTTAAAGTTACAGGGGACAGAATCGAATTGTAGTTATAAACTAGTCGATCCGCGTGACTTCGTCCGCGTAGAAATATAATATTTTAAATTAGGTATAATTATGAATTCAAATTTTCAGCTTCAGTTTTTTGATTAATCTTACCATTTCATCCAGAAACGGTGCTTTTTTTGATAAAAAGAATTTTATGTGACAATCCATCTTATAAAGTATCCGTGTACCAAATTTCATGCAAATCGGTTCAGCCGTTTTATGTGATATGTGCACAAACACCTGGCAATTTTAGGAAATTTGCCCGATTTTTTACAATTATTTTTAATAATTACAAACTAGGAAGTCACGTGGGTAAACTAATAATAATAAAAGTAATGGCGAGTCCACTAGTAATACGTATTTTACAAAATAACTTTCTTAATAAGAGTCACGTTAACCAAAATTTAATGTAAAATGTAGGTAACTTTTGCCAGTTCACGAAGTCACGTAGCTACAGTTTTAAACTCAAGGCATTTTGAGAGTAGGTGGTACTTGAATCTTTATTTTATAGCTCTTTAAATTCGCTGTATCGTTTCTCTTTGTGCTGTAATTTCAATAATAGAAATACAAACCTTTTTTAAAAGGAAATCAATTTTCAATTTTTTAGATTCTTTAATAATTAAATGATACTAATATCGTATAAAGAGGACTTCTGGTTACTTCTGATAGTATGTGATATAAAAGTTCTAGTTACTGTAGTGTCCCACGAGTGTATTCTCTCAAAAATATTTCTCTCTAAAGCTAAATAAATCCAAAACCCTTAAAATCACATAATTATCTGAAAATACCCCAAAAATTTTTTCCTCTATAAACCTGTATAGATTATTTCCCCCTAAATTTAGAGCAAAACCCGTAAGTTGGGAACAGTGTGTTCCACTATCGATCCAAGAAAAGCTTTTTGGTGTGTGTTTTATTATCAGAACAACGTAAAATAAAAAGTGAGTGATATAGAAAATAGTCAATGATGGTGGCGTCCATTACAAATCAGTGACGTACTTACTATACATTATAGAATATAAATACAACGGATTAGTGGGGATAGTATATGCATAGTAGTGGGTGGCAGAGTATGAATACATAAACTAATGAATGTACAGATTGAATACATCTCAGCGAAGGGAGAGCGGGTAGGCTAGTAAATAATAATTTAATCAAGATTACATACAGACATAGAAAATATATTTTTATACGACAGTTGGAAGTAAGGTAAGATTGAGTTCCAAGTAAAGCTAATATGACCGTGTTATTGTAAACCTTTAATATATTACATGGCTTCTATACATCAAATAGTTTTCAAACAATAAATCTCATGTATAAAAGCCGAGTTCAGAGTTTTGAATTCATTTGTTATAATCCGGTACCCGGTGCAAAATCCCACGTTACACTAATGTGGCTTCATGGCTTGCTAACTGCGATACTCGAGCACTGATTTATGCTTTCCATACTATTACATCGTTGGATAACTACATTTTAAAATTAATTCAAACACTCCCATTTAAAAAATGTTCTAATTAAGCTCATTACGAAAAATCTTGTTTTAATTTATTTTGCTCGTGTAGGTTTAAATAATTCTCTTAACTTTTATTTTTATGTAAATAGGAATTATGTTGGACCTGTAGAATTTTTTTATATTCTTTTTATTATAAGATTTTTTATTAAAATTTTAAAATTTATATATTTTTATATTTGAAGAAGTCCTGAAAAGATTACTTTAATCAGTACCAGTACATAGTATAAAACAAAGTCACTTCCCGCTGTTTGTCTGTCCCTATGTATGCTTAAATTTTTAAAACTAAGCAGCGGAATGTGATGCGTTTTTTTAATAGATAGAGTGATTCAAGAGAAAGTTTCATATGTATAATACATGCATATTATAGTAGAAAAACGCTGAACACTTTAGAGGTTTCTAATGTGATGTCGTAAATAAACACATTTTTTGCGCTAACGTTGCAAACGCTGGCTGAACCCTACAAGATTGTACACCTTTAAAAAGGTCTACAAAAAAGTCCGCGATGGTACATGTCTATTGTCTATCTCTTAAGGATAACCCACAATAACCATTTTTTATCTTTTACTTTTTACAAGAAATAATGGCTTATTTGTGAAGCGATTTTAAACAATACAACATTAGTTCTTATCCAATTAGGTACCTTAAATTAGATCAATATGACCCAGATCAATTTCAAAATTAAAGTGCAGGGACATAGCATAGCGGCTAAATATACGTGTTAAATAGCACCAAGGCGAAGCCAGGATGGGTCGACTGATTATTTATAATTATTTTACTTAGGATCTGCATCGGCGTCACTAAAATGTGTGCAAAATCTGATGAACATGTGTTTATGATTAACCAAAAATGTATTTTTCCTTAAGTTTTAATATATTTTGCTCAATATACCTATTGTTATGTAAAACAATCTATCGCTTCCGACTTGATAAAGAGATTTTATTATTTTTCCGCATGAATTATGAATTCTACATTATAGAAGCGCGTTACTGAAAAACACATAAGTCAAATTTGTATGAAAACGTAATACCGTGAACGAAAGATAAATTTTTAGTTATCTTCAAACAGCTGACCAGATGGTCACATTATCTTTCAAATAAATAAAACTTCATCAGAATCGGTCCATTATCTTGGGCGCTATGATGCCACAGACAGACATACAGATACACATGATAAACTTATAACACCTCGTTGTAGAGTCGTTGGTTAAAAACACAAGTTAATGATGAGCTCTTTAATTTTGAATATATTATTTTCATGAAGAAATACAGTTTTAGTAGCTTTTATACGTAAATACGACTCATTTCAACGTTCAAATTTGGGTCATTGAAAAAAGTTGAAGTCAAACAGTTTTAATTAGGTTTCTGCGGCAATGAAGGTCAAAGACAAGTCAAAGTTAACATCAGTTTTAAGCTTCATCTACTTAAATACTCGTGGTGCACTGATGAATAACTGAAACTATTTTATACAGACTTAACGTTGTTTTGCTTGAAAAGTTTATTCCACATTCAGTAAAACTTAATGAACTATTTAATAAAAGTCATATTTCTAAATATAAGTATGCTGTATTGCATTCCTTATTAAACAAACAATAGATTAGTTAAACGAGACCGTGTGATGCATCTCATATCTCTTTCGAGAGATTTTTAAAAAAGTAAAACAATTTTTGGATTTAATTGCTAACAAAAATATCAAGATAGACAAAAGAAATTCTGCTTTTATCTCTGCTTTTTTATAGCAGTAATTATTTTATTTTTAAATTTAGTTCCTAGACGAACTCTGAAAAGAATCACTGGTCTATAGGTATTATCTTAAAAAGAGCGATGTCATAAATAAAGATAACAAGAGTGGTTTTAAAATCAATATATAGCAATACATAATAATACTGAAATCTTTTTTAAATTGGCTAAATAATGTTCCACAGATACAAAACTATATTTCGATAAGATTAGCTCACGAGACAGCCGGTACATTAGCAATCAGCTATTTATGTATTAGATATAGATAAAGAATTTGATTGACATACCCCTTAGATAAGAAGAACCTTCAAAAGTTATATTGATGAAATATATAAATACAAAAGAGAATTCTGCCATCAATTTATTGAAATATTGTCGAATGGTCAATTTATATGACAGAATACACTTAGAAATTATTAGTGAAGAATACGAGCACCTAAAAGAATTAAAATATGGGTTAAAACCTCTTCAACTTCGTCACCTAGAGTATTTACCACATTTTATTTATTTATTACTTTGGAAAAAACAAACAGCATATCTTATAACACATAAAATATTTATAACTAATACATTTTGACATACCAAACTATAAAAATGACTATAGGACGCGCACTTGGCAATGTCAGTTACCAATAATAATGAAGAATCTACCTAAAATTATTATAGATCAATTATTGACAAGCAAAGACATCAAGCATTTAAAGCTGGTATTAAATAGTGGTATATACAAGGTAAATAACATAAAGGACATACAAGCTTCAGCGGGAGTAACATTACGTTTATGTTTATAAAGTAAATAAGTTATAAAAAAAAAAGAATAACCGTACTGTTATTAAACATTTAGGAAGTAGGTTTCTTCGAAATTGTAGGAGACAATAAAAAGCGACTTCGAATTTTAACTCTTAAAGCGATGAAAGGGGATAAAAGTATGTATGAAAATCCATCGTTTTTCAATCCATTATGGTTTAACTTTCGTTACAGTAACATATCGTAACCAAAGTGCACATGAATTTCTACTCATAGTTCTGCAATATAAATTTTCTGACCAACAATATTAGTACCAGTGGGAGTTGATTAAGTTTAACTACAAGTACAAGTCACTACGGCTGACATCGCAAACAACGCCACAAGATACTAAGTTACAACTTAATTTCTCTTTAAGTGGACAATGGAAATTTCCATTCAATTAGTTAGTAGATTAAATGAAAAAGTACTAAACTTGTTCCATGGCAATCTAATACATGAAAAATTCCTTCCTTTATGAAATGAGAAATTTACTTTCATTTGACTATTTGTTGGATCTGTAAAATTAAAAAAAAAATTTGATAATTTAACTCTTATTATGATATTATGAAAACTTCGCAATTCTCACATACAAAGTTTCTAAAAATCACATTTTTTAAATGACAAATTTTATTTTATCTAAGCTAACAATATACCTACTTTAAATTTACATTATTTATTTGTCACGATAATTTAGAAGAGAACATAATAACTAGCTTTTGTGTTTATCGTCGTCTAAATCTAAATCTAATTGCTAAATCTTTGCTCATCAATGTTTATTATTTTACTGCATGTTGCTTAAAACAACAACATTGCATCAGACGGTAAATCATCAATGGCCGCTTTGAGGCTTAGTTACGGCGAAACATAACATTTAGAGAACGGAAATGGAGTATGCGATACGATGAGGTCGAAGGTCTTTGTGATGATCTATTACAGTTTCTAATAGCTGAGCTAATTTATAACCAGATAATTAGTATTCAGTTAAACAAAGTAAAGTTTGGAGGCATAAAATATAGTTTTTAGTTCAAAAATAAAATTTACCGGCAGTGTAAAACTCGTAAGACCTGGCATAATAATTATTTTAAAAATCAAAACCAGTCTTAAATACACTTAATATTTACTATCCAGTTTTAAATTCTGAAACTTTGGCGTAATTAGTCTTCCCTTTTTCTATATAATACTGCATAACTTCGGTAACAAAGGCGTTTCTAATGTGATTGTTAATTTACGACTTTACTTTCAAAGCCCACCCTGGTTTGGGAGTTCTGTTGAAACTATTGTTTCCAAGCCGACTTCCGGAGTTACAGGCGAGCTCACTTAATGACCTTTATATATAGAAAAAGATAAACTAGGAACAAATTAGTGAGGCTGAACAGAAAGTTTAGAATAATATCCGTTAGAACTTATAACTAACTCAAAATACTATTATCTATATATACGAATGAACGGCCTCTATAATGCCAATCATTCTTTCTGTCTGTATGTTTGTACGCGTATCACGCAATAATTACTGTAAAAAATTGAATATGGTTTTTTTAAAATTTTTTTTTATAATAGATAAGGTGCAAACGAGCAGATGGTCCACGAAGATAGAGTGAAAATCTTTTAGAACAGCGAAGTTAGGGCGGTTTGAATAGTTATAATAATTGATCGATATAAATCGATCATTAATTTATCTTGGAAATTATTTTTTTACCAGATACATAATATATATGTAGGAGAAACAATACATAATATATATGTCGTTTTAACAGTCTCGACCATTTATATGCCTTTGACAGTCTGACTGTAGTCTTACTCTTGGGCGGTCTCTCAGCGAGTGGAGTACTATCTAGATAGTGTTAGTGCTGTGCAGTGTAGTATTAGTGCTTAGGAGTGCTGTCCGATTAAGGTCACGTGAGTATTTTCCAATTTAGTTGTCACGTCTTGTGTTGGGTTAGGTTTATGTGAGTTTAATCTTGGGTTTAAACTCACATAAACATGCCTGATCAGTGGAGGCGAGTTTCTCGATCGAATAAAGGATATCCTTAAGCCTACGCCTTGGTCACAAGTCCAAGGCACTGCTTAGGTTTCTCTCGTAATTGTAAGAGATGTTTAATTATTTATCGGTTCAGTAACAGTATCTACGTTTTGTTTGCCCAATAGTCCCTTCAATATCATTAACCCTTTTATTGTTCTCCAGTATTCCCCCTATCCTTCTTCCTCCGTGTCAGACTAAGGTTAGGCTAACATAAAGCTAACCTGACTCAAGGCTAACCTAACCTAACGTGTTTACAACCAACCACGTGGCAACTACATTGTGTAGCTATTCACGTGACCTTAATCGGGCAGCACTCCCAACACTAACACGACGTTGCACTTAACACTTTTACTAGTGCTACATAGAAACCGACGGAAGTGATTATTATTTTACTCTAGCGCCTTAGATGGCGATGACGATTCGATTATTCGATAATTGTTAACTATTTTCCAACATATATACGCCAACAGCTGTTATTCGACTGTAATGAAAAAAGTTAAATCGGTTTCCACAACTATCAATGTTACACTTGCACCAAACTCGATTGAGACAAGATGACCCGTTTCGTAGCTGTTATTACGTTCAAAGTTTAATATAAAAATAACGTGTCTTTATTTAGTAACTAAAAAGAAAAATCTAAAATTACTGTCACTAAATATAAAATAGACAATGATAATAATATAATAATATAATAATAAAAAAGTGGTTTGATCTAGATGTATTTTTATACACTCAATTCATTTTTGATGACCTGGCTTGTGTAGAATTAAAATCTCGAGTAAATTGCCATAAACCGCAATACTATTTTATATTTTAAGTATTTATTAAATTCTAATTACGTTTTTTGAAAAATATTTCATTGCTGAGTTTCAGAATGTAGATTTCGTACATTAAAAAATATATTTTAAGAAACTTATGAGTTGAAACAGACCAATTTACGTTTCCGGCTACAGTGTGTGGTAGGTGGCGTGTCGTCGCTGGCAGACCTGATTAGGGCGATGCTGTTGGGGACATTGGAGTTGCCACTTTCTGCGAAGCGGTAATCAGCCTGAAAGAGTCTGCAGAACGAGAAAGAGAGAGAGATCCCGATGCGAACCTGCTTCGCAGAAGCAGGCTGGGCAGGCGCAGGCGCGAGTACGCGCGGTTAACTCTAGCCTCCCAAGAATAAACCCCGAATTTCGTGAGGTGGATCCGTCCCTTGCAGACGGCGATGGTCCCGGTGGTTAGTGTGTTTAGTTAGTGGCACATGATTGCTATAAGCCCCACATACCCCTCTATTCTAAGAGGGGATGCATAAATGCATTTTCCACCGCATAAAAAAAAAAGACTAATAAAATGGTTTTATTTTCACGACGAAATTTTCACCGATTTTTCTTAACTTACTCAAAATATTGAAATTTTGGTTAAAACACAATATTTTGTGTGGCGATGTAATTAGTCACTTGTGAATCTGCACGAGCTGTCTGTAATATCTCATGACTATTAAGTTGTGAATATGAAATCTCATTACTATTCTATGCACTCAACTATTGTTTACGGGAAACATACGCTTGGAGTAACAGTTTGAAAATAGCTTGAAGCCATAACTCACTAAGTTGTGACGTAGTAAATTGTTGAAGTTTACCTGCATCTTGCGGCGACATCAAGCAAACTGAGATCACTCATTCTTGAATAAGCCAAAGTATAGCATCTTATTATTCTTAGTCCAAAAGTTTTTCTAAAGACAAAAGAATGTTGCCATTTATCTAATGTGATATCACGTCTTCATATCACTCACTTCTATAAAATATATTTGTAGACATATGGATACATAGATATATAGATTCTAAATTCAAATTTTTATCCGGAAAATTCAAATTATAAATCATGATGTTTTCGATTTATTATTCGCAGATTTTAGATTACAAATTGAAAATAGATTCCAAATTTAAATTTTATATGCACAATTTATATTTATTTCTATTTTCAATACGTAATCCAAAGATTTTGAATTAAGATTGATTAATAATTTCGGGCGTAAAACGAGTTTGTGTTGATAATTATAATACTATTAAAAGGTACTCTTATACCATTTCTCAAAGTAATAATGTGGTTAGAAAATAAAAACAATAAAGAGGGACAATAATTTGTATAAAAACTTCAAAGTGATAGTGATATTGTTACGAGCTTGAGTTACGAATTGGATGAAATCGATAGATGCTTCGTTGGTAAAGGATTTATTTAACATGTTTACAAAAGTCCAACACAACTCCACAAAAATAACACTATACTAAATTCATGCACTATTTACACGTCTCCGGTATTTACAGTTATTATTTCTAATCTGCACAGTTTCACACTTATTGCGCGCACTTCTCATGAAACACTGTTTCCACCACTGATCGTCGCTATACACTTCACAATATTTCACTTCTACGACATTATATTTCCGCATTGGTCCTAAAAGACATGGGTTGACGTTCCCTCGATATTGTATTTAAAATAATTTTTCTTTACATATAATAATAATTGCAAAAAACCGAAAAAGAATAAAACGTCGGGTTTTATATTTACGTTAAGTTTTTTATTTAGATCAGTTTTTACAATCTTTTTACACAACGCCTTTACAAGTAAATTAAATTGATTAACTTTCAGTAACTTTATGAAGACAAAATATCGCTATAATGATCTGACTACTACACTTATTTAAATATGTACAATAAGTGCATTTTAATTTTAATAGCAACAGAGCGGTGAGTTTCCACTTCATTTCATGATGTTTTTGTCATAAAAAGACATTTTTCATTTATTAAATTCAAGTATTGCAGACATGCTGGATTAATAGTTTAAATTTATTTCACTGTATAAAATTTTCTCTATGATTTGAGTGAATATAGTCGAGTTCTTTATTCATTTTATTTATTTCTAAATCTAATAGCAAAATCTTATTCAGACTTTGCGTAAAAATTTTTGTAAAACTAAAGTATTTGTAATAAGTGTAAAACAATTTTTATAATCGGTATAAAAATGGCGAAAAATGTTCAGGTGATGTATAAAATTTTATTGTAACCTATATTCTTATTGTTTGTTATTATTTTTTGGTGTCTATATATAATATTTTTTTATCAGTACATACAGTATTTACTTTAGCATTCTAAAGCAGAATATATTATTTTACGTTAGTATTTTGGTAGTTCTCGGTATAAAATTATAGCCGACGAATTTGCCAATAACTTTTCAAGCTTTTTCAGTGGCTTTATTAACCAAAGTGTTATTTTAAATTAGACTAAAGTATAATATTAATTTATTAACACTTTAACATTCCTATAAACACAAACATAATACCTATATATTATGTCGGCGCGAAAGTTAGGTTAGGTTAAGTTATCATTGGGGTGCTAGCTGCGGAAACCTCCTCGAGAGCAAACTATTTTGTGGACCGGTGCACCCTGGGCAACTACGGATAGTAATTTTCCACTATTACTATCCGGATGCTAGTATCCCAGATCCCAGCGCCAGATGAGGGGCGCGTAGGCGCAGTTGACGGTAGGCGTAGAGTTCAGTGTGTCCCGCTGCGCCTCCGTTCGTGGGGTAGCCACTCAGTGGCGCAACCGTACTCAATGATCGGGGGGGCAGTTGGACATATCTGATGCTGAGGGGCGCGTAAGCGCGAGTGTCTTTTGCGCTGGATGTTTCGTCGCCGACTCCAGTCTCGGTTTAGTAGCGTAATCCGTAATAATAACGTTCGTACCCTGGGCGTTGCAGACGGCGGTTAAGTCCTCCGTCCTCCGGACCCCTACGGGTCACTCCGGATATTCCTCTATTTGCAGAGATGAATTGCGAGCGAAAAAAAGGTCAAGTTAACATAACTCCTGATATGGTTTATTTTAAGAATAGCTCCAGGAGGATCTATATTATTGTCGAGCCACTGATTTTATATAGTGAACATTTGATTCGTTACGTTATCCAATTTTGTTTGGAGTTGAGCATTGGAGCGCTGTGACCACCTAAATGGGCCGCGTAAACCTACTACTGGGTCACAAACTTCAGGCACAGCTCGATTTTCTATCATAACTGATAACACGATTGCACGAAACCGCGATAGTTAAAGACGTTGTAAATCTGATACTTTCTTTTATGTTACATTTTTTTGCAACTGCTTGATCAAGATCAAAATCTGAAAAAAAAAATGTTCTCTGAATGAATATGAATATAGAAATGAATCAAAGGTAATTCTTAACCGTATTACCTGTAAAAATTTACGTGAACGGTTTCTTAAGCACAGAAAATTGTAATAGTGATTTTAAATAAGTGAACAAAATTGGTAAACTGCCAACCAGTCTACGCTATGAAGCAACTACCAATGTGGCAGGTACGGAAATTATTCACGGCATGTGATCCTGACTTGCTGATTTAGTTTTAACTTTGTAGATATATGTCGAGGGTATAAGATTAAGTTTGATTTTAGAATTCATCATGTTATGTTTACTGAAACTATTACCAAAGCTATTACTCTGCGTTTCCACCAGAAATGTGCGAGGATGCGTTGTGAGGGATGTGTTTGTTAAGACCAATTCCAAGACCACTCTGAGGGGGACTAGGTGAAATGTAGTAGATATAACTTTATTTTTGCAAAATTTGTTAAACAAAACTATAAACCAATAAAGATTTTTTTTTATTTATATGTGTCAGGTATTAAAAAATTTAACTTAAAAAAATTATACTTATGAATTAGGACAATTTTAGTCTTATATATAAAATTCTCGTGTCATAATGTTAGTTACCATACTCCTCCAAAACGGCTCAACCGATTTTTATGAAATTTTATATGCATATTTCAGTAGGTTGAGAATCGGCTACTATCTATTTTTAATCCCCCTAAGTGACAAGGGTGACTCCCCCCCCCCCCCCCAATTTTTATTTTTGGCAAAATAACGTTGGTCGGGTCAGCTAGTAACAAATATTACTAGCTGAGAGTAGTTTAGGTACTTATGAAGCTGACTAATTGAATTGACTTTTAAGCTCGTAAATGGAGATTATTAAGATTTCTTGTATTGAATATGTGTGTATGTATTGTATTGAATAATGTCTATTTTCTATCTTCAAAGCGAGAACAGATCCGATATTCTACAATTATAGAAAAATATCACTCTGCTGAACTGAAATTAAAATAAAGTCTTGCGTGAATAAAGTGCGTTGCTGAGTGAATAAAGTAAAGATAAATTATATTAAAAAAAACATTTAAAAACAGGAAATCTGCGCCGGATGTCGCAACTAAATGAAGTTCGGGAAGAACATATACATGTACGTAAGATTGTATTTGCTGTGTTCATTTCAGTTTCTGACAAGTAGGATTAATGTTACAACTTTAGTAACATTTACATAATAATATGACTTAGCGTTTCCGTATAATATTTGAAATGCTCTGAGAAGAAACTTGAGTCCATCACATAATTTGCGTAAAACGATGTTATATTATTTAATTTCACTAAATTTATGAATGGATCGATGCTCAACAATATGTTTTTGTTTGATGTGTAAATACTATCATTACGAGCCTTACGAGCCTCGTCTGCCCAAATGTACCTTGAAGCTGAGTTATTAAGTACTACACTGCCGACGCGAATGTTCCTGACACGGTACAACAGAGCTAAATAATGGCCTCTAACACGCTATCTGTAAGTAACTGCTGTCACTGGCATTAGATACTGATAGATATTATTTTATTTTAATTATTAGCTTGATTGATATAATATACCTATGTTTAAAATTTTAAGTACCTATTTTGCGTATTTGTAATATCCCATGTATTGAATGTCCGTTCATTAACTAAGTGTTCTTAGTCATTAAATTAATATTAATGAATGAAAATGCTGAATGAAATAACATTTATTTAATCATAAATAAGTTGCTTTGGTAATAGAAACGAAACGAGGAGTATTAATAAAACAATATAAAATAAATCATAATGATTTGATTTCAAAAAGGCTAAACAAGTTGATTAGTTTGTTTTGTGAAGAAGATGCTTTCAAGTAAGCAATCAAGCTGAAATTACAGTTATAATCGTATTTATATTATATACTAGCTGCGTCCCGCGGTTTCACCCGCTATTTAGATAATTCACACTATATCATTATAAATTATAGCCTATATGTTATTTTGATGTGTAAGATATATTATTGTAAAGTTTCATCAAAATCCATTCAGTGGTTTTTGCGTGAAAGAGTAACAAACATCCATGCATCCATACATTCTTACAAACTTTCGCGTTTATAATATTAGTAGGAAAAATTGTTTAATGTCATGATATTGATGTCTACTTGTCTACTGCTGTGCGGAAGATTTTTTTGATCCAAAGCATAGTAAGGTACATATCATCTAACATAATGCACCACGGGCAGGTGAGAGTGAGAGTTACCTGTATTAAATTTATTAAGAACTAAAACGCAAAACAGAATAAAAAGCAGTTTTAGTGGTCTGATATCTTACGTCTCAACTTTGAATCATACTTTTTTGTAAGTAATAATATGTAATAAAGAGAAATTGCTGTTTAAACGGTGCTAAAGAAGCTGAGCAAGGCGGGTCGCGTATATATACGCGTAAACATTTTATGTGAATCACGTTTCTAGTAACTGAGGAAAATGTATTATTAAGGAATGTTTTTACGAATTTTTTATAACTTTTTTCATCTAATTTACAGCCCGGAGGAAATATCATTCACAGATCACAATGGTTTCGTTTTTTATTAAGTTTTATATATAGACGCCGCAATCTGGCGCTAAGTATGCTCTGCGTACATAATGACTTGTTTACGAGCGGGATTATTTTTTTCATATCCGTGTTATCTTACTGAGTTTATTAATATCGTTATTGTTAATTTATTGTTTTCATAAACAATTTCTCTATTTTCTTAACGTCATTGTATTTTTTTTAATTTTTAATTTTTTGTGCAACTCCCGACCTTTAGGAGGTTACTCTCGCCGACATTTCTCCAACATTATTGGAGGCGTTATCTACTGTTTACAATTTAATTCTATATTATTTTTATTTTGTAGCAAATGAGTTTGTTCAGAGACACTTTTTTAGAGTTTCTTATTTATGTAGGCTTACATGCTATATGTAATATTTACCGTATGTTTACAAAATCTATGTATTATCTAACTTACAGTCAATGTTACGTCATTGTAGGCTACCATTTTTCTTATATGTGACTTATGGTAAGAAGTCGTGACTATTTCTATTTCTTGTTTTTATATGTTAACTGCTACTACAACTAATTAACTTACACGCTAAGTTACACAATTGCAAAGAATTGCGTGTTAACAAGTGCACTTTTTTACTATGTTATTGCCATTTGCTATATGTTAAGATATTTTTTTTTATTTTTATTTAATTTTATATATAATCTATACTAATATATACTAATCTATACTAATATTATAAAGAAGTAAGATTTGTATTTTTGTATGTAACGAATAAACATAAAAACTACTGGACCGATTTCAAAAATTCTTTCACCATTATAAAGCTACATTATTCCTGAGTAACATAGGCTATATTTATTACAAGAAAAAAATTAGAGATCCCCATAAATTCTCACTAAAACCAACACAAGGTGCAAAAAAATTAGCCATAAAATATCTTTCATTGCATGCGCTGCGAAAAGTATTGATGATAGAACAAAAAAATGTTCTACAATATCATAGAACGTATCAATATCTACAAAAAACTCCGCGAGACCATATGTCCAACTATTGTAGTTAAGTCACTATAACTACTTTTTTATATTTTAAAAGTTGATAAAAATGCCTATCAAAATCAGACCATGTTTTCCATAACTTTGTATTAATTTTTATCCAAATAAATTATTTCGTAATGAAGACTATTTCAATACCTGTTAATTACTTTTTGAATTATTGAAATCGGACATTCCAGTCAAAAGATATTACGAAATAAAAATATCAAGATAAATAAAAAATAATCCCAGACGGGCCGCCGGCGCGTGAGGAGTGCCTCGCAGCGCAGCGAGCAACGCGGCGATAGAGGGAGCGACAGAATGCGGGAGCCAAAATGTTAAAAAAAAATATCCCCCCGTGCGAAGCCGGTACGGGCCACTAGTAATATATAAAATTAGATGCTTTAAGGTTCTGATCAATCTGTCGCAGTATGCTATGATTTTTTTACGTTTTTCGTTGTCTTGCAAAGTCCTTATTTCAGTCTCTGTCATGTTTGAATCTAGCTCCTGCGTCGTGTCTGGCTACGCTGAATACCGGGCAATCTACAAGTGCGTGTTCCACAATTTTTATACTTGTATCGTAGCAACATGCTGGCGAGTATTTGGACTTGTATTTTGCCAGATATCCCACAAACGCTCCATGTACTGTTAACGTCTGCGTCAGAGCGGGGGTAGGCGTTACACCTTTTATAAACTTTCATGCTTCTTTCACACTAGGCAAGAACCACATTGTGGTCTTGCCTCTTTCACTCTTTATATATCTTTCATTCATCTATCGTCTTATTCCTCATCTCTCACTTTACATACGCCAATGGGCAGTCGCTATAATCCGGGGCCTTTTTCTTGTTTTT
The DNA here is from genome assembly GCA_905147385.1 of Limenitis camilla. Lineage (NCBI taxonomy): Eukaryota > Metazoa > Arthropoda > Insecta > Lepidoptera > Nymphalidae > Limenitis > Limenitis camilla. Next base: position 8,865,381 of record LR990230.1, on the reverse strand, counting down.
AGCTGCCTCTTTTGCCAATTCATCAGCCCTCTCATTACCCTCAACCCCCACGTACGCCTTCACCCAATAGAACCTCACATATTTTCCTCGAGATCTAAGGTCTTTTATGTTTTGCCTTATAAAGTAGGCTATTGGGTGAGTCACCTCGTAGCTGCTGAGGAGTTCGAGTGCCGATCGAGAGTCGCTATGTATTATCAGGTTTTTCTCCTTCCTTTTTAAGGAGATTTTTGTTGCCCGGTATATAGCGAACAGTTCGGCCTGAAACCATAATGCCCGCCCATAATGCCCGTCAGCGCCGCACCCACACCTTCGTCCGTTTTAGTCCCATCCGTATAATATCTCATACTGTCATCTTGCTCTTTTTCATAATTTATTCCCTCTTCCTCCTCTTCATTGTATTGTCTAACACTCCATAATATTCTTTAGAAAATATTTTGAATTTTTGGACTTGTGTAGCTGTTTATTTATAATCCATGGTAAGGCATACTCACTTATGGCAGCCAATGTACTTCAAGCTCGTAAGATATCCAGAATCTTTGGAATGCAGTGTGTTCTGGAAATGCCATTAACATTGTAAGCATACGTTATGGTTCCTTACACCAATAGATATGTTTACTACAACTTATATATGATATATCTCAGGCTATTTAAAAAGCCACATCTACACTACTCGTAAAGTTGAAGTGTAGATGTGGCTATGTATATGTTAGACGAATACGATAGTTTTCTGTGAATCTATTCCGCTAATGCTTTTTTATCTTTGTAATTCTTACTTTGTCTAAAATAATGTTTTCGGAAAACCTATAGAGAGAGTCGGAACATATCTAAATTTTGTACAATATCATATAACTTAAGCGATTACATTATTCAATTTGTAGTATTTACAGTTCTATCTGTGATGGTTATAAACTTTACATAAAGTAAATTCAACATTTAAAATAATAATAATAATAAATAATATAGAGGTAATAAAATAGTAATTAATAAATATTATAACAATATGTACAAATAAGCATAATAAGTAATTTATTTTATATTTAAAACGTCATTCAATACATTAGAAATAATAATCGATCATAATTTTCAACATTAAATATATTAAAAATAATGCAGAAGGTTCGTGTATTATGGAGAGGGTTCGTGTATTAGTTAGTATGGCAAGTATGAAACTGCCCATAGTCTGACCGACATCTTACATTCATGTACTACATATGATACCGATATAATAAAAGGTCATAAAAAGTATTTGTCATAGATAGTTTGTGGGTGACCATCTATAGAATTATAACAATATAATACATGTACAGGGGCGATGCATTTAATAATAATGATCTTCTTAAATAATGAATATAAATATGTTTTAATAATAATATCTTATGTAGTTACGATGTGATGGTGATGCATGTGTTTAGATCAGCCTCCTTACAAAAGTGTTCTGCGACAGTAGTCTTGCAGGACCTCATTTTTGCCGGATATGCTTTATTCTTGACGATGCGCTGTGGACTGGTTTGTAAGCTTTGTGGCTACATCAGCTACTAGCAGACTACCCCCATGATAAATTGTCTTGAATATTTTGTGATTTGATACTCCGAGGTCTCTGGTGACTCAGACGATGTTGTTTGTGTCTATCACTCTGTGATTTGATACTCCGAGGTCTCTCGTGGCTCAGACGATGTTGTATGTGTCTATTACTGTGATTTGTTACTTCAACATCCTGATGTCCTGGTTGATATCGCTGTGTATATCACTCTATGATTTGATACTCCGAGGTCTCTCGTGGCTCAGACGATGTTGTTTGTGACTCTCACTGTGATTTGATACTTCAACGTCCTGGCGTCTCAGTTGATATCGTTGTGTCTATCACACCATCGTATCCAGCTGCTGAGCGGTGCAGAGGCTGTAAGCTGAAGTGGTACGTTCTAGCGATGCTGGGTACAACCACGAACATTGTCCGTGGACTTTGTTTATGGACATTGTGAGTGGCATCAATAGTCTTTGTCAGGACTATCCCTTAGCTTAGTGCCTTTAAATACACATTGTAGCATGTCATAGTGCTAGGGCGTCTGGTGAATTATCCTTATGAGATGTTTACTAGCATATAGGACAGTGTGGCCTACTTTGTCTCTTTACTTCCGTACAATAGATACGGACGTAAAATAATGATCTGGCGTATAACGTCTCTTTGTTTGACTCATATGCTCGATGGGACTGTTGCTTTTTGTAAGCGAGTTGTACATATCTCATATTTCACATTCCACTAAGGTGGACCATAACACATATTTATATCAGCTACGGCTGCAACGATTATCAGCTCCGGCTGCAACGATTATCAGCTACGGCTGCAACGACTTATCCACTTCGGTGGCAACAATTTATTAGCTACGGCTGCAACGATATCCACTTCGGTGGCAACGATAACACATTTATGTGAATATGAATATGTGCATTCCTTGCAATCAGCCGCCTAAGTGCTGTGAGTTCTTACGAACTGATGTTTGAATCAGTGATTTATTTATCACTTTATTTATAACCAGGGCTTGTCCCTTTGTCTTCGGACACCTTACAGCTTTGCTGTTTTATTGGATTCATTTCCATCACAAGGCTCACGCCTTTTTATTATTACAGCTTCGGCTGATTTACTAAGGCTTCGGCTTTCAACACTGTAGTCTCGACTGTATTACCCGGATTTCGGTCCTTGCTAATGTAGCATCAACAGTGTAGGCGCACTATAAATAGCTCTATTATAAAGAGGAAAGATTTGTATTTTTGTATTTTTGTATTTTTGTATGTAACGAATAAACATAAAAACTACTGGACCGATTTCAAAAATTCTTTCACCATTAGAAAGCTACATTATCCCTGAGTAACATAGGCTATATTTATTACAAGAAAAAATTAGAGATCCTTAGGAAATCTCACGAAAACCAACCCAAGGTGCCAAAAAAATTAGCCATAAAATATCTTTCATCGCATGCGCTGCAAAAAGTATTGATGATAGAACAAAAAAATGTTCTAGAACATTATAGAACGTATCAATATCTACAAAAAAGTCCGCGAGACCATATGTTCAACTATTATAGTTACGTCACTATAACTCCTTTTTTACATTTTAAAAGTTGATAAAAATGCCTATCAAAATCAGACCATGTTTTCTATAACTTTGTATTAATCCTTATCCAAATAAATTATTTTGTATTCAAGACTATTTCAATACCTGTAAATTGCTTTTTGAATTATTAAAATCGGACTTTCCATTCAAAAGATATTACGAAATTAAAAATATCAATATAAACAAAAAATACACGACGACGCGACGGGTTAGTATAGCCACGCAGCGCAGCGAGTAAAGCGGCAAGAGAGTGGGCACCGAAATGCGAGAGGGCCAATATATTTTTAAAAATAATATTCCACCCGCGCGAAGCCGGGATGGGCCGCTAGTTATTTATAAAATTATTATACATCTATGCGTCATCACAACATCGTTATTACATTAATTTAATAAAATGCAAATCGATCTTTATTTAGTTTAATTTATCTTCTTCGATGACCTATTGAACTCATGCTTCTGATACTCTAAAAGAACTTTGATGGTTTTTATTTACACAACGTATTAAGGGTCACTTTAGAGTTGATGAATTAATACGGGAAGGTTGTTAACACATTATTATTTTGAAATACATATATTATCTAGATCGTAGATATCTATATGTTGATCTCGAAGCTGCTTACTGCAAGTCTGTCTTTGATAAACCACAAGCGCCGAGTGCAGAATGCGGATAACGACTACGAACTAAATCGTAGCTAGGAAATTAAATTCTCTTAAATTGGAAACTACACTGAAAATACAGCGATTTGAAATTTCTTACTTTCTACTAAGCTATTAAATATAAACCGAAGTTAAATTAAATAACTGTTCCAACTAAAATTCGATCTTTTTAAAATTAAGTATTTTTCCCAAATAAAATGGAAAAAATTTCTTAAAACTTCAAATCCAATATCCAAAATAAAATCTGATATTGCAAAGAGTTCTAAATCTGGATAAATTCAACTACAGACCTTCAGTTTATGTAATCCTATTCTAGAATTGCACGGAGACTAATTGAATGTCCGGAACGAAACCATTATATTAAGAATTTTATTGCTAAAAATAAACAAATTCCATTATATGAAACTAGCGACTCTATTATAATATGCTTATATCATATTTATAATCCTCTTGAATCACTCTATCTATTGGTGAAAACCGCATTAAAATACGTTAAGTAGTTTAAAAGATCTAAGCGAATAGACAGCGGAAGCAACTTCATTTTATACTTTGTAAAAATGAAAATAAATTTTCAGCTTGGTAATTTAAATTTGGTGCTTAGATTGAAGTGTAACGATTTCTAACTAGAATTTAAGGTTCACACTTAAAAAGTTTTGAAAACTATTCCATATTTTACTTTTATATTTTTATTCTTATCCTAAACAAATAATTTTATTTGCACAATGCCTTAGGGGCTATTCAGTCTGACTATTTTGTTGTGTTTCAATATTTTTAACAAACTATGGACGACACATCGAATACAGGTAAACTCAAACTCAAAATATTTTATTTCAATTAGACTTTTGTATAAGTACTTTTGATACGTCAAAAATTGTTCGGTCAGTCAGTTTGTCTGAAGCTACCACCAGCTCGGAAAGCAGTTTTCTGTTGAGAAGAGCCGGCCAGAAACTCAACAGTCCCTCTTTTCAAAAAGCCATGTTTACATTTCATTGTTATACAAATCATTTAGCTTGAGAGTCTACGTCACTTGGATTCCAAGCATTCTCATCATTTAAGTAATCCTGTACATTATAGTATGATTTATTTATTAACGATTTCTTGATACAAGTTTTAAATTGTGGATTTTTAAATTTGTACATAATGCAAATTATCTGAGATGAATGACATTCTAAAGGGCTAATTAATTAAACTTGTGGTTTTCCCTTGATCTAAATAAGAGCAGAATACATTTAATTTTTAACTTCGAACATAGACATATTGTAAGTACAAAATATACAATACATTTTTACTATAGAAACTTACGTGGTTATTAGTCATTTTAAAGCTTTGTTAAACTGTGACACTCACGTATTGTTCTGGTAACTTGGTACTATAGTTTCAACCGCATTCGGCGGTCTTCCTCAGCAAGTGGATGGGCGCGCGGTGACGGCTCGGCGAATATAGTACCAAGTTACCAGAACAGTACGTGAGTGTCTCCGTTTAACAAAGCTTTAAAATACAATACATTAACACATGATAATGTACATAATATTGTATTACAGTTTATTATGCATTTACTACTATACACAGATAGCAGTTTAATACAAAATAGTATACATATTAAATAGTGTAATTAATCTGGCATTACACTATGTAATATGTATAGATCTGGCAACACTGTTTTAATATAGTAGTTTATAGTTACATGTAGTAGCAAGTAGTACTTCCTGTACTTCCTGTGTAATCATGTAATGGCGTGTTGTGTGTCTCAATAATAAAGTTCATATTAAATAAAAGGCAGTGGTTTCAATATTATACATAGATTTATGTATTTGTGTTGGTGTAGTGTATAAAGCTGTAGTGTTTCAATAATTAAATGCATATTTCCGATCATTTCCGCCCTCCTTCTTTTTCATCATAATATTATAAACAAACTGTGCCTTAATTAAATTATTTCATATATTTCATAAAATACGAAATTTTAACTGAATTCCGTCAAGAAAGTGTTTATTACCAATAATTACATCGTATTAGACAATTTTCAATTTATATATAGGATGTATAGAATTGGATGAATATAAAAATAATAGATACTTATATCTATAAGCTAGAGATTAAAACAAAAATATGAGTAGTCTTAGTAATCAACATTTTTGTACTTCTTTTGGATCTGTGCCGATCTAGGCCATGGCTTCTATTCTCACAAAGACCTTGAAAATTGTAAAGGTACTATTAGGTATTGTTTTTCAACATTGCGTAATATTTAAAGTTGTTTTATAACTTTTTATTATTGTTTTATACTAGCTGACTCGATAGACGTTGTCCTGTCTTAACTATGAATATTTGTCAAATGACTGATAGTTATGTCAAACGTCATAAACGTTACATTAGAAAAGTTAATACGGTTGTTAAGTTTTGTTAAATATTCTTCTTTTCCGCGCAACTTTCTTAACCTTCCACTAACAAATAACAAAAACGACAAAAAATAACGAAATCGGTCTAGCCGGTATATTTTTTATATAACTTGCTTAAAGTCTAAGTTAAAAGACAGCTAAGTTCACTTCACCGATCAAAGATGGAGATAAAAATAAACTCCAAGTTTAAAGAAAATCCTTATCTTATGCTTTTTAGCCAGATCTTGCATATAAGCAAATAATAAATAATTCACCAATCGTAAATAGTAGTCAAGTTAGCCAGAAAAAAGGTTAGAACCTTTCTGATTATATCTCAGATGTCAATTAGTTTTTCTTCACCGATGATGTATCATTTTGACAAGAAACATTTCACGGAGTAAAGCTAAAAGCTTTCCATTAGATGTAAGCTTTAAAGTATTTTATATATTTTCATAAATTCATGTAACTAGACATTTTTTGTGTTATTTTTTTCGCACTCTCGCTTCGGTATAATGAAGGTATGGTAATTTTAATTGTTTAAATTCGGCACAACTTGTACTGTTTGCAGATTCTAGAATGTTTTATATAAAAATCCCTAACTTAATCCTATTGCTTTGTATCTTTGATCTAGTGTTTTAAAATTACATTATTTATGTAAGTTTCAATTCTTTATTACGTATTCATTACATAATTCATCGATTTTCGTATTAAGTCAACGTCAAGTAACAAACTTTCAGCTAAGTAAGAAGGAAATGTGCTGTAAATTTATTATTAAAACTACAAAGTTTTCACTTAAGAATATTCTTGTAAATATATTTTAGCAAACAACAATAATAAGGCTTTTTTATTTATTTATAGAATTATATAACAGATAATTTGTAAATTACTTTTGCTACGACGTAGCAGCGTAGCAACAAACACTACAATATTAATAGCCAAACACGCGAAGATAAAAAATCGACAGGTATAGTAGTAGGCAGATAACTTTGAGGTCTGAGCAAAAATAGTGCGCATTGTGAGCGTGTAACAAGCAAATACAGCAAGGACTTACAGCAAATAATAATTACTAATTCAGTTTAGTCCAGTTCAAATGTTTGGTTATTTTTTTAGGATTTGTTATTTCAAATGGAAATAAAGGAAACCTTATACGATCACGTCGTTATCCGTCTGTCTGTCAAGATTCTTTTTCTCAGAAAATCCTAGAGATAGATATTGAGTTAAAGCTTATGTCAAATACGGCGGTCTCTTGGAGGAAACAATAAAATTCTATATCAGTGCAATCAAAAGATACGGACGTATATCAACCAAGAGCGGGGCCAGTAGCATTGTGTAGCGTGAGCCTCACAGAGACGAGCAAATATAAATCACCTATATTTAACCATGCCTATTTTTGCTAATTATTTTAACTAAGTTTTGGTTACTTGAAAAAACGCGGAATCTTTAGGCGATGTGCGGGGCTCCTTAAGCTCGGGGCCCGTAGCAATTGCTACATAAGCTTTATAGCTAATTCGCCAGCGCGTTTTTAAATACTGTGACACTCACTAAGAAAGTGAGATTATCTGTGTAATTTAGAGAAGATTTAATGTAATCCAGAATTCGTGAAGGTTGAAATGTACTTGCGTAAGATATACTTGAGTAATATTGGTTGTTGTATTGTAGGAGTCGAGAACTCATTAGCGAGCTGAACAACGATGTCGCAAGTCACGGTACATGGGTACACTGTGCTCGGTGCACGGTACGCGCTAACAACGCTACTGTACTCTTAACTCACTCGTTATAGTGTTTAACCTTTCAGCTGTGCTAATGTAAATTGGATTCAAATCAGTTCTTCCTTTTGTTCATTGCGATTGCTATAAATGCGTAATAGGTAGACAAAACACGATTTCAATTTAGTTTTACACCCGCACACCTCACTCCGCGAGCAAGAATAGATAAAGATAAGAATAATTCTCAGTAATTTGATATAATGCTAACATATTAAATACTAGCTGCGCGGTTTCACTCGTTCTGGTGTGTAAGCTATATTATTGTACAGTTTCATCAAAATCCATTCAGTAGTTTTTGCGTGAAAGAGCAACAAACATACATCTATACATCCAGACATCCATACATTCTTACAAACTTTCGCATTTATAATATTAGTAGGATAATTAGAATAATTTGATCAATACCGCGATTATCAAATATTAACTTGGCAACACGGCCTACTTCTCATTAGTGGGAATAGATGAGGCGGTATGTAATACAAATATAAAAAGGATGACTTTTACGCTATAAGGTTTAGTTGCTCTCGCCACTCGTGTGACTTCATTGTTGTGTATTTAAAGATAGTTTGCCGAATATTTAAATAATTAGTGTAATTGCTATTATGCTGAAGCAGTGTTAAATTTTAAAGTCAGATAGCAACCGGTGAAGGAGAGCGTTTACTGGTTTAATCCTGCATCTGGTCGCAAGGCCCAGGCACTGCTCGACTTCTGTCTGGATTTCGTATTATTGTAGTCCTTTGAGGGCAATTGTGCAGTTAAGCCATCCATGTAGCATTTACGACTCACATTCGTTTCGCTTCAAGTAAAATTATAATCTGTACCCTAAAATTGCCATATATATTACAACATTTTAGTAACTCGGAAAACCTGGGTGAGTTACAGCTAAAAGAAGGACAAAACAACGAACATACTTTATTTGTATTTATATATTCTAAATATTTAATAATGGTATCGATTTTGATCTAAATCAGTACTAAGTTAACATCTTAATTAAATGTGCGAACTGACACTAAATTTAGATAAATTTTAGTTAACACGACTTTTATTGAAAAAGTTTTTCAGCGACTTAGTCAAATTCTCTTGGCTAGTGAGAAATGCTGAATTGCATTTGCATAAATACTTTAAAATATTATAAGTTTTGAAATTGAAATGACCCTCAGGTAAGTATCAAACATTGTATGAAATTTCGAGATCCTAGAATGACACTAGCCACTGCGCGACGTGCGCGACATTGTTAAGACCCTACAATTTAACGAAAAAAAAAACAAAAAAAAAATATATTAAGAGCATTGCGAATTCTTCACTGATTCCAACTACCTAAATTTCCTATATATATGTCGGAGAATAGTGAAAGATTATCGAGTAATCAAATCGTCTTCGCTGTCTATGGTATTGGAGTAGGGTAGTAGTCACTTCCGTTGTTTTGACTGTCTCGAACCTCGACCCTTTACATGCCATCGACAGTCTGACTGAAGTCTTAGTCGTGAGCGGTCTCTCAAGAATTGAAGTGGTCTCTGAACTGTGTTCGTGTTGTGCAGTGCAGTGTTAGTCTTAGAAGTGCTGTCCAATCAAGGTCACGTGAGTACCTTATAATCTAGTTGCCACGTCTTGTGTTAATTAAGTTTATGTGAGTTTAACCTTTAGTTTAAACAGAGAGCCTGAGCAGTGGAGGTGAGTGTCTCGATCGAATAAAGGATATCCTTAAGCCTACACCTTGGTCACAAGTCCAAGCCACTGCATAGGTTTATCTCGTAATTGTTAGAGATCATATTTGATTATTTATCGGTTCAGTAGAAGTATCTACGTTGCATTTACTCAATAGTCCGTTAAATACCATCACCCCTTTTAGTGTTCTCCAATATTCCCCCATCCTCGTTACTTCTCATTATCATTTAAATCCCCGACATATATTAAAGTAGAAAAATATCGTTCGCTTTTTAAATGGCTTTTCTTACCCTTGGAATGAAATTCCTCCTTAATGTAAGAAAAAGCTTTATTTTTTTAAATTAGTAGTAAATAAGGTTTTGAATTGAAATACTTTTGAAACAAAATGCTATATTATGCAATAAAAGTGAAGTAAATCTTCACATACACATATTATCTTGTGTATATATTATACATCATCATTATAAACTCAGAAACTTTTGTTGAATGTATACAAATAAGATTAAAATCTTTAAATATAATATCTAACCTACTTACGTCAGAATTTAATTGGATGTTTTAGTCACGTACACAAAACTAGTTTATTTAAGATATACATTATAATATAATTATGTTGTCTGAACGAAAATCTTATTATTTTTGAGAAACATGTACAGTATGATAAACATAAGAGTTCACGATATCGTATTTCAAAAGTTACCTTTTCTTATTTCAGGTCGATCTAGAACAAGAAAACGGAGATAAGAGGTTACATAAAAATTAGATTAGTGAAGTTGTTATTCTGTTTTGTAATAGATAATTGCGTTAGCTTACGCCCCTACTGTAGAACTTAGCAAAGCCGTTTCTAATGTGATCGCTAATTTAGGACTTTGCTTTTACAGCTCGTTCGATTTAGAAGTTTAGTTAAAACAATTGGTTTCCATCCCTTTTGTAGAGCAAAGGGCAAAGTGTATTAAATGACCTTCGTAGATCATAGGTTCGGTCGCTACAAAAGCCACAACTTTTATTTAGAGTAGTTTTTAAAGACATGTAATACGTCATAATATATTACTACTGATAGGTTTTATTAAAATATAATTTATTATTATATTGATATAAGACTATCGAATAATCGAATCGTCATCGGTATCTATGGGGTTGGAGTAGGGTAGTAGTCACTTCCGTTGTTTTGACAGTCTCGGCCCTCGACCGATATGCCATCGACAGTCTGACTGAAGTCTTAGTCGTGCGCGGTCTCTCAAGAGGTAAAGTAGAATAGTGTTAGTGTTGTGCAGTGCAGTGTTAGTTCTGGAAGAGCTGTCCGATCGGGGTCACGTGAGTACCGTGCAATCTAGTTGCCACGTCTTGTGTTAGGTTATGTTTATATGAGATCTTAAATATAATTATAATAATTTCATCAAGTAAACGTTGTTAAATTATATAAAGGGAGGGTTTACACAGACCTACGACCCCACTTGTCATTATAGTGGGAATAGATGAGGGGGCTAATTTGTATTATAAAAAGGATGACTTTTACGCTATGTATATATTAACGCAAATATGATCTATTACAATTACGAGAGAAACCTAAAGAGCGCCTTAGACTTGTGACCAAGGTATAGGCTTTAGGACGTCCTTTAACAGAATTACAACACTCGCCTCCACTGCTCAGACTCTGTTTAAACCCAAGGTATAAACCTAACCTAACAAGACGTGGCAACTACATTGCAAGGTACTCACGTGACCTTAATCGTACAGCACTTCCAGTACTAACACAACACAGCACTGCACTTAACACTATCTAAAGACTAATTCACTCCTTGAGAGACCGCGCAAGACTAAGACTACAGTCAGACTGCATATAAAAGGTCGAGACTGTCAAAATGACAGAAGAGACTACTACCCTACTTCAGCGCCACAGATGGCGATGACGATTCGTTTATTAGATAATCGTTTACTATTCTCCGACATATATAAGCCTGTACTAATTGTATTTATCTTGTTAATATTATAATTAATGTGAACGTTTGTATGTTTAGATGTTTTTTTACTCAATCACACAAAAAGAGTTGAACGGATTTCATTGAGGCATACAGGTACTTTATTATGTGGATTAACACATGGGCTACTAAAATTTGTTTGTAAGCGTCTGAATATTTTTATTAAATTAAATGTTTTTGATAAATGTAAATATTATAAGTGATAAATTGCAAACTTACGAAGTCGGGAATTTATAGGTTTAATTCTAGATCTTTATATTTTTTTATTGAAGTTAACAAATAAAATGACCGTATGTCTATATGTTATACTCGTACTTTCGGTTCTAATTCTAATACACAAAGTTTACAAGCATTCTAGGCTATTAAAATAGGCTATGTCGACTTATAAGGCCCTACATTGAGCTCAGTGATGCTTCAGCTTGCAGAGGCGTATTTAAAGATTTTATTAGGCCTGCGTCAAACGACTACAGTCAAATTTACTGTAATAGCTTTATTTGATGTCACAGAGTTCATATAGTATTAGCTCTGAATAATTTAACCGTTCTCTGCCTACCTTTTTGTTTAATGCCTAAAACGGAATTTTTAGTCTCGTTTCATTGTTCGTGATCAAGTCAGATAAGACTATTTTACTTATGAATTTTTTAAAGTTGTTGTTGAACTTAGACGTCTATTTTGCTTTATTGTAACATACTGAGTAATTTCTGAGTTAAGTTCTAATAAAATAAAATAACAAAAACTAGCCAAGAGAATGCCGTTTATTAGATTTTAAAAAAACCATTGTAATACTAATGAAGTTCTTATTGTTTATTTCTATTGTTTATTTCATTAGACTATTTTACAAAACAGTTACATTTACCAAAGACCCATTATAATCTGTTGTAGAAATATATAATTATTTAAGTTGAGAGAGTTGAGTGTCAACGTGATTCCAATTCTATGCATTTTTATGATTTGCATCATGCTGCAAAAAATTGTGTGCTTTTTTTTATTAATGATAGTACTATACATTGTTCAAGTAGCAAATCCATTATATACTGTGCAGTGTATATATAGAAGCGAAAAACTTCCTTGAAATATTGATTGATCTTTGTGGAGACGAAACATGTTGTAATTAGATTGTTTCTCTTTCAGAATTATGTTTGTCACTGTGAATAAACATTAAAGATCTACTATTCAAGAGTCATCATTGTTTCGAATTTTATAAATGAATTTTATAACGAAGAGGCCAAAACAAGAAAACTTTTGAGTATACCGTTAAACCGCTTGTTTATACCATTATCAAAGTTATAGTAACTTCCCTACCGGAGTTCGTCAGTTGTTAGAAACAACAATTTATCACAAAGATGTTTTTGTAATTATGTTACTTATATTTTTCTAATATATTTTATACACGCTTAAATTGTAAAATAAGGTGGTAATAGGGTTTTTAGTGAACATGGTTTTTATTATAAACTGGTAGATTAGTATAATAGTATTCGTTACCTCTATCTACTTCTAGCTAATTTTTACATTCCCCGTAAAATAAATGAAAATAGGGATTGAAAAATGTTTAAAAATAAAGTTTAAATTTATCGAGACTTACCTACATATTTTTGAAATAAACCAATGGAAACTACTAGCCGATCAAAAGTCATTAACAATAATGTTAGCACAGTTCTACATTATTTTAATTTTTTTATGGAATATACGTCATAGGTAGCGTTTGATCATGAGTTGCCTGAAATAAAGCAACGATACGGTCTAGGATAGGGCACGGTTTCCTAGAAGATACCTGTTTACTCTAGATTTAAAACCACCAGCGTTGTAGTTATTAGAAAGCACAGACTCCAACAAATCGATTCATATTTTCACAGTGCGAATAATAAAGGATTCAAAGCGCTTGATAAATTTATGATGTTTTTTTAACGTTTCTGTTAGAATGAACTTTATAGAGTAGAATATCTTTGAATAATATATTGGTAATAAAACGTAATAACAATAATTCTACTATCCAATGATACCATTTTGTTACTCTTGTTTTTATAACAGCAGTAGATAACTTCTAAAGTTTATCGAAGCATAAAATTCACGGTAGTAGATTTATTTTTGTTTTAAGTCTCAAATTCTGTAAAAGAAACTTTGTCCCTCTAACGAGGTCTTCTGTTGCTCTTAAAAAGGATAGTCTAATTTATTTGGATTCTCGTTGAATGCCTCCCTTGTTACGAAAATAAAAAATACAGTAGCCCCGTTAACATTTTTGGCTCAATTTGATAATATCTTAATTATTTAATTTATAAAATTATTCTTTCTCATTCTTACTATAAAATTGTGAAGAATTAAATATTTTTTCAGATTTTTCAGAATGGTAGTTAGTGGATTTCAAAAAAACGTTTCCCGCAAATACAGCAGTGGAGAGCGGATTAAAAAGAGAGAAAAAGTTATCTAGGACCAAAATGTTTGTTCAAGGAATATTTAACCTGCGATACGTATACCTATATGTATATTAAAAAAACAACTTCTGTATAGATTCAATCTTTTAATGATTGAGGCAACGGATTTGCTGAAAGTCTTATAAGTCTGAAGAAGTTATTATTTTTAGTCAATTTAAAGTTTTGTATGAGTAAATAAATAATCATTTTATTTTACCTACAAGAAGCAAACGTTATTTAAAGTTTATTTTTTTATGTTATGGGACTTTGAAATTTTCGACACCAACCGGTTGTCGAAAATGCAGTACTTCGAAGCCGATTATAGAGTCACAAAATTATATATTAAAACAATTAAACTAATGGATTTATTACTTCATTTACTGAGCTTTTTAATTGTATTTTTGAAACGAAAAAAATTTTTGTAAGAATTCATAAAGTGATTTTATTCGCAAAGTCATTTAAAACTCAAATTTAGTCAATTTACCTCTCTCAAGTGTAAGGGCACTCGTCCTTGAATACTCATCGAATGAGCTTAGCGGTTCTCTTGAACTCGATTTAGACTGACATTTAAAGTAAGTTAACTTTATTTAATCTTATTTATTTTCTAGTCGACCTATCCTCATTTCGCTTAAGTGAAAAGAATTTTAAAGGAAATCGAAAAATCCTCATTTTTTGATATATACTTTCAATGTATGGTACATTACCCTAGGTTCTACTGTTTTTAAACGTATTAAATAGGTTAAGAAATATTGTAATATCAACTTTGGGTGAGTGAATTGAATACGAAAGACATAGCCCTAGCCAGAGCCACAACATGTCAATCACAAACAAAAGAAAAAATACAAGTAATCAATACAATTAAATACAAAGACGCAAAGAAATTTAATCAGTACTTTCTATATTACTTCCGAACAAAATAACATCAAAATATTATATTTAATTTACAAACTTTTACGTGAATTCTAAGTTTTTGTATTAGCATGCATACAGATAATATATGTACTGTCATCGAATGAGAGAGGAATGATATTCATTACTGTACAGGAATACGTATACACACGCAATTTAGATAGAAAGTCGGTCAGCGCCTTGGACTTGCGACCAAGGTGAAGGGTTAAAAAAGCCTTTTATATAATTACAACGCTCCGTTGCCCAAACTTACGTGGACCTTAAGATGGGTGACCTTAACCACGACACTATAATATAACTTCCATGTACACTATGCGACAATACCAGAGAGACTGACTCTTATCTATCACACTAAAGGTTGAAATAAAATTAAAGAAACTACCCGCGAACATTAATTTATCATCGTTATTGTTAACTGTACCAATTTTTTTTAAAATTATCTATATATTATATAATAAGAGAATATATATATATATATTATATAATAAGAGTGATGTCACATCATTTTGTGACACTGTTTATAAAGTACTATTAGCGGGTAGGTCATTTTATATTATGTCAAGCATACCGATGTCTAGACAATATATAAACTTTAATGCGATAGATTAGTCTCAGTCACTCTGGTGTTTTCGTGCTGTGATCATGGAAGTTAGTGTTATAGTGTCGTGATTAAGGTTACCCTTTCGAGGTCCACGTAAGTTTACTCTATTATCTATTGTCGTTAGCGAGGTCGAGTGGTGGAGGTGAGAGTTAATATATTATGAAAGAGCTCTTTAAACCTGCAGTGCCTGAGCCCTAGGCACTGCTCGCCTCAGTCTATATTGCATGGGTATACGAATTGCTGCCGTGGTGGTGCCGGCGTTAGAATAGCACTCCCCCATCTCCTCCCGTGGGTGTCGTAAGAGGCGACTAAGGGAAAAGCCTTCCGGAAACGGGCAGCAGCGTTTCTGGCTCCATTGAATTTTAAACTTTAGGTAGGTCCAACTTCAGGAAGGAGGTCAATCGTCGAATCCAACTCGGATGGGCAGCGTTCGGGAAACTAAGAGACGTCTTTTCGTCAGAAATACCTCAGTGCCTGAAGACGAAAGTTTTCGAACAGTGTGTGTCACCAGTGATGACGTACGGATCCGAGACGTGGTCTCTCACTCAAGGCCTTGTGCGCCGGCTCCGCGTCGCTCAATGTGCTATGGAGAGGGCTATGTTGGGTGTTTCTCTACGTGATCGAATCAGAAATGAGGAAATCCGTAGAAGGACCAGAGTCACCGACATAGCCCAGCGGATTAGTAAGTTGAAGTGGCAGTGGGCTGGGCACATAGCCCGTAGAACCGATGGCCGTTGGGGCAGAAAGGTTCTTGAGTGGCGACCACGGATAGGACGTCGAAGCGTTGGAAGGCCTCCCACAAGATGGGCAGACGACCTGGTCAGGACGGCAGGGAGCCGCTGGATGCAGGTCGCAGGTGATCGGTCGTACTGGCAGTCTCTGGGGGAGGCCTATGTCCAGCAGTGGACGTCCTATGGCTGAAATGATGATGATGATGATACGAATTGCTGTACAGTAATGGGTATCATCACTTTCATTTTATGACATTTGTTTTTCTACGCTTGCTCGTATTCAGTACTAAAAATCATTCATGCATTTGATTTTTATAAAAATTAATTCAGATGTTGTACCTGAAAACTTAATAAACTCCCAAAACGCCGGAGAAGTTGCATTTCCTAAAGCTAATATTTCAGCAATTTTAAAATTAATTTATGAAAATGTTGTTTTGAAGTAGGCCTAATTATTAATTTACATTCCATTAGTAGGTATATTTTGGTGGTTCTCCGAGCTAAATTGGGTCATGAAAGAATTATCAAAAGCGACGAGCTGAATTCCAAGTACTGCGTCTAATGAAATTTATTTACTTAATACGATGCAACTTTTTTGCATGTTGTTGCTTTAACATGTTCTCCTTTGCATTTAAATATTCGTTATATGAGATTTTACTGTTATATGAATAAAATTCTTGTGCACATTTTTCCAAATATTTTTATTGTAAAAAAACATTTGCATTATTGAAAATGGGATGTAACTTTTCTCTTGTATGCTTTAATTGATGATAACAGTATGTACAAGTTTTATATATTCTATTTTATCTTTAAAATAAATTGATTGAGTGTAATTCGTATTCACATCGAGGTTTTATTAATTGTTGCATTTATTTGATAATATAAAAAAAAAGTCTAGTAGTTCCTTTTTAATATATGTATACTAAGTAAAAGTGTTAGGCGCTTCAGTCTTGGCAAAATATTATAGTACATATTTATGAATTTCTGGGATAATAAGCCTATGTTATTTTTCTTACTATCCCAGAAATTCTAAACTTCATAAAATAACTATTTACCAACACGTAGATTTGTCGTGTCGTCTTTAGAACTGACTGAATGAAGAAGAACAAAAAAAATTCTTACATTTATCATAAACGATTTTAATAACAAAATATGCTTTTTAGTATTTTATATTTATGTTAGTAGATTTTGCTGTATTTTTATTTCTTTCTAAGGAAGTAGTATTTGAGTTTAAAGGACAATTTATAATTTAAATAAAATAACTATTTATGATCACGTAAATTTGTCGTGTTCTTTACAACGACAAAGAAGAAAAAACAAACAAACTATTACATTTATCATATATGTAGATATAAACGATTAATAACAATATGCTTTTTAGTATTTAATATTTATGTTAGGAGATTGTGTTGTATTTTTATTTCTTTCTAAGGAAGTAATATTTGATTTCAACGGACAATTTACAATTTAAATAAAACCTTGTTGAATTGCTTCTCTATTTATTATGTTTTCTTACCCAGATAAAAATAACAAGTATCTTATGAAGACTTTAGGAAAATGTAGTGAACAAAATTGGTACAAAGCCAACTGCCTAGTGACTTCACAGATTCCGAGTGTAGAGAGTAGAGGTAGAGCGATTATGCACATGAGGCGGTATCAAGGTTAGCTGTAATCCTCGGCGTAACATGTAATCCTACAGTTAGAGTACTTCTACAGGAATCAGTGTCTTTTATTACCTACGAAACGTTTAACGTGTGTCTGGGCCATCGTAGTCCCAATATAATAGATCGTATCGAAATGATACGTTGTTTAAGTTTGATTAAAATATTTAGCTTTATATATAACAATACTTAACCGTAAAAGATTAAGATCAAATTTCCTGTAACAATTTGTAAGCATTTGTGCTGTAACGGTTAAAGGGATTACCTAAATAATTAGATTTATTGTCTCTTTGAGTAATTAGGAAAATGTCTCATTGTAGCTTCTCAATGCTATGTAGGGATGGTTAAGTAAATGAATTCATTCAAGATTACTTGAGTAACTTCGTACATTGCAGTGAATTATAATTTGGTGCGTTTTCAAATATTTAAAAGTATATTTTAAATAATTTAAAAATATAACAAGTTAATAAGTTTAGGTTGGAAAGATTGTTAAATAGCATGCACTCAATTTAATCTCAATCTGTCAATCATTCAATATCTGGGGATACTAGGTACATTTTTATGGAGACTTGATCCCTAGCAGAAATCTCCCGAATGATTCAGGAGTTGTCAAAACACTTCCTGAATCCATAGTTAAATTATCTTTAAATACGATTTTAAGTTTTGACATTATAGATTTCATATTGAACTTCTTTCAACTTCCACTTTTTGTACTTAATGAAATACTTAAATAACTGCGTAGTCCATTTTGCCAATTGATATAATTAAGTTTAACTAGCATCAAAGATTTAAAACCGTAATATAAATAGAGATTGAATAGTGCATTTCTCTTATACTACAACATTACTAATATATTACAACATTTTAGATTAATGTTAAAGGTTTTTCTCAGGCGATTCCTAAATAAATTATACAAAAAATTAGTAACACAACATAGTTGAGTACTCTTTTCCCATAAATTAAAAAAATCATGAAGAGATTTATACATTAAAACTTATGCCTGGCCTAAACTATATTGTATTACATTAAATATAGAATTTTAAGCAAAATACAATATGATAAATTGAGTCAGTATACACTGCTTAAGTTTCTCTATTATAAAATATTGCTCGCGAAGTTGGCGAAAATGTTGCACAAAAGATATGAATAACGACGAGTTATATTTGCCATTAAGGTATCCATAAGAGCTTTTGTATATGAAACGTTTAAAGATTTTAAAAGCCGTAGAATATCATTTAAGTTTACTTGAATGTAGTACTTGTAGCGAACAAAGCTCAACAAGTGAATGGTCTCTGGTCCTCAGTGCTAGAAAAGTAAGTACTTATGAGTAAAGGTCAATTGTAGTTTATAAATGTATAATGTTTTGTACGTTTTTATACAAAAACTTATTTTTATGGCTTTATTTACAATAAGATAAGTATAATGTTTAATAAATATTGTAATATGAGATACAATTCATAAACAAATAAGTACTCGTATAGGAGTTAATGATATAGAATGAGAGGGGAATGATACTCATTACTGTACAGCAATATGTATATAGATGGAATATAGATAGAATTTCGGTCAGCGCCTTGGATTTGCGACCAAGCTGTAGGGTTAAAGGCCTTGTATATAATTACTACGCTGTCCTTCGCTGCCCGAACACTAACTACAGTAGATAATAATGTTAACTTACATGGGCCTCAAGAAGAGTGACATAACTACGACACTATTATACTATCTTCCGTGTGCACTACGCGTAAACACCAGAGATAATGACTAATCTATCTCACTAAAGGTTATATATTGTCTACACTTGAATTTATATGAAAGAAACTACCTGTGAACACAATGTAATTTATAAACGGTGTTACTAACATTTAATATCAATGAAATATAATTTGTACTAAGTACAAAATCTTTTGGCTACATGCTACTTCTTGAGAAATAAGTAGAAAAGTAGAAGTACTTCTTCTTCTTCTTCTCTTGTCTTTTAGCAGTAATTCTGCTAATGTCAATGTGGAAATTTTCTCCAAATTTGAGGCTTTTGTTCCGTTACAATTCCATTTTTACTTCTCTTCTCATATGCTGCTTGAAGAGGTTGTACGGTAGGTGATTGTTAGTCTTGGGTAGTTCGCGAACGACCGCCGAAAAGGTTGTTCAAAAGTTGAAGTAAGAAAAATCATTTTATACTTGACACGAACGTTTTTTCTTCTACTACCCGAAAATATGATTAGAATCACTTTTAAAACAATCACAAAATTTCACAATGTTACTGTTAAATTATAAGAACTATTAAAATGTCCAGAAATCAGAATGGAGTGACTGTTTACTTACTATTTCTTAAATGCGAAAAGATATTTTGAATATCTGGAGCTAGAACCTAATATCGTGTATGTAAAAAACTTTTAATTGAAAATAATAGAAGTATTTACTCATGTAATATGAGATTTTCGTATGCATATAAGATAACATAGTATAAAATTTGGGAAAGCTGGCAGGAACAGTCGTTAGATAAGATTATTAGATCGCACTCGGGAGACTTCGCCATCAACAGAGCTGCGTACGTCGGGCTGTGGGACTAAGGGGCACGGTACCTGAGCCGGTGTCTTGCGGCAATTCCCCTTGTACGTGAGTCTTAATCACCCCCTTTAGAGCAAGACTCACGTCCCATCCAAGAGGAAATGTTTGTTTTAATCCTCCACAAATGTGTATATAATTCCAACGGATGTGTTTTGTTAAATGCATGGATTAGTCTTGTCTCGGAGAGGTCTTTGGTTGTCTAAATTGCTTTGCCTTAGCTACCATTTATTAAATTAGAGAAGTGACCTGGCTAATTTGTCTTGTTTTTAAGTATGGCTTTAAATGGCAGTTTCTCCTTCCTAATAGGTAATAAAATCATAACAAACTTGTATAGATATATTTGTTTCTATAAAGGGTTTTAGAATAGTTCTTATCACTACAAAATTAAAAATTCAGATCAGAACATCATTAATAAACAAAGCTTGTAATTCTGTTATAGATGATTTAAAAGGTAAAAATCTTAAGACGACTAATAACATTGACTTAACTGACCTTTAAGTGTCAAAAGTACTTTTATACATGTTAGCAACACTGTTTATAAAGTAGTAGTATCAGGTAGATCATTTTATATTATTTCAAGTATACCGACGTGAATACAATATATAACCTTCAGTGCGATAGTTTAGTCTCAGTCTCTCTGGTGTTTTCGTGCAGTGAACATGGTAGTGTTATAGTATCGTGATTAAGGTTACCCTTCTGGAAGTCCATGTAAGTTTACTTTATTATCTATTGTCGTTAGCGAGATCGAGTGGTGGAGGTGAGAGTTAATATATTATGAAAGAGCTCTTTAAACCTGCTCCTGGGTCTCAAGCCCCAGGCACCGCTCGCCTCAGTCTAAATTGCATGTGTATATGTATTGCTGTACAGTAATGGGTACCACATTTCTCTCCATATTTATAGCTTCAGAAGTGGGATATACATAAAGAACTCGCCCCACAAGCCCACAAGTTAACGTTAAAGGTTCTTTGCATAAAATCATCCTGATAAGTATCTCAGTTTTAATACAAGTAAATATAATTTTCGATAAAGTTAAAGTAGGGTAGTACAGAATAAAAATCCCAAATAGTTTGAAGAATTAATATCATATTACATAGTTGGGAAGGTAGTTTAAAATCGTGATAAATATTTTGAAGTAGGATAGGCCGAGCTAAATAGTTTTATTTTATGTATTTGCTTTTGGAACAAGAGTGAACCGGTGTTGTGTTGCAGTAGAGATCTGGTGAACACTACTGTATGGGTAACATGGTGATACACGTTTAGAGTTGGCCTCAGGCATCTCTATTCTAAACCATGGTGTAAACTTATCGTACACATACACTGTCACGTCTTGGGCTGATTAATAGGTGCATCTTATAAAGTGTATATAGGCTATGAGTGATACGTTGTGGTAAAGTGTGAATCAGTGGTTATGCAGATTTCAACCAATATATTTCGATACGATTGAAAGGAATTTGGAATCATCAAGTACGTACGCCATTCGGGACGAATGACCCCGCAGGATGGCCGTGTTAGCAACACTGTTTATAAGTCATAAATCGGGTAGATCATTTTATATTATTTCAAGTATACCGACGTGAAGACAAAATATAACCTTTAGTACGATAGATTAGTCTCAGTCTCTCTGGTGTTTTCGTGCAGTGAACATGGTAGTGTTATAGTGTCGTGATTAAGGTTACCCTTCTCGAGGTCCATGTAAGTTTACTTTATTATCTATTGTCGTTAGCGAGTTCGAGTGGTGGAGGTGAGAGTTAATATATTATGAAAGAGCTCTTTAAACCTGCTCCTGGGTCTCAAGCCCCAGGCACCGCTCGCCTCAGTCTAAATTGCATGTGTATACGTATTGCTGTACAGTGATGAGTATCATAGCTCTCTCCATGTTTATAGCATACAGAATCTAATTTTCTAATAACTTTTACATACAACTTGTCTCATCAGAAAATTAAAATTGATGATCCCGTTAAAGAAAAATTCGCAGTACTCTTTCATGATCAAGGATCATAGGATTTATATGACTTTTAACTTAAATCTAAAATTAAACCATTATTTATTTAAGTTAAAAATATTATGTATTATACATAATATATATCATATTAAACAATGATTCTTATCACTAATTTTTTCCTTCTGATTATTATGACAATTTTAAACCGGTGTCGAATATTTCTATTGGGTCAGTTAAAATTGAGAAAGTTTCAATATGCAATGTCACGATCAACCGCAACTTGAACAACATCAATAAATCGCTAAAATCGATACATTTAAATACAAGTTAAAAAATACTATGATAATGGATTATTTGTATTCAATCTGCGTTCGTTGTTGTACGTGTGCTGTGTGTAAAATTGTATCAAAGTAAGTTTGGTTTTCGATTATGAGGTTTCACTGAGTGATTGATGATGTAAATCGCAAATTTTAAATACAACATTTAGAATAATCTAAGTATTAAGAGACTTAAATATAATTACAATTGACTGTTCTTGTGTCAATGGATTGGATTATTTGTTCGTGAGGTAAGCAATCAAATAAGGTTATCATTAAATTGCTTTAATATTTGATGTACGTATAATTTTTTTTAGTTGGAACAAGTTTTGAATGACAGAATCTGAAGCTATTTATATGATAACCAAAACTTTTACCGATAGATTTTAATTTTCGAGTGATGTTGTATATTTATGGATGCTAAAGTTAATTTTATTAATACTTAACTAGTCGAACCGCGTGAATTTGTCCGCTTGATGCTCCGCTCCTATTGGTCTTAGCGTGATCATATAGCATATACCATAGCCTTCTTCAATAAATAGGCTATCTAACACAGAAAGAAATGTTCAAATCGGACCAGTAGTTCCTGAGATTAGCGCGTTGAAGCAAACAAACAAACAAACAAACTCTTCAGCTTTATATATTAGTAAGTATAAGATATAATCCTAAAATAAAAACGTATTAATATCAAGGTGTTTCGTGATCTTGTAAAGTAACATTATCATTTAATTATTATATTGTGGGTGCATAAAAAATTCAGCTGACTAATTCCGCCATATTGGATTCAAAATGAAGTAAGATAACGGCTCAATTGATTAGTTGTTTTCAGTTACACGATTTGACCTAAACTAACAAGCCAGTTAAATAATAGTTTGTAAGAACTATTGTCATTTTTATGGTTTTGTACCTTAAAAGGAACCTTTATAAGATCACTTCGTTGTCCGTCTGTCTTTCTGACTGTCTGTAAAGATCATTTTTCAACATTTTCAACTTGAAATTAATATCAAATAATCAAACCTTTCTAAATCAAACAAAGCTCCCTTGGAGTTGTCAAAAACTAAAACCTAGAATCATGAAACTTAGCATGAAGAAAGATCTCATAGGACAAGTAACGGAAAAAAAACTTGAAATTACTAGTTACATCACTAGAAAAATAACATTTTTTTGACTGGACTTTGAATAACATTTAAAAACTAGAATTTTGTCGATACATCACAAAAAAATGATCTTTTATATCAGATTACACTTTGTTGATACATCACAAAAAAATGATCTTTTATATCAGATTACACTATGTTGTTACATCACAAAAAAATGATATTTTATATCAGATTACACTTTGATGATACATCAAAAAAAAATGATCTTTTATATCAGATTACACTTTGTTGATACATCACAAAAAAAATGATCTTTTATATCAGATTACACTTTGTTGATACATCACAAAAAAAATGATCTTTTATATCAGATTACACTTTGTTGTGACATCACAAAAAAATGATCTTTTATATCAGATTACACTTTGTTGATACATCACAAAAAAATGATCTTTTATATCAGATTACACTTTGTTGATACATCACAAAAAAAATGATCTTTTATATCAGATTACACTTTGTTGATACATCACAAAAAAATGATCTTTTATATCAGATTATACTGTTGATACATCACAAAAAAAATAATCTTTTATATCAGATTACACTTTGTTGATACATCACAAAAAAAATGATCTTTTATATCACATTACACTTTGTTGATACATCACAAAAAAATGATCTTTTATATCAGATTACACTTTGTTGTGACATCACAAAAAAATGATCTTTTATATCAGATTACACTTTGTTGATACATCACAAAAAAATGATCTTTTATATCAGATTACACTTTGTTGATACATCACAAAAAAAATGATCTTTTATATCAGATTACACTTTGATGATACATCACAAAAAAAATGATCTTTTATATCACATTACACTTTGTTGATACATCACAAAAAATGATCTTTTATATCAGATTACACTTTGTTGATACATCACAAAAAAATGATCTTTTATATCAAATTACACTTTGTTGATACATCACAAAAAAATGATCTTTTATATCAGATTACACTTTGTTGATACATCACAAAAAAATGATCTTTTATATCAGATTATACTGTTGATACATCACAAAAAAAATAATCTTTTATATCAGATTACACTTTGTTGATACATCACAAAAAAAATGATTACACTTTGTTGTTACATCACAAAAAAATGATATTTTATATCAGATTACACTTTGTTGATACATCACAAAAAAAATGATCTTTTATATCAGATTACACTTTGTTGATACATCACAAAAAAATGATCTTTTATATCAGATTACACTTTGTTGATACATCACAAAAAAAATGATCTTTTATATCAGATTACACTTTGATGATACATCACAAAAAAAATGATCTTTTATATCACATTACACTTTGTTGATACATCACAAAAAAATGATCTTTTATATCAGATTACACTTTGTTGATACATCACAAAAAAATGATCTTTTATATCAGATTACACTTTGATGATACATCACAAAAAAAATGATCTTTTATATCAGATTACACTTTGATGATACATCACAAAAAAAATGATCTTTTATATCAGATTACACTTTGTTGATACATCACAAAAAAAATGATCTTTTATATCAGATTACACTTTGTTGATACATCACAAAAAAAATGATCTTTTATATCAGATTACACTTTGTTGATACATCACAAAAAAATGATCTTTTATATCAGATTACACTTTGTTGATACATCACAAAAAAAATGATCTTTTATATCAGATTACACTTTGATGATACATCACAAAAAAAATGATCTTTTATATCACATTATACTTTGTTGATACATCACAAAAAAATGATCTTTTATATCAGATTACACTTTGTTGATACATCACAAAAAAATGATCTTTTATATCACATTACACTTTGTTGATACATCACAAAAAAATGATCTTTTATATCAGATTACACTTTGTTGATACATCACAAAAAAAATGATCTTTTATATCAGATTACACTTTGATGATACATCACAAAAAAAATGATCTTTTATATCACATTACACTTTGTTGATACATCACAAAAAAATGATCTTTTATATCAGATTACACTTTGTTGATACATCACAAAAAAATGATCTTTTATATCACATTACACTTTGTTGATACATCACAAAAAAATGATCTTTTATATCAGATTACACTTTGTTGATACATCACAAAAAAATGATATTTTATATCACATTACACTTTGTTGATACATCACAAAAAAATGATCTTTTATGTCAGATTACACTTTGTTGATACATCACAAAAAAATGATCTTTTATGTCAGATTACACTTTGTTGATACATCACAAAAAAATGATCTTTTATATCACATTACACTTTGTTGATACATCACAAAAAAATTATCTTTTATATCAGATTACACTTTGATGATACATCACAAAAAAAATGATCTTTTATATCAGATTACACTTTGATGATACATCACAAAAAAAATGATCTTTTATATCAGATTACACTGTTGATACATCACAAAAAAAATGATCTTTTATATCAGATTACACTTTGTTGATACATCACAAAAAAAATGATCTTTTATATCAGATTACACTTTGTTGATACATCACAAAAAAATGATCTTTTATATCAGATTACACTTTGTTGATACATCACAAAAAAATTATCTTTTATATCAGATTACACTTTGATGATACATCACAAAAAAAATGATCTTTTATATCACATTACACTTTGTTGATACATCACAAAAAAATGATCTTTTATATCAGATTACACTTTGTTGATACATCACAAAAAAATGATCTTTTATATCAGATTACACTTTGTTGATACATCACAAAAAAATGATCTTTTATATCAGATTATACTGTTGATACATCACAAAAAAAATAATCTTTTATATCAGATTACACTTTGTTGATACATCACAAAAAAAATGATTACACTTTGTTGTTACATCACAAAAAAATGATATTTTATATCAGATTACACTTTGTTGATACATCACAAAAAAAATGATCTTTTATATCAGATTACACTTTGTTGATACATCACAAAAAAATGATCTTTTATATCAGATTACACTTTGTTGATACATCACAAAAAAATGATCTTTTATATCAGATTACACTTTGATGATACATCACAAAAAAAATGATCTTTTATATCAGATTACACTTTGATGATACATCACAAAAAAAATGATCTTTTATATCAGATTACACTTTGTTGATACATCACAAAAAAAATGATCTTTTATATCAGATTACACTTTGATGATACATCACAAAAAAAATGATCTTTTATATCAGATTACACTTTGTTGATACATCACAAAAAAAATGATCTTTTATATCAGATTACACTTTGTTGATACATCACAAAAAAAATGATCTTTTATATCAGATTACACTTTATCGTTACATCACAAAATCTGATCTTTTTTATCATCTGATATTAATATTAAACATTTACGTCTCTGGTGTCTTGAAGCTGTGAAAAGATCATAGTTGCGCACACTGAGCGAAAATAACAGAGAGACTGGCTCTAATCTATCTAGTGCGATATTATTTATATATTGTCTTTTGTTCAGTGTTCAGTGGTGCTAACATTAGTAACACTGTTTAAACGCGCGACGTGAAATATCGTACAATGACAGCTTGTAACATATTTTATAACAAATTAATTTTTTTAGTTTTCAGTTTGAATTTTTTTTGTTAAAAATATTTTATAATTTTTTTCTTATATTCATTTTATAAATCTATTTAAAAAAAATTATAAATACCCTCTTTTGTGCGAAACACAGTGCGCGAGCTCCACACTCAGACTTGACCGAATTTTTATAGAATTTACGAGCTACAACTAATACTCGTATAACCAGTCAAAAATACTTTTTAACTACTCCATTGACTCACTCCAAACTACAGCAATTTCTCTATGATCCAGCTCTTGTGGTAAAAAGTACTTTTGACTGTTTTTTTGGAGTAGGTACTATTCATTAGTTAAGAATTTTGACTGTAACATATACGAGCTAATAAATATATTGCATGCAGTACCGAGTGTACAGTCCAGTTCACCCTCTATAGTTCTTTTTATTTCCGCTCAATTTCACGTAGGTAATGAATGCGATCCCGTGGGCCAAGGGCACATATTCGATACAGTACACTAAGGAAAACCGACGAGGGTTGACATTCTCTTGATATTATAGTAGGATAAAAAGCTTAATGGTATACACGTTTTTGGGCCCGTTTACAAATATAAATAAAATGTTAAACCAGAATGCTGTAAATATATTATTAGGTATTATTTTAAAACATAACACGTTAAATATATTTTTATAAGTAATCTTTAGTGTTTTACTAGATAGAACTTTTTATATAACGTTCTCTGTACAAAATTAGGTAACGTACATTGTTATAATATAAAGCTACAATCTTATTTCTTAAAAACGTACAGAGAAAATCTTATTTTAAAACTCGCATAATACGTTTCTTTCCATTCTAGATCTACTTTACGTTACTTTTCAAAAGCCACAATAAAATAACCTTGTATATTTTGAATTATTTAACTTAGATACTCTTCATTTATATAGAATTTATAATTAAAAATATAGCTTCTATAAAACACGCTAACTTAATTATTGAAAATATATTAAATATTCGTGTACAAAAATTTATACATTTAACTACACTATAAAGGTACTGTAGAATGTAGATTACATCTATTTATAAGAATTAACCACCACCACCAGCTTAAAAGATTAACGAGAGTGTTTCTCTTGAGATCTTTTCAGGAATTTCCGTGATACGTTATACAACCATTTTAAATAACATTCAACCAATTCATGTTATTTAAATATATGCAAAACCATACAATGCTCGCAAAATTTTTTTACATATTTTTACGAATAAAATATATATTTCTAACTAAATACAAATATAATATTTTATTTATATAGAAGCTACATTGCGCAGTAACCCTTAAGACCGAAGTAGAGCAATGCCTGTGACTTTCGACCAAGGAGCAGACTTAAAAACATCTTTTGCTATGTGTTAACCCTTTCTACACTGCTCGACCTCGTTACCTATTACTTTAACTAACATAAGGGTTACTAACATAAGGGTTACTTCACTAACTTATACTTTAGTATGATAAATCAATATTTTCTTTGCAAATATACTATTAAAACTGCCGCGGTTAAAATAAACTTATAGAAAGTACTAATCAATCAATAGTTTCAACGGTGTTGCCAGCAAGCATGATCTTCTTATTACTGATTTACTATTAATTTTCGTGTACAATATATCTGGTAAACTAATCTGTGATACAATCCCTTAATCAGTATAAGCTTTAGCATTTGTGAGATGCGGACACGTGCTGCGGTACGTAATAATCAAATCGTAACAGTTAAATCTTTCTAGTTTTAATGTTAACTAGTGGTAGAATAGTTGTCGAAATACGACCGTAGTTATTTAATCTTGTTTCTGTAGTCTTAGGAAACCTTTACGGCAAAGGACTTCTCCGCAAAATCTCGTTACTAAACAAAAAATAACAAGATGAAGAGAGAAAAGTAGGCTCATTATTTTTATAAAATTCTTTCGTCTACTTAAGTATACATGCATACTTTAAGGCCGGTTGTAATACGATTTTATTCAAAAGATTTTGTTAAATTACAGTAATGTAATATTTGAATAAAGTTGCCTATAAACAAGGCTCCTGGCGAGAAGTTAAATATTTAATTTAAAAGTGTAAATACTGATGGAAAATATAGAAAACAAGCTGACCCTTATTCAGTGACCTACAATAACTTACCATGCAGGAGAAGCATGGAAGAGAATCATTCGTTTTTATTTATATAGATAATTTTTAAACAAATGTAAAGTCGACTTAATCTTTTTATTAAAATGTTGAAATAAGGTATTCTTTGGAACATTAAGTGCCTCAGCTAAGCTGTGAACTTTGTATTAGTCGTAACCGTTTTGAAATAAAAGAATTTTTCATATAACTTTACAAACTTTGTGTTAAGTCCATGAATAATTTCTCCTTGATTTTTAATGTTTCTTTTACTTTTATGTTCTTAATAAGTAACGTATTTTTAGCATTTTACTATATCAAATTTTAAGGATTTTATTATAAGTTGATATCAATTTGACAGTTTTACCTTTGCCCTTGTTTCGCAGAGCTAGATTACATTTTTAAAGAACAATATCTTTTTCCTGCAATCCGATTTAAATGAAACAAGGCCTCTACTTTAAGTAAGACTTACAAAAATACATCAAAACAGCTATTTTGGCTGCTATTGGTGTAACAAAAGAATAGGTCCTTATATAGGTCCAATCTCAAAATTCTCCAATAATATGACATCGGTCCGTTACACTTTTGTTATGACATCGTCATGCGTAGCACTTCTATTCCATAGTGACTGTGCTTTTTTCTGGGATTAACAGAATCTAATATTTTATTCAAAATTCACCTAAAGACCGTTAACATAAAATTTATAAATATCTATTATGTGACTTCTTGGCCAAATATAACTAAATCGCGAGTGCAATTTGGATTGAAAATATAAATGAATGCTTGAATGTTGCAACTAAATTCCTATAGTAGTCAAAAAGAGAAAATGTATAGAGTTAAAAACTTAATTTTGTAGAGTAAAACGAACCGTTAGTATACTTTTGTTATTTTTTGCTGCGCCCTTTTATCTCACCATCAAGGATCGGTATTGTTACCACTTTGTTCTGCTCTTTTAAGTGAAAAATATCTGGAATACTTTGAACAACTGAACATTTCCTTTTTATTGTTTGATTTAACGGAACTCTTTAAATAATAGTTTCTTTAATTACTCTTTAACAGACTGCAAAAGCTCCTATTCAATGAAAAGAAAATGATGTTGAACTGTTAAAAAATTTTAACACTGAACACTAAAAAATATTATGTACTGGAATACAAAAATTGATCATGCAAATTATAAAAACTACCTACTACTACTAAAACACTGTTGATAACGTTTCCTTGTAGTTTCTATTGATGTCTTTTAACTAAATCCCCACCAGCTACGTATAAATTAAATATATACTATCATACTGTAAACTAAAACTGCTCCAGAGTCTTGAGCCCCAGGCGCTGGTTGGCGTTCAGCACATGAAGACAATATTGCAGGTTATTATCGTCTTGTATGTGCTACTGAGCATTATAGCTCATATCCCTACTTAGATAATAATTTTTTTACACTTAAATCATTAACAAATTTAGATGAAATTTGGTACAGAAGTAGATTAGAATTTGGGCATAGACTACTCTTTATCGCGGAAGGCTTATAGGGGTTGAAAAATGGAATGAAAATTTGTATAAGAGATCGTCATATATAGCAATATTTGTTGAAAAAAAATGTTTAATCTGACATATTACTACACTAGTAGTTTACATAAGCAAGCATCTAAGCGAAACTAGAATTAGAACCAATAACACTAGTTTAAATGCTTATTCCAACATGAATTTCAGTAAGTATTTAGTAGAATAATATTCATACGTTAATACGACAACAATGATCACAGAATATTCAGAACACAGAATATGTCACAAATTGCTGATATTCTGACAAATCAAAAGGAAATTTTAAGCAAAACAACATTTTTCCTACGCCGTGGAAATGTGTTCATTTAAGGACCTTAAAATTAATGTTAAATAATAAATAAGAAGTGCTTAAATTTTATTTTAAAAACTATTGCGCCCTTATAGAATCAAAATTATCTGAGAATAGGTATATTACAAAACATACAAAATATTTTATCATATGAAATTTTACTTTAAAAAAATTTTACCCGTGAGGGAACGGGCTAGAATACAATTCCTCTCTGCCGCTGGGGAAGCATCGCGTAAGAGGCGAGTAACCCAGCACTCTCTTGGTGGTAGGGGATTTGTTCCCCGAATGGTTTACGACCACCAGCATGGGAATCCTACCGCAAAGTGTCTCTGACGCCATTCGGCCGAGCCGCATGTGGGCCAGATCTACCCCTCCCTCTCCCATCCCATTACTGCTGCGGTTCCAATGAACACCGGGTTCTTGCTCGGAGTCCAATGAAACCGCAGCAGTCTTCTCTTCGCTCCTCCTAATCACTCTATCTTCGAGGCTGCAAAGCATCGACAAAACAAGAGATATCCTCTAGTTTTGTCGTTGTCCATGGGCGACGGTGACCACTTTCCATCATAAAAAAATGAATTGATCAGAATAAAATTCAAATTTTACCAAGCATAAAAAATGTTATTGTTGTTATATCTGAGATATATGATGTATTTCTTTCTTAATGAATTAACTTACTTTTTACACGCAAAGGTATCTGTCACCACAAAACATTTCCATCATTTTATAATAACTTTGACAGAAGAGCGATAACGCAATATGAAAGGTGTCACTGAAAATGATAGCTTATTAAATTACGAGATTACGTTATTACTGCATTGTATTCAGAAATCAGATTATCGTGACACTGAAATACATTTCATAAGATTATAATACATTTAGAAAAATCATTATTAATTGAAGTCGTGAAATTTTATATAAAATTTAGATAGTATACCAAAACTTATTTAAAAACAGATTTTGAATTTAAGTAGTCTTGAAGTGTTTAAACCTGCACTCGGGTCACATGACCAAGGCCTAGAGCAGTACTCGATCTCCTATCATAAACATAGCGTAGTATAATTGCATGACAATTTGGTAGATGAGATGATAGATAATTTCTTACAGATCAAACCTATTTAAATTTTGGAACCGTAAAAATAATTTAAGATAAATTAAATAACATTTTACATTATAATATAATATATATATTTATATAAGTGTATTTGTACAATGTATTTTAAGTTTATACAACACTAGCCGACGTCGCTCCATTATAGAGAAGAGAAGGACAAACCCACAAACACAAATTTATAACATTAGTATGGATTAAAGAATTAAATTTCAATACAAAATACCTATATTATTGAAAGAAGCCTAAACGTTAGCACATAATATATTATGGAGATCTAAAACCTTGGTTTGTTTTGTATTAGTAGTTGTTTATCCGAGAAAGGATCACTTAAAGGTATTCGCTTTGGAGATTAAACTCACCCACGCCCATTGTTAAGCAGATTATAGTTAGACAAAGTACGTACAGATACCAAGAGAAGGTATTTACGAGTAGATACCTACCTACTTAGTTATCTATTCGGACAATCCAATAAACTGCTATTCAATTTTTTCTGAAACTTGACCTTATATAAAAATGTAAATAATAAAGTAAAGTTACAGTGTTGTCTCTCTGGTCAACTTAGATGTTTGTGAATGTATAGATGACCTATATTCAATAAATAGATAAAAGCTTTATTTAATTTACGACATTTACATTACATAACATGTTGTTTTAAGATCTCCTTGTATGCATATAAAAATACTCGTGTTAGGAAGTCTCGTTCTTCCATTGTTGATACATGTGTGGAAATACTGCTATCAAATCATCTCTCATCTCGCTCACTCATAGGTATGTACTATTGTTACGTGACCGCTTCTATTTGCTGAAGAAGACCGCCGAATGCAGCTGAAACTATAATCCTATGTGACCAAAACAATACGTGAGTCTCACCGTATTATAAAGCTTTAAAAAGGTAGAAAATTACTTATTAAAATTGTCAGTAATCACGCTTCTCTGCTAGATTTTGCTAAAGTTAAATAATTTTTAAAAGTTTCATCTAAATATACGGATAAAATGAAGTTTTTATCCGGTACTATTTTTAAATATTTATCTGGCTATTCAATGCTTGAAAACTGTATTGTTTTTATTGAAAATTTCGAACAAAACATACCAAACGTATTTTAGAATGAAGTTAAAATAACTGGCTAAAGTATAAAATAAAAGTACTAAATGTTTCAAATAATGTTTTTGAAAGCGTAAACCAAAAAATAAATAAATACATTATTTGTGTATAAGCAAACTCAAATAATTTTGGCGAAGACATTCAATGACAGTATGAATGAATTCCAACGTGTCAGCAAAATTTCTTTTCTACCATCAATTTCATCTGTCACTGTAGATTTCAGTTATTTAATAAATATTTACTTTATATGTGATAAAAAACTCGAAAAGACAACAAAGTCGCGAAAAGTTTCACTGAAACTTTAATTTAATAATAAATAATTCCTCAGTGACAAGTAGAATTTTAATAAAACAAAGACGTTTCAAAAATTGCCAGATCAATGTACAGTATCACCAAAAATCAAATTAAATCCTTGGAATTCTGTAAAAATAGTAATATATCCTTAAAATGGCAACGTTTATTGTAATTAATAGATAATTGTCAATCAACCATCGATTTTGTCGTCTCACCAGTTTATATTATCTATAAAAATAATATGACGGCCATGATGTAATTTTGTAATGTTTTCAAGCATAAATTCTTGTTTTTTTGAAACAAATAGTGCAATTTAAAAGTAATTGCATTGAAAACTGCTTGGTAGGTATTTGTATATTTTTAGTATAGTTTATATCTACTTTCTGTTTTTTATTGATTCTGTATTTGAATTCAATTAAACGTAACTGCAGTAACGGGTAGAAATTAGTCTGTTGGTAATATAGGTTTCTAATTCAATTGTTGTTTACATCTTGTCCTCCATTTGATATATGAAAACAGGCCCGAGGGTAAAGGACTCGCAAATTAAGGAGTGGCTGCTCTAATGGATATGGGTTGACATTTTCTCGACATTATTTCAGTATAAAAATCCGAAACACGATTTTTGCGCCCATTCAGTTTGTTAATTAAGGTATCGAGGATGTCCAGAATGGCTTATATTCCATTTATACCATTTACCTTACATTAATACCTTTTGTTCTTAAATATTAAACAAAAATATTATTGCTTGAATAGCTCCTGTAATTTTTGTAGACATAAAATGGAAAGTAATTTCTAAAGAAACATATTTTTTCATTCGTTCAAAAATTTCTATTACTTTGAATAAAAAGTTCTTTTACAAGCCGAATTTTCTGGCCTCGGTGAGAAATGATACTTGATAGGTCAATGCTAATATTGTATGAAAAAACATTTCGCACTCGATGTGAATTCGAGTGGTATTTTGTTCAACAACATAAATACACTATTTAAATACTAGTACAAACGCAAAATACAATGAACGTACTTTAAAAGACAGTTTACGTAGCGTACTACGTAGAATGTTTCGTTGCATATTCTGTAATTAAATCTGTACGAAGGACAACGTTATATTAAGAAAATATCTTAGTATATACACTAAAATAAAGAGGTAATGATATGAAATCAGACTTCAGGAAAACTTAGTAAACGGTTTGTTCAGAATATAAATGTAACGTACCGAATGTCTATACACAGAGAATGTTTAAGAAATTTAAGCGTTAACTCAAATCCAGTAGCCAAAATAATCGTTTTTACAAATTTTGCCTGTGTGTCTACTGTAACGCTCTGTTTCATTCAAATAATATATTGTTTTTAGGGTTACCTTAAAAAAAATAACTCTTATAGGATCACTTCGTCGTCTGTCTGTCTGTCAAGACCCTTTTTCTCTGAATTACGTGGAGGTCAAAAGATATAAACGCTAACACTAGTATTGGGAAAAATCCTAAAAATAGCAATTTGTTGTTACATCACGAAAAAAATGATCTTTTATGCTTTATATGTAGAATACGTGAAGTTTTCAGTTTGAAGTTTATACCTCCCCTCGATACAGATACAATATTTTTACCGTTTTAACTCTAATTAATTTGACGACATCATGTTGGTAAATGTCAACTTGTAAAATATTTTAAACGACTCCAAAAAAATAGGGAAGTTCTATATTTGTTGTTCATGTTCACCGACTTTAAAATGTTTTTAATGTAATGATTATTGCATTTTGATTAAAATGATTATTTTTATTGCATTTTTCAGAGTTTGAAATACGCATTACGAGAATTATATTTTAGGCGGGATCACGTTGTCAGGAAGGGAGGAAAATCCGGAATATTTCTTAAAGTTATATTTTTCTTACTTTACTACATTTTATTATAATTAAATCTTACGAACAAGAGGGGTGAGCCTAGCGCGAGTTTGGGGCTAAGAGTGACTCGCTGAGGCTATGCTTTTATAGTCCTCGGTGATTGATTCCCACGGAGTCAGCGAATTCCGGGACGCGTAACATGAGTTGGGTAGTCAGGTGTGCACCGTTACCGTTAGGGTTCCGTAACACGGGAGTAACAATACTATTCTTGATCATATTAATAATATAATAAATATCAAAGTTAAATTTGATAGTGTTAGTTATTTAAATTGTACGGAACCTCACACCTCAGTGCGCGAGTTCCACAGAAGCTAGAGCGAATTGACAAATCTGCGAATAAATTAGTTGGTCTGATAAAATAATTAGATCTATTTACATTTTTTCCATTATTAATACTATTAAATTTAGTTATTTAAAAGCTGAAATATCTCAAAAAATTTGTTATCAGTATGCAGAATAAAAAAGACTTATGAACTCACAGAGATTTGAGAATACCATGCATCTTTACAGATTTTATTTACATAATACATTTTAAAATCTGTGGTAAAACATACACTAAAAAAAGAAAAAAGTATAATAAAGTGTTGGTAGTTTTGTAAAAAACGTACACTTAGAAATCTCACAATATATCAAGTTTCCAAAGTCAAGCTTGATCTAGGAGACGTGTTTTTGTTCAACTATAAAAAACTAATTTCTAATTCATATTCGATAAATAAACCTACCTTTTATGTATACATAATAAAATAGCACGATTTTCTCTATCCTAAATTAATATGAATGAATCAATAAATTCATAAACATTTTAAAAAATAACCAATAGAAATTATTATACAAGCAGTAAACTAGTAATATAATTTGAAGTACTAACACTTAGCCAAGTTTCTTTTGATTAAATTCGCAGTAAATAGTTGCAACAGTTACGAGAGCAAGTTAAATTTCCCGCGAGGGTACCTTGTACCAATATCGTGTTACGTGTATGTTCTTACCTGTAGGTATTATTTGATGTTCAAAACAGAATTTTTAATCAGTCGTTATCCTTGCCATTATGCATTCTCTACATTTTTAACAAAACCTAAACATGTAATAGAATCGTATGTCATAATATATATATATGTCGAAAACTAAAATAAGGATATAGATGGATGGCCTATCTCAAAAGCTATACGGGCGCTATACGGTCGGGATATAAGTAAACATTACGATTGCGTACTATTTAGACAAGAACTATTCTGGCAGGAACTATTATGATAGGAACCTAAGCAGTGCCTTGGACTCGTGACCAAGGTGTAGGCTTAAGGATATCCTTTAAATGATCATAACACTCACCTCCACTGCTTAGTTTCACTGTTTAATCTTAAGATTAGACAACATTACCTAACCTAACCTAACTCACACCCCCGACATGTATAAAACAAAGAGGGGTCAGTTACACCATTTGTAAATCAAGAACTGCAAATCCGATTTGGAAGAAATTTAGTACAGAGATAGACTAGAGCATAGAAAATGACATAGGTTACCTTTTATCTCGAAAAAGGCTTGAGGGATTAAGATAGAGCTCCACATACTCCTTCATCTCACGGAGGAGATGCGTAAAAGCATTTTCTACCGTTAAAAAAAGGATGAAGTTTGTAAGGCTAAGTATTCATCATATACATGTAGAGAAATATTGTATAAATTTCATCCGAGCGAAGCCGGGGCATGCCGACTAGTCGGAATTCTTTTATTCTTATTATCTAGGCTTATTTTTTATTTTAAATAGAATATCATGAAATATTTTCATTTAATTTTGTTCTACTTCAGTAAAGCGAAAGCGGGTGGCTTATGCTTAAAAATAAACCTGATATTAAATAGATAATGAGTTTTCTCAAAAGTCTATTTAATCGGTCAAACAATACAAACGTATTTATTACTTTGTGTTTAAATTTAATTTCAAAAAAATATGAAATTATATTTTAAATCAAATTTCATATCAAAGTAAATAATGACTACAAACCAACCGATCAATAGTTAATATCTTCCCATTTACCTTTAAAGATATGTGCAAAAAAATTAAAGTTTTTTTTACATGTCTTTAAACGGTCATATTCCAATGATTGAATAATACCTATTTATATAAAAGATATTTTTTTTTTCGTGACGGGATTGCGATTGGCTTCAATCTCACCTGATGGTTGTAAGTGAAGAAGATGCTCGAAAATAAAATATGTGAAAAAGATACCGACAGGAAGTAACTCTCAAAATTTGAAGTATTTGATAGATGGATTTTATGGCATTTTCTATAAAGATGTTTTGCATATAAATTTATTTTATACAAAGAATAAGCCGAGAACAAGTATACCCTTAAAACATTTTAATATAATATAGTTAAGTCAACAATAATAAAATTTAATTATTTTAAACGTAAAGCTCCACAAAGTTAATTTGTCGTAATCTGAAGTTAGCCGTGCGTTGATGACATTTCCTTTAAGCTTTATCCACACAAAGGGAACTCTAAGAGAGAAAATAAATTATATTACAATAATTAACGTTTTTACGAACGCATTTTTCCTCTTAACTTAATGAGTCATAAAATAAAGACGTAATAAATTATTCAAAGTAAATACTAACAAGAAAAGTGTTTTGATTGACATGTTTGCATCCGGTTGTTTAAATATTAAAGTTACGGATATTTGAGCTATTGACGTATTTTTAAATTTAAGGCATAGTTACTTATAGATATACATTTCGTACCGGTTACAAAAAAACACTTTACAAGAGGAAGGAAGATAGTTTCATTATCGTTTTGAAACATTTTATTCGGAGTCTAAGAAAAGCCATTTTGTCGAATCAAAAACCAGTTAAATAACAAATTCTATTCGGCCATGTAGTGAGTTGCGAGATAATATTGATTGACTGACATCAAAAAGAACCTGACCGAATACGAAATTAAATGTCATACAATATTACGCACTGGCTGAAAGTCATTAACCGGGGACTAAAAACTAATTTCGAGTATGTTATCAAGTTTTTATTCAAAGTAGAAAAATGTTTTCTATTATTAAATAAATTAGTGACAGAAAAAATTTAATTTGGTTGATGTAATTGTAATCCTAATAATTACACCACCATAATTTTCATAGTAACAATACAAATGTGGAAGCAATATCTAATTCGTTGCAGTATAAAATTTAAAAAAATGATTATTTTCTCTCACATTAAATTGTTTTAAATAAGTAGTCAGTAAAGTAGTATACCCGTATTTTATGTTTATTTTCATTTATTTTAACTCTATTTTTATTTTGAAATAGAGTTAATCGTCACTGTGTAATTTGTTTTTAGTTAGAAACTGTTTTAAAATAAATAAGAAATATCTTTTTAAGAAACTTTAGTCATAAGAGATATTACGCTGTATGTTTCTTTTATATATTATATAGATATAATAGACATAAATATAATTGTATAAATTAATTAACTTTGATTTGCGATTTGTCAAATAAGTAATGGAAGTCACAAAGTGAATGAATTTGAAATTCGTATGTGATCCATTAGAACATAAAATGAAATCGGGTGCGAGTGGGGTGTATGGCTGGCTGTCACATCGACCCCGCGTGTCGCGATCACATACAAATTCCAGCCCTACTTTTAACACCACGCCAATCCCGGCCGGATTAATTTAGACTGAGCTTATTGAATAATAATCTCAATTTTACTCACAACTAGCTTTTATCACAGGGATTGCAAAAATATGTTTAGTTTTCCTATTAAAACATACTTTGACTTAAATAGTCAAAGTATGACATTTTTAATAAGAATTTGTCTTACACATTAATCATGCTTTTGCAGATAATACATTTTTAATATACTAAAAATATTTTAACTAAAATAGGCTTTCATTCACATGGTGTAGAACGCCATTACTTTTGTCGATATTAAGGTTGCAAAGTAGGTTTATTATAGTGATTTATAAAAAAGCATTATTCGCTATGACATAATTTGGAAATTTAAACATAGGAAATTGAAAATTGAAGTTTTACCGGTTTACTCGAACAATAAGGGAATGTCCGATGTGTCCAAAATTCTAAAGGTTTTATAAGGTTAACCAAAAAAGTCCATAATTAAATCTTTAGGAAACGTAAGCCTACGAATATCATGTTCAAAATACTACGTTTATTTTATAAAAGTATAAATCTGTCTACACTGTAATTAC
The DNA here is from genome assembly GCA_905147385.1 of Limenitis camilla. NCBI lineage: Eukaryota > Metazoa > Arthropoda > Insecta > Lepidoptera > Nymphalidae > Limenitis > Limenitis camilla. The sequence continues at coordinate 8,825,376 of LR990230.1, read as the reverse complement.
TCGTATAATATATCTGTAGCTGGCATTCTATTTCTCTTTCCAACAATATAATCAATCAATATAGAAGATATCTAAGATAATATAATAGGGTTTACTTGTTTTAGTTTATGTTTATAACGCAAAAATTTCTACACGAAATTGGATACAGTTTTTACGGAATTAATACAGAGACGAAGCTAGGACGACTAAGGCTTAAAATTTGCATCATCATTTACTATAGACACATATCAAATGTGTTTACTTCAAATAATGTAATATTCCATGATTCAAACATGAATGTTCGTATAATAATTCATCGTGGCTGAAATGGTAGAGTCATAGCGTCAGAACATGAATAATCACTTTCAATTTAACACGCTTCTCTGATTATATAGTGTGTATATGGATTGAATAGATATTGCATTAGATTGTTTTCCGCAATTTAATACTATATGATTGTGGGAATTTTGTACGTGAGCCCGATAACCATGAAGCTACCCAAAGTCTGCTCCTAGTAACTATCAAGCGACCAAGGTTAACAAATACTTCTCTTTTCTTTCAGTCACTCATACGATAATTTGTACGGGTCTGTCTATACATACCATAATTTTTAAAAAACCTATTACTTTTAACTGTTTAATTAAAAAATATATATCAAATAAGCAGCAAAAAATCGTAGTAATAAATCATACTAAATAATTATATTTCAAAATAAAAACATTTTTTTAAAATACTAGTAAGAAAAAGGATTGTTTTGCAATAAAGAATATTATGAGTATGGAAAATGTTTTCGGCAATTTTTTACACTTCCAATACTCATACATTAAATGGTCCATAGAGTCCATTGATCCCCATACGAAGTAGGATCGATAGGCATAAAAATATTTTTTTTTGGATTTTACCATTTTTTTCGCTGAGAAAATTTCTCAAAAATCTATGAATGCAGTTCAGAATATTTAAAAAAAATAATGGATGGTCTCCTAGGAACGTTTTCCTGTAACTTTAACAGTTAAGGTACCTGACCTTACTGACTCGTCTCAAAAATCCACCCTGTTTATTTCTAATCTAACCTACTTATATATACAAAAGAATAACTGACTGATTGAAATATGGAACAGTCATTATCCTAGAATAACCGTGGGTTTCTTAGACACTATAGGTAAGCACAGCACTAAGTAAGAATATTTGGATGACAATGTGAATAATTTAATGAAAGTTTGTACGGAAATCTGACATTTTTTAATCAATCATTCAATTACGGTTGTACTAATAATCAAAGTTAAACTAGTACTAAGTAAACTAGTAGCCATTTAGGATCGATAGCCTAACGTGCATATTGTAAAGTACTATGTCGTGTTCGTTAGGCAACTCTTCCATTAGTCTCCCGCTAGTTGATTGAACAAAATCTTTCATTGAATAAAGCCAATACCCTCGCTACCCACCACCCTCACGGTGGCAATGATCAATAATTCTTTCCCATTCCCGAATCCTTTTAAATTGAACTTCAGTCAAGTTACAGAATCTGCTCCTTTTTATTTAGAAACTTCCGAAAAACGTTACTAAACACAAAAGAAAGGTATTAAATATCCTTTTCATTTACAGCCTTAACGAAAATCTCAAGTTTTCAATTGCTTCAAGCAGAATTTCTTTTTATCCTGGTTTTGAACGGTAAAGAAATTATAACAAGCTTACTCACTTAATAATTCAAAATAATGTTATAATTAAGACAGATAATTTAATTAATCTCTCAGTTTTTGATGATAATAACATAATTTTTTCTACATTTAAATTTCATAGTTTCAGGTAAATTTTTTATCCTTATCTTAAGACCATGCATTTTTAAAAAAGATTGTTGTTTCGGTTTTTATTAATAAATAAATAATTGTTATTTTATTGTTGTTTTTTGAAAAGTAGTTAATTATGAGATCAAATAATTTATGATGTCTGAACTGAATAATCATATAATATAATTATATTATTTTAACATATCTGACTCTGATATAATATTTATATAACTCAAAATAACAGAGTAATTTTCTCTTGGAGAAGTTCCATATTAGCCGCAATCAATCATAACAGAGAGTAGTCACAATAAATAGAAAATCCGGCCATTATCCTTATAGAAAATATATTTATTGAGCACTTATATAGTACAAATTAGATTATTCACTGTCGTATTAGTCGAGACGTATGATTTTCCTATCATCAATGTCATAATAAGAAATTGGAATACACTTTATTATACTAGCAAACTATAAATGAAAAGCTGAAAGATTATTTTTCTGTTAATCCTATTTTATATCAATATAATATTAAAGTAAAATTTACAACGCTGATATCTTATGATAAAGCTAGAAATTTCAGCTTTATTAATTTCTCCAAATTAAAATTTTAAAACGTTTTTAGACTTATTATCGAATAGAGAATAGATATTACCTTCATCTACTACGTAATGTTAATTTTATTAATAATATATTCTTTATTATTAACCTAATTCAGTTTTATTCATCCAGTAACCGACATTTGCGACTTCGTGCCCGTGATCATCCGTTCCTATTGATCTTAGCGTGATGATATCGTAGCCTTCCTCGATAAATGGGCTATCTAATACTGAAAAACATTTTCAAATCTAACCAGTAGTTCTTGAGATTAGTGCGTTCAAGCAAGCAAGCAAGCAAGCAATCAAACTCATCATCTCTATAAATTCTAAATAAGATTTAGAAGAACTCAACTTTTATAGAGCATGTTTCAGAACCACGCAAATATGTCCTATATTTTCGAAGCCCAATTTTATAGCAAGGTGCCCCATAGGGCATATACATATCCTTTTATGTTCATGAGGTGGTGAGCATCATTTCAATATCAAGTAAATTATCTAAAAGTTATTTAATCAGGTAGAGTTAGCTTTTAATATGAATTCTGTGATGGGAAAGATTAAAACTAAATACTCTCAAATATCAACATTTTATTCTATTTTTATTACCTCGATACGTTCCTTTATATTTTACATAGTATTTGTTTATTTACAATTATACGTGACAGAGACGAATGACAAAATTATTCCGCATACTCGTATGCCGATATGCCACGCTGCGACAATTTTATTTAATCTTTATTTGGGTTTCATACATATTTTATTATAGGGAAATTATGAATGTACTCAAAGTTATTATTTTCTTGTTTCTGTTTAAAATTAACTAAACATACGCTCATAAGTTGAGAGAACAGATAGGTAAAGTGAAATGCTACTACGTGACATATATGAAGATAATTATTTGTCTACAAGTTCTTCTTTGTTCCACAGTAATATAGATATGATAAAAAATAACTTTTAACTTAATAACTTTAACTAAATGAAAACAAATGTCGTTTAAAAAAAATAATACTTTCTTGGTCTGAAGATGACTTCAATTTCTGGCTTATAATTTATGTTCAAAATAGTTTACGTGAATATAGAATAAATATTACATATGCATTATGCGTATTGCATATTAATATTTGAATGGAATATAAAAACAACAGGAATTTCAGTTTAACATTTTCAAACTACTAGTACTCAAACGGTCTTAATATAATATAAATCCATAGATACTAATATTAATATAATAATAATAATCATTAAGATTTAAGCTATTACAAAATCTTTATGGAAAAACTTAATACTCTCCAAAGATTTGAATTTATGAATAAGTAATCAGTCTTTGATAAGGTTACATTTATAAAATAAGTAACCTATTAAACATTATTTGAAGTTTCTAAAGGAAAGATATAAGATTTAATAGATTCTAAAATACTCTTTGAAACATTTTCATAGTAGATATTAAATGTTTTGCACAAAATCAAACATCACATATTTCTTAGGCACCTATTTTTATTAATTACAGGTAATTAATTATTTTTTTCACTAAATTATCTTTATTTTGGCCATTTTGACCTAAAACTAGTATATTATTCTCTATTTACAGATTTTTAAATTTCGTAGAAATACTCTGACAAAACAAAAAAAAATTAAAATACAGATATGTTACATAAGTTTGTACAATTATGGAAATCGTGTGTGAATACTTCACGCCTTTATTTTAAAGTTTTGTACTAATTTAAAGTAAATATTAATGGAAATAACTACCGAACGTTGTATACAAGTAGTAATATGAAAGCCGGTAACCGCCAAACACTACTCGAACCTGCAACATAAAAGAGAAAACAATACATTTCGTGCCGAGTGCAACGTAACGCTTTATCTCCCCCGAAAGAGGATGCTAGTTCGAGACGAGATTTTTTGTACTCGGTATGAATGACATTACTTTCTACTAGCTGGAATTCCAATACCTACCTATATCAGAGTCATTTTCTCAGGTTAACCAAGTGCGAAATAAAATTTCATACAATATTTCACATAAGGTAAGTCCATTTTTCGAAACTTATTCCAATACGTAATGGAAATTTTCATTTCAGGTAGTAGAAAAAAATTATTATGCAATTTATAGTATAATGCAGTTTACTCATAAAATAACCAAAACAGTAAACAATTTATAAATTTGTTTGCACTTTAATATTAGCATGAACGTGGTATAAATTGACACCGCAAAGTTTGCTCAATTCAATAACACTCACCTACAGCAGTATTACGGACGCCCAACACCGAAGCAACTTCTGGCTGCTCCATATCGAAAATTAGTTCAGCACGTGCCACATACAGGTTGTATATATTTGCTATACAGGTCAACCTCAGACTACCTCGTTCAAATGCCTCATGGCGAACGACAAATAAAACTTCACCCACCGACGGCAGTCTGTTGTCAGGACCTGACCTCTCAAACGCAGGCGTCACATCTTCCTTGGGCGGTCGCCTGATCTCTTCTTTATGAAGATTTATATAAGTCTCGTCCAAATACTGAATATTACTTTCATCGTGAAATATGTTGAAATTAATATCGTCCTCTGTTATTTCTGGGGTTGTCGTTTCAGATTTCGGCGGAGGATCCCATTTGAACCATTCCGGAAGTTCGTGCATAAACGACTCCATATCGATCTGTTGTGAGTTAAAATTGTGATGTTATTGAATTATGAAATTATATCTCTGTGTTTGATTGATTTTTTCTGCGGATTTATTATGTAGTAGATAATGGTTAGTTCGCTGTTAGCTGTATAGCCCGAAGCTACTTTGTGATTAATGACTCGACTACGCAGTAGGCAATGGCAAAAACTACGGCGCTGTCAAAGTGAAATGGGAAAATAGGTAGGTACTGTTCGATTGTTCTACAAGCTTTGTATTTTTAGGTACCTATTTTCTTTTAAGAAAATACTTTAATGGAGCAATAATAACATATCAATGCAATAGTAATAATTTTCGCTATTTTAGCTAACTTGGTTTCATTAACTACGGTCTTATATTTTTTGTTGTATAACTAATATTTCTATCAGAATACCTTTTCAGCATAAAAGTTACAATTTACTTAATTGGTGTCGTAATAGAACTTACTCACGCTAAGCCTTAAAATTACTGGTAGGTAGTATGTATTGTACAAAATATTTTGTGTTATTTGTATTTATAATATGACTGAGTCATATTAATTGTTATTGGGAGGTCATCTGTGTTATTGGTAAATCTTTCTTATAAAGTATCTAAATCTAGTACCTATCTAAGTACTTAGCAATAAACAAACTTCATAATAAACAAACCAGAATATGTAGTAAGGACTTTACAAAGGAAATGCGAACTATATAGAGTACAAAAGGACTTACTTCTTGACCGTTCAACGCAAACGTGAGATTAGCAGGCGGATGTGCGGGAGGTGAAGCGCAAGTGGCTCGCAGGGTCGAGCCTACTCCATACCACGACCGATCTGAGACTAGCTTGGGTCCCCACTCTGGAGATTCTGCAAAAAGATTCTCAGTTGAAGTCTTGAAAAAACCTATTCAAAAATGGTGATATTGGAAAAACTATAACTTAAAATTCTTTGACATTTTTTTGAAAAGGTTTTAAAAAAAAAAGCTCTTCCTCTACTACAGATACCCATATCATAGAATCATATTACTTAGCTAACAATGCATTGTTATAGCCAAACAAGTACGCAAAATTCTTAAATGTTTTTCTAAAATTTAAGAAATAATTTCAGGCAAATAATATCACTAAATAATTTATTAACCCTTACAAACTACACATCCTACTAATATTATAAACGCGAAAGATTGTAAGAATATATGGATGTGTGGATGTATGGATGTGTGGATATATGCATATATGTTTGTTACTCTTTCACGTAAAAACTACTGAATGGATTTTGATGAAACTTTACAATAACTTACACATCAGAATAACATATAGGCTATAATTTATAATGATATAGTGTGAATTATCCAAAATACAGCGGGTGAAGCCGCGGGGCGCAGCTAGTATTATATAATACTAATTACAGTGTTAGTTTTTGATTACAAGCATTTACAAGTATTCCTGTTATATTGAAATGCGCTTGGGGAAAACCTAAGTTACATTAACATACGCTTTAATTAAAACTTCAGCTCAGCTAAAATATAATATTTTTATTCATTTTTTCGTACTTAATTCCGACCGTTCTAATTTCATGTCGAGTTGTAAAAACTCTTATTGCTTTATTTTCACGTAGGTAACCCTGTTACCGTTTAATCAACCTTGTACAATCACACTCAGGTGGTCCCTATGAAACCTTTATTTTTTTAAAACCCGAAACAAATTTAATCAGCGAGAGAAATAAAAATGAAGCGCTCATACATACTGCAACGTCCGCGACGAAATTATATTCTGTTGTTAATCATAGTGGTCTATTGTTAGTTTAATACGAGGTTTCTCAAATATACCAAGAATTCTTTTAAAATTTGGCAAACTAATCTATCAAATAACGTATAACTAAGTTAAAACCTAAGTTTAAGCACATCTTAGATGTGCTGCTTCAGTTACATAATGAAAACATCGATCTTCGTCGGATCCTGAGAGCCAATACGGTGCTTAATTCTAAGTAACTTGAAACTTTGGGGTAGCCAAATAAAGTATTATTATTACAGTTTCAAATTCTGGTTTCGAACAATCATTTTGTAAACTTTGCTTAAACAAAATATTTATTGAGTTAATGTTTTATTTGTTGCTTTCAAAGCTTAAATCGACAAACAAAAAAAACAGATCAAACCCGTGACATTTCATGCTTAAAATATGTTAATTAATAAGAGTGACCAAAAGGCGAAAAGCTTATACTTTTCTAACATAGGATAATGAGGGACTTATTTATATTTCTATTTTATTTTGAGATTTGACAACTCAAATTCTCCAATAGTTAAATTTCCTATTCAAAAATGTTTCTTAATTTTATTGTGTTAGATCTGTCTGTGTTAGACCTATCACCGAAAGAAAATCCGGTTGAGAAGACGTCAGGTATAAGATATAATGAAAAATATGCTCAGCTTTCTATCTAAAGCGCATTTTTATAAGTATTATTTCAGTGATAATTCCTGCCATTAAAGAACTTTTTGAACGAAGTAAATATTTGTATTTTTTGACACTCAAAAGCAAAACAAATGGAAATATATAGTACTTTAATACGTATAATATTTTATTTATTCGACCCCATATAATAAATTTACATTGGCAGGTGAATTTTATTCGAAAGCTGAACTAATGCGGGGTAAACCTATGTTCGGCACGTCCGTTTACATTCCTTTTACATTGTTCGGCATCTAGACGCTGGATAAACAATTGCTGCAGGAACGTACACTATACTCTGGAACACTGACATTAAGTTATTTCTAGAAAATTGCCTCACAAATTATATAATGAAATATCATTGAATCATAAAAAAATACGTTACACTTAGGAAATTGTTATTATGTGTGTGTAAAATTATTTTAAAAATTGAAAAAATATTTGCGAATACTCTGGAGGCTACCTTTTTAACCTAACATTAAAATCTCATTTCTTTTATTTTTTTTATTTTATAACTTTATTGTGGTGTATAAAAAGAGACTTAATTTACTAGATACACTATAACATTTAAAGAGTTAACTGTAAAGTACAACGGGCGGTTTTATGGCTAATTAGCCATCTCTTCCAGAGACCTCGTTTCGAAAAGGAAAACGAAGACAGAATTGAAGAAGGTGGTGTAGCGTATAATATACAAATAACATACATCTGAATATATTACCATCAGACATATATAAACATATAATTTTAATATAAAATCAGAATAACAAAATGTTTAATAAGTAATGAAAATAAACAGAAAATGAATCCGAAGGATTTTAGTTTTCATAAGTCCAAGACAGTTACACGAACAACGAAAAAAGTCTAATTTATAATAATCTAATAAGTCAAATTAAATTTATTTGGCATTATATAATTCTTAAAACTAATTTTTTCACAAAGTTATAGTGAGCATTGCCTTCTACGAAATATCTTCAATTCCTCTATTCAATGTTTTATATGAAAATTTCACTATAATAAACGGAAGAACAAAAGCTTTAGAGAAATTCCTAACGCTTCTTCTTATTACAAAATGATAAATAAAAACTGTTACTCTTTTTGTTTGTTATTTGTATTGTATTATTCATGAATTATTTCTTTTTTTAAATGAAGTGGGTATTTTACTATGCTATAATCTGTATTATTTATAATGTAATAACTTTGTGCCCAGTGAAATTTTCCATTGGCGACACCTAAGGAAATAATTCCATGTTACTAACATCGAAATCGAGGTGCTTCCTATCTTTTGTTTCTATTGTTGTTGGTTATTAATTACTTAGAAGAACAATTTTCAAAAATCCTTTTTCAAGGCACGCTTTCATGAGTAAATTCTCTTGAGATTTAATACATGTAGAGTCAGCAGTCGCACACTATAGACATATAATATGTAACCATCTAAACACCTCTAGATAAAAAAATGCACTGTCTATTATCTATCACTATCTAATCTTGCATATTTCTTTGAAATTTTTGATTTCAGAGTGTGTGATATTTATGTACAAATTCTATAACAAATAATGCACATGACACACCTTTTGCAATTTTAATACGCGAAGCAAAAACTTTATTCAACGTGGTGTTATAAGTTTAACGTGTGTATCCGTCTGTGGCATCGTAGCGCATCTTGAAAGCTAATGAAGTTTCGAAAGGTAACTTAATCGAGACTGTTCTTAGGTATAATTTGTGAAGATCGGGTCAACCGTTTAAAGACTATCAGCTCATTTCTAACTTGAAAGCTGCATGAGAATATTAATACATTGACAATCATAACACACTCACAATGCTTAGATTGAGTAGAGATGAAACTCTAAATGGTATTTTTCGATACCGTTTCTTCGATGATATCCTATAGAATCGAGTATTCAACTTTTTTTAAGTACGTAACAGTATATATTTTGTCTACCATTTGTTTTTTTTTTTTTGTATTTTACGAATATTTGTCGAGTCTACATTGACAGCTATTTTTATATTTTGTTTTCATCAATAGAAAAATTTAATTAATAATTTTTTATTTGATTAATAAAATTGCGTAGGACTGTATTTTACTTATTTGATTAATAAATGGAATATCGAAACATCCAGAGCTAGCGTCACTAGACGCCTTCACACCCCACCATGAGCGAAAATCATCCTGATTTGATCAATCCTGCCAGATCCGGTCCGATCCGGCCGGACTGAAAATAGCTCGGGATTGCAATCACTAAACACCGTTTATTACTATATTATCGGGTAGATATTTGCGGATAGCTCCTTTTATTTTATTCCAAGACAGTGCATAACATTTGTTCTGATAGATTTGAACCAGTTAACAAACGGAGAGCGTAGTGACCATTATGCCTGTACAATGGTCACGATGCTGGGACTTCATTGTAAAAGATTTCGTGAGTTTTTGATAGTATTTTCTCGGCTTCCGTCTAAAGTGTACATTATTATTGTCTTTCACGTGTTACTATGTAATCTAGCTAATTATGTCTATGTTCTAACTTAAAGTTTAAATAAATTACGGTCGAATTTCGACGGAACGATAAAATCTACAAAGACGAACTACTAGTTTTTAGATAATTCACGTCTTGTTAGTCAGCTGAATACCAGTTCAAATATTTCCAAAACGAAGTCATGTCGTATGAGGGGAATTTTGTGGAGCGTACATATCTTGGTTTGCTCATTTCTACAATTTCAGTAACTCACGTATTTACAACATTTGTAATAGTACTTGTCGCAGCAGATAAAATCTATTTGTGGTTAAGAGTAAGACGAAATCTGCTTTAATGCAAATTTAGGTGTAGTTTTAATTTGAAAAATAATTGAATATAATATAAATAGATGTATTTATAAGCAAACTCAATCGAACTAGTATATATTTATTTCAATAAAGCTTAACAAACAATGTTAATATCATATGCAGTCATAAATTAATATTAGTATGAATAGAACGCTTGAGTACCTAAACTACATATTTGCTCTAATTTCTACGTAAGCATACTCATGTCATGTACAATCCTTATATTATTAGCTGAGCTAATACAACTTTAATTTTAAATATTAATACAATAACAAAATTATGTTAAAACGTATTTTTTGTTAGTATTATTTATGTGTGATACCTACATTTGAATATGTCAAGTACCCTTATGAATTCGTATATATAATTTTAATTTTGTTGCATTTTATATTTAAAAAAATTATATTTTAAATAGTAAATTAACAAAAATTAACTTTTAAGTCCATTTATTCGTATCCACGAAGTGACTAATTTTTTTCATTGGGACATTTGGTAGAATCTAAACAATATAATTCCACAAGTCTTTATTAGATTTGATATTTTCAAGCATTTTATAAAACGTGCAAATTTAAATGGTAAGAATGCTTGGAATTTACATAACAGTGACTTAAGTTAAACGAATACATTGATTTATAAGAGAGTGTTAAGTATGGCAATTTAAAAAAAGCGACTGTTGAGTTTATTGCTAGTTTTTTATTTATATATACAGATAATTATCTGGTGGCATGCCATGTTGGTGGTGGCATCACTGACAGACTGACTGACCGACCTATATAATGTTGACAAGTGCTTGGAAAAAAGTGTACGGGTTATCTGTCAGTGTACCCAAATTTCACGTTATAATGTCGCTTACGTTTAAATAATAATATGTATCCTATGTACGCTGTATTAAATATCGATAAGAGCACCTTAAAAGTATAATGAACGAATTAAGTAGCCTCTTTCATTGACGACATGGCTAACTAAATCAGTTGAGGATAACTGTTTTTAACATTCAGTTGCAAAACTAATTAAATTGAACCTTATAAAAAAGTAAACCTTAAAATTAATTTATAGTCAGCAATTAGGTTAAAACTATGTACAACGCGGCATGCCGGTAATAGAGGTATAAATTATGAAATCTAAATTGTTATCCAGCGAAAAATAATAAATCTCATAGCAACGTTAATTGCCTTTTATTTCAGCTTACCGACTACATCTAGCGGCGCGGAGCGTATTTCCGTGTGGAAGGTGGGAGCGTCCGCCGACACCTCGCAGCGGAAGCGCCCCGCCATGGCCGGCGTCGCCTCTTGCAGGACTACCCGCCTCGCGCCGGACCGCGATATCTGTTGATTTATTATTTTAATGTTCACTTTGTATTATTTCTCTCTATTTATATGAATAGAAAATGGAAATGTACACTCCAATCGCTTATAAAAAAAAAGGTAGGTACTGCGTATTATAAATATTTACGCACTATAATTTTTCGATGAAACTATGACTGATATTTGAATTTAGTTGACAGGGTAAAAAACCTACTAAATCGACAGATATTATTTATTTTTATAGTGAAATTTTTTTTTTTATTTATTTCTTTTTTTATAAAATAATACTAGCAGAATGGGTTTATGAAAATATACACTAATAATATTCCTTAAACCCTCTAACTAAGCTAAATGCTTGTATTAGGAGTGGGCCACGTTGGTAGTCCAATGACTACGATTTGACGAGGGTTCAACCTATTGATCGTGAATCCAACGCCTGAACCACTGAGCTACTGACGCTTATGTGTACAAAATGTTACAAATTTTAATACAATTTAAATACATTTCTAAGAAAATATACGGAAGCTTTGATCCTTTTGATTGACTAAAAAGCAGATATTTTTTTAAATTTTACGCCCCCAAAATGTGACAACACAAACACAAAACAGTCACGGAGAACCAATACTTCCTCATCTATGTGTAGTAATGATATCAGTGCGCGACTTTGACATCACATATAAAAGTTTAAAAGATGTAAAGATTTTCTTTTAAAAAAACCTCTTTTTACCGCGGCTTGTGATATGACTTGCCTATAGAGTAAATCAGCATTAAATAAATTTGTTTTCAATAACCAACTATGTTTATAAATTTATTTAATAATAAGTTTCAAAAGTTTGTTTTAATTCATAAGTGAGATACATATTCTGATTAAAGAGTGAACGCACGAAAAATCCTTATATATTATTTGTACAACACTTATTATGTATTATTGTCCTAATAAAGAGACACACAATTGTGTGTGGTGCGAACGAAGGAAAATCCTTAAATCGCAAAAATCCGGAGTCGTTAATTATAATTTTAATCTTTACTTTTTATGTGACGTCATAAGTCTGTACTATATTCCTTAAGTTATATTCCTTAAAAAATCGGTTTTGTGACGTCTTTTGAATTCCATAATGATAATATTTTGTCAGTTCCTATACTCTACTAAATTAGCCTAGGTCATCTTCAGATACGTTCGTAACGTGAATATTTGATCTCTTGCAACATCATATTATAAATAATATTGTAACATAAACGATGCATTGATTTATAGAAAACTAAATTTTAATTTTCTGACATTAAATATTTAAATTAAAACAGTTTGTTTTAATACACGTTTACGAATTCAATCATTAAAATGCCACTTCGTTATTTTAAACAGTTTTCGAGAAAATAATTTAGTAGTGTAGCAGATTATAATAACGAATTTACAATTATTAAAAAAATAATTAAAGCAAATTGAAGCAAATATTTAAAACTTTTTAAAGCATTAAGACTATAATTAAAAAGTCCTTTACTTTAAAGTTAAGTTAAGACGCTCAAAAAATAAAATTCCCGTGTGTTTAAGCCACTGTAATATTCAGCTGTGGTTGACGATCTATCGCGAAAGGCATACTTACATCAACTTCAATTCCTGGTAAAGGAAAAACTCTTGTATGTGGTAATTCTTTTGGTATGTATCTGTAGAATTCTTCTCTGCCCCGGTACCACTTGACGCTGTACAAAGTTTCTTCATCTTCTAATTGCCACGTACATTCGAGAGTAACGGTTTCACCCACTAATACAGAAGTTGGCACGTTGATCTCCAGGTTGTGAAGTCCTCGAACACCTTTTAAAAATATTTAAACGTTAAAGTGTTTTTGTGAATTTTTAGAACTTAAGTGTTAATAATTCTTGACTGCGAAGAATGACTAAACCGTAATGTTTTTTTTAAATTCTATCCCTTTCAGAATAAAATTAGATGAAACAAAAGAGATATATGTTGATGATGTCTCGTAGATTATTCCGAGGTGGTAAAAAGATAATTTATTATTAAGGTATAGTCGGGTATTCATGAGAAATCTGTCCCGTAGCGATTAAAGATGTTTCGAAAAATAGATGCAACCCTTTAAAGTACCAGTAATATGTAACCTGGTTAAATACCATTGGCTAAACCATAGCTTTGCTGAAAATTTGGCTGTATATAATTTATTTGGCACCAAATGGATCAGCTAAGTAAAACTAAAAACCCAGATCATTGTATTTTTATAGTTCGTTTATGTATATTTCTTTTAATTCCATTCTCATATTTCACACTCCTGCTAGAATGTCGACTTTTTGATTTCAGTGTGAATCTCATGCACGAGCTAATCTTTCATTTGTCCGAAGATATGAAACTTGTATTTCTCAGCGTTTAACTGCAATCTAATATCGCGCAATGTTTTTCTTACTTTATTATTTTCAGAAAGGCGCGTATTAAATCACTAATGTAGACGTTCTTTGTACATATTTTCTTGACACCACTGATTTTTGTATGCACAATTTCATTTATAAAAATAACAGTGCTATAACTAATTGAAAATTATGTCAAATAATTAGCCATAAGTTATTCTAGTCATACTCCGAACAATACGCTGCTTCCAGAGCTGGACAAAGTAGTTTATAACACAGAGCGCTCTATCTGCAAGTATTCAACCCATGTTATTTGAAATGTAAATTTCATTCTATAATGTTCGATTAGTTTTCGACGAACATTGTGTTCTGCGTTTTGCATTGACAGTAGGACCTACTGTGTTAGGAAACTAACGTTTAAAGGGTTTAAACTTCAAATTCAGTTATGTATTCAATAAGATGATTATGCTAAATTACAAAGTTAGCAATTTGCGGGATCCCACATCAACCAGACATTATTCATCAGGAAAGGGTAGGCAAACTAAAAATTTTCTAGTTAATTGCCTAATATTTCAAACTTTTTAGAGATATAAACAAGGGCTAAAGTTACAATATTAAGATTAGAATGTCCACAAAGTATGATTAAGCGTCATGACTTAACTAAATCATCAATTTAAAAATTTTACTAAAAAAAGATACTATTAAGAATTATTATTGAATATAAAAAAATGCACAACTACATTTAATAGCCAGACAAATGTTTTAAAATAATATTTAGACGCATATTATTTAATGTTATGTCTATATTTCAAATAATCAAAAATAAATTGAATGGAGTGGATATTGTAACTATATCGAGCTAACTATATAAAATATATACATAGAATACATAAAAATATAAATAAATAACGCAAGAGGAAGACGGCAAGTCAATAACGATTAATAAATCATTTATAAAATATTTAATTAGGCATGTGATCATCTAGTTAGGACCCTTAATACGTTGTGTAAATAATAACCATCAAAGTTCTTTTAGAGTATCAGAGGCATGAGTTCAATAGGTCATCGAAGAAGATAACTTAGACTAAATAGAGATCGATTTGCATTTTATTAAATTAATGTAATAACGATGTTGTGATGACGTATAGATGTATAATAATTTTATAAATAATGACATCAGAAGGATGTTAGGGATTAAGAAGATAGCTGAAGGAGTCTCTCCCTTCCTCTTATAATATTTAAATATAAAAGAGAAAAGGGGTCGGCAGCCCCACACCCGCCACCGACAATGGGTTCCAACCAAATCGTGAACCCTCCAGGATAGAAGGTGGGATCTATTTATAGTGCGCTTACACTTACGGCGTGAGCCTTGTGATGGAAATAAATCCATTAAAACAGCAAAGCTGCAAGGTGTCCGAAGACAAAGGGACAAGCCCTGGTTATAAATAAAGTGATAAATAAATCACTGGTTCAAACATCAGTTCGTAAGAACTCACAGCACTTAGGCGGCTGATTGCAAGGAATGCACATATTCATATTCACATAAATGTGTTATCGTTGCCACCGGAGTGGATATCGTTGCAGCCGTAGCTGATAATCGTTGCAGCCGGAGCTGATAAAATGTTGCCACCGAAGTGGATATTGTTGCAGCCGGAGCCGATAAGTAAAAACCATCGTAGTGGATAAGTCGTTGCAGCCGTAGCTGATAATCGTTGCAGCCGGAGCTGATAATCGTTGCAGCCGGAGCTGATATAAATATGTGTTATGGTCCACCTTAGTGGAATGTGAAATATGATATATGTACAACTCGCTTACAAAAAGCAACACTCCCATCGAGCATATGAGTCAAACAAAGAGACGTAATACGCCAGATCATTATTTTACGTGGCAGGCCACGGAAGTAAAGAGACAAAGTAGGCCACACTGTCCTATATGCTAGTAAACATCCCATAAGGATAATTCACCAGGCGCCCTAGCACTATGACATGCTACAATGTCTATTTAAAAGCACTAAGCTAAGGGGCAGTCCTGACAAGGACTATTGATGCCACTCACAATGTCCATAAACAAAGTCCACGGACAATGTTCGTGGTTGTACCCAGCATCGCTAGAACGTACCACTTCGGCTTACAGCCTCCGCACCGCTCAGCAGCTGGATACGATGGTGTGATAGACACAACGATATCAACTGAGACGCCAGGACGTTGAAGTATCAAATCACAGTGAGAGTCACAAACAACATCGTCTGAGCCATGAGAGACCTCGGAGTATCAAATCATAGAGTGATAGACACAGCGATATCAAACTGGACATCAGGACGTTGAAGTAACAAATCACAGTAATAGACACAAACAATATCGTCTGAGTCATCAGAGATCTCGGAGTATTAAATCACAGAGTGATAGACACAGCGATATCAACTAGGACATCAGGACGTTGAAGTATCAAATCATAGAGTGATAGACACAAACAACATCGTCTGAGTCACCAGAGACCTCGGAGTATCAAATCACGAAATATTCAAGACAACTTGTCATGGGGGAAGTCTGCTAGTAGCTGATGTAGCCACAAAGC
Source organism: Limenitis camilla (assembly GCA_905147385.1). Lineage (NCBI taxonomy): Eukaryota > Metazoa > Arthropoda > Insecta > Lepidoptera > Nymphalidae > Limenitis > Limenitis camilla. The sequence goes on along the minus strand of LR990230.1, from coordinate 8,808,896 downwards.
CTACAAACCAGTCCACAACGCATCATCAAGAATAAAGCATATCCGGCACCGTACACAAGAATTCTCAAAGTAGAACTTAATCACACTAAGAGGTATCTCGCGCCCGTACCACCAAGATACGCAAGGCTCCAGCAACAGACAGATGGACTTCTCAAAGACAATCAAAATCATCTAAGAGTCACCATCCGTCCGTATGCCAAAGCTCGTTCGAAATATGGCGGTCCTGCAAGACTATTCTCGCAGAACACTTTTGTAAGGAGGCTGATCTAAACACATGCATCACCATAACATCGTAACTACATAAGATATTATTATTAAAACATATTTATATTCATTATTTAAGAGGTTCATTATTATTACATGCATCGCCCCTATACATGTTTTATATTGTTATAATTCTTTAGATGGTCACCCACAAACCATCTATGACAAATACTTTTTATGACCTCTTATTATATCGGTATCATATGTAGTACATGAATGTGAGATGCTGTGCCGACGATCTCACACTGCCCCACTATATATGCTGGGCGATCGGTCTGACTATCGGCAGTTCCATACATTCCGATACTTCCCCATACTAGCTAATACACGAACCGTCTTCATAATACACGAACCGTTTGCATTATTTTTAATATATCTATTATTGAAATTTATGATCAATTATTATTTCTAATGTATTAAATGACGTTTTAAATATAAAATAAATTACTTTTTATGTTTATTTGTACATATTATGTTATAATATTTATTAATTACTATTTTATTACCTCTTTATATTATTTATTATTATTGTTATCTTAAATGTTGAATTTACTTTATTTATGTAAAGTTTATAACCGTCACAACATGTTATGCAATTTTTAGAATAAGTTGATATTTGATTCGAGTTTCCACTAATTTTTTTGCTATTAAATAATATTCTAAACCTTTTCTGCCACAATTTATTACATGACAAAGTGAAAAGTTCGCCTAACATAGTATACAGTTTCGTTATTGATTACTGACCAGTGTAAACAGAGGTGAACCCTGCTAGTAAATAATTAATTATAATAAATCTTTGAGAAGTTTGCCCGCAGGTTAAACGTAATATAGAAGCTGTACTAACCGTGTTTACTCTATACTACTTATACACTATTCTGCTGACTTCATTAAATTCTCAATCCAGTGTTTTACAACTATAACATATCTATAGCTATACTATAATATTGTAGTATAGCTATAGATATGTCATAGTTTTATTTTTAATTGGTTCGGTTGATCACTTATCTCAGGCACTACTAATTTGAATTAAAAAAAACATTTAGAGTTTCATCGTCATGTACTAAAATCATGCTACGACCCAAAGAAATGGATCATGCAAAAAAAAATTATGGATATGAAAGGTGCAAATCTCATTAAAATCTTAGTTAATGATAGATCTAAATTTGAAGGTTGGTTTATTAGTTTTAAACTAAAATAATAGAGTTAATGTAGGAAAATTAAACGTTCTTTCTACAATAATATTATGTTTATTTTGTGTTCTGATATTACCTTTTTACATGCAAACCTTTCATAATATTCTAATTTTACGAGCCATCTCTAGTTTATCCGTCATTTCAAACTATTTTATAGCCTGCCATTTTGATATAGATTCATGATCCTATTAAATATTCAGCCAAAACTTTGACGTGGATCGATGAAGTAAAAATCTTTTAATACAACTTGGTTTACTTTAGCTACAAAACCGGCAGTAATTGACTGAATATGCATATAAAATTTCACAAAAATCGGTCGACCTGTTTAGGAGGAGTATGGTAACTAACATTGTGACACGAGAATTTTATATATAAGATTATTAGATTTGATATAAAACACTGTGTAGTATTAATATATCCGATTTAATATACAAATTACAATTCATATGATTTTTGCAGTTCAGGCTGATCAATAAAGGATAAAATTATTTAATACTAGCCGACCTATATCTATAGCCTTCCTTGATAAATGGGCTATCTAATACTGAAAGAACTTTTTTAAATCGGACCAGTAGTTCCTGAGATTAGCGCGTTCAAACAAACAAACTCTTCAGCTTTATATATTAGTATAGATAAAAATATAGTGAATGAACCATAATTTTTTTGACTATTACGAATATATGGTCTAACATTTAAGAGCAAATGTGTGGCGGATGCTCCATAATATCCATTTCATATAAAAAAGGCGTTTGTATCCAAAAGTTAGATCTTAATGTTATTTTTATTATAAGCATAGCATACAATTATTCCACTCTATGAAAAATCAATATATATCAGAGAAAACAAATTCATATCAAAGCCGATATTGATATTGCTTCATAATTAGCTTATAAGTCCTACGGCTTATCGTGCATTGTAATGTGGCACGTTTGTATAACAAGATTACTGCGCATAATATATTGTTCTATTATAATCCCAAAGCTGTTTATACAGTAGAGAATATTTATAGAAAAAATAAAAGAAAAACCAAACTAACTTCAACATCGGCGATCCATACAAAATCCACTGTACCTCCTAAATAATTCGAATTTTGAAAAATCCGTTTAAGGATGTATTCTTAAGGGACTACATTTTGATAATATGCAATAAAAAATCGATATTTTCTTTTTTCTAGACCAGAATACCGACTTAAGGAGATGGCGGAGCATGGGAGAGAGGCGGACGCAACGCCTCCGCTCCGTAACAGGAGGACGTGCATCGTTAGCCACAAACGCAGTTATGCAATGGAGATTTCCCAGGCTTTCCAGTGAAACCTCGAAATTTCGTGTGTCGTCAATTTACAGGATCCAATGCCAATAAAATTAAAATAGGGGCACGCTTTCCAATAACAAAAGAATTATTTTAATCGCTTCATAAACAATTAATGTCCAAATATCAGTGAAAAATACGACCAATTGTGTATCAGCCTCGTACTTTCCTTGAAGTCAGTTAAAAATTGTAAGTATTTGTAATGAACTGACCATTTTCTTGTTTCATTATAATTTAATCGGAGTCATTCAAGTAGTAGAATGTTAAAATAATGTCTGTATCAGTAAGATAAGCGTACGTGTAGATAGGTAATTTTTGTTTTTTAAATAATTGACTTAAGATTTTTAATTTTTCTGAACTTTGAAAGTGAGGACGGTGCAGCTACTAACATATATAAATATATATAAGTTTCCATACTTATTCTGCTCCTAACTTTATTTACAAATCCTAGAGACGTATGTAACAGGTGCATCTTTGAGGATCTCAATGAAACTTGTACGTATATGATTGCAACCAGATGGTGACGTAAATAATAATTCACAATACTGCGCTATTTGTACTACTAAATTCAGTGCAAGTTTTTTTCAAATCAATCGAGTACTGAGCTCACTGAACAAGTAGAGGTATTTTTATTTCTCTTTATAAAACGATCTTAATTTTTTCCGATCTGTCCTTGAAACTCTTTTAAATCTATTTCAATTCTTTTTCATATTCTGAAAATCTCACTGATTGTTATTCATTTTTAATGAGATCAGAGAAATGAATATTAATTAAATAGAACCAAAAAGTAGTATTTACTTCATATTTTTACCAACTTCAATAAATAAGGAAGTTCTAGATAATTGTTTTTTTTTTGTTGACCCGGAGGAATCTGCTGACAAGCGGGGACTTGGGAAGGTTATGCGGGGTTGGTGTGACTACGCAAACAATAACGCAGTATTCTTAACCCCTCCAGAGAAAAAGATGAGAGAGACATTTTTTTTTAAATTGTTTTGTTTGAATTAAAAACACATTTTAAATATAGGTCAAGAGTAAGAGTCAATTTCAAATTTCAAGAAAATGGGTTGTCTATATTTGATTTGTGTAACAAACAATCTAATATTAATCAGGGAACGAAATCGAAGCGTTTTTTTTGCTAACACTAAAACACGTGTGTGTGACTCCTAAGGGTACAAGATAAAGATTAGTTACTAATAACCTACCTCAAAGGATATACACATTATTATCTCACATCGTTATACATAATTGCTTATAATAATTGAGATAACAACCATAGAGTAATAATTGACTGTTTGCAAATATTACGCAACAATCTGGTCTTCCATTTTAGTGGTATTCAATAAAATTTATATTTAGGTGCTCGTTTAATATTATCTTTATTGAAATGGGGATGGCGCGGGCGGTAGTCGGGGACGCTATTGCTATGCTATTATATTTGGTATAATATTCCTACTATCATTTATTTCATTTCCTATTTATCTTAAATACCATTCAAAACATTCACTATAAAATTATTAATGTGATTGCTGATTAAAACATTGCTATAAACAATTATTTAACTACTTACTAGATGATATTTATTCCGTGTAATACAAAAACAATTATCCTTACTATTTACTAATTTTACTAATATTATAAATGCGAAAGGTACTCTGTCTGTTTGTCGCGGTTTCACGCCAAAAACTACTGAACCGATTTAAATGAAATTAGGTGTACAGATAGTCTAGAGCCTGATAAAGGCTACTAAACGTACTATTTAATGCGAAAAAAGGCTTATAAGGGGTTGAAAGGGGGAATGAAAAGATGTATGAGAGTATCGCTATTCAACGCGGACGAAATCGCGGGCACAGCTAGTACTTAATAACAGTTATTTACACATGAGGTGAGGTAAAGCAAATTTTTACTTATACTTTTTTACATATTTAGGGTAGGTATGTAAAATATTTTCATTGAATACTTTGTCCTCAATTTGGACTCGATGAAGATTTTTTTCGTCCCTTGTACATTGACAAAAAAGGATTCATAGTCAATCTCTACATTAATTATATACTATTGTCAGCCATCAGATATATGTTAACTGACTGACTGAAATGTCGACACATAACACAAATGGAAATACTAGAGCTAGTAATATGAAACGTTTTAATGTAGTGAAAAAGAGGATAAAATTTTCTATGAAAATTTGATATTATTTAATCCATTTTGATTTTATTTTCTTTTAGATAATCACTATATCGTTAATTGTATGACTATGACGCAATCAAAGTATCGGGTAATAGGTTTAAGTTTAAGATGTTTGTAAGATACTGTACAATATTGAAAAACACTTGAGTTATAGGAAGTCTTATGTATTGTGTATTGTTAGCTCTGAGAACTACGGAATATGAATATAACAATACAAATTTAATATAATAGTACATAGTTACTCACCTTAGGTATGACAAATAAGGCTGCTGTTTGTGTGCTCTTGACAAATGTTAACAGGAGGAAAAGACAATTTATTTGTTTTGTTGTAGTTCTATACTAACTACGCTTAATTAATATACCGGTTTCTTTTATCTTAACCGGTGATCCATACACGTTTTTCATAAATTAATTGATGAATATCTTATGCAATTAAATACGTACTCCACCTAGATTATACTTGATAGAATCAACTATAACACAGTACGTCATTACCCTTGTTAGTTAACCCATCTATATAATACAATTTGTGATAATCATCGCACTCACATTCCAATAAAGTAAATAGCTAAGTTGAGTGAACTTATGATATAATTTGAATAGAGTGCCATATAATCTACGGTGATCAATCATTCCCCATTATGGGCTCTTTAGCCAAAATTGATAACTTTGGTCCTAAGTATTGAGTATTAGTATTCAATAACTTTTATTTGTCCCTAAGTGGATTACCTTGAATATACACATAAAAATAAACAAAATTCCATTTACAGATGGTTTAGATATTCTATGGTTTTGTCAAATTACGTTACCGTTACATCTTTTGCTTTCGTTCATTCTTTTGCCGTTAGAAAGCTACATTATCCCTGAGTAACAGAGGCTATATTTATTACTATAAAAACTCAGAAATTCTTACTAAAACCAACCCAAGGTGCAAAAAAGTGGCCCCAAAATATCTTTCATTGCATGCGCTGCAGATAGTATTGATGATAGAACAAAAAAATATTCTACAGTATAATAGAACGTATCAATATCTAAAAAAAATCTTCGCGAAACTATATGTCTTATGTCACTATAACTATTTTTTTACGTTGTAAGTTGATCGAACTGCCTATCAAAATCAGACCATGTTTTCCATACCTTTGTAGTTTGTATTAATTCTTATCAAAATAAATTATTTCGTATTCAAGACTGTTGATTACTTTCTGAATTATTGAAATCGGGCATTGTATTCAAAAGATATTACGAAATTAAAAATGTCAATACAAAACAAAAAATACACGCCGACAAGCCGGTGTGACTTCACGCAGCGTAGCGAGTAACGCGGCGAGAGAGGGGGCACCGAAATGAGGGAGAGCCAAAATGTTTAAAAAAAATTATCCACTTGTGCGAAGCTGGGACGGGCCGCTAGTAGGTTTTAAAAATGTATAACTATCGGAAGACAAAGAACACGCAACCTTTGGTATAATCTACATATTTAAATGTAACTTACTGAATATCTCTAAATATATTTCTAACTAGAGGCCTGCCCTCGCTTCGCTCCGGGTATTTAAAACAATATTATAATTGATGTCCTTAATTTGTTATTCTGTAATTGTGTAGTTTTTCATTATTTGAAAAATGAGAGAGAGTAAGAAAAAGTTATAAAAAGAAAAATAATAGAAACAAAAATAAAAGAAAAGCGACAGATGCTAAGAGAGGGAGGACAGAGCAAAAATAAAGTTGAATAGGTAAAGGAGAGAGAGAAAGAGAGAGAGAGGTAATCGAAAGAAAGAAAGAAAGTGAAAAGAGACTGATCATACTGAACAAATAAAAATAAGAACTAAAGAGAGAGCATGAGAGAATGATAGTATTATAAGACGGAAATACTATAGACTTCTCTCAGTGAAAGAATTTTTAAAATCGGATTAGTTCAACAAATTGGCCATATTCTATTAATTTAAAAGTGTATATGGCAACACTAAATCACATTTGTCCCTAACGAATAGTGTAGTTTTCTCTCAGTGAAAGAATTTAAAAAATCGGATTAGTAACAACAAAATGACCATATACTATTAATTAAAAAATGTATATGGCAACACTAAATCACTTTTGTCCCTTACGAATAGTGTAGTTTTCTATCAGTGAAAGAATTTTAAAAATCGGATTAGTAACAACAAAATGACCATATTCTATTCATTTAAAAATGTATATAGCAACACTAAATCACCTTTGTCCCTAACGAAAAGTGTAGTTTTCTATCAGTGAAAGAATTTTAAAAATCGGATTAGTAACAACAAAATGACCATATTCTATTAATTAAAAAATTTATATGGCAACACTAAAACACTTTTGTCACTCACGAATAGTGTAGTTTTCCATCAGTAAAAAATTTTTTTAAATCGGATTTGTAGTTCCTGAGAAACTCTTCAATTTACAAAATAGCCACTTTATGGCACTTAAATGGCCATATCTTTTTAATTAGAGTATTTATGGCAGCACCACATAGCCTATGTTACCCGGAAAGGAAGTAGCTTCCTATCGGTGAAAGAATTTTCAAAATCGGATCAGTACCTTTAGAGCCTATTCGCAACAAACAAACAAACAGACATACAAACATAGAAACAATCAAATCTTTCCTCTTTATATAATAGTATAGATATTGATAAAGGATACCCTTAACAAAATATCTTCTATTTTATTTATAAAATATTTTTGTTTAAGTAAATACCGATCATTTCCATTTGCCTATCGGATACAGTAAACACTCAAACATAATAATATGCGAACTTATATAAGATAAGGTTGATAGCTCTTAGCTAAATATTATATTTCATACAGCCTACAAAAGCTTCAGACTAAATAAACTTTTACGTCTTAATTTTTAAAAATTGACTTTTTAAATACATGTTATTTACTCTATGGCTATTTTAATTTACAGCAATTTAAATGTTTGCTTTTTATGTTTGTATAGAAAATTATAGAAAGCATCATCAATTTTTACTTTTTTAATTAATGTACGATTTAAAACGAGATTTAATTGCACATTTTAGTTTCAGTACTTTTATTATGAACCGTTAATTGACATACTTTTTATTTTCAACTTAACAAAAAATTTGCCAACAAAAAGCGCTACATAAAAATTCATATACGAAATATCTTTAAGTCCATCAAAGACGAATAATATCAAGATGAAAATATCTAAAGTAATAATTTCATACCTTATTAATTCCTGGACAAAAATATGAAAGAAACATTTAATAAAACTTTTCCTTTTGACCTTTAATTAAATTAGTATCTTCTAAAACATTGTTGATCTATAAGTCTATATTTAAGCTAATGAATAAGATTTTGGATATTTTCTTAGGCAAAATTTACTTTTAAATGTTGTTTTATAAATTTATTTTTACAAATTACTTAGTAACAACTAAAGATATAACAAACTTTTTGGAATCAATGTAGACAGCAAATATAAATCTTACCTAAATAGTTCCTTTTTACTTCATATAATTTTAATTGGATGCAAGGATAGAGCAATATGTTATATGTATACAACAAAATATAACTGAGTAATATCACACTGACTATAAGCCCGATGTAGGTGTTAAATATTATTCTCATAAATGTAGCAATGTTTGGAATTCCGAACAATTGCTTCTCAAGCGAGAAATTGCCATTTTCCTGTCTATGAAGGATACCGTAGCTGCAAGACGTGACAATAAATATTGCTTCAATTGTCAACTGGATACTGTTACGTTATTTATCATTGCTTTGATTATAAGATAATTAATCCAAAATGTGTTTTAAACTGAAGTCTTGAAGTGAGGAATTCTTAAAGGTGCTCAAATAATTTTATTTTAAGGTGAAAAATAATCACGCGGAAAGTTTAGATGTTTTCTTTAACCTAAAAACCCAAATGTTGCAACTTTCATCACTGTTCTAAATAGTAGTTTCTACAGTTTTAGTGAACCTATGTAAATGTAACTCTCAAGTAGAGTTGAAAGAAATTTTTCGTAGAACTTTGGGTGCACTATCGTTAGAAAGCTCTTTGAAATTAAGTGTATGTTTCATTTACCGCTTTCTGCTTACAATATTTTTAATTTAAAAATATTTCGACAGCACACATCAAAATTATCAAATAACACTCCATTCAATCATTTTAATTTGGCTCAAGATAAATTTAAATTTCTAAACTTACTTTAATGTTATCTTACAATAGAAAGATGAGGTTTTTATAAACGCAATGAAATAAACCTTGAGCATTGATTATGTAAGTAAGGTTTTTAATAGATTAATCATATTCTCAATCTGGAATAAATGAATAATAAATAACTCAGTAGATGAGGTACCTCATTAACCTTTTAACACTTTGGTAAGAATTACCTTGATGGTAATTAAGCTTATTTTATACATGGAATACATTGCTTATTACTTAGTTTCGTCTGTACAAGTAAAGCACGTTTAATTTAACATGAATTCCACATATTGTGTCTTTGATTTATAATATTTATTCCATATTAAAGGCAAATACCCGTCCCGGTCTCAAAAGGGTACAACTCCACTCAATATAAACATATACACACTATCTTTACAAATTTCATGCTTCAGGCTCGATAAATATATTTTTTTCTCTCCAGTATAAAAAGTTTTACTTTAATAACTATAATCTATCTGTATGGAAAAAAATCACTAGTCGCAAGTATGTATAGTATGGGATTTTATTAAGTCTCCATTTTCGATTATTACACAAAGCGCTAAATATTAAACTTCAATCTTTCAAATCATTAAAAAAATATATAACGAATGATATTTTCTTAGAAAAAATCTAACACACTACACTACAAAAAACATATTGTATGAGTAGGTAGGTACAACATACTGGACGAATTCCAGTTATCAGCGCTCGTTAAATGAGGAATTCCATAAAATATCGAAATTGACTGATTGACTTTGGATAGTATACCCAATAGTCGCTATAGTTTGCACTGCTTTTTATTACTTGATCTTTAATTCATGTTTCATTTAATCACTTTTGCGGGGTTTATATTTTCCAGCAACGTTCACTTTGAAACGAATATCAATAAAACGTTTCAGTAGTTTCCAAGTAAAAAGATCGCATGTGGAAGCGATAAAATTACTTTAAAAGCTGGTATAAAATTTTTATCACAAACGTGTCTCGGTTAAGGATAAGCCATTACACTAGAGGACAATGAGATATTGTTCGTTTTCTTTGTAAATTACTGCTTTATGTAGTGTATTTATTTATTAGTTGGCACTTCATTCATCCTGATTCTATCCTTCCATCCATCCATAAATAAAATATAATAAAAAGGTTTGTGAGATTAAAAAAAAAGGATGTTACTTACATGATTCTATTATTTTTAAATACTGAGAAGGTAAAATATTTCTTATTTTTCAAAAATGTATTTGTATAATTCTTTTTGTTGTATTTTAGTTTTGCGAGACCATTGTATATTTTTTAAATACCATATAGAACAATCAATCAAATGTTTGATGTTACTCATATAATTATTCAATCTATTACTTTTTATTTTATATCTAATTCACAAACAGAATTTTGTATAGTAATTTATAGTAAATCTGTGGTACTACACATTTATTAAAGATCTTTTATACCTTATAGATAATTTCCTATTGATACCTAACTAAAAGCAGCCTTAACCGGTGAATCTAAAGGTATAGACTCTAAAACATAATAAATATTAAGATTTTGGCATCTATTAATAGTCGGATATTAATAGATTTTGTTACATGATATCATACTTACTGATGTGTCAACATAACACTGCAGATTTACTCGGATGATGTGACGTAAAGCGCACACACGAGTGGCGTGTGAAATCGCGATATTTTCCCTCGTTACCAGAACGAACCGAAATCAAATTTGACGGTTGATTGAGTAAAGTTATTTAATATATTCACTGAATAATTTACACCAGGTTTGACAAAATATTTTCGAATAAGCGTACAATGTTTAAAGGCTAAGATGACACGATTACAACTTGTAATTTGTTAATTGAACGCTTTTACGGGATTCCAACTAAATTTCAGTGACCCGGCATAAACAAAGCAATATATTTTTTATTTCATTATTCAGATGTCTGTCTCGCTTGTCACCGCCGGCAAAATGAGATCCTTTTGCCCAATTGCGAGAATATTTCGCTTCATTCCATTATTTTGAATAGGGAGCGCTCATTCGTTACTTTAGTCCTGTCTTGTAAAGCGGAAATTTTAGTATGGTTCAGCCTGGATTACGCAATTTTATCCAAAATCTTATTGTTGGTTATTTAACTCAAAACGCAGTTAACTTTTATTCGCTCATCTTCATCACTGATATTCAAAAGTCTTATTAGAAAGTTTTGTTAGCCCGATACTCAAAACACTCGTTTCCAAGGGCAGACTTAAAATATAATGATATTATAATTCACCTGATATAAATTTTATTACTTTCATTATCACGTTAGACAAGGATTCGCTACTCTTAATATAATAACTAGTAGGTATATTATTCATATCAAGTAACGATAGCCTAGTGGTTACACATCAGTACCAGTAGACATCAGTGTCTTACTCGGGAGATCCGGGTTCGATCCTGGGCACACACCTCTGACTTTTCTGAGTTAAGTTGTTTTTTAAGTTATGTGTCTATTAAATATCACTTGCTTTAAAGGTGAAGGAAAACATCGTGAGGCCCCCTGCACACCTGAGAGTTCCCTAAAAGCTCTCAAAGGTGTGTAAAGTCTGCCAACCCGCACTGAGCCAAGATGGTGGACTATGGCCAAACCTCATTCTGAGGCGGAGACCCGACTCAGCAGTGGGCCATTAATGGGTTGTGATGATGATGATGATAAAATTTATGTTAATATATATTATTAATATAATAAATTTATTAATCAAATTTGAAAGTCATTGCATAATCATGCATTAGTATCAAAAACATATATGTATTACTAAATCAAATAAGATGATAAAGAGTTTTTAGTAGTAAGGGATCGTACCCATATTACGTGACCCGTTCTGAGGTCTTCAAAGTAACATGCTTGGTCACAGAGAGAGAGGGAGAGAGAGGACAGGGGGGCTAATTTTGTGTTTTCGTCACGTAATACCCTCTAGGGAAATCTCGTGCTTTTTCGAACTATATTCAAATATTGCGCGCAGCGTTTGGCGCACAGTTTGTAGTGCTGTGCAGTTTTCAAGCAATTTGATGAGAATTCGTTCCGATACGATGTACGATGTTAAAAATGGGTCATGTAGAATGGGTTCATACCCAAAGGTAAAATATTTAAAAAAAATATAGTAAGTAAGTAGTAATAGTATTTCTTTATTAACGTCAATTCTCTTTACGTCAATTCGCTTAATCTTGTTGTATTTAATACTAAAATGTAGAAATGCCATCTAACCCTCGTGTCCTTTCACGGAATTAAATTCCTTTAGAAGTTCTACAATTTAGGTGTCCTTCACTCAGTCGGTTTAAAAGTCAAAACTAACTAATTTTAATCATTTATAATAGGTACTATTTGATCTGGCCCGGCTTAGTACGAGTTCAATTTAACACGTGTACTAAGATATAACAAAAAAACATTTAATTTTTAATATATTGTAATACTAGCGACCCGCTCCAGCTTCGCATGGGTACTTTGTCTACTATTATATGCATCTATTATACATACAAACCTTCATCTTTAATCACTAAATCTATTAAAAAAACCGCATTAAAATCCGTTGCGTAAGTTTTAAAGATATGAGCAAACATAGGGACAGACAGACAGCGGAAGCAATTTCGTTTTAAACTATGAAAGTATTTAAATGTTCAGGCGGTTAATAATCATATTTTATTATTATCCCGCAGGAGCAATGAATTTTCGGGATAAAAGTAACCTGCGTGTTAAAGCAGGTTATAAAGCATCTGTGTGCCAGATAGCATTGAAATCAGTTCAGCCAATTTTACATCCAAATATCCGAAAATACAAACTTTCACATTTATATTACTAGTAAGATAAGATGGTAAGATTATCTTAGTGCAAAATTATAATATTACAAGGTTAAATACAAGGCTGTTGATGACAACATCCAAGCGTTCGTGACACCCGTCTGCTGGAGGAGATTGTATTATCAATAACAACAATTAATTACGTTATCTTAATTCATAGTCCTCGGTACTGAATATTGTATATTTTGTGTAGCACTTCACAGTTTACATTTACTAAATTACTTTTAAACATTTTCATTAATTTTTCAGTCATCACTCATTCATTTTCACAATCGATACTATAATATAATAATTACGAAAATTTTGTTAATTGGTTTCTCCATTTTTACTAAATCAAAAGTAAATAAACTAATAATTGGGCTTAAAGTAATAATTGGGCTTCTTTAATACAGGAAAAGTGTTATTCAAATTTTAAACAATTAATGAAAAATTAATACTATTATAAACTGTTTCACCCGCCCGGCTTCGCACCGATGAAATTTACCACTTATTTAGTTTACACTTGATTGGTTTATTAAAATTTTTCAGTATATTCTTGCTAGATAAAAATATTCAGGCGCTTATGATAAATATATTTAATATTATCTCTAATTAATATAATTTTTTTTCGGGGTAATAAGTAGCCTATATGTTAATCCAAATTATAAAGTATATATATTTATAATATCTGTAAAATAAGATGTAAAGTACAATTGTATAAATTAGAAAGAGTCCTCCACTAAGGCGGACGCTCTGTACACGTATGGGCTGGCATCTCTTCGGAAGGTCGAACAGAGATAGTGGCCTTAAACTGAAACTTAAATTTAAAAACTGTTACACCTTCTTTTGCAGGCCAGTATAGTTTATTTTTAAATTTTAAGTTAATTCAAAGAAAATGTTTGTTAAAATTTAAGAAATCAGTTATAGCTTCTAATTCGAACTACAAACTTAAATCTGTAAGTAATTGTGTTTTAACGACAGCGTTTGCGTATTCATTAGGATTTGTTTACGTAGTTACGTTATGCAAATACGGACTTCGTATTGCTGAAGTTTCTTTATTGTGATTGAAACTTAAGTGATGATTTGTGAAACAAAGGAGATGGTAATTAATATTTAAAGCAGCGCTTCTTCATCTAAATTGTGGGTTTATTTAGGGAATATTAAGTGCTCGTAACTCTGTCGGCAATAATATTGTTGTTACAAGAAGTTTTGCGTTGTCTTTTATGGTAACAATATGTAAGGAAATTATGATAATCAATCTTTGTTCAGGAATTTATAAAAAAAATTATAACCTAATCTTACTAAATGCAATGTTTTAAATGTACCTTTATTCTGAGCTTAATTCAACTAAGATTGAAAAGCTTAATTAATGAGATCTAAAAAATACAGCTTGGCAAATAAATTACCTGTTTGTACAAATTAAACTGAAACTATATTTCATCCCACAATATTTTAAGTGAGTGGTGGTTAAATTCGCAAATTATTTGGATGAATATCTCAAGTGAAGCTAAGCTAGATTATTTAGATATTCTACCATTATTTGATTTGTATTACACTTGTTTGTTAACGATAATAATTGTTATAAAATAAGCAAAATAACATACCCATTCCCCAGAAAGCGGTAGCAACAAAGGCCACAAAGATGCGGCTCCAGTTTGACAGAATCACCTCCATGCCACCTGATATTCGATACCTCCAACGTCTCATATAGCACTTTGTTTAACTTTAATCTTCGTTACTGTCGTTCAAACACTTTGATGTATGAGAGTAGTTCGGCACACACGAACGCACATTTTATTACGTCAGCGCTGCGGAGTACCTGTAATACAAACAGGGAAGTTAGTGTCAATTAACTACCGGTAAAAGACAATAATATTTTTCCAAGCATATTGGGGCAAATTTTATGTTCGATTCAAAATGTCCTAGTTCTTATAAAGATAAAATATATTGACTGAACGGATTTTAATGAAATTCGGCACCACAGATCACAAGTTCTGATGTGTGAGAATGTGCTTGAGTACCAAAAACTATTCCACCTCAATTTTTTTGTTAGATCCTCTTCAAATTGCCCTACTGATGATATAAATACATTTTGCCACGGGGCAACCACGTGCCTTATTGTTTAAACAATTGCAAGAAATTGTTGTTTTTCAACTGGATTTTTATTCTTATTGAAATACAAATAATAAAGATCCTATGACTTTACACGATAAAGTTAATATCTTTAGAGATATGAATTTTTAAAGGTTCGAAAAATCTCAAATTTGGGTTCTTTTGGCCCATGAAAAATATATTTAAAAAAATATTTTTTTTGATTCTTTATAAATTAACGAATAATATTCTTAATTAATAATTATAACTATAACTGATTAATAATAATTATAACTGAGGTAGGGCACAGCAGGAATTTTCCTGCTCAAATATGGAGCAGCCCGACTGGGGTAGTACCTCGACCTTACAGAAGATCACAGCTAAATAACACTACTCTAAAGCAGTGTTGTGTTCCTGTTGGTGAGTAAGGTGACCAGAGCTCCTGGGGGGAATTGGGGATAGGGTCGGCAACGCGCTTGCGATGCTTCTGGTGTTGCAGACGTCTATAAGCTACGGTAATCGCTTACCATCAGGTGAGCCGTACGCTTGTTTGCCGACCTAGTTACATAAAAAAAAAATTAAGTTTTTAAAAAAATTTCATTGTTTACACCTGTTTTTTAATTGTTTCCTATTTATTGTGTATTGTTTGTTATCCCAGAAAGAATGTGGAATTGCATTGTCTGTATACATGTGTAAAAGGGTAATTAAGTGAATAAGTTGGTACGTAAGTTAGTGTCTTTCAATTATCTCAGCGCGAAGTCGTAGGCAGATGTTAACAATAAATGATGTTTTAATAAAATGCGTGCACTCATATATTAATACTAAAAATAAATAGAGAGAGCTATTTCGGAAGTAACTGCATTTCAATAACATTTTTACATTAAGTTACAAGTCACGCTTATAACTAATTGCAGGATATTAAAAAACTTTATTGCTTTGTTTTTTTAACAAATAATATAAATGCAAGAAAAAGTATTTGCTATAAAAGTCGGGGCAAAACCATATCGACTGAACGAGGTCTCATAAGTATTCCGACAAGAAAAGTTAGATATCCGCAATCCAAGTTTTTCCTTTCTGCAAGTTGCCAGATCTTTTTTGTTATTAATAATATAAAGTTATTCACAAATTATTTTTGTACGTTATAGTTCGTGTAATCGAATAGAATCGAATGTCTGTACATTGGAGATATTTAAGAAAATTTAATGCCTCTATAACACCAATAGAAGCCAAAATAATAGTTTTTAAAAATTTTTTTTGAGCGTGCTAACCGGCTGGACCAATTTGAATGACATTAAGCATATAAATACTTTATAGCGTTACTTAGAAAATAGGATACTTTGGATCTTAAAAAAAAGTACAGTTCCTGTGGGAAAGAATTTTTTAATTTAATATACTTGAATAGATTAGAATAAAAATTTGTACACATTTGAGTTTTAAAACAGTATGATCACATAAGACATTACTTGTCCCAGAATAAAGCACAGTTCCTGTGAGCTAAGGGTGTGATTTACACAAAACGATGACACATATATTATTATTTGCAACCTGAACTAATGCAGGATATTTCTGTCTCGAACCAAAACAGAGTCTCTGTGAGATAGTTAGAATACTATAAATAATATTCTTGCAAGTATATCTTTTTAATATGAGTGGAAGTTCATACACAATGAAACTTAAATTAACAAAAGAATATTTTAATTCAGGAATGTTTCATAATAAATTAATTAGAAAGCGAGTAGCAAAGAGCGTGGATAAGTGAGTGAGTAGTTGACAGAATGAGATAGTAAGTATATGGGTCATTGAATGAGTGAGTGGTTGCTTGAGTAAGTGGAAGTTTTGTTAGTGGGATGACTGAATAAGTGGATAAGTAGGGGTCTGAATGAGTGAGAGAGTGAATGAACGATAAAGTTTGAGATCTTTACGTTGTAAATGTAAAATTTGAAGAGAGTACGAAACGAGTAATAGAAGGATTAAAAATCGAATCAGTAGCAACAAAATGGCTATGTTCCATTATTTAAAAGTATATATGGCAACACTATACACCCGTGAGGAGACGGGTTAGAATACTATTCCCCTCTGCCGCTGGGAGAGCATCTCGTAAGAGCCGAGTTACCCAGCACCGCCTTGGTGGTAGAGGATCTGTTCCCCGACTGGCTTGCGACCACCAGCATGCGAATCCGACCGCCAAGTGTCATAGACGCGTTCCGGTTGAGCCGCATGTGGGCAGACTCACCCCCTCCCTCTCCCATCCCATTAACGCTGTGGGTCTAGTGGACTCTGGGCTCTTGCCTAGGGTCCGCGGAACCCGCATCATTTTTCTTCTTCATTCCCCCTTCCCACTCTATCTTCGGGGATGCACCGCATCGACAAAACGAGAGAGTGTTTTTCCGATGTCCATGGGCGATGGTTGCCACTTACCATCAGGTGGACCATCTGCTCATTTGCACCTTATCTATTATTATAAAAAAAAAACTACATCACCTATGTCACAAAAAGTGGTTTTATTCATTTAGTATTATTGCAAGTATTGCAAGGAAATAATTTCAGGATTTTTTTTCCTTTCATTGGAGGAATCAATACTATTCTTGAGTGACAAAAGTGATATATATTTTCAATTAATAGAATACGGCCATTTTCATGCTATCTCTATTCCTCGTTGATACTTTTATTCTCTCTCAGCCTCTCTCTTTTTTCTATCTTTCATTTTTATCTTTGTTCTCTTATTATGCTTCTCGCTCTTTTATTATCTTTCTCCTTCCTCTTTTTTTCTTTTTTCCTTTCATGTATTTTCTCTTTTTATCACCTTTTCTCACTCTTTCTCTCTTCCTCTTTCTTTCTTTTTTCAGATAATGAAAAGCTACACAATTACAGAATGACAAATTAAGGACATCAATGATAATATGAGAGGGCCCTCGTCAATATATTAATATTGTCATACAGTTCTTAAGTTAGAAATGAGCAGATAGTCTTCAAACGGCTGACCAGATCTTCATAAATTATAGCTAAGAACTATCTCGATTATCTTTCAAACAAATAAAACTTCATAACAATCAGTCCATTATCTTGGGCGCTACGATGCCACAAACAGACGTACATATACACAGACACATAGATACACACGTTAAACTTATAACACTCCATCGTTGTAGCTTTAAAAATAGAAGATAATAATATATCGAAGAGTATATGCTGCCTTCATGAACAGAGAGTTCAATCCGGATTGAAAACGGATAAAAAAGCAACAAAAAAGAGTTTATAAGTAAGGTGTAATTCTGTGCAATTAAGGAAAAAAAGCTTTATAGCCAAAAAGGGTTTATTGGTTTTTTAAATATAATAGCATGTATATAATAATATGTATATAATAATATGTAATTTGTTTATCTGTATATCTGCACCAGCCGGCATTCAAAGCTTCACAAAGATGAAAGCGAGATGAAACGTCTCCCGGTCCAGCTGTCGCCAATCGCATCGCAATCTCAATGACACGCTTTTGTCTGTTTGCATTTTATGAAGCCCGACCTTTCTCAGCTCTTATCATATTGACTCAGACAGAATGTAATCCTTCACTTTAACCAGCCCTTTTCAATTTCTGCGATCTCGAGATGAACTCAAAAACAATCAATGCTAATATTTTTAATCAAAAAACGCTATGAGACAGAATTTACGCCTTAATAATTTCAGCGGTAAGCTCGTTGGTTTAAAGGGCTTTCAGTGTAATGCTTCTGAAAATAATTTTAAATTGAACGAGCCGATGAAGTGGCGCGCTGAAGAAATGAGAATTATACGATACCGGACTGGCCATCTCGTAGTGCGAATTATTTAAAGTAATCCATAACCGCTTGTATGCGCTACATTTATTTTAAATATGAATAACTATTTAGTAACACTGATTTAGAGACTAAAAGTAATTTTATTTATTATCAAAATATTTAAGCAAATTTTTTAAAATCAGCCCTATAATACAATCATATTAATTAAAGCAGGTTAAGTTTACTTGAATGGTTCATAAAACTTAAAACTTTCTATAAGTGTCCATTTGACTCAGAGCAGGTAGATATTTATGGATATTCGATATTTATTATAGCTATATACTTTTATTTGTTAATAAAATTTGTAACTTTTTTATTGAAATTCTTTAACTTCCTCAATTCCTATTGTAAATATTTTATAGGAAGTGAAATTAATGATTAAAATACACTATTTAAAAACTTTTGAATTATTCATTTAAAAAACCACCCATTACTTAATTTTTTACTGGCTACAACAAAATATTATCCATACTTATATTATAAAAAGGAAAAAATTAAAAAATTAAATTTTTATGTTTGTATGTTTATAACGAATAAACTCAAAAACTATTGGACCAATTTCAAAAATTCCTTCACAATTGTAATGCTACATTAAACCTGAGTAAACTATTAAAAGCTATACGGTAGCTCAACCACACAATTACACTCAAAAAACTATAATACACAATAAGAAGGTATCCGAAAAGTGCCTGGGGCTTGGGGTGCAGGATTAAAAGGCATTTTTACTACCAGCAAACACTCCTTCATCTGTAATATTTAAAACTTCTTCAGCCAAATAGCAAATACACAATACTGGAATGACACGAGTTCCGAGAGCAACTCAACTTTACTGCGTCAAAGTGACCCTTTTGTATCATACAAAATACCCCCCCTCATCTATTCCCACTATAATGTGAAACTATCTGTACTAGACAGGTGGTGTCGTATGACCAAGTTAATATTCGATAATCGAGATATTGATCAAATTATTCTAATAATATTAAATATCGATATTTTATAGTATTAATACTTCAATAAAACCTAACATAACTATATCTATTACTAAAAAAAATTAAGCATCTCTACTAAAATTTCAATAATGTAACAAGCTCGAAAAGATAGCAATAAAATATTTCATCACAGGCGCTGCGGAAACTATTGATGATAGAACAAAAAAAAATTATAATATTAAAGAACAAATCAATATCTATAAAAACCTTCGCATTACCTAATGTAATCTATTGTAATTATGTCCCTATAATTACTTTTTTATATTTTATAAGTTGATAGCAATGTTGACCAAAATCACACTGTGTTATTCATTAATTTGTATTAATCCTTATTCAAATAAATCATTTCGTATTAAAGAATATTTCAATACCTGTACATTACTTTTTGAAGTATTTAAATAGGAAATTCCATTCAAGATTTTATGAATTAAAATAATTTCAATCTAAACAAAATACTAATAGAAAATGTTGTCGTGCTGCGACGGCGTCGCTAAGCAGCGCAGCGGGCAACGCAGCCACTTTGGTACCCCATATCCATCTACCATATCTCAATAGTGTGCTTAAGGGATTAGGGGGCACGAAAAAATGAGAATTTTCACTAATTTTTTTTTACCATTAAATCATCATTTTATTTTATAAAATTACACATTGTTTTGACTTGAAGTCATAAAAATTTAAAAGAAAAAAATGTATAATTTCAAAAGTTATAGCTGTTTACTTGTTACAAACAACTATAACTTTTGAAATTATACATTTTTTTCTTTCAAAATTTCGTGACTTCATTGTGTAATGATGACATGTTATTAATTTTATAAAATAAAACGATTTGATGGCAAAAAAATACTGAAAATTCTTATTTTTTCATGTCTCTGACTACCCCTAACCCCTTATGCAATGATTGTCCAGTGGTTAAGACTAGAATGTCTTAGTCGAGAGGTAACCTGGGCACACCCCTCTGACTTTTCTGAGCTATGAGTCAATTAAATATCACTTGCTTTAACAGTGAAGGAAAACATCGTGAGAAAACCTGCACTCCTGAGAATGCCCTAATGTTCGCAAAACTGTGTGAAGGTTGCCAACCCGCACTGGACTATGGCCCAACCACCTCGTAATTCTAAGGAGACATTAACGGGTTGTGTCGATAAGGATAATGACACTATAAGATATAACAATGCATTTGTGGGATACATACAGGTATAACATGCTCTGTTATCCGTACAAAGCCAGGGCAGGTCTAATATTAATTAACGCAGTGTAATCTTGTTATTTTAGAGAATAAGACCATAATTCACTATATAAGCGTGGTTATTTTAAACCTGAAAATTATTTTAATAATAGTACCGCTGATTAAGGCCGCGCTTTTGTCCGTTTTAAAAGGCAACCTAAAATAACCTTTGTATAGTTGTTTAATGGAAGGAAACTGCTGTCTCATTATCTTGTAACCATTTTGAGCAATTTATAACGAGTTAGCGAAATTCAGTGTATATACATACATAGATACAAAGTTATCTTTTATCATTGTTGTAAGCGAATATTTTCATTTAGCAACAATATATTGAAAATCAATTGTTTTGATAAATTTTTGTAATGTACCTTATAACTGGCACTCGTGCGAAACCTGGGCGTGTCGACTAGTTAATAATATAAAATATCTATAAAAGTGTATTCTACATAACCATTAGTATACAGCTTTAATTAAATTGACCGTTTTATTTATTAGTATCGTATTAAAAACTACAACAATTTTCTTAGATCCATCAATTTCTTTATTATTATTGCTATCATTATGGAACCGATACCACATAATATACGCACTAAATAATAATAATATGCACTTGAGATGAAAATGAGTAGCCAGTATTAAAAACTTACTTCAAACCTTAGAAATATAGACCCAGCATCACTACACAACAGCCGTAAAGTTTACCAGGCGAGTTCCGTTTGATAACAGCTCAAGTCCGGAACAGAGATTATATTATATATGCTACCAGACAACTGTACAGCAATACGTACATGCAATTTAAACTGAGGCGAGCAGTGTCTGGGGCTTGAGACCCAGGAGCAGGTTTAAACAGTTCTTTCATAATATATTAACTCTCACCTCCACCAGACGACCTCGCTAACGACAATAGATAATAAAGTAAACTTACGTGGACCTCGGGAAGGGTAACCTTAATCACGACACTATAACACTAACTTCCATTTTCACCGCTACTACTACTTTATAAACAGTGTTGCTAACAAATAATTGAAATAAAATAAAAGTTATAAACGATGTTGCTTTATTATTAACCTTTGATCTTATAATGAATACAATTAAAGGTCCCCACGTTACAAATGTGCTTTCTGATACGCTGACATCTATAAACAGCTTTTATACTAATGATGAAAGTTATATAAGTAAGAATTAATATTATCAAAGTAACAGTCGGCTCATAAACTTTTTCTACCTGAGTTTGTATTTGTACAGGTGAACACATACCTAAGCAACTGCCAAACAATGGAATTTACGTAAAACGGATGTAATACGTAAAGTACGGAAAACACGCTGGCATATCATCTCGTTAGAAAATATGGGACACGGTGCGAAGCGCTCAGCGAAATGTGTTCCATTGCTCTTTGTGTTGCCTCCTTTTGTTCAGTGATCTACCCTCAGGCCTGGAGTAGTTTAGCTCACGTTTACAACATTTGCTGTCCGAGCCAAACATCACTTGCAACGTCATTATCAACTACCAGTTTTATGGATGCTTTGTTTTCTATCCTTCTATACCGACCTTTTAAAAAAAGCACATGAATAAATAAATCATTTAGGTATATAGTGAAGGAGAAAATGATTTTAACTAACAGGTTGAGTTATTAAATAGTTACAATATATAACCTCTGTTTAATAGATTTGTGCCAGTTGTCAAACGATATCATATTTTCGGTTTCCGTCTAAAGTCAATATTATTATTGTCTTATACGTGTAACTGTGCAGCATAGCTCCCATATGGAGTATAAAAAGATTATATTCTTTTATGGAACTTATACAAAAATATTTTGAGTAATATATCTTTGTAAAATTTCAAATAAATTTTCAATTGACCGAAACTTCATTTTCTCTTGTTACTTTTTACAGCAGCTGCTTCCTCTCTATAACTGCATATTTTCGCTCACATTCCAAGTTATTTTCAATACCATCTTTCTACTACAAAGCTTCATAACCTTTATACTAAGTTCGTCCATAACTCTGTGAGTTTAAATGTGGGAATAAAATTCTATGAATTGCTAAGAGTTTTATACACTTCGTTCTTATTTAAATATTGAGTCAGATATTTTATAAATGTTATTTTTCATACGAAGGTTCACCTTCGGAAAAAAACACGGCTATAAAATTAAATAAAACAGAAAAGGGCAGAATTTTTTAACTATTTGAACCCATTCAAAGTAAAAACTAAACTCCTATGAAGATCATCGAAGTGGTGAATAAATATAAAAGTATCAAATAAAAAAGTTGAAACTCGGAGGCTGTTTCAAACTAAATGTTTTTTCAATGAATATAAAACCTTTTAGAAGCTTTTACTTTGGAATCGAAGAAACGTTTAATCAAAGTACTCCAAAGGGAAAACCAGATATAATTGGAGTTTTCAGAAGCCCACCAATATTTCAGAAAAACATTTTTTTATTTAATTATCATGTCTTTAGGCAATCCAATATTTATTTTTTCATTTTCAAAAGAGTAAAGCCCACTGCAAGCCTTTTTATAAAATATTTTAAATAACGAAAAATATAGAAATCGTTTTGTAAACGAAAAGATTGTATTTAAGTACCACAATATTAATAAGTCATATTTTATTCAGGATTGCCGAATTGGTTTCTCAAATTACTCTGTGATAATAATAAAAACTTTTAAGTTTAAATTACATATAAAACAAAAAAGGTTCTTCCGTCAGCTATCGTCGGACAAGAAGAAACATTGATATAATGATGATAGTAATAATTTATAAACTAAACCTCTTAAACACGTGAATAAAGTGAAATTACCCGTTGTAATAAAAGGTAAGTGGTAAATTAAATATAAAAACAATTTTCTATGCCACACAATGAAAAAAATGTATTTTTTTCGTATGCAATTTAGGAATAAAGATCGGAAAAGCTTACGAATTGCCCTGATTTGTCAAAATCGATTTTTTATCCATTAACTATCAGATACCGTCAAGCCATTGATGCATGTTTTTAACTTTAAAATATTTTTTGATTGCTGAATTGATGTGCGTTCATAAATTGCTGTTTTATTTTATTTTCAGAATAAAAAATAAATACCAAATAATGAAAGATATATAAGATACAACTAAATGAAGGCAGGTACTTATTATAGCTTTTTCGTCGAAGTTGCTATTGTATTGTTCTTCTTTCATTATTATTATTGACTTTCTCAGACTCATATTATCCTAATAATCTTATTGTAATTTTTTGATCTATACATATAATAAAAATGGAAGTTATCAAATATATAGTATATATAAGTACACAATGGTGAAGAAATTAATGAAAACATTATGATATTCTAAAGAATCTTTTTTTTATTTTGTTTGAATATCTTTTGTTTAATCTAAATAGGAAGTAAGGAAAAAAGTTATTGTCATTAATTTTTATAATGTTTTAGTCGTGAGATAGAGTGTACCCGCCACTAGTAGAACAACATAAAAATGTTTTGTGCCTTCAACACCATCTATGAAATGTTATTAGTTATTTCATCTACTCCCATGATTTAAAGCCTCTGTAAAAGATTCCGAAGTTAGCTTATTGCCAATATTAAAACACCCAATGTTCTAATAACCATTATAACATCTAAACGGATGATATAATGTTGCACTGAATTTCATAATAACACTCGTTTGTTTTTTTTTTCTATTCCTTCTGTGAGAATTTACTCCACCGACAGCCACATTCTTACTGCTCGATGCGTGGTATCTGTATGAATTTCAAAAAAAGAACAGTCAATCACGCGTGTTTCACTAGCAGAACGCGCGCGCCGTAAATAAAATATATTATTCAAATCCCCCCCATTTTTCTTTGATATATTTATTGTTTTGTTTACAAAAAAATTAGCGATTACATTCCAACTTTAAAGAATATATTGAAATGAATTTGATTTGATTCATTCATTAATACTTAGTTTATTTGTATATACTCAGTAATGGATGATGTTAGGTTACTAAGAGTGAATGTTTTAATGATAGCAGTAAGCTAACTGTTTCAGAATCTTTTATAAAGGATTTAATTATGGGTGTAGATAAAGTCTTGTATGCAACTGTTGATAATTAGGTATTAAAACACTCATGTGAATACCCCTTAATATACAATAATTGCATAAATAACTATTATAGCACTAGCTATGAATAATATTGTATTGTAGTCAAGTAGAAAATATTAGCTTTTTTTATAGATTGTCGGTTAGATAAAATAACGATTTGCTAGCTTCGACTGTCATTTTTAAATCACGAAACGAAACAAAAACGCTCAAACCGCATGCAATGTTGTCCTGACACATATGTTCTGTGATTTTTCATTAAATCATAGTTTTTGTACACTACAGTTAAGCTATATAAGCTGCTATAAGGTTTTTGAGCTTTTATTGAACACGAATGACTCGCACCGGCTGCGCCCGGGTATTAAAAAGTGAAAAGTGGAAAAATGTGATTTATTTTATAATATGTGTCAACTTCCATTGGTTTAGGCAGAACTTTAAAGATATTTTAATTTTTATTTTTATTATAAATTTATTAATATTCAGATGTAACAATACCATCGAAACTTACGCTTTTTCTTATTTCACCCACCATATCGAATAAATTAGCCAAATAGGTGCAGCTCATTTGTGAAGTGTTGCGTACGACATATTCGCCAATAAATTTTTATTTGCCTACTTAGATGACAATTAATAATGAACATGTTATTTTCTTAATAAATAGATAATGGTGTTAAATGAAATGTTTCTACATTTATTAAAAATACCTGCTTAAAAAAGCATTTTTATAAATTTATCACTTATAACTATCCAACACGGTAAGTATTGTCTTACAATAGATTTTTTGTTGCAATTCATATTAACGAGTAGTAGTTTTTTGAAAAAAAAATATAACAATTCTTAGAAGTAACTTGTATTTACAAAATTACAAAAAATAATAATATGAAATATAAAGTTAAATTAAAAATCGATATTAATTAAATGTATTTCTTACTACGTAATCCATACTTTACCAAACCTATAAATGCGAAAGTATCTTGTGTAAGTAGATTTTCGAGTTTTTTTACATAGATACGGTTTATGGACCTACAGAAGCTACTTATACAGGAAAAAATATTAATCGTATTTCTAGCAGGAGAATACTAAAATATGTATTAAAAAATTTATCGAATTAGAAGTTCTTGACTGTTTTTTACATAAGAATATAATTAAAAATTAGAAGGAGTCGCCATTATTTTTTTTTGTGTAGAAATAGCACTCGGGCGAAGCCGGCGCAGGTTTCTTGTTATTTTATAAATTATAATAGACACCAAAAAATTTGCGTATAGAATTTAAAATAGTTTCATACAAATAAATTTACTGCTTTACAATTAATAGTGGTTCTGCTTAGAACTATAAATTTATGAGTAATTCACATTTTTTTTAAAAATAGAGAATATCATATATTGTAAGAAAAAAAGTAATAGAAACTTACCGTAAATACACAAAGTAAACACAATCGTCGCACTGTCTTAACATATTATTTACTTTTATTGTAACACCGTTTTCAATATTTAACTTAAACAATGATATTAAGTTGTATTTAAGTCACTTTATTGATATTAATAAGCAAAAACATAGTTTCGGCTAATTATGAGTATTGTTTAAAAGTTTTCTTCATGTAAACTTTTTATACACTTCATTAATTAACTGCGAAAACAGTTCCAAAAAGTTCAATAATTTGTGGAACTTCTGAGAATTGTATTTGGCATGTTGATTGGTTTTTGAATCGATTAGAACGCCGTTGTTCGGTGAGATATTATAGACTTAGAGCGCCGAGCGTTCAGAACAGGCGATTTCTCTTTCGGTACTAACGCAGCTCCGCGGCCCGCGCTGCGTCCCTCCGCCGCCCGCCCTTACCAAACTCGACGGCTAAGCCGAAGCTTTCCTAGATTGTGTGGCCTTAGTGAACATTAATTACACCCAACTTAGTCTGATTAAACCTTGAGGAATTATCTGGATTGACAAAATTAACTTTTAACGTAGATTTATGTCATTTCGGCCTCCAAAGGCCATGCAAATCGAGTTAAAACTCTAAGTATCTACTTAAAGTTCTAATTTAATTTTCGTTCAGAATTAATTCATAATAAAAGTCCGAAATGAGATAAAGAAGAAAAGTTTGGAAGGAAAAGTTACTTTTGAATATCATAATATGCTTAAAATACCTGCAGTAAAAAACCTCATTATCTGAAATATATTGAAATGATCATTGTTAAATGAAAATTGTTATAAATTTATGTGACTGGATTGTTTTACATTTTAATGTTCAAAGTTTTGTTAGCGTATACGGTAAATAATTATTATTTTATAAAAAAATATGTTATTTTAGGCGTCACATATACCTATATAATATTATATTACAGACATTAGTCATTTAAATCTATTATTCTAATAAATAATTAAACAAAACAGACTGAATTTCTAAAATTAAAAAAAACTTTTATTTAATTCTGAAAATAATGCTATTATATATTACCAGTCGACACGTCTCGGCTTCGCCCGGGTCCATTTTACCACGTAAACTTAGTTTTTTTTATGGCAGATAAGGTACAAACGAGCAGATGGTCCACCTGATAAGGGGCGCCCAGCACCCATGGACATCGGCAAAACAAGAGCTTGCTTTGTCGATGCGTTGCATTCTCGTAGATAGGGTGGGAAGAGGAGTGAAGAAAAAATTCTGCGGTTTCAGTGGACCCTGAGCAAGAGCCCTGAGTTCACTGGATCCGCAACATTAATGGGGTAGGAGATGGAGGGGGTAAGTCTGGCCCACATGCGGCTAAACCGGAACGTGTCTATGACACTTGGCGTTCAGATTCGCATGATGGTGGTCGCAAGCCAGGCGGGGAACAGATCCGATCAGATCAGTGCTGGGTTAGTCGGTCTTACGAGATGCTCTCCCAGCGGCAGAGGGGAATAATATTCTAACCCAGGACGGGTTCTCACGGGTGAAAATTCCCAAATTTCATAACGATCACACAGCTCAGCACGTCATCCTCAGGTCGATGGATGGCGTAGTCTCGCACTTATTTGTTTGTATTCTAAAGTATCTTTTTGCGATAAAACATAGCCTATCTCCTTCTTCAAGCTCTAATTTATCCCTGTATCATATAACATCAAAATCGGTTCAGTTATTTAAGCCTTATTGTGAACAGATAGACAGATACCATCAATTCGTCAATAGATGGCGTATGTAGTATATTAAATCGCACTTTCGATTGTTTAGTTTAGTATTGCCTACGTTTCATAAGTGTTACTTTTGAAATTATAATATAAGTTAATAGGATTATAATTTTATACTATATACAAAATATGTAGAAATCCTTTTCTACTGAGTTTTATGAAAAAATGGAATACGAATCACTTAGAAGCAAATAAGCCGTGTATTCGAGGAATAATAAGTCATACATAAAATAATACTTCCTCTTAAGCGGTTAAGGATACATTCATAATGTTATAGCGAGTGCTAAGCGAAAACATTTCAAAATTAATAAGTTATAATATCGAAATAACAACTAAAAAATAAAAACTACTATAACTTAGGCAACTTTTTTTTCGAAAAAGCAAAGGTCAAGTAGGAAGATTGTAGTTCTTCACATAAAAAAGGGTCAAAAGATTTCAATGAGACGTTTCATAGAGGTACTTTAGTTAGCAACACCGTTTATAAATTAGTATTCGCGGATAGTTCATTTTATCTTATTTTGAGTAGACAATATACAACTTTTCGTTCCGATATGATTGAGCCAGTCTGTCAAGTGATATCGCGCAGTACATTAAAATACTGATACTAATAGTGTAGTGTTTGTATCTGTGTATGTAAGTAATGTATTTTAATGTAAGGTAGCGAGGTCGCGCAGTGGAGGTGAGAGTTTGTGTATAGTAGAAGACGTCTTTAAATCTGCTCCTAGGTCTCAAGCCACAGGGACTGCTCGGCTACCACCTAGGTTACATGTTTATTTTATCGTTTGTGTGTTACTGTGCAGTATAGCTCCCATGCACTTAATACTTTATAAACTAGAATTTTTTAGACCTAATTCCGAAGTTTTTGCTAACAATGTTGCGGACAGATACTGGTAAAAAATCTTATCTCTTTTAATCCGTGTTTATCGCAATAGCTTTGTAGGTAATCAAACCGTAAACGGTGGAACGCTGTGGCAATGGATGTGACAGGGCCGTGTTCAGCGCGAAAGAAATTGGGTAGATTGGGTAGGCAGCCACCTATCGGTTATGAGTTGGCAAAGGAAATTATATAGGAAGCTGATTAGATATTTTATTTTAGATTTGGAGATTTAGCAACAAAGCACAACAGTTCATTGAAATAAAAAATAGCTTAATAAATTATTTTTATTATTAGAAATTTAAATAAAATTGTAAGCTAGCTGTTCTGGTGATTTTGTATTAGAGAATATACTCATTGTTACGTGAGCATATCCATTGTCACACCTCTGTCTGATAGGTATATTATCTGAGGCTGTCAAGTGATTTAGTAAACATTGTCTTAAGTGCACTCTAGTGTCGTGTTGGATCTCCTGTATTTTGTTTATTTTAATGTAGTAGCAAGGTCAAATATTAATTAGGCTTTCACAAGTCCCAGGCACTGCTTGACATCTTGTTTAACATAGTATACACTGCACATCAGAGTCAACCTACTCCTCTACAGCAAAACTCGTTAGGTATTTTCATATCAAAAAGTAAATAAATATTTTAATTTTTTCAGCTTTTCAACGAAATTATTAACTAAAATTACACTCCTACTAAATATAAGATATACGTTATTTGTTCGCAATTTACGGTTCTTTTTCGTAATTGGATGTGTTAAAATGCCGTATAAAAAGTAATATTTTGAGGTGTAAAAAGAGACTTCATTTTATATAGCCTGAAAGTTCAGAACGGTGATAGGTAATAAATAAACATGAGTTACACACCTGAAAACAATATTGAAAAATCAAATTTACTTGTTTATTAAATGCGAAAGTAAGTAATATCTCATTATTTTTACACCGACACGTTCAATTTAATTAAATTTATAATATAATGTTTTTATAGTAGTAGCCGTCACTATCATATTTCCATTTCTTTTATAATCCATACCGCAACTATTTTAAACTCTGCCATTTTTGTTTTCCCTTTCATTTACTCTTTTGATACTTATCTATATCGGGCAAGTCAATTTTGAGATAAACTCTAATAAAATAATAACATGGTACAGACTTACACAACATACACGTACTATATATATTTTAAATACTACTTTATGGTCCTTGGAAAAGCTTTTACATATCTGTAATTAGATCGCGAATTCAAACAAAAATTGTAATATATATTCTCAAGTTACAGGAAAGCAAATAAATCTAAGGTTTAGCATTTACAAAAGTAAGTTGGTAAATGTTACAATTGTCATCTTAGGTTAACTAGAAAATCGTCGGACCTCTTACTTTTACTTTACGATATCACATACAAATAACCTTAATGTAAAATTTTAAATTAAAAAACAAATTACCTTCCTCTTAAATTACTTAAAATGTAAGATTCCCTTCACCTAAATATTGGAAGTAACTTATCCGCAGAATTTTAAAGTTTAAAATTTGGCTCTTTATAACTAATATTAAGAAAACTTTCTTTAATGGTTGTTGCTTTTTTGATAAAACGTTTCCATATAACCTTTTTAAATAACATTACATTCTGTACTAAATATTTTTTAATAGATTGTAACTAAATTTTATGTTACTATATACCTAATAAATTATTATGTGTAGGCTTCATCATCGAGAATTCTACTCGCCTTCCGAGGTCCTGCTCCGCAGGTCATAGGTTCAATTCTCACAGGAAAAGCTACCCTTAGTTTGGTTGTCGAATAGAGTAATAAAGTTCACAAAAATGTTGTAAGATATTACTTAAAACCAAGAAAATAGAAACCTATGTTATAAATTTCAAATATAACAAGAATAGCGATCATGTATATAGAATTAAGTTGGGATGCAGGTTCTCACGGGTACAATTTACTGCCTAAGAGATAATAATTAATTAGGGTTAACAGAAAACATATAGAGATTGTATGTTTTTCTTAATTTTCGAAATATATTTAATTCATTTTTGATTAGTTGTTACATTATAAAAACGGGGATCTCGACTACCAAGATTGGACTAAGTTTTTAATATCGGTAATTAATTATTTGGTTTCCGTTTTAAGTGCATTTTTTTATTGTCTTGCGCATGTTACTGTGCGGTATCGATCCCACGTAGGTATGTTACCTAGCATCAAGACACCATATCACTGCACAGCCTCACATGGTCACCAGGCGAGCTCTGTATGACAACTGGCTCAAGTCTATCGGAACAGAGGTTGTATACAGTCTTGGAATAAAATAAAAGGTACCCGCGAATATAGTTATAAACGATGTTGCTAACTGTATATTTCGTGCCGAGTACAAAATTACGGATTTCTTACTTGAGAGAGCAATAGTTTCAATGCAAAACCGAGCTCTAAAGTTTTAATGCAAATGTTCATTACTTACTTATCTTAAAAGCTACTTTTACAATTATATTATCACAAAATCACTAAACAAAGTCACGAAAAAAGGCTAATATTGTTGAAACAATCGTAAATTTTTAAGAAGATATAATTTTTCCTTATTTTTCCCTTGAAAGGTTATTAAGAGTGATATATATCGCTTGAAACCTTGGAAATAATCAAGGGTTAGTGTGAAACAACATTGTACATGTTCGTAAATGAGTCTCCGGGGGTTGTTGATGTGTTTGTTACTTTCTACGAATACTGCCATTCATTTAATATTATGCTATTGAAAAAGTATACGATATTAAATAAAAGCTGCATGCTAGGTTTGAATTTGTCGTCATTTTAGAGAAAATATTAAATTATAGATCAAACACACTACCCAATATCGTGCATATCTCTCTCTAACTCTCTAGAAAGTTTATTTAGTATATACTGTTTCTTATAAAATAATTTGTATATGTTGATTTACTTATCTTTCCTTACCTTATGAGTGAGGCAATAGATTGTTATATTTATATAGGATTGAGAAAGATCGGCTTTTACAACTTTGACGCGTGACGTGAAATGTCGTAAAATGACAACTTGTAAATTTTTTTTTTTTTTTAAAGATTACTACAGTATTGATCACATACTACTAGTATTCTCGTTACCCCTCTAAGTAGTAAGCTAATAAATAGCTTGTGTCAGGAGTGGGCCACGCCAGTAGTCCAATGTCCGGGATTTGAACCCACGACTTCTTGATCGTGATTCCAACGCCCGAACCACTGAGCTACTGACGCTTCGTACTTGTAAATTATTTTTAAGCAATTTAAAAAAAAGTTGGTGGCTCTGTATTCGGTTGTATGATTTTTTAAAATATGTTCACCGACTTAAAATTACTTAGGTATAATAACAATATATTAGTTTTTCATTTTCCAGATTTTGAAATCGGTTAATTTTTATTTTGTTAAAAATTATTTTCTTATATTCATTTTGCAGTAATTATAAATAATTATTTTAATTGATAAGCTTTACATAGAAAGGCAATTGATTATATTGAAATACGCATTACTAATATCGAGATTAGACGCCGCACAATACTATTTATGATAATATTTTGACCCGCGCATGAAAAACAAAATTTGAGATTATACGGAACCCTCAGTAAGTGAGTTCCACATTCGCCGAATTATTCCATCACACTCGATATATAACAAAGGAGAAAAATATATGTAACTCACAAACTAAGACCACCGAGGTTATTAACATCGGAATGGCATCTGAAAGAGCTTACAGAGCACATTTAACGTGTTTATGATTTAGTTGGCTTCTGTGTTTATAATAAAGCTAAGATTAATGGCTTAAAGGCGGTCCGCTCACGCTGTCTTACACCCAGTAACATTTTTATTTTATAATACCTACTTTTCCTTTTATTTTAAATGCCAACTCATGTGTCTACTTTAAATCTATTTTTAATATCTAGAGGTTAAAGGCTAATTCTATATTTACTACATTTTTTTAAATTTATTATGAATTTCGTTAGTTCAAGTGATATTTCTTTAGGTTGCACATAAAATTGTTTGAAAATAGTGTGCGAATATTTAAGATTGTGTTTTCATAGAATGTAAACAATATTTGAGATATGAAAAGAGAAACTCAAATAATAAAAAATCTTCAAAGAAAGCATTCTTTGTTTCCGCTCACGCGACCGATTGACTTCGGTGAAACGATTATTGAAACAGAAAGAGAATCGTTCATTTACTTCAATTCTTTTCAATTTTAGGAATCTAATAAACGCTTCTGGGATCAGCGTTAATATAAATGCAAATAAGACAGCTAAAAATATTTTATAATACTGTTACAAGACTGTAAGCTACTTAGTCTTTGATTTATATAACTTATAACGTAATGTAATGAATGGTAAAAAAGATTAATTCACTGTTTTGTTATTAAGACACTGAGCAGTGTCGAGGACTTAAGACCCAAGGCCTTTTTAAAAGGTCCTTTCACTATGTACAACTCTCCGCTGCTCGACCAAACATTTAACAAAACCAAAAAAATATCAAATATCTTGTCCCTCAATTGAGCGTCCGTAATTACGGATATCCTACTAATATCATAAATTTTACCACTAAAACTTCTGTAAGTGTTCATTATGTTTATTTTGTTTACAGTTTGTCAATTAAGTGATGATCGTTTAGCTTCACATGTTTCGGGAAACCTCAGATTCTCTTCTTCATTGAGCGGTCGCTGCAAGATTGCGAAGCAGACAGAGTTTTCCGGAAACAAGTCGAACCTAATTCGATAGCATCACGTAAGAGACAAACCCTTAACTATACAAATATTATAAATGTAAAATATTGTATATAAGGATGTTTTGGCATTTACTATTAAAGTAAACATTGGTTTTGTAAACAAAATAATGAATAATTAAAAAACGAGACTATTTAAGATTTACCAAGTGGATGGTGGTAAAGTTTAAAAATGAAAAATTATGATATAAGATTCGATGTTAGTAAATTTTGAGTTTTATTAAAAAGTCTAAAGAGTTACGGTAGTTTCAGCTTAGGTATGTAAGTTTCCTTATTGAGCAGATAAACTGATTAAAACATAAATACTACTAAAATATTATGATAATATAGTTTTACCTACAAATAATATGTAACTGGGGCTAATTAAGGAACAGCTCTTATGCAATTTATAACCGCAACGTCGTACTAAACATAAAGCTCGAGCTGTAATATTCCGCAATGAAATCTTCTCCGGAGACCAATTTCATAACGCAGTAGACATTTTTTATTATTTCTGGCTACGTTCACCTTTATTTTTTCCTTTGTTACTGATTTAACTTTACGATTTAGTTATGAGTATTATATAACTAGTATTTGCTCTATGTTTCCTTTTGCATTATGAATCGTGGCATAATACCAAGAAAATATTTTGATTTTATTTTATTAGTTAGATAATATTAATTTACTTGTTTTAGTTGTAACTTGTTTTCCACCCACACAAAAGAGAAGGGTCTTTTGCTTCACATGTACACATAGCTAGAATGCTCGATGTAATGGAGCTTCTCTAGAGAAGAAGACTTTTAGTTTCAGTTAGCCTGCTAAAAGAGGACAAACCTCTATTTTATTTTATTTATACACATTACTTACCACCAAGATGTTGGACTGTGTACTAGTGAAACATCATCATAATCATGCTATTTGGTAATTTACAGCTCGTCTGCAGTGAACACCGTATGAAATCATTTGAATATAATTTTTAAATTCTAATACCAAAATCAATATATTCCTTTAAATGATAAATAAAATACAAGAAATGAATAAGCAATTTAAAGCAGTAACCATAAATTAGTAGCGTAACGTGACTTAATTATATTAAGGATGATACATGTTCAAAAGTAGCACCTGCTATATGGGGAGTCTATTCCTGAACTTCCGGAGAAGCAGCTGCCGAGTGCCGACCGCGTTATGACAGCTGATGTCGTTGCCACTTACACCCATCTTTGAAACTATAAATTAAACGTCGCTTGCCATTAAATGAGCTTCCAATATATCAATTTCAGACCCTTTATTATAGTTATTTTCGTGCTCTGATCCGATATTATTTCCTGTTTTTTTTATAAGACATTATATATTGTATTAGCCGACCCGCGTGAATTTGTATCAGCGATGTTCTGCTCCTATTGCTTGTAATGTATCCTTGATAAATGGATATCCAATAGTTCCTGAGATTAGCGCATTCGATCTAACAAAGAAACAAACTCTTTAGCTTTATAATCATAGTTTAGATATGTCGCTACCAAATGGCTTCTTAACAGCAAACGCGTATCCATACAAACATATATCAAGTTTAAAAGTATTTACATATACATATTATAAGCAATAGATGACAATATTCTATAGGATGCTATGTTGGAAGGAATAAAAAAATAAATAGCTATTGTCATTACTTGTTGGAGTTTAATATTCTAATTTAACAAACTCTTATTTTTTAATTAAATAATTAGTTTCTCGTAAGAACTGTAATTTATTAAAACAACTAAGAGGAGTTAACTAAATTCTATTATTTCTCACAACAAATACTACATTATTTATGACTTATAAATAACACTGGGAATGTATTTTAATATTTTTCATGGCGAAGTATGCGGTCGTGTGGAATTGTTCAATGAACGGTCTAGCTGCGCATAAACCGCAATTATTAATATAACAAGTAATTTAGATATTTATACAATAAAATATCTAAATATTTTTGCGTAGTAAAGAGGCAACGCAACCCATAATTTTTAGCCATTGGACCACTGAAAGCGAAACTTTAATACTCTACCTTCCTGTATTTTTAAAGTTAAAATCCCCAAAGATTTCCATTTCTGTATAGAAAAAAATAGCTTTTTCTAATAATCCTCTACTATATCCAGAGGTTACTGGAAGAGATCTCTTCTAAGAGATAAACAATCCTTTGTACACAAGTTCAAATTTTATATACTGTTTAAGGTACAAGAATAAAATAAATAAATAAATAATTTAACTCATATATCGTAAAGATATTCAACCAAGTTTTTAGTCCATAAATAAACCAACAAAAAATTATTCAGAATAATGTTTAATCTGCAAAAAGGTTTTTCTTTGTGAAGGAAATAAAACCTTCTTCTTTTATAAAAATAAATAGCTTTGACCACATTTCAATACTCATCTATGACATATAATCAAAATTAAATCCAACTGTATGTTATTATAATGTTATCTACTGTTAATTTATCATATTTACCAATTAACGGAAAATATAAAGCGTATAATTATAATTGCGGTGTGTTACATAGAAATATTATCTCGCTTCTTTCTTGTATACTATCATCAATTATAAAATTTGAGGCTAAGAATTCAAGTGTAAGTAATATTTTAGAACAACAACAGACTACCAAATTTTTATGATTTGCACGTTATTTTTATTTTTCTAATTAGTCTTGTAAAACCAAACATATCTAACATAAAATAGTTTTTGGATCAAAAACTCTTGTGTTTTTAGACTTCTCTTAAAACAAAAACCACTAAAACACAGCAATCACGAGAAAAGAGGAGTGGGGAATGTTGAATTTATATGTGGTTCGACCGGAACGCGTCAAGGCATTTGGCAATAGAATTCACAAAATAGTTACGATAAATAAAATAGGATAGAATAGAGAGGACGCGGAACAGTTGCGATAAAGACTCTAAATGTGCTGGAAAATTCAAGTTTTACTTAATACTTTCCGATTAATGTATTCCCACTTAGAACTGTCTTTACAATGTTTTTACCTTTAGCAGATTGATGATTAAAATGTTCACAATCGGCAGTTTTTTTTACCAAGTAACACGTCTGGCCCTATAAAATATCATATTTTTAGAGTTCTGTAATCACAAAGAACTCTTAGCTATACACAGTTGTGCCTTGCCGGATATGATTTTTTTCTCGTCTATTTAATTGTGCAGTATGTTTGTGTATATTTGTGAGAAAGGTTGTAGTATCTTCATAACTTACATACCGACCATTTTAAAAAAAATGATGTATTAAAATTACTTTTGTAATAAAGTGTAACTGAAATAAAATAGTGCGTTTGCGAAACATGAACCGAGAAAATTATAGTAATCTTTGTTAGTATCAAGTGTCCACGAAAAATCTACACAAAATTATTATGTATCATGTTTACAATTTGACTGCGGAACTCTAAAACTATCCTATTACTATTTATGTATAGACCTTCCATTTAGAAAAACATGCAACATGTTTACAGAAACGTTCCATCAACGTTTTATGTTGTCTGATCCGACTCCGATAAAGAAGCAAATACTTGCAAACCGTGTAGCAACCAGCAAGGGAAATTCACATGAAATAATACTTTGTAGGCAAAGCGATCGGGCACCTCCCGAGGGAAACATAAAATTGCTAAACCTTCGCCAAAATTGAGAAACTTGTTGAAAAATCTCACTTGAGGGATACCAACAGTTTTACGTCTTATTTCATATAGAAAATGAAATTATATTTCCGTAATAATCGTATGACATTTTAAATTACAAAATTTTAAGGTATTAATGAAATCTTACATGTTATGTTAATCTATGGAAAACTTAAAATACATTTATTCAGATAGGTAACATCTATTTTTATAGGTATAATAAAATTGCAACTGGCGGAGATCTGTACTTTGTAGATATTGAAGAAAATTTACTAGGGATATTTATGAGGAAAGGAGAACATAACAATTATTTTTAAATGTTGTTAAAGTGTTTCTCATCCCGTAAAAAGCATGGCATGAAATTGGATGTAGTTTTAACAACTGTGATGTTGCAAGATTTATTTAATTTAAATAGGATGTTAGAAAAATGGTATCGTTATTTAAATATTTTCTACCCCAGCGGACCTCGAGTGGTCCTACTAGTGAAATATTAATTATGAAGTAAAACCTTAAAAGCGACTGTAAACGTGACGCAATCACAACCAATTAGCTGTGCTATTAGTATGCAGGGGGAATGACCGCGATATACGAACATTGCGTTGAACTAACAAATGGCAATCATTTTAACGTTGAATTATTCCTTGGCTTTTAGTTCAACTTGCAGGGAATAAAAGTGGCCGCCATAAAACATTAGGCTACTCTAACGATTTTTGTACTATATCTTGAGTAAAACTGAGTTGAATCAAACTTTGAATACTTAAGGACTGAGTGGAGTATATTTTCGTTAAGGATAAATCAACATCAAGTAGGATCCAAAACACTAAGACTCTACGTCATGTTTTATCTGTACTCTCAGATAATTTTCAGAAGAATATACAGTTGAAAAAAATACTAATATGTTATCAGTATAATCCCTTTTAGATCTACATACCTTTAAGCCCTAATAAGCAATTACAATCATGATATTATAATACCCAAATAATTGTATATTTCGAAATAAAAGTCTGTATCCAGCCCAATAAGCATTTTTAACGATTAAAAACATTAATGTTAATTTGTTGACCCGTCGCTCCGTGATAATCAACTCTTTTCAACTTACGTGTAGATATATTTTTACTTGCCTTTTTACAGTCATTGTTATATTGCACTCGACTCTTTCTTATTACCTACTCGTGCTCAAACCTCAAGGTTTTAGCTTAATTTGCTTCTAAAACTATTTCTTAGCATTTAAATTTTCTAGTCTTCTCGGAATTCTTCTCGTAGTAGGTTCTT
Organism: Limenitis camilla; assembly: GCA_905147385.1. Lineage (NCBI taxonomy): Eukaryota > Metazoa > Arthropoda > Insecta > Lepidoptera > Nymphalidae > Limenitis > Limenitis camilla. Next base: position 8,770,117 of record LR990230.1, on the reverse strand, counting down.
GTACTATTGCTATGTAGGCTAACTTAGTTTATTATCAATCATATACATATATATCAGAAGGACGGAAGTAAAACATATTATTATTTGGATGATTGTTATCTTAATTGGGATTTTCATCTACCGAGCAGATATGTCTATAATTAGGTTGTTTTTAACATTTAATGTCCTCAGACTGTTTCTTGCAATAATTATATTTTTATCTGTAGTAACTATTAATTAGTCAAAGTAATTTTTTTAATTCAAAATAGAAATTTACGTTCTCTTATTGAAGAGGAACTAATACCCTGTCGACGGGCGCAAGAAATTCAACGGGACTATTACTTTTTAATAACTCTTTTCTTAAAAGCCAATTTTTATAGTAAGTATATTTTAAAACTTCAGAAAGCCTGAAGCAATCGTATGATTCCCAATACGTGAAATCGTTCAACATTCTTTGTCACGCAAACGTTTTTTACTATCTTTTTGAATTGAATTCTCCCTTAAAATAATTTTGAACGCTTTGTGGGATTCTTTTGTAGAAGCATACACATTCATTTATTATTACTAATAAAATCATTATATTTTCGTGCACATACGTAATATTTTCAATTTATTTTCATGTATTGAGAAGCAATCATTTCTTTAAATTTTTTCCCTTAAAATTATTTTTGGATTAAGGCCATAAATTGCACGAATAGGCATCTTCAGTACACGTCTTTCATATTAACGTCGACCCTTTCGATGCTATTGCGATTTCATAAGAAGCGCAGTCCCTTCCCAGTTCCGTCCCAGTAGCATGTTGTACACTGTGTACACAATGTAAGTCACGAAAAATCCCAAGTGGGTTCTGTGACTCCTCCCAGACTTGGAAGCTCTTCTTAATCGACATCAGCATCCGTCTTTGAACAGCCCTTAGTAAAACCAAATGGTTTCACATGAAATATTTTGTGAATTAACATTAGATTTATAAACTATCTTCATAAAAAATATTTTTTTCCTTCGCCTCTATAAACTCTATAATATCTTTAAAATTTATATATTATGTATGAGCCGTGTATGTAAAAAATATCGAGACAACCTTTTGTATCTATTGCGGGGTCTTAAATTAAACATTCTATCAATTTTTAGTACACTTTATGAAGAAGGGTATTTGATGCCTTTAAGATAAAAACAGGGAACTCAGTCCAATATATATATACCGTTTTAAAACCCTCAAGCAGATGAAAAATAATATTCGTGATGATTATTTATATATATATATATATGACAAAGTGAACCAAAACTTCATATTTCGACTCGTACAAAGTAAAATTAAACATACTGCAATATTATATGTGAAATAAAAATAAATATATATTCAATACTTGTTTGTTTTATCATTGTTTTAATTATAATAAATTAATGATAAGAAATTCTACCTTCTTTCTTTACTTACACTTGTTAGCTCTAGAATTATTAACACAGATATTTCGTATGAAAAACACCAGCACTTACACACATAACCACTTTAATAGCACTTATTACATCAAAAATCAAAGATATACTGCACTCTGTCATCTTGCATCATCTTTTTATATCCTACCTTAGCCTAAAAAAATAACGGAAACAGTATCAATGCTGACAATTCATCACTAATATGATCTAACTTATAGACAATTAATTTCCTGTAAGCTAAACAATTTATCATATACCATAGATAATATTTAAGCATTGTACGGACATATAACAACCATTTATATAAAATTAAAACGGATGCTAACACAGATTACTAATAAAGAGGTATTTCTCTACTTTATACGTTAAGCGCCGAACCTACTGAGTGCGTGTGCATTATAACATATAACAACAATTTAGATAAAATTAAAACGGATGCTAACACACTTTATTACATACTAGCTGCCTGCCCTCGCTTCGCTCCGGGTATTTAAAGCAATATTATAATTGATGTCCTTAAATTGTCACTCTGTAATTGTGTAGTTTTTCATTCTGAACAAATAAAAATAAAAATTAAAGTGAGAAAAAAGAAAGAGGATGAGAGGCAATGATAGTGTTATAAGAGAAAGAGACGGAAATACTATAGACTTTTCTCAGTGAAAGAATTTTTAAAATCGAAGCAGTAGCAACAAAATGGCCATGTTCTATTAATTAAAAAATGTATATGGAAACACTAAATCATCTTTGTCACTCACGAATAGTGTAGATATCCAACACTGAAAGAATTTTTAAAATCGGATTAGTAGCAAAAAATGGCCATGTTCTATTAATTAAAAAATATATATGGCAACACTAAATCACTTTTGTCACTCAAGAATAGTGTAGTTTTTATCAGTGAAAAAAATTTTAAAATCGGATATTTAGTTTCTGATAAACTCTTCAATTTACAAAATGACCACCTTATGGCACTTAAATGGCCATATCTTTTTAATAAGAGTATTTATGGCAACACCACATAGCCTATGTTACCCGGAAAGAATGTAGCTTCCTATCGGTGAAAGAATTTTCAAAATCAGTTCAGTACTTTTCGACAAACAAACATACAAATATACAAACATACAAACAATCAAATCTTTCCTCTTTATATAATAGTATAGATTAGTTCCTTATTCATATTATGTTATCTGCCTAAGTTAGATATATTTCATATGTCTTGTATGACAATTATCCTTCTCAGTAGGGGGCTAATAGGCTATTACTTCTGCAATTTACATAACAACGACAGCATCGTCAGGGTTCAGTCAATGCAACATCAAATTATGTATTACGATATATAACGACTTCTTGGCATGAGGTCTGGGTAACGACGAAAATATACTGTTTGAAATTCACAAATACATAAAAAAATTAATTGACTCAGGTCTGAGTTTACCCATCAACCACGCTAAATTTATATTTATATATACCTTACCTTTTATGATATAAACAGAGAACCTGGGCAGTGGAGGCGAGTGTCTCAATTGAATAAAGGACGTCCTACACCTAGTTCACAAATCCAAGGTTTTATTGCCTAGGTTCCTGTCATATTTGTAAGAGATCATAATGTCTAGTTATTTATGGGTTCAGTAGCAGTATCTGCGTTGCATTTACTCAATAGTTTATTCAATACCACATTCCCCTTAATGTTTTCAATATACACCCTCCGATCTTCTCCTCGTCATTTTCTACGATTTATATGGCTAGCTGGCTGGCTGCTAGCTGACTCATCAGAAAAATTAAATTTTACACAAGTAAAAAAATACTTTCTTTTCCTATACTATATTTTATTGAAAACATTTATTGTATCTATATTGTCTATATTCTATACTATTATATAAAGAGGATAGATTTGATTGTTTGTATGTTTGTTTGTTTGTTTGTTGCGAATAGGCTCGAAAAGTACTGAACCGATTTTGAAAATTCTTTTACCGATGGGCAGCTACATCCTTCCCGGGTAACATAAGCTATGTGGTGTTGCCATAAATACTCTAATTAAAAATATATGACCATTTCAGTGCCATAAGGTGGTCATTTTGTAAATTGAAGAGTTTCTCAGGAATTACAAATCCGATTTAAAAAAAAAATTCACCGATAGAAAACTACTCTACTACTACTAGACTCAGAGCTTCAGCGTTACTTCTAAGAATACTCGCGATGTAATCCATGATAACCCGTGACGCGTATTTATTTTGCAATTCCCACTTCCTTGATTTGTGTTTATCAGTTGGCCAACATTCAAGTCACAGGATGCTACTCATATCAGTCGTATCAACATCAAGATCAAGTAACAGGATGCTACTCAAATTATAAGTGTTGCCAACATCATAATTAACAATATCTGTAACACATGAATACCTTTACAAACATCTGAGATTAGATTTAATGATCAAATCCGTTCTTACCAGAATTAACATGTTTGAGTATGGTTTACTACGTAATGTATTTTCAGTGGCATTAGGGCGTATCGCGGAAGTTCAGGCTCGTTCCGCTTAACAAATATGAGAACATCATGAAGTCCCCTTCCGTCATCGATCACTTAACACAGCACATTTAGAGCAAGCCCAATGTGTCTAACGTATTATTAATAGTTTTCATGACCTGTTTCAACTTGAATACTAAAATATTCTTTAAAAGAAAAGGAAGTATTTAATTAGTTTTTCCTGTTTCTTTCTGGTTTCGTTGAATACTAATGCGACTTTTGTTGTTCTTTGTTTGTATTATATTGAATTTTAAAATTACTTACTAACAATACTTTTGTCTCGAGTTGCTTGATAACTATAACATAACGGTATTGCAGTAGTAAACAGTTAAGTATTTTTAAATTGTAAAAGAGGCCTTCTAGATATAAACATTACGGCAAAAAGGTATATAATGTTTATTTAGAAGCAACAAAAGGTTACTCAATATATTGTTATAAAAAACGGTAATCTTCGAGCGAAGCAGGTGTGTGCCGAATTTACTCCTGAATATTTCATTTATAGCCCTAACATCATGCTACTATAATGTGACTTTGTAAACATAAAACATAAGCAATCTAAAATACAGAATATAATACAAATGATAAACGCTTTTAGCTGGACGTATAGTAAATTGATTGTGTTTTGATTATAGTATACGACTACTATATGTATACTATACTACCGGATCCGATATACTATATAATCAATTGATGAAAATTCAATCGTTCAGTATATTATTTCATATTTTTAACATATCTTTATTGTTATGTTATATGAAACTGGAAATAAAATACATGGACATGTATATTTTATATTTTCAAAATATGAGCTCGGTGATGGTTAAAATTAATTTTGAAATTTAATCTGTTCCAAACAGACTTAAATGTAAAATGACATATATAGATATATATACGGTTGAGTAGCGATATGTCTGCTGTAACTATATTATCTTATTCCACCGTATATGTGACGTCATCAGTCATCACATAAGTTTTAGTTTTTATTTATTTTTTCCCCGAAACAAATGAAAATTCTGCAAAAGAATATACTTAATTATAATGGAATTGATATTCTCTTATTATAATAAATGGTTTTCACCCCTTTTCTAATATATAGTTGAATGTAACAAAGACGAAATTCACGTTTGGAAAGAAAGTTTCTTAGCTGTTACTTTGTTTTGTACAGTGTATTTTCAAAACACGCAGAAATTTAGATACAGTTACGAATTTCATATACTTGATTGTATTTATTTTAAAATTATAATTAAACTGATATAACAGAAGAAATTAAACTAATCAGAAATTCCGTTACTGGAATTCAAAATGTAAATGCAGTGTTATCTAAGTAAGATTTACAATAATACAATATAATATATATATATATAATATTATAATTATAAAGAGGAAAAATTTGTATTTTTGGATTTTTGTATTTTTGTATTTTTGTATGTAACGAATAAACATAAAAACTACTGGACCGATTTCAAAAATTCTTTCACCATTAGAAAGCTACATTATCCCTGAGTAACATAGGCTATATTTATTATAAGAAAAAATTAGACATCCAAAGAAATTCTCACTAAAACCAACCCAAGGTGCAAAAAAATTAGCCATAAAATATCTTTCATCGCATGCGCTGCGAAAAGTATTGATGATAGAACAAAAAAATGTTCTACAATATTATAGAACGTATCAATATCTACAAAAAACCTCGCGAGACCATATGTCCAACTATCGTAGTTTTGTTACTATAACTACTTTTTTACATTTTAAAAGTTGATAGAAATGCCTATCAAATTCAGACCATGTTATCCATACCATTGTATTAATCCTTATCCAAATAAACTATTTCATAGTCAAGACTGTTTCAATACCTGTAAATTGCTTTTTGAATTATTAAAATCGGACTTTCCATTCAAAAGATATTACGAAATTAAAAATATCAACATAAACAAAAAATACACAACGACGCGACGGGCCAGTTTAGTTATACATATATACCACCGAAATGCGGGAAAGCCAAAATGTTTTAAAACAAAATATTCCACCCGTGCGAAGCCTGGATGGACCGCTAGTATAATATATTTCGAGGCGTAGGTTAGGCTTAAGTTAACCTAACCTTGGGTTTTAACAGAGAGCCTGGAGGCGGGTGTTTCTATTGAATGAAGGGCACCCTGTTTAGGTTCCTGTCGTAATTCTAAGACATCATAATATTTAGCTATTTAATTGTTCAGTAGCAGGATTTACGTCACGATATGGATATGATATAGATGTTGATTCATGCATATAAATCCATGGATATCTAGGTCCATGGATCGAATCGAATATGGATGTTACGGAAGCATGGCCGAGGTCGTACATGAAAAGGGGGGCGTGGTGCTCCTGTCAGGATGTGGCGATGTGGAATCAGTTCGGAATACAAAATTTCTAAAAAAAAATATTTTATTTTAATAGCAAGTTCTATCTATTATTGAACTAAATTATATTTATGAGTGGGTATAAAGAGATACGATTATTACTTTCATTATGAAACCTTTTCTCACAAGGCACAAATGCACTGAAAATCCTAATGCACTTTAACTAAACTCGCCTTGCTTCACTGCTAAAATTCTAATAATATTATTGCTAGCGATGCTATGATCCGATTCTATTTTCTTACCATACATATTTTTATTTTATTTGATCTAGAGTTTTGTAAAATTCTATCCTGATGACATTAGAAAGAGCAAATGGAAGACGCTTTAAATCTTATTTTTTCATTTTCTTGGGCGCACTGAAGAATGTTCGTAACGAAGTCTCTAGAAGCTTAACTTACTGATGGAATTTTACATTATTAGAAGGAATTCTTATATTAGTGTCTAGATAAATAATAATCAAATATAATAGTCGGCTTAGTAACATTATTCATAACACTGGAACGACTAATTTCTGATTTGTTGGATTCGTCGCCTCCTCGAATAGCAGAATATTATACCTGGAAAATGTTAATAAGAAAAGTATACCTACCTAGAGAAAAAAATAATTTTTAAATAAATTAGGTTTCCTCCGACATTGACAGCTCACGTCGTAGGTTACGTAGCTTATTTATAATAATTGATGTTCCAGTCAGAGGGTAAGTTTGTTAGAAAGTGAGTGATTTAATCATATACCTCAGCGAAGCGAGAGCGGGTCGCCTAGTACTTATACAAGAGTTAACGACTGCGACATTATTAACATAACTCCACGATTTGAATCCTTCTGACAAACAACCAAATGTGGTCGTTTAATAAATCGTCGACACTCAAGTATCATTAACATTTGCTTACGCCTCATCTACAAGTTCAATCGAGTTTGGAACACAAATATTAATTTATTTCAGTTTACTTAATGTATTCAACTATAATAATTTATTGAGTAGTTCAATAATAATATGTAAGTTAGATTAGGTTTAGAATTTTGAAGACATAATTACGTATTTCTTGAAGTGTTAGCAACACCGTATATAAGTTAGTATTTGCGGATAGTTCATTTTAACTTACTTTGTGTTGACATTGTTATAATTTTCGTTCCGCAGTATAAGTCATATACATGGTATCGATGTCGCTCAGTAACAGCAATATTGGTCACCAGGCGAGCTCCGATTGTCAACTGGCTCAAGTCTATCGGAACAGAGGTTATATACAGTCTTGAAATAAAATGAAAAGTTCTACCCCCTAATATAACGTTATCAGTGGTGTTGCTAACTTATATATTAAAGGATTCAGACTAAGTGTAGTGTTGTTTAGTGGCGTGGTGGTAGCTCTACGTAATCAGGGGGCACGTGACAAATCTACTTGATTATTTTAATTTAGTAACGAGGTCGAGCGGTGAAGGTGAGAGTTATAGTTATAAAACACGTCTTTAAATCCCCCATTTCTTTTACCCCAGGCACTGATCAGCTTCCATCTAGATTACATTTAAATTTTGTCGTTTGAGTTAGTGCGCAGTATAGCTCGCATACTCTTAATAAATTATAGAATCAATTTTAAGTTGATCTTTTAAACTTTAAAATAACTATTAGAGAACTAAAGCAAAGTATTTTTCTCTTTTAACCAATTTGCAAATAATTAAGTTGCCTTAATTAGCAACAGCTCCGTGGTGCATTTGAGTGAGCATTAATCGGAGGAAGACTTAAGAGAAATATTACATCACTAATTGAGTGTAGTTAGAGTTAATTACGATAAATACGGATGTAACATTGAAATAGATTGCAGACGGAGTTTATGTGTATTTATTCCAAGTTAGTTCAAGTTCAGGTATATATTAAATTAGCAACCCGCCCTTATTTATTATATATTTTACTAGTCGACCCGTCCCGTCTACGCCCGGGTGCAATTTAACACGTGTATTTAGCCGTAACCGCTATGTCCATGCATTTTAAATCTGTAATATCTTCGAAAATATTATAAAATGCACAATATATTTAAGGTACCTAATACAATAAAGATCAATTTTGTATTGTTTAAAATCGCTTCGTAAATAAACCATTATTTCTCAGACAGACAGACAGGCAGACAACGGCAAGAGACTTTGTTTTATACTATGTAGTGATATATTTCATCTAGTACGTATAAAATGAAACCCCGTAGTTAATTCTTAATATTGTTTCCTTTTTATTTTCAAATAGAGTATTCTGATATGAATCTTGATGAATTTCCTATACTGCCATTTTGCAGGATAAAAATAAAGAAAATATTTTTTCGTGTCGTATCTCGTCAGATCAAATATGTAGCTACCATATCATATTAATTAAATTCTTTGGTTTTCAATAATCCACATTTTGTATTCACAAAAATGATTCCATGGAATTTAATTATGATAAGAAAAATGTAATGATTTTAATATTTTATTTTTCGTTATTTCTTTTCACTAATTTGTTGCTGTAAAATTATTAACAGCAACTTTCTATTTATTTCATTTCTAAAATTTCAATGATTGATTGAATTAACTTATTTAATTTATAATAGAAATTAGGTTTGCCAGTGCCAAGTTAATGAATGAGACAAAGAGTGAGTAACTGAGTGAGTGTGTTGGTGACAGATTAGAATAATTATTTGAACATAGTACAATGTTGTATAAAACACTTTTCAATCATCTCTGGACCAAATTCTAAGGTTAAGTTAATACTACTAATATAAGTAATGCTTTTTTTAAATACCTGACTCTTCAAAGTCAAATTGTAAGGTGGGCGTAAATAGTACATAAAGATTACTTTAGGCATAAACTACGTTCCTAACATATAGACTAACTGAGTGTGCAATAACCTAAATTTAAATAAATCTTATATTATTACTTAGTATGTAAACTTATCGAGCACCAACATTTAAATATTTTAAACTAAAAACAAAAGTTGGGTGCAACTTAACTAAATATTCACTTTCAGGAGCAATTCTAAAAGGTTTTCATACTAAATTATTACCAAGAATAACCTTCAAATACAAATACATAATGTATTATTAAGGCACACTGTTAAATCTTCCTTAATAACTTTCAATCTCTCCAAAGCATCTCTGTTTTGACTTTAATATTTTAGAAGCTTGTGTTTCACATATTAAGTTTCTTAGTCATATTGTTTATTGAATATTTAGATTCTAAAATATTTATTTCACTATATAATTATTTATTTATTTAAAAAGAGATTATTAGTGAAATAAAGGAAACATAGGAATATTGTCTATAGTAGTATCAAAATATAATAAAGCGCAATATAACTGTTTCTAGGTCTTCTTTATCACGTGAGTCGTCAATTTTATTGCTTAGTTTTGTTAAGTGTTAGGTAGGGAGGTTGAGTAGTGGAGTATTAAAGCATTGTAAAAGGCCCCCTAAATCTACACGACTAGTGTTGTCCTCATGTCGAAACCATTATATAGTGATATCATATTATTATCAACTTCTATGTATAACTGTGCAGCATATTTTCGCTATGTAGTATATTTCGTTTTAACTGTTTTTTTTAATATAAAATACCTGAAATTAAGAACAAGTATTTCCATTAATATTTTAGGAATAAATCTGGATATTTGCTAGAAAATTATATGACATTTAGTATTATCGGAAAGTAGCGTTGTTGGGAGTGTAGTCGCGCGTGCGTCCGGCAGCCGCTCGGCCTCATCAATTCCCTCGACAAACACTACCCACTACCCGCACTGAGCCCTGTGTGTGTGAATGACAGCACTCGTTTGTTATCACGCTCTGCTACATAACTACATAATAGCCGTATCTATATTACCTACGTCAAATATCATTTCTATTTTTTTACAACGATTTGGCAACGTATATGCCTTTACAACAGCACCAGTTTCCATAGCATACTAAAGAAAAGTAAAAAAATATTTATTGTCAGCCGATATTTGTTGGTGGAGGGAAACACTTCACGTTTTCTCAAGTATTAAGTCTTGGGAAAATAACCAGTTATTAAAAAAAACGCTGAGTTGCGCCCGCTTCTTTAGGCCTATGGTAATTTTTTTTCGAATTCTGACCCTCAATGAGAGAATCTAAAATTTTAATTTTCAAATAATTCAATGAAATGAAATACAAACAGAGACGACCTTAGTTCAGATTGATTAAACAAGTTTGGAAGTTATCGAGACACTATATCGTTAGATGTTTCCGTTAGGCGAGCTTTAATTTAATAATTTCCTACTTTAGGAAGTTTCAAACGATTTCTTAACTTTTGATCAAAGCTACGTTTAACTTTTAAAGTTGCTCCAATAGAAACGTCACCCGGGGCTACCTAAAGAATAAGCATCAAGAATTAACTGCTTGTGATTAATTCTGACTTTTGCTAAACATTTTCTATGGTAATGGAAAATGCCAATTATTACAAACAAACGAAAATATTTCACTAATTGTACACTAAGCTGGGATTGCCATCTGTCGGGTTTCTCCGATTTGTTCTATATTAGTGGACATCCGGGAAACGCCCGGGCTAAGTCTCAATTGCGGTCCACGATTCTCTTCCTTAATGTTACGTTATCAAGACTATTATATAAACAAGAAAGATGGTGGTGATTGGTGATTATCTCTGAAAGTACTAAACCGATTTTGATAATTCTTTCGCAGATAGAAAGCTACACTATGTCCGAGTGACATAGTTTATGTTGTATTGCCATAAATATTTAAATAATGTGGCTATTTAAGTACAGATAGACATTAAATGGCCATTTTGAATAAAGGAAGTAATACCAGGAACTATAAATCCAATTTTGAAGTCCATTTTAAGTGTGTGAAAAGATTCTGCTTCTTTTTATTAGAAGATACAACTAAATTTAATTTGAAATAGTATGAATATATATATAAAGTTAATTTACTAGAATAAAAATTATATTATATTCAGTGAGTAACTAAAAAATACGTTGATATGTCAAGGCTCCAAAATTCGAGATTTTATCTGTCTGCTATTGACTTAATTGTAACATGCATTGTAACGTGAAGAAAAGCGTTGTATCTGAGTGAATTAAAAACGATTAATTATTTATGAGGAGGAATAACATTACAAATATAATAATTATATTATAATTATTTGTATACTTTAAGTTAGCTAACACAAAGGATCTCCGACCTTCATAATTGCTTAAGTCCACACCACACATTGTATCTGCCAACACATAATTTTGCTTTTAATTATGTTTTCCATAATATTATAATAATGATTTTATATACAAGTTTTATAACTGTACTAAAATAAACTCGAATTATTTATTACTAGTCGATTACCGTGACTTCGTCTACGTTAAAGTATATGTTAAATTAAGAATATATGTACAAAAATAAAAATAAAGGAGAGAGAGATATAATCGAAAGAAAGAAACAGAACAGAGACTGACCATTCCGAACAGAGATATAGATAAATATTAAAGAGAGAAAAAAAAACAGGATGAGAGAGAATGATAGTATATAAGAGGAAAAGAGACAGAAATACTGTAGACTTCCTCAGTGAAAGAATTTTTAAAATCAATAAAAAAGTGTTTAGGGCAACATTAAATCACCTTTGTCACTCACGAAAAATATAGTTTTTTATTAGCGAAAGAATTTTTAAAATCGGATTAGCTACGACAAAATGGCCAAATTTGTTTAACTAAAAAATGTATATGGCAACACTGAATCACCTTTGTCCCTCACGAAAAGTATAGTTTTCTAGTAGCGAAAGAATTTTTAAAATCGGATTAGTAACAAGAAAATGGCTATATTCTATTAATTAAAAAATGTATATGGCAACACTAAATCAACTTTGTCACTGACGAAAAGTGTAGTTTTCTAACGGTGAAAGAGTTTTTAAAATCGGATTAGTAACAACAAAATAGCCATAATCTATTAATTAAAATATGTATATGGCAACACTAAATCACTTTTGTCACTCACGAATAGTGTGGTTTTCTCTCAGTGAAACAATTTTTTAAATCGGATTAGTAACAACAAAATGGCCATATTCAATTATTTAAAAAAATTATATGGCAACACTAAATCACTTTTGTCACTCACGAATAGTGTGGTTTTCTCTCAGTGAAAGAATTTTTAAAATCGAATTAGTAACAACAAAATAGCCATAATCTATTAATTAAAATATATACCTATATGGCAACACTAAATCACTTTTGTCACTCACGAATAATGTGGTTTTCTCTCAGTGAAACAATTTTTAAATCGGATCAGTAACAACAAAATGGCTATATTCAATTATTTAAATAATTTATATGGCAACACTAAATCACCTTTGTCACTGACGAAAAGTGTAGTTTTGTATAGGTAAAAGAATTTTTAAAATCGGATTAGTAACAAAAAAATGGCCATTTAATTAAAAAATGTATACGGCAACACTAAATCACCTTTATCACTCACGAAAAGTGTAGTTTTCTAACGGTGAAAGAATTTTAAAAATCGAATTAGTAATAACAAAATAGCCATAATCTATTAATTAAAATATGTGTATGGCAACATTTAATCACCTTTGTCACTCACAAATAGTGTAGTTTTCTATCAGTGAAAAAAATTTTTAAATCGGATTTTTAGTTTCTGAAAAACTCTTCAATTTACAAAATGACCACCTTATGGCACCTAAATAGCCATGTCTTTTTAATTAGAGTATTTATGGCAAGACCACATAGCCTATGTTACGCGGAAAGGATGTAGCTTCCTATCGGTGAAAAAATTTTCAAAATCGGTTCAGTACTTTTCGAGCCTATTCGCAACAAACAAACATACAAACAATCAAATCTTTACTCTTTATAAAATAGTATAGATAGATTAAAATTATCAAAAGCACATTATTATAAGTTAAATTAGTATCACCAAAGCTGAAGAAAGTAGGTACCCATTATATAAAACATTGGAATTCAGTAGAAATGCGAAGTCACAACTAATCTGTTTGTGATTTTAAACAATGAATAAAACTGTAATTGTCACTTATATAACGATAGCTTTTGACCTCATATGAATAACTTTTCGCAAGCGCTATCGACATCTAGAATCCTTGAAAAATACTCGTGTAGTAAGTAGCTACTCTATTCAATAATGCACCTTTACTACCTAGTAATAAATTGAACTGAATTTATTTTATCTCTTAAACTTGAGTTTATTTTAGTACAATCGAAATAACTACGAAAAGTTATTAAATCGTATCTTTGTATAATTGCATGACAAAAAAGGTTGTAAAGAAAATAGATAACATAAATAAAACTATAATTTAAACACAATATTCTACCTAATAAGATTATATTGACATACCTAATATAATATTTTTATCGAAAGCGCCGGATTTTTGTCCAATATACCGCAGCGCAATAAGATAGATACTAAAGATACTTGTATCATTAATATTACGTAAACAAAGGTCTCTTAACAACCTACATACATTACCTACCTTAGTTCCTTATACACCTTCAACGTGTAATCTCTAGTGAGCAATTTCATATAGAACATCATAAATTTTATGGTAATTACACCGTAGACCGCAAACTTAGTGACAGTACTAGTTCCTTGGGATGTCATTTTTTAAATAATTTAAGTAAATACGAAATTTTAAAAAAGTTTTTACAGCAGCAGCAAAAGTTCAACTAGTTATTCTTAAAGTTTTCTCCATTTCGTTATATTTATTTTGCATAGATTGCAACTGGCTGTCGTCCTTAGTTGCTCTGTACAAAACAAAGCTGTGACTCGATTTTAATTTTTCTTCCGTCAATCGTTTCGGTCCAAATCTTGCTAATAAAGACTAAAGACATATCAGTTATAATTTGTTTAGTTGATACCATATTGAGTAAGGACTAAAGATATGACAGTTATAATTTGTTTAGTTGACACCATATTGAGTAAGGACTAAAATATAACAGTTATAATTTGTTTAGTTGACTTAAATATGACAGTTAAAATTTGTTTGGTTGACACCATATTGAGTAAAGACAAAAGATATGATACTTATAATTTGTTTAGTTGACACCATATTGAGTAAGGACTAAAGATATGACAGTTATAATTTGTTTAGTTGACACCATATTGAGTAAGGACTAAAATATAACAGTTATAATTTGTTTAGTTGACTTAAATATGACAGTTAAAATTTGTTTGGTTGACACCATATTGAGTAAAGACTAAAGATATGATACTTATAATTTGTTTGGTTGACACCATATTGAGTAAGGACTAAAGATATGACAGTTATAATTTGTTTAGTTGACACCATATTGAGTAAGGACTAAAATATAACAGTTATAATTTGTTTAGTTGACTTAAATATGACAGTTAAAATTTGTTTGGTTGACACCATATTGAGTAAAGACTAAAGATATGATACTTATAATTTGTTTGGTTGACACCATATTGAGTAAAGACTAAAGATATGACAGTTATAATTCGTTTGGTTGACACCATATTGACATAAATAAATTAAGTAAAATTTAATAGGTTTTTGTTTTTTACATAGACGAATTTTAAACTAGTCGATCGGATATAGTTTAATACGGATAGTAAAGTTTAGCAAAAACATTTAATTTGATAAAAAATATTGAGGCGATTAAGATTCAATAAACATTTTTATTATTATCCATCATTTTTCCAGCATAAAAAGCATCCTAAGTGTAAAGTAAACATACCATTTCTCTAATTTAGTAAGATAACCGTTTTTAAATTATAGCTTTGATTTAGGATGTGTTACGAATAGTGACACTGCGGTACATCACAGTACGTTTATTTAAAAGTTAAAACCATGTGATACATGCTTTCCGGTGATCGTTATGAAGTGAGTAATCCAAGAATTCGCAAGGAATTCATATTTATGACCAAGTCACTATTCGTGTGACTGAATAATTAACTAAACAAATATAGATTTTCTTAAAATATCAACTCCGTATTCTCTTCAATGATTCAAAGATGCAAGCGTCTACATTGAATTGGATTTTATTCAAATGTATGCAACTTAAAATAAGATTTTTTAACTGTTTATATTATCCCGTTTTCTCCTTAAACAAATCCTCTCATAAAGGTTGTTTTCAGAGATTCCTTTAAGCAATAAGACCGCATTTGCAAGCTTCTTGTTTATTCTTCTAAGCTCTTTATTTCTTGTACTTCTTTGAGCAATATAAACTAGTACCTACTTTATTATCTAACTAATTAATTTCAAGGTAGTCGAAAATAGCGAGCAAAATTCATTTTACATTTCCCAACTATCGATATCTTGCTTGCGAAAAAACTTAGTTCCTCTACTGAAAATGCTTAACTACTACATTTAGGGGAAACCCGGGCAACGTGAATAGGTAACCTTAAGCTTTTCTTGATTATTGTCGTTTTGTTATAACTGGGGAAATTGAAACAAATGTTTATAATCAGTCTTCATTTAATTAACTTACATAATTAATTAACAGTTGTTCTTAATATTAATTAAACTGTTAGATATAAGGCCGGTTTTCAAAAATGGCATGAATATCCACTTTGCCAGCAATATAAAGAGGATTTGGTTCTAGAGCATAGCGAACCACAACATTATTTGTCATGGAACTAGATATTAAAAATAAAATAACAATCGAAAATTATCGGAACATATTCAAAAAATATTTTTTTGCTACAATGCTAATTATTGTAGTTATTACAAACAAAGAAATTGAACATAAAATAAAGGAACATATTAAAAAAACTTTTTTTTTTCTCACCACAGACAAGTTAGTATGACGTGATAAATATCTTTGCAGATTTTTATTTTGCAGACTTGCAGCAGGCACAAGATCAACTATTTATAAAACTATTTTTTTTGTCCGATTGATTTTAAATGAATCTCCAAAGACTTATGTCTGACTGATGGCGGTCACTGCATTGTTGGAACTGTGTGAACACAAACAGCTATAACTTTTAAAATTATATTTTTTTTTTTAATTTTCGTGACTTCAAGTCAAAACATTGTGTAATGACGCCATGTTATTAATTTTATAAAATAAAATAATTTAATGGCAAAAATATACTTAAAATACCAAAGGAAAGATATATGATACCCATTACTGTACAGCAATACGTATACACACGCAATTTAGACTGAGGCGAGCGATGTCTGGGGCTTGAGACCCAGGAGCAGGTTTAAAGAGCTCTTTCATAATATATTAACTTAGATAATAAAGTAAACTTACGGGGACCTCGAGAAGGGTAACTTTAATCACGACACTATAACACTAACGACTGCACTAACTGTACGAAAACACCAGAGAGACTGAGACTATAAATCTATCGTACTAAAGGTTATATATTGTCTTCACGTCGGTATACTTAAAAAATATAAAATGGCTCACAAAATTCTCATTTAATATAATTTATTGTTATACTATATGTTCTCTAAGACCTGAAGAAAAACAATTCTGTCACTTACAATTATGATAAGTAAAAGATGTCTACCGTGAAGAAAATACCGTTAATAACACTTTTCATACCCTTTGTTTAGCTATAACAGCATAAAACATAATATGAAAGACTTAGGTAGAACTCCAAAGTTAGTATAGTGCAACTTCAATTTACTTATAAAACTGTGATAATTACTTGAGAAAATAATCGGAATCAGCTGTGCTTTTTATTAAAAATAATAAATCCACATTTGCCATAGTTGGGTAAATAAGTATTTATATTAATTATAACCAATATTTATATAACAATGATAATATTATGTTAATTTATTAATACATTGTAGTAAACCATGTTATGTGTTCCTGTTCATCAATGATTATTGTTTATATAAATCGTTATTCAGGAACTCTGATGTTATTATAACGATATAGCCATTTAAATTTTAAACAATATGTTTTCGGGATTAATTTAAATCAATACAAATGTGATAATATCAATACGGATCACATATTTAACTAAGAAATGGTTAGGAAAACATTAATAGTAAATAACAATAGCGTTTATAACAAGATTTTTGAAAATGTAGTTATTTTTATTAGATACAGTTAAAATATTTCAGACTTACATATGGTAACTAAAGCATTATGTAATGATGATGGATGTATAAAGCTACTTCATCTCACTCGATCAAAAGGTGTCACAAAGTAAACCTAAAATGAACTGAACATGTGAATACGTTACTAAATAATATTATACCTAGATTGTACGAAATACGAATAAATCCTTAAAATATTCTAAAATTAAGGTAAATGAAGGGTTAAATAAGTTTATGAATAAAATATTATTATTTCTGTGTGAGTTTGTAATGTAAATCTTATATGATCTTATGGTCTTGTTGATGGGGGAAATTGGCGATGATTTGTACCTATATTGTTAATACCTATATTAAAAATCAAATTGCTTAAATTTGTTTTTATTACAATTATTTAAAATTGTCATTTTTCAACATCAAATAATAATTTAATGTTTTAATATATTAAAAATAAACTAACCGGTTCATATTCATATTTTACTCGAGTATTTATGTCCTTTATGGATACAAATTATAATTTTTGCTATATATTGTATTTGAATAAATATGATTACGGAGAAATTTCCTATTGTAGCATTTCAAGATATACCAACATTTTTGTTCAAAAAAATGATACAATATTGCTGTATACGCATAATATAATAATAAGATACTTATAACTTATGACTAAGGTGTAGGTTTATAGGATCCTTTCACATCATGATAACATTTACCTCCCTCTAATTAAGATCACTATTCAACTATTTATGTAAGAAGTGACTCATATTAAATACTTTGTAGGATTCCTAGTAGCACTACTACTTGCATTGCATATTACTTCCACTACTTTAGAAAATCTTCGCTCTAAGACTTCACATATCGGACCATAACTATTTGGATAGAGGTCTATTGAAAATGTCTATAGGTATGGAGGTGGATACATATTGAATAAATATGATTATTGAGAAAATATAGCAAAAATTGCATTTTTATTATTTTTATTATTTTTTTAATATCAAGCGAAGAGCCTTATTTTGTCAGAAAACCTTATATTAGGAATTACTTGCCGTCGGTGCTACGGTCTTTTTTGTCCATTACATAGAATATCATAAATACAGTCCATATTTCTCACATAGAAATATAAATAACGTTACGTCAATGAATACAGATACCGTTTTACGCTCCGTAGACTCATTTCAACTTACGATTGATCTTTTCACTGTTACGAACAGAATTCATTGCTAATTAATATTGTAGTTGACTCAAACAATGAATAAAAATCTGTTTTATGTTAAACTAACGACCGGCCCCTACTTCACTAACGTAAAATGATTATTTTGTTTGAAAAAATAATAGACATAAATATAGAAAGCATACAAACATATAAAAACCTATACATGGGTAGGATGATAAAGTCATTGCTAACTTGGATTTAGAAATTTAGAATTGAAGTCAATGCACTTACGTAAGCACATAAAGGTTTTTCGGATTCATTCGATTAATCTACTTGTAAATATTGTCTTTTTATGTCGAATAACAGTACCTATAGTATTTCACATTAATTTTCTATGCGATTAACGCACAAGTTTAGATAGGATTTTTATTAATATCAGTAAAGCTAAATAATTCTTTTTTGCCCTTGGACCACTTATTGGCTTATTCACGATTACTCAGTTCCTATATACCGTACATTAAGCTCCTTAATGGAAAATATCTGAATTCATTATTATGTATTAATATTATATTTTGATAATGGTATTATTCCCAAAATGATTCAAATGAAAATAAAACAACAATATTTAGTAATTTATTCAGATAATATAACTACTAATATATATAGTGAAAAAGAAAAAAAAATCAGAAATTTAATTTTTATCAAGCTTATTTAAAACATGGGTCGTGTTTATTATTATTATTTAAATGAATAGTGTCACGATGAATTTGAAACCTCCGGCCGAATACCTCCGAGTGGCAGGTGTCATATAGTGCTTCGGAGTGCTGAAACCCGAGATAGCTGCCGTATTGTAAATTGTTAAAACCAACTATATTAACTTTGCTAAAATTTATGGGCTCTCATTGAAATACGAGTACCAGATATTTCACCTCTAAAGCAAAGAGCCTCTGTAACATTTTTCATTCATAAAAAGGATTATTTATTAGACATCTATCCAAGGGGACCATCACGGAAATTTGGACACAGCAGCTCTAAACAAGGAACGTGTGCTTCTTTTGTACCATTGGCGCAGATTTTTCAGCCAAGATGTTCTTCTTCCAGGGTTCATTTTCCCTACTGTCATTCCCTGTATTATATATAGCTGTAACAGTTCAAAATTGAGACTGCGGATTATATGGCCGAGGTATTCTAGCTTTCGTAATAGTCTTAAGAATTTCAACCTTCTACCCGATTCTTTGCAACACTATTTCGTTTTGTATTTTGTCTCTCCAGGATATCCTTAACATTCTCTTGTAAACCCACATTTCAAAAGCTTCAACTTTTATGCGCATGGCCTCGGTTAGAGTCCAAGCCTTGACGCCATACAGAAGAATGGAGAAAACGAAACAGCATGCAAGACAGGGCCGAAGTTTGATGGTCAGGTTCCTGTCACACAGAGGTTTATTCATTTTGGTGAAAGCATTTCGGGCTTGTTCAATTCTGCAGCTAATCTCCACATTGTGGTCAGCTTGATATTCAACAAAACAACCTAAGTACTTTTATTTTTGACCCTTTCCAGCCGCTGTCCGCCACAGAATAAGTTAGCAATAGGTGGTGGCAATTTGGAAACAATTTTATGTACTTGGTCTTCTTGATGTTGACGTGAAGATCATATGCCGTACTAACAGACTGCACTCTATCCAATAGTATCTGCAGATCATCTAGACTAGAAGCTAATAAAATAGTGTCATCTGCGTATCGGATGTTATTGATAACTTTTCGATTGACGACTACTTCGACATCTAGACCCTCTAGTGCTTCATTAATAACATTTTCGTGGCGAGTGACGAGAGTACAAGATACTTATAACTTATGACTAAGGTGTAGGTTTATAGGATCCTTTCACATCATGATAACATTTACCTCCCTCTAATTAAGATCACTATTCAACTATTTATGAAATAAATGACTCATACTATACTTTGGTCAAGGATACCTAGTAGCACTACTACTTGCATTGTATACCTACTATTACTTGCACTACGTATAACTGACTGACTGTGGCTATTTGGATAGAGGTTTATTGAAAATGTCTATAGGTATGGAGGGCACATATTATTGAGCAAGGGGATATTCTTAAAATAAATCTTTAGGCTTTACCACTTAATAGAAATCATTCAAACGTCGCATACATAATTTTGTCTTTTAATATTTTCAAAAAAGAATTTTTGTACTAAATCCATTTATTATCATTGAGAATAGAAAAAATATTGTATAAATTCTATGAAAGTAGAGTAATAATTATAAAACTTGAGTTCAGTTTCTCTTTTAAATAAGTAATGGCTTACTTGCTTCAAAAGCCTTTTAAAAAACATTAAAGTTTTAAAGTTATACGCTGATATAGAAGCAGTATATTAAACTTTCGAGTTAAGCGTTATATTATATTTCCAGTCAGCTTTAAAAATGTAAATTAACAATGATTCATGAACGACAACATCGTTGCCGCTTTAGTAACTGATTTATTACAAGTGCAGACTACAGGGACATAAATCTCGTGTTTCGCGCAAACAAAACAAGCAACTCTCAAGCGGCTGTCAATCAATAAAAAAATTCTCGAATATTTCTCCTGAACCGGTAAATTGGACAACATTTTTTGTTTCGTTGACATTTTTATAAATTAAGCGCGTATTTTTACATGATTTTTAGCATACTTGATATCTTGTACAGCTTTGTGTATTATATTTATTGTATTATTTTTAAAACCTACAAATAAAATTTTATAACAGTATTGAACAACAGTTACAGCTTTTTTTACTTAATCAATTGATTTTCGTATTAATTTCATTTGATCATTTTTTCAGGAAAATAGGTTAGAATATAGGTAATTAGGTAAGTAAGTAAATATATCTCTCTCTGCTCTGTGTTCAAGTGGTCCACCATAACAAAGTCTAAACGCATTAAAGATGGGTTATAGCGTAAGTAGGACCCCGGAGAGCCAGACTTTTTGTTCATAATGCCTTCAAAGTTCTGACAGTGCTGGGAGGTTGGAAGTATTAGTAGTAGTGAATTATAATAATATTCCGAATATTACCAAAAATTTAAAAGGTAAATTAGTTTTACACTACGACACATTTGTTATATTCTGTCATTGCCACTGAATCTCTATTACAGCCAGAGAGCTGATGATGAATTTTGCCCACGTTAAAATAATAATAAAATAATCAACAAAAATACAACGTTATTTTGTTGCTGCGCAACATACTAAATTTTCAAAAAAATAAACTCATAAAATATCTTAGGCAAATTCATTTTATTTATTGCTTTAAATATATAAAACATAAATAACAATCCCAGTAAAAATACTATGGCGGGAGGGGGTTGCTTATCCTTGCAAAATTTTACCTTTTTTTTTTTAAGCCGTAGAAAACTTTAAATATGAAAAAATAAATTTAGAATATTTGATTTACAATTAAATATTTCATTTTGGATATATTGAAAGTCTATTGTAAATTAAAAAATAAAGACATTTTTTGAATGTTTTTTATTAATGTTGTCATACTCTATTATGTAACCTAAGTTTTGTACTTGTATAATAGTATATTTTCACTATATTTTTCAGTCTCCTATTTTCTGTGATTACATTACGCGGCGTTTCAGTTATTTTGTCTATCTTTTCGTAGGTTTTGTGGAAGTGGATGCTATATCCATATTATTTCTACTGAAAGATTCATCTGCTCCTCAGAATAAAAATCATCCTGAAAATGTGCAATTCATTGTAGTCAAAAGGGATTTTTATAATCTAACTACTAAGGTAAAAAATATCCGGCAGCAATGTATTCTGCACATCGTTTGTATTAAAAAAAATATTAAAAATTACTTATTATGTTAATTACAAATTCTCCCATAAATGTGGGAAAATGAAACGAAGTTTTGAGTAGTAACACTGAAACTAATTTGTAAAATTCTACAAGCACAGAAACAATAAACTTACGTGTGAAATGTAATTCCGGTTGACTTATTATGTTTTTGTTTTGAATCGCACTCTTTCACTATGCAATGAAACTATTTTTTTGCACGCGTAACTCATTCGAGCACTGAACTGACTTTAGCAACGCATATTAATCTAGTGTAACGTATAACTCAGAGAAAAAGCAAGGAGAAGGGGAGGTGGTATGTTGATAACATTAAGAGGTGATATTTAATGGACTGTTGGTCAAACGCGAAATATACCGCTACTGAACCGATAGATAACTAAACATTATGATCTCTTACAACTACGACAGGAACCCAAGCACTACCTTGGACTTGTGACCAAGGTAAAAGGAACTCCTTCATTCAATTGAAACTTTCGCCTTCACTGCCAAGGATCTTTGTTTAAACTTAAGGTTAGATTAACCCAACCTCACCTTACGCTCCGACGTATGTCGGTTATCAACGCCCAGAACGACAGAAACTACAGTAAAAACTAAGATAAAAGCTTAACAATACCAAACTAATTTTCCACGTGATTGTATAAACCCGTTATGAAAAAAACTCTGCTGAGTACGAGTTTCACGATATGTAGTGGTCACGTGCGACTTGACACGTCGATCCTGTTACGACGAATCAGAGACCGAGGAGCTAGGATATCACACTTGTAACAGAATTTTTTGTCGTACCTAGGGAGTTGCTAAAAACCGTATAAATCGTCTGGCAAGTCTACGTGTATTTTTAAATGGTTTATTGAATACGCCATAAAAATTTAAGGATGCCTGAAGTATATTTTTGGGTATCTTAATTAAATAACTTCGAGGGGGTCAGGTAATACTTTAAAACTCAATTGTTTTTTTATTATGTTAACATGGACAAAACACCTTCTCTAAATTCGTCACCACCTCTTGGATCCTAACGGATAATTGTAATGCCCTAAAACATTAAAAAAGACTAAAGACACTGTAAATAATATAACTGTAACATGTTACACATGTCGGAACAACATAAGAGAATCTATTAAGCTAACATAAACCTAACCTTACACAAGGCCAACCTAAGCTAACTTTGTGGCAATTAGTTACCACATGGCAATTACATTGTAAGGTACTCACGTGACCTTAATTGGACAGCACTCCTAACACTATTCAGATACTACTTCACTCCTTGAGAGACCACGCAAGACTAAGACTACAGTCAGACTGTCGAGGGTATATAAAGAGTCAAGGCTGTCAAAATGACGGAAGTGACTACTACACACCCTACTCCAGCGCCATAGATGACGATGACGATTCGATTATTTGATCATCATTTACTATTTTCCGCCGTACATAAACAATTTAATAAACATTGTCTTCAAAGTATCGAGCTCACGTGGCTTAGCTCTGAAATAACGCTGGTTGTCTGTATCAGTTCAATTTATTTTATAAAACAACAAACCTTTAAGGAATAAATATTTGGAAACATGTTTTAAAATAAGATTGAACTTTTATTGTACCATTAACAACTATTTTAGAAGGTACATATTTAAGCTAAAATTTTTTCATAATCGTTAAAAAACGATTGTAAACGAATGTAATAGTACATATTTATGTATACTCCTTTTAAAATCTATGAAAAAATTTTTTTTACTACATTCGATATTTACCGAAAGAAATAAAACAACCATATAATGTTTATCTTCATATATTGTACCTATAAATTAAATAATTAATAAAATGGATTAAAAATACCTCTAAATTCCTTTAAATTCTTGAATATGGACATAAAATGTAATGACCGCTCGATTTTCTATGACATGGCACGTTGGCTCGTTTTCACCATTACCACACCCATTGTCTCGCACCGAAGGCATATTCAAAGCACCATAAAATCACAATATGGCATCCATAATTATTATGATAACGACTGACCTGACGTAGAATATGATTAGGCTAATTAATAAGTAGAGGAATGAAGATCAATATACTGTTTAAGATTGTAAATTGTTGTCTCGCCGCTCACCTACTGACTATTAAAATAGTAGACGAACTGTGACTGGCGGATAAAATTTTATATTTTTGACAACGATTTTTCATTAGAAAGTGAAATAAACAATTATGAGCTTTAGTTTTAATTGCCCTATCTTGAGACCCCGAAGCAGATCAATTCTATTACTTATACTGGTCGCTACTCAATAGTTTACTAATAGCAAATTTAATTAAATTTAAAACATCTATAAGGAAGACCCAATACCAATTTATGTTTTGTGTGCGAAATGCCTGTTAGACTATAAAATAAAATATGTAACTGTTAAAATTATTATAATTTAAAAGTGACTTTTATAAGTAACTTACATCCTTCCTTAATTTTTACAAATACCTTGAATTGTACAGAACAAATGTGACTTCTCCGGAGTTCACCCCGCGGTAATGTGTAACACCTGCATCTAACTAATTTACGAAGTCGTAATCATTAAGAGTATAATTATCTTATTAATATTGAAATCTCTTTTTATTAAAAGCGAGAAACTATTTATTTTTATTATTAGAAACGGATGCAACTTGAACTGAAATATACTGACAAGTAAAAAGTATCATTGGCCCATATAGGAGCCAGGTCCTCATACAAATATCATTAAAAAAGGGTCCGTAACCCGCATGCTCATAAATATTAGAAGTGTAAACGAATGTAGGTCAAAACACTTTAAAATAATTAATAATCTTCTTACAAAAAATACTATGCACTAAAATTTTTCCTCACATTCAGTGCCACATTGTGACGTCATAGAGAGTTTTAACTTTGGACACATTTAAGCACAGATTCAAAAACCCTATTATTATAAGATAAATGCTAGTAATCAATGATATAGCAGTCATTAAACATTCCTACAAATCAGATTGTTGCCATCCTAACTTAAGGGGTTAGGCCACTATAAGGTCGAAAAAATAGGCTTTTTACTTAGGAATACTACAAAATAATTCGAGATTGCAATTTAAAGTTTTTATTATATGTATTAGTAATTGCATACACAATTATTTTTGAAGTGATTCATTTCAAAATGACGGCTGTACAGCATTTTTCCGATAAGGTCTTCGTTTTTCTAGGTCCACGACAGGACAAATAGCTCCTGTATTTTTTTAATTATAACTAGCTATTTTTTTATTTTATACTGCTACAGAAAGACGTACGATTTTTTCGATATTTTAATTTTTGACCAAGTGGCGCACATCCAAAGTGGAAAGAGAAAAAATTGGTTGAAAAATCATCAGATAATTGTTAAAAACTAATAATCTATGCAATTTAAAAAAATCCTACGTACTTCCATAAACAATGTATATTCCAAGATATACAGGATGGATTTTTGAGACAGGTCCGTAAGGGCAGGTACCTTAACCGATATAGTTACAGGAAAACGTTCTTAGGAGACCATCAATTATTTTTTTAGATATCCTGAACTGCATTCGCAGATTTTAGGAAAATGTTTGGTTAGCGAAAAAAAGCTATAACCCGAAAAAAAAAAATTTATGCCTATCGATCCTATTTTGTGTGGATATCAAAAGACTGTATTGGACCATTTAAGGCATGAGTACTATAAACGATAGAAATCGCCAAAAACATTTTCCATACATCTTGTACTGAAAAATGATAAATTAACTCTTTTATTTATTTCTAAACAATCCTATTTCGTATTACTATGTTTCCGGCTAACTCAAAAAATAAAGTTTTGAGATAAACTCGTTTGAAATTTTGAGTAGTATAAAAACATAGTAATTTTTGAATACCTTTAATCTTCGAGAATTCTAGAGTGGCCTAATACAAACTAGACAAATGAATGCGATGCGATGCGATTTAATAAACTACTTATGCCATCTATAGACGGATCTCTCTGTCTGTTATGCTTTCACGCTTAAATCACTGAAGCGATTTTCATGAAATTTAGTACAGAGATAGAATAGAGCGTAGGCTATGTTTTGCGAAAAAAGGACAGAAGGGATTGAAATAGGGGATGAAGTGCATGTTGTGCTGTGGTTTCGTTGTGTCTTTGGGAGTTAGTCATATATAAATTACGTTGGTGTAGAAAGATAAAATGTAAAATACAACAATAAGCTACTATTTATTTAATAATTTTATGCACACCACATACATAACATTATAACAACTACTAGCTGCGTTTCCAAGGTTTCACCCGCAATATTTTGGATAATTCACACTATATCATTATAAATTATAGCCTATTTGTTATTCTGATCTATAAGCTATATTATTGTAAAGTTTCATCAAAATCCATCCAGTAGTTTTTTACTGAAAGAGTAACAAACAACCATACATCCAGACATCCATAAATTCTTACAAACTTTCGCGTTTATAATATTAGTAGGAAGTAAGAAATAATACAAGTTTGTAATAAAAAACAGTAAAACGTGGTAAGAGGCGACCTTATGACTTATTAGCCATTTCTTCCAGACAACCTTTAGGTTTCTTAACCTAGTCAAGCTAGCCTAGCCTAAGTCGTTGTGTTGTTGTTTAAGGTGGTGGTTGGTTGTAATTATTTGTATGTAGTTGTAATGGTTTATGCATTATAAACCAGATAAACATATACAATATATATATTCATAAATATCTATAATCATATACTAATAAATATCTTAGATATAAAAGTAAATATGATAAAGATAAAATTAAATACATAAATAAATAATAATAAATTTCATCAGTATCTGTCTGAGAGTAGATAAAACGCTTTTACAGAATTTTTGAACATCGGGAGAGATTTTGATAGTCTTATGCATTGTGGTAAAGAATTCTATAATTTTACAGCCTATATAAATTTTAGAGTTGTGTATGGCCGTTTTAAGCATAAGACTTCGAGATGATCGATTTTTTGTAGGTGACCATATGTATTCAAATTTTTCCTTTAGGCAGCTAGAAGCTTTTGGGTTTATTAACACTCAGTACAGAAGAGAAAGAATATATCCCGGCATACTATTCATAATTAACAAATAAATATATCTTTACAAAGTCAAGGCAAGTTCGCTAGTAATAAAGATAGCACCGAAGTGATAGTTCACAAGAGTACAGGCTACAGCTTTACGATGCCATCAGTTGGAAGTGTTATTTGGAGCGATGCAAAGTGCATCGAGAATGCGCGAGACGAGTTTATATTCGTACATTTGAGCATGTTATCGGGTATCTGCGTTCTCGCTGTTTCTATTTATCTTCGCTCGGTTCTTTAAATGCTTACCTGATTCACTCAACAATATTTTAGCTATCCTCGTTCTGCGTTCTTCCATACTATTTCATACTTTTAGAATCCTCTCTTATTGGTTAAATGCTTACTACTTCCGAAAAAAAAAACATTTCAGCCTTCGCTATAACATTTTTTCTGTGTATTTTATATTAATTCGCAAAACATTATAGATATTATGGCATGGCATTATAGATGGCATGTCTACACACAAGTTTTTTTTAAAGGAAACATATGTGACGTCATCACACTCATATTTTAATATTGGGATTCTTGTTTTATCTATACTTCACAGAAAAACGTGAAAGAAAATAATAATATGCACTTTACACGGAAACCGAGCTAATAATGTCTAACCCTTGCATTAAACCTTTATCATTATGAATATTATCTATCTCTCAAATATTATCAAACTCCATTTGTCCTACCATTATGAAACCATACTATTTGTTACCAGGCGAGATCCTTCTGATAACTGGCTCAAATCCATCGGAATCTATATTTTTTTTAATATTCAACTTGTCCAAAGGAATTAACTTGTTTACACCAAAAAAAAATAAAGAGTTTTCATAATTTTAAATTATTAATTAATTTAAAATTATTAGAAAGTAATTTTGTATGAGTACTTTAACAAAATATAACCATGATATAAAATTTGTTGAATAAGTAAGACTTTGAAAAGAAACTTAGTTATGACCTTAAATGAAAATTAATCACTTTAGTGTTTTACCTCTAAAATACTAACTTTGAAGAACTTTTACATTGTTTTATAATTAAAGAAAATTTAAAGTAATGAAAGTATGTATAAATAGACTACTCAAATACCTAATAAATCTTAGTTATTTAAGGTATTTCAGAAATTATTGTAAAAGATAATTAATGAGATGTTTAACGTTATTAAATAGAGTAAGAAATTTGATTATAATTTGATTTAGTTATGTTAGTAGCTATAGGCAGCAGTAGACATATTTATATTGGATTAATGTTAATTCTTTATATCATGAAACGATATATCCAGAAACTACTCAGTAACCAACAACTCCATTAGGTACAAGACATTCACAGCTTTGTCATTTCTACAGGCGGATAAGGAATGTCTTGAATCGAATCAGCCTATCTAAATGTAGATGAGGGTACGTGATTTGTTCTAACAAAGAATCTGTATGAGATAGCTCAAAGTAAGACTTCCATAGTTATGTAAATAGTGTGCCATTTGAATCCTTAAACATTGTCTGCGAGCTGAACCAAAAGACATGATAACATGATTATTTTGATTTTACGTTTCAGTTGCGATATTAATGAATTAACTATAACATTATTAAAGAAGTTTCTAGCAATCCCATAAATAATTCAGGTTTCAAGTGTCTCTTCATTGCATTATCATTTTATAATTTTTATAATTGAACTAGCGGTCCGCTCAAGTTTTGTACGTAGTTTACAAAATATCGACAAATTAGATGCAAACCAACCTAACCTTCCTTATAATATACTAGCGGCCCGTCCCGGCTTCGCACGGGAAGACATTTTTTTTAACATTTTGGCTCTCTCGCATTTCGATGCTCCCTCTCTCGCCGCGTTACTCGCTGCGCTACGTGGAGCATACCGGTCCGTCGCATCGCGAGACGGCGTATATTTAAAAATATATTTATATATTTTAACTGGAACGTCCGATTTTCATAATTCGAAAAATAATCTACAGGTATTAAAGCAGTCTTGAATACAAAATAATTTATTTGGATAAGAAAAGGTATGGATAACACCAACTAAGGGATACTGAGCTGTCTGTAGCATAGGATAAGCTAGAAAAGTATGGACGAATTTTAAATCTTTATGTGAGCAAAATATCTGCATGAAACGGGGATAACGATTTTAAAATTATTTTTTCTAACTGATTAGAACAATTGGGTAATCAGCCTGCATAGGCTGCCCAATAGTCTGATAAGAAAGAAGATTCATGCCTCTATTGGGCGTGTAAAAAGTCCATCGGACTCGAAGGAATATACCTCTGTGATGCTTTGCCTGCGCGTACATAATTGCATTAGAATATCTGTCACGTTTGTGACTTATCTTAACAAGGGATTGACTGCTTTGGCAAATATTGTTCCGAAAGTTATTGTTATAAATAATGTGGGCATGGAATGTTTTCAGTACTTCAAATCTTTAATAAAATCTGGCAATGTAACAGTCCGAAAAAAGATCTGTCGGACTGGATTATACACTATACAGATATCAAATCAGAATTAGCAAAATATATTTACTTAATTTTATTCTCCATCTTTTCTCCCTACAACTAGTCAGTACATTCATAGAGGTAGTAATTTTTATCTTTATTAAAACAACAATATGATCAATTGGCATTTATTGGTAATGTTAATAAAGAATTATAATTATTATTCTTTTTTTGAAGTGTTTTTTTATTTACTAATTTATATATACTATTAAACCGTGCTTCGAAGAACTTCACTGGTTATCTGAGTTTAACCAAGATGTCAGTTTTAAAAAGAAACTGTAAGTGTTGCTATGATATTGGAAGCTTTATTTATGTATGTGTCGTAAAACTCTTGAAATAATGTTTTATATGCATATTGTGGTTTATAAGACCATTAAAATTGATTTATATATTGTTAAATCAATCAGTTTTTATATCTTTCCATGATTTTGATGTAAAATATGAAAACATAAATATGAATAGATTAATAAATTTCTGATATGAAAGACCCAATAAACACATTGTATTGTTTGGCCAAATATAACATCATGTGTCCTGAATCTAATCTAAACCTAAATCTAATATAGATATAGATAAAGCATTAACTATATTTATGAAAAATCAAAACCCAAGGTGGTTGGTTTTAGTAAGAATTTCTGAGGATCTCTAATTTTTTTCTAGTAATAAATATAGCCTATGTTACTCAGCGATAATGTAACTTTCTAATAGTGAAAGAATTTTTGATATCAGTCCTGTAGTTTTTAAGTTTATTCGTTACATGCAAAAATACAAATCTTTCCTCTTTATAATATTAGCATAGATATTGCAATATCCACAATAATAGGAAGAAAGATGCGAAAAGCGACTTTCTTTTATATATTTTGATTTAAGAATGTCATTGTTTTATTACTACAACTTTTAATAAAGTACAGTATATGTGAAGGAAAATGAGACTAGCTTGATAGAGCGCTGTCATCCCATACTAATACGTGACACGGTCGCAATATCAACACATTACGTTAACGAAAGCCAAAAAATCTATTTATAAGCCATACTATATGGCTCATGAAGCATAGCTATAGCTATTTTCATTCTAAAATAAATCGATTGTGTATCAACGTAATGTAAATGTCAACGATATGACACGGAATTAATGGTCCTACTCAAACCGGAAGGTGATGATGATAAATGAAATAAATCCATTTCTTTGAATACGCATTCTTTTATTTATTTATGTCACGGGTAATTCTTATTAGAGTGCGTACAACAATTATTACAACACGCTTGCAGAGAGGCCATTTAATCTTAAGAAAAGAGATATTTTGTATATTTAGCAATTACTTTAATAAAATTACAGGTAATTCAGCAACACGACAACTTTATTTCCGCGAATATGGATTTCTTTTTACTTATATTTGATTCACGCCCGATAATCATCAGTTTTATGTTGTGATGAAAGTTATCATATATTATAAGGTATTATTAGCTCGGTTTCTGTCTAAAGTGCATGTTATTAATGTCTTTTACATGTTACTATTCTGTATAGCTTCCATATTGATAATAGATGTAATTAAAACTATTATAATCTTAGGGAACAATAATGAAATAACTTTAAAGAATATGTAATCAAAATACGCCTATTTGACCACGAGATAATAAACTTTCGCCTAGTAGGTTTATTAAATAAAAAACACGTATAATACCGAAAATTCATAAGTACGAATTCCTTCAAAGAAACGTATTCTAATGTATTCCGTCAATTTCAATTTTTACGATTTCTCGTCTCAAAGATCATTTGAAACATAAAAATCTTCTTATTTAATAACAGTCAATTTCATTTCAGATATTTTCAATATGAATAAGACTGAAAGAAGAAGACAACAAGAAATAATATAATATTTTAAAAAGTGTGTATTTTTGCTTATACTATTCAAGCAAGAAAATGTTGTATTATGAATGTTTAAACAATTTATAGAACACTATATGAATATTAAGCTAAACGCCCATTGAAAATACTTGCTAGAGTTATCTGTGTTAATGTAGTATAGTTTAAACCCAAAATTTATACTGTTTTATCCGAGAATTGTCGACAGCCTGACTGTTTTAGTTTATTGAATTAAACGGACGGACTTCCCCGCATCGACCTTCTACTAAATAAATTGTTGGTAGTAGTTAAACTCCTTTAATGCTTTGCTCTCTGACTCTAGTAACAAATGTTATATTTTATATCAATATTTATGGTCTTTCACCAAATGTTCTATACATAATTTTCAATAGCTAGACTAAAGCAGACGAAAAATTTTAATAAAAAAATATTTTTAATACTTAAAAAGTCTGTATATATTTTAGATTCTTGTTAGTTAAAATGAACACCAAATAATATACATGTTTTCTTTTGTTTACTTTGAGAAAATCCTCGCAGTTAATAGAAAATTATAAAAACTAGTGCCTGTTGTGTATAAAAAGACCTAACCCAATGTTAAACCATCAGTCTAGTGGGTAAGACTACTCGGAAGGTTCGAGTTCAATCCAGGGCACATACACCGCTGACTTTTCTAAGTTATGAGAGTTTTAAGAAGTTACATCGTGAGGAAACCTGCACTCCTGAGAATTCCCTAAAGGTGTGTGAAGTCTGCCAACTTGCACTGGGTCAGTTTGGTGGACTATGGCCTAATACCCTCTTCACGGATATCATGATCAAGTTAAACATTAAATACCTGCAAGGTTTTTATATGGATTGTTTAATTCCCAAAATCAACATTTACCAAAATATGGTAAGTATATCCTAAGATGTAACTTAAGATTTGACAGTATACAAGCTTTTACAGTAAGTATAAGTAGTATAAAAACAGCGGAAATGAGAAGTAATGATGAAAATATATGTTATAAGGCCACTAGAGGACGCTGTTACACTCCATTATCCTATCGCGAAAGCTCAGGAGAATATTTCGAGTTGTGTAAGTAGCGCAGAATTGTACGGTTTTTGTTTTGCGAACAAAGAAGCGTAAAACTACCTAGACAGTCCTTATAAAAACAATGCTCATTCCTACTCAACTGCCGTACTCTGCAACAATTTAAATACCTACTCCCAAGTCGGTCCTCACCACTCATCTTACTTCATATTTCACTAGCCGACCCGCGCAACTTTGTCTGCATTGAGTATATAAGGTACTTTTGGTTTTTTTTAAAATTAAGATTGAACCTTTTTATATTTCTATACCTTTGTGCATCCATTACTACCTGGCACCGACTACTAAACTAGACTAGAGAAACAAGAGTTATAGTGCCTTTTTAAACCGAGTTTGGAGTCCGTTAAATTTGTTTAATAGAAGGGTATACACTCTTTCATTTATTCGCTACCTCAATCAATCACTGATATATTTATTCAACCTCCTACTTAAACACTTATTCAACCAATCAACCACCCTCTTATTCACTCAAGCACTAACTCACTCATTCGGGAAATCAATCATCTACCTACTTGTGCATTTGCCTACTTTACCCATATTAATCTTTACTTTACCCACTTTACCCATATGAAAATTTTTATTTAACACTAGCGTAGCGACCCGTCCCCGCCCCTTTGCACGGTGTCTCTACTATAATATGCATTTATTATACATAAACTTTACTCTTAATTCACTCTATCTATTTTTTTATAGTGTAGCCTCCGACCTTTGGGAGGCTACGGCAAGACTCTTTACATTTAAGTAAGACGTTGGCGAATAATAAATTTTTCGGGGTGTGAATTTTATTTGTAAGGCAATGAAACAACAACATTTTTTCTTCATATTAATACATCAATGTGGCTTTATCTGTATCCTGCTGCTTTGTAATCTATACTTAATTATCGAGTCTACATATTATGATTCTACATTTAACTTTTGTGTATATTTATTACTATCTTTAACTATGGTTATCTGTATACATCATTAAATTATTACCTATGTTTATGTATCTTAATTTATATAGTGACATAACTATCTGGTAACCATGGTAACACACTGACATTACTTAGACTGAGGATAAAACGGTATTTCTCTTTACTTTTCTTTCGATTCAAGTATCAAGCTTTATTAAAGTTAGTCGTATCTTTTTTCAACAATACAAAAAATATAAAAAGTAGATATACTTGATGACTGTATTTATAAATTAGAGTTTCTGTCGGGGGTAATTTGAATATTTGATTTAATAGATCTATTTGTATATCCCAATCTATTTAGATATGGATGCCATTTAAAATTAGCTATATGAAAGTCAGAATCTTTAGAAATCAATTTTCACCGCTCTCAGGCTTTCTGGTGCTACCGGAAAACTGCAGTTTTTCGGTATTACCAACATTATAAAAATCACTTCATTATTCTGTATCCTATTTATGGGTTGATAGCCTTTATTACTATCCGTCGTTGCGCAATATCTAACAAAACTAAATAATAAAGGAAACTCCACGTGAGTGATCCTCAATAACTACTACTACTACTACTACTAACGGAGCACTATCGCACTAAACTTAACAATTTGATATTAAAATGTACAGTTCTTTTAAAAAAAAATTTTAAGATACGTCTCAAAATACCATGGATACCTGTATAAAAAGATAGATTTTAATACGTTTTCATACCTAGATTATTCCGCCAAGAACTAGTAAATCGAGTCTATTTCGCTGGGATGGTGCCAGAATAAACGACACGTAACAACTATCTACTAACCTGTTTAATATTGCAACTAAGCCAATACAGGTACGTTACACCTTACTTGTTCCAAATACAACTTTAACACTTCAAGCAGATGAAATTACAAGCTATTAAAATATATTGGCAGCTCCGTGCCGCTTGCCAACATCATTATGTCGTTCATTACCTTTTGTTTATTTGATAAAGCAGGTTTACCCCGCAATTTCATCCGCGTTATCTTTGGATTGCACCCGTCTTTGTTCTTTGTGTGTTTGCCCAGTATTTGCAAAATTGATTGACGTACATTGTTATGGCTCCACTGTGGTTTGTAGCGTATGATAATATGTTATATTATCAATATTCTTCATCAGTTTACAGGCTATCAAACGCTGAAGTAATTTTATATACTATCTTGAATGTAAAGTATCAAATTAAATTTTATATCCTGTACTTAACAATGCAAAAACGAATTAATGTAAAATTTCTTATAGTTTTCGGTTATATTTTTAATGTCATGTCTCTTGATACTGTGTCGAGCTTGAGTTTAAGATTGAACTCAATCTTAAACTCAAGCTCGACACAGTGTTCAAGATTGGATTTATTCAGAGTGTCCACAAAAGTCCAACTAATCTTCATAAAAATAACAGTACACTACGATCTCGCACTATTTACACGTCTCCGATATTCCAAATTGCCAGTTTCATTTATCACATTTCTATATATCTATCATCCTCTTGTGCCTTCTTCATTGCGTCGTCGCTCCATTGATCATAAATCGCATCTGTCCTGATCTCATTTACAGACACATATTCTTTCTCCTCTAGTCTGTTACAGTGTTTACAATCTGTCGTGCATGGTCTTCTAGACAAAGCGTCGGCATTACCATGACTTTTTCCGCCCCGATGTTCAACATTGAATTCAATTTTGAAGTTGCTCTATCCATCTGGCCACCTGCCCTTCTGGGTTCCTAAATTCGAGAAGCCACTTCAACGGTCAGATTAAACTAAAATTTACGTGCAAGTAAATATTTCTTTAAATGTTGTTACGTTTTCACTACGGTGCGGCGACCAATTCTCTTCGCATAACACAATAGTTTCTTTCCGGTTTTGACAAAGTCTTACAAAAATAAACTATTGTAACTTCTCCATCATCTCTTCTTTGAGATAACGCACCCCCAATTCCAGTGTTGCTTGCATCTGTATCCACAACTTTTATTTAAAAAAAAATAGTTTTATGTGTTTATAATCATGCAAGATTAAACTGTGTAATAAACTTATAACACGAAAGCATCTCTGTTCCTCATAACTCTTAAGAAAATTCGTTGTTTTTACACTAATAAATTAGCATAAGTTAATTTATTTTGTTGTAAGCGTGTGACCGGAGGATATTGTCCTGCTAAAATAACAGCTCTAGCTACAGATATATTGTAGTTTGTAAATTTTTTTGAAATGTTACATGTATTTACGTGTTTAAAATGTAAACCAAACCTGAATAAGTGAGAGTTAAAGAAACCACGATCTCTTTTTCTCTTATAAAGGTTTCTCACTAACCCTAGTTTCTGGCTTACCAGAAGGGGTCTGTCTCGCTTATAAAAGTCTAAAACACAATACGTGTATACATGGGTATTACATATTTATTGAAATAATAGCTGTTTAATCTAAATAATATTAATATAACATTTACTTGAAAATTTTGTGTATGTATTTCAAGTTCATAAATTTTATCAAATATGGCCGCAAATTCATAAAATTCAAACGTTCGTGTAAGCCAAACTCACTCTGTATTTGATTACGTAATTTCCCAGATTCAAAAGCATTTACAATTTTTAGTTTATCACTTAAAAACAACAAATTGAGTTTTCGTTTAGACATTATAAGTAAGTACAGGAACTTTCTTCGCAACTGCTGTGTATGAAGTGACTTTAATAAGCTTGACAAACAACAGTACGCACATTAGGCTTTTTGAATAGAATGAGTTCCTCAAACAACTGAATTAATAAGAGTCCCTCAAAATTTAAGAATGAGTCATATATAGCAAAAGTTAAACGCGTTTAACTGTCGCTTACAGAGGTATAGGCAAGTATCAATCTCACTTAAAGAGGTTCACGCGTGGAAAATGACTGTCACTTATATACAGGTTTTATGTTTCTAACTTATAGAGGTATTAAGGCAAAATGACGGGACCTGGTAAATACTCTCACTTAATAGAGTTTTTCGCTTACCCAGTTCTCACTTACACAGGTTTGATTGAATACAACGAGATTTTCTTCTACATCTAAAGGAAAATAGTTATAATTTCTACTTATAATCCAAATATAAAAGGATAAAATCGATATTTTTTATAACTGTCTTTCTGTTTATAGCTCACGATTTCCACCCGTCTGACAAATGGATACACGTTGGGGCAAACAATAGCCAGACCTTTCTTAAATGACTTACCCTTAGGGATGTTTTTATCTATAATGTTTATCAGAACTGATATCAATTTGAAGTAAAGAATTTCTTTGAAATATTACATTTTATACACTAAGTCATGAACTACTTTAATTGCAGATAGTCAAATCTAGAGGTAGAGAGAGAAAAGTTTGTACCAAAGTTGTTAAAAGTTATTGCGAGCACGTTGAAGTTAGAAAATAATACATATTTTTTTTTCAGGAGCACAAAACTACTAAAAAAATAATATATCAATATTTACATAAGCATATGAAGGAGGCTTTTGTAATGATTATACTTAAGTTAAGGATGGCGATTCGAAACTGATTAATCGAAGAAACAATTCCTTGACCCAAAAATTCTATTTAATGAATCGATATCTCAACTCGGAAATCATAAAAAATCGAATGTTGATTATCCTTTTTTTTCTGTAATTATTCTAAAAATCCACTGATCGACTGCCGATTTTATGAAACGGAATTAGAGAAAATGAGCTTTTTTTTGCTCATCTTTTTCGTTCACTGCTTCTACCTCAATATTTACGTTGTAAATGCTTATTGAATCTGCATTTATAATGTAAATATTGAGGTCAATTTTTGAGGAATCGAACCTTTTGATCTCGATTTTTTTTTGTGAATCGATTGATCATATTGCGATTTGAATCAATTAATAAATCTATCTTTTTTTCCAAGACGCGCCATCCCGACACTAAGTGAAACCCATATCCACACTTCGTGCAGTAGTTTTATTACTTATTACATTAGGTGATGTGCGTAAAAACACACAAAAAGACAGGGAACATATTGTTTTATTAGTGTATTGTTTATTATGGTAACCCAAAAAAAAACAATTTTGAGTTATTTATATCATCGTCTAGCTTAAGAAACTCTGCATTAGATGGACTAAAAATAGTCATATATTAATAATGATAAAATGTATACATATAAAAAATAAAAAAATGCAATCATAAAATTTATAACATAATAAAACCCCCATAGAAAAATGGATTCAATTTTCACATTTTTTGTCAATTTACTCGCAATGTTTAAAAATAAGTTACCGCTTATAGCCTTCTTAGGGCAGTAGACTTCTTACATAATAAGTTTCCTTAAATATCTTATATGTACATTGTGCATACATTCGATAAGTGAGATTTTTAGGTTGTAATGTACGAGCGGCCTGCCTTCGCTTCACCGGGTACTTGAAGCAGTATTCTAATTGATGTCCTTAAATTTTCACCCTGTTATTGTGTATTTTTCCATTATTTAAAA
Organism: Limenitis camilla; assembly: GCA_905147385.1. Lineage (NCBI taxonomy): Eukaryota > Metazoa > Arthropoda > Insecta > Lepidoptera > Nymphalidae > Limenitis > Limenitis camilla. The sequence goes on along the minus strand of LR990230.1, from coordinate 8,731,871 downwards.
AAAGAAATAAAGAGGAAGAGAAAAAATAGAAATGACGGGAATACTATAGACTTCTTTCAGTGAAAGAATTTGCAAAATCATATCGGTAGCATAAAAATGGCAACACTACATCACCTATGTCACTTAGGAATAATGTAACTTTCCAACAGTGAAAGAATTTTCAATATCGGATCAGTAGTTCCTGAGATTACTTCCTTTATTTTAAAAGACCATTTAACATCTTTGGCAACACTACATAAATAAATGGCCATATCTTTTTAATTCGAATATTTATGGCAACACAACATACTTACTCTATGTTACTCGAAAAGAACGTAGCTTTCTATCCGTGAAAGAATAATCAAAAGCGGTTCAGTAGCTTTTGAGCCTAATCGCAACAAACAAATATACAAATACTCAAATCTTTCCTCTTTATATAATAATAGTATACACATATTAATGCAAACCCGCACTGGGCCAGCGTGGTGGACTATGGCCTAATACCCTCCTCATTCTGAGGAGGAGACCCGGCTCAGCAGTGGGGCATTGAATGGTCGTGATGATGATACACATATTAATTTTATTATAATATGTATTTGTATTAAAGTTTAAGTTTTAATAATCATTAAATTACAATAAAAAATCATTCATTGTTTACGATCATGCACCCCACGTGCACAAATACAAAGACAAAATAATACACGTTCGTCACATGTACAAAAGAATCATAATAATATTTTTATTCGAATTTCTGCTATCATTATTTCAACATGTTAAATAATTTAACAATGACGGTATCCGATCATACCTGCAATTAAAACAGCATGCAACTGGTAGTCTAGTAGCACGACACTAGGCTCTTTGATGATTAGTTTAAATATAATGGTACGACACTACCGAAGATTCCGGAAACTTCTTCCCAAACTTACATAGAACTCAATCGACTTCTTTGATTCTTAACTTAAATTATTCAAGTATGTGTCCCAATAACTAGTGGGGGTATCCGAATTATAATTTTTTTTCTTATTTTTAGTCAAATTTTGAGTAGTGTAATACTTTTAATAAACAGTGACAGCAATTTTTGAGATTTTTGTTTGATGAAACAATTATGGTCAAATTTATTCATCATTGAAAAAATTACATTTTGTATTGAAACAATCCTATGAATAATCGAAAGAATGAATAAAATATTTTTACCAGCTTAACAAACTTGAAAAAATGTTTTTTTTGGGATAAACATTGTGTTTACTTCACATACAACAGCTTCACATAATCAGGCGGATAACACACGATCAAATATAAACCCAATCTTTGTCAAAATATAGGTCAGATACCTACATATATTCAATACTGATCGAATCCTTCTAATCGAATCATCAAACAAATTCTGAAATAACAAAAGTTCTTTATAAAACATTTTTTGGGTCTTACCTTTTTCTGCTTAATAAAAAACAAATACAAAGAAAGGAGGACCTTTTATTTGATGTAACATAAAAACGGCAATACATACAAGAATCAAATTTGATAACAATGAATAATATCAAAATACCTAGCACGACGATGACATGAACTTCCTTTTCACCTCGTTGCTTCCGTCGAATTCATTTTAATTTCCTATCGAATATTTTTTTCTTTATAGAATAATGGGAAATATCAATCTAATAATATGACCTTAATACAATTTTATTTGAACTATAATGACTACAAATCGATACATTAATTTAATATCCGTAATACATTATTTATTACAAATAATATTATGTTAGTAACACTATAGATTTTTTTGCTTTTGATTAGCTAGTACTTTATTTATATTAAAATACCCCCATCACCGCCTCGAAATTCTTGCGATAGATTCAAGGCAGATTGACTTGTGATAACATGGAGTAAATATTAACTAAAATATAAGTTAGTGAAATGTTACCCTTTATCTTGGGTAACATTTCACTAATTTATGTAACATGTAAGTCTTTGATATATTAATCATGTTATTAAAAAAAATATGGCTGGGTAAGTTACATTTTGGATAATAAGATCGAGTAGTGGAAGGGAGAGTTAATGCTGAAGATTTGAAAACGATTATTCTAGGAACTACTGGTTTAAAGGGGGGCTTTATGTATGCTATATAATATATATGCCACGCTACTACGAGGAAGGCTATATATAGGCTATATATGTACGTCACGCTACTAGCAATAGGAGCGGAATTCCACGCGGACGAAGTCGCACGGGTCGGCTAGTAAATATAGATAATAAATAAAACTATAAAAACAGGAGAATAAAACTAACTCATATCTAAACCGTAAACGCGTAAGATCGTAACATAAATACACGTGAAAGGTACGTTTTACGTTCTCCGTAATTACCTTTATAGGTAGAAATGAATACGAATTTGTTTTGTGAAGCAAATCCGTTGAAACCAAGGATTTGCTCGTAGTAATATATGTTTCAAGCCGTGCAGTTAGTTACCTTTGTATATTCGAACGAAGCCTTCAAAATGTTCAGAGCACAAGACAACAAAGCCAATTACGAGTAATGTTTTCAAATATAGTTTGTTTCTATTTTGTTTGCTTTTAATTTTATTTTATTGTAAAAATTTAAAACCACAAAATATATAAAACTACACATTAAATATTATTAGAAAAAACTAAAACAATTATTTTTCACTAAATAACTAAAAATGAAATTGTCTTTGAATTGGTTTTCACAGACGTTTTGTTGCAGTTGTCTTACGTAGAATGAAGATTTTTCTTTTTCTTGTCTTTTTATTTTAATAGGATTTTAGGAGAAAGATATCTTCATTCTAAGACCTTTTTCTAACAAAGACACAAATACTAAGAATTATTAAATATAAAACTTTTTCAGGGTTTATAAAATGTTCTAATTGATATACATAGTAAAAACTTATACTATATTTCTATTTAACAACATCCGATTTCGAGTTTCTTTGTCATTCATTGTGTTCAGCTAACTTTGTGTAACTAACTTTACAGCTGGAGTTATTCAACCAGGAAATGTGGACGTCCATTCTTTCTTTATGTTACGATTGTTGTTAATAGCTTTATTACGAGTTCAATGGCGGTCTCAAGAAATAAAACAAACAGACTAGGTATTTAAAAGATTATCTAGCTTTGTTCACTTTTTAACAACACTCCTCTCAGTACTCTTATTGTGACACTTATTAAGCCTATCAAATATACTATTATTTTTATCAACAATTATTAATGTTATCGTCTTTCTTATATCTCTCTACTTTTTTAACTTTTTTGACCTACTTATACTTTTTATGAGATTATTTAGGACCTTCTCGGCATCTGCCGTAACACTCAGAAGTTACTCATAGTATCGCTTGCGCAAACCGCCCGCCATTCATATAAACGTTACCTACAGTGTCAAAGAAACATATATGCAAATTGTCATGGGGCTAGCTTCTAAGTTTGGGCTGGCTGATATATCAATATATTAGCTGACCTGGCGAACTTCGTACCGCTTAAGAGTCAATGAATATCATATTAAAGATTAGCTGAACTTTTTTATATATATATATATATATATATATATATAATGGTTGCCTTTTTCAATACTTACATTTTTAAAATCTAAAATCTATCGAATATTGTGGATATATCTTGTCGATTCGAAACCTTTTTCAGACAGTTACGAAATGAATGTGTATGAATATTTTGTATGAGTGCATGAATATTTTGTATGGGAAAATATTTTTTTCATTTATTTTATTTTTTTCGTCAATTTGCCAACGTTTTTAATAGTTGTATTAGAGAAACTAACGTGGTAATCAGTCATTTTTAAAGATTTTTAATAGTTATTCTGGTATTCGGGATCGAGACAAATACAACAAACCAAAAACCATGAAAATCGGCCGAGCTGTTCTCGAGTTATAAGTGTTCGAACAAATCCAACTTTGTTTTATAAATATAGATAGATGTATTTATAATCAAAAGGCCTTTACTAAACATACATTACCATTACGTATGACATTCATATATATTAAATACAATAGTTATTTTTATACGAACTTTTACTACTATCCATTCTGGATTAAAAAAGTAACAACAATGGACTGTGATGTCGAGCTGTTATTTTTTTATTTATTATCAGACAAAACGAGAACCTAAACAATAGAAAAAAACTCTATTAAAACCCTGATTGTGTTAATTAAATAGAAGCGCAGTTACATTTGTCACAAATCCTTTTCATAATCTCTCCTAGAGTGAATAAAATATTGCTTTCAGCAATTCGCGTGGGAGAAAGGATAAGTACGATTTTGTCATACTTATAGAATTATTAAAAAAGAAAATGAAGAACTTTAAACGTATAATAATTAAATATACAATGGCTTCTATAAATAGTATAACTCTCTTGGAGGGACGTGATCTCTCTCTTAATTTTTCACTGGCTTCCCTGCATGCCGCACAATTGGTTGTTCTATAAACTGAGTGCCATAAAGAATTCAACTATTTGTCTAAATCGAATTATTTGACACCGTTGATCACTTAATAGATTTATTTATTAATTGATAGACTACTATTACTATACAATGGTTGTGGAAAAATCTCGATTTAAGTAATGAAACGGACGCATTATTCATGCGGTTTCACGCTTAATTATAGTAATTGCTTTTAAGTTAAAATATTAATTTAAATGCATATAGTGTGTTGTGGAAGCAAATAACTTTTTATTGTTATATATAAGCTTTTGACATTGTCTTGCTTAGTTATGATAACAATGCAATGAAAATAAAATTTAGGATTTTGAATCACCAACGTTAAGAGGAATTACATATTTCCTTAATAGTATCATAATTATTGCTTTCTATTTTAAATAATCACGACATGGGTGGCGCGCCATAAATAAACATAATTCGTTCCAAGAATATGACTGACGCCGTCAAATAACAAAAATACTAGTCTGTCAAATAAACAGGATATTATTCAGATCTAAATTCTGTGTTGGAATTTGATTAACATTATGGAAGCTGTGAGGAATGTTTATTATGGCGGAACGAATATTCACGTTAATCTATTTAGCCTTACAATAACACAAAATAATACCTATATTAGAAGATGATAAACACATTAAATATTATCTATATGTTTATGATAATAAACAGAAGTTAGTAAGTTTAAAAGAAAATATAAATTTTATATGTTATCGATAATATACCAAATAATGAGACCTAATTTTAAAATGTTGATTACTTTTTACATTTAAACAAGTAAACTCTTAACGGAAATATACAAGTATTTATCAAGATAATATTTACGTAGGAACGTCGTTTTATAAATTTTTCTCACCCCCAAACCGCTAACATTCTCTACTTCTCATCTCCCGGATAAATAAGCAAAACAAACTTAATTAATTTATTCAAACAAATTTAGAGTTGAATATTAAAGAATCCCTTCTTAAATACAAAATTGCGATATGAGATATTAATTTAAATAACCATTTCATTATAAATTGCCGTTGTTTCATGAAATAAGTTAACGCCTTTTTTTCTCTATATTTTTTATTTTTATTAATTAAAGTTATAAATTACCCATGAAGTCAATGCATTTTTGCCAACGTAGTAGTAGTTAATTGATGTCTATTTTGAAAAAGGATGGGAGGCAACAAAGTCTTCAAAGGCATTTTGAACTGCCTCTGGGTTATGAACTTTTTCCCCGCCAATAAGTTATCCAAATTCTGGAAAAAGTAGAAGTCTGTAGGGGCAAGGTTTGGTGAGTACAATGGATGACGGAGAACTTACAACCCCAGCTCTTCTAACTTGGAGAACTGCACAGCATGCAGTATGAGATCGTGCGTTGTCGTGCAGGAGGAACGGAGCCGAATGATTAACCAAAGCAGGTCAGTTTGCTAGTAACAATGTGATTCTTAGACTGAAATTTCCAGAACGTGGTGCTATCGTTAATAGTGTTTGCGCCGTATACGTTGTTGATGTTGCTTGCCGCTTCTGCCGCTTTGCTGCCACTCATACACGCACACTCATACTCCACAATCACTCGAAATTTTAACGTATTCATGATGACGAAAAACGTACAAATGTGAAACAGAAAAACGAAACGCTAACCATTAAGCAAATGACTAATTTTCAAAAAAAGAATTCAATATTTAAAAAATAAAAATAGAACTTAGAATTCTTAGCTAAAAAAGAATAAAGTTGGACTTGAAATAAATAGTCAGTACGGGAGAACGGCAATTTATAGATAAAGACCTATTATATTTTAAAACCTTGACTACGTTAAAATTTAAAAATAAAATTTAAACTTATAGGCTAATATTGTAATTGATTTTTACCGTTTTTGTTCCGTAATAAAAAATATATTGATTTAATAAATTAAAGTGGGTAAAAATTATCATCAATCATACCGTACATCCTTAATGTATAGCAGATATTTAAAAATCTTTGTTTTTAAGTCATATGTTTGCATTGTTTATTGGAATCTTTGGAAAGGAAATCTTTAATAATTTAATATTTTCTATATAAAAGAATTATTTTGACGCTCTTATTTAAAACCAAAAGTATTTTACGTCGAAACAATCTAAGCTGAATATTGTTTGACATAATCGTAATAAGAGGGGTGTAGGTATAATAAAATCAATGCAATTATCCTTACAAGAGATTAACATAATGAGAAATTAAGTGAACATTACAAAATTTTGCGGTCCCCTGGGAAGGATTAAACTAAAAGCAGGCTTTTTGCCCGGATATTTGGGGCCATCTACGGTAGCTGTTTCAGTATAATAAAATACAGCAACAAGTAATACATTTTATATTAATATAAAAAGGTAATTTATTTATGTTAGCAACACCGTTGATAAATTAGTGTTCGCAGGTAGTTCCTTCTATTTTGTTTCAAGTATTATAGTGTCGTGGTTAAGGTCACCCTTCTTTAGATCCACGTAAGTTAACTTTATTATCTACTGTAGCTAGTGTTCGGCCTGCGAAGGGTAGCGTTATAATTATATAAAAGGCCTTAAACCCTACAACATGATTCTAAATACATAAATACAAATATAATATAAATACTAATATTTGCACGCCTAAAGGGCAGAATATTTTAGAACTCAATTGTTATCTACTAACACCAATTATTGTACTATATTCTAGCAAATAAATGAAAAAATAAAATAAATAAAAATAAATATGGTCGCAAGTCTAAGGCGCTGCAGGGCTTTCTGTCAAGATTGCATGTGAATACGTATAGTAATGTACATCATTCCTCTCTCATTCTATAACATTTACTAGAGCATAGGTTTCACAACAACGCTTTTAGCAGCAAAATTTTAATGTTTTTTTAATTGCATAGATTATATTCTAAAAAGGCTTTGTTATTAATTATGATATTGAACACTTTCAGTCGTTAATCTTCTACTTAACGAAGGTATACAAATAAATAATTCTTCATGTGTATTAAATAACGAACTTTTTATTTGATCAGCCATTGTAATTAAAGGCAGTACATTTATGAATAATAAAGCGTTAATTACTTAGGTCTGGTAATTGATTAAATGAGCCCAGTTAATTATATACTGTTAGGAAAGTGAAGTTGCGACCGTAATGACCAACTATATGGCCGATAACTGTAATGTAATGCAAAGCGCACGAGAAAAAAACATCGGTGATTTACTAAAATATGCAAACACAGACATACAATGAAACAACCATATAAATAAACATATGTATAGATAGTCCATACCACGGCGACACACAGCGCGAAATATCTGTACATACATAAAAATAACTATATAAACAAACATACGTGTAAATAGTTCAACCCACGATGACGCACGGTACACTTATTATTTTCTTATATATTACATACATATAATAACTATATGAACAACTATACGTGTAGATAGTTCAATCATGACGACGCACGGTCCACTTTTTGTTTTCTGACGTCATAGATTGAACTATGTACAAACATACGTTTATAGGAGTACAAAAATGCGGAGCATCACGCAACAAAGTTACGCGGATCATTTATATAAACCCATTACCGCACTAGTGCTGTAATGTAAAGTAAAAAGCATGTGAGAGTTAGGGAGGTTCATTCACAAAAACTGTGAAACAAAACACCACTTTACAAGCAAGTGTGTTGAAAAATGTAATAAGCGATCAAGCATCGTGTTTTCCGTCCACTCACAGTAGCAGTGATAACTATATACAAAGACAGAGATTTCATCAACATTTTTATAAATTATTGTAATGTTAAAAAACTGTGTTTGTGTAGATTGTGACTTATTGAACGATGAGCAGGTAACACATCTGATGGTAACTGAAAATGGTAAATTTAATTCGTATACATAATATGAGAGGGTCGCTTTCGTGTTTCGCATTATATTGTTTAATGATCAGTGCACCAGTTGTGCTGGGATGCTCATATTTTACGAGATGCTGACCCAGCTACGACGAAAATTGAATTCTAACCCTTCTCCTCACGAGGCAATACCTAAAAACATTATATTAAGTAATCTACCAGTTCTAAGCTTCTAACGTTGACGTTTACATATTATTACAAATGTGTGTACTGAGAAAAGTGAACGTTTTGTGAGGCTAATAATATATATCTCTTTTATGAAAAGTTACTGATATTTTCTGTTTCTCTTTTCGTATGAATATCACGAAACAAATATGGAATAAATTTTATGTAATAAAACTAATAATGTGAGTCGCCCTCCGTTTCCGCTTCTTTAATGTGATGCTATTGAATGTAGGTTATGTTGTTAAGTATATATGAATATACTAAAACTGAGTCAATCTCTGATTTTAAAACTCATTTTAAGAAGAAAAATGTAAATACATTTTTGTCTTACTTAATTTCTATCTCAGATCATGTTTTAGGTTTTTTACTTAAGTTGGAAAGTAATATAATTCAAAAGTAACAACAAATACATTTACAATGTTTTAATTTAAAATTCCAAAAATAGTTTTCATAAACATAGGAGAATGCAGCTGAGTACACAAAAAGGTACACTATGGCTCGTCATCAGACAAGTGTCATATAGCTTGGTAAGCAGCTGAAATACAGGACAAGCTTCGATGAAAATTGTCGTTCACTGCTCATAGCACTCATTATTTTTTAATATTATTTTATTTTTATATGTATGTCTTTTCCTTTGAAAAATAGGTAGACGGAGACTCGTCAACTCATCAATGGGCCCCCGTGAAAGGTCGCTTATAGTTGCAACTAGGGGGCAACATTTGTTGAGCGGCTTGAAGGTGGGGATGTGCACCCGGTATTCTACACAAACATTGGTACCTCCCGAGGGGAACCTCATGTGCCAACTAACCACTTACGTGACACATGTACTCTTAAAACGTAAAGTTCACGCGGCTCCACTCTGATCGGCCGGTAAAGGCAAGCAAGAGGTAGGGGATCTGTTCCTCGTCAGTGTTCGTTACAACCAGCCGGTAAAGGCAAGCTGAGGATGAGGAACAGGACCTACCCCTGGGAGCACTCGGGTCCGTGGCGTCGCTACTCCCCAACAGCTGTCCTCAAGCTGCCCTGCGGGCCTATTTTTGTTATTGTTATTGTCAAATAATATTATCATTTTTTTTTATTATCAAGGTAAACCTAAACAATATTAAAAATTGGTTTGAACTTATTGCTATAATAAGTCCGACGTTTATCCTATCCAACAATTTTAAAAAAATCTTAAACAAAACACGGTGTTATATTTTTAACTTGTAATTTACTTGGTCTAACCTAATGAAAGATTTTAAAATCATTCAATCATTAAAATATTATGAACTATTATGAGTATTATCATTTTCACTGAAAATGTCAAATAACTCACTAATAATAATAAACTACGTAAAAATCATGCATTCTCTAAGCTGAAATCGATTGTGTAGGATAACAGACCGACTTATGCTAATATCAATTTCTTCCAGACCTTGTCCTAGACCCTTTTCTTGGAAAAATGGAGGTTGAATTCTGTTCTCGAATATATTACCTTTACAAGAAATACTTTTTTATGTCCATATATATTCATACAAAACACTATAAGACATTCTGGTAAAATAAATATAAATATTTTATGACATCTTAGACGTAAACAAATCTATTTTCACTACAATAGTTGGAGATTATTACAGGTATTTTGTTATGAACCTTCGAGCTTTGTTCACAGAGACCGGAAACTTTTACAAATTCCGTATCCAACAGGAAAAAGACCTAATTTGCGACTTCCGCAAAACGATAACTTTCGTTACTTTTATTTCTATACTCTCTAAAAGTTTTTTTTTAAATACTGTTTTTTGTAAATTCAACATGAATTAATAATACGAAAACACATTTTATATTACTATAAATCACTTCTCTTTCTTCTTAAACCTTATACTAGCAATGTTTACAACATAATTAATGAACCCAACTTCTCTAACTAGTCCCTTTGCGGTCATTATTTGTCGCTCTTCATACGATCCCGACTAATTTTATATTATATTTTTTGAATTTTATAAATGCAATAGTACTAACTCTGTCTGTCTGTCAGTCTGTTAAGCTTTCACGCTTAAACCACTGAAACAATTCTGATGAAATATAGTATAGAGATAGACTATAACCTGGAAAAGGACATAGGTTAAATTTTATTTAAAAAAAAGAGGCCCTTTAGAGTCACAATAGGGGACAAAATCCATATCGAGCTGTGAAACCGTTCATATCTTTGTGAATTAGTCATATATAAATAATAAAGTTGATGTTGAAAATGAATATATAAAATCTAAATATACGTTGCAAATTTGCACATGCGTTAAGTCAGGGCCCGGCTAGTATAATCTTATTACTCTCTTTAAAAAAATACAGGGAAACACCCTGACACTATTGGATTGTTTAATATAAGGCACTTGTTCTTTCTCTAATTCTCTAGGAGAATTGAATGGGGGAATCCTATCACTTATCTAGATTTTCAAAACACAAACTGACCCCTTGCTCTCTGTTGTCGCTATTTAATCTCTAATCTATAAAAAAATCTAGATGTCGGAAGTTCTTGACGTTTCCAGAATGTCGCTCCATCCTCTTCATTACCATGAAAATTTTCCTTTTCCAATTTTAGTCTAGCATTAATATTTGATAAGAAATTTATAAGCGCATCATCACTACATAGTGTAAAACAAAGTCGCTTCCCGCTGTCTGTACGTCCCTATATATGCTTAGATCTTTAAAACTAAGCAACGGATTTTGATGCGGGTTTTTTTAATATATAGAGTGTAGATTAGAAAGAAGAAGGTTTTATGTTTAATACATGCATATTCTAGTAGAAAAACACTGATAATTTTATTTGCGCTTACATTGCAAACGCTGGCTGGACCCCATGAGATAGATCAAAATAATGTACTACAGTAATGTACCCCATAAAAAGGTCTACAAAAAAGTCCACGATAGTATATGTCTATAATGGCTTATTTACGAAGCGATTTTAAACGATACAGCATTAATCCTTATCCAATTAGGTACTTTAAATACATTTTGCATTTAATATAGATTAATATGGCTCTTTACAGCATGAAATTTAAATGAATATTTTCGAAGATATTACAGATTTTAAATGCAGTGACATAGCGGTTGCGCGGCGCGTGCCTGTGAAAACATTTGTTTGTATTGTCTAATGACAAAAAAGCTATGAACGTTTTATAGAAAGACATTCTGTAGTATATTTAGTATCAGCATTGCACCCGTGCGAAGCCGGGGCGGGTCGCTAGTTTTCTTATAATATTATTTTCCATTGACATGATAAAAATAAAATATAAAATTTTCGTACTTCAATCTTTATAACTTTATTTTTAACGACCTTTAGATGACGCTTGAGACACTTACCTACACTTAACTTTTATAACTAGTAGTATGAATGTCAAATTAAAAAATCAGAAAAGTTCTCGACTGTAAAGAATCAGCAAGGCAATTAAAAATATTAATTAACCGTAACACGTTCATTACCGCTTAAAGATTTATTTGTATGTCATAGTTATAGGTCGATATGGTTTATTCTTGGTTTGACCAAAGTCTTCGTACAAACACCGATATAAATTTCAATTTCGGCCTTTCACTAAACTATGGTTAGTCAATCAAACTTTTCAGTAAAACGACGAAAGTAAAATTATCTGGTTCGGGCTTTGCCTAGTCGATCCTAGAAGTGACTGCCAGACTAGGTCAAACGTCAATCTTACAAAAACAGCACAGGAAGTAGCTCACATTTTCCTTGATATTTTCTTGTATTTGGGGTGCGCTTCAATCAGACAAGGACGAGACCGACTTGGAGTTCAACCTTCACGCAGTACTTGTCTGTCATACCCCTAGTGTTTATAAAAAGCGCAGGAGCGGGGGGAGTGGAGCTCCCTGGTTTTTCGCACTGTGTTACGCAAGACTGTGTGTCGCGAACAGGCCACCCTCCCCGCAGCACCAGAGACATCATAGAAGTACAGGAGGCGAAAAAGGAGAAGAAAAGGGGGCAGAGAGAAGATGAAGAAAGGAAGAAGGGGTAAATTCCCAAATTCCTTTACTGCAACAAAAAAGGCTTTACAAATTATATAAAATCCAACATATTGAGCAATTCTAAATGACATATTGTGAGAATAAAGGCTAATTTTATTAAACTATATATATATATATATATATTAAAACAATACACATTAAAATTTAAAAAAATCGTTTTATTATGCTTAACCTAACAAAATAGGTCAATTTAATACTTAATTGAATTTTGCCTGGTCAAACCTTGATTTCATGAAATTAAATTATGACGTTTGCCTGGCCAAATTAGTCTCTCCTAGGTATGACGAAAATTTTAGGCTTTGACTAAGACTTCAAGTCAGACCTAAGGATTGCCTTTTTTTTTGTTATCGCGGAGGAATGCATTTACGCATACCCTATAGTCGGGTTATGTAGGACTCACCGACGGCAAAACCTTCGCAATACCCACTAAACCTCCGCGGTTACTCTCCCCGTCGTGGTGAGACGATGCAGGATCGCTAAGCGCACTCGACTGCATTCACCTCGGCGGTTAACCCGCTCTAAGGCGGGCCTGCACGCCTCCCGAAGGGTGTCCCGGGTAACGCGCTCCCACCCGGTCGGCCTCTACGGATTGGATCCGAAGAGGCATCCGCCTCCCGGGCTCGCTCCGCGGCCTCCTTTAGCGAGATTACCGACTCGCAGAAGGAGGCAACCGCCAGCCAACCTGCCCTAGTGCCAAGCATGGCCGCCACCACACTCGGAAGGGACAGGTCCGCGCCAATGGATGACACCAGAACATGGCGCTGGGGCTCCCAGGCGGCACACTCTGCCAGGGTGTGGTGGGACATGTCAATCGCCGCATCGCACTCATGGCAGGCCGGTGTTGGCTCCCTCCGGGCTATCTGATGCAGGTACTTACCGAAACAACCGTGCCCGGTAAACACCTGCGTCAGCCGGTATGTTAAAACACCGTACCGCCTGTCGATCCAGCGAGCGAGGTGTGGTCGAACTGCCGCCACGGTTACTAGACCAGCCGAGGGGGACTCCAAATCCTCCTGCCATCGTCTGATTAGGGCTCGCTGGGCTTGAGCCCAGATGCAATCCATCACCACACCAGGGAAGTATTCACCTCTCGCTCTCAGACTCGACCGGAAGCGGTACATCTCGGCGAGCACCTCCACCTGGAGTTCCCACGGAGGGTCGCCCGCCAAAAGTGTTGCAGCCATCCAAGACACCGTATGGTAGCCCCGTATAGCCCTCACCGACAAGACCCTCTGCATCCTTCGCAACAGGGCCCTGTTTGACGCGGAGAGGCGTCCACCCATACGGGAGCTCCGTACAGTGCCATGCTCCGCACGACACCGGCATAGAGGCGACGGCACGTAGAGCTCAGCCCACCGACATTCGGTAACAACTTTCCCAACGCGGCGGCGGCGCTGATAAGCCTGGGAGCGAGAGCGGCGAAGTGCGCCTCAAACGTCATCTGCATAACATATGATTCTCATCCCGGCAAGGAGCGGGGCTCTTAGGATCCAGTCGAACCCAATGTTCCACAGGACCGGCCCGAGAACCGAACCCTGCGGAATACCACATCTCACCCGGTGGCTCCAAAGACGCCCGTCGCTCCCCTCCTACAGGACCTCCCTATCCTGAAGGTATGCCTGCAGCAGTCTGCCAAGGTAGGGAGGCACTCTGTGAAAGCGCAGCGCTTCCCATATCGTCTCGAAGGGAAGACTGTTGAAGGCATTCGCCACGTCAAGTGAGACGGCTATCATCACGTCGCCTTTGTCGACCGCCTCCGTGGCGATCCTTTTCAACTGAGTTAGGGCGTCCACGGTGGTCCACCGTAAAACCATATTGACCAGGAGAGAGGCCAAGACCTAAGGATTGCCTACTCGAACCTAGGAGCGTCAGAGTTTCGAGGATTGACTATAACATATACACATAAACTCTGATTTTAATCGTATTCATATTGTTCATCACCATCCAGTGGTCACCATCCGTTGTAATCGCCATCCTGCATGTAATGTTTTTATGGAATTAAAACAGAATTACAATATTAATTCTTACACAAAAAAAACAAGGAATCATTATTGAATTTCATATAAACTTATTTTATAATTTTATAATATCATAAATTAACGACATAGTTTTTGCTATCATCACTTCAGGCTACGTTATAAAGAAATAGGGTAAATAAACAGAAACATCCTTACAATTCGTAACAAATAAGTAATTTTCTCGACATCATGTTATGATAGGGAAGAAATATTATGAAAGAAAACATTAGATGTATAAATGTATCAAATAAACATTTCTCCTTTCACAGAATTTTCACCTACACAACAGACAAGGAAAATACTGTAACAACGGTTAGGTTAATCTTATGAATTGACTTTGCTTTTATTCAAGTTTGGAGAAAACTAATTCTGTGTTATTTCGTTCTTTCTTTATTCTGCTTTTTTCCTTTCTTGCAATATCAAACACATATATTTTTAAAAACATTACAGTCTTAGTTACGCATGTACATGTTATGAACTTAGACCACAGTTATAGTAGTTACAACCTGAAACTCCCTATTGAATAACTAACGAACTATCAGATTATCCAGAATAATGGGACTAGACAATATACTTGTTATATTCGTGAAGTAACAGTTAGCTTTAATATAACAGAATAAACATGATAATTATTACTAGTTCTACAACAAGCGTTGTTATGAAAAAAATGTAGGGAAAGTTTTCGCATATGAGGCAAAACAAACAATCTGAATTTATGCTTATGATAACAGCTATCCCAAATAAATTATCCGCCACCTAAATTTATATTCGCAAATTATAATTTATCCTAATTACTTTACCTAATATAACACATCCTCATTAACATCTCATTACATATTTAAAAGCACTTTACTACATCAATGACTTTGTTTATTTTAATGAACGTGTTATGTTAAAAAAAAGTCGGACCTCTGGCGACTTTTCAGCCTATATCTCTATGAAAACTCTACTTTAACCGACATTGCTAACATCTTTTATTAGTACTACATTGATTACACTAATTTAGATATTCGTATGTATGATTGTTAGGTTCTAATGACAATTACATTCGTATATAGAACGCGCAGAGTAACATTACTCCAACTCACTTTATTAACAAAGCTTTTTTGCGAAATCGTTACCGCTTTTATGTAGTAAGCCAAAAAAAGTCACCCACACCTAACCATCATTATTTTTAGGAATTTTGCATAGCGCAGGGCCCACCAGCATTGCTACGGCTGCTTCGTAGCTAATCCGCCACTGAATTTACATTAAAAAATTACAAAGATGATACCATAAAACGTACGCTAGTTATTTTATTAAAAATATACATCTGTATGAGTTATTAGATATAATAAATTACAAAACACTGTAACATTAATATGTCGCAGGTGTGAAAGAGGTTTAGGTTAGCCTTAGGTTAGATTAGCCTTGTGTTGGTTAGGTTTATGTTAGTCTAATCTTAGGCTTGAACAGTGAAACTAAGCAGTGGAGGTGTCTCGATCGAATCAAGGATATTTTTAAGCCTACACCTTGGTCACAAGTCCAAGGCACTGCTTGGGTTCCTGTCTGAATAGTGCGAGGACATAACGTTTAGTTATATCCTGACCGTATTACGCCCGTAGCTTTCATGATAGGCCATCCATTGTGCACATACGATGCTTATTAATGATTATACATTCCTTTTTAGTTTCCGACAAATATAATAAATTATTATAATATAATAAAGATTTTGTAAATGCAAAAAGAAGATAAATTTCCAGTTTCCCGCAAACAAACCAAGCTTTTTGCTATATATGTATAGCATATAATTAAACATAATAAATGGGACATCGGCTAATATTCTTTATTGACATATCTTTATTACCCTCAGGGCCTACGTGTTTGCTAACTTAAATACATAATTGGTTAATTTATTTATGATTTGAGATGATATTTTGATAACATCGTGGAAATTAAACATTTAATTAAATAACTCTTCGATATTTTTTATTTTTTCAGACAAGTAAACAAAATGTCCGCTCTGGCTGCAGATGTTATCGCGTGGAGAAATAACACAATTCAAAACTAAATTCTTCAAAATATTGACCTTTGAAACAAATAATACATCCATAAAGTATAGTGCAAAATTTCCATCGTTATCTCTCGTACCAAGAGAATCTCAAGGGGTGCATAAAACTAGAGTAGCTTCACCTAAATTGAAGAGCTTATTGTAAATAAAGAAAGCAAACTATGTTACGGGCTATTCCTTTTGAAAACTACTTTAAACTATGTATATCCGCCGTAAGAAAAATTGTGCTACGTGGGGAGAAATTTATTTGAATAAGAATCATACGTAGGAGGGCCTTGGGGCCTTTACAAATAGCGTTAATATATAGATATAAGTAAAACAAGTAAAATCCCGAGAAGATATAATGTAAAATGAAGGACGATTAATTAAGAGAAATGGATTGGATTGACGTGGCTTCTGTTTAGCGGTAGACTAAAAATAAAAATATATTTTACTCAAGGTTTTCTGTGTTCTTACTCTTTACGGTCTGGTTAATTAATACAATTATTTAAATAATAGGAAATATACCTACATGTACGTTGAACTTCTTTGGTACAAATTTCTAATATTGTTATGTCTAAGTAATAAATTCTTAATACTTAGACATAACAATATTAAATACAGCTTACAGCCAAGTAATTCTAACCAAGCTGAAGACGATATTTTAAAGTAAATCTAATTTAAAACCGGTCTCTTTCAGCGTCATCGCCACTTGCTGTTTGATTACCGAATAAATTACATTCCTAAATTAATATCGTTGTCAATTTTCAAGACCACTTAATGGCAGTGTAGAAGTTTGTGCTCGAGGGTTAAGCAGCCCTTCTATTATTTGTATGTTTGGTTGATTTGATATGTAAGTTGTCTGTTATTAAGGAATTTAATTTAAAAACAGTCTATAAAACGAATATATGTTAGCATCCGTTTTAATTTTATATAAATGGTTGTTATATGTCCGTACAATGCTTAAATATTTTCTATGGTATATGATAAATTGTTTATCGTACAGGAAATAATTGTCTATGAGTTTAGATCAAATTAGTGATAAATTGTCAGCATTGATACTGTTTCCGTTATTTTTTTAGGCTAAGGTAGGATATAAAAAGATAATGCAAGGTGACAGAGCGCAGTATTTCTTTGATTTTTGATGTGATAAGTGGTATTAAAGTGGTTATGTGTGTAAGTGCTGGTGTTTTTCTTACGAAATATCTGTGTTAATAGTTCTACAGCTAACATTTCAGAAGCGGGATCTGGATTTGTGCTCACAAATATTGAAGGTCAGTCAATTTTTTTTTTCTTCATAAGAAATAGTCCTGTATAAATAGAACAGCTATCCAGAAGATGTTTAAGTCGATTAAAGTATTTTTTTTATTGCCATTATAAATGTGTAGTTCTGATTCAGAAGAAATTTATAAGGTACATAAGTTATTTTTTAAATAGATATTAACCTATTTTCCTTATTTTCCTATTATCTGTATAAATAAAACAACTATCGAAAAAATGTGATGGATAAGTCGATTAGTTTTATATTATTACCGTTACAAATAAGAGGGTAGTTCGGATTTAGAAGAAATTTAAAATATTCATCAATTATTTTTCAAATAGACATTAAAAGGAAATATTGATATCATTATAATGTCAAAACGCTTGTAAAGTTAAGTAAAGTAATTTTTAAAATGATTAAAAAAAAAAATTTACAAAGTAATCTGTTGCGGTTATAGCGAAGGTTATAGTCAAAGTAAATGGTTTTGTGAAAATAATTTATTAGAGTAAATCTGTATAATGGCAGTTGTAGTGTGAATCTTTTAATGAACATATAGAGTGAATTGTCTGTAATGATATAGTCGATGTTATAATGCGTCCTTAAAATAATTTTTAACAGTTTTGTGAGTTTTGTAAGACAGATTGTGAGTCCTCAGCATAATTTATGTAGTGAGTTGTCTATAAAGATACAGTCTATATTATAATGAATCTTCAGAATAATTGTGTATAATGAATTGTCTGGAAAGATAGTCAATTTTATAGCTATACAGTTAATGTTATAGTTTACAGTCAATGTTAGTGAATATTTTGTAGAATTTATATAGTGAATTGTATGAAAAGATACAGTTTTATGTTATAAGAAGTATGAGTGAGTCATCTGTAAAGAGTTGTACTCGATGTTACTTTTAAGTAGTGAGTCGTCTGTAGAGAGTTGCAGGTGATGTTACTTTTAAGGAGTGAGTCGTCTGTAGAGAATTGCAGTCAATGTTCGTTTTAAACAGTAAGTCGTCTGTAGACAGCTGCAGTCGATGTTAGCTTTAAACAATGAGTTATATGCAGAGAGTTACAATCAATGTAAGTTTTATAATGATCGTTTCTATTCACATGGTGATATCATGATATGCCAAGTATTCTGTTTACGATAGAGGCGTATAGGACAAATAGTGCTTTATGCTGATCAGAAACAAAAAACGTTTCTCTTACTTTTGCTGTATTACGCTCTAATAATATTATTAACGATGATGCTGCAGTCATACTGTTAGTTACGACAATGAAGTAATATTATTAGTACAGATACTGAAATGAGTAAATTATTGATTGTAAACATAGCTTTGAACAATATTTTATTGTTAATATCTTTTTATTCGTTTCTATTTTTTTTATTCGTTGATCATTAAGTCTGTAGAATTTTGTACGCAGCAAAATCTAATAAAATTTAAAACAAGGAGTACCTACATAGGTTTCAAAATTTAAGTAAACACTTCCTGCATTATGTTATTACGATAAGTACTTACGTATGTCTGTAATTAGAAAATACACCTAATGAATAGTTCTACAGTTGAAGGTGAGACTCTAACTTTCGCTCAGCTTTTTAAAGCCTAGTTTGTAAACTACAGAGAATAATAATAATGATAGACTGTCAATACAAAATAACCTACCCGAATTTGATCCGATCCCTAAAAAAAAAAAAGTACACATGGTTGCATAAAATTTAGTACCAGTTGGTAAAATTTCAAGGTCCTTACCGAAGGTTTGACTTAAATGGGTGGTAGAAAGTATAATTGTTCAGTGAGTGCTAATCGATAAATTAAAGATATGATTTACGGAAGATAAAGAATAGGATTTATTAACAATCGGTCAGAGTCTATCATTGTTATTTAAAAATATTGGATTTGTAAGATGATAACTTCATGTTTGTTAAAAAAAAATAATGTAATCGTTGAACGATGTAAAAGATAGAATTTAATGATTGAATTGTAGTTAATAATTGACAGTAGTCTGATAATATCAGTTGTAGAAGGCAGATGTAGCCTATTGGAATTGTAAGTCAACTTCGTGTAAAAGACGAATTTAATGTTTGAATTGTAGTTAATAATTGACAGTAGTCTGATAATATCAGTTGTAGAAGGCAGATGTAGCCTATTGGAATTGTAAGTCAACTTCGTGTAAAAGACGAATTTAATGTTTGAATTGTAGTTAATAATTGACAGTAGTCTGATCATATTAGTTGTAGAAGGCAGATGTAGCCTTAACATAGTATTCAGTTCAGGAGCGGTCTGTTGCTTTTGTTTTTATATATAGGTTCTGCGCTAAACACATAAAGTAGAGAAATACCTCTTTATTTAGTAATCTGTGTTAGCATCCGTTTTAATTTTATATAAATGGTTGTTATATGTCCGTACAATGCTTGAATATTATCTATGATATATGATAAATTGTTTACCGTATAGGAAATAATTGTCTATGAGTTAGATCATATTAGTGATGAATTGTCAGCATTGATACTGTTTCCGTTGTTTTTTAGGCTAAGGATATAAAAAGATAATGCAAGGTGACAGAGTGCAGTATTTCTTTGATTTTTGATGTGGTAAGTGCTATTAAAGTGGTTATGTGTGTAAGTGCTGGTGTTTTTCTTACGAAATATCTGTGTTAATAGTTTTAGAGCTAATATATATTAAAATAAAATGATAATACTAAAATATTCTAAAACGTTGCTTAATCATGATTTGATAAATTGATTATTTTATAGCTATATATTTGATGATTTGATTTTATTATACGCGTGTATCACTCGGTAGCGGTCGTCAAACGCACTAATTTTACATAGAGACACTATGTGTAATTAGGATTTTGTTATAAATTACAAAATGCTGAGCTATTCGAATTACTTCGTACATACTCTTGCGACTAAGAAGAATCAGATTAAATTCATCAAATCACCAAAATATGCTTTGATAACAAACTATTTATTAAAACAATAAATAAAAATAAACTTTAAATATTATGAGCAAATTGACACATAAGTAATACTACAATGTAAATTGATTATAGAACTACTCAAATAATTATTAAGAAACAATACTTATATACAACAAATATAAACAATACTTATAACAATACAATACACAACAATACTCAAATGAATATTACAAAATTGATACCGGAGAAAACCAGTAAAATTAAAATGATTTAAAATGAAAAATGTAAAAATAAAGCATATGCTAAAAATAAAAAAATATTTAGATATCATGCCCTTGCAATTATTTTTATTCTCTCCTACCCCACATATTGTTCCATGACATTGTCTTCTTTTTATTCTTAAAATTTGAGCTTTTCGTTCGGTTATAAAAGAAATCTGAGATCCTTGATCAATTAAAGCTCTTACTAAATGCTGACTGCCATCGGATGCTGTAACTTTGACTATAGCTGTTGCTAAGAGTATCCCAGGATACGTTGGAATTTGGTACATATGCGTTGGTATGAAGCCTGAGTTCAGTTACCGTCCTACTTGATTGTGATGTAGATGGCTTACTGTTCATAATTGCCTGATGAAGAAGTGTATTGTGGTGGCCTGAGCAATGCATTGCAGCGTTTTGTCGGGTTAAATAGACAATTAACGCAACAATTCAATTTATGTACGGTTTTTAATTTTTCATCGGGCATTTGCAAAAATTTGCTACATACCCATAATCCATGGTTCACGTTACACATGACACAGGTAAATAACCGAGATACGTGCGATAAACTCGGTAGATTGGACTTTGTATTATAGTTATTATTATCATATTTATGATTTGCTTGATAATAATTTTTATGATGCCGTGATGGCCCAGTAGTTGAGAGTTCAAGTCTTACTCGGGAGGTCCAAGTTCGATCCTGGGCACACACCTCTGAATTTTCTGAGTTATGTGTGTTTTAAGCAATTAAATATCACTTGCTATAACGGTGAAGGAAAACATACTGAGGAAACCTGCACTCCTGAAAATTCCCTAAAGTTCTCAAAGGTGTGTGAAGTCTGCCAACCCGCACTGGGCCAGCGTGGTGGACTATGGCCTAATACTCTCCTCATTCTGAGGAGACCCGGCTCAGCAGTGGGCCATTGACGGGTCGTAATGAATGAAAAAAAATTTATAAGTGGAAAATTTATTTTTCTGATGCGATGAATAATGATGTACTGGCTGTGAAAGGCTTTTAGATACATTATGATCCTTGCGACGAGAGACTTCTAATGGTGTAAATTTATTTTCTAGAAAGTCCAAAAATTCTTTTTAAATAGGCAAGTCTCTAGGTTTTTTTCACAGATTCTATATATTCAGAGTATGATTTGCTATCTAGTTTTTGAGATAATATGTGCACCAATCGGAGGTCCCAGGTGTCAATGTCCACCCCAAGGATTTGTATGGCGTGCATACACTCCCTTGTTACGTCATGCAATTTTTTGATGACCCCTGGGTGGGAATGTTAAGTAAGTTATTAATGTGAGAGGTGAAAATGAGCCTGATGTTATTGTATCGGTGATTCAATATTTCCCAACACATTTCATAGTTGTCTGTGCTGATCTGTAAGTGATGGATGAGACGCTCGGCTTCACCAGTCACCTTGCTCTTTAAAATTGCATTTTTTGTGCACCGGAAAGGGTAAGATTTTTATGTATGCCTTCCGTGAATAAATCCGCGAAGGACATCCAGTTTTGATAATTACCACTGAATGTAGGGATGTTTATTTGAGGGGTAGATTTTTCGCTGTGCGATACAGCCCACATCCTGTTGTTGATATTTTTCTTTAGGGTATTATATAGTTTTTCATGCCTATCAAAATTTTTCTGGTATATCTCATCTTCGCCATTGTTTTTACTTTCGATCTCCCAGTGCAGATCGCCGTCCAACGAATTTGTAAATTTCTAATTGCATCCTCGAACTCCCACTTGTTTTCTAAATTTTCTAGCTCTATGCTTGAGACAGTTCTCATTAATCTTAATTTTTTTAAATTAAAAGCTTTAAAATTAATATATGACGCCTTAACATACCATCTAGTTTATTACCGCTATGTAAAGGAGAAGGATCCGATTTTTGAACATCCTTCGAAACTGATTTTGATTTTTCTTTACGCTGACTACTACAACTTTGATTTTCTGATAATATTTTTTTCTTGATATTGCATAATCATTTCTTTTACAGTCAAGTAGAGTTATTAAAACATTCATTTTTAAAATAAATATGATCAAAATCCACAAATGCGCGTAATTTTTTATGACTGATCAGGTCTCAATTAAAGAAAACCATTTCATATATGCGAACGCTTTTCTTAAGATTTGAATTTGTCGCGGTATTAAGAAAACTTACACCGTGTCATTATTGACAACAGTAAAATTATTTAAAATAATTAAAAGTAAAATATATTAATATTACAAAAGCCCTGAAAAGGCTATAAATGTTGTTTGCCATAGGGACTCTAACATTTCCAACTTACGCTTACAATAATCCCAAGTTTTCCTATCAGCCCCGTTTTTCTTAAAATTGGTCAATAATTTTGCCATGGAATCGTAAATTTCCGTTTGATTGATATAAATTTGCTCCATTTTGCTGATAGAAAGTGATATAAGTAATTATTAATACACTGCAATCCGTTCAACTAGTCTCGCTGCGAACCACAAGAACCAGTAATTTACAAGCCCGGATACCACGAAACACCTTTGTCTATTAGCACTTCGCGAACCGTAGCCCTTTTCTCGAAGGACCATGTAGAAGTTTGTGCTCGAGGGTTAAGCAGCCCTTCTATTATTTGTATGTTTGGTTGATTTGATATGTAAGTTGTCTGTTATTAAGGAATTTAATTTAAAAACAGACCGTAAAAGTCTATAAAACGAATATATGAAAATAAAATGATAATACTAAAATATACTAAAACCTTCCTTAATCATGATTTGATAAACTGATTATTTTATACCTATATATTTGATGATTTGATTTGATTATACGCGTGTATCGCTCGGTAGCGGTAGTCGAACGCACTAATTTTATTGTCTCTATGTGTCGCGAATTAGGATTTTGTTATAAATTACGAAATCCTGAGCTATTCGAATTACTTCGAACAGGCAGCAACCTTCTTTTACAATTACAGGGTATACCTTACTTTAAAAAACTAATTTATGTAATACTTTCCAGGATTTTAATAGCGATTTAGCAACAACGTTGATAAATTAGTGTTCGCGGGTAGTTTCTTTTATATTATTTTAAGTATACCTACCGAAGTGTAGACAATATATAACCTTTAGTTAGATAGATTAGAGTCAGTCTGGTGTTTTCACGTGTTCCTCCCAGTGTTCATGGAAATAAAATAGTGTCGTGGTTAAGGTCACCCTTCTTGACGTCGACGTAAAATAACTATATTATCTACTGTATGTATTTAGTGTTCGGGCGGCGAAGGGGGAGCGTTGTAATTATACAAAAGGCCTTTAACCCTACTCCTTGGTCGCAAGTCAAGGCGCTGCCCGGCTTTCTGTCTAAATTGCATGTGTATACATATTGCTGTACAGTAGAGGGTATCATTCCTCTCTCATTCTATGACAATATAATTCTACAAATCCTAGTAAGAACTAATTACAATCTAAAAAAAGCGATAACTGTAGCAAATATTTAAATCCTCCATTAAAAAAATCAGAGAAAATTAAATAAGTATTAAACGAAATAATAAAACAACTAATGTGCTTTTTTCAAATATCTATAAAGAAATTGAGTTGCACCAAACTGATTTTACTATAAACGAATATTCAATTCGAGTGATTTTTAGTGCATATTCAAAGTAATGAAATGCAATGAAATGAAATTTTATGAATAAATAAATGATTCTATTGAAAGCAATATAAATAAGACTTACACAACTTTGTTCAACATAGCATGAGACTTATTTAAATTGGCAATAATAGTACATTTAACATACTTTCATTTAAAGAACTTATCTTTTTTTGGCTAATAATTCCACAAAACTCAGCAATGCATATTTACAGCTAATAATCATATAGATACATATAATAAAATTGTAATTTAAAGATATTTAATAAAACTTAGTGTGAGCCTTTATAACACTTATAAAAGCCAAAAAAATAATTTTTAAAAATCTTGTTTGTCTATCTGTTTTTATGTACGTATGTACGCGCATCATAAGCTACTGCACGAAAACGAAATACTTCTTTCCAAAATGTATTGCTGCTAATCTAACTTAAAATAAGAATTGATTCATTTAAATCGGAAGTCGGGAAAAAATGTTAATGTCATTTAATATGTTTTATCCCAGCGACGTTAGAGCTGATCGAGTAGTTTCCTAATAATTTTCTTTTTTATTCTTAAGTATCTTTCCACTCTCTTAACAAAATTACTCATAACTTATTTGATATAATCTTTGTCTACTTAACTAAGTACTTTAGGATGAGCACAGGTGGATGTCGTTTTCACAACTGAATAATTGATCACCCTAACGCACTAGAGCCATTACAACGAGCCCTTCTCTAACAAGACGTCTGAGTATGGGTTATATGAGTATATCCTGACAAAGCTTATACCTTATACTTAACCGTAGAGGTGTTTGTTACCTAGTGTAAAACAAAACCTATATATTCATTTTTTTAAATAAAGCTTTTTTTATATCGTATCTCTCCTCAACTACATTTTCTAAAAGAGTAATCCTGTAACTTGGAATATACTAAACTAATTAATTATTATTATATACATACATGTCGAAGATTTATGAAACAGAAGGGAGGACTCCCTCTCGCTTAAAGTGCACCTCAGTAACATTAGAGGATTGCACTCTAATCTCGTACCAGTCCATTACCATCTGGAGACTGAGAAACCACACCTCTTGTTTCTCACGGAGACGCAGATTGGTTGTCCGTCCGACGTGTCGTACCTTTTCTACCCAGGCTACACCCTGGAGAACAACTTTCAACCACGTGCGGGCGTTTGTGTTTACGCCCGGGACGACATCTGCTTTCGGCGTCTCCGGCAATTTGAAGACACCGCATACTCTGTACTCTGGGGCATGGTGGACACAGGACTAGAGAAAATCCTCTATGTGTCTACCGATCGCATAGCGGAGATCGAGAGACAACAAGGTTGACAGAATATCTCAGTGAGGCGGCCGAGGCGGCTCAACATATGTATCCCACAGCCCAATTAGTGTTTCTGGGGGACTTTAATAGCCACCACAAGGAGTGGCTTTACCCATACCGGGACACTGACCACGCTGGATTAGAGACGCGTAAGCTTGCACTAGCGTTAGATCTAACCCAGCTGGTCCAAGGTGCAACTCGGGTACCAGATGTTGATTCGCATACGGCCTATTGCCTCGACCTTCTGCTGACAACCGATCCAGACCGATATTCAGTAACGATCTCTTCACCGTTAGGTAAGTCTGATCACTGTCTGGTGAAATCAGTATCCGTCTACTCTCCGCCCAATGTCAGTCATAAAGGCACGCGGCGGGTGTGGCGATACGAGTCAGCAGATTGGGATGGGATGCGGTCTTTCTATGCATCCTTTCCATGGTTGCCAGTATGCTTCTCTTCGGGTGATCCCTCAATTTGCGCGGAAGCTGTGACAGGTGTGCTCCATCAGGCTATGGAGTATTTTATCCCGTTTGCGGATCTGCCGCTGTCCAGCAAAGCTCGCCCATGGTTTGGGCCTGAATGTGTTCGCGCCGAAGCGAAAAAACATCAGGCTTACCTAGCTTGGGTTGATGCTCGTAACCGCAAAGCGAGTGACGTACGCCAAAAGAAGAGAGCCTTCAACAAGGCTGCCAAGTACTGCAAAAAGGCTATGCAGAAGTCTCGATTTGACCACATTAGCCGAATAGGGACAAAACTCGCATCGCACCCCCCGGGTAGCAAAGCGTTTTGGTCCCTAGCTAAATCGGTTGAAGCAAACTTCTGCCGCCCCTCACTGCCTCCCTTGCTGAGGCCAGACGGAACGCTTGCCCACACCGCAGAGGAGAAAGCAAATCTTTTTGCATCTCTATTTGCGGAGTCTTCACGTTTAGATGCTTGTAGCGCGATACCTCCATCTCCACCCAAATCCGAGACTCTTATGAGTGACATAAAAATCCGACAGATGGAGGTTCTTAAAATGCTGCGCAATCTGGACGTGAACAAGGCTAGCGGACCTGATGGAATTCCAGCAATTATACTCAGGAATTGTGCACCAGAACTGTCTCCGATCCTAACACGTCTTTTTCGCCTCTCTTTGAAAACCAGAAAAGTGCCTAAGTCCTGGAAGCTTGCTAATGTGCAGCCAGTGCCTAAAAAAGGTAGTCGTGCTGATCCTAGTAACTACAGACCCATGTCGGTTACGTCTATACTCTGCAAGACCATGGAACGTATCCTAAACGAGAGGCTGTTGACGTACCTGGAAAACAACGACCTCCTCAGTGACCGTCAATACGGATTTCGCCGAAACCGGTCTACTGGAGATCTTCTAGCGTATGTCACACATATCTGGAGTGAGGCAATAGAGAAACACGGGGAAGCGCTTGCCGTTTCTCTGGACATCTCGAAGGCCTTCGACAGGGTCTGGCACGACGGCCTTATAAGTAAGCTTCCCTCATACGGCCTGCCTGCTGGCTTGTGTGCTTGGATATCGGACTTCCTGAGGGACAGGTCTTTACGAGTGGTAGTTGATGGCTGCTCGTCCGATCAAATGGCTATTAATGCCGGTGTTCCTCAGGGGTCGGTACTCTCTGAGACACTATTTCTGCTGCACATCAATGACCTGCTGAAACCCGGTATTTATGGGTACGCAGACGACAGCACTGTTATCGAGAGCTACACGTCCAACGCTAGAGCTAGTGAGGCACAAATTCAGGCTCAAAGAGAGACCATGGTGGAGCGTTTAAACATGACTTTAAAGGCAGTCTCCAATTAGGGCGATGCCAACCTTGTCAAGTTTAACGCAACCAAAACACAGGCGTGTTTATTCTCCGCAAAAAAGAGACAATTCCAGCTGTCTCCTACTTTCCAAAATGTGTCCGTACCGATAACAGATCACCTGGAGCTTCTGGGCGTAAGTCTCACGTCGACTCTAAATTTTGGCTCTTATATTGAATCAAGGGCTCAACTAGCCGCTCGAAAACTTGGTATCCTATCGAAGGTGAGGCATTATTTTACTCCAGAACAACTGCTCAGCTTATATAAAGCGCAAATCAGGTCATGTTTGGAGTACTGTTCTCACCTTTGGGACGGATCTGCCAAGTACCAACTCGAAGCTCTGGAGTCGATTGAGAAACGTGCCAGGAGACTAATCGGAGACGATAATTTGGTCAAAATTAAGCTGCAAAGCCTTGAACATCGTCGCAAGGTCGCCTCTTTATCGGTATTTTATCGGATACATTTCGGAGAGTGTGCCCAGGAATTGCACAATCTAATTCCACCCGTCCCCTTCTTCTATCGGACAGCCAGACAAACGCGACCCAAGCGCCATAGGTACATGGTGGATATCCCGCGACTACGTACCAAGCGCTTCGAATCCACTTTCTTTATTCGCACAGCGAAACTGTGGAACGGTCTGCCGGAGTCTGTGTTTCCTGATAAGTACAGTGTGGGTGTCTTCAAAGCGAGAGTGAACAGGTATCTCCTAGGAAGGCGTGTTCCATCCTAGACCGTGTGATTGCTTACCATCAGGCAAGGCACGGTCAAAAAAAAAAAAAAAAAAGAGGAGGATAGGGGGTATATAGAAAAATTCTACAAGGGGGAGTCGAATAGAACCGATAAATAACCAAACATTATGATCTCGTACAATTCCAAGAGGATTTTGTCCCTGAGGGAACGGGTTAGAATACAACTCCCCTCTTCCGCTGGGAGAGCATCTCGTAAGAGGCGAGTAACACAGCACCCCCTTGGTGGTAGGGGATCTGTTCCTCGACTGGCTTGCTACCGACGCCAATGCGAAGCGATGCGAAGCCGACCGCCAAGTGTCATTGACGTGTTCCACTCCCATTCCGTTAATGCTGCTGTTCCAGTCAACTCTGGGTTCAGTTTCAGAGTCCACTGAAACCGTACCATTCTTGTCTTTGTTCCCCTTCCTCACTCTATCATCGAGGTGGCAACGCATCGGAAAAACAAGAGTCACTCTTTTGTATTGCCGATGTCCATGGGCGACAGTGGCCACTTACCATCAGGTGGGCCGTCTGCTCGTTTGCCCCTGAACTGCAATAAAAAAGGAATCTAAGCAGTACCTTGTACTTGTGACCAAAGTGTAGGCATAACAGAATTCCAACACTCGCCTCTACTGCTAAGTCTCTCTGTTTAAACCTAAGGTTAGGTTAACCTAAGCCTAACTTATGCGCCGACATACATATCATAAAAATGTAACTTATTGAATGTCTGCATATAGAATATATTTAAGAAAACTAAATGTGAAAACTATAACCTAACTAAAAAATTGGAAGCCAAAACATCTTTTTTATTTGTCCTTATGTATGTGTATCACGCAAAAACTGCACGCAATTGAATACGATGTTTACAATATTTTTGCTAAAAGTATAACTTAAAATATAGGCTTGTTTCATTTAGATCTTCATCACCTAAATATTAGGTTGGGGAAAAAATTTCTTCGCATTTTTTGAGAAAATTCAAAACATTTTTTAATATAGTTTATTTACATTTAACTAAAGTACGTAGGTACCATTTTGTTCGATAACTTTTTGCCATCTTGTAGGTAGGGACATGATTCCATTGCTATAGAAATTTTGGGGCTTCTGATAAAAAAAACGCGACAAATAGTTTTGGCAGTCCTCTCGTGATATTAACCTGACATTGTCTAAAGAATTCTGAAGACATCGAAACAAGTGGAAATCTGAAGGTGCAAGGCCAAGCCCAGCAAGCCAAACGCTTAAACCAAATTTGTGCTACTCTCACAGACACTGCACTAGGTCCATAAACATCGCAAATTTTTTTCGCGGCTTGCGTTGCATTTTTACCCTTTTTGTAGTTAAATTTTAAAATGTATCGAATTTCTTCATTAGATTCACTCATCTTCACAGTACGAAAAACCAATAAAAATTAAACATTTTCCTAATTTGAATTTGGAATTATCTTCTTTAAAATGTAAACTTTTAATGATACCAAAACCAGCCAGATACAAATAGTATAGCCAAAGAGATTTTATTACAAGTTCATACATACTATAATGCGAAAAGACTTTTTCCCCAACCTATTATACGTAATAGTCTTACAACAAAATGCCACTTTCCATTAAATTAGCAATACTGTTCATAAATTTCTGTCTAAAATGCGCGTTTGTATATTACCAAATCTAGACATACATGAAATGATGATTAATAAACAAACACAAGTAATAAATTACATTTTTTATGAAAAGCACACAAAATTAAAATGAAACTTAAGTTGAAATGATCAAACCTGTTTACAAACTTTCGTATTGTTAACTTTAAATTTCATTCAAAAAAAGGAATTAGTAGTTTCCGTTATCCATAACTGAAACAGTACATCTGACGGAACTTCGTAAATTTCGTCTTCATCTTTTACATAGTGTAAAATGAAGTCCTTCCAATGTCTGGTCGGTTGGATCTTATAAATAACTCAACGGATTTTAATGCGGTTTTTAACAATAGATAGTGATTCAAGAGAAAGGTTTATATGAAATTTAAGCATATTATAGTAGAGAAATCGTGCGAAGCCGAGGCGAGTTCCTCGTAATATACAAAGAGGAAGTAAAAGCTTATTTAAAAGAGTAGTCTAACTAGGCGTAGTTATAAATATTTCCAAATTGTATATCGGAATCCGATTAAAAACATTTTCTACTCATGAGATCCGCAATTTTATTAGAGGCATTGATAATAATATCTTGAATTATCAATGGTTTTGAAAACTGTTGAAATTTTAACCTTTTTGTTAGCAACACTGCATGCGCCACCAGTCTTAAGGTTGACAAACGTAATTAACTTTTCCTTTCAGTATAATAGTTGTCCTTCCTATGATTACCATCATCATCCAGTAGCGTAACTATAGGATGGCATTTCGGCAAAATGCCAGGGGCCCCGAGCCAAAGGGGGCCCCGGTCAGAGAAGGCTGATGAGCACAGGTGGATCTTAATATTTACTATTACAATATTTAGTAAAATTTATAACTAAGGTGCAGGTATTTGCCACGCAGGATACTTGTTGGCGACCGACCTTTTTTTTGCTCTTCAAGTATAGGCGCCCATAAGTATTTCGCTCAGTGGCGCAGAAGGTTATGTTTCTTAATATTGGAGGAAGGGGGCCCCATCTGGAATTTGCCAGGGGCGCCGAACGGTGCAGTTACGCCACTCATGATTACAGATACATAAACAGATATAATAACAATTCAGTATTAAGTATTAAAAAATCGTTATATGAACTTTTACTGATAAACCAATAGTAAAATCATGAAATATGAATGTCATTTTAAACTTTCTTGTTATTGCTACCTTCATTATATTTATTGATTGAAAAGTTTGTTTCATTTTATTTAAAAATTTGGTTTATGTGTGCTTGTGTTATCCTAGTTTTGTTAATGCTGCCTTTACGTATTACAAAGCAAATAAAACTTACATCTTAATTTTTAAAAGAAGTTATTTTAAAAACTATACCACATAAACCAATAACATAAAATTGTATCAAATATATTTTTAGGCATAAATAGTATTCTCATTTCTTTTTTATGCAACACTACTATTCCTATAGTATTCCTTTCAACCCCTCTAAGTAAGATAAAATGCTTGCCCTATTGACGTGACTGACAGTAGTCCAATGACTGGAATTTGAACCCACGACCTTTGACCCGACGATTGTGAATCTAACGCCTGAACCACTTAGCTTCTATTTTAAAGTAACATGTAAACAAAACCTTCTAATTTGTTAGAATTCTTTTGTGCACGGGGAATTTATGAGCAAGCATGTTTTAAAATTTTAGGATTTCAAATCAAAATCAGCAATAATGCCATGCGTCAACTAAACAATATACTATAAACAAACAATTTAAATGGAACAGATTTAAACTTCTACGAAAACAAATTTTGACTCAGCTTAGAAAATTACGTCCTATTAACCCTTTATCGATTACTAGCGGCCCATCCCGGCTTCGCGCGGGTGGAATATTATTTTTAAAAATATATTGGCCCTCCCGCATTTCGGTGCCCCCTCTCTTGCCGCTTTACTCGCTGCGCTGCGTCGCTATACTGGCTCGTCGCGTCGTCGTGTATTTTTTGTTTATATTGATATTTTTAATTTCGTAATATCTTTTAAATGGAAAGTACGATTTTAATAATTCAAAAAGTAATTTACAGGTATTGAAACAGTCTTGAATACGAAATAATTTATTTGGATAAGGATTAATACAAAGGTATGGAAAACATGGTCTGATTTTGATAGGCATTTTTATCAACTTTTAAAATATAAAAAAGTAGTTATAGTGACATAACTATAATAGTTGGGCATATGGTCTCGCGGACTTTTTTGTAGATATTGATACGTTCTATAATATTGTAGAACATTTTTTTGTTCTATCATCAATACTTTTCGCAGCGCATGCGATGAAAGATATTTTATGGCTAATTTTTTGGCACCTTGGGTTGGTTTTCGTGAGATTTCCTAAGGATCTCTAATTTTTTCTTGTAATAAATATAGCCTATGTTACTCAGGGATAATGTAGCTTCCTAATGGTGAAAGAATTTTTGAAATCGGTCCAGTAGTTTTTATGTTTATTCGTTACATACAAAAATACAAAAATACAAAAATACAAAAATACAAAAATACAAAAATACAAAAATACAAATCTTTCCTCTTTATAATATTAGTATAGAAAATGGATGACGTTAAAGTAATTAAGTTATAAAATTATTATTAGAATAACAAGTAGGTTAGGTACAACGGTATTTTAATTTTTTCTGGCAAACGACAACAAAAGCAAGTATTTTATTTTGTACAATGTATATTTTACATGTACTTTTAACAATGCAATGAATTCTTTCCGCCAGTAACACAATGTAGTCAATTTGCCACAGACTCGGCAAAAGTTTTCCCGTTTTCTAACAAAGCTATTATTGTCCTCCGTCTAAGAAAGATGGCAAATGAGATTTAGTATCAAGCCAAAGGTAAAGTATGAAACTAAAAAATATCACAAAATATATATACAATTGTATACATAATAAATCACATACTTATTTGTTCTTGAACAAAAACCCAGACAATAGCCAAAATAGTTAAGCGTCTATGCTTCTACTTAATAAAAAGAAGTAACACAAAGGAAATAGTTCTTATATTATTTTATTCTAAGCTTAGGTTACTTTTATTAATCTTTAGCGCCTAGTACACACAAAGGGGCTCAGCAAAGTTGCAATGGCCTTGAAGCGACTCAATATCTTTAGTTGTAATTACTTTATCATTCATGAATTAAAATTGACAGCAAATGTATCTTACGCCTAACGATTGAAATCGCCACAATTGTGTATCGCCGTTTTAACACATGTCAAAAATGTCACTTTACTACGCATTTGTGTGAAAATACTTATTTGTCTGTTTCATTTCGTTTGACTAAATTGGGCAATTCTACATTAGCTGTCAATTTTCGTTTTTCGATTGTAAAGCACGCGACCTTTTCTCAACCTTACGTCAATCCCATACATTTTTTAATTTTCGAAAAGGGTTATTGGCCTAAGGATCAACATCAGGGGGCAGTCTACCAACTGCAATAAAATATTTTTATGTACATTTTCAAGTTTTTTTCCTTTAGGTATCCGAAACACATTGCTTCTAAATTTTATTTAAATATTCTATGTCAGCGAAAAGTCTCTAATACGTTACGCTTCATATACTGTAGTAGTATATGAAGCGTAACGTATTAGAGAGTAATTGATACTGTAGACTAGTAATTGATTTTGATTTTAACTTGATAATGTTTTTCATTTTCCCCAAATGTACCTGTAGATTTAACGTTTTTTCTTCGAGATATGACAACAAAAAAATCCTGTTTTTTTATTTTTTTCCTATACCTACTTGTACTATAAGCCAAAATGGGCGTGACATGCTATCTGAAGTATGGATTTATTTACTTTTTTAGATAGTATGTATAATGCATATGAAAACTTATAAATTCTTGAGCACAGGTTATCACTTTAATAAATAATAACAGTATTTTCTATATTCTGAAACTGTGATTGGCTTAGCCGACTAGTCGACCGATTAGTCAGCTCCATTACAACAGTCTACTAGGTTAGTCGGCTAGTCGGTCTAAGAACTAGTCGGTACATCTCTAATAGTAAGTTAACAGGCAAATCTTCTACTCAACCTTAAGATAGAAAAAAAAAGAGTTCTGTTTAAAACCGAAAAATATGATGTCATCATGTTTATTGTTTATTTTATTAAAGCTGTAGAAAAAGTAACCCTCTTTTCTTTAAGTGAGACACACAAGGTGGCGTAGAGTTAATGGCACATTAAATATTTAGGTATTAACGCGGTAGCCACCTGATTCAGCTAAAGTAAAGCTATAACAGCCTACAACATGGCTTTCTGTAATATATTTATCTACTAAGCAAGAGGTCATTTAATATAGTATAATAGAATAAACTTTAATAATTTTACACTTTAAGGTAATGTGAGCGGCTACTCAGTGAGAGTGATTGCATTGAAGTTCAGTTTACATAAAAACAATATTTCAAGCAAAATTATTGATATTGTTATTAGCTAAATAAAGTATATACACTTTCTTAAAAACTAAATATAGTTTAAATATTATTAAACTGTAATACAAATATGATTTATAAATGAAGTAAATTTTAAAAATTGGTTTGGAAAAATTTGAAGCACAATAATTTTATATATGGTTCAATTTATTCTTAGACAGTGTACCGACAGACTAGAGCAGTTGTCAAACGGAGCTCATCTGGTGACGATTGTGGCTGTTACTAATACTTCATGGTCGTTCTTGAAAATTATAACAATATTTTTAAAAAGTGCTAAATATATGAGAGAAATATGATACCTATTACTGTACAGAAATACGTATACACATGCAGCTTGTCGTGAAGACAAATAAAAAAAAAGACTAAATAAAAAAGAAAAGAAGAAAACCTTGAGATATTACAGAATTTATTTACAAAGGAAAAAAAATAAAAAATAAAACATCTAACAATTATTATTCACAAAAAAAAAAGAAAAGGTAGGTGGGAGTGTATGAGCGAAGTGTAGTGGTGTAGGTGAGGTGAGCTGAAGGGGTGAGAGGGAGAGCGCGCTGACAGCTGGACTGCAGAGTTCGGCAGGCGGCTTGGACAAGCAGGAACGCAGACGGGCCACAGAAGCAAATGGGGAGACTGGCGGCCGGAGCAGATAGGTTACACGCTGGCTGCAGCTGTACGTGGCTCGCTGGCTGGCCGCAGAAGCAGAGGTCGCTGGCTGGCCCCCAAGGCCGGCAGTGGTTGCCTGCAACCTCGGCGATGCCCAGTTGTAGGAGCCGGCTGCGCGATGCGTCCTCGGTCCCGGGAATGCTGGAACTCAGTAGCAGAGTGATAGTGTTAATTGCAGTGTTAAGATAGAAGGCCAAAAAGCGACCTGTACAGGTCCCAGGGTCAGCTAGACCCCGGGAAGGTCTTTATAATTACTCTATTCAGAGGCGAAGGGTAGACTGACCAATACTTTCGCTGGCTTTATAATGAAGACTCTTGATTGAATAAAAACGTTCGATATTTAAAATTGCGCTATTTTTATTTTTAAATGTCCAAAAGAGAGGTAAATATCGTAAAAATACTCCTGGAGTATATAAAAATATAAAGAAAAATAATTGTCACTAAAATGTCAAAATTGTAAATTTTGAAGAAAAATCGTTTTACGAGAACTAAATATAAAGAAAATATTATGTAAAAGAGAGGAAAAACCAAATAAAATGTGATACATGCGCGGACCTGCAGTTATTGTGAGCGATTAATGGATAGTTGACAAAAATGGGTATGTACAATGAACTGTTTATTAAAGAGATAGGGATGAATCAGCGATTTCAAATCTATCGTCCATACTATTCTAGCTTATCCTATACTACAGATAGCTCAGTATCTCTTAGTTGAAACATTGTTCAATTTTCATTTAATTTTATATTATTTACGACATCCGCGAGATATCGAAAAGTGATGCTCACAGGCTGACAATTTAAGGAACTCATCATAATTTTATTCAGTTTAACTTCTTTGGTCATTTTTCATTAAGCTATTTATAAAATAAGAAATTCAAAGGTAACGGTAGAATGTAACGGTAGAGATTACTAATCGGGAGTCGATTGTAAATCTAAATGTAATAGTTTAATTTTTGTAAAAGCATCCAAGATACAATTTGAGAACATTGGGAATTAATAAAATATAATCTATTGATGTGGGCCTTATAATCTATTGATGTGACACCTTGCAATAACTGATAATCTCAAAGTAAGTCAAAATTACAAAATTTTAACCAAATGGTTAAAAATGTGGTAGACTAAAGCCTTTCTAAAAATTTTATTATAAGAAAGTGAATAGGCGCTGCAGTCGGCCATTAATGTGCTGAGATGATGAAGGCGATATTTAGTCAGAATGGTACATTGATATTTCTTTTGGAATAAAGAAGGTCAGTAAAAAGTGGTTTTGTCACTCATAAGAGTAACACCTGCCCATAATCATCATGATCCCCCCTTTTTATGTAAATTTTAATTGATTGAAATTTTTTTTTTCGTTTGTATATATTATATTTCGTTTGGTACTAAGTTTTTATTTTTAGTACCACTAGGTACTATAAAAATACAAATTAACATTTTCTTGAATTTCTTATCCTTGGTGGAAAGAACACATATCCAGTAAAAGGTGATAGGTTCTTACTCTGAAGAGAAGAAGAATATTTCCCACTATGAAAGTAATTGGTGCTGTTTAACTTCGTATCATAATGCACAGATTCTGAATTACCAATGCGTGAAAAAAATTTAAAAAACTACTTTATCATGGTTAACCGTGCTTACGACTGCAATCTACCTCAAGAGCTCCTTGAAGTTAAGCTTAAATAGATAGTGAGGCAGCATAAGGTTAAAGGCTTAGAGATTCTTCAAGTTGCTACAATACTGGTATAAGACAATGCGCCATGGTGACTGTTTTTTCGGTAGTTCGTATTATCAATTTCTTAGCGATCTAACGTACAGTTTCTTGATATTATACAAAAATAAGAATTCATAATATACGATGTTATGAAATCTTGATAGAATTATTATAATTAAGTATTTTCATTAATCATTAAAATGTTAAATAAAATCTTACAGGCTACCCTTAGCACCGTAGAGAGAGCGCTCGAAGTACACTAGGACCATATGTAACTAGAATATATTGAGGATAGCGTGGCTCATTTAAGAGCTTCACGTCTGTTTCTATAGCAAACGTAGTTTTATTCTGCATAAAACATGTTGTTATTACCGGTTTTTTAGCCCCATGTGGGAACTAGCAGCTGTTGCCGATATTGTACGCCACAAAATCTAAAAAGTACATACTCTAACTTCTTAGTCCTTGACCGATAAGTTAAGAGTATGTACGTAACCGAGCGGTATGTTTGGTTATACGAGTGGTTTGTAACGAGGGCTAGGCTAATTAATTCGAAGTGAGAGCTAGTCAGCATGATATTGTTTTGATACAAAGCCTTAAAAGTACTCAAGTTGTATATCTCAACTATAGCTATCAGCGAAGCAAGTCATAACCAGCTTGATGCTGGTCTAACACAAAGCTTTCAGTTCGTAAATCCCAGTAGCTTGTATTTAGTTTACAACGAGGAAAGCCCTATGGTTCTCAGCTAAGCACGGGCTAGCTTGTTGTTGATACAAAGCCTTGTAAGTACTCAACTCGTAAATCCGAATAGCCTGTATTAAGTATCGATAACGAGGTAAGGCCTATTACTTTCAGCGAAGAGAGTACTAGTCAGCCTGACCCTGATTTAATATAAATCCTTGGAAGTACTCAAGTCGTAAATCCTAGTGGCTTGTAGTTATTATTAAAAGGTAAAATAGATCACTCTCGACGAAGCGAGGGTTAGTCGGATTGATGCTGATTTAATTTAAACACTTGGAAGTACTCGTAAATCTAAGTGGCGGTATTTAGTATATGGTAACGAGGCAAGACTTATCACTATCAGCGAGGCGAGGGCTTGTCAGCTTCATATTGGTTTATTATAAACCATGTATACATGGTTTATACTCTCCCTGTGGACACACTAAAAACAAATCACGTGCTAGGGCACATAGCACACACGTAAATCCGTGTGGCCATTATTTAGTATTTGTAATGAAGAAAGTTCTATATAGACATCCCGATGTTTAAAATCACTAATGAATTTTTGTATCTAATATATAGAAAACACTTACTGGTAGTTTGCACATCGATGCGTTGTCGTGTAATGTATTTTTCACTATGAAGTCTACGTCCAATACTTTATTTTCACTTTAATATTCCTTCTTTATTAAACACTCAAATTTATCAAATTCACTGTGCGGTATTTTTAAACCGTATTATAAATTACTAAAACTTTTAAAATAATTTCGATGTATATACATCGAGACGTGCGAAACAGCGAAGCACTAAAACACGAATGACTAAATGTGGGGCTGACGTGCGGTGGCAGGAATTTAGTTGTACCCAACATAAAATATTTTTATCTACCCTCAACTAATGTGCGAAATAGCGGATCAATACGACGACGAGAGTACATTGTTATAATACTAATATCGAGAACGAAGCTCGAAGAATAATTGATGTTGTCTATAGATTATTTCAATGCCACATTTTCATGTGTTTGTACTTTAATTGAAATTGTTCCACGCTCGCACTTGGCCGAATTATTTTATATGATAGCGTTACGTCAAGTTGTTGAATTGGTCTGTTAAATAGAGAACTTGAGTCAAAGTAATATGTAACAGTAAATGATGAGTGTAAGAAAACATTAGCTGCGTGTGTGCCCAACAGCCGACTGTGGCCTCATTAATCCTGCCCACAGACGCTGCGTGCTTTGAGGGTGACAGAACTCGTTTGTTATCCTGCCGACTGTTGACCATAGTAGGTATACTTGCGGATACTGAGGAACTAAATCTACACAAATTATCAACTAATATCCAGACTACTTTATCTATACTAATATTATGAATGCGAAAATGTGTTTGTTGGTTTGTCCTTCTTCAACGGAGCGACAAAATGAAAAAAAAATCTCATAGATAATCAAATGAACATGAACTTACATTTGATGCAGTCTATTCTTCAGCCTTAGCTTCCACTAGCAGTAATTCTACTATTAACTGGAAACTTTTCTAAGTTCGCCGAATAATTTCTATCAGCAAAATCGTTGCTTACATCACGTATTTAACACAGCTAATATTATGTCTGAAATGATAAAATTTAATGCAGGTCAGCAGTTTTTAAAGGTTTTGTAGCAGATCAATTTGGCGTTTACGATCCATAAAAATTTATTGGCCTATCTTATTGCGGTTTGAGCAATAAATCAGAAAGTAGATTCATTGCTACGCTTGAAAATATTCATATTTTGGTATAATTTTAGATAGGTGTATCTGTAGGTAGGTACTATAGTAATGTTTCGATTAATTAAAGATATTAATAAAACTATTTTCTACATCAACTTATCACTTTTTAACTACCAAAATTGTCATATTCAATCCTAAGTTTTGAAGTAAACTTCAATTGTAATTTTTTTTATATTCCATGATTTAAGTAATTTTTTGATATTACATGATTTAGCGTATCGTAACGTAATAGCATTTCTCAGAAAACTATAAATTTCATTCGCTCCAATTATACCGAACTAGCAAACAACACGTGACAAAGAAAGAAAGTGCCTACAGAGAATCGAATTCCGCACGAGTGCTTTAACAAATCAATGAATGAATGAGAATAGTATTAAGTAAGAAAAGTATGTATTACGAAATAAATTAATAGTTATTTATGCAACTGTTGTATAATAAGAGGTATTATAAAAAAACTTAAACCGACTCACTAAAAATGAACTTACTAAAAAGTGAAAAATAATCAAACTTAGATTTTTAACACACTACCGACTGATGAGTTTCAAGTCGGTGCCGGTGTTATATTATTATTGTTGTATTGTTTGGGCTCGGCACCGATCACATGAGTGAAATTCAGTACAACATCATATCACCCGTTTGGATGATATAATGGTTATTAGAACATTGGGTGTTTTAATGTTGGCAATAAGTATGGGAGTAGATAAAAAAAATAACAATCAGGAAATTCATAAAAATTCGTAGCTACAGCTTTGTTAGTAGTAAGAAGTAAGGTAAAAGACCCAGTTATTGACCCTGACCCAGTTAGTGACACTTCCAACGTTATTTTAAATTTTAAAAAAACATTTTGTTAAATAGTTTTATAAATTTTTTAAAAATTTAAATTAATTAATTATGTACGTTATTAATTAAATTTCCAACCGTCAAAAAAAAAATAACTTTATAAAAAAATTTTTTTAAGTGTTGAATGACTGTGGCAGCCATTTTTAAGCTATATTCTAAGCAGCATACGTAAGAGCGCTCGTCGATCGAATCAGTCAATTATTTATCATGTAAGTATAAAAATATAATGAAAAATATATAGATTAGTTAATAATTATATATTGTTTAGTTTTTAATTATAATATATCACATTAAATCACATTTATGTATTAAAATGTGGGTGTCAATAACTAGGTTCATTTTTTTAGAAATGCCACAGTTATTGACACCCCAATTCTAACCTATTATCGAGGTTATTTGGTTGTTGGCGTCTGGATGAAAATTTAAATAATTATATTTATTATAGTTAATATATTATAAAAATATGCTTTTATTCATAATTGTAGTGTTAAATTAACATTAAAAATTCCAACTGTTTATACTTCTGACTTATGGTTGAAATACTATGAGAATAAAGAAGCAAAGAAACAGAAACTAGAAGATGAAAAGGAACTTAAAAAAGCTGAAAGGCAAAGAAAACAAGCAATTAAAGAAGCAGAAAAGATAATAAAAAAAGAAAAACTCGAAGAAAAGAAGAAAAAAAAGTTGTCAACGAAGCAAAAGAAAAATCATTAATATTAATTTTAAATATTTGTAACAGTTTGTTTATTTGTTAATAATACTTAAATGTAACAAAAAAGTGTTTTAATTATAATAAAAGTTTAATTTATCTTTTATTGAATTAATTTCGTTTATTTTAATTAAATAATGTAAACCTAATCGATAATGTATAATTTTTATGAGTGTCAGAAACTACAACACAAGAAATTTTGAGTGTCAGAAACTAGGTCCTACAAGGTCACTTTTTAAAACATTAATTTAAATTATAAACGGATTCCATATCATTCTTTCGCGTTTATGATCTTTTCAAAGAGTGTCAGAAACTGGGCCCTTTACCTTACCACCTTATTAAAATACTAAATTGATAAAATAGGATCATGAATACTATAAACATAATTCGGCCAAGTGCGAGTGTGGAACTCGCGCACTGAGGGTTCCGTACAATTTCAATTAAGGGAAACACTATCAAATTTAGATTTTCGTGTGCGGGTCAAAACATCACCATGAGTCTCGGCAGTAGTAATCCGTGTTTCAATAAATCAAAAGTCTTTCTTGTATAACTTAAGTTTACAATTTGTAGGGACAAAACCGCGCAAAAGTGGAAGATCTGCGTCCAATTTAATTTTATTAATTAAATCTTATTAATTTAAGTAAAATATTCGGTATGGTGATAAAAAAAACTGTACTCACAGGTTTACTGCTGAATCTCGCGCCCCGTACACCAATCACATTTACTATATCACAGTTAATCAGTTAATTTAAATACTTTTGGGAGAAAAACACACAACACAAGGGATTACTAATATTTAGAGGGTTAAATATTAGGACCGCAACACACGTTCGCTTGTGCTCGCCATTGGTAGCACCAACTTTTAATGACAAAGCGGAGGGAAATTGAGTTTACTATACTCAATTTCATATTCATAATTAATAACAAAAAAGAATAACCGATTT
This sequence comes from Limenitis camilla, assembly GCA_905147385.1. NCBI lineage: Eukaryota > Metazoa > Arthropoda > Insecta > Lepidoptera > Nymphalidae > Limenitis > Limenitis camilla. The sequence goes on along the minus strand of LR990230.1, from coordinate 8,690,024 downwards.
AAAACTCTGAAATGCAATAAATAGAAAAAATAATTACACTTAAATAATTTAAAAGAACAACCTCTTTCTTTTTTAGAACTCGCTTAAAAATAATATATATAAGCTGTCATTTTACGACATTTGATGTCGCGCGTCATCAACAGGCTGTTTCGCAGCTTTAGGTTAATTTGACATTTTTTTATGGACAATAGATAACACAATCACACCTGTTGAAAGGTGATGATGTAGCGCGCTTCTCTAAAAGATGCTTGTTTACTCTCCTTTTATGATAATCAAATTGTATAAGTTGACACCCGTAAGGCATTCCACCCTGAGTCATACGGATCAAAAAAGAAGAAGCAAAAGGTTTCGTTCGTACAGGCGGTGTGTTGACTAAGTAGGGGTGGAGACCCTCACGGCGTCTTGTTGTTTGTTTGTAGAAGGGTTAAGCAGGGATTAGATCCTGCAGTTGCTGCGCGCACTCTCCGTGATATCTATATATATAAAAATGAATCCCTATTTCCCTTGGTCACGGCATCACACGCAAACGGCTGGACCGATTTCACTAATTCTTTTTTTGTTGTTTGTTATTGTCAGGAGAAGGTTCTTATGTAACAAAAATTTAAGAAAGGTGCTGTGAAAATTAGAAAATTTAAGAAAAGTTAACGACCGTATTAACTTTTCCAATGTAATATTTATGGCGTTTGACAACTGTCACTCATTTGAATTATATTCATAGACGAGCGGCCTGCCCTCGCTTCGCTCTGGGTTTTCAAAGCAATATTATAATTGATGTCCTCAATTTGTCTTTCTGTAATTTTGTAGTTTTTCATTATTTGCAAAGAGAGAGAGGGAGTGAGAAAAAGCTGTAACAAGAAAAATGATAGAAAGAAAAAGAAAAGAAAAGCGACAGATAAAATAAGAGAGAGGAGAGAGCAAAAATAAAGTCGAACAGAGACTGACGATTCTGAACAGACTGATTTATCTCTTTAATATTTATCTTCAATAAATATTAAAGAGGGAAAAAAGAGAGAGGATGAGAGAGAATGATAGTATATAAGAGGAAGAGAGACGGAAATACAATGGACTTTTCTCAGTGAAAGAATTTTTAAAATCAAATTAGTAACAACAAAATAGCCATATTCTATCAATTAAAAAATGTATATGGCAACACTACATCACATTTATCACTCACGAAAAGTGTAGTTTTCTATGAGTAAAAGAATTTTTAAAATCAAATTAGTAACAACAAAATGGCCATATTCTATTAATTAAAAAATGTATATGGCAACACTACATCATATTTATCACTCACGAAAAGTGTAGTTTTCTATGAGTAAAAGAATTTTTAAAATCAAATTAGTAACAACAAAATGGCCATATTCTATTAATTAAAAAATGTATATGGCAACACTACATCACATTTATCACTCACGAAAAGTGTAGTTTTCTATGAGTGAAAGAATTTTTAAAATCAAATTAGTAACAACAAAATGGCCATATTCTATTAATTAAAAAATGTATATGGCAACACTAGATTACATTTGTCACTCAAGAAAAGTGTATCTGTGAAAAAAAATTAAAATCCGATTAGTAGTTCCTGAGAAACCGAAACCCTTCAATTTACAAAATGACCAGGTGGCACTTAAATGGCCATATCTTTTTAATTATAATATTTATGGCAACACTACATAGCCTATGTTACCCGGAAAGGACGTAGTTACGTAGTACTTTTCGAGCCTATCCGCAACAAACAAACATACAAACATCATCATCATCACGACCCGTCAGTGGCCCACTGCTTAGCCGGGTCTTCTCCTCAGAATGAGGAATGAGGAGAGTATTAGGCCATAGTCCACCTCGCTGGCCCAGTGCGAGTTGGTAGACTTCACACACCTTTGAGAACTTTTAGGGAACTCTCAGGAGTGCAGGTTTCTTCACGATGTTTTCCTTCACCGTCCTTCACATAACTCAGAGTCAGAGGTGTGTGCCCAGGATCGAACTCGGACCTCCCGAGTAAGACTTGAAATCTCAACCACTAGGCCATCACTGCTTACTGGGCCTTCACAAACATACACACAATCAAATCTTTCCTCTTTATATAATAGTGTAGATAAGACAGGACAATGTCTGTCGGGTCAGCTAGTTAAATATATAAAAGATCATCTTTTTCGTGATGTAACAACAAATTTTTAGTTGTCTGGTTTTTGGGTTTCATTCTAGAGCTTACCTTGCTTCTTCCAAAAAATCATGTTCCTATGTCAAAGGGCGAACCGTGGGAATTTTGGATTTTGTGAGAAATCATAATATTAACAATATGTACCTGATATATAAACGGCTGTATCTTTTAATTACGTTGACTTAGAAGTTCGATTTTTTACAGCTCCGAGAGACTAGACTTAAATATTTTGTATTAATTACAACTTTGATCAAGTTTAAACGGTTCAACGTTTATTCCGAGAAAAAGTGTCTTGCGTGACAGTCAAAAAAAGTTAATTTTTTAGTGGTATCGAAAGAAATTTATTTTTTATTTTTTTTCTTTTACTTGTTCTACGAGACCTTGTTTCATGCTAATTATCATGATTCTAGGTCATCGGGAAGTATGTGGACATATAAGTTCCATTTTTTTAAAAGATCCAAGGGGCCGCAGGAACTTATTAGCAATTGAAATGATTATTAAATATACAAGGTATTGTTCACCAATAATCAAGATATTTGATAATAATTTCAACTTGAAACCTCCACGCATTCCCGAGAAAAAGGGTTTTGACAGACAGACGGACGGCCAAAGCAGTGATCCTATGAGGATTCCTTTTTTCCATTCAAGGTATAGAACCCAATAAAATTGAGATTGGAAAGAGAAAAAGTATTCAATTACAATATTTCTTTTTAAATTAATGTAACCATTGTAGCCTTTGGCTATACAGTAACTGAAGTATTATTTTTCATATTAATCCATACAAATAAATTAAATTGTAGTCTGTTTGTAATATTAAAATAACCGCTTTTTAATAAGTGCATATGGATGTATACACGGTACATATACTAAAACATTTTTTTTTTACACTACTGTCTGTCTGTTTGTTCTGGCTAATCTCTGAAATGGCTGGACTGATTTTGACGGAAATTTCACTGGCAGATAGCTAATGTAACAAGGAGTAACTTAGGCTAATTAACATCTCGCTACGATCCATAGGAGCGGAGCAACACGCGAACGAACGGGGTTCGGCTAGTTATTATTATAATCATTTAAATGAAGCTAAAAATAGTCTAATCTTTATGTCTCACCATATATACTAAGAAACTATTTACAATAACGTCCAAAAATACAGAACCTCTCAATTTTATTTCTTTTGTTTATGAGCAAGTATAATGACGTAAATAATTACCTATAGATCAATAAATATAGAAATTAATTTCGGTCGTATGTAGGTATCTTTTAAATTTTACTATAATAAGTATCTATGTAACTTTAGTAGGTATATTTATAACATTTCAACCGTTCTAACATTCATAGGAGCATTTAGATAATGGCTATACCTATAAAATCTACCTTAACACTTCATAAATAAGTATGTCAAGTGATATAAGAATTCATAAGAGTCATAATATACAACTGCTGGCACCAGTATGGGTTAACGCGTCGCAATATGGGACAAGAACCTTGACAGAGTGGCATCATTGTAAAGTGCTCCACATTTAGAACAGTTATAATATTGCAAAAAATATTAGATTTCAATATTCTTCAACTTCAACGTTGTACTTAACTTAATAAAGATGAAAATATGATAGATATACTGTCGATCTGCAATAATTTTGCTGGGCTAAAACATTTTTAAATAACCAAACTTTCTTTTCTGACAAATAAATGAAACTATATATTACCTACATTTTAAGCTAAACCTCCAGCAAAAGAATTGTGTAAACGTATCCAATTCAATGCAGTTTTTGCGTGATGCGTATACAAACGGACTGACAGGAGACCAAAATTTTTAAAATGATTGTATTGTTTTTTAAAAACCCCTCATTTTATGTTTTCCTAAAAAAATTCATTTAAAAAGATTCGGTAAGTTACATTTTTATTTTTGTTTCAATTTGTATTTTGAATAACTTAGTAGTGTTAATTAAAATGAGTGACTGGAATATCCTCCAGGGGGTTATACTGTAGTCCTTCAGCGTTACTCCTAGATTATTCTCGATGCAATAATCATTATTCTGTCGTGACGGCGTATTTATTTTGCAATCTCTACTTCTTTGATTTGTGTTTATCAGTTGTATATGTTCCCTATGGTGTCGATGTGTCAACTACATGTTTATGTTTAAAATATAAATAATATTCTTTTCTGATAATAATTAATGGATACAGGATAAAATACAATAATCTTTCTTAAATAAATGTGTATGTTATTATAATTATATTATAAACTGTGAGGTACTGATATAACTGCTAACTTAAGTAAGCCTTTGTACTAAGTTGGACGTTGTGATGAATTATATTGTAGAACTTACACCTGCAACAAACTTATAGTATTGTTCAGGATCGCCAACTAAAGCTTAAAATTGTTTACTTAAAAACTTATTTCCAAATAGTCATATTATGTTAAAAAGGTTAAGTTAGAGTCTTAGAAATCTTTTTGTATTATCTATAGAATCTATATATTATATATAAAAGGAGAAACTGACTTAATGACTGAAATATCAATGCAGGGCCTGAACTATAAAGGTTAGGAACTTGAAATTTAGCACAGAGATTTTTTTTATAACATAGGAGAGCACTAAGAAAGGATTTTTGAAAATTCACTCCATAGGGGATAAAAGTGGGGTACAAAATTAGTATGACCTTATAAAATTATTAAATATGTGTAGAAACGATCTTCTATAGGCTAATATAACTACCTCAATATCGCAAACGAAGTTGCGGGTAAAAGCTAGTATTAAATTATTCAACTGGAACTTTTAATTTAATCTTTAGGTCAGAATTCAAAATATACCTACACGTTTTGGACTATAATAATTAACGGATTCGATTTGTTCATGTACATTTGCTTTAATAATAATAATCTAGCTTAGTACCCGCGACTTTTTCCGAGTCTTTGGGTAGTATTTTGAATTATTTAGGCTAATTGTCGTACGTTACGTATCTCTTGTCGCAAACTTATAAAACATTACATATTTCCATACAAACTTTCGTCCCCTTTTCCCTATTGTTATTTTACACCCTTTAAAACTTTTCCAAACTTTGAATGTCATATTTATTTATATTGAATCAACATCCTAAAAAATAAGTTTCAAGCTTCTAGCTCTAAAATGACGATACTTACGAAATAGCAATATTTCAAATATTAAAAATTTTGATCCATATAAACTAAATAAGATGTTAGCTTGCAGCAGAAAAAAGATCGACGACTATACCTAACAAATGTCTATAAAGTTTTCACGTCAAAATCTTTATTTTTAATTCCTTTATACATAGTATAAAGAAAGAAACCTGAAAGAATAAAAGAACGAAGATTGATGTAAAGCTTTTGTTTTCTAGAAAATTTACTCTGTAGGAATTTGCTTGCTTCTTTGTCTAGAATACAAAAACCGACTCAACGCCACTACATTAGTCTAAATATCTACCTGTAGGCACTGCGCTGGGTTTGCATGAGATAATGTGCCACTAGCGCTTTACCGGCGTCATGTTAGTGTTATAAAGTATCTATTCTTAAGCCCTCTAAGCTAAATGCTTATGTAAGGAGTAGGCTCACGTCTGCAGTGCAATGACCGGGATGTGAATCCAAGACCTTGCGATCTTGAAGCCAGCACCCTTATCACTGATGGGCTACTGCCTCTACAATCATTGGCGCCTCCAAGATGACTTCAGTTGAGAAAATATCTTTCTAATTAATATATTATGAGCAAATCGCACACTGATAAGAGTGACACCATACATAAAAGCTGTTTTTTCAGTATAAGCATTTAAAAATTTACCTAACAGTTACACCAGACTAGTTTTGCACCAGAAAGAATAAAAAAATTATATTATGTTATGGTTTTGAAGTTGATGGTTTGAAGGCATTAAGCACGACTGGAATGTATTCATTTTTTTGATAAAACTATTTTTATTTATCAGATTTTTCCAAAAACCTTTTTTAATGACGTTATTCCATTAATTAACAAGTTCAGACACGGCACTACGTCATATACAGGAAATTATTAGTTATAGCGGCCCATCCCGGCTTCGCGCGGGTGGAATATTATTTTTAAAAATATATTGGCCCTCCCGCAATTCGGTGCCCACTCTCTTGCCGCTTTACTCGCTGCGCTGCGTCGCTATACTGGCCCGTCGCGTCGTCGTGTATTTTTTGTTTATATTGATATTTTTAATTTCGTAATATCTTTTGAATGGAAAGTCCGATTTTAATAATTCAAAAAGTAATTTACAGGTATTGAAATAGTCTTGAAAACGAAACAATTTATTTGGATAAGGATTAATACAAAGTTATAGAAAACATGGTCTGATTTTGATAGGCATTTTTATCAACTTTTAAAATGTAAAAAAGTAGTTATAGTGACGTAACTATAATAGTTGAACATATGGTCTCGCGGACTTTTTTGTAGATATTGATACGTTCTATAATATTGTAGAACATTTTTTTGTTCTATCATCAATACTTTTTGCAGCGCATGCGATGAAAGATATTTTATGGCTAATTTTTTGGCACCTTGGGTTGGTTTTCGTGAGATTTCCTAAGGATCTCTAATTTTTTCTTGTAATAAATATAGCCTATGTTACTCAGGGATAATGTAGCTTTCTAACGGTAAAAGAATTTTTGAAATCGGTCCAGTAGTTTTTATGTTTATTCGTTACATACAAAAATACAAAAATACAAAAATACAAAAATACAAAAATACAAAAATACAAAAATACAAAAATACAAAAATACAAAAATACAAAAATACAAAAATACAAAAATACAAAAATACAAAAATACAAAAATACAAAAATACAAAAATACAAAAATACAAAAATACAAAAATACAAAAATACAAAAATACAAAAATACAAAAATACAAAAATACAAAAATACAAAAATACAAAAATACAAAAATACAAAAATACAAAAATACAAAAATACAAAAATACAAAAATACAAAAATACAAAAATACAAAAATACAAAAATACAAAAATACAAAAATACAAAAATACAAAAATACAAAAATACAAAAATACAAAAATACAAAAATACAAAAATACAAAAATACAAAAATACAAAAATACAAAAATACAAAAATACAAAAATACAAAAATACAAAAATACAAAAATACAAAAATACAAAAATACAAAAATACAAAAATACAAAAATACAAAAATACAAAAATACAAAAATACAAAAATACAAAAATACAAAAATACAAAAATACAAAAATACAAAAATACAAAAATACAAAAATACAAAAATACAAAAATACAAAAATACAAAAATACAAAAATACAAAAATACAAAAATACAAAAATACAAAAATACAAAAATACAAAAATACAAAAATACAAAAATACAAAAATACAAAAATACAAAAATACAAAAATACAAAAATACAAAAATACAAAAATACAAAAATACAAAAATACAAAAATACAAAAATACAAAAATACAAAAATACAAATCTTTCCTCTTTATAATATTAGTATAGACGACAACAGGTGTGTCTGCGAAAGTCTGTAGTGTACTTCGCGCGCTAAGAGATGGCACCACTTAACAAGAACACATTTTTTTTGTTTAGTGACGGTCTTCTTTTCAATGTGTGAAATGTCGATGGCAATCATAATACATAGTTTTAATTCAAAGAGTGAATTATTACAAAACCTCAATAGTTTGTACATAATATAATTTTTTTCCCAATATCGCTTGCACTCTCCGGCCGGCGCGACATCTAGTTTTATAAGAATAGAGATAGTATGTATTTATATTTTACTGTATAAGCTTTATGAGCTTTCTTAAGTTGGCGGGAAAAAATGATTTTTTAAATTTTTTTTTTACTAATTCGTTTGTTCGTCGTTTGTTCTTGATTGTTCGATCAAATTTATCGTTTGTTCGTTGTTAATTTTTTTATAAATAATTTTAAAAAAAAGCGATTTGAACGTAACGCCGACAATTATAGTAACTAAGCTTTTTTTTTAATCAATCTAAGCTAGTTATCGTTCGTTCGATCAAAAAAAGTGTTTGTTCGATTTTTATTAATTTTTTATTAAAGTAATCAACGCATAGGTTGCTATGTAGGAAATACATGTGTTAATAATTTGAGTTACACTGATGATATGGTTCTGTTAGCGCCGTCAGTCAATGTTTTTTGGAATCTTTTAAAACTATGTGAAAAGTATGCTGATGAACATGGTTTAATATACAATGTAAAAAAAAAGCGAGTATATGGTCTTTAAGGGAGATGGGAAACGTACGGAACATGCTTCTAACGTGTTATTGAAAAGGGAGAAGCTTAGTCGTGTATATAAATATAAGTACTTAGGGCACTACTTAACTGATGAACTAAAAGATCAAGAGGATATTGAAAGAGAGGAGGGCACTAGCGGTTAGGGCTAATATGATTATACGGAGGTTTTCTCGATGCAACACAGATATCAAAATTACACTATTCGAGCATACTGTCAGACGTAAAGTGGCAAATGGAACGAGGTAATATTAAAAATTATATGTAATTTATCTTAATTAAATAAATAATAACACAAAAAGTGGATCATTGTTATCTGAAATAAAATTACACCTACCTCAGGCATGTTCAAATAAATACTACTGCGCATGCGCGAACTCTCGACTGCTACGCGGGCTATATAAATCTCATCCAACAACAACAACAACAATAATAATAAAAGAATTTCAGATGTGTCCAGTGTGTGTTTTACTTCTAAGCGGTCATCCAAACCGCGTGACAGATGATTTTGCGAATCACTTAAATGTTGAGCATCGAAGTGCACCTAGAGATTTTAAATTACCAGAGAATTAGCATCAATTTAATTAACCCAGAAACTATAACACTACAAAAAATTATAAATGTTATTGTGGAAATAGCCTAGGAGCCTAAGATAAGTTGTAATGATATTAATAAAAAATTAATTATCAGCGTAAATAAGATCAAACAAACATTTTTTTTTTTTTGATCGAATAAACGATAGCTAGCTTAGATTGGTTGAAAAAAAAAAGCTTAGTTACTATAATTGTCGGCGCTAGGTACAAATCGAATTTTAAAAATTATTTATAAAAAAATGAACAACGAACAAACGATAAATTTGATCGAACAATCAAGAACAAACGACGAACAAACGAATTAGCAAAAAAAAAAAAAATTTCACTTTTCCCCGCTAACTTAAGAGAGCTTTCTTTATGACCGTAGTTCCGGTGTGACAAGGTAACGTAAAATTCTATAATTTATGAAATGTCTTTTTTTTATATAACTTAAGTTATGCCTACACTAGAGCTATTGAGCTGTATATTATGTTAGGACTAAAAAGGCACAAACGTACAGACGGTTAACTAGATGGCAGATAGTAAGTGATGAGCAAAGAGTTCACTTATCACATAACACTTATATGCTAGGAAAATAATATCAGCTCAGCCAATAATACAAATATCAATAGCCATACTAAAATATTGGGAACCAACTGATACTCTACCATCTCTAAGTATGCTCTCAGTACTAATTAGTAATTACGCGAATTCAAATTATAAGCGGGAATTCAAAATTGAAATCAAAATCTAAGGCGGGAGATTTGAATTGTATTTTAGGGAAGTTTGTTTAAATTCAAAATATAGGCAAAAATTCTTTTTAAGGGTGGAAGCACTAAATCTAGTATATGACGCACTAAAAATTTAAATATATTTTAGCATGTAAATAAATGAATTATTTGAATATAATTTGAATTTAATATAATTTGAATTTAAGTTACATGAAATAAAAACAATTTATTATTATTTATATTTATTTACTTATGCTTTCTTTCATTGATGTATAAAATCTGACAAGAAAAAAATTAGGTTTTATCAAACTTGGTCACAAACTGTTGTTATAATTTTAAACCCTATCTCCTCAAGTAGAATGATAATATTTTTAATCAATGTGGAGTTTTGCTGATGATGTTGTGCCTTGAATAAAAAAGTAAGCTACAGGCAACTTAAATTACTTTCTCAGCCCTTGGACTATGAAAAGAAGTGCATGGTCTGCTACTTTAGGAGTTCTTTCATCTTTGAAACCAATTCAATTCAATTTTATCTCTGGATTCATTATAGATGAGTCTCTTTTTTAATGACATTTCATCGAATAACAAAGCACAAAACTTATATATTGCTTTTGGTGAATGCTTAAAAATTGCCAACTCCCATAATTTATTTTTAATAGTCCAACGTTTTTCAGATGGTTTCTTTCGGTAATTTTTTGCAACGTCACTAACAAGCTCCTTCAATATAGTGTTATCAATCTTATCTATATCTAAGGAACTTTTAGGTAATTTCTGAATTGTTAATTTTTGATTCTTCAATCTTTCAAGCAATTTTTCTTCTCATGTACTGAGACCTGAAAGTTAAAAAATCATAATTAATGCCTATTTTCCCATTTTCAACTAAACTGTTTAGTAATTACTTTTTGAGTTGAACACAAATAGCCAGAAACGCTGTCATTTTGATATGTATATTTATATGGGCATTTCGATATTACCAATTCCTTAAATTAATTAAATGATAACTACCGGATATTTCAATACTTCATTTCATATTTCAAACAAACATAAAATTATTTTACATAATATATGAAGAATTTATATGCATGTATTTATACACATACTTTTGGTCTCAGTACTCCTTTTCATCCCCTTACTTTGCACATTGACCTCCACATGTGAAGGTCCTGGTGTGTCTGATACATCTAAAACAAAGAAATAAAATATCATAATTTAAAAATTATAAAGAGGTAAAGTTTGTATGTTTAGAGTGGATATTATTATAAAGAGGAATGATTTGTATTTTTGTAATGTCAAAAACTACTTTCAAAAATTCTTTCACTGATAGAATGCTACATTATCAATAAATAAAATAGGTGATTTTTATCCCCATATTCCCACGGGTACAGGAACTATGCGGGTGTTACAGCAGACGGTTATATACTTCAACTATCTAAGTTATAGAAAAGTTTACAAATAATAACAATAGGAAACAATTTATTTCCTCACCCATTTTTTGCTGCTGTGAAGTTTGAACTGGCAAGAACATAATATGTTGAGATATGCCAGTACTCGTACTCGGTACTGGTTCAGAGCTTTCAGGTACATTTTCTGTAAAATTAATCATAATAATAATTAGAAATTACGGACACTACAATTTTATTTTATTTAATTTGTATAGATTGATAGACTTAATAAATACATATGATTTGTGGGGCAGTGGCCAATATGAAGTGGAAATCCTTAAACAACTTATCATCTAAGGGATTCAGTGTTAAATTTAATCATGGTACAGTACATGTCTTAACACTCTGTTTCCTTTTTTATTTATATCCTTTGGATGAAAATGATAACAAAAAAATTTCAGCTGATGAATCTTCTCTATAGGCAAATATAATAGGTGTTCCTGGCCTATAGCCTTTAGCCACTTGCGACATCTAAAAGAATATAAGAATTAGCAACAAATTACTTCCTAAATAGTATAGTACCTAATAACAAATATCTCAATTATAACGTACCTACCAGGATCGAGTGATATTCTTGCTAAGTGCATATTTGAATCAGGCGTACGTCTTTTTTTGCAAATAACGCATTTTTTATTATTTCGTGTGTCCTTGGTGATCCTAAATAAATAATATTTTAGTAAAAAACACTGAATAAAGTCTCCTGTTCTGAAGTACATAAACTTACGAAAGCGATGTCAAAATTGTTCAGGAAATGGGCAAATGAAAAAAATATATCACTATATATATCGTATCGATATTTTTAAAATACATCGATATATGTAGAAAAAAATATCGATATTTTACCGTGATTAAATTTTAGGTGATGATGTGATCGGAGTTTGGCGCAGTTCACGATCGAATACATGCGAAGATAGAGTGTGAGATGTATAGTGGAGTTACTGAGAACTTACTCTTTCTATTAGTAGTGGGGACGTAGAAATTGTGGGTTAACAAGAGATAGAAAAAGGGAATGATTCAGTAGTCCTGCTTTATGTATATACTGAGCTCTTAAAAAATATCGAATTTGATACTAATTTGATACTTCGAAATAAATATCTATTATCGAAATTTTGAGAATTATTATTTTTTTTTTTAAATATCGATATTTTGATATATCTATATTTTTTACCCAAGCCTATGTTACACATTAAACAAAACAAGACAAGACTGCCACTGTTTAAACAATCTATGAAAAGGCATGTAAATATATAATGGAAATAAACATCTATATTCTATTTGCAATAGGTATATATTTAACCTACCATAATAAAAAGTTGAGCACACATGCACCGTATAGTCCCGCAACCTCATTACGTCAAGAGTTCTATTTAATTTACATTATTCAAAATGTAGAGTACAGTCCCAACGGATTTTATGTCTTGTGTTTAATTTTCAATGCCTTTAACCATTTTTCAAAAGATTTAGAAATAGAAATATAATAGTTCAGATAAAAATAAATAAATCAGTAACATAAACGCGTACCTATCAAATAAGATATTAAAGTTATCGATAAATGATTTACTGACCCATGTACATCCCAATACAACACTTTACTTCTAGTCTTGGGCCTAATAGGTCACCAAAAAGAGCGCTCCTTTTAGTTCGTTTTCAATTGGCGAATTAGTTCGCTCTTTTCGACTTTTTGAAAATAATTTAGTAACAATAATAAATAAAAGAAAAACAAATATTTACATTATTGCAAGTATTTTTATTATTATTAAAAAGGTACAAATAATAAAGGTACAAAAAATGAAATCAGTTATTTTTCAGTTAAACATTTATCAAGTAAAAAACGTACATATACAATAAATAACAAGTACCAAATGTTACAATACAAGTTCACATTTTCATTATGGCACATAAAATATTTTATTTAAATAATAATAAAAAAATATAATGATTTAATAATAATTAGTCAACAACTAGTCTCGTTACTAGTACTAACCATAATATTACAATACTTAAAAGGTATTAAATTTTAGAATAAAAGTTTACACTTCTAATTATGGCACATTATATAGTAAAAAATAAAATCATTTATAGTGATCAGATAAAAACTACTACTAACTTTGTATAAATTCAAATAGTAATTTGTAATTACGGAAAGGGATTAGGGATGCAACATCGCTCATAAAAAATCGATATTTTCAAAAGTGAAACATCGATATTAGAATATTAGAAATATCGATGTTTATGAACGATATAATCTTAATGATATAATAAAATCATTACAGACAAAAGTATGGATGAAGCATCCCTAGAAGTAAATAATTCGATTCGTTTATCGTTAATTGTTACGCAGCGCCACTGCTTAGTAAAGCGGAGTGCGGACGCCAAAAAAAATTATTTTTTTATATAGCGCTCCTTTAGGTGAACTATACGAAGTAGTTCGTCGACGATCTCGTTCTTTCTTAGGTCTTATATCTTTTTAAATTGAATTATTTACTACTAGGGTTGCTTATGTTTCATACATACTTAACTACTTGTTTTCTATAAAAATAAACGTGTAATAAATAAGAATAGTGGTTTATTCCTAATAAAAAATCGATCTATACTTATATATTTAAATGGTGATAAAAATATAAGTATATTGTTCATAAACATTAGACTAGGCCCAAGACTAAACTGTAGTGTTTCAATAAATTAAATTTACGCTTTTTGTTTTTTAATTTGACAGCTAAATAACAAGTAGCAACAATGAGAGCGTTCTACTGATCGAAAATCGTTCACAACGACAACTCTCACGGCCTCTGTGTTTCACGTTCCACTTATTCGCAGGCGTCATAGTGATTATATACTCTTAGGAGTTACGATCGGTAACCCAAGTGGAATGGGTTATTAATAGTTTTGAACGTTAACGAAAATAATTCAAGCGGCGAGTTATAAAGCAATAGTTTCAATGTATAACCTTAACCTCTTAAGGTTATACATTGAGTAAGTCTTAACAATAAGCTTCAATAATTATTTGTTAAGTTAATTTAAAATCTAACTTGTTATTGATTGATTTATTTTATGTTTATAATTAAATTGAAACTAAAATTTGAAAAACCCATGAAGACATGGGTCGTCGTGAGCTTCGAGTGAGTATGAGTAAGTCATGACGTCATTAATGTCGTTTTCGCCGCGATCAAAATCAATGTCTAAATATGCATCGTTTGGCATTTAAAACGTTTAGTGAAAAAGTCTAGTAATGTGTAGTGAATTAAGTTTATTGAATAAATATCAGTTAAATAATATTATTTATTTAAATTTTTTCACTTTTTACTAAACTATGATTGTATTAAAATGTAATTTGATATAAGGATAGGATATATTTCACTTGATTAATTATTATGATAAACATTTACTTTCAGCTTACATCCAATGGAACGGTGCAGTTGCCGGTGCAGGTGCAGTAAAACAAAACACCAATGAATAAGTGATTGTAATTTAATTTTTAAAAAAGTTGTTTGTAATTTAATGTTTAGTACATTAATTTTTTGTTCCTAGATCCATTTTGAACTATCTCATCAGTGCTGCCTCGGTGGTTGGGAGACTCAGGGATCAGAGAGGAAGATTTTATCTTAAAGGATTTACATATATCTATCCATAATTTAAAATAAATAATTATTAAGATTTTAAATATTATACAAGTCTTATTAATTGTAATTAATTTCAAATATTGAGCGTTATCTATTTGTAATTAATATTTTATTAATGCTTAGTATTGTAATATATAATTCTGTTAAACATTTTCTAATTCTAATAATTAACTGTTATATGTAAACATTTATATTATAGAAAATTTTCTATTCACGTCCTAATTGTAAAGCATATATATATAGATGTAAATAATCATTGTTGTGAAATAAATGTTTATTTTTAAGTGTCTTTTAATTTAAATTTATAAAAGAATATTTAAAAAAAATAACGATAAGGACGGACATCACTAGTACGATAATAGTGTGTCGATATATAATTTTAACGACACCGCAAGCTCTAATATCTTTGTTCGATTCTCGCATTTGATTGGTCAGTCACTACGGACCGACAGTTTGAAGCTAATCTTTGGTTTGAAGGGCTGAATCTTTGATATGTATTAGGTGACATGTGGTTTATTAACAATTTAAATTTTGATGCCTCAGAAATTTTTTAGACCTGCAACTAAAATTGGTTCTTCTAGAAAATTTTCAAATGTTTTCTTCCAGAATATCCATTGTTTTTCAACGTTCGAACCTAATCTAGTCGATCTGGCTTGAGATAGCGATCCATATTACATTGCTATTAAGAGCGCAGTACTCTTTATTTATTATTCTTAGCTAAATAAGAGCCTGTAAAGGCTTTATTTAGCTAAGAATAACGATATTGTATACACAAAAATAATCTCCATTTTATAATCGAACACTAATGTCAAATCGTAAAAGTTAGGTTAGGTAGGTAATATAATCAGCCAGTATTTACGATTTCACTACAATCACTGATCAATCAATAATTTATGGGTGTGAACTGTGAGATTGGTCTGTTAGTTGACACTTGAAGAATTCACGTACATATCTAATTATTTAGTATTTTAGTCAAGATTTATTGGTGGTGAGTGTTTTTTGTGCCGTCTTTATAGGTATATTGTTTATTTGTGACTTGTGTAAGTTAAGATGGGGGAGGAGTCCCCCGGCAATTCGCTGGATCGCTTACCTCCTGCCACAATATAATTAAGTTCGTTTTTTTCGCCCTTCGTCCCATTAAAATAGGTGATTTCCTAAATAAAACCGATAAATAATTACTCAGCTGCCTGGTTGCCTACTCAGTTAGTTGTATGTACCTTTTCAGGACAAGTCTTCCCGGCCCACGTATGGGTGTGTTATAACTTCTTGTCTATCAAGAAGTAATTGGACACATTAAAATATTTGTAAAGACCATTTGGGTGATACTTGTGATGTTTTATATGAATCTGTCTCATGTCTTCTTTGCTCAGGCACTGATCAGTCAGAACAGAATATTTTAAAATATTTATTTAAGAACAGTTATAAAAAATTCTACCACTGAGAGAAGTTTATAGAAGAGATTCTCAAAGTGGGTTCTAAGGAACCTGTTGGTTTTTTGTCATCAGGGTTCCACCAAAATTTAATCCATCTATACTATTATATAAAGAGGAAAGATTTGATTGTTTGTTTGTTGCGAATAGGCTCAAAAAGTACTGAACCGATTTTGAAAATTCTTTCACTAATAAGAAGCTACATCCTTTCAAAATTTTTTTTCACTGATAGAAAACTACACTATTCGTGTGATAAGGGTGATTTAGTGTTGCCATATACATTTTTTAATTAATAGAATATGGCCATTTTGTTGTTTCTGATCCGATTGTAAAATTCTTTCACTGATAGAAAACTACACTTTTGTGAGTGATAAAGGTGATTTAGTGTTGCCATATACATTTTTTAATTAATAGAATATGGCCATTTTGTTGTTACTTATCTGATTTTAAAAACTCTTTCACCGATAGAAAACTACACTTTTCGTGAGTGATAAAGGTGATTTAGTGTTGCCATATACATTTTTTAATTAATAGAATATGGCCATTTTGTTGCTACTGATCCAATTGTAAAATTCATTTACTGATAGAAAACTACACTTTGTGAGTGATAAAGGTGATTTAGTGCTGCCATATACATTTTTTAATTAATAGAATATGGCCATTTTGTTGTTACTGATCCGATTATAAAAATTCTTTCGCTGTGAGAAGTCTAATGTATTTCTATCTCTCATCCTCTTATAATACTATCACTCTATTTTTTCTCTTTTTAATTTTTATCTGTTAAGATTAATCAGTCTCCTTTCACTTTCTTTCTTTCGATTATCTCTCTCTCTCTCCCCCCTCTCTTTTTCTCTCTTTCGCTCTCTCTCCTTTACCTATTTAATATTATTTTTGCTCTGTCCTCCCTCTTTTACTATCTGTTGCTTTTCTTTTTCTTTCTATTATTTTTTTTATAACTTTTTCTCACTCTCTTTTTTCAAATAATGAAAAACTACACAATTACATAGTGACAATTTAAGGACATCAATTATAATATTGCTTTAAATACCCGGAGCGAAGCGAGGGCAGGCAGCTAGTTTATTATAAAAAGACAACCAGCAGTACTGATCCTGGATTATCAAGCATTCATAGATCTTCATAGTTTATCCACATTAAATTTGAATCTGTATTTCTAAATGATTTTTGGGTTGGTGTTAGAAGTGCCTGAAACAGCCAAAAAGGCTATCATTACATTGCTTTTCATCCGACGCATATACAAAAAACAAGTATAGGTCAAGACTGGATGCTACGCCAAATATTCACATGTTATTGTCAGACATAATACCCAACCATAAAACAATTATAAAACAGTGAAACAATTCCATTCATTAAATTAAAACTTTAAGTTAAGAACGATATTACATGTTCCTTAAAAAAAATTATATATGATTATTATGGTTTTTAGGAACCCCTGGTCTATAGTATTCCTATCTCTCTTCCTCTTTCATTCTTTCATTGTCTCTCTTTCATTTTATCTGTTGTAGTAGACCCACCTTTGGATCTTTGAAGGCAATATTTTGCTGATAGATTCATTCGGTCTCATCCTTTATTGCCCCTTCTACAAAGACTGACCAAAAAGATTATAAATGGAAGCTTTTGGATCCATAAAGCGCCTAGACTTATAACAAGCTATAGCAAATTCACAAATATGCAATATCCTATTTATCAAAATTCTAAATTTCCTCCCAGATTTGAACAAAATTTCGAGATTCTTGTTTGTTAAAACCAAATATAATTTTAGACTTCTTGAGTTTCGTTTGAAAGCTACTGTATTTATAGGTGAGGCAGTTTAAGAAGCTGATCATATATTATACATAGAATCTCACAATTTAAATAAAGTCTTAATATACCCCGACTTTAAAATTTGTTTGTATTAAATTTTAAGGAAACTTTTTTTCAAAATTATTCACTAAGATTAAAAATTAAAGAAAAGATAGCTTATAAAGGGGTTGTATACCTGGGAACAGTGGAATAGTCAGAAACGAAATTGCTGATCTGTGAGCTGGAACTGTTGTTGTTTACTATGCAGATGACATAATTTGAAAAGCGAATCGTCATCTACTCAGATCGTGGAGCGAGCATTGGTTTAAAAATACACAAAAAACCAATCATTATAGATCAATTCAATCAGTAAATACTCAAAAACCTTGGTTTTTTCAAATACAAAATTAAAGACTACATCGACCATTTGACTATTGCGATTAGGACATTCATGTACTCCCGTTCACCTCGCTAAAATAAGAATATAGATATAGAAAGAACACAAATAGAACGAAAACCACTTCCTATGTGATTGTGGGTTTGACGAAGGCACAGAAGATATTATAAACATCATCACGACCCTTCAATGGCCCACTGTTGAGCCGGGTCTCCTCCTCAGAATGAGGAGGGTATTAGGCCATAGTCCACCACGCTGGCCCAGTGCGGGTTGGCAGACTATACACATATTTTTTTCAAATATAAATAATTCTCTACTTGTATGATATCCTAAGTATATGAGAGCTATACTGCGCAGTAACACTAACAATCATATTGAAATGTAATCTAGACGGAAGCCGAGAAGTGCCTTGGGCTTGAGACCCAGAATCATGTTTAATGAGCTCTTTAATAATATATTAACCCTCACCTCTACCACTCAATCTCGCCAACTACAATAGATAGTAAAGTAAACTTACGTAGATCTCAAGGTTACCTTGGTGACCACGACACTATAATACTATCTTCCATGAACACTGCGCGACAACACAAGAGAGACTGACTCTAATCTATCACACTAAAAGTTATATATTGTCTACATGTCGGTACATACTTGGCACAATATAAAATGTCCTACCCGCTAATACTACTTTAGAAACGGTGTTGCTAACAGACATGCTTCCCATTAAAATTCCTCGCTCTACTAAATTTTAATTTCTTCATTCTTTCCCTATTTCTGTGTATCTGTGTGAATATATAAATATGGTTAATATTAGATTATAAAGTATTTATACAAGTAATTAATTTTTTGTATTTATATGGGTATAACATACACATAACATTTTATACTAATTCCTTTATTACCTTTTAAATATATTTTACTAACAAATGTGTATTTATGTGTTGGTTTAACTTTTAGGTTTTCTGCTTCAACGATTTTGTACATGCACATTGACGCTGGCAGAATTACTGCTGTACAAAAGTCATAGAAGAAGTGAGAAGTCAACAATTAAATAAATATCATAGAATAATATTAATATAATAAACCATAGAATTTATAGATGTTAATAAAACGACTATCAGAATAAAAGGAGGCAAGAGAAAGGTTTGTTTTACAGTATCACAGCGTGTCAGATTAAAACAATAACTCGGAATGGAAAATCAACAGAAAATCGACGACAGTTTAGTAAACTGGACGGTAGAGGAAATATTATTGTTACTTAAAGGATTAAACGATTATAGACCTTGCAAAATTTCACAGTTATCTGATCTTATAATTGGTAAGAACGAGAAAGAAATAGAAGCTGCAATACAGTTTTTTAATAAAAATAGACGCTTAAAACAAAAAAAGGCACAAAAGCTACCTTCTGCATCACTAGATAGTTGGGCGAATTTACTAAAGAACTTGTATGGACATGAAAACCTACAAACTGAGATAGCTACTAGTTTCCGCTTTATAGCTTACTTTGAATCAATACCTCCAGCTGCTTGCACCGAGAATATTGACTTCAGAAAAGTATATCTAACGTTGGCTGATGCTATAGAGGGTAAACCTCTACCAAATGATACGGCTATTAAGTGTATTTTAAATAAATATATTACAGAAACTGCCAGCATTGGTAAAGCACTTAGTAAGTGTACGAAATACAAAAATATTATTAAGTCTATAAATGTGGCTGAACCAGAAATGTGCTCATTTGTCAAGCCTACTACCGATATGGAATTAGCAACATTAAGACATTTACTGAACCAGAAGAATTACAACCCTTTCTGTTTTACTGAAGATTGCTTAATTCCATCAGCACAGCCATAAGTCATTAAGCTACTGAATTAGAAGAGGAACGAGAAAAGAGAATTAATTTTCATCTGGTTATGCCAATCCTAATTAGAGGGGGACAAATGCAAGCAATTGTAGGATTCATTTAATTTTATATGTGTTCTTGACATTTTTGTATGGAACATAATATTGGTAAAAGTTGGAATAAATAAGTGGAGTTCTGACAATTTGGCTACATTACATTTTTTCAGCTATCGCTACTCACCCCCCCTTGGCGATGCCCTTCTTGAGTGGTGAGAACATATTATCTAAGTAATGTAATACAGGTATATAGGTCTAAAATATTTTGATGTAATATTGAATACATATACAAGCTAGAAAAACACATGGTAAAGTAATTAAGAAAGCTTTAAATTAAAAAAAAATACTAGCAGTTTGGATTAAAAACTACTAGTATTCTTAATCTCTCCAAGTAAGCGTGATGTGGTGTTAGGCGTCTAAGACTCTGGTGACCTGGTGGTGATGATTTTGAAATTGATACGGACAGGTACTAGCACATAAAATATCAGCTTAGTTAACAATCTTTAATTCATAATTCAACTTACAACTGGCTATTGTACCATTTAATTCCTTAAAAGACTTAATTCCTAATATCAAAATAACTTCCATTTTTTACTGATTTTAAATAAATTTTTATAATACTTCATTTTCATAAAAACTAAGCATCTTTACGGTTCTAAAGCAGTGGTGGCGTTAGGGATCGGTCGACTGCCGTCGCACCCGCGCCTAATTTAAAAACTATTGCTATTTATTACATCTCAATAGAGCTGTTGTCTGGACATAATAAAAAGAATTCTGATTAGAAAATAAAAGTGTTTCGTCTAACGCCACAAGTCTTACGGGCTAAATTTTCCATAAAAATCATTGATGATTGAGTGATGCGTCTAGTCACTTTATACTGTAAGATGTATCAAGCCATTTTAAACTATCTGATGTACGTAGTCATTTTGTAATATGAGATGTATCTAGTCAGTTTATATTGTGTGATGCGTCTAGTCACTTTATACTGTAAGATGTATCAAGCCATTTTAAAGTATCTGATGTACGTACTCATTTTATAATATAAGATGTATCTAGTCAGTTTATATTGTGTGATGCGTCTAGTCACTTTATACTGTGAGATGTATCAAGTCATTTTAAACTATCTGATGTACGTACTCATTTTATAATATGAGATGTATCTAGTCAGTTTATATTGTGTGATGCATCTAGTCACTTTATACTGTGAGATGTATCTAATCAGTTTATATTGCGTGATGCATCTAGTCACTTTATACTGTGAGATGTATCAAGTCATTTTAAACTATCTGATGTACGTAGTCATTTTATAATATGAGATGTGTCTAGTCATTTTATATTGTTTGATGCATTTAGTCACTTTATACTGTGAGATGTATCAAGTCATTTGAAATTGTGAGATGTACCTGGTCGTTTTATACTGTGTGATGCATCTAGTCGTTTTATACTGTGTAATGCATCTAGTCGTTTTATACTGTGTAATGCATCTAGTCACTTTATATTGTGAGATGTGTCTAGTCGTTTTATACTGTGTGATGCATCTAGTCACTTTTTACTGTGAGATGTAGTCGTTTTATACTGTGTGATGCATCTAGTCGTTTTATACTGTGTGATGCATCTAGTCACTTTTTACTGTGAGATGTAGTCGTTTTATACTGTGTGATGCATCTAGTCGTTTTATACTGTGTGATGCATCTAGTCACTTTTTACTGTGAGATGTAGTCGTTTTATACTGTGTGATGCATCTAGTCGTTTTATACTGTGTGATGCATCTAGTCACTTTTTACTGTGAGATGTAGTCGTTTTATACTGTGTGATGCATCTAGTCGTTTTATACTGTGTAATGCATCTAGTCGTTTTATACTGTGTAATGCATCTAGTCACTTTATATTGTGAGATGTGTCTAGTCGTTTTATACTGTGTGATGCATCTAGTCACTTTATACTGTGAGATGTAGTTGTTTTATACTGTGTGATGCATCTAGTCGTTTTATACTGTGTGATGCATCTAGTCACTTTATATTGTGAGATGTATCAAGTCATTTGAAATTGTGAGATGTATCTAGTCGTTTTATACTGTGTGATGCATCTAGTCGTTTTATACTGTGTGATGCATCTAGTCACTTTATACTGTGAGATGTAGTCGTTTTATACTGTGTGATGCATCTAGTCACTTTATACTGTGAGATGTAGTCGTTTTATACTGTGTGATGCATCTAGTCACTTTATACTGTGAGATGTAGTCGTTTTATACTGTGTGATGCATCTAGTCACTTTATACTGTGAGATGTAGTCGTTTTATACTGTGAGATGTATCTAGTCGTTTTATACTGTGTGATGCATCTAGTCACTTTATATTGTGAGATGTATCATATCATTTAAAATTGTGAGATGTATCTAGTCACTTTATACTGTGTGAATTAGAATTAAGGTTTTGATAAGAAAACTCAATTTTCCAAATTTATTGTGTCTACTACTCATTAAATTATAATATTTGCCTGAAAATGAATAATTAAAAAAAATGTAAAGAACTTTGTATGATACATAATTTTAATCTAAAAGCTTACAAAATGATGTAATGACTAAATGTTGTAGTTGTTGTTCTTTTTTTTGAAAGGAGTAAAGTAGTAATTTAAAAAATTTCGAAAGTAGACATAAGAAATAAATGGTGAAATAAGGATCTCTGGTTTTTTAAATGTTATTACAATAAATTATTCATACATTACATTAAAGGATCTATAGTTTTAAGAGGAATTTAACCATTCAATAAATTTACTAAACAATCTCACAGCGACTTTCACTACTCTGTCCCAGAAACTTGGTTCTTCTTCTGTTTCCTGCGCTGAGGGTGTTGGGTAATCATCATTATCAAACTCTTCAAGTTCTCGTTTTACTCGTAAAACAGAGCTACTTTCATAGATATTCAGAGCATCTGTAATTTTAATTATATAATATTAGTAAGATAAAAGGCTCGAATATTAATAAGATACAAATAGTCTAATTTGTTTGCCAGCTTGAAATATCATTCTTAATGCTATTATTTACATTTAACATCTTTAAGATATATTTTACTACTACCCGATCGACCCGCGGGACTTCGTCCGCGTGATGCTTCGCTCCTATTGGTCTTAGAGTGATGATATATAGTCTATAGCCTTCCTTCATAAATGGGCTATCTAACACTGAAAGATATTTTCAAATCGGACCAGTAGTTCCTGAGATTAGCGCGTTCCAGCAAACAAACAAACTTCAGCTTTATGTATTAGTATAAGATTAATAAAAATTAAGCTAATTTTTTTATATAATACATTTTCTGCCAAGAATCTTTTTCATAGTTCAGTGACTGATTTATTTATCACACAACACTAATAAGAAATTATTGCCTACTTATCGACAATTAAGTATCTAATAATAATTAAATAATTATTATTTGTACTCACTTGAGTTTTTCAGCGAAATCTAAAAAGATAAGTTTAATTAAATTAGAAAAAGTAATTTTAAAAAAATATTTACCTACTTTATATCCAGATATGGAAGTTATGTAAAATAAGAATAATAACAAAGACACCAAAAAATAAAAGTAGTTACGTTGCATGTCGTCGGATTTAATTTACATTAGTAGCTGTATGACTTTGAAATTGTATTTTATAGGGAGGCGTGGCGGCAGTTGGCTAAAGCGGAAAATCATGGCATGTAATCACTGATAATACAACAAACCATTGTGCTTTTTTACTCATCTTTTGTTATATTAGTTACATGAGATTCCTACTCGTAGTGTTGTAAAGAACAGGACTTCGAATTTCAAATCAATTAGTGCAAACATTTTTGAAGTGAAAACTTCTTTAGCGGCGTTGTGCAGTTGTCTATTTTTTTTTTTGAATGGGTAAAAATGTCAGGAAATTTCGTAGGCGTCAGATTTTAATAATTGAAACTAGTAGAAATGAAAAATCGGAGTCTTGCATTCATTTTTATATTCAATTGGATATTTTATTGGGTGTCACAAGTTCATTGGCAGTTTGTCGCGTAATTTCGAGTAGTTAATATTGATTATCATAGTTTAGTGGTCTTTAATTAAATTAGTTTCGCTACGATGCGTTGAGCAGTGTAGGAGCAGTGAGATTCGCGGCAGTTTGACTAGTAGTTTTTTTTTAATTTTATTCTTTTGGGTTACTTAAACCGTAGAATTATATTTTCTTCCCAATTCCCGTGACACGTTCTGGTCTTGCCGTTTTTGTTTCGTTTTTAGTTATTTAGGCACAGTTGTTTTTTTTTTATTTATTACTTATTAATTTTATTGCAATGGACGAAGGGTTCGTAAAAAGATAAAGTGATAATTTTCCTTGTATTCATATCTTTTAATTGTCATGCTTTAGCACATAGAAACAATGCAATATCTCAATTTTCAGCCATCGCTTAATACGAACGGCGCAAGTGACTACACAGCAATGAATCTGTTGATATTCAGCGTCATAGTTAACTTTGATCTGTGCTCCGCGTATTACAGTACACAGCGTACAGCCCAGCCGCGATTAGGTCAGATGATGTCACGCCGGGTGTAACGAACTTTACCCGTGAGAGGACGGGTTAGAATACTATTCCCTGCTGCCGCTGGGAGAGCATCTCGTAAGAGCCGAATAACCCAGAACCCCCTTGGTGGTAGAGTATCTGTTCCCCGACTGGCTTGCGACCACCAGGTGTCATAGACGCGTTCCGATCGTGCCGCATGTGGTTCAGACTTACCACTCCCCTCTCTCATCCCATTAATGCTGCCGATCTAGTGGACTGTGGGTCCTTGCTCAGGGTCCACTGAGACCGCAGAATTTTTCCTTCACTTCCTCTCTCAACTCTATCTTCGAGGATGCTTTCCCTTTTGTTTTGCGATGTCCTTGGGCGATGGTGGTCACGTACCATCAGGTGGAACATCTGCTCGTTTGCACCTTATCGACCATAAAAAAAAATATTTTTCATATTTTAGTTTAATTTTAATTACATTTTTATTATAATTATAAAAATTGGTCAAGTAAATGAAAACGAACTTTAATATTTCTAATGTTTTAATGGCAACGGTACAACACTGACGTTGCATAAATAGTGTTTGTAATCTCGGCGACCTTTGTTCCGCACCATAGCATACTCATAATACACAATACCTACTGAATCAGACATCACGAGCCGAGTAATTTACCCAGTACCTACTGAGAAAGAAGGAAATAATTTGGTTACCAATTACTATAGATTTTTCATGATCCGGCTTCTAAATGAACGTAATCAGTAACATATAGGAAACGGAACATATTAGGCACTTTTCGTTGACATAGAATAATGAAATTTAGAAAGAAGCTTTGTACTTAATCCGAAAACTGTAAAAGTACATAAAAAATAATTTATTGCTTTTGGTAAACTGACTGTCACCTAATAGGTCGGGGGAAAAGTCTTTTCGCATTATAGTATGTATGAACTTGTAATAAAATCTCTTTGGCTATACTATTTGTATCTGGCTGGTTTTGGTATCATTAAAAGTTTACATTTTAAAGAAGATAATTTCAAATTCAAATTAGGAAAATGTGTAATTTTTATTTGTTTTTCGTACTGTGAAGGTGAGTGAATCTAATGAAGAAATTCGATACATTTTAAAGTTTTACATAAAAAAAAAGTAAAAATGCAATGCGAGCAGCGAAAAGAATTTGCGATGTTTATGGACCTAGTGCAGTGTCTGTGAGAGTAGCACACATTTGGTTTAAGCGTTTTCAATCGGGAAATTTTGATGTCAAAAATGCACCTCGCGCTGGTCGCTCTATTACGTATAAAATGGATGCCATTTCTGAAAAAGTGGAGCAAGATCAGCATACCAGTAGTTACGACGTAGCTGAAGAACGGGGAATTGACCACAAACCAGTTTTGGCGCATTTGAAAAAATCTGGGTACACAAAAAAGCTCGATATTTGGGTATCTCACGAGTTCACTTGAAGAAACCTAATGAACCGTGTACTCAGTTGTTATTCTTTATTACGACGTAATGAAACCGAACCATTTTTGAAGAAGCTGATAACTGGTGATGAAAAGTGGATCACGTACGACAAGAACGTGCGAAAAAGGTCGTGGTCAAAGGCCGGTCAGGCTTCACAGACTGTGGCGAAACCTGGGTTAACTCGCAACAAGGTGATGCTGTGTGTGTGGTGGGATTGGAAGGGCATTATTCATTATGAGCTGTTACCACCAGGCAGGACCATCGATTCTGAACTCTTCTGCGAACAACTGATGAGATTAAAGCAAGAAGTTGAGAGAAAGCGGCCGAAATTAATCTACTTGTCGCGGTTTTCTGATCAGATGCCCCAAAATTTATATAGCAATAGGATCATGTCCCTACCTACAAGATGGCAAGAAGTTATCGAACAAAATGGTACCTACATACTTTAGTTAAATGTAAATAAACTATATTAAAAAATGTTTTGAATTTTCTTAAAAAATGCGAAGAAACTTTTTCCCCAACCTAATAAATTGGTGTGCAAAGTTAAGTTTTTCTTTAGTTCTAATTGTGCGGAACCCACAATGTGCGACAAAGATGATATATAAATGCGACTTATACTTTACCGATTAATCGGTACACCACTAGTGATAGACAATAGTTATAGTACTAACAGTTAAAACCTATAGGTACTGAATAATATTTCGTACTACAAACAAAAAAAACGCTTTTTCTTACCAGAGGGAGGAGGCTAGGAGCTAGAGAAATAAAGAAAAACGGCAATATTGTAGATTTCTATCACTGAAAGAATTTATAAAATTGGATCAGTACAAACGATCGATATTCAAATTAATTGCAACAATATTTAAACTTTGGCAATAAAGTGGGTTTTCATCAGTTAATTATTTTTAAAATCGAGTCCGTACAAAAAAACGGATGTGTCCTGTTTAGTAATGTTTTTACATTAATTTCCATACGATATTAATGCACTTATTAGTCATTATGGAAGGGGACAAGATCCCTTTTCTAAGTTAGAATCGACTATGTAATACTAATTTCTATTCAAGGTAGAAGATATTACAGTTTTTTCAATATTTTTTGGGGTTTTCATTGCCCAGAATGGCAAAGGATAATATAATCCATATCATTCGTTATATATAATTATTTACACTATCTACATATTAACATGCAGATTCCATTACTCCCAGTTTTTATTCAAGAAACAAAAATTTTTACAATATGGCAACATATTATTAAAAAATAGTAATGCTTAATTTTGAGAAATATTTAAAGGCTCAAAAGGGCTAGTACCCAGAGCCTTTAAACAAGATAAATAAATAAAAAAAGAAATATTTAACCTATTTCCATAAAACTCTAAATTTGTAATTTGTCTACATTATCACATAAAATATGGGAGACAGTGGAAGATAGCTAATTAAGAAAACATTTACAAAATAGTAATTGTTTTAGAGCACCTTAACCATAAAATAAAGAATTCAAGATTCATTCACGTATATTAAATAAAATAGTTCGCAGATTATAAACCTTTATTATTATCTTTAGCTATTACTTTTTAGAGGCTCCAAAACCAGAGAAACCCATTATTTGTGCAAGCTCTGATTGAGCAGGAACATCATCAGTATCATCAGTGTCTTGAAGTTTGCGTTTTTTGTCCCGTCTTCGTTCACGTCGCAATTCTTTTAATCTTGCTTCTTCCTCAGCAGCTTCTTTTAGTCTTGTATCAAGTTCATAATCTCTCTTTTTTTCTTCCAACTTACGTTTATTAAGTGCAAATCTAGCTTTAACCTAAAAATGACATTTATTAGTGAATATTATACCAGATATAAAATAGTGTGTTATATTGCTTAAGTATTAATTTTCTATACACAAATTTGAATTTGGAATGTATTTTCAATTCATAATCCAACAATTTTGGAGTGAGATTAATTTAGGCAGTAAAAAGACATAAAATATATCCCAAACTGAATTAATTGAAACATAAATTTCAACATAAGTTTAAACTTAACAGCATAGTAAAAACTTATGAACTTTATATAAAACGAGCGGCCTGCCCGGGGTCAGGCTTCGCTCAAGGTATTCATTATTTGATTAAAAAAAAGGGAAAATATTGTATGAAAAAAGCGAAAAGAGACAGATAATAAGAGAGCGAGAAGGTAAAAATTGATATAGAGGAAGATAAAAATGAAATAGAGATAGATAAAAGAGGGAGAGAATGAAAATATAATTTTTTTCCTATCTTATGATACTCAAGAGACTTGATATTCTATTAATTAAAAAATGTATATGGCAACACTACATCACCTTTGTCACTTAGGAATAGTATATTGTGTAGTATTCTAGCGGTAAAAGAATTATTAGAATCGGACCAGTAGTTCCAGAGAAAACCTACACTTTACAAAATGGCCATGTTATGGCACGTAAATGGCCATATCTTTGTTAATAGAATATTAATTATAGCCTTTGTTACCCAGAAAGGACGTAGCTCTATCATTTTTTATTTATTTGCAACAAACAAACATACAAACAATCAAATCTTTCCTCTATCTAACAGTGTAGATGTAGATGATTTGATATTTTCATCAAATTTAAAGTACTTACCTGATCTAAAGAGCTCCTTTCAATTTTCATGGACATACCCAAATTTCTTTGATGTTTCTTGCCATTTATGTGATCCAAAAAGTTAATAGAATCTTTAACTACACAATCACAAACATTGCAATAATAGCCACCTGATTGTGAAGTTGGTGTATTTTTAGTTATCACTACGCTTTTCCCTAATTTTGAATCCAAGTCGACTTTATATTCACGTTGTTTGAGAAGTTCTCTTTTAATTGGTGGAGCTGAAAAGGTGTTTTAAGTTTATATAATTAGTATAGACCAGTGGTAAGTATTACTAAATAGAAAAACATTTATGTACCTTTCTTTTTAGAGTTTTCTTCTTCTTCCAATTCCGCTTGCAGTCTCTCAGCAGCAATCTTTTCGAACTCATCTTTGTCCCACTTCCTTCGATGATCATCAGGTCTCATACTCATGATTATAGTTGAATGATATCTTCCTTTCCCTATTTATCTGAATTGATCATATAATTAGTGATTAGTACTTCCCTCTTCTGTAAATGTGTAATATGTAAATCAAAACTTTAATCATCCACATCAAATCACTTCAACATTAATTACAATTTTTTCAATTAATTAATGGTATTTAGAAATCGTCAACAGCTACCAAATATGAACAGTAGGGATGGCGATCCAAGATCGATTCATCGGAATCGATTTTATGGATAAAAAAAATCGATCTTTTAAATCGATATACAGCACAATCTTGTCGTGTAACGATCGTTAACCATAGTGGAACGGGTAATTGAGCGTTTTGAGCAATAACGTAAATAATTCAAATGTCGAGTTATAAAGCAAGAGTTTCAAGAGGTTATGTTTATAATTATTGGTTAATTTAATTTATATTTTTATTGAATGATTTTTTAAATTAATTTTATATAAATATGCGCTGCAGAAACATTCACGTACACTAATAAATAAAGTTATTTACATCGTCGCCGTTATAACTGTTTTAAAAATACCGCCAATTTCATACGCAACCATAGATCACAAATTTTGCAACGCTCACAACGATCCACGATTTGACATGGGTCGTTCTGGCTTCGAGTGAGCACAAGTCATGACGTCATTAACGACGTTTTCGCCGCGACCACAACGACCGTGATCGTTAAGTGGAACGGCTAAATGAGTTTTTTGGGCGTTGAGACCGCTAAGTGGAACGCATCTTTTGTAATTTTTCTAAAAATCCACTGATTGACTGCCGATCTCATGAAATTAGTTGGGGACAATGACTTTATTTTTGATCTTCACAGCGGGTGCAAAATACAATTGCGCTTTACCTCGTTTTAAGACTCCCTTAACGATGAAGATCTTTTTTTGTTTTTAAACTTAAGAGGCATAATATTTATATTCTAAATGCAAACTTGACAAAAAGATCGATTTTAAGAAATTTTTTTGGTCTCGCTTTTTTGTGATTCGCTTCATAGGGTTACAATTTTAAAACAACGAAATTCGATATTTCTTACATATATATTGAATACTGTTATGATGACAGGCAAACTTGTAATATATATTATTTGTATAAGAACTTTTTGTAGTAGCCATAGATTCATTATTACAGTGGACATCAGGCGGTAGCCCGGTGGACACAATATCGATATATATTTCCAAAATTCAAAACTGGTTCTAGAAAAAATATATTATGTCCAAAAAGTATAACGAATATTATCAATCCATTAATGCCTGATCCGGGTTTCTCCTCAAAAGAGGGTGTTTTAGAGAACTTAGGAGTGCAGGTTTCCTCACGATGTTTACCTTCACCGTTGAAACAAGTGATATTTAATTACTTAAAACACACATAACTCAGAAAAGTCAGAGGAGCCGAGGATCGAATTCAAATCTCCCAAATAAGACTGAACTTGGTTATCACTGCATGCGAACGAAATATAACGATTAACGAATATACCAAAACCCAAATGTGTAATATTAGATGGTAGATCACGGCCTGGGAAGTAGCCACTGGGAAGATGCGTTAATCTTTTTGATATAAAAGTTTCTATCAGTATGTTAAAATATGTTAAACAATGATGTTTTATATTATGTCCATAAATATAATATAATCATGAGGATTTTCAATAGTTTTGTCATAGACCAGTGATTCTCAAAGTTGTTTATATTACTCTGACCGTCATGTAATTAGAAGGATATGAAACATTAGAACAATTAGATTGCTTATCGCAGTAGTGTACTATAGTATAGTATAGCACCGAGTAGGCACCGCGACATACAACCACACATTTCAACATGTTTTAAACTCTATATTATAAAAAATTATTCAATATCACAAATAAAATAAAAGTTTACGCTAAATTTCGGAATCGTCTAGTTACAGGTTTAAGCTTATACCTCACAACGTGTAAACATCTGACCGAACTTTATAATTATAATAATGTTGCTTATTTTGAATTAAATAGAATATCCTGTAATAAGGTAATAAATACTGAGTAAAACTAATCTCGATTAATGTAATATTATTTATTATAAATTGTTATAGCTGCCTGCACGTAAGTATAGGTTTGACCTTGAATGCGCAGAAGTCAAACGCGATTGGTTCTTATGCGACGTTTCAGTTCCCGCGCGTCTGCTGCTCAGACCTAAAATTAGCTGTCGTCTACTATTCTGCAATACTATTGTAGACGTTTGAAGGCGCTTATTATAAAGTATAATCCCAGTCAGTTATTAACACTTAGTGTAATAATAATGTATATAATTTTCATTATTATATAATAAAAAATTGCACAAAAATCATGTTAATTTCTTTAATACTGGAAAATTTAAAGATAAATTCCATGATATAAACTCTAGTATTCATTATTAGTCTATTTTATTTCGGGACATTCAGGTTGCAAGAAAAGAAAAAAATAGTAGAAAATTATATAATGAATATACTGTATAATGATGGCGGAAAAATCTGCTACAAATATTAGTAGTAATGAAAAATGTAATAATAATTGTAATTGCTTAAAGGAACCTGCTCAATGGCACTACACTTTTGAAACTATGTATATAAATATAAATGAAATATATTTTATCTAGTCTATACCGCAACTCCCCATCTATATTAATTACTTATGTGTGTTCGTATACCTTATAGACTAGAGTTAACGACGGAACAAGTGATCGTAAATCGTAATATTTTCAAGTTATTAAACACCTAGAAGAATAGAAACATTTTGAACTAAATTAAATAAATGCAGACGTCGAGAGTTCTAACTACAACATGAAGATGGGTTGAATGTTTCTATAAATACTGCATCATATCTTTAAAAACCTAAAACAAACAAAATATAATCACACGAGTACATCTAAAGGAAAAAGTAACTTAACCTATACATTCTCTTGAATCAATAACAAGGTATTTTAACATGATCAGTGCGTTCCACTAAGCGTTCACAACGACCACACTCACGACTACGTTTTTTTTCGTTCCACTTATACGCGG
Organism: Limenitis camilla; assembly: GCA_905147385.1. Lineage (NCBI taxonomy): Eukaryota > Metazoa > Arthropoda > Insecta > Lepidoptera > Nymphalidae > Limenitis > Limenitis camilla. Next base: position 8,657,686 of record LR990230.1, on the reverse strand, counting down.
GCGTTACGATCGTTATCCATACTGGGACGGGTTATTCACCGTTTTGAGCGTTAACGTAAATATTTCAAATGGCGAGAGATAAAGCAATAGTTTCAAGTGATTAGGGCTATAATTAGTAAGTCTTAACAATAAACTTCAATAATTATTGGTTAAATTAATTTATATTCATAATTTAATTGTAACTAAAATTAATCTTACATAAATATGCGTTGCAGAAATATTCATACGCAACCATAGATCACAAATTTTGCAACGCTCACAACGATCCACGATTTGACATGGGTCGTTCTGGCTTCGAGTGAGCACAAGTCATGACGTCATTAACGACGTTTTCGCCGCGACCACAACGACCGTGATCGTTAAGTGGAACGGCTAAATGAGTTTTTTGGGCGTTGAGACCGCTAAGTGGAACGCATCTTTTGTAATTTTTCTAAAAATCCACTGATTGACTGCCGATCTCATGAAATTAGTTGGGGACAATGACTTTATTTTTGATCTTCACAGCGGGTGCAAAATACAATTGCGCTTTACCTCGTTTTAAGACTCCCTTAACGATGAAGATCTTTTTTTGTTTTTAAACTTAAGAGGCATAATATTTATATTCTAAATGCAAACTTGACAAAAAGATCGATTTTAAGAAATTTTTTTGGTCTCGCTTTTTTGTGATTCGCTTCATAGGGTTACAATTTTAAAACAACGAAATTCGATATTTCTTACATATATATTGAATACTGTTATGATGACAGGCAAACTTGTAATATATATTATTTGTATAAGAACTTTTTGTAGTAGCCATAGATTCATTATTACAGTGGACATCAGGCGGTAGCCCGGTGGACACAATATCGATATATATTTCCAAAATTCAAAACTGGTTCTAGAAAAAATATATTATGTCCAAAAAGTATAACGAATATTATCAATCCATTAATGCCTGATCCGGGTTTCTCCTCAAAAGAGGGTGTTTTAGAGAACTTAGGAGTGCAGGTTTCCTCACGATGTTTACCTTCACCGTTGAAACAAGTGATATTTAATTACTTAAAACACACATAACTCAGAAAAGTCAGAGGAGCCGAGGATCGAATTCAAATCTCCCAAATAAGACTGAACTTGGTTATCACTGCATGCGAACGAAATATAACGATTAACGAATATACCAAAACCCAAATGTGTAATATTAGATGGTAGATCACGGCCTGGGAAGTAGCCACTGGGAAGATGCGTTAATCTTTTTGATATAAAAGTTTCTATCAGTATGTTAAAATATGTTAAACAATGATGTTTTATATTATGTCCATAAATATAATATAATCATGAGGATTTTCAATAGTTTTGTCATAGACCAGTGATTCTCAAAGTTGTTTATATTACTCTGACCGTCATGTAATTAGAAGGATATGAAACATTAGAACAATTAGATTGCTTATCGCAGTAGTGTACTATAGTATAGTATAGCACCGAGTAGGCACCGCGACATACAACCACACATTTCAACATGTTTTAAACTCTATATTATAAAAAATTATTCAATATCACAAATAAAATAAAAGTTTACGCTAAATTTCGGAATCGTCTAGTTACAGGTTTAAGCTTATACCTCACAACGTGTAAACATCTGACCGAACTTTATAATTATAATAATGTTGCTTATTTTGAATTAAATAGAATATCCTGTAATAAGGTAATAAATACTGAGTAAAACTAATCTCGATTAATGTAATATTATTTATTATAAATTGTTATAGCTGCCTGCACGTAAGTATAGGTTTGACCTTGAATGCGCAGAAGTCAAACGCGATTGGTTCTTATGCGACGTTTCAGTTCCCGCGCGTCTGCTGCTCAGACCTAAAATTAGCTGTCGTCTACTATTCTGCAATACTATTGTAGACGTTTGAAGGCGCTTATTATAAAGTATAATCCCAGTCAGTTATTAACACTTAGTGTAATAATAATGTATATAATTTTCATTATTATATAATAAAAAATTGCACAAAAATCATGTTAATTTCTTTAATACTGGAAAATTTAAAGATAAATTCCATGATATAAACTCTAGTATTCATTATTAGTCTATTTTATTTCGGGACATTCAGGTTGCAAGAAAAGAAAAAAATAGTAGAAAATTATATAATGAATATACTGTATAATGATGGCGGAAAAATCTGCTACAAATATTAGTAGTAATGAAAAATGTAATAATAATTGTAATTGCTTAAAGGAACCTGCTCAATGGCACTACACTTTTGAAACTATGTATATAAATATAAATGAAATATATTTTATCTAGTCTATACCGCAACTCCCCATCTATATTAATTACTTATGTGTGTTCGTATACCTTATAGACTAGAGTTAACGACGGAACAAGTGATCGTAAATCGTAATATTTTCAAGTTATTAAACACCTAGAAGAATAGAAACATTTTGAACTAAATTAAATAAATGCAGACGTCGAGAGTTCTAACTACAACATGAAGATGGGTTGAATGTTTCTATAAATACTGCATCATATCTTTAAAAACCTAAAACAAACAAAATATAATCACACGAGTACATCTAAAGGAAAAAGTAACTTAACCTATACATTCTCTTGAATCAATAACAAGGTATTTTAACATGATCAGTGCGTTCCACTAAGCGTTCACAACGACCACACTCACGACTACGTTTTTTTTCGTTCCACTTATACGCGGGCGTTACGATCGTTATCCATACTGGGACGGGTTATTCACCGTTTTGAGCGTTAACGTAAATATTTCAAATGGCGAGAGATAAAGCAATAGTTTCAAGTGATTAGGGCTATAATTAGTAAGTCTTAACAATAAACTTCAATAATTATTGGTTAAATTAATTTATATTCATAATTTAATTGTAACTAAAATTAATCTTACATAAATATGCGTTGCAGAAATATTCACAAATAAAGTTATTTACATCGTCACCATTTTTGGTGTTTTAAAAATTCGCCAATTATTTTAAAACGCTCACAACGACCCACGATTTGACATGGGTCGTCGTGAGCTTCGAGTAAGCACAAGTCATGACGTCATTCATGATGTTTGCGCCGCGACCAAAACGCCGACCACAACGCCCGCTGTCGTTAAGTGGAACGCACTGTATGTATGTAATCAATAAGTGACATCCAACTGGTAAACATGCAATATTTGTAATTATGTAATATAGTAAAAATAACAATATAAACTGTCTCTACTTTCAGTTTAACAAGAACAAAGCAAATTAATTAAATGCATATATATATATGTCTTATAGTTCAGTTATCATGGATCAGTTCTGACAGCTTAAGAGAATTTTACAACGAAAAATCAGACATTTCATCAAATTAGTGTTAAAAAAATGTAATAATGATCTCAGAACTCTTCCATTATAACTGGTCTACACTTTGTTGAACACAATGGTATGTTACCTATAAGTTGCGTATATCACTAGTGGGGGTTGTAGTTATTTTAGGTGGGATAAATCACTAGAATAAGCTAAAAAGTGAACGAAGTTATTACCGATATTATACTGTAAAAATGAATTTTTGTATATCTAACAGTAGAAGCTAGTAGGAAATGTATTTTTTTAGTAATATTCGGAATATATTCTTAGATTGCTTCTGGATCATTCATAAATAAATCAAAACTAACCAAGAATTCTATGTACATATTAATTCTTAAATTAAATACTTAAAAAATAACATGAAATTGGCTTAACACTAAAATGTAGTACACCTTACCCTTACAATTTACTTTCAATATACATAAAGAATTAAATAATACAGAAAGCTGCTTTATTTTTGTTACAGTTTAAATTATCCAGGGGGGCAGTGCTGGACTTTATTTAAGACTTAAACCGGATACTGAGATTATACAGCACACTTTACAATTAAGTCTAATTATGAAGCACGCGACTTGACATCATATACCCTTATGTAAGAACGTTTACGTATTAAAAAAATTGACTTCAATAAAACTAAACATCTACATACAAGCACGCACGCATAAACGACCACACACGTACATAATGATATTGTTTGGACATTAAATATTTATATTATGTATATTTAGCATGTTGGTGTGTAAAACCGTATCAACCATTTCTAATTAAATTTTTAGTACAAGGAAAACAATTACTTTGCATTTTTTTAAATTAATACACTTAAACAAACTTCTGTTCGTACCAAAAACATAAAACAAGATCTTTTATATTTCATCCATACAAATAAATTAAATTAGAGTGTCTGTTTGTAATAATTAGCATTAGAAGATATACCAAAACAATTTTTTTTTACAATTTTTGCCTGTCTGTTTGACAGGACTTTCACTGGCAGATAGCTGATGTAACAAAGGGTAACTTAGGCTATTTAACATCTCGCTACGACCCATAGGAGCCGAGCAACACGGGGGCGAAGACGTACTAATGTCAATAGAAAAACATTCTGTATATAGAAAATTAACAATATATAATTCGGAAAGTACTGGAGGAAACAAATTAAATCTTTAGAAGAGAAGAATCCTCATATTGAGTTAAAGAAAAAAAATTGAAGAAAGACATATTGTTCTTGGGTGCATTCTCAGTGTCAATCGCCGGTTTGTGTCACATCTTATATTAAATTAAATTGTCTAAAGGGCCTCTATGCGTTGGCTACGGCTCCGCGCACTTCTAAAGGTCCGGGTCACGACCCGTAATTGGAAAAGAAATAATTAAATAAAATTTACCTTTAATATAAACCAAGTACGAAAGAACCTTATGACTAAACTAACCCTCTACAACAAAAGAATTCGCAGTAACTTTATGTAGGAACTATCATTGTTATTATATACAAATATTTATTAATAATAATCAAAAATTATTGTTTGCAAAGTAATTAAATTCCTTGAGTGTCATGGTTTGGCGCATTAACTTTTTTTAAATTATTACTATATTTTAAAAAAATACTTAGATAGCATTATTGTTGTTTTATTATTCCTATAATATATTTGGGTGTTCGTTAAGTATCCCTAATCAATAATCAATGTGTCATAACAAAATTTACTAATAAAAAATAATAATGCAACGTGTTTAGAATATTAAAAAAGAATACATTAAAGAATTATTTATAAGAAACTTTTTAAAGATCACTGCTAGATGATAGATGACTAGTATTTTTTGTTAACTACTGCAATTTAAATGGTTAAGGAGTTGGAATTAAGTCAGTTTTCCAATAAGTAAAGAACGATTTTGCCAATTATCGTTTGTCCACGGCTAAATACTTAGAATTGTTTTGGGAATGTTCATAGTAACCAAGACAATATAGAAATTACTTAAAATGTATAGAAATAAATAAACAATACACTAGATATTATTTAATTGTTGATATAATCACTATGTTAAATGTATAGCTAGGCATACTAGCGACGAATATATAATGAAAACTTTTGCTTTATGTAAATTACTTATATGCGTATCACGTCAATTCAAAATTCATAATCAAATAGATCAAGTATTTTAATATGAAGTTGTGGATCATTAAAGTTTGCGGACAAAAAACTAAATACTCATTGGAAGGTGTTAATTCGAAGAAATCTAGGATTAAAAGGTTTTATTTGTATTTAGCTGTTAAGTGTTATTAAGATACTAATTTAGTCTGTTGATATGACTTCTATACAATTTTCATGAACAGTAAATATGAGATTCCATCAACAACTTTTCGTGTTTGTTTGAATTATTTTAAAATGTTACTCAAAATCCTTCTATTTATTTGTCTTGACTATTCTTATGAGGAACACATTTTAAAAGGAATCTAAAAGGTTGCCTAGCTATAATCCGCGGATATCTGAACATAACCGTAACCGAAGCATCTTCAGGAGTTGTTGACTCCTGAAGATGTTTCGGTTACGCGACACTGCGACCTACTGATGTGGTGTGTCTTGGTTCAGGTTCGCGCATCTCACTTTTCTGTGGACGTTGTGCTTTTCTGAGTTGTACCGTACGAGTCTGGTTGTTCAGGTTTCCGCGGATTATAGCAAGGTAACCTTTTTGTTTCCTTTTAAATCATTAATTTCCGCACAGTAACGCCTGATTCAATTCAATATGTACATTTTAAATTTAACTGGATCAAAATAGACTTCTGCTTCATGTCATGTAGATATAAAAACTATATTCTAAAACTGCATATAAGCTTGTCTTTCAATTCAAGCAAACTTTATAGAAGTCCGAGCAAATGGTCAAAGAGAATATTAGTAAATATGAGTTTGCTCTCGATTGTTAGGTATGCGTTAAATTTACTATCCATATATGTATTTAGAGAAATCTACATTGTTAATAACAAAGAACTCAATAGCATATGTATCTTAAAAGTTGGCTATATAAGCATCGGTTTATTACTGACGGTTGTGATCAGTTATATTTAATGTAACTTACACTGCAAAACCATATGTTGAATACTTATATATGCATTTTTGCTTACCAACCAATACAACATCAGTGACATATTATTCTAGTAATAACTTTGAAGTAAAGTTGAAAATGAGTAAGTGATAACGAGCCTTAGTGGAAAATGCTAATTTTAATACTATTGCGTTTCCATTGTAGGCTGTAGTGTTAATGGTTGATGTCGAGATAAAATTGCGGCGGGTTCGGTAAGAAAACAATCGAAATTAGTATCTAGAAATAGTTCTTGAAGGATTCTTCTTGCGTATAACATATACGTATCCCTTGATAGAAGCGCGCAAACGTCGGAGTATACGCACGGGCTTCGAAATATATCCGGGTGTCGTTGTTTCAGTGAAAGTAAAGCAGATCTGGCCTGCAATAGCAACATGATATTAAGTTTTTCAAGAAAAAAATGTTTAATATGTCACGTTATTCGTTAATTTAACAATTAAGAAGCACTTACCTGTTTGAGGTGAATAGGGTTAGCCATGAACAGCACATGGTGTAACAGCTGCACCTGAGGGCTGGTACTGTCAGTGCGGTCACCAGCAGCGCTCTCTAATTTTGTGCCAAAAATAAAATATATGTATATTTTTATCTTTAACTAGCTGTACCCGCGATTCGTCCACGTGGAATAGTTTCTTTCCTATTGTTATTTTGCACCCGTGAGGGTAAAACTTTTACAAACTTTGAATGTCATATTTATTTATATCGAATCAACACCCTACAAAATAAGTTTCAAGCTACTAGCTCTAAAAATGACGATACTTCCATACAAATTTTTATCCCCCCTCCCTTTTTCTAGAACCCTTTTTGCATTATAAAGTAGCCTATGTCCTTTCTCAGGTTCTAGACTATCTATATACCAAATTTCATTTTTATCGGCTGAGTATATTAAGTAAGGATTACTGATAAAAACTAGATACACAATGTCCCAACTAAATGAGCTACAATCAGAACTGAAGTGGAGCCGAATGAGCTTTGTACAAAACTTTATATCATGGATGGTATGATGGTCAGTTATACACATATATGTATGAACATTAACTTATGGTTGGTCATAGAAAGTACATATGGACCTGTGTAGCTAGTTCTCATAAGTGATTGAACCATTTTATACATGAACATAAAATGTAAATCTTTAACTTGCTCAAATTGGGACATTAGGAATTGATTATTATATAAAAAATAGTTTGAGTTTTAGCAATATAAATATTAATGAATTACCTGCAAAGAAAGCTTCTCTCAATTCGTGCGAAGATGGCGGTCTAGTTTTAACACACGCCAAACAATCAGCCACTGAGTGCCTCCATACTTTACTTGTAACTCTGTTCACACTCCCAACAGTCATTAAATACTCATCTCTCGTAATCTCAGTTTTATCTAAAGTCTTTTCACACTCTTTGTTGGAGTCTATCTTTTTCTCACTATCGAGTTTGGTATTATTTGTTTTAGTATCTATTTTTGGTTCGGGAGTATTTGTTACTGTGTGTGTTATCGTTGAAGTACTTGATGTTTTGATATTTGTACCTATTGACAATGTGATTTGTTGGTCTGTGAAATATGGATTGATCATTAATTATTTTTATACAAAAAGAATCTTAACATAAGTTCAGTTTTAGGAATATTCAATAGTAAATTCATCATACAAATTAGGCAAGCATAATTGATTTATATGTTACAATCTAGAATAAATATTCGTTTATTTCAAATGAAAACTAATTTCTTGATACATTTTAATAAAGTCAAAAGGTATCACTTAATCAACTTTATGTAAAAAAATAATAATAAAAGTAGAATGCAGTTTCATTTCAATGAAAGACGAAAACTAAGAATGCAGATGAAAATATGTAATATTAAAGCACAAACCTTTATGTTGACTTAAGTGGTAAGTGTCAGGTGTACGTGATCGATTATCAGAGCTAGTATAATCTCCGAGAATAGAGCCAACTCTATTCACAGTTTTTTCTCCATCGCTTTCTATGACTTCTTTTCCTTCGTTGTCCCTAAATAAGAAACAATTATTATTACTATACGCTTGTGTTGCTTGATTAATTAGTTTTAGGCCTACGCTACACTTAGCGGAAATTGCATCGCCGACTTTACGTAGCGGAACGCCACTACATTTAATAGAATATAATATGATGGCCACAGTACGCGGAAGATTAGTCGCTCTGTCAGCTGTGTTCTGTCCTCCGCGCGTCCCGATCTCTCGGCAGGAGATCGACTATGACGCATTTCAAGATTTTAATGCAGCTCGACAAATTCAGCTGACAATCCGCGTCTAGAAGTTCTAACTTTTGCTATATTTTATATAATATGATTTTTCATTTCGTATTTGTTATGGCAAAACGGGCGGGCGCGAATAAAGCAAGTGCGGTGACTATTAACGCGCAGCCCCTATCGTTGGACAGATAGTATGCTTTTTAAGAATCGTGTTTAGGAATTTATTACGATATAATGGACAGGGTTGCTACTTGCTAGTTACTATTTGATACTTGCGAGTTGTGATGCGTCATGCGATGCGCGGTGTACAGACAATAGAGAGAGATTGCGATATATAATAGCAAATAACAACAAGTGAGAGCCACGATATCATTTGCTATATGCTATGTATAACGGTGCGGTGCTTTAAGTTGCTTTATGCTATATGGAACACCACAAACTCAAACACCGTAAGATTTCGCGCGCTTTTGCTGACGTCACTTGACACTTCCTGTATTTTTTTACTAGTTGTAGTAGTTGCAGTTTAATAAGCTTAAGAACCTTGAAGTGCAATAACACTATTAGAAGTACAGCCGATAGAGATTTTTTCCAAGTTCAAGATCATGTTTAGCTATTTATCGATTCAGTTGCAAGTATCTACTTTGCTATCAATTGTCTATTTAATATCAGTTGATGTTTAGTATACCCACTCTCCTTCTCATCATTTTCTTCGACTTATATATACATACAATATACATGTATGTTAACGGACTTAACGCAATGGAAGTTTGGCGTCAGAATTGCCATCAAGTGTAGGGTAGGCCTTTGTGTATATATTATTTTACTTGTGATAATGAAGTTTTAGTAATAAATAGACATTGACCATGAAATAAAAATTAAAACAATAAACTTACATAGGAAACAAATCCATCAGGTTTCTCGGCAAACATATGCCCATATAATACAGAGATCTGGGTCCTATCGGTATCGTTTGCATTTTGCTCTGAGATGATGAAGCAACGCGTTGAGAGCTTTCCCCTCGACTTAATGGTTTCCAATCGTAGTCTAATAAACTGTACAAGTAATTTGAAAATATAACTTTTTACCTACAAGTAGTAATTTTAATAAAAGTATTCTTGTTGATGCTTCTAACAAAGTTAACTATGAACAAAGTTTAAGTTACAGTTAAAATAAATCCTAAGAAGCAGTTCCTAGAGGTAAAGGTATTTAGGTTCTAGGTGTTCACAATATTATATAAAATTATTTTATAATTACGTGGGTACATTTTTCTGTGTTACCTGAGTTTAGTCATCCTTTCTCTAGTAGATTTAGCTCTATCTCGAAAGGAAGAAAAATGTTTTGTCCGTTGATTAGAATCATTTGGCAACCAACTGATAACATCCATATCACTCGGACCCATTGCTGCACTTTCTGATACATAATGTGGTCTACAAAGAAAAATATGAGCAAAAATCTTTTTAATAAAATACTGGAAGAAAGCATAAGTACTAATAAAATAATGTCGAAAATAAGGGCGCAGTTAATTGTAATTTATGATAGTAACTAACTATATAATAATTACATGTATAAGTTGAATTTACCTTCTATGTTTATTTAAAGATTGCAGAGTAGCGTATCCAGACAAATCCATCTGAGTTGGGGGCGAAGTGCCCACATCTGGCGTCGTAAAACCTATTAAAACAATTCACAGTAATTACTTACAAAATTAAAAGAAGTTATAAGCAATAATCATAGATTCTGTAATAAGGGAAAAAAATCTATGTACACACTAACAAGCAAAGATTGTTACAAAAAATTAAGTGAATATTTAATAAAGTTTTTATTACTAGAAGTAGAAGTACGCCGTTGCGTTTCCGGTAACCGCGTACGCTGAGAGCCGGCATTACTTTTCATACCGTATAGACTGGACGAGCTGGGAATCGGGCTGAGCTTCACTATACGGTGGTCTCTGAAAGTAATATAATAACAATTCACACTTTAAACAATTTGTTCTACAATTATTTATTGCTACATCATTCACGTTAATTTTGAAATCTATAAACTTAGATGATTTTAATTAATGAAGGATGATATATATGTTTGGCATCTGATATGTTAGCAATCTTATACTAATATATAAATCTGAAGAATGTGTTTGTTTGTTTACTTAAACGCGCTCATCTCAGGAACTACTGGTCCGATTTGAAAAATTCTTTCAGTGTTAGACAGCCCATTTATTGAGGATGCCTATAGATTATATATCATCATTCATCACGCTAAGACCAATAGGAGCGATGCTTCACGCGGACGTAGTCGCGCGGGTCTACTAGTAATAATATAACAGGAATAAAGCTTAAAAAATATTATTAACAAATAGTACTCACGGTAAAGTATACTTTCCTAGAAAAGAATCGCAACTGCTCACACCGCTGGTACTAGATTCACTCGTATTCCTGACACGGCCTTCATGAGCGTGATCCAATGAATTCATTCTACCCAGTCTATTCTCAATATTAATTCTATGTGGGCCGCGCTCGTAATTTGAGTAGTCTCTTAATATATCGACTGTCCGAGATTCAGTTAAAGAACGCTCATGACTATTAGACCCTTGAGAAGGAAGTGTATGCGACTTCCTCTTATCAGCTTGATCAAGAAAATTCTGATTTTCGTGATCTACTGATATCGAACCAATTACACGCGGTTTGACGATCTCCGAATGTAAACTCTCTGCCATACTCTGATCTGTATGATCAGAGTTTTCGCTCAGTTCAATATCGAAGAAACGTCGATCTGGCGACGTAATGTATGCGTTATCATTTGGATCCATTACTTGAGCGACATTGTCATCGGGAATCACCGGAAACTGATCATGTCTTGTGTGTCTGACGCACAACCAACCTAATTTGCAATAAAATTAATAAATAAATATTAATAGGTAATTATCAGATTTAATAAATAATGTATTATTGTACGTACCAAGATCAGACAATATATTGGCTCCGTCATAAGTGCTTCCAATGAGTCCAAGTACATAAAAAGCGGTCGCCCTTACAGAATAAACAGGACTGTACTTAGCTAATCTAACTATGTGAACTGGAACTGAATCTTCTAGGAATCCATTGCTCAAGTTCATTAATTGTTGTAAACCTTGTGGCGTTACAGCCGTATTTCCGAGAGCCCACAAAGAAGATTTTAGATCTACAATTTCTTGTTCTGTCACGCATTTCTTTTTCTGAAGGATCTGTGACAAATTATGTAATATTTTATGACTGCTCATTTAAGTTAAAGCTTAAATTTAAAAAATACAAATACACAAAATAAAATTCTAGATACGTATTATCGAGAATTTTATTTTTTATCTACATTCTAAAATATTTTTTTTAATTACCGCAACTTTTATGCAAAGTTCTCATCTAGATCTATAATTATAATTAATTAACGTCTAGATCCTTAATTAATTAACGGACTACTCTATTAGTTAAACAATAACTGAAGAAAAACTATTCGAAGACGGCGAAAATTTGTAATGGATAAAATATGCAGGAAATTAAATGATTAATGTATGTCTATGTATTCCTTCAGGTAAATACAACGAAACGAAATTGTTTAATTTAAGACAGGATAATATGACGAATTTTATATTAAACGTATAGTCATTGACACCTTATAATGCTGTGGTAGACAAGCAGCAAGCAATCCCTTAGTAAATGAAGGCGGCGCGTTATTCCTCGATATGCACAATGACGCAAGAGTTGATAGTAAATGAGGAGGAGGGCGGGCAGTCCTTCGAGCAGAGCGTAGCCTTCTAGAACCTTCTGATAGAGTCAACGCATCGTGCACTACCGCTTCAACAAGGCGAACATATCTGTAACAAAAAGCATATAACATTTCACATTCAATAAACTAATTTTCAGCAATTTCAACCATTGATCAAAAGATTAATAAATATAAAATTCTCTAAGAAGTTGACTAGAATGAATTCAACAATTAAGGGACATGGAAGTGGAGAGATCAAATATTATAAATAACATAAAATGCAAATATTATAAAAGGTTACCTGTAATTATAGGATTTATTCCAAAAGTCTAAATGTTTTTTAACGAAACTGATAGAATTTGAATCAGCAGTTTGCGCTGCGGCTGCCACCTCTAGTCCTAGCCATAAAAGGTAGCCTCGATCACCCACCGCAGCAAAATCTAGCGAAAATGGATCCGCCGTTTTGTCCAAACGACAGTTTTGACTTAATATGTCTCGCATCGTCATCAACTTTTCTAGATAAATCTGAAATATATATAATAGATTATGCTCTTAACCATTTTAAATAATAAAATTTAATAGAAAGTATTTCACATTGTCTTTTAGGCTTTTTAACTTACCGGCACACTATAAGCTTCTTCTAAAATGGTCAAAGCACATTTAACCACAGCTTTAGACTCGTCTTTTACTTGGCCCACCAACATTTGAATAGCCCAAGAATCCATATCTACTTCAGTCTCTATATCACCACGTGAAAACTTCCAACTATCTTGAACGATATTTTTCTTCAACTTGGTCTTTTTCCTAATTAGATCTTTAGATTTTCGAGAAGCCCGTAGTAATACATTTAGGAACTGTGTCGCGTATAATCTTGATGCTAGTATGTTGCATGTTAGTGTTTTAGCAAGAATATCACGTGGACTCGAGTCTAACGTGTAGTCTAAACTTGATATGACTAATTTAACGTAACAACTATGATGTGTTTTAGTCGACAACTCCAGGAGACTGCAAAAAATTATCATTGCATAATAAAGACGATTAGGCCTATTATTATCTTCATATACAATTATTTAAAAGAAAGAAAAAAATATTTGTTTTTTTATTAAGTAAATATTCTTTTTGTAAGTAAATAAAAGCAGCTAATTTATAACTAAATGTACTCTTTAGTGAGGGCAGGAGAGAACTGATATACTAAACACAGGGACACCTAGTTAGGAGTTAGGGCTCAAACATGTACTGAAATTAAGAATCCTAAACAGCATGAGTTAGATTTTATTAAAATGTATATTTATACATGGAAAACGTGTGTAATCAAGTTTTTTTTGCTAAATAAAGAAAGATTATTATTATAATATCAATGTCTTCAAGTACAAATACTACTACTACTTAAATTTATATATTCAACTTTTTGAAATAATAATAATAATAATATTTCACGGGGGCCCATTGATGAATTGGCGAACCCATTTTTCAATGTATAAAAACATTGTCGGGTAGGCATAGCTCAGCATTATTAGTTTCGATATATTGTCATAGTCCTACACAACTCAGAGACTGTCCTTGGGCGCATTCTGTTAGTGCATACAGGGATAATCGCCGGTTTGTGTCACATAACTTATTAAATTAAATTGTCTAAAAGGCTCTAACGCTTTGGCTACGGCTCCGTGCACCTTCTTCCTTCCACAGGTCCGGGTCACTGTTGACCCGTGATTGGAAAAGATATACAAAAAAAATAATCTAATTCCTTCTTTCCAAATATATCAGTGAAGGTCGTAAATTAGCATAAGTAAATATACTTAGGTTAAAAAAACTTACTTTTCGTATAACCCAGTCTGCTTAAATAGTGTCAATCCAGTATGCGTATGACACAATTGACCAATAAACAGAAAGTACATCTGACACATTGTGTTGCACATATGCTGTGGACTGAACAAACATTCGTGCGCCTTTCTACCTGTTTCTATTGCTACAATTTGTCGGCTGACGTCGTTAAATAAATCTTCTAGGAGCCTTTGTGAATCAGCCTAGAACATCAATAGTTTATCATCATAATGTATAACATACCCATCAAGCATAAACATGATGATGATTCCTCTTTGAAGACTAAAATTAATTAGTGAATTTTAAAATACCTCACAATAACAGCTAGTCCAATATTTCTAAAATACAAATGAGAAAAACGCTAATTACTTACGTCATTATGTCGTAGGAGATGCCGTATCAATTGACACCCAGCACGTGTTGCTGAATGTCCATTGCAAGTCGTAGACAGGTCCGTGTGAGAATATTTATTTGACGATGGTTTTAAATAATTTATTATTCGACTAGCCCATGCTCTGTGTCCACTATCATTTAAATTTAATAGTGATGGACCGTCAGTTTCCTAAAAATATTCGACATTATACATATATATCAGATTTGTCTTATCTTTAATTCCTAATTTAAAAGAAAACATATTAAATGTTAATTTCTAGAAATCACTATTATTAAACGACAAGGAAATTGTTTCAACTATTGTGGAGATAATTCATAATGAAAACCGCATTTAATTTCGTGCAATCATTTTGTGTGATGTCTGAACACATATACACATACCCAGATAAACAAAAATTGAAAAATAATAGTTTGGACTTCTATTGACGTTATATTACGTTATATAACTAATCGTAAGTTACATTTTTAGATACGACTTTCGTAATAATGCAACTTATTGTAAAAACCCGCCATCTGTAGTGTAATTTCTGATCCGCATAAAAAAAGACCCGTCAAATTAGTCACGCGACTGAGTTAGTACTACATATAAAACCAACTCACTTTTAATATGGTGCGAATAATTTCCCAATTCCACGTATTACCATCCTTGTTCTGCATTACAAAAGAGGATCTTATAAGATTATCACTATCTTTTTCGAAAAGGCTGAAAAATTTTGCGGACTTTGCCACTTTATTTACAGCGGCACTAGTTCGTGAACTAACACTTTTACTTTTAACTAGAGCACCGACATTTCGTGTAGCCACATCTGCGCGGGAACCGACGCTATGACGTTGTTTCGGTTCAATTTCTGTGTCCGATTCGTTCAGGAACTCGATACTATCTTTATGTAAATCCAGCTTAGGTTTCGCCATACTAGCATTATCCTTTTCTTTTTTACTCTTAGACATATCCTCTATCTTAATTCGATATGTTCCACTACAGTATTGCACAATGTGATCTAGGAAAAGGCTGTTGCTAGCGGGCCGGGCTTCTAGCATTGAATGCAGTCGTCTTAACGCGGCAACAGCAGCTAATGCTTGAGGTTTTCCGGCGGACGCTTGAGCTATGAGGGAAGGAAGTGCGGGAGTAATGCTGCATATTTGTGGAGGTAGAAACAAGTGTATTAAATGTAACAACTGGCCGAGTAGAACGGTCGCCCTGACCGATATAAATGTATCACTTGTTACTATTACTTCGGCTAATCCGTCAAGGAGACCCGCCTAAAAAAGAAACACATGCAAATGTTAAGCATATTTGACTTTAATAAATAGAATAAGTATTACTATAGGATATCTAGAATAAAAAAAATTCCATACTAATAGGTTCAACATTTTTTAATATGAAAAAATAGAAAAAGCTCAAATGTAGAAAGTTATTTAATTATTATTTAGTTAGATTATAATCAGACAGACAGTTTATTACTACCTCTAGGAAACACTGAAGTAAAAGGGCAAGATGTATTTCAAGTATATCTGGACCAGTCGCTCCGAGGTGAGGTAGAATAGCAATACCTTCAGCGACTACGAAACCTTCATTCAATCGCCACGAGTCCTGAACAAAAGACAATGAAGCAATCCTTCTTATTTAAAACATATTTACTACTTTTAAACATAGTTACTACTATATTATATGCTACTACTACTTTATTATTTTTTTAAAAAAGAATAAGAAGCATAATGTATATTTCTAATAGTAATCCTCCAGTTATTTTCTGTAAAATTCGCTTTGCAGGGTTTCAATGAACAATGTTCATCGATATTGGTTTATGGGTTGCTTTTAGGTGCTTGTCCCCTTATTTACCACTACTTTGCACCAGCACGCGACAACTATATTGCATATCCAACCACCAACCACAAGTGTCTTTGACGTTTTGGGTGCACCTTTGATCGCAAAAAAATTTTCATAATCGTATTTTATATGCATATTTTTGCGCGTAGTTGTAAAATACAACTTCATGTTTGAGTTGTTTAGATCAAGCATTGTTTCAACGAGTATATGTATATTAACTTACTTGAAAGTCAGATGGATCAACAGCATCTAAAGCTACAGAAATTTCATCAGTCCACTCCGGTTGAGGTAGTCCAACCAGTTCATATAACAAATCCAATATAGCTTTCTAAAACAAACAACATAATGGTGACGTTTTTTATTTTTATCTGCCCTGGATAAATGATAAAATAGATATATTTACAATCGGCGGTATACACGTTACAAGTATACACTACAACTTATAATGATGAGATCTATTTATATGAACAACAATATAATTAATTCGTTACTTCCATCCATCAGTAGCTAGAGTACTTACTAACTACCTAACTTCTATTAAACACCAATAAAAAATCTAAATGCTAAAATCCGTTATAAGTGTAAAAAAGCAAATACGAAGCGGAAGAAGCTGCGAAGATGAATGTATGTTTTCGAACTGTGTTACTCAAGGACGAAAGTGCTACTCTTCCCATAGCGCCGTAGACGTCACAGAAGTCCTCTTTCTTGTCCTTAAGATAATATTTCTCTATCTACTTTTTTAATATTTTCATAATGCTTACTGTAATAGTTTTGCAACTCTATGGTAAATTCAACCTAATTCACAATTTGACGGTTTCACTACTATACTAATAGTTAAAAATGTTTTATCATTTTTGCTTGTTTATTATTCATTTTGTCAGTAATTATAAATATGTCAATGGATTGTAAGCTGTACATAGAGAGGTGTTCGTTTATATTGAAACAAGCATGACTAAAGTCGGGAGTAAACGCCCTACAATACTACTTATGATGATATTTTGATCTGCACCTGAAAATCAAAATTTGATATTGTTTGTCCCTTAATTGAAATTGAATGGAACTCTCAGTGCGCTCTCAGTTCCACAGTCCCACTTGGCCGAATTATTATCTATGGCTTCATTTATATTTTGTTTAACTTATATAATAAAATAACTTCATTTCCATAAGTTACACTATATGTGAATTAGGATATGCTCTTACTCGACAATCTCACCCCACCAATGGCAAATTCTTAACCATAGAGACAAATAACAAAATAAACAATACTCACTCGGACCTCAAGCCTCGGTAAATACAGGGCAGCTATAAGGGCTCTTAAACCACCCGTACTGCATGGATGGCAGAAGTGCAAGAGGCCGGGCCAGCTTCGCAATACACATAGCAGTGCTAGCCGACTGCATGTAAAACGCATCTCGCGCTCATCTCTGTTGAATTATTTTTATAATTTTTATTTATTTAAAATTTTCTACGTTTATTACGGCAACTAAAAAGTATTCCAATCCTTTGTACTACTTTGTAGTAAACTCTGCAATTAGCGCGCATTTTATTGTATTCTAGTGAATTCATTACCAAGCACCATAAATATATTGAGGCTGAACCCGTGAAGGGACGGGTTAGAATATAATTCCCCTCTGCCGCTGGAAGAGCATCTCATAAGAGGCGAGTTACCCAGCACCCCTTGGTGGTAAGAGATCTGTTCCCCGTCTGGCTTGCGACCACCAGCATGTGAATCTGACCACCAAGTGACATTGACGCGTTCCGGTCGAGCCGCATGTGGGCCAGACTTAGTCAGTCTTTTGTATTGCCAATGTCTATGTGACCACTGTGCCGGTGACCACTTACCACTAGGTGGGCCGTCTGTTCGTTTGCCTCTTACATGCTACAAAAAAGGCTTCTATCTTGAGTGAAAGAAAGTTTAATATTACTTAAAATGTAGATTTTGAAACAAAGTTAAGTACCTGCTAGTATCAGATCCGGCGGGTTTAAACTGAAAATCACAATAGGGTGAATTGAGACAAGTCAAGTCTATTCTAGCTGCTTTCCTTGACTTAGGGTCATTAAGCGTATGTAACAGGACTCCACATAACGCCTCCGCCATACGCGGTGTTGCACATTCCGCTAGCTGTCGTGTAACTGCCGTCACTCCTCCACAACTTATGAATAAATCGGGGTTTAATACACCTAAAAATAAATATATTCATATTTATTTATTTCAAATTTTCTGAATGAGTGTGTAAGTGCATCACTTCAGAACGGCTGCTTCTATTTGGCTAATTCTTTTTATTGTTGTTTCCAACTGTATATCAGAAAGTTTTTGTAATAATAGGTAGGAAAGTAGAAAAATGTGTATGTTTGATTAAGTTTGACCTTCCTGCGATATGCACAACCTAAACCACTTAAAATAGACATATAATTATTATAACATTAAACATACTACATCTTTTTAAAAGTATACAAATTTTTGCATTTTATGTATCAACTTACATATTTCTGCTAATGTAGCGATAGCAGGCCTGGCCAATCTGTTACTACTGCCGTCCCCCGCAGTGCCAGCCTTTGCGACAGCTGCTAGGCATCGCAAGAGTCCCTTGTCTATATATGCCGCGCGATGCCGCCTCTCTCCCTGCTCTATCGCTCCAACTACCGCGATCACACGTCTAACAACTTTTAAAGCTTGGGCACGTTCCTCTTCGTTATGAAGCATTAAATCCATTGACCTTTAAAAAATATTACTTAGTTCAATTACTATATAGAAATTATTAATAATTCTTTAGATTATAACTGAATCCAATATACAAATCTGATAAATCTCTATCCAGTCTGCAATCATTAATTTACATCTCATTGAAAAAAATTGTGCATCTTAAAATAGTGCTCTTTTTTGGATTTCATACTGAGTTTTTTTTCTATTTTTGGAATTTCTTTATAGAAATTCTAATATTGACATTTGAGCTAGGGAATACCTTATCTACCTATATCCTTCCAAATACAGTGTTTGTTTTTTAACTGGGAGAGTATCAGGTATTTTTTTTGTAATATCAACTTTGGAGTTTTGGAAGAAATCCATAAAATGAGAGAAATTGATCAATTCAGATTTGACAAAATCAGGATCATTTTATTGTATAGGAAGAAAAAACATCAACATACTTGCTCGTAGAGTGACTTTTATTTCACTGTTCTTGTGTACGTAAACAGCACTAGTGCGGTATTGAACCTAATCTACACGTATGTTTGTTTATATAGTTATTTATATGTATGTAGTTCAATTCATGACGGCGCACAGTTTGCTTATTATATTTACGCCGTCATGGATTGAACTATTTACACGTATGTTTGTTTATCTTTATCTTTCTTCTTTTGAGAGGCTATTCCAGTCTACTGGAGGGCTGGTTGTCACTGCTTCCATTTCTAAAATATTGTGACTCGCCACTTATACTATAGCTCACTGTCTATACCTACAGCTTTCAAAAACTGTAGTATCTTTTTGACAGGAGCACTTCTCGCATCCTCATAGTTCATAACATACCTACCAAGTATGTGATTTCGCTTGTGTAACAACGGGCCGCATTCACACAGGATATGAAGAGGCGTTTCTTCCCTCGCGGCATACCCCTGCGTCAATGAGACCCATTGTTGTGAGATGCTTACTTAGACGGCAGTGGCCCGTGAGCGCTCTCGTTATTGCGCACAAATTGTTCCTAGTAAGTGCTAAACATTGCTTGGACATTCTGTTGCTAAATGCATTTATTAGCGCTTTGGAATGGTTCAAACCTGGTCAGTCTTATTACAAAACGTGGTTTAGCTTAAATCCAGTTTTAAACTCCGTATAAACCATGGTCTATACAAAAATGATATTACAAAATGTGGTTTAGCGATAAACCATGGACTAAATCATAGTCTAACATTAAACCAAGGCTGTCCCCAGTTTAGGTGGTATCTATCAAGATTACTCTTATAGGTTAGCGTCTATTTTCTTGTGTTGCGTAATTTGTATTCGAAAATGGATATCAACGTAGTCGATTGGAAGAGCCACGCCGACTCAACACAAACTTTCCCCGGGACTCCAATTCTCAGATCCTTTTTTTTGTAGGTTCATAATTTTAAAAAGAGTCAATAGAATTTTCTATTTGAAACTTTGGTCACTTAATATTAACATTCCAAAGCTAAATGAAGTTTGTTTAACTTTGCAATAGTTATTATTTGTCGTTATGGTTTCATATAACGGGAATATTGCGTTTCATTTCATAACATAAGTTATCTATCTGCACAAAACCAAGAAAAAAGGCAATTAAAAAATTAAGTACTGCAAAATAATAAAGTTTCAATATTTTTAACACTCCCAAACATTATTTAATCATTAGCGTATTATATAAACATTTTTTTCTCTGAGCATACGGAACGTTGTTTGTTGTGGATTTGCTTGCCCCCGATCTATCCAATAAAATTTTGGAGCGAAACCATTACGTCAACACTTGAAAAGTTCAAAAGTAATTTTTCTTTCTCCCCTCATAATTCCCAAAATATGCGTCAGCGGCAAAAAAAATGGGGGGATCGATAGAGGGGACCCCCATCTACCCCAATCACCACCCCTCGCCCCCCTTCGTTACGTCAGCACTTGGAAAGTCCAGCCTCGAGATCTTGTGAGTGAGTGAGTCTAGTAGGCCTAGATCTATCGCCAATAAAATTTTGGAGCGAAACCATTACGTCAACGCTTGAAAAGTTCAGAAGTAATTTTTTTTCTCCCCCCATAATTCCCAAAATATGCGTCAGCGGCAAAAAAAAATATGGGGGGATCGATAGAGGGGACCCCCAACTACCCCAATCAACACCCCTCGCCCCCCTTCGTTACGTCAACATTTGGAAAGACCAGCCAATTAAATATCACTTGCTTTAACGGTGAAGGAAAACATCGTGAGGAAACCTGCACTCCTGAGAGTTTCCTAAAATAGTTCTCAAAGGTGTGTAAAGTTTGCCAACCCGCACTTGGCCAGTGTGGTGACCTAACCCTCCTCTTTCTGAGGAGACGCGGCTCAGCAGTGGGCCATTAATGGGTTGTGATGATGAAAAGATTTTAAATGCACTGGTTCCACAGAGTCCGGCGAGCTAGGCTTCTAGGTACACTACAAATAGGCTCTGATCCTAGTGCTGTAGCGTTAGCTCCTGCTCTGGCCAGTTTGTCGGCAATTTCATTGCCTTCGATCCCCGTGTGCCCAGGAACCCACCGTAGGACCAATTTATTGTTACGTCCTAGGGTATTTAGACAATCTACACAATTTAGCACTCGACTAGAGACTATTGTGTCCGAATCTAGCGCTTGTATCGCAGCTTGACTATTTGAGTGTATGTAGATTGTAGATCATACTGTTGACATAGTTCTTTTACAGATTTGCTTCCGCACATTCAATGATGGCGAAAACTTCTGCCTGGAATATACTGGCGTAATTACCAAGATTTTGACTGATCTTAAATCTTGGATTTTCGCCGTATACTCCACAACCTACGTCTGATCCTATCTTGGATCTATCGGTGAACCATAGTAGACTACCGTCCTCCTATGTGCTTTTGTTGTTTGACCAGTATTCCCTTCCCTTATTTCTACCGTGAAAAACTTTTCCTCCACGTACTGCGGTAATATTGCATTCGTGGGCATGACTAATTTGGGGTTTGAACTGAGTCAGCCAGTGTCCTCAATGCTTCAGATATCCAATGACGGCCACCCCCGGCGATCATCCTGCACAAGCTGGTTTTCGCTACCATGTCTATAATGAAATGCAAGGGCGGTAATACCAGCATGACTTCTAGAGATGCACCAGGGGAAGACGATATTGCTCCCTTAATTACCAGGAATGCCAGATGTTGTAAGTTAGATAGCTTTTCGGTCACAGTTTTCTGGTTGACTTTTCTGCACTAAGCTATAGAGGCATATGCAATCATCGACCTCACAATAGCGGTGTAATGCGAAAGGGTCAATTTTGGATTGGGTCTACAAAATTTTCCAACCAGACGACGACATATATCGTCAATGTGAGCGTTCCACGTGAGTTTCTGATCGAAAATGACGCCCAGATATTTAACCTCAGTGGATAATTTGGACTGTTTACAATAGAAGGCTTTAGCTTATTTAGCAGCCTTTTCCTTGAACGGTACAATGACGGTTTTTTCACTGCTATCCGCCAACTCATTCTCTTTGCACCATTTGTCTATTATGGTAACAGCTTTCTGTAACAAGGCTGAGATTGTGCTTTGGCAGAAGCCTCTCACAACCACTACTAGGTCATCAGCGTACCTTAAAGACAACACAAACTAGCAGACCTCAATATTGACAATACTGAGGCCTGCTAGCTGCGTTGATCTACCGCAAGAGTCCAGAGTAAAGGCGATAAGACGCCGCCTTGTGGTTGAGATAGTCAGCAAGGTGCCATGAAGGGCTACCTTCGCCTAACGCTTGGATAGCACAGTCTTTACCCAACTGATCGTTGTCGGATCTGCGCTCTTATTTTGCAGTCCCCTCACAAGCGTGTCAGTTGGGCTGTGGTCAAAGGCTCCTTCTATGTCCAAAAATGTGCATAATGCTATCTGTTTATCCTCCAGTGCCTTTTCAGCTCTGTCAACTAGATGTACCAGAGCTGTCTCAGTGGATTTACCCTTACTGTAGGCGTATTGGGTTGGATGAAGAGCAATGTTTGTATATATATGTACTATTATCATACAACAAGACTATGATTGTCTCATTTACAGTCAATATTCAAAAAGTTTGTCAAAATTCAATAAGACAAACTAAATAAAGATCATACAGGCTTACAAACTCCTTACACTTACAAGTTGTTCAAGCTGTATTTGAAAACATCAGGTTTTCACACTGTTGGAACAAACATTGTTTTATATTGTGTTATGAAATTCCACCGAAATAGCTTGACCGATATTGTGAAATTTTTATATATGTATATTTGGTAGGTCTGAGAATTATTCATAGAATATTTTTTATAACCCTAGGTAATAATGTTGGCCCACCAGAAATAATTTATATGACAAAACAATGTTTGCTGGGTCAGCTAGTATAGTAGCAATAACAAAAAACATTATAGTATGTTTTTTGTTATTGCTTTAAGACAGTATCTGTCACACACAACTTTAATATTTCAAGCCTTTTCTGCAGTGCCGGTCACATTAGAATACATATTCATAAATAACATGATACATAAGTTTTTCATATTGTAAAAAGTGAATGATGTCAAAGGAAAATCAAATAAGGTGACCAATGAACACTAAACGAAATTATTAAGTATTAGGTTGGGGAAAAAGTCTTTTCGCTTTTCGCATTTATTTATATTTAACTAAAGTAATTAGGTACCAATTTGTTTGATAACTTTTTGCCATCTTGCAGGTAGGGATATGATCCCATTGCTATAGAAATTTGGCCCAGGCTTCTGATCAAAAAACCGCGACAAGTAGTTTTGGCAGTCCTCTCGGGATGTTAACCTGACACTGCCTAAAGAAATCTGAAGAGACTGAAACAGGTGGAAATCTGAAATCTGAAATCGGAAATCAGGACTATACAGCGGATGCATTAATACCTCCCAGCCAAACTCTCTTATTTTTGCAGAGTGGCTAAAAATGTGTGAGGTCTAGCATTATCATGATGAAAAACCACACTCCTTCTATTGATTAATTCCGGCCAATTGCTCGCAACTTCTTGCTTTAATCTCATCAGTTGTTTGTAGTAGAGTTCAGAATAGATGGTCCTGCCTGGTGGTAACAGCTCATAATGAATCAAAAATGAGTACACAGTTCATTAGGTTTCTTTCAGTAAGCTCGTGAGGTACCCAAATACTGAGCTTTTGGTGTACCCAGTTTTTTTCAAATTTTTTCGAATTATCTTCTTTAAAATGTAAACTTTTAATGATACCAAAACCAGCCAGATACAAATAGTATAGCCAAAGAGATTTTATTACAAGTTCATACATACTATAATGCGAAAAGACTTTTTCCCCGACCTATTATTAATGTTTTTTGTACTCTCTATATAATAAATAATTAACCATGAGAACTATCCCTAATATTTAAGATTAAGAAGGATGTTTACCAACAAAATCTTACCGAGCCATAAATGATAGGCTAACACTGACATGATGTTCAAAACACATTTTAAAGAAACTTTTAGAAAATACTAACATTGTCTTTAATAATATTATAAAAGCAAGTATGTTGTATTGTTTATTACTCTTTTAAAAGTAAGTCAAAAATGAACCATCAATCATTTATAAAATCTTAAAATAATTTATATTTTTGTAAATTATCTTTTATTTATTAACTCATGTTTTTATTCTCAAAATCTTTTATTGAACTACTATTATATTCATTATTAAATCATTTCAAAACTTAATTATTTTCAACGAGCGAAAACATTTGTGAGTTGAAATGATGCCAATTTTTTTTGTTTTTATTTTTTGTTTAAATGCAATATATTTCAAGTTGCATGAGAGATTTCACTAGAACATTTTGTTTTATCCTTCACAATGATGACCCTAAATTTGGTTTGTTATGGTGAATTCTGTCTAGAATTTGGGTGGTGTATATTTAGGAACTATGTACTTTTATTACCTTATCACAAGATATGGAAGCTTCATAGTATTAAAAGTTGCAACATCACTTTCTGTCTTTATAAGATATCTCAGCACTCTTAATGCTGCAGCTCGAATAACCACAGATTCATCAATAAGACTGATGCGAATACTGAAAATTAAAGTAATGATAAGAAGAAAAAATCTAAGTTTAGACTAGACTTCTAGACTAAAGCAACCAGAGATTATTTTTCAGAGATTATTATATTACAAAAAAGCAAGCTAGGTGAATTTTACATAAAATTGATTTATAGTGTTTATAAATATATTTCATCAGTCAACTTTTTTAAAGCAATAATTTATAACTTTCATGCTTCACTTACCATGTCATCAACTCATCAGGAGTGAATCCTAGATTACTTCTGTCTTCTTTATTGAGTAATGTGACTAATGCTTCCAAGTATGACCATCTATAGCTGTCAGAATAGCTTCTTTGAGTTCTGTAGCCCAGTCTAAACTCTGATGGCAAATTTTTATTGGTGGGTGAAGTATCGTTGTGGAAAGATTTTTTAGAATACAGTCCATGTATTATTTCTATTATATTCTCTTCGGGTGTTTTATTTTTAGTGTCTAACCTAAATGTATCGCCACCATGTTTACCTGCAATGTTATTGATTCGTCATAAAAATCCAAACACAGCTACAGTTTTGAATACTTACTGACATGTAAAAAATAAAATGTTTACTTTCTTTTGATGTCAACACCGTTAATAATAATGGGACAACATTAATTAGTGAGATTTACCTTTCCTACGAGTCAACCTATTTTCAAAACTAGCCATTATATCATTTTTAACCGTACAATTTAATATAAATAAAATACTGTATCATATGTATAAGTCGGAATGGCGCTATCTAGTTGTCCTTATTTTTGAAAATCTAAAATGAATTCGAATTAGAAACGAAGAATGCTTTTCCTAATCCTGTTATCGTCGGACGCATTGTAAATTTGACAACTATTGACAAATAAAATTTTTTTTTTTCCTCTGTTTTTATTCCATAATGGAAAAGGCAGAGGTTATTACACCGTACAGCCTTGTCTTCAGTAGGTCAATTCCTTATTCACTTCACAGTAAGGCTGAAGCCATTTCTTCCGTTATAATTATCTAAATTCCTGTAGTTGTAAAATTCGTTATGGTAGTAGACGTCAGTCTTGTCTTTAATAGGTTAATTCTTTGTTCATTCCATAATAAGGCCGAAGCCATGTCTTTCGTTATAATTATCTAAATCCTTGTAGTTGTAAAATTCTTTGTGGTAGTAGATGTCCTTGTATTGATAAGTTAAATCCTTAAATCTATAAGTATAGTCCTTTTATAATTCAGTCATAGTATGTATGATAAAATCATATATTGCGTTATACGTTTTAAAATTCTTCAACAAATCTTGAGTGGTGCGCGGGATAGCTTGCGGTGATTTATAAATGTTTAGAAGTTTTTCAATCAAAATCAGGCGGTCTAGATGAAATTTAGGGCAATCAAATAAAATGTGATCTAAAGTTTGTTCTGAAGCCATATTGCAAAATGTGCATTCAGGAGACGAAATAATATTCATTCTTTGAAGATGATAGTTTACTCGACAGTGTCCAAATCGTAGGCGCATTAAAGTTGTATAAAATTTTCTTCCTTTAAAGAAAGATGATTTTGTAAACCAGGGTTGTTTACCTATATCTTGATTAACTATGGCATACCAGCTACCCTTACTAAGACTGATCATTCCATTCTACCTTCCATTCTTCGATAAATTTATTCTTAAGGAATGGTGTCAAATCAGTAACCGGGATACAAAATTTGTTTGCTGTGTTTTCAATATTATTAATGTTCATATTTGTAATGGATCGTGCTAGAAAGTCTGCATTTTCATTTCCCGCAACACCAACATGGGAAGGACTCCACATAAACTCAACATTTATATTATTTAGCATTAATTGAAACCATTTTTCTTTAATTTCATATATATAATGATTTGTTTTTACATCAAACAAATTATTTTGTAAAGCCATTAGTAAACTCATACTATCAGAGACAATTAACCATTGACATAAATCGTCAGTTTTCTGAATGTATTCTAGTGCTTTTACCACAGCAATTGTCTCAGCAGAAAAGATACTCATTTCTTTTGGTAATAATACGCCCTGTCCATATCTTACGTGAGGTACATAAAATGCCATTGAAGTTGCTGTGGGCGTTTTAGAGCCATGTGTATATATTATCTTATTATTGCAAAATTTTGTAGATAATTTATGATATACATCTTGTTTATACCTAAGAGTTTTATCTATAATTACATTCATTTCTGTAAATTTGCTATTAAACTGACCAGAAAAACAGGGAGGATTACATTAGTTTTTGTTAATTAAATACTGTTGAATGAAATTAACAAACTCAAGAAAATTATGAAGGATATATGGGATTTTAGAATTATTCGATGATTGATTATGGTTGCTTAAAAATAATAACTTTTTATACAAAATATTTGAAGGAAATGAATATAATTTTAAAAAGAAATTAAATTTTAGGCGTTTAAATCTTATTTTTAAAGGAGGAATATTACATTCTACTTGTAATGAATTTATAGGCGTTGTTCTCATCGCACCAGAAATTATTCGAAGATTAACGTTTTGTAGAACTTCTAATTTGCGTAATAATATGTCGTTATTAGCAAAACACATAAAACCATATTCAAAATTACTACGGACAAGAGATTTATACAAGTTTAATAAAATTTTTGGGTCAGAACCAAAATTAGTTTTTGTTAACGATTTTAATATAGGTATTAGTAGCTTTAAAAGCCCGAGATGCAACGTAATCAACATAACTTTTCCATGTCAGTTCCATGTCAGAAATTTTACTTCATCTGATTGACTCAATTCAATGCCATTATATAACAATCTTACATTTGCATTGCATTTAGTTTTATCTATACTAATTTGTAAGTTTAAATAACTAAAATAATCATATAATTTATTCAATACCGTATTCAATTTCTTAGAGACGTTTAAAGGATCTACGCCTATGTAATATATTGTTAAATCATGAGCATACTGAAGGTTACTTACATCAGGCCCTAAGATTAGATTTAACTTATTTATATATAAAAGGAAAATAAGCGGACTCAAAATACCTCCTTGACCTACTCCTTTATATGAGTGTCGAGGTCCTATTAGATAATTTTTGTATTTAACATAAACACTTCGCTCGTGCAAAAATTTATAAATCCAATTAATTATTTTTAATGGCAAACCTAGCAACATTAATTCTTTTGACAAGACTTGTAAATTGACATTATTGAAAGCACCCATAACATCAAAAAATAGACCCATGCCATAAATCAGCGTTAGAAAAATTGAATAAAATTCAGTTCAAGAGCCTACGAATTGTATTAGGGGCTATGAAGTCCACTCCCACCAATGCACTTCAGATTGAGTGTGTCGACCCTCCTCTAAATTTACGTAGACAATATTTATCTGATCGATTCATTTCTAAAGTTTTACAGTCTTCATCTCATCCATTGCTCGGGTTACTTTATCAGCTAGAGCAATTCCTCAAACCGGGCCAAGAATTTCCATGCATTCTAAAAAGTTTTAATAAATTTACTCAGTTTAGTGCACCTGTCTACAAATCCCATCTCAACCCGTTATACTCCTGTTCCTATCCTTCTCTAATTTTTAATCCATCGATTATCATCAATTTGGGAATAGAAAAAGGCGTCGCTGGGGCTAATAGGAAGGTTTTGGGAAAAGTTGCTAAAAAGTGGTCTGATTTTGTTATGATATTTACAGATGCGTCTAAATTATCAGATGAATCGTGTGTTGGAGCTGCGTGTTGGATCCCTAAATTTAATATTATCCTTAATTTCAAATGCCCCCCTCAGTCCTCCGTATTTACTGGGGAGTCAATAGCCATTCTTGAAGCTATTTTGTTTTCTGATTCACATAACTTAAATAAGGTCGTTATTTTTTCGGACTGTTTAAGCACTCTGCAGGCAATAACTCAAAATCCGTTTCGAAGTAAATCAAAATTCCCTATTATTCTTAAAATTAGAGAAGCTTTATTTAATTGTCACCAACAAGGTTATCTCATTTCACTTGTCTGGATCCCAAGTCATTCTGGAATTCAGAATAATGAAATAGTTGACAAGTGTGCCAAATCTGCAACTCAATCTGGCTCCCTTTCCTATTTTTTTAATTTCTCTCACGATTTGGGCTATGTATCCAAAAAATTTTTGTATAGTGCATGGAATCAGTTTTGGGATAAGTCAAAATTAATCAAAGGTTCATATTATAGTGCTATTCAACCTAAAGTCCCTGTTTCTCCATGGTTTTTCCGATTTCGTAATGCCGACAGCAAAGTTACGTCAGTCGTTTGTAGACTCCGCTTAGGCCACGCATGTACTCCATTACACCTGGCTAAGCTAAGAATTAAAGACAGTGCTATTTGTGAATGTGGTTTAGATGAGGGTTCAATGAATCATATTGTTTTTGACTGCCCAAAATTAAAATATTCACTATATGATATTATCCCTGATTACATTCCACGTCCAGTACATTTAAAAACTATTTTAACCTTAGTCTTTAGCCCGTTTGTTACAAAATTAGTTAAATTTATTATAGATAATAATATTAAATTGTAATGCAATGTAGGTTGTATCTTTGTATATATATGTATAAATATGTTTAATTTTTTTATTTTTATTTCTTTGTAGGTTCCTGTCGCATAACCATCTCTACGTTTCACCGTCACCAACCCTAAAGTAGTTACAGAAATTATCACTGAATCTTTGGAAATTTTTACCGCTCAGTCTCCCTCGATTTTTCTTCATTATACGCGACACTGGCAGAATGTTTTGTGCTTAAGCACATACAAAGACATTAAAAAAAAAATGAAAAATATAGCTATTAAGCATTCTTTGTTTACTGTTGTGTTGAATATATCCAGTTGTAAATGTGCAATGCTTTCTCGAGCAGAATATCCCTTCCTGAAACCATATTGATTTGATGGTAGAATATTGTTTTTCTCGATGTGAAATTCTAGCCTTTGCTTAAGAAGCTTTTTGTTCAAAGATTTTTCCCATACAAGATGATAAAGCAATTGGTCTATAACTCTCGAAATTATTTTTATCCTTATTACGTTTCAATATTGGTATAAAGGCAGTCTGTTTTCCAGTCACTAGGTATAATATTACTTTTCCATAAATTGTTTATTATTTTCAAAAATATAGATTTTACTGTCTTGTATGTTTTAACATCTTGTATGGAATACTGTCAAGCCCAGCAGCTGTATCTCTACGGGAATTAATTGCAGAATTCAATTCAGCATATGAAAATGGATTAATAAGATAATCATTAAATTTAGTAGTTTGGGCAGTGATTCCATGTAATGGTTGCTCAACAGTATCGGGAGTGAATTTTTT
Organism: Limenitis camilla; assembly: GCA_905147385.1. Classification (NCBI taxonomy): domain Eukaryota; kingdom Metazoa; phylum Arthropoda; class Insecta; order Lepidoptera; family Nymphalidae; genus Limenitis; species Limenitis camilla. The sequence continues at coordinate 8,627,240 of LR990230.1, read as the reverse complement.
GTGAAATTGAGAGATCCAATGAGAATTGTCAACATTATTGTTATAATTTAAAGATCTGTTAAATTTCCTTGACATATTCCAGATAAAAGAGTGAGGAGTAGTTCTGTTAAAAGATTCACACAATGTTTGCCAACTCAGTGTTCTTTCTTTATTCAATATATATTTTTTTAATGCCTGTAATTTTTAGAATGTTATAAATGTATCTACAGATGGATTACATTTAAAATCTATATAGGCTTGCTTAGAATCGGTCACTGCTTTAGAACATTTATGATTCCACCAAGGTAGTGGAACCCTTTGTTTCGATGAATTATTTTGGAAAGAAAAATTAGAAGTGCAGTTTTTTTTAACTTTTACTATTAAACATTTTTCTCTAATTGAATTTAAAAGTCTTATAAAATCATAATAGTCTTGCAAAGGACTGTTATTGTTAAAGTTATATTTGAGAATCAAATCAAGTGTTAATGATTCATATTTAATCCAATCTACTAATTTACAATTTATTTGAATAGGAGCCAGATCACACTGCATATCAAAAGTAATTGAAATACATACATTGTGTAGTATTTTTACAATAAATGGAAGATGATAACTTCCAAGTGGGTCATCAAAAACACTCCAATCACAAGTTAAAGCTAAAGAAGAGGAAACCATAGTTAAATCTAGTGCATTTGCTTGCCAATTATGTGTTCCTGTTGTTGTTTTTTGTCCATCATTTAATAGAATTAAATCATTATCCAATAAAGATTCTACAATTTCACAACCTCTTTTATTTGTTGGGGAACAACCCCAGATTGTATGATGAGCATTGAAATCACCAGCAATCAACATGGGTTCAGGAATAGATTTTATTAAATTTTTCTTTTGTAAATTCTGGGTTACATTTACCAGGACTGTAAAGACTAACTAATGATAATTCTTTATTACTATATTATATACGAACTGCAACATTCTGAATTGAGTCATCATATGAAGTTGAAAGTACTTTAAAGTTCAAAGATTTATGAATTAATATAGCCACACCATTGTGACTGTTACCAGAATCTAATCTCACTACACTATAATGTTTCATACTAAATTTGTGATGAACCCGGAGCCAGGTTTCACTAATAAGGGCAATATGTATATTGTTCTCATTTAAAAAAATTGATAATAGTTGTCGATTACTTTGTAAACTCTGAGCATTCCACTGAACAATATTTAAACTATCCATAAAATAGGATTACTGTTTATTGCATTTGTTGAATGTATCAAGGAGAACATCTTTAATGTTTTGGGTTGATATTTCTTTTTCATTAAGCTTATTTAAAGTAATTAATTTGACTACTGAATGTAATAATGTGTTTAATATTTGTTCTGAATTCAAAAGGGATATGAACTAGTCGGATGGAGATGATTTAATAAGTGGAGGAAAAGATTTATCACTTAAAACAGCTGCAAAAGATCGTTTTTCTATTTTATTTCTATTTTCCTTTAGCTTTTGTTGTTTAATAGGACATTCTGATGATATGGCAATATGCTTACCACCACAATGACAGCATTTAGCATCTTTAATTTCCACTGTGCATACTTTGTAATTATGAGAGTTTGCACAAATAGAGCATTTTTCTGTATTTTTACAAAACTTTGCAATATGTCCATATCGTAAACATTTAAGGCATTGTTTTACAGGTGGAATATATGGTTTCACTTCGAATCTCCAACTATTTAAATCTATGCTTTCAGGTAAAACAGGGCAAGAAAATGTAATAGATACTGTTTTGGTAGGTAAAAATTGCATGTTACCATTTATAATAGTTTTTCTTAAAAATCTTCTTATACTTACTATGTTTTTGGAACTATCTATTGCATTATAAATTTGTAAATTGCTTAATTCAAACGGAACAAAATTAATAACTCCCGTTACTTCTGTTACATGTGCTGGAATGGATTTTGTGTCCGTCAAGAAATTTATTATTAGTAAGAGCAGCATTTGCCAATTCTGCCCGCTCATAAATTGCACCTATTTAGACCTATTAATTCTTACTAATTGTTTAACACCTTTGTTATATCTTTTTAGATTGTGCGCTAATGACATCATATCTCTGTCTCCTATTGGCTTATCAGAGGCAGAGCCCTCATAAAAAACAATGTAGTCTATGCTACTTCCGTTTTCTGGATATCTACGTATATAATTATTAATTTTGAAAGGACTATACTTATTAGCAGCATCTTCAGTTGTTGTTACGCTTTCCACAGATTCGCTTTCCGACCCTAAGGATACGGCTTCTTGTTCTTCATCTTCTTTATTTCTTTCCTTTTTACGTTTTCTTTTACTCCTACTCATTTTACCACTCAACCCTCTTATTTAAAATATATAAAACAATTTATTTTAAAGAGATGTTTTTATAAAGCCCGCCTTGTTCGAAGATTCCCGCGCTTTTCTCTGACAAATAAAAATATTCTGTGTAAGTTGACGGTTGTCATGGTTCAGTGTTGCCAATTGAACACCTGGATTCGATTCATGAATTCCGTGTCAGTAGCATTCGATTAGAAAAATCGAATTTTTAGGTCCAAGAAATTGACATTTAAATTAATCGATCACAGGTCGCCACTTTACTACAAGTAGTGTATAATATTATTACTGGAGGGGGGCCTCCAGTCAGTCTACTGCTTCGGTCTACTGCCAACCACTACTAGCAAGCGAAAATCTTATTAATATTATAAAGTTTGATTGTTTGGTTATTTGTTCTTTTTATTTAAGAAAAATCATAGTTTCTGTGGGATAAAAATAAAATATTATATTTATAGAATGCCTGATTATTTTTATACAGCAATATATCGGAAATTAAAGAATTTTTTGCTAAACCTAAGTAATAGTGATAAATTACACCCGCACAAAGTTAGGCGGGACAACATTCTTTAAATTATGGCTTATAATAAACTAGTTGACTCTTTTTTGAAATAGTTCTTTAATTGTAGATAGTATACCATAAAAAAAAATATATTATTTACCACAAAACTTTAATTTTAAAATAAACATGCGAATCTTCTTAAAAGAGCGAAAATTTAAAAAAAACCTTTTATTTAGCTTTAAAGAGAATTTAGATATTAAATAATATGACAGACTACAAGTGAGAATAACATTTAAAAAATGTCTTGTGTTTAAAAATTGTGTGAATTTATTGAATTTAAAATTGATTTTTTGTAGCTATTCTCCAGTTTTATGTATTAACATTAATAAATTTATTTCTCTTCTACTAAAACACTACATGAAATGAACAATTTTTTTTTTAATTTTTAAAATTAATTTTAAAATTAGTAAATATATTGGTATTATGACATTTTCGTGTATTATAAATATGTCATGAAAAAATAGGTATTTGCCTCTTTTTTGAGTAAAATAGTATTCTAGCAGTATTTGTTGTTCTGTGGGTAGAGTTAGCAACACTGTGTATGCATATTGCGTCTAGAGTTGCGACTGTATAGTAAGTAATTTCCGTTCCATTCGGCTTTAGAGTTGGGACTTGTGAAAAGAACTAAATATTGGTGGTTTTTAATCGACATCACTGATCTTTCCTTTTCGTAGTCTTCGATAAAGTTACGGATTTGGTCATCACTTATAGTTTATTTTGAAAATGTTAGAGCCAAAAACCCTGAACGCCATTAATATGTCATCGTGTCGGATATGTTTAACTAACAAGAAGCCTCTTTGTCCTCTTTTTAAATATAAATTGTCTGGAAACTATGCAGAAATGCTAACAGCAATTGCCGACGTTAAGGTGGGCTTATGTTTTAATGCAAGTGTGTATCGAGGTTTAGTACTATACTTTATTGGGCTGTGTGTACACGGTATTATATACAATTCCAGGTCTCCTGTAATGATGGGTTACCAGAGAAAATTTGTAGTAAATGTTGTACTTCACTGGAGAAGGCTTATCTTCTTAAGAATGTTGCAGAAAGGTAGAGTTCCTATTTTCATTACTACATGCATTTTACTGCATATCAGATAGCTGTGGTGTTATTTTCTGTCTGCCTGCAGAATCTTGTTTTACTCAAAAACATTGAGTGTATTTTGTAGAATAGATAAATATATGATATTGTACTGACAAAATAGTCAATAATTTACCAACAAACATTTTATTATGTCAAAATGTAAGATGATATGTATATTATCTTATATTTTTTTCTGTTGTGTAAATTAAAATTTTAATTAAGTATTCGTAAATTATATCAGAGTTTGGCCCAGATTTGTCTAAGAATTATTACAATATTAGTAATGCAAATAGTTCTGTATTTGACCTCGAAATGAAATTTAATAATTTTTTAATTTAATAGGTCTGACCGTGAGCTGAGAAAATTGATTGCAAGAGTTAATAAAAATATGCCTACAAAAAAGATAACATTTGATTCTTTCACTGATATTAAAAGTGAAATTGAACCATTAGTGGTTAAACGTGAACCAAAATGGGAATTGGAGATTGATGTCCTCCAAAATACAAAAGAAACTAAAGTAGATGCTGTTGATGGAAAAGATATTGTTATAGCTGATACTGTTATAAGGAAGGTGGAATCTGGGAATCCTGATAATTCCTCTTTAAATACCTCTACAATGTATGATGGTGATGTAAGTATATCAATAAATCCTTTAATATTCTCAATATGGATATAAAAATACAATTTTTTCCATAATAAGTATATCTATTTGGTACCTAAAATCTTATTGTTTTAGGTGGAATACTTAGATGATGATATATTCCAAGATGATGATGACGATGATTATATGCCTCCTACAGAAAAACATAAAACAAAATTCAAAAAGCCAAAGTTGTCAGACATAAAGGTTTTCAAGGGAAATAAAACAGTAGTGAGAAAAGTGAGGGTTGTAAGACAATATAAACAGGAGTATGATAATCCTGATGATTCTGGTGGTGAAAAGAAATCTACTACAATAACTTGTTGTAAGTTTTTATTATTGTAGTAAACATGCCATTGTGTTAGGGTGTATATATTTATTTCATCGTTGTACTGATTGGTTACAAAATATTAATTATATGATGGAAGTTTAAACACATACAATTTTAGTAAAATCTGTTAGCCAATAGAAAATATAATACAGTTAAAAGTTCTTTGTGACATTAAAAAAATGTTTTGCAGATCCAATTATGAAGAATGGTTTAAAAGGTGCACCAATTCTTTTAAGGAGACCAAAGGATGCAACAGTACTTAAAGTTCATGGAAATTATAAGTCAATGATTTCTGGAAAATCTGATAGAAAGTTAATAAGGAAAGACATAAGTATTAGAAGAGTCAAAACTGCCAGACCAATTGTAAAAGAGAGAGAGAAACTTGTATGCCCAGTTTGTGGAATATTAACATATGCTCTTAGTAATCACATAGCAACTCATGAAGGTAATCATTATTTATATATTTCATAAATGTATTGTTGATCTGCCTTAGTTTCACTTGGCTAAAAATTTTTAGTTATACTCTGTCCAATATAGCTAGATCAATCAAAACACTCCTATAAAATACCATATTTTGCAACAGTGAAATTTATAGTTACAATTATCATACTTTATTGACAAATAGTGACAACTAATTGTTCAACTAATTTATTCGAGTCAATAAAACAAGAAAAAAATGAAAGAAGATTAGAAACTAATTATAAATCTACAACAGACTTTGATGACGGCAATTTGGGCTGTGAATGATTAGAACAAGAATAAAAACATGTTACAACTTCTTTCTGTTTGATTTGTTTGAAACATTCAGTAACTTTAGTTGAAATAATCGATAATTTATATCGAACTTATGCACAGGTCTAGTTAAATCAAAGTGATAAGCTGTCATCGACCAAGCTATGATGGATAAACTATAATCAAGCAATACTATTGAGACAACTGATTAAAATTTTGTACAGTAGTTTGCGTGATGGAGAGAGACATTTTCCAAAGTTTTTGCTTCTAACAGCGTTTTAAAGTTGTCTTTCATTAAGTTTTATTAAATATCTTCTATGAAAGATATTGTATAGTTCTGTAAAGAGGTTAGATTGTCTTTAGAAATTAAAAATAATCAAATTTGCCGCATAAGAGCTATATTAACTATGCTATAGAGCCTCAGTCTTGGCCTCAGTGGAACTCGGTGTGGACAAGATACTTTTACATGAGGCAAAGTCAAAAATGTAAGACAGTGACGTTTTCAACTGCATTCATTTAGGCTCGTTCCGTTCATACTCCACCAATATGTGAAAAACATCTATCATTCTGCACAGTTGGGAGATGGGACTTTCTTAAGCAAAATTATTGAGAGGAATGTGACTGGATCGCGAAGCCTTAAGGCAGTAATTACCTCACGCCTGCTCATATTAAAAGAGATGTTATATAAATAACATTTTGGATAAAAAATATTTTTTTGAAGTGATATGTACGGACATTCTATGGATAATGGAACCTGTCATTCACTTAGTTCTTTTTATTTTTGTGTGTAAAATGAACAGATTTTTTTATAAATATTTTTTTTAGAAAAGAAAAAATTCACCTGCTCTGAATGTCCTCGATCTTTTGTGCAGAAGAGTAATTTATTAATCCATCTTAAACAACATACTGGAGTAAAAGATCAGATATGTGAGTTATGTGGTGCAGGGTTTTATACACAGAAATCACTTATAAGGTAATTTTTATTCATTGTTATATAAAAAATTAACATATAAAATGATCTGCTTTATTATATAGAAACAATTAGTAAACCCTCATAACGAAAAAAAAAGTGTAATAATAATTAAGTTACTATGCAAATTTAATAATGACTATAAACCAGAAAAAAATGAAATTACAAAGAAAAAATGAAAAAAATGTGTATACTTAATTTACAATTGTATATAAATATTAAATATATAATTTATTTAAAACATAATAATACTATTATTGTCCTTTTAATAGAGACAAACCAGTATGATGCAATTGTATCCATAAAATAACATGAACAGTTTTTCATTGCAGGCATAAACTTATTCATAAAGGAGAAAGGCCCTTCCAATGCAATCTATGTTCTAAAAAGTTTATTGCTGTAAGTATAAAAATTTATTTCATATAGTTCTTGTATAGAAAAAAGAGCAATAATTTGTTATTATTGAAACAACAAAGTTGTAATTAATTTTCCATATTCATCAGAAGTCTGAGATATATCTATGTATGTTGCTCTATGACCCAAAGTGAGTCTTGGCCTCCAACACAAGTTTACGCATAGATAAAAAAACTTGTTTAACAATGTAAATAAAATTGAATTGAGAAAAAAACCTATTTTATAACACCATCTTGCAAAACTTCAATTATATTAATTGCTTTATGGATGAAACCGACCAGTAGTTATGAAATAAAAAAAACGCTGTGAAAAGCTCGAATGCCCAGGTACTAAATATATATGTATAACAGCGCTGCGACCTTAACCGGCACCTGCGCATCCACGCTGGGTACAAGCCGTACAAGTGCACCACCTGCACCATGTCTTTCAACGCGAAGCATCAGCTGCAGAATCACGAGCGCATGCACACTGGGGAGAGGCCGTACACATGTCAAGTATGTTTATTTCAGTTATAATTTAGTTACAGATAAAATAAAAGAAAAGATTTGTAAATAATTTTGAATTAAAACGAAATAATTTGTGGTGTCATATCAGCTTATAACGTATTATAATGGTCGTAAGTGATATCTACTATCAACCAAATAAATAAGGCAGACAATTCTCCAAAAACTTTGTGTCAGTCAGAAACCAGATTTTGAAGTTTTTTCAAGTTTTTTTACCAGTCTTATTGTAATATCAATTCTTTTTATTAAATATGACTGCCGAAACAAATTATGTAAGCATAATTATTATCAAGAAGTAAGTTCTATTGTATTATTGATATTTAATAAAACGCGTTATGACCAAGATGCCCCCAATCAAGTAGTCCCTCATGTCGCACCAATTCAGTTTTATTCATAACCGACATTTGTGTTAAGTGTAAAAAAAAATGATTACTACTTATTTTAGTTGAATTTTGACTAACTTTTAATTTATTTGTGATTGTGATAGCCCTGAGCATGTTTTTGAAATAAAATTCAAATAAAAAAAATAATAAAGGTATGTATTTATCAGTAATAAACAATGAGTGCATATAAATGCAACAGTACAATAAAAAGAATAAATCCCTACAGTTTAAACAATGATGAAAAATCAAATAAACACAATGTTATATCACGAGACACGCGTATTTCATTCCAGGTTTGCAACGTCGCGTTCAGTTACAAAGTGAACCTAAACAACCACGTGTTCAAGATCCACGGGGTAAATCTGAAATTTAAATCGATACATACAGTTACGGAAGAGATTTTACAGCGCGAGATGAATATGTTGAGCGAGACGCAGGATGCCATAACCCACATCATGCCTAGGATTACTGACGTGCCCACACCCGCAGCGCATGAGACTGTACACCATACTTCGGATTATACCGTGTAGCGCCGACGAAATTAATATATGACGTGGATACGATACGAATTGGTTAATTATATATTAATTATAAACATCTGTCTGTTAAAGATAACAATTTGTTACAATATAATAATTGGAATAAGGAAATACTATTTTTTTACATAAAGTCTCATTTAAATTCCGTGGAATACTAAAACATTCATTTAGGTAGCTTATGAGTTACGTCATCATTAATACTAATTATAAAAAAACAATCGCATTCTCTATTAAAGTCTATAGGAGAGAAAGTAATTCCTTTTCTAATTAAAGAAACTTTGACAATTTAATACTAAAAAACGATATTATTTCTTTTATATGCATTCCTATTTTGTAGGTTTGCTTTACACAGAATTAAACTGAAAAAAATCTGACTATACTTTCAGATTATTATTAGAGTTCATTAAATTGAATTAAAAAAATAAAGTATGATTTAATACGATTTCACCAATAGGTATTATGAGCGTCAATCGAATAACATTAGAATATTTTGTTTTTGACTTTAGTTTATATATTATATTGCTAATAGTTAAATATAATTTTTGACCAATTATCAAACCCCTAAAATTATTAATTTCTGAGAAAAATGGGTTTTAACCTAAAAATACAAAGTCCTTCATAGCTACATAGATACTTAAATTCAGTAAATGAGATAAAATATCTATTTTCATAAGTGTGGAAGAAAATATTTTTGAAAACTTTAAGGGCGAGTTTATATGACTATTTTCAGAGATACACGCACTAAAAAATCACTTAAAATCATTTTTTTATTTAATTTATTTTATTTAATTACAAAGGTTGTTCTGTATAACGTAAACTGAGAGCAGTACTTAATCTGAAGAGAATATTTAATAATCTTCCCGAAACGGGAGAAAGTTATTTGGTATTTGTCGTAAAAGTGTTTTAAAAATGCACGGATGTTTCTTGATATTGGTTGGACAAATGTTAATAAGTCCTGCAGATGTAATATTCGCGTCTTTAGATTTTTTTTTGTAATTTAAGTGTCCTTACGTCATATTAGAAAATTGTAAATAATTCTATTCTATGAGGTGTCTAAATAATTTTAGTTTTTTTTACATATCTTCATCTCTCAGAGATCTTCATGATTATGTATTACTTCTTTAATTTTAAATTAATACTATGAGTTAAAAATAAAATGACATCTCTAGTTTTGTTTTTGAAGTGCTTAAATATTAATTTAATGTGTGAACTCCAATTTGCAATTTCATTTTGTGTATTAATTTGTTGATATATTAAGAACTTTGTAAATAATAGGTTTAAATTGAAGTTAAATAAAGCTACTGTTTTAATGCTTAAATTTATTTTATTTATGTAAGCAGAGTTAAATACAAATTTTATTGTTGTACCGACGAGTAGTCTAGTAGTCTCTTACACACATACAACCAACAATAACAGGCCTCTTGATGGCAATCCACATTGGCAATCTTTTTTTTAACTCATCGGGTATTACTTCCTGGGATGTTTCATCGATATACTCGTATCTCCTTCGTTTTAATACTGTCAACTGCAAAAGATAATAAAAATATAGTTCTGGCTAAGGTGACTTAAATAAACTTGTTATTTCCTGTTTTACGACAGAATTCTAACTAGAACTGTATTACGTTTGACACTGTATGTGGTTATAGAGTAAATAAAGTAAAAAAGAAAGAACTGGTTTAAAATATTTAAACAAGCGTCAATCGTTTAATGAATTCTTTGAATTTAGTAGTCACTGAGGTACTTACACAATTAAAAATAGTATGTAATGAAAGATCGGTAGACCGCAGTACGGTTTTTTACCGTGGCTGTTGTTTTACCATAAAAACATTCAACGCATACAAATCCAGTCGAGAAAAAAATTCTAGTGCGATCGCTTGAATTTCGTATCATAATATGATGCGGATAAAACCGCATCCAGAGTCATAGTGTGGCTCTATATGACTAAGTTAATAATATACAGGGTGGAACCAGACTACTTCCGAAAACTGAAAGTGGGTGTTCAGACAAGGCTTCTGAACATTCCCTGTAGAAATTATGCGAAAAAAAAAATCAATGACGTCATCATTTTTTTTTACTTTTTCGACCAGGTACGAGTAGTATAACATAACAGTATAGTATTTTTGTGTATATTTAATTAAATTAAGCTCAAAATTAAAAAAAATGAAAACAGCAATGTATTGCGATCGCCTAAATCGATCGCGAGCGGGAAGTGACTCACTGCGTGCGGCCAGCGCTCCCTATCAGCTGTTCAGCTGTCCTTCACTCACGGATCATGTAATAACTTTATGACGAAATTTAAAACTTTATGTAGAGTAAACTTAACTACCAAACAAATAATAATAAAATGAACTCACCTAAAGATTCTACAAACCATAGTCATACCCATAGACCCTATTTATCGATGGAAACCGCGGTTTAAATTTTAATACCTAAGTTGGTACTTGGTTACTGGAGTAACAGCATAATAAACTACCCAAAGTAGTCGGTTAACCACTTATGTAAAAGTACTAACTACAAATTACGGTTTACAAACTTTTCACACATCACACATGTCTACTAAATACCCAGCACCTACTGCAAGAACATTCCTCAAACACAAACTAAATTAAATTAAAACATTAAGAAATGTATGAATCGCGACAGTTTACTTATTACGAGTACGTCTCTACGTATTAGTACCTTTGACAAGGTCATAGATGCCGACAAAGGCCTCCCGAAAAAAATGAATTTTGATTCGTATAATCATTTCATTCATGTCCAATGTCCGGGATTTGAATCCACGACCTATCGACCGTAAATCCAACGCCCGAACCACTGAGCTACTGACGCTTCTGAAACTTAAATGCGAATAATTAATTATTATTCTTTATTTAATTTGATATTTACATTTATTTAGTTAAATTACTCAAATGTCTGCCGCAGTATCGAAAAAATAATGGAATTTTTTGGCAAGGTCGTGCAACGGGTTGTTTTCATAATGGATTTTTCAAAGGATGCCGCCACTACATGTACTTGTGTGCGGTTTTCTTTCTTTAGGGTAAATAAATTTTAGTCTTTAGTCGTTACTCGTTATTGCAACGTGCTACGGTGCTAGATTGTACGTTCTACTCGCAATTTAATTACTAATGCGTAAATCGCGAAAAATTATCCTTAGTTAATTTTTTAAAGTGTTTTTTGTGACTTGATTATTCAATAGTTTGTCAATTAGTTTAGTACAATAGTTTTAAGTTTTTTATCATAATGTTCAGTGTTCGTGAATACGCACAAATGTTGATGAGTTATGGAATGGAATTAAGCACGAGGGAATGCCTCATAGTGCGAAGAGCCGAGTTGTGTGTATGGAGATGGGAGGAGCTGCGCTCCTCTCATCTTCGAGTCGTTTCTCATACGTTACAGAAACTAGGTAAGTACCTATATACTTAAGGCAATCCACTTTTATCGTAATTTTCTTTGAAATTATTTAATAATAAAGTAACACCTAACTAATTTGGTAGAAATTAACACGTGTGATTTATTATTCTATTTGCCTAGTGGATGATAATATGTTAAAGTTATGTTGAGTATACATTGCTGGCTGAAGATAGTGACAATTATTTTCAAAAGAAGATTTTGTTTAACAAATTGCTGCCCTCGGCTATACTAAGGATTTTTTCGGTCATAAAGGGGTTTCTTCTATCCCCCCTTTCAGTTTTCGGAAGTAGTCTGCTTCCACCCTGTATATCTCACTGTATTCATACGTACATTATAATAACGTTCTTTGCAACCATAAGGAAACGTACACAGGTTTTTATCGCAACTCCTGGTTTCTATGGCGGTGGGAAAATAATCTTCGCCCAATATTATTGGTTCTTTCTACAAAAGAAAGAAGTTTAATATATATTTAATATAAAAGTAATATACATTTAACCACTTTAAAAAATATAACTTACGATTTCCTGTTCACAGCTGCAGGGGGTATCTTTGTTTTCAGCCTGCTGTAAATATATTAATTTGTAAAGAAAAACTGACACAAACTCATCCAATTACTGAATCACTAACATTTATTATTATTTAAATTTAAGTTCCTTTGTGTAGATTCAAGGTCCAAAGTAAATGAAATTGAATATAAAATAAAAAATCAGTTAAACAAGAAAGCCTTACCCCATATCCATAAAATATATTTATGTACAATCGACTTTGATCGGTTTCGGTAACAATACTTACATTATAGTTTTCTACCTTGATATTTCCCCTCTTCCTTGTGCGTGTTTCAACGGAGTTATCTAATAAAATAATATCGTCTCTTATCATGTTCGCATAATCCACTATGAATGCCGGTAACTCTTCTGTGTTGGTATTAAGATCCAACGGTTCCGTCGCGTACGATACACCAACGTCACTGCCGTCGTTGTTGTTCAAAGCTCCTCGATGAATATAGTTTTTTCTCATTCGAGTTCTTTCATTTTGAACCATAAATTCGTCAACATTCGACGTTTTTTTGAAAGCCAGGATTGGAACTAATAACTGTATAGTAATCAGAATTGCGGGATATTTATGAAGCGTCAGTAGTGTTAATTTTATCTGTAAACATGCGAATAAAAATATTAGTCAACCAATACAAAAAATTACCTAAGTAATTTGTAAACTAAGAGCAGTAAAAACCCACCATGATGATAGTTGTTCGGTTGTCGTTGTATCAATGGTCTTGAGATTTTATCTCTCTCTTATATATTATAACTTGATTGAAAGTTGGATGGATAGATCCATTAGCATGAAATAATAACTTGACTGTAATCAATACCCATTCTATTGAAAGGTATCATATTATACTGAAAAGACTTCGGCGTCTCTATTGTTTTCTTCCCGGGGAGTATTGGTAACCGTGGTATTAACGAGTTTGAATTAATATCTAATGTCAAGAATAACTAAGACATTGTTTTTGCGGAGTGACGCATTTTAACACATCATTCATACTTAATTAATTATTTTTTTACAAGTACTCGCCTAAAATAACAATTTTTAAAAAATAACAGGTTTCTTGAAACATGCCGAAATGTCAATACAATCAAATTAATATTTAAATTCTATAGAAGTACTTTTAAGCAATCAGAAGCATTTAACTCATATTGATATCATACCTATCATCTATGTTGATCTGATACTGGCATGTCGTTATTGCAGACAGGTACATCAAATTTCGAAAAATATACAATCGAACCCATACAACTTCATTTTTTTTCGGGAGAGCAAATATGCTTAAAAAACATTATTCACCCGTGCAAACCCGGGACGGGCCGCTAGTCTAGTATATGTTACATCTTGATACTCCGGGGGAGGCAAAAAGCAATGTTATTTATACATGTAGCAATGTTATTTATACATGTAGTTTTTTTTAACGAAGTAATCGGAATTCACAGTTTCAAACTGTTTAAATGCTTTTTTGGAAAATAATCTTGTCACAATCAAATTTTAGGTCAAACGTTATCTAAACAAGAAAGTTAGAAAAAATTAGCTAAATTTTCGTGTTTCGGGTCAGTTTTATGTAATTGGGTAAAATTATGGCTCATTGAATAATGGAGTTTCGGGAGTCGGATTCGGAATTCCGGGAGTAGAGAGCTTTTTATTGGAAATTTCCTCTTTAAAAATATTTTTTGGAATTTTTTAAATATTAATAGTCTATAAAATATTGGCGAAAAACGAAATGCCTTTTTTCATTGGATCAAATCAGAAATTGGTGGATGTTAGGCAAAAGAAGCCACCAGGTTGTCATTTAAAGATAGGCATAAAGCATGCGAATATTAATCTATCGTATGCCGGTCTTGCCGCATGTGGGTCAGATTTTCTCGCTTCTTTCATACAATTAATGCTACAGATTCTGGCTAAAGATACACTAAACACTTCATTCACTCTCCTCAAATAATAATTACAAGATGAAAATATATATTTTTTGGAATTCTATGAATGAAACTAACTTATCTTGGTATTGTTGAAAGATCTAGATAACGTGTTTTTAATTTTGTAACATGATTCAATTTCGAAGGGATAAAGAATCTAAAGAGAAAAATTGTAATTACATTTTGTTCATTACCCCAAATAATTATGGGTCCAATTTTTACTTACGCCCCGTAACCGTTACCCAACATAGAATGTTCGGGACTTCAAATAGTAGCTTCAAGCAACTCACAGTGAGAGCAAAGAGAAAGAAGAGAAAAATTAGTACCGCTTGTGCAATTCCTTCCTTCAAAACAGAGTTTGTCCAATTGAATTTTATTCTTCTTATATTTGAAATCTCGGCAAGTATACTTAATTATTATAAAAATATTACTTTTATTATTAAATTATCGAACCCGCGCGAATTCGTTCGCGTGTTGCTCCGCTCCCATGGGTCGTAGCGAGATGTTAAATAGCCTAAGTTACTCCTTGTTACATCAGCTATCTGCCAATGAAAGTCCCGTCCAAATCGGTCCAGCCATTTTAGAGATACAACAGACAGACACCATTTTAGAGATACAAGAGAACAAACAGACAGACAGACAAAAATGGTATATAAAAAAAATGTTGTTCTGGTATATGTACCGTGTATACATCCATACGCATTTAGTAAAAAGCGGTTATTTTAATATAACAAACAGACACTCCAATTTTATTTATTTGTATGGATTATCATCCCACTCACTACACTTCACTCCCTTTATTATTACTTACAAGGAGAATGCCTAGGCCTACGAAAGATGCCATAAAATAAAAACTACTGGGCCAAACTATGTAAAATTTTTATGGCAACAATTCCACATCAAACTAAAGAAGAATCACGTATATCGGATTATAAATCTCAGCGTAAGTGATGTGCATACATAAAAAAAAATACCAATCGAATTGAGAACTTTTTTGATGGTTCATGAAATGAAAACTAATGGGCTAAACTATCTTAAATGTTTATCGGACCATATGGCAACAATTCCGCATCAAACTAAAGAAGAATCACGTAAATCGGATCATAAATCTCAGCGTAAATGGTGTACATACTTAAAAAATAATACCAATCGAATTGAGAACCTCCTCTTTTTTGATGGTTTATGAAATGAAAACTAATGGGCCAAACTATGTTAAATGTTTAACGGACCATATGGCAACAATTCCGCATCAAACTAAAGAAGAATCACGTAAATCGGATCATAAATCTCAGCGTAAATGGTGTACATACTTAAAAAATAATACCAATCGAATTGGGAACCTCCTCTTTTTTGATGGTTTATGAAATGAAAACTAATGGGCCAAACTATGTTAAATGTTTATCGGACCATATGGCAACAATTCCGCATCAAACTAAAGAAGAATCACGTAAATCGGATCATAAATCTCAGCGTAAATGGTGTACATACTTAAAAAATAATACCAATCGAATTGAGAACCTCCTCTTTTTTGATGGTTTATGAAATGAAAACTAATGGGCCAAACTATGTTAAATGTTTATCGGACCATATGGCAATAATTCCGCATCAAACTAAAGAAGAATCACGTAAATCGGATCATAAATCTCAGCGTAAATGGTGTACATACTTAAAAAATAATACCAATCGAATTGATAACCTCCTCCTTTTTGATGGTTTATGAAATGAAAACTAATGGGCCAAACTATGTTAAATGTTTATCGGACCATATGGCAACAATTCCGCATCAAACTAAAGAAGAATCACGTAAATCGGATCATAAATCTCAGCGTAAATGGTGTACATACTTAAAAAATAATACCAATCGAATTGATAACCTCCTCCTTTTTGATGGTTTATGAAATGAAAACTAATGGGCCAAACTATGTTAAATGTTTAGCGGACCATATAGCAACAATTCCGCATCAAACTAAAGAAGAATCTCGTAAATCGGATCATAAATCTCAGTGTAAATGGTGTACATACTTAAAAAATAATACCAATCGAATTGAGAACCTCCTCCTTTTTGATGGTTTATGAAATGAAAACTAATGCGCCAAACAAATTAACATAGTTTGGCCCAGTGGTTTTAATTTTATAAACCTTCAAAAAGGAGGAGGTTCTTAATTCGACTGGTACTTTTTTTTAAGTTATGTATACCGATTATGCCGAGATTTATGATCCGTTTTATGTGATTCTTCTTTAGTTTGATGAGGAATAGTCACTATTTGGCCCCATAAAAATTTAATATAGCTTGGCCATGTAGTTTTCATTTTATATGACCATTTTTTCCGTTCCCGTTTTTTGGGATCTATGATGTTGTATGTTGTGTCGTGTATGGTCGGGATCTATAATGCGCGCGGTACCTTTCGTAAGCCTACCCTAGCTACTTAAAATAAAATTACTTTTTAATATATGACAATAAAAAGCAACGAAATGTTATAGTCTACCTGATGTAATCTAGAAAAATCCTCCGGTAGTTTACAGAACAACCTATTACAGACACTAAAAAGTAAAAAATAATTAATAACCTCCCTATATTAGGACAATAATATACATTTAGGTACCAGAAGTGCTAATCAAAAATAAAAACAATTATCAGGTATAATAAGTACATGGAACGGACTCACAGTATCGAAAAACAACCACAGCACCGGTCGACGACTAAGAAGCAAATGAGTCCGTATGCGACTGAGTGCCTGTTTATTATAGGCAGTGGTGGGGATCGAAACCGTCAATCACTAATTCTGACTTATAATCGATTCTGTCCTGACTAATAATCGATGCTATCAATTCAGTAATGCTCATATTGACGTTGTCGTCGGGTCTCGGTCGGGTAGTCTCCTAACTCGGCCATTCCTGACCCTACGTCGTCCCCGACGTAGTTGAGTTATTGTGCAGTTGCTTGATCGCTTGCTGCTACATGGGCATCTCGATTAGGGCCCAACTCGTCAACTTTGTTCCGCAGCTGTATTGATGAAGATTCTGCGAAGGATCACACCCACCATCTTCATCATCCTGTTAACGCACCAACTTCTTGTAGATGAATATCCTGTGAACAGAACAGTCAGAAGGCGTCCCTTTTGTCTGTAAGGACCAAGCGTCCACCACATTGACCATGCGTCATTTAGAGCCAAGCGCTCTGGACCAAGCGTCCACCATATTGACCATACGTCATTTAGAGCCAAGCGCTCTTCACAAAATCTTTCAAGGCCACGCACCCTTCAAGATCATTTCTAAGGCCTCTTGAGACCAATCGTCTATAGAAACTATGTGTTTATTGGACCATGCGTCCAATATCCACATACACAAAATGTATCCAATGGGACCAAGTATCCAATTGAACTTAGCAAACAAACAGTCACCTCATACAAACAATCTTACACAACAACAATCATTCTTCACACATTCAAGGCCCTCATACAAACATAATCTTACACAAAAGAGATAACAGCACTTTGATTTCATAGATATGCACACATCCTACATAGATATGCACTCATCCTCTTACATAGATATGCACTCATCCTTTTACATAGATATGCATACATCCTCTTACATAGATATGCACACCTCTTACATAGATATGCACTCATCCTCTTACATAGATATGCACTCATCCTCTTACATAGATATGCACTCATCCTCTTACATAGATATGCACTCATCCTCTTACATAGATATGCACATAGATATGCACACATTCTCTTACATAGATATGCACACATCCTCTTACAAAAGTCTCTCTCAAACTCATACTTCAACTTGAACTTCACACGTTGGAAACGAGAATCGGGACAGGGCCCGCAATTACATACACCGCCTGATACGTATTCAAGGAATACATCTGCCGGGACAGAGCCCGTTACGCGTTCACACAACACGTCTGCCGGGACAGCGCCCGTTACCTACGCGTTCAAACAACACGTCTGCCGGGACAGCGTCCGTTATGACCACAGCAACTCCCTGCTGCTGCCCGATCCACCGAGGGATTCCACGCGCTTGCCCGGATGGATCACTGCATCACGTCTTCCGGCTACCCGGAACACCACGTGACTTCGTGCGCTCGGCCGGACCACCGCCCTGCAGCCGTTCGGACCACCATGTGATTCCGCTTCAGCCGGATCACTGCATCATGCCTCCAGGCTGCCCGGATCACCGCGTGACTCCACTCGCCTGCCTGGATCACAGCACGACTCCTCACGCCCGCCCGGAACACTGAGCACTCTACGCGCCCGTCAGGACCACTGCATGACGGCCTGCGACTTGCCGGACCACTGCGCCACTCTAGCACCCGCCACGCGCTGAGGGCACACCTCCGCCGAAACCAGCCAGCAGCAACCAGGTCACATCGGCAGCACGTCCCAACCAACCAGGCAAACACTTGCTTTACACTGACACACATGTCGATCGTGCTACTATAACGCAAACACACATTAAAAGGTTCAGTTAGAACTTACTTTCGAACGGCCTAGCTCAGAGGTCACTCAATGTTGTTTCAATCATCACGCCCTTACGATATTGAATTTCAAAATTGAAATCCTGCAGATAAATTCACCAACGGGCAACTCTTAGTAGAAGGTTCATTTTACGTACACTATCTATCAAGGCATTGTAATAGTGTTATATTAAAAGTTACACCAATCAAATAATGATGAAAATATTGCAGTGCCTTGACAACCCCAACTTGACCGCCAACGTTTCTAACTGACGTGACTTTACTTAACTGACGTGACGTAACTTGATGAAAAGTGAGTTAAGGCTAGGCCAATGTAAACCTAGTCTAACACAAGGCTAAGATACCTCAACGTTAACCTTCACTTCTAACATTAGACAATTCAGGAAATACAAAGCGAACTACAAATAAAAGGAAGGAACTATTGGGCAAAGCAACGACCTAAAACCCAATAGTCATGTTACCAAACCGACGGACAGAGAAATAGTAGTCCGTTCCAACGCTCCGTGTCGGGCGTCCACTCACCACGCCAGAGCGCCATGCGCTCTGCAGCTGCCTGAACCTTCTTGCTATACGAACCAGCCAGTAGTTCCAACTCATAGCGATGATGTGGCAGTACACGCAGGACCTTATAAGGGGTCCCCGCATGTCAGAATCGAACTTCTCTGTGCCATGCGAGTGGCTCACGAACCGTCGAGCACTGAACGCCCCTCAACACTCCACGAACTGCACTAGCGCCAGCTTCGGTGTGCACACGCCACGCGTGCCTCCAAAGCACTCATGGTACACGCGGAACCCTGCCAACCTGCGGGCGGCAGCGCCCGGGCAGCAGCTCGCACGACGGCGCCGACCTTGACAGCACTCCTGTCGACTTCAACTCGTGCGGGCGTGCAGCGCGAGTTGTAGATTTGTTGTTCGTCGCACACGCGATTGATTTGTTCCAAGCTGAAGTCCGTTTACGGATCAGGATCTGTGGCAGGCACAGGCGCCGCGCACCGCTCACGCTGAAGCAGGAGATCGGTTCACCCTCCAATGCCGTTTCATCGCTCTCACTGAGCACCGAGTCCGCGGCCTGCAGGATGGCGGTGATGGTGCGGAGTCCCCGCGCGCTCTGTGTCTCCGTCGCCCCTCCCGGGCCATGCAGACTGCGCGGTGCGCTCGCCTGGTACGTCCTTAGCTGACTTATCCCTTTTGTCATATGCATCTGCCGCACTTGCTTAACGTTTTTGGGTTTAGCTGAATCAATGAGGGCCTGAACTTTCTCATGGCTCGGCCTAACCTGACCTCCACTAATTGTACGTCTCAAGTATTCTATTATGAGAATAACACAGCTTAGTTTATAAATTAAAAAGTAATGTCCATTGTTCTACGTTCTAATATGATTTTTTTAAATTGATCTTAAAAGTATGCAATGAGTTACACACAGTCGTGTTAGTTTTACACTTGAGGGTACTTTATAATAAAGTATTATAAAGTTTCTGGAGAAACCAGCCGCCATCAACGCATCAAGCACTTTACATAGTAGATCTAAAGCCTGGTCATTACGACTATTACGATACGTATCGCCATCACGATTACTACGACTTCGAACGCTTTCGCGATCATACATTTTATTAAGAAGAAATGACAGATTAAAATAAAAAGTGGGTACTTACGAATTATCAGGCCAAAACAATTAAAATAAACTAAATCTTTTATTTGATGTTTCGCATTGGTTACCACCGTCTTTATTAGTAAATCTGTAATACTTCGCGAAAGTATTGCAACTTTCAGCTCGTCAGACAAGTCCTTTACAATTTTAGAAGCAAAAGAAACCTGCGGGTATATTCGGTACAAACGGGGAATTTATTTAAATTGTTAGAAATAACCGCAAATAAAATTGTAACCAAAATACACTAAATGGACACATTACGATATTCCAAAGAGGTACGCTCGCGGCGATAAGAACTTTCACTGTGTCTACGTGATAAAGGAGTAGGATCTCTCCTTCCGGAATGGCTGTGATCACACGTTCTACTTTTTTTTTACGTTCGTGATCCATCATGAGGCGGCCGCGAAAGGTATTATATCGCAAGGGCTACCCTCAGTAAGACGTTGCATCTTGGCGAAAATTAACGGTTGTTTACGTTTTAAAGGCTAATTGTGGGCGAAATCCTATCCCACTTCTGAATTTAGGTACCAGAAGTGCTAATCAAAAATAAAAACAATTATCAGGTATAATAAGTACATGGAACGGACTCACAGTATCGAAAAACAACCACAGCACCGGTCGACGACTAAGAAGCAAATGAGTCCGTATGCGACTGAGTGCCTGTTTATTATAGGCAGTGGTGGGGATCGAAACCGTCAATCACTAATTCTGACTTATAATCGATTCTGTCCTGACTAATAATCGATGCTATCAATTCAGTAATGCTCATATTGACGTTGTCGTCGGGTCTCGGTCGGGTAGTCTCCTAACTATACAATAATTGTTATTTTTGTAGTCGGTGCCAGCAATAGTATAAGTACGTAGTAGTAAAATAGTCTCCTTCATGTAATTTCATTCCCCTCGCATGCAATAATTTTTATTATCTTATAACTCTACAGGTAATTAATATAATTAAGTGCCTCATCTATACTTATTATATAAAGAGGAAAGATTTGATTGTTTGTATGTTTGTTGCGAATAGGCTCGAAAAGTACTGAACCGATTTTGAATATTCTTTTACCGATAAAATTTAGTGTTGCCATATACATTTTTTAATTAATAGAATATGGCCATTTTGTTGTTACTAATCCGATTTTAAAAATTATTTCACCGATAGAAAACTACACTATTCGTGAGTGACAAAGGTGATTTTATGTTGCCATATACATTTTTTAAATAATTGAGTATGGCCATTTTGTTGTTACTAATCCGATTTAAAAAATTGTTTCACTGAGAGAAGACTACACTATTCGTGAGTGACAAAAGTGATTTAGTGTTGCCATATACATTTTTTAATTAATAGAATATGGCCATTTTGTTGTTACTAATCCGATTTTAAAAATTATTTCACCGATAGAAAACTACACTATTCGTGAGTGACAAAGGTGATTTTATGTTGCCATATACATTTTTTAAATAATTGAGTATGGCCATTTTGTTGTTACTAATCCGATTTAAAAAATTGTTTCACTGAGAGAAGACTACACTATTCGTGAGTGACAAAAGTGATTTAGTGTTGCCATATACATTTTTTAATTAATAGAATATGGCCATTTTGTTGTTACTAATCCGATTTTAAAAATTATTTCACCGATAGAAAACTACACTATTCGTGAGTGACAAAGGTGATTTAATGTTGCCATATACATTTTTTAAATAATTGAGTATGGCCATTTTGTTGTTACTAATCCGATTTAAAAAATTGTTTCACTGAGAGAAAACCACATTTTCGTGAGTGACAAAAGTGATTTAGTGTTGCCATATACACATTTTAATTAATAGATTATGGCCATTTTGTTTTTACTAATCCGATTTTTAAAATTCTTTCACTGAGAGAAGTTAGTATTTCCGTCTCTCATCCTCTTATAATACTATCACTCTCTTTTTTCTCTCTTTAATTTTTATCTTTATCTGATCAGAATGATCAGTCTCCTTTCACTTTCTTTCTTTCGATTATCTCTCTATATTCAATTTTATTTTTGCTCTGTCCTCCTTCTTTTATCATCTGTCGCTTTTCTTTTATTTTTGTTTCTATTATTTTCTTTGTATAACTTTTTCTTACTATCTTTCTTTTTTAAATAATGAAAAACTACACAATTACAGAGTGACAATTTAAGGACATCAATTATAATATTGCTTTAAATACCCGGAGCGAAGCGAGGGCAGGCAGCTAGTAAATATTGTATGTATTTAAACATAGAACACGGTAGAGAACACCAGAAAAATAAAAGTAATTCTTGTCAATGCACTCCTACTCCCAGTAATTGACTGCTGATATCTGTTACACCGACATTACTATAGAGCTACTCGATAATCTCGACCGCCTCCTCAACTTGTGTATGCGTTATATATTCGGTCTCCGTAAGTATGACCACATTTCCCAATTTCGATCAGAATTAAAGTGGCTTAACATCCGTTTTCGCCGGAATGCTCGTGTACTTGCAACACTGTACAAAATACTGCATGACCCATATTCACCACCATATCTGAAAGAACGTTTCCTATATCTTAGTGCTCAGGGCCGTACTCATAGATCTTTAAATTCTAGTATACTATCGTTTCTAGTACACAACACAGCACAGTATTCAAACTCTTTTACGGTCAGCGCTATTCGCTTGTGGAATGAGCTTCCTAGGGATATCCGTGAGGCTCGATCATGTAACATTTTCAAAACTAAGATGCATGAACACTTTTTAAATCAGCAAAATAGGTAAATACATTGCATGTTGTCTTAATTGTATATTTTGTGGGTGGATCAGTATATATATTTATGTATAGAGGTATGTATTAGTATATTTATTGATATTACATATGTATTTATCTATGTATGTGTGTATAGGTATGTATTTATACTAGTATAGCGCGTGGCTGCGCGGCCCGCTAAAGCGGACCGCGTGAAGTAGTGAATGACAATTTGTCTGATTCCGGATGGCGGTTATGTAGAAAATGGTAGAGAGATGTAGAAAGTAGTAGAAAAAAGTAGTGAGTTGTAAACGGCGCGGCGGAAGAAAATGGTAGTCAGTGATAGGCAGTGTTAGACAGCGGTCTAATATTTTACGTTCATTAACTTCTACTGTGCACTGTCCGTAACTTACTTTTCTACTATCTATAGCTCTGTCAACTTTCCACTGTTTACTGCCTAAATGTTCTAAAGCGAATATCAGATTGATATGCTATCGAGCACAGTACAGTGGAATGTAAAAAAGGCACCTTCTTTAATATCTACCAGAGCCATAAGATCCAGACATCCAGGACATGAAAATCACTTCAGCGCACAGAAGAATTTAATGAATGTAAAATAATAGACTACTGCCAATCACTGACTACCATTTTTCTACTACTTTCTACCATTGTCTACCAGCTCCCTGCCAATTGGATGAGATTTCTAGTATTTTTATTTGAGTAGCGCCCACCTATTTTAATTACCTGGCCGTCCTCCATTACCCATCTCTGAAACCCTCGATGAATCATTTGACAGAATGAAAGTTCTTCTATAAACCGTATCAAAGTCTTGCATAGTTCTCAACTTGTAGTCTCTTCAATATTTTCCATATACTTAATATGGAAAAATAAGTTTCACCATAATGATTTTTTTTCTGTTTATCAAGTAGACCTATACACTGATCATCTTTTTCCAAAAAATCACTCTACCATCTTGTATACTTTCTGAGATGGATACCGACGAAATTTGCATGGCCGTCATCTTGAACCATTTTGGTTTTTTTCCGTTCCCTGTCAATTGGATGAGGTTTCGAATGATTTTTGTTCGAGAACCCCCCACCTACCTTAAATACCCTGGCCGTGCTCCTTCCCCGTCTTCGAAGTCCTTAATCAACACTTGTCAGAATAAAAGTTCTTCTATGAACCGTATCAAAGTCTCTTGCATAGTTTCCAACTTGTAGTCTCTTGAATATTTCCCATACATTTAGTATGGATAAATAAATTCCGCCATCTTGAATTTTTTTTCTAATCATCATATAGATCTTGAGGCTCTGATCATCTTTTTCCAAGAAACCACTCTTCCATCTTGTATACTTTCTGAGATAGACGCCGACGAAAGTTGTATGGCCGCCATCTTAAATCCGCCATTTTGGATTTTTTTTCAACTCATTGTCAATTGGATAAGATTTCGAATGATATTTGTTCGAGCACCTCCCACCTATCTTAAATATCCTGGCTGTGCTCTTCCCCTGTCTCTGAAACCCTCAATCATCAGCTCTCTCCATATTTTTCCTCTGAATGAATTTTCGTCCTCTTTACGAAACCATTAGTGAAAAAAATTTTCTTCATACAGAATTTTACAGGAGAGGTGATCAATCAGTCAGTGAATCAGCACAAGTAGCTATATATATATATTAATATTATAATAGGCATATCGTTATTGTAGTATAATGTTTGGTTCATAATAATTCTCTCAGAACATATCTGCGCACGTCATCCTAACTATGTCAAGGCATTTAAGTTCGCCTTTGTACTAAATTTGTGCAATAAAGTATAAATAAAATAAATAAATAGATAAAAAAACAAAGTATTATGAGACGTTTTTTTAAATCGTCATTTTATTGCGTGATATAAGAATCAGCCGAATGCTGATTTAGAATATCTTAAAAAGTTATACGTGGTCTCCTAAGAAAGTTTTTTTGATTAATTTTTTTTTCTTTTTTCTTGTGGTACAATCCGGTACAAGCGATAGTCTTTCAGACGCTATAATTAAAAAATCAATTTTCAGTAGCTCGGTTTCTAGCTATATTTTACCCCCTTACAGCTTCTAGCCCTTTAAGGTACAACCGATTTAAAAGTCGGTACCATAGAGAAATATAACTATACAACCAACCAACTTCACATAGGTGCGAGGGATTCTTCAAATGAAAAAATAAAAAAAATCATATAACAAATTTTATTTTATCAAACATTAGTCTATAGGAATAGCGCATTTTTGTAGCAAGGTAAGTGCTTGCTCAAATGCTTTAACGCGTTGAGGCCCCTTAAACGAATCTAAAGGCTCATTTTCTGTGGGTACTCCATTTGTTCGCAACACTAAATCTTTCATCAGACTTCGCTCCCGCTGGAGAACTTCTTCATTCATCACGTAAACAGGTCTACGGTCAACAATAACTCCGTGTTTTTTGAAACAATGTCTATTGAAGTCTCTTTTATAACTGTAGGGCTGTGAGCAGAGCTGAAAAATAAACTTTAATATTGAATAATACTACAGTAAAATGATCGAAATTTAGTATACTTAAGTATGACTTAATAGTACCAAATAATTTAATTGACACTTTTAAATACCACAGAGATTTATACAAAATCTAGCACAGTAACAAGGATATCTGTGGTTTCGTGTATTATATAGAAATTGGGCCAAACCTCGCATTTATAAGGACGTTCCCCTGTATGTACTCGAGTGTGATGTTTATAATTATAATTTGTAGTAAACGACATGTTGCATTCGTCACACTTAAATTTTTTAGAAAAATTATGATTTAGCATATGACGCATCAGACCACTTTTCTGTAAAAAAAAATATTGTTCATATATTGAGAGCAGGTTACGATTACATTTAAACCTCAATAACAATTGTGTTAAAAATAATAGTATCAAAGTTCTGCATAAACAATTTCTAAACTTAATAAGTAATCCTTTATATAAATGAATACTTACCCATTTATATGCTTTATTGCAAATTTCACAAATAAATTCCTTTGCATTTGTATGAATAACCATGTGCCTGAAACATTATTTATCAAAATCACTTCATTATTTTTAGCGCCTATATCTTAAAATCAAACTGAGTTTATGTATTAATGAGCATTCAATAATTTAATATGGTTAATATTAAAAATATATCAAATTTATTTATTATAAAATTTAAATATACAAAATAAACAGAGAAAGGTAGAGACCGCCCGCTGTTGACCAGGTGGTCAATGATAAAACGAGACCTTCAGGAAGCCCAACTAAAGGATGTGACATACCAAGACAGATTGGCTTGGTGCAACAAAGTGAGTAGACCTGACCCCAAATAATGGGAAAAGGGGTGGAGTAAGAAGAAAAAATAAAAAAGAACAACATAATAATACCTTGACAGTGATCCTTTGTCTATAAATGAAGCGATACAGTTATTGCAATTAAAAGAAGGTTTTCTTAAATGTAACTTTATATGATATTCTAAATTCTTTTTTGTATAGAAGGACCTTGAACAATCATCACAACTATATTTTCGCTCACCTGAAAAAAAAATTAATCACCATTTGTTTTCAAATTTTGTAGGAAGTTTCTTTATCTATTGTCTACATACTTGTGTGTAATAGTAAATGCTGCTTCATATATTTTTTTCTTTTTCCACAATATGGGCATATGCCTTCTTTACTTTTGTATGTATTTTTCTTTTTTTTCTTTCCACGTGTTTTTATTACTTGAACATCCTTTAAAATAACTGGTTTAATACAAATGTTCTTTGTTTTTACTGAAAATTAAAATTTAATATTGTCAACTATATAGTTATACATACATTATTTTTAAATTGAGCCCTATTGAGTTATGTATTAACATAACAAGTTGAGATAAAATATAACTTGGAGAAAATGAGGAAGAGAAGAAGGGAGAGGGGATATGTTGAAAACATTAAGAAGGGTGTGATATTGAATGGAATATTAGGTAAACCGTTAAACGCAACGTAGATACTGCTACTGAACCAATAAATAATCAAACATCACGACTCTAACAATTACGACAGGAAACTAAGCAGTGCCTTGGACTTGTACCAAGGTGTAAAGGAAGGATAAAGGATCCTTCAATTCAATTGAAACGCTCGCCTCCACTGCCCAGGTTCAACACAAATAATCATAATTGAAATAAAATATAGGTATATTGTTTATTTACTTATACATAAAATTTACAATGTGCCTATTATCAGTGACGCGCCGTCCATATGTGCGAGGTCATGCAGCGCACGACGGCGTCAGGGCAGGCGCTAGGAAGCTTTTTAGGGGCGCCAGACCGAAAATATAATACGACATGATTCGATAAAAAAAGATGGTTCAAAGGACGCAAATAATTGTAGCTAGGGGCGCACAATACAAAAACTACTGGAAAGGACCAACAATATTAATGTAGGCGAGCCTAGTCACAAAATGCTTGGCTTGGTAAATTGCATCTGGATGAAGCTAGGGCAGGTCGACTAGTTAATAATAATTTTGTTTTCCAAATGGCAGCAACCATTTATACCTTAAATATGACAATAGATTAAACTATTTTTCTAACCCTTAGTCTTTTTCTTCTTCAATCTTTTCTTCTGATTATAGTTTTGTTTGTTATTAGTATCCTCTTCAAAATAATCCATCTAAAAGTGAAGGCACATATTAGTATGATAAAAACAATGCCTTGTTAATAAAAATTATAATCTTACATCATCATCCTCAAATGATTCAGATTTAATGGAATTCAGAAACTCTTCAACTGGCAGAGAATCATTTTGTTCACACTGAATTTTTTTTATTAATATATTATTATATAATATAGAATTCTCCCCATTTTTAAATAAAATTTCTTGATTAAAACTTAGTTTATTTGAATGGCTTTGATGTAAATCTATTAGCAAATTATCTTTGATGTCATCTATGGTATTGAATTTAAATACTTTTCTATTCATGTTCATTTTTACTTCAGATCTGAAAAATATAAGTAATAAGTTTTTAATTATAGTTGGAGACTAACAGACTCAATTTCTTTTATGTATTGATATAATATGTATTAAATATTTATTTCTAATTATTACTTACTGTTCAATTAACATTTTGAAGTCATATAATTCTCTAAGATTGTCAACACATGATAGGCATAAAACTTCATATCCATTCTCAGTAATCTAGAAATAAATAACTTGATTAAATTTTTAATTGGGAAACCTTTATTATTATATTTAATACTACTCTAAAGAGATTTTAAAACTGACCCTATGCTGTAACCAGCATACACCATGGATACTCTAACTCAGGAAAAGATTGTCTACCAATAATTCCTTTATATTAAAAAAATACTTACTGGAGTACTTCTTATAAAAAACTAGCTAACCCAGCAATCATATTGCCATATAAATTTAAAAAAATTGCCTCTTCTTATCACTTAGGGGTATAAAAAATAGATGTTGATTTATTCTCAGACCTAACCGATATGCACACAAAAATTATTTTATTTTTCTATATCATTATATTTGATCTTGGGATTGTCATAAACCAATTTCTCTATACACTTCAGATAACTGTAAAACATCATCAAACTCCTCCTTTTTTAAATGTGTTAAAAAATTAATCAATTGAGGTTTTATGTAAATAATCCTTTGTTTGTATAAATGTATCCACAGCTTAAAAAGCAGTGATAATCTAAGACTAAGACATTGCTGTGTTACTTGGGAGGTCCGAGTTCAATTCTGGGCACATACCTTGTGTGTGTGTTATATGTGTTTTAAGAAGTTAATAGTAAGGGGAAATATTGTGAGAAAACCTACACCCTTGACAGTTCTATATAAGTCTGCCAACTCGCACTAGGCCAACATGGTGGAACCTCATTTTGAGGAGATCCAGCTGTTAATGGGCTAATGGCATTGGGCCATTAACTATAGGCCACTATATAATATATATAATTTAACATATTGATACAAATCTTCAGCAATTTAAGAATTTTATATATAAAAAAGTATTTGTGTTTCTTTGAAAATAATATTGAATGAGTTATTATAGTAACAGTAATTAATATAGTATTTGAATCCTTGTGCACTTAATTATAATTTTTTTACATTTGGTCTTATTGAATTTTTTAACATTGGATTTATCTTAACATTATGAAATGAAATTATAGACCATAACAAAATTGTTGACTAAATATAAAAAGACTGCTTGCCTTTATATTTGTAATATAAGTTATCATTGAAGCATACGATATTCCTTTATCAGTGTCGTATATGGATCTTACACCATGAGTACTCTTTAAGCAAATCCTACAGACACTCATTTTTATAAGCTATCTACTAAATGATTTGTAACGGTTTTTAATAAAACCATATATTTATCGTAATATTTTCTATTATAATAAAGTTTTAAGATTTTAGAGTGTCTATGAAAAATACGATTCTGCAGGGATGTGAAAAAATAATCGATTTTTAAATAGATTATTTTTTCTTATACCCGATTATCTAAATACTAAAAACCGATTATATTACTCAACATTTTTTAAGCAAAAAAGAAGTTATGCATTGTCCGAAGCCAATCTAAATTAAAATAGAATTTTGTAATTAGCTCCACCTGTGCGATAAATAAAAAACGCGTGGTCACTAAACGTAAAAAAGGAATGTCACTTGTCAGTCGAAAAATGGCGCCATCTGTAAATAAGTTATGTTACTATCGGTTTAATATTAACAATTCTTACCGATGGTAAAACAGAAGCAGGTGGCGGAAGAATTTTATTATTAAAAAAGAAAATGCCACAGCAAAATGCAAATGAGTTTTTGTTTTTATTATAGAAAGTAACGTGGTAATTAGTCATTTTTAAAACTATTCAAAACGGTAACACTCACGTATTATTGTGGTAACTTGGTAATACAGTTTCGTTCGCATTGGGCGATCTTCTTCAGCCAGTGGACGCGCTCGCGGTGGACGCTCGGCGAACACTGGCGGCGTTGTTCGCAATAATAATACGTGAGTGTTACCGTTTTGAATAGTTTTAAAAATGAGTTTTTGTTTTAAAACCAACAAATTGTTGTTTTAGTTATAATCGACTTGGTAATTTAAAAGAAAAAATCGATTATTTTTTAGTTAATCGGTTATTTTGACAAATAGATTTATTTTAACGAGAAAAATCGATTACTGTAATCGATTTTCCCCCTCTTTAAGTTACATCTCTACGATTTGACAAATCGGAAGTGTTACTGGTGCATTAAAGAAATGTGATATATTTGCCCAGGTTCCAACCTATTTCCATTAACTGAAGATTTTGATTATATGTAAAGGAATCAATGCCCAACACTTCGTTATTCCTGTCATAGATAATAGAATATGCCTATTTTTTACAATTATTTTTCTTGGGAAACTACTGATTTTAGTTAAATCCTAGATGGTAACAAGAGTTTTTATAGATGTTTAGTTTTGGCAAATACTGAAGGATAAAGAATTCGAATGAAAAAGTTTTTTATTTTCGCTAAAAATAATTTCATCCAAGAAACCGCCTCCTTTTTTTTTAAACAGGTCAAATACATCGCTGACCACAAATTACCCTGATGTCGGGT
Source organism: Limenitis camilla (assembly GCA_905147385.1). Classification (NCBI taxonomy): domain Eukaryota; kingdom Metazoa; phylum Arthropoda; class Insecta; order Lepidoptera; family Nymphalidae; genus Limenitis; species Limenitis camilla. The sequence continues at coordinate 8,596,419 of LR990230.1, read as the reverse complement.
AATATTACTCAAATTGGCCTGATATTGTGCCATAAAAAGGATGGAGATTAATCGGTTAATTTTTACCAAATTGTACATTTTATTATGTTAAAATTATAAGTTTGGAAAGTAATATATTATTCTTTGTTCTCAGTTTTAAACTGTCATCTGACGAGTAAAAGGCTTGTTAAACCAATATTTTGTATCAAATTTCTACATTTCGTTTGACAAGACTTACTTAAGCCATCGTATCGCTTAATATTCATAATATATTTAGTTTATCATTTCACATGCTAATTTATAACAATCTTAAAAAATAATAAAACTATAACATACGAGCGGCTTGCCCTCGCTTGGCTTCGGGTATTTAAAACTAAATTATAATCGAAATTCGTAATTCCTACTCGATATTAGTGTTTTCAATTATGAAAGAGAAAAAGGGAGAGAGACAGGAATAATGTTTAAAATTGGACCAATATAAACGGCCAATTGCCTGTCTAATTAATTACAAAATAATTATGGCAACACGATCACCTATGTTACTCAGGAATAGAGCAGCTTTCTATCAGTAACAGAAGTTACAAAATCATATTAATCGTTTCTTTATCCAAAATGGCCATTTAATGTCGGACTATCTGCACTTTAATATTTATGGCAATACTAAATTAATTAAGTCATCTGGCATTTTGTCTGGCATAGTGTAGCTTTCTACCGGTCAAAGAATTATCAAAATGGGTTTTGTACTTTCAGGGAAAATCACCAACTTATATAATGGCCACTTTATGACACTTAAATGGTCATATCTTTTTAATTATAATATTTATGGCAGTACCACATAGTCTATACAATCCTGATAGAAAGCAACAGGCTTTCTATCGGGGAAAGAATTATCAAAATGGGTTTAGTAATTTTTGAGCCTATTCGCAACAAACATACAAAAAATCAAGCATACTAATGAAATCTTTCCTCTTTATATAATAGTGTGAATGTGGATAAAATAGAATTTTATATTAATTAAAAAGTAAAATAATATTTTTAATCGTATCACTCGTTTATATAAAAACGTAAAGTATAAATTCTATTCATTGAATTCTACTGATCTGTTGAGTTCTAACTTTAGAATTCAATGGTCCTTGTGTTTTATTTCAATCAAGCCTTCAATCAAACCTATGTTTGAAGGCAACATTGAATGACAATATTGTCGATTGGTATGGTTAACAAAAAAAAGTAATTTTGCAACTTTTTTTTATTCTTATCGTAATTGTCATAGAATGAGGAATCATGCCCATTACTGAAGAGCAATGAGTATACACGTGCAATATAGACGAAGCCGAGTAGTGCCGGGGATTTGAGACCCATGAGCAGGTTTAAAGAGCTCTTTCATAATATATTCCACCACTCGACCTCGACCTCCTCGGTAACTACAATTGATAATAAAGCTATCTTACGTCGACATTTTTTTTTAAAGATTACTAGCAGTATGGATCACATACTACTAGTATTCCCTTTACCCCTCCTACTAAGCTAAAATGCTTGTGTCAGGAGTGGGCCACGCCAGTAGTCCAATGTCCGGGATTTGAACCCACGACTTATCGATCATGTATCCGACGCCCGCATCACTGAGCTATTGACGCTTTGACACTGACATCAAGAAAGGTGACCTCAAGCACGACACTATAATACTAACTTCCATGTATACTATGCGAAAAAAACAGAGACTGAGTCTAATCTATCGCACTAAAGGTTATATATTGTCTACTTGAAATAAAATAAGATGAACTATCCGCGAATACAAATTTATAAACGATGTTAATAACATAAATAATTTAATCACATAACAAATTCTCGTATCTTGGTGTAACGTGTAAATCACTTTTCTTTATAGAGACGTCAAAATATTTATCTATTCAAATGTAAACAAATTCCTTTACTCTGGTTGCTAAAATAAAGTTATTTTTAAAATAAATGATTTTCAAGGCAATTACTTATATATTTTGTTGTCTTAAAAAAGGAGGGGACGGGTGAGAATACTATTCCTCTCTGCCGCTGGGAGAGCATCTCGTAAGAGCCGAGTAACCCAGCATCCCCTTGGTGGTAGGGGATCTGTTCCCCGACTGGCTTACGAACACCAGCATGCGAATTAATGCTAATGCTGCGTATCTAGTGGACTCTAGGCTCTTGCTCAGTTCCCGCTGAGACTGCAGCATTTTTTCTCCACTCTCCCTCCCCACTTTATCTTTGAGGATGCAACGTATCAACAAACAAGAGGGTATCTTGTTTTGTCGATGCCCATGGACGAAACAAGAGAGCATTTTGTTTTGTCGATGTCCATGGACGATGGTGGCCACTTACCATCAGGTGGACCAGATGGACCATGAGCAGATGTTCGTTTGCAACTTATCTATCATAAAAAAATGAGAATATTATTTAAAAAATTATCACCAACTAATGAACGAAACGAATGAACGGAGAGTCTTAATCTATACTTACCTTATTGTATAAAATGAAGTCGTTTCCTCTACCTATTTGCTTAGATCTTTTAAACAACCTACAGATTTTAATGCAGTTTTTCACCAAATGACAGAGTGATTCAAGAGGAAGATTTATAAGTATAATCCATGCATATTATAGTAGAGAAAGAAACCGTGTAAAACCCGAACGGTCGCTAGTAATAGAATCATAGACGAAATAAGTAGTAGAAGACGCATGAAATAAGTAATAGAACATGTAAAATAGTTTTTTACTACTATTTTACTGGATATAAGTGAAATTAACTATGTAATTAATCTGTAGCCTGAATCAATAAATAGGATACATTTATTCCAATATTATTTGTGTAAGCGTCAGTAGCTCCCAAATCCCAATCATTGGACTAACGTGTCCCACTCCTAACACCAAGCATTTTAGCTTTCTTGGAGGGGTTAAGAACAGTTTACACATATAGTTAGTATCTTAGGATCTACATATAGAATATTTTTATCCAGAATGGGAGTTCCTTTGGGATAAGGAGGGCTTTATTCATGCAATAATAAGTAATATAATAGAAATGGAATTGTGTACGCATGTCGTTAGGAACTTGGAATCAACACATAGAATCTTTTATCCAGAATAGGAGTCCAATATAAAAGGGCTGTAGATATGCCGTGTCTTAAAAAAGTCCTGCGAAATAAGCACAAAGACGCCACATTCGTAGTTCTGTCGAAAACGGCAGCACAGCAAAAATCGGGAATTTTTTAAAGACACTTGGAGTTGGAAAATCCTCCCACAATTCTTCTATTAATATTGACATTGATCTCCTTAATAAACATTTTACATCTTCTAAAGTAATTGATAGTGTTGAGAAACACCACACTATCAGAACTCTTTCAACGCTACCAACTCCGAATTTTCCACCGTTTACCTTCTTTGATGTTAAAAAGAACATATTATCTGCCTCATCGAATGTCATTGGTAGTGATGCCATTAGTCGCAATATGCCTAGCCCTATATTAGATGTTATTAATCCTATCATAACTCATATTCTAAATTACTCTATCGCCGTGAATAAATTTCCTGATGCATGGAAAAATGCATAGTAGTTCTAATTCCTAAAAATGCTAGTGCAATAAATAATTCTGATTTCCACCCAATTTCTATCCTTCTTTTTCTTTCGAAAATTTTAAAGAAATTGGTTTTCAAGCAGTTAAATATCTTACTTAATAAGCAATCTTTCAAACTCAAATTCAAAATATTTTATTCAAATAGACTTTTTACAAAGTACTTTTGACACGTCAAAATTGGTCAGTTTGTCTGAAGCTTCCACCAGTACTTTACTAAATTCTCTTCATTCAATCTCATTTTCGTATCGGTCATAGCACAACGGCACTTGTTTACAAAATTACTGCCGATATTCGATGGGCCATAGATAACAAACAGCTAACAATCCTCACCGTTTTGGATTTCAGTAATGCAACTGTGTTGATCATGATATCTTGCGATGTTTGTTATGTTCTATTAACATATATCCATCAGTGATCGACTGGTTTCGAAGTTATCTCAAAGGTCGAGACCGATTTTGATGCAAATTTTGCTGTTTGAAAGCTGACTGAAGGATATAACGTTGTGTTATAAGTTGAACGTGAAAGTTGAAAGTTGTGTTATCTGTGATTCTATAACATGGTAGCTCTCGAACGACTGAACCGTTTATGTTACGGTTTTTTTAACAGGTATATCTGGGTGTGTGTCTGTCTGTGACGTCGTAATTCCCGAACCGCCCTTGATGCAATTTCTATTTGAAAGACGATGTGATCGACATGATGTAGTTGTATATGTTTGATAGGTGAATCCGTATCCGTAAGTCTGTCTGCAACACCATAGCTTCCAAACAACTGGAGCGATTTTGATCGAGATAACGTTGCATAATAAATTTAACAGGTGTATCTGTGTGTGTCTTTGACATCATAGTTTCTAAAGAATCCAACGTTGTCTAGATGTTTTTAAGCTAAAATTTATGAAGCTTGTGGCTTGGGCTATTTCTTGAGTGGGTGTAGTTGAGTTGTGAAGGAAGGGTGCATCGAGTTGTATGGTATATGAGTTACGGGACAAACAATTCACTAAAAAGCAAGAAATAAAACATTTTTAACAAAAAATTTAACCGACTTCAAACTGAAAAATGGACCAACAAGCAAACAATAATTCCGTTTTTTTTTAAACTCAATTATAAGGATAATAATATATACAGTCGATGCCACTCATTTGAACTGACGTGTAGAGAAATAAAATACTGAAAAAAACGTATAGTTGGGAATTGGAATTAATTTAGATCTTGTAGTGGCCTCACTATACTGGCGTATAGATATTTATAAATTAGTCGGTCCGCGTGAAATTTTAGTTTTAGGTACATATTTACCTAATGTCTTATCTTAAATAGCTGTACTTATCATCTTGATATCCGATGTGATGTTATACGTGGAATCATGAAATATGTGGTCAAATAAACATACAGACAAAACAAATTAAAAATCGTTCTTTCTATTTTTCTTTTTGTTCCCCTATCCATATAAGTACATACTTTCTACGTACTGGTCACTATTTCGCTTTTTCTCACCCAACCACTTATTCAATCACCCATTAGTTTCCCACTTACTTATAGAACAACCGCACTCAAATTACACATTCACCCACTTTCTTAACCATTTACTCACGCCCCGCTTACTAATTCAACTACTCATCATCCATCTCCTTAACGGCGCTGTTACCAACTTACTCACCGACGCATTTACTCAAGCACTAAGTCATTCGCTCAGACACCACTAACTCACTCGTTTCTTACTCGTTCACTCATCCATTTAATCATGAACTCACCCACTAGTTGAACTCACCCACTACTTGAATATTTGATAATATGATAGTTTCACTGTCCTTGATGGACAGTAAAAATGTTAGCTGTGCAAAAATTGAACGTATACAAAAGATCCGGCTGTCTCTAGCCCCTATATCGATATTTCGATCCTCGCACACGAATCAAAATTCCCGGTGATTTAGATACATGCATTTTGGCATGGAGCAAGGCCTTAAAGCTAAAAAATCTGAAAACTGGAAATTATTAGTTACATTACAAAAATTCAAAAACTATTTTTCAGTGATGTACCAATTAGTCGGCAAGTTCAGTCGACTATCCGGCTAAATTATATGTATTTGTCAATAAAATATATAGAGAAGGAATACATTTAATAAAAAAAATCAGCTAACTGCGAGTCGCGCACTAAGGGTTCCGTAATTTAGAATTAAGAGAAAACTTAACTTTGCCGTTTGAAAGCTGTTACCCATATACATTAACATAGGGGGGAGTCAGATTACCAACTACAATAAAATATGTTCTACATACTTTTACAGTTTTCGAATTATTTCGTTTATGTATGTCAACGAAAAGTGTCTAATACGTTACGTTTCCTAGGGCCTTAGCCAAGTTGACTTTCTACAATTGTTAACGCATATAGAAAACCTAAAAAAATTATGGGAATGATTTATGTCAACGATATATCACGTGATCAAATTAAAATAACATACGTAGAGTGAGGGTTCGCATTTAATGGGTGCCTTCCACTTAGCACTCACAGTAGAACTACTTAGTACAACGACCATGCTCACGACCACGGTTTATACCGTTGCACTTATTCTCGAGCGTTACGAACGTTAATACGAATAAAGTGGAATGGGTTATTGAGCGATTTGTCTTAACGAAAATAATTCAAATGGTGAGGGGTGAGGTGGTTTAAGTGAGATAAAGCAATAACTTCAATATGTTAAGGTTATTATTATTTGTAAGTCTTAAGAGTAAATTTCAATAATTAATGGTTAATTTGATTTATTTACATATTTTTTATTGATTGATATTGATTTTTTTTTATATTTGTAATTAAATTGAAGCTATTTTTTTTACATAAATACGTTTACCTGAGGCGGGAGCATACGCTGCAAAAACATTCACTTCCACATCTTAAAATTATTTGGGCATTGTAAACGCTTAGTGGAACGCACTGACTAGGTAGGTCAACATGGCTTGTCAACACTTATCGCTTGAAATTGTAGAAAGAGAATAGAAACATAACGTTTGCAACTTGGCTAGGCCCCTACTGTAGTAGACTGAAGACTTAGTATTTGTTGTTGATTTTAATTTGATAACTTTTCTTTCCCTATATAATTACTATGACCATTAGATATAAAAAATTTTGTGATGTAACAACAAAAAAATGCAGTTTTCGGATTTTTTCCTGTATCTACTTGTGCTATAAGGCTTTGTTTCATGTTCAAAAATCATGTATTAAGTCACCGGAAAACACCTCAAACATTCACAATGTTTGAAATGTTTTCCTGTGCGACATTCAAAATATCAATATATGCGCTAACCTATTATAGGTTTGATTATTTCTCAGCTTCAAGCGGCTATAGACTTATGTATTGGATTGAATTTCATCGTGATAACTTTATATATTCCTTATGTAATGAATCATGATCTACAAATATAAAAGATTTTTTTGTGATGTAATACATTTTAATTGATCTCTTATACTTTAATGAACAGTATTGTCTTAATTTTTTTCGCAGATACACTGCTGTGACCCATGCAATCATAAAACTCAAAAAACTATGGGAAAAAAACATTTTGCGACGCGTTCGCATTCGCCAGCGGTCGTGACTTGCGCGCGAATCAGCTGTAAAGGAAATGTCACGGAAACTGCCAAGTAGATACTGCCGAAACCGTGATCGGCTTGGCCGATTAGTCGGCTTCTTTACAACCGACTTATCGGCTGGTCGGCTAGTTGGCCAAAGTCCTATTCGGTATATCCACTATTTTTACCACGTGTAGGTTTAATTTCACATTTTATACATATATATTACTATATGACACTTTACACACATGAATCACATTATTATTTTAGTTCTGGCACACCAGAAAAGCTTCAGCCTTTTCTGTCCTGGCGCGGTTGTGCGCCGCATGTCTTTGCACATAGGGACAGAGCGTCCTGTTAGTAATAAGTTTTCTTAAATATATAAATAAGGATCGTTTTTGATTATTTATCAGTTCAGTAGTTCTACGTTGCGTTTACCCAATAGTCCTTTCAATATCATAACCCCCTGTAGTGTTCTTCAATAGTCCCCCTCTCCTCCTCTCTTCTCATCATAAATCTACGAGTTATATATGTCGGTGAAACTAAGGGGAGGGTTTAGAAATACTAAAGGGGAGATTTGGATGTATAATCGGTTATATGCATACTAAATGCACAACGGATGCCCTATATTCAAAATTACGGACCCAATTACGGTCAGAAGATAACTAAACGATACCACTTCTTACTATCCCGACAGGACTTGCAGTGCCTTGGACTTGTGACCATACGTGTAGGTTTAAGGGATCCTTGCAACTTATGTGAACACTCACCACCACTATCACTACTCCAGATAATATCCACTCCATGAGATCACGCGTATACTAAACTCTAGTCCGACCGTATAGGGAATATAAAGTCAAGACGGTAATAGCAATACCGCTTCACGGATGGCCAATCAGAGCAGAGTGGCGCTGGCGGCTCGATTATTCGATAATCGTTTTTACCTAAGAGCACGAGATTCCAAATCACCAATTCACCCATTGACCATCTACGCACCCATGCACATTTTACCCATTTACAATGTGACTTACTCAATTTACCTTTTTACAAAGTACCTACTCACTCAACCATCATTTCAACTACTAAACTGTACCACTCTACTCACCCTTCCATCTCCAAACTACTGCATCCGCTCAACAGATAGCCTTCAGCTCTTCGTAAATTAAATGTAAGAACCATCTCGATCACCTGAAATATCGAGTATAAACAACAGCACCAAATTGGGTTCATTTATCAGGTTATTACGATAAAGAAAGTATTTGAAATATGTATCCTATTTTTTTATCTAGATATAAAGAATCTGTATATCAAATTTCATTCAAATCTGTTCATCCGACTTAACGTGATAAGTCGCGTACCTATCACGTTACAAACATACTGACAGAAAGGCAAAAATTCTAAAAATGAATGATATTATATAAAACTAGAGGGCTGCCCTCGCTTCGCTCCGGGTATTTAAAGCAATATTATAATTGATCATTAAATTATCACTCTGTAATTGTGTAATTTTTAATTATTTAAAAAAGTTATAAAAAGAAATATAATTGAAACAAAATTAAAGAAAAGCGACAGATGATAAAAGAGGGAGGACAGAGCAGAACTAAAATTGAATGGGTAAAGGAGAGAGAAAAAGAGAAAGTGATAAATAATCGAAAGAAAGAAAGTGAAAAGAGGCTAATCATTCTGAACAGATAAAAATAAAAATTAAAGTAAGAAAAAAGAGAGAGGATGAGAGACAATGATAGTATTATAAGAGAAAGAGAGACGGAAATACTATAGACTTCTAACAGTGAAAGAATTTTTAAAATCGGATCAGTAGCAACAAAATAGACATGATCTATTAATTAAAAAATGTATATGGCAACACTAAATCACATTTGACACTCACGAATAGTGTAGTTTTCTCTCAGTGAAAGAATTTTTAAAATCAGATTAGTAACAACAAAATGGCCATATACTATTATTTAAAAAATATATATGGCAACACTAAATCACTTTTGTCACTCACGAATAGTGTAGTTTTCTAACAGTAAAGAAATTTTTTAAATCGGATTTGTTGTTCCTGAAAAGCTCTTTAATTTACAAAATGACCACCTTATGGCACTTAAATGCCCATATCTTTTTAATTAGAGTATTTATGGCAACACCACATAGCTTATGTTACCCGGAAAGGATGTAGCTTCCTATCGGTGAAAGAATTTTCAAAATCGGTCCAGTACTTTTCGAGCCTATTCGCAACAAACAAACAAACATACAAACAATCAAATCTTTCCTCTTTATATAATAGTATAGATATAGATGAATGTTACTTTCTAGTGATGAAGTCCCCTTACATCAAGCTTTCTTAAACATCTTTCATGTAGGTACACTGAGTACATATTTATAAGATGTACCTATAGATAGATTTAGGGTTGAAGTGGGCTTTTATATTTTAAAATATTGTTTTTATTTTTACTTTGCCAGGCATAGGTAAGAATAGAAAGTAGAATAGATATAGAAGTGAACATTAATATAAAGGCGACGCGACAGTATAATAGTTGGGGCGGGCGGAGAAACGGGGCGGGTGCATTTGCTTGATTGCCGTTCGTGGAAGCGCTGACGTGTGATGGTGGTGGTGACCGTGATTCACGGCACGAACACGCGGGCGGGCGGCGGGCGGCAGCGGCGACGGTGTGTGGGGGTGGCGGAACGGGCCCGCGCCAGCGCCTTATGGCGCGCAGTGTCGCACGCGCCGCCCGCGGTCGCACACGCTGTCGCTCCACCGAGCCCCCGCGCCGCCCCCCGCGAGCCGCACCACGCGTGCGCTGGGCGCGTCGCGCGGGCCGCGGGCCAGGCCCGCGAGCCTGCTATTGCTCGCTGCGTGGCTAGCGGCCGCAGCCGCCGATCTAGCCTGTCCTCAAGATACTCCAACGCCGCAAGTCCTGTGCTCTTCTTGCCGCTCCTACGAGAACCCTCGCGAGCACAGTCTTCGTGTCATAAGAGAAAGCTTGCTGGCGAAGCTAGGATTCACACAGGCGCCGAACACCACCGGTCGTCAACTGCCGAGAGTGCCGGACGATCTCATGGAGCGCTTCGAAAGAAGACCTCCACCGCCAGGCGTGCAGGCTGACGCGCCGGCTCTTTCTTTTGTAACTCACACTGAGCAGGATGACTTCCTTGCTCGCACTGACAACGTCCTCGTATTTGCTCGTTAGTAAATACTTTAGTATCTGCTAATTATTTTCCTTCCATTATTTCATTTTTTTTAATTTCGATGTAATTAATATGAAAGAGTTAAGTTAAATATATTTAAGTAAGTGTAGAACTTTATTCTATTAAGATTATTAAATTCTTCGGTATTCTGTGCATAGGTCAGTAAGGTTAGTAAAGTAATCACCAGTGTAGGTAAAATTGGCTGCGTATTATAAAGTTTCTAAAGTCATAACTGACCTGATTTCCCAAATTAAAAGTTAGTATTCTACCATGTCTCCTAATCGTCCGGGTGTTTGGTGGACTACACGTGTGAGCGACTATTCGCCTGACATAGTCCATAGAGTTCATTGACAGGCACGTGTGCAGCTTATAAGTGGGTAAGGCACTCCGTGATCGGTTCACGCATTGCCAATTTTAATTAGTAAAATGATCGTTTCGAGTAGGACAAAGCCGAGGTATATTGCCATTGTCTCTAACGTTAAGATTTCAATCGCGATCGTTCACAACGTTAACTGAATATTAATATGCACATAAGATTCATTGAAAATATTAAATTGTAACCGTGTCCACGTGTTAATAATATTATATCACTGGAGTTGATAATATAGATATTAAAATCCTTCAAATCTCTGATTTACTTTGTAAAAAAACATACAGATAATTTTTGAAAAAGAGCAATATTGGTATTGCTACCTATAGGTATATAGTATGATATCTTAGTGCATGCAAATATGTGATCCGGTAAAGCCAAGGGGCTTCGACCGCGGATGATAACGTAGCTTTTAACCGTCTCTGTCTGTAAATTTAATATATTCACAAATTAGACAACAATAATTATAACGATTTAACTACAGCTGAGTTAAATTTAGATTATAAAGCCCAGACTATGTTTTAGACAATATGTATGGAACATTTATTTTTCAAGTCGCAAATGAAGAATGTAGAGACATAGAGCCCCCATGTGTTTCGGTTTTTATAAAGTGACATTTATAAACCATTATGTTACTATGTGTTTAAATGTATAAAATACAAAAGCTCTAGGATCTCTTTATGAGTAAATATTTATTATTTTTAGAATACTTATCAAAGTCGATAATGAAGTTCGTATTCACGAGTTAAGTTCTTTTGATAGGTCATCCCGCATAATGTCACTATCTCTGTCAATGTTTTTAATATTATTATAGAAAATAATATAGACTATTAAAATGTGTATAGCTCTAATGTTTTTCATATTAAATTTTTAAAAATAATAACTAAGTAGTACATAATTTTCAAACTTATATCTGAATATGTAAAGAATGTTATAAACTGGTAACGTCTGTAACAGCCAACCGTACTTCGTAATAACTTGAGGTAAAAAATTTCATTACCCTAATCAGTAATCTGACTGTTGACTGAATATTGAACGAATTTTTTTAATCCGTAATTCTATTGATCGAGCTTATAGGTGCGTGGCCGCCACCACGTCATACCTTCTGCAGATTGAATAAAATTATTGGATTATATTGAATGAACGAGATTATTGTTATGAACTATTAATAAGTGTATAAATCAGATTTCCTTGAAATAGTAGTAGTAGTAATGAAATGAGAAAATGTAATGAGCATCTTTGTAGCCTAGACAGCGATTAAGATTGGGTTCTTGGTTCGATGTTCTGCGTCGGAACATGTAGGCGTTATGTGCCGACTCTCTGTCTGCCAGTCCGACTAGGAACACTGCCCTCGACTCGTAATCGACGTGCAAATGTACCGCCTCCATTATACTGGGTGACACAATTTCTGAGACATTACCTAATAATAATCTATATACGCAATCACAATTATGCTCGTTTATACCTTTCATAGAACATTTCATAGAACGTCTCTTCCTTCTTTTCTTATTATTAATATTAAAGAGGATTAGGCCTCCTGGGGAAACCTCTTTAAAAAAAGCGCACCAATGGTTCTTACCTCAAAGGTGGTGGGGAAATAGAACTTCACATAGTAATATTGCATAAGTCAAAGTTTGAAATCCTGAAAAAATTGTAGTTACAAAATAGTATTTAAAAAAAAATCTAAGCTTTTTAGTCAATATTACTGTGTATTTCGGAGCATTTCTTGTTTTACTTTTACTAAGTGAAATCCAGACTGCTAGTTGCAGAAACTAACAAATTGTCTCAACTTTGTCAATAATTTGCATAGATTATTCCAACTGTTTGAAACATATTTTGTTACAGACATCGAAAACATTTACCGTCTTACACTGAAATACGCAACTAGAAGCAACATCTGTTTCTCAAATTTGATAAAAGTCGTTAAATCTACTTGCGAGTTGCCGGCCGATCAACTCGGAACTCAAATTTCCTACATGTGCATAACATTTTATGTGCACCTAAATTTACAAAGAATGTATAATAGCAATAAATGATTCGGCGAAGAGAGTTCCTTACAATTTCAATAAACAAACACTGTCAAATTTTGGTTCACGTGTGCGGGTCAAAATATCATCAAAAGTAGTATTGTGGTCGTTTGTTCCTGACATTAGTAATGCGTGTTTCAATATATTAAAACGCTTTTCTATGTACAGTTTATGTTTACAATAAATTAAAGGTATTTATAATTACTTATTAAATGAATTTAAGAACACATGAAAAAACATTTTTAACAAAAGAAATTAACCGACTTCAATTATTTTTTTCATCGTTGCTAGGTTACTTGCCCAATATAGTTTTAGATTCATTTCACACGATATGGACGACAATAATGTCTAAGTTTGCGATTTTACTAACATTCGAATATGTTATGTATATACATGGTAAACTTAAACTCGTTAACTAGAGCTGACTATATAAAAATAATTTGTATCTGTATCGAGGGCAGATATATTATGTAGACATATTAGAATGTTAATAAAAACGCAAAGATCGAATTTTTTCATGTCCGCTATGTGTGGAACGTCCCATAGACAAACTATTTGTGATGACTACCATATAAATGACCGTTATCGAGGAGCACGTGAGTAATTTACTTTATTATTTTAATATTCGGTATTGAGGTCGTGCGGTGGAGGTGAGAGTTTGTGCATAGTAGAAGACTTTTTTAAATCTGGTCCTAGGTCTCAAACCTCGGGTACTGTTCTGTTAATATGGATTCACAATCGATAAGTCTTGGGTTCAAATCCCAGTGATTGCACTACTAACATGGCTCACTCCAAACACAAGCATTTAGCTCAGTGGGAGGGGTTGAGGAATACTAGTAGTATGAGATCCATAGTGCTAGTAATCTTTAAAAAAACTTCATTTTATGTTACAGAGAAGTTAATGTGTTGTTATGTTATAGATAACAAGATATTTAGTTGGCAAACAGATATCTCAACATTTTTTTTGTTGAGTTTAACAAGTATTAACCAAATTCATTATAAACAGTGATTGCGTGAAAAAATAAATATGAATTTTATTAATCAATGTTTTGTCTCCATTAAAGCATGTTTAATTAACAATTTGATTGAGTGTATTTTGTTTAATATTTTATTATCAGACAAAACCAAGAAAATGCAAGGACTAGTCTTACATTGAGAACAGTAAGACTGTTGAATAATATTTTCCTACCGCGAGCGCATTTGTCATTTTGCCCCTGAAGATTATCCATGGAGTTAGGATGGTCATCCTAATGAAAAGACCCTAACTAACATATTTAGATGAACTGGCGTTGAATTTGGTTACTGTTTGTATTTTTTTTAATTATCATGTTAATAGATTTGTACTTCTTCGTCTTCTAGGTGTCTAATAAGGAGATGAAAAGTGAAACGGCTCACAACATTTTGCATCCTCGCCATCACAAGCTCATTGGTAAGAGACTTGGTTATAATAATATTCAGTTAATTATGAAAGCTGGAATAAATGAAGCTTAACAAAAATTATATTAGATTGAATGTGTGACATGAAAATTCAAATACTTCATCTATTATAGTTGCTCGAGTTGAATGTAGAGTTAAGGAATGTGTCAGTCAAGTGACAATGATGTGATATAAATAAATTGAAATATCGATGTCTATATATATTATATTATTATTAAATTTCAACTTTATTATAGTAACATCTTACTTTTATATGTCAGTTAATAATTCTCTAAAAGCACAGAGTATTAAGACTTATGATTATGGGTGTAAGACATGAAAGTTTACAATAAAATTGTTTATAAAATTTAAAACACTTTTATTAACGAATTTAAATCAAATTCACGTTGCTTAAAAAATTGACAATTTATTATCCAATATGCTATTCAAGAGAGTTAATTTTTTTTTAGTTAATTTTCTTTAGAAGAGCACATCACCCACAGAAAAGTGAGACGCGCGAACAACCGACACACTTCTACAAGCGTCACCTGCGACGGGGACTTTGTGGACACCATACGGATCATTGGATTTCGCGGATTATAGCAAGGTAACATTTTGATTACTTTAAAACTAACGCGAAAAAAACCCGGCAACAGATTAAAACGCTGACCAGTTCATTATCGCGATAAATATAGCATGCATGATCTCCCTGTCAACCACGTTATCAAGTGTGATGAATATGTATTAGTATTAGCTTTGTTGAAAATTTAAAAAATTAAAATGTTGGTTACTTAAATAATAACTTGAGAAAATATTTTTATTTTTTGGTTAGGTATATTATTGTGTAACATTTTTATTTTAAAAAGGGCGTCTTAGTTTGAATCTTGCTATCATGCAAGAAAAATGTAATAAAAATCGTAATCCTGGAAATTACTCGAATTTAGAAAAAATTACTCTATATAAAATTTATTTGATTTTTTTCTGACTGCCTGAATGTTCATGTTTATCGTATCCTTTCGTTGTTATCTCGCGACAATTTTGGAGTGATTACATATACGCGATTTATTAACGTTGGTTGCATCGATAACCAGCCCTCGCCTACCCTTTTACCGTGCAGGCGATACATTATTCGTTTGGTAGTTCTACAGTCGGCACTGTAGAGCGAGTGGAGTGGTCGCTCTAGGCGCCCGGCAGCAAGGGGCGCCAAAAGCATCATAGTGGAGTGCAAACTGAGATTGTTAGAGGCGGTCTGAAGTAGCATCTGCAGATCTAAGCCTTCGTTGAAAATGATTTATACCTATGGCGACTATGACCTTTCTTTCCTTCTCTTTTTTCCGAAAAAAAAAACAATTACGCTCTACCCTGTCCTAAAATAAGGTCGGAACTGGGTCTATAGTTACTGCAACACGTTAATTGGAATCCAATTAGGTGTGTTAAATAATGTTTTTATATACAAGCTTCGCTTTAACACATAATGTAAACTCTATCGCACGCTTCAATTAATTTTATGGACAGTAGTACATCTTTCACTGTTTTCCAGAACTAAAAAATGGTATATCAGCTGGAATACTGCCGTGTCACAAAACGGTCCCTTGTTGATTATGCACCCTTAAAAGCATGTACGAGTGTAAGCATAGGTACCCAGAAAAGTAGTAATAAGAATTATTGGTCCATGGTGAATCCATAAGGATTTATGGATTCACCATGGACCAATTTTTTGTTTCACCAAAGTTTGTGTTTTAAATTGTTAATGCATGTTGATTCTCTTTACACAGGTCTGCAAAATTATACTATAGTATTCATATGATTTAATAAAAAATTATATCACGTCACGTTTACGAGATGTAGATATAGTTTTTGGATCCAAAAAGAAAGAACACAATAACATGAATGAGGGTCACTTGAGAAGATTTTCTTTATTTTTTTGGCTGTATTATAATACAAAACAATGACGATAAATATAAGTGATTTTTCCAAAGAGATATAGCAACGGAGATTTATAATAAAATACCTGACGTGATACGTTAAAAAATAAATAAAATATCTAAATGTATATAATTACTTACTGACTTATTATTATTTTTATCGCAGACCTGTGTTATTTTTAATTAAAACGAAATGTTTGGTAGTATTAAACGTTAAGCAGTAATACCAAAGATTATGCCTTCAGAATTCACACATGGTAGGGCGTGTTCAGTTCCTGGGCTTCTAGTATCCTAATTTTGGAGGTTTTGTTTTTTAAATAATTTATATTTATTAGTTAATTAATTAACAGGTATTTCCTATCCATAACCAAAACTATATTGTGCGATGAATCTACTATGAAACGGTGACAGGTGAAATCTAAATAAAGACTAAATTTACTCGTCAAAACTATAGCACACAATTAAAATGATAATAAATTTTATAACTATATAAATATTGTCTCTAATTTCTATTTATATTCATTTAGGTTATCACTTTGCACACATCGTAGAAATGTAGCAAGGATAAAATTAATTACATTGTCGCGTCACCCTGGCCTGGCCTGGCAGTCTTTGTTGTCTTAAGAACAATTTAAATGTGTAACAGAAGTAGTATCCGAATCAATTAAAAATTTTTAGCAATATAAATTCTTATCATGCGAAACAAGGACATATGTACCAGTGATGCGCACATTAACAATTTTTACGTTCATACTAGTACGTAAGTATCTACGTAGCAAGAAATTTAGATAGTATGATATAATTAGCGCATCGGTTTTATTTTTATCACATTGACATATCACATTGACATACTAAACGTTATCTTTCCGTTTCCAGCTTGTTCTTAAGTAATGCAAAAAAAACTGCTAAATGAGATTTTATTACTCCATATTTTTCATAATTTTAGATCAGCGAGAATATCTGTGTACTTTATCGGTTCCCTGTGTAGTCATTTGTGGGTACTGTATTCATAAATAAACAATGAGATAGATTCCTTTCCTTTCATGGATTCCTTTTTACCCGACTACGGTGAAACCAAAAGGAAGGGTAATGATTTCGGCAGTCTATGTTTGTATGTTCCACCGTAGCGCCTAAACTACTGAACCAATTTTCATGAATGGGGTGTCAATAGATTCGTAATAATAGCGCGGGTGACATAGGCTATATAAATTTTATGTTTTTTTTTTTTGACCGAATAAACCTCAAATTCTAACCTCGAAAACCTTTTTTTTGACAGAATTACCATGTCTGTTTCATGGAGGTGATCCTCCTATCATATATATTATAATCATAGTAGGTACACACTAGTGCGACCACGGTTCTACCTTGACCACTTTTATACCTACGCATTACTGGTTCCTATCTGAATTATTTTCTTGTTACGTTAGTTATTTATACTTTTTATGACTGACTATCCTATTCAAGTGAAATAGCTAATCCATTCGAAACTTTTAAATCTCAGCTTTTGTTGCTTTTGGTGATTTTGCTTTTCGGTATAAAAAACACCCTATGTGTTAATCCACATGCACCAAATGTCATTCAAATCGGTTTAGCGGTTTTAACGCGATGCGTGCACAAACATTGCAATTCTACGATTTTATTATATTGGCATAGATGATACATTTTTTCTTATTTAAGACAGATTATGACTATGACGTCCATGTATGAGTATAATCTTTGTAATGTCTATTTGCGTGTGCGCATTGCGTATCGAGATTCGAGACGGCCCACCATTTGTAGCGATCGATTGTTTGGGCTGCTCGCAGTCACCTTAATTGCTTGAAATCAAGCCGTCTCGAGCTTTTGTATATAGATTCTAGACTTTAATATTTTAGTTTTATTATATATTTTAGTTTATTAATGAAATATTTTGTTAATATATAATCGCAGGAAAGCAAGTAAAAAAAACAACGTCGTTAATGTGTAAAAAAAATAATTGCGGATATTTTGAGTACCTTCGTTCGGAAAGAGCATCCGTTGTTCATAAAAGAGCTGCAAATATCTATAGAAGTCTATGCATTATTGAAGTGTTGACGATTGCAAAGCTCGATTGCAGCTGAGCCCGCATGTTTCGACCACCCTCGAGCTTTGCTAAACCATCTATTCAACTTGGCCCTCTACAAATCTACAACTTTACATTAAAGATTCCAATGTAGGTAACTCGAATATTAATCATAATTCATTTAATGCTGATATTGACAGTTTAATGGAGTCTTTCCATTTATCAGAGGTCAATATTAAACATATGCAGTAGGTGCGTTCTACTATTTTTATATTACATCCGTAATTAGTAGATAGATTAATATAATATTGTTTCATTAATTTGTATGTAAGTTATAACCTATCTTTTTACCTTTGAGTGGATGAATATGTTATAATCTAAAGCTGTATTTTATTGACATAAAAAATTAATTATATATATTAATGTTGACTGAACTTCTGTACGAAGTACAAAGAGCATCAGACACCTTGGCAGCAGAGGTTGTTAACCGGGACATTAGACGGGTCACAATTGAGGCCAGTGTGCGAGCGAGTTCAAGAGCAATTTAGGTTCCGTAGGTCAGTTCGCCGAAGGTAACCTTGACATTGAAAACATATATTATTATTATTCAAATCATTTGTTTTATAATCTTTCTAAGTCGACAAAATCTGAGGTAGGTTCGTTCAGATATTAATTACTTATAAGGTATATAGGTTTCCAAATTTGTTTCTGTGTAGTGTTACTGATTAAATTTTAATGTACTATCTACTGTAGTTGTAGCTATTAAACTCACTGAGGCACCAGCATGTGTTAGAGAACAACGCTTAATTCGTTCTAAATTAAATTTCATTGCATTACAAATCGTACTATATCAGATCGCATTCATCAATAGGATTTAGCAGGAATATGTTTATATACCGTATGTAAGGAGTGCTTAAAATTGCCATTAAGTTGCTCTGCTAGTGTTAAAAATTTCATAAGAAAACTTATTTTTTTAATACAATTTGTGTGACTTCTTGTAGCGAATTTAAGTCTGGCTTATAAAATCTTTGTCGTCAATAAACGACCAATATGAAAACATTACATAAAATATCAGCATTTTCAATTAAATGAAATAATGGCGCTAAGTCTTAAGTGCTTGCGCCCGTTTCTCTGTTAACATTTTTTTAAAAGAATGAATAATGAGTTGATGATTTATGTAGGAGGTATAAATAATAATTATGTTGTCTTTTTCTTTTATTTTACGAATTGTCTCGAAAATATATAATCTCTGTTCATATAGGCATTCTATCAAGTGATTTTACACAATAATCATTGCCTCACGTACTGCAATTGGTGTAGTTTCGTGTCGTGGTGCTAAGTGTCCTATTTCGAGGGTCATGTGAGTTAATATTTTATGATTAGTTTATTTTAATATCAGGTAATAAGGTCGAGCAATTCAATGTGAGTGTATAGAGCATGTCAAGGACGTACTTAAACGCGCATGAGGATCACAAGCCCCACGCATTGCTCGGCTTTCTATCTAAAATCATGTTTATTTTACTATATAGTAGGTGCCTATTGGTATTATACTCTTATGCTTATTTGATATCGATGTTTACCTTAGATATACCTACTAAATATCCAACACATACATTAAAGAGAGTCAATACTTACTGATTCTTGTTTATTCGACATTTATAAATTAAAAAACTTTTTTTTCAGATGCAGTACGTTCCATACTGGTATATATATATATATATATATATACAATACTCGTATATACAGAGGAGTTAACAATTAACAGTCCGTGTTGTTGAAAATAGCACGTCGTGCTACTAAAACTGTCGCGACGAATTTCCAGGAGACAGAATAGGGGATCAGACAGAAAAAAAGAAGTGGTTTGTAAATTAAGCGGACGGAGACGCAAGGCTGTCGGTCGATGTCTTTCTGTTTGTCCTTTCATTCAGGGTTGTTTTGCGTTGATCTTTTTATATTATGTATTTTACTGGCTATGTCTTTTAATACTAATGTATGTATGGAATAGATATACTGAATATAAGGCCATATAATAATTAGGTTACTTTAAAAACCGAGCAAATAAACCTCACATTGTAAAAATGATATTTTGTTTTTCACGTTCTCTTAAAAATGTAGATTTTCATCTATATATTCTATTACTACGTGTACCCCTTTTTAAGAAAATTACGCGGACGGAGTATATAATGTCCCACATTTATAGTTTATATAGAGAAGGAGTGTAGAATGCTAATTTTTTTTTTGATTGTGCTAATATTACATTAAATCAATTAAAAAAAAACATTTCTCACACTACCATGTATTTGACACACACGCATATATACCTACTCTTTTGTTTCTTGTTAAAGTAATTTAAATTATTTAATTTGGTGACTAGGCGACCACTAGTTAGAAAAATTATTCAAAATAAAATTTGCGTTAAAGTATCCTCAAAAATTTTCAAACTTAAAAAATAATTTAAATTCACTTACTTTCACTAATTCACTTACTTTCACTAAGGTAAAGGTTTAAAAAAATATTGGATCGTGGTGGAATATTTCAGTACTTGTAGTTAAGTATTTTATTACACCCCTACTGACTGTTGAGTCAAAATAAAAAGAGGATGTGACGATAATGCGTGATTGCTGATTGCAATATATTATGCACTTACCGCATGAATGCACTCAGGAGTCAGGACGTCGATTTCAATTTGACCACATCCTCTTTTCTCAAAAGATATTTATTATTATTGCAAAGTGGGGTAATTTGTTTCAGTTCTCAATAATAATAAATTTATTTGTCGCCACTTACAGCAAACATCAACTGTGTACTTCCTGTAATCTTTACTGAAAAACGATGACTCGTGTTACATTGTTGAACCCTACTTGTACAAGTGGTTATCTTTTACTTTCATTTAAACCACCACGAACTCTTAACTCAAATTAGCTCAATATTGTTAGTTAGATTATACTGCGGGAACGTATCATAATAACATCATCATTCCTTGATACTAAAGCAATATTACAAAAGAATTCAGGCAACTAGGTGTCATATTTGCTTTTTCTGGAGGTTCCGAAGGTTTAGTACAAATTGGATTGAGAGACACGCAAATTCTTCCCACCATATATAACAGTCAGTTTACCTACTACAAATTAATGCTTTTCGGATTTTATTCCTTTAACTAGCGCTATAAGTGATGGCTTTATAATTTTGATTCCCTTATGAAATTTTGAGTGTGAAATTATGTGGTAGGTAACATATCTATTGATTTCATTTACTTAAAAGAAAGAAGAGTTAAATTTCTAAGGTACCTAATCATATTATACAACTTGATCTTATAATTAATATGACTTAGTGCGAAATCAAATATTATGGTAAACTAGCTGATCCGCCAAACGTTGTTTGGCCATATATATTAATTTCTGGAGGGTCATCCTTATCACTTAGGAGTTTAAAAAATAGTTTACGACCTTCAAACCTTTATACAAATAAATTTATAAAAATCGGTCAAGCCATTTCGGAGGAGTTTGGCTACAAACAATTTGACATGAGAATTTTATATATATATAAACTAGCTGACCCGGCAAACGTTGTTTTGGCGTATAAATTTGAAAAAAATGGAGTAGGGCATCTTTATCACTTAGGGGTATAAAAATAGATGTTGACCGATTCTCAGACCTACCCGATATGCAGACAAAATTTCATAAAAATCGGTCGAGCAGTTTCGGAGAAATTTGGTAACAAATAGCGCAACACGAGAATTTTATATATTAGATGGTTTGCAATTCGTATATAATGGTTCTGGCAAAGTTTCACAACCTGCATGTTATAAGCATTATATTTTAACAACAAAAATTTATTATTCAATAATTTTTTTGGCAAATTTGAAAGAAATAAAAGTTACGGTTTTAACTTAGGTATTCATAAAGGATAGTGCATTGTTTATAGCGGTATCCATTGTGCATTGTTTGATACGATCAATTCGATACTAGAGTTTTTGGTGCTTTTGCAAATCATCTTCGTATTTATTTTGACGGTATACTCTGCCTTTACTAAATGTGTCCATTCTTAGGCAATCCACCTCATCATTATCAGCAATAATTACCTTACTTGCTTGAACTCGGTTGGTTTTTAAATACAAGCTTTTGAATAGTATTCATTAAATCAAACATATTTCGTTGTTTAAGTGAACAAAAGATAACTAATCGCACACGCAATCTTGGGCCGTCCACCATAATAAATTTAGAATGACGTCATTCTCACCACGGTTATCAGATCTAAAAGTGTATGCAAATTTTTATCACAATCGTATGATGCTGTATTTAAAACCTTAGTTCCAAGATTTAATCCGAACAAACCGTATTTAATATCAAGCCTTGTCAAATGACAAGCATTAGGATGAGACGGTTCAAAATGGGATCAATAGAACGTATTAAATTGTTTTTTACATTTACTTGTGAATGGGCGGTTAGAATACAATTCCCCTCTGTTGCTGGGAGAGCATCTCGTAAGAGCCGAGTAACCCAGCACCCATTAGTGGTAGGGGATCTGTTCCCGGACTGGCTTGCAACCACCAGTATACGAATTCAACAGTAAGAATACTTTAATAAAGGACGATAAGCATAATGAATCGGCCCCGAAGGATATAATATGATTCATCATTTCAAGGTATGTTTCAGATAAGAATATATGTACATTTAATACCCCGTTTGAAAGATACAGATTTTTAAGAATATCTTACGCAATTTCTTCGGCGTGAGAAGTATTCCATAAAAATATATGTGAACATTTTGATCATATTCCTGGATATGTATGAAAGTTGACGCCATCATGAAATATTAAGACAAGTGTTAAAAAGGTGTCAAAAATAAACTTAAAGCTTAATTTTTTAAAATCGGTCAAGTGTGTGGAACTCTAAGGGTTTATCAAATTTTGATTGTTGTGTGCGGTGACATATTTATAATTACTTACAAAAAGAATATAAGAAAATATGATAAAACTGTTTTTTTAAATATTTTTTTTCATGTCCACATACGTGGAATGCCCTATAGAAAAACTATTTGTTTATTGATTGCTTACACTAAGAAGTTTGATTTTTTCACAGTTTTAATATATTATATAGACTTACATGTTTACTATTAATTTTAATTTGATAACTTCACGTATTCTTCAAATAATGCGTCAAAACCTAAATCTATAAAGATCAGATTTATCGTGAAGTAACAACAAATCGCCATTTTCCCCATACTAGTGCTATAAGACCTTGCTTCTTGCCTAAAATCATGTTCCTAGGTCAAAAGACG
Organism: Limenitis camilla; assembly: GCA_905147385.1. Taxonomy (NCBI): domain Eukaryota; kingdom Metazoa; phylum Arthropoda; class Insecta; order Lepidoptera; family Nymphalidae; genus Limenitis; species Limenitis camilla. The sequence goes on along the minus strand of LR990230.1, from coordinate 8,573,039 downwards.
AAGCCTGGGAATTTTGATTTATTCAGTTCAAAATCAAAACATGAGATAAAAGCTGTATCTTTTTATCAAATTGACTTAGAAGTGTGATCTTTTCTAGCGATGTAGAAAAAATTGTACAGTATTTTAATTTTATCTTTTACTTGTGCTATGAGACCTCACTTCATGCTAAGTTTCACGACACTAGGTCATTGGGAAGTACCCTATAATCATGTGAGTGACCACATTAACGATCATATCTTTTCAATGCGTGGACTTAGAAGTTTGATTTTTTTATGCCGCAAGAGACCGCAGGCTTGAGTTTTTGATATCAATTTCAACTTAATAACTTCACGCGATCCTGAGAAAAAGGGTCTTGACAGACAGACTTACGACGATGAGAAATTTTTTTGACAATTTTTCAAGTAAAACCGAACCACTTCGAGTATGCAAAAGAATATTGAATGGCACTGGACAGAAAAGTTGAAGGATTGTTTTTCGAAAAAACATATTTTAAAATATTACAGTATGAAAAAACCCATTATTATTTCTGTTGATGCAGGTTAGAGTGGATTTGGAGCCAGTTTGTTATGCCTAAAAATATCTAATCATATTTTAAGCAATTAAATATCAATTAACGGCGAAGGAAAGCATCGTGAGGAAACCTGCACTCTTGAAAGTTCTCAAAGATCTGTGAAGTCTGCCAACCCGCACTGGGCGAGCGTGGTGGACTATGGCCTATTACCCTCCTAATTCTGAGGAGACCCGGCTCAGCTCAGAACTTCTTAATCGATTGACATGAATTTTCATTGTCAAGTCAATCGATTTAGAAGTTCGGAAAATGTTTTTTACCTATTTCCGATTTTTGAAAAACCGGTAATACCTAAAGATACGACACTTGCAGCATCGACGTATTTTATTAGCCCTTACATACCCTGAAATTATGAACCACATGTCCTTCTCACTATGCTTATCGTCCTAAGGCCTTCGTACTCTTCATCATCTACTATCTCATATTTTTTACATTTATGTGCCATGAAATCACATACTTACCCAGGAAATAATATGGGATAGATTTACGTTATATTATGATTTTGGAGCCCTCTGAAAATCCCGCCCCGGCCAGGCTACAATCGTGTTTAAGAATTTAAGAAGTTATTGTGTGTATATTTTCGCTAAATCGTAAATTAATTACAAATAAATGTAATACATACTCAACAATATTGGCAGTGTTCCATTATCAAATGTTTTTTTATTATATTGTTTACAAGTGGCCAGATCTAAAAAGTTTCAGTTTACCCTCGTACAAATAAATTACAACCGAATACATAAACAACTTAAATAATAATAAATATATATTAATTAATAGAAATAAAAATAAAATGTCGTATAATTATTAATATCAGGAGTTAGATTCTCTAATGTTGAGAGGTAGATTATTCCAAGGGTTAATGGCCTGTACAGTAAAGGATTTTTTATAAAACTTCGTTGATAATACGTCATGACGTTTTAGTCTACGTGAAGATCTCAACCCAGATGGATTTTCCACAAATTTAAATTTATCGTTCAGATATTACGGTGCGTTCAAACTAAATAATATACAGTACAAAAGAGAAAGAATATTATGTAGATTCGGCGACAGCGTATAGAAAGCCACTTGAGCTTTGAGCGAAGTTTTAATACATGGTCCTATTTTTGAACGCTGAATATGAACCGCATAATGAGATTCTGTAGACCCCCAAGTTTATTAAGTTGGTCCTCGATTAAATAGGGATTGCTTGCATCTGAATAATCGAGAATAGATAGGAGGAGAGTTTTCTAGCATAACTTTAGTAGGAATAGGTAGAACAGATCAGAACGTCTTAAAGAGCTCAGCGCTGCAAATTTTTTCTGACCCATGTTTTATTTGCACCGACAACGAAAGAGTTTAGTCTAAGTGCTCACTTAAATCTTTGATCGAGAAACAAAAAGGCAATCTCTTACCCTAGTACACATTTGGCGGTAAGTTTAAATGATTCCTTGCAAATTGCAATCATATCTGGACTGCCCATAACAATGACTTGCGTTTTATCTGGATTAATGGCTAGACTGTAGTAATTTACCTATTGATGATTTATAAGTCTGCTTGTTTTTATTAAAAAATCGATATTTAAGGAAAAATTATCGATTACTGAAAATCGAATATTTTTGGTTCTTTAATTTGCTGCAAATTGTCAGTAGGTATATGACGAGTGACAACTTTGTATTGTGACGTTTATATGGTATTCACAGATTAATAATACAAAATAAAAAAATCATATTTATAATAGTATTTATCCATTAATGTTAAGGCTATGTAAACCTTCGAATGCATAGTTTTTAATTTTCCCTTGTTACATCTAAACCTTTGATTTAATTTAATAAATAGTAAGCAAATAACAGAACAATTTAATGATATTGATTTTTTGATAACAAATAGATAATTTTTTCCACAGATTTGTACTTATGTCATAAGTAGTTCGACCTTTATATAAGTTAGTAAAATTATGCCAAAATGTTTACGCGGAGTTCTAGTTTTAAATTATCATTACTTGCTAAACGGACTTGGAAATGTTACTGTGCGAGGCTTGCTTCATCTCTAGCTAAAGAACAACCTGTTGTTGGTGATGGCCCTTGGAGTCTATACTCGCAGAAAGTTGCTGATGGGGTCCTGAGTAAAGACTCACATCAAGAAATGGTAGTACGGCACTTGCAAGAAATATATCAAGAAGTCTCAATTTTTAAAAGACCAATTATTCAACCTAGAATAGGTGAATCCTTGTTTAGTATATTTAGAAAAAAAGAACCCCAGAAAATTATTGCACCTAAAGGTCTTTACATTTATGGGAGTGTTGGTGGTGGGAAAACTATGTTAATGGATCTTTTTTATGAAACTGTTCCAGTAAGTTCCTATTTAATGTATATTATTGTTATTTCTTTAAAACTAATAAAAATAACTAATATTTTTGAAATAGTTATTTAATAAAATTAGAGAGTAAATTTAATTATTTACAGATAAAAGAAAAGTTAAGAGTACATTTTAACTCATTTATGTTAAATATTCATGCTAGAATACATGAATTAAAAATTAAATCTGGTAAAGGTGCAAGTTCATTCAGAGACGAAGGGTCCAAACCATTTGATCCGATTCCTCCTGTGGCCGCTGATATTACACAAGAGTCATGGCTGATATGTTTTGATGAGTTTCAAGTAAGTTATTGTATTGTTAGACAAAAATTCAATCTTAATTAATATTATTTATTATAAATGTGAAAGTGACTCTGTTTGGTTGTTTGTTTCTCTTTTATGCTTAAACCACTGAACTGATTTTGATGAAATTTGGTACATAGAGAGATTAGAGGTTGAGAAACTTTACTTTGTTTTATTGTGAAAAAAAAAAAAGGTTGAAGGGATTAAAATCCCCTATTTGAATTGTGTGAGCTGTTCATTTCATTTGTCATTGGGAATTAGTCATATATAAATGATTGATGTTTAGAATTATAATATAGCAATTTTGTGATTTGTAGTGATATAAAGATATAGTCATATAGTGATATATCAATTGCTGATGAAAAATTGTATGGAGGTTCATCATAAAATATGTTGCTATATTATGTTTATAATTTAAAAGTAAAATGAAACCTGAATAACACATGGTAGATTGTACTTGGGCGAAGCCGGGTCAGGTCTACTAGTATAATATTTACAGAAATATATAGTATAAATATTTTTTAATTATGGATTTTAAATTTCAGGTAACTGATATTGGTGATGCTATGATATTGAAACGATTGTTTACCCAATTATTTGATAATGGTTGCATTGTGATAGCTACTAGTAATAGAAAACCAGATGATTTATATAAAAATGGTCTACAAAGATCCAACTTTTTGCCGTTTATTCCTATTCTTAAAGCTCACTGTGATGTGATTCAGCTAGATTCTGGTATTGATTATAGAATAAGAGGTTCTGGCAATAAGTATGGAAAATATTTTATGTAAGTATTAGTAACTAAATCTTGTATGTTTATTGATGAACTGTCTAGAATATTAATTTTGAAGGGTTCTAAAGAAATCTATACAAGAGAGTTATTTTAATTTGAATTTTGGTAACAGAAACTGTATTTAACACTACATACAATTATAATATTGATTACATTTAAGATATGGATTGATATTTAAAATCAAACTTATGCTATATAATGCACTTGCTGACTCAATTATGACATAAGGTCTGAGTAGTTATAGTTCATATATATAATAGGTTGGGGAAAAAGTCTTTTCACACTATAGTATGTATGTACTTGTAATAAAATCTCTTTGGCTATACTATTTGTATCTGGCTGGTTTTGGTATCATTAAAAGTTACATTTTAAAGAAGATAATTCCAAATTCAAATTAGGAAAATGTGTGATTTTTATTTGTTTTTCGTACTGTGAAAATGAGTGAATCTAATGAAGAAATTCGATACATTTTAAAATTTTACTACAAAAAAGATAAAAATGCAACGCAAGCCGCGAAAAAAATTTGCGATGTTTATGGACCTAGTGCAGTGTCTGAGAGTAGCACAAAAGTTTAAGCGTTTTCAATCCGGAAATTTTGATGTCAAAGATGCACCTCGCTCTGGTGCATCTGGTCTCTATTACGGATAAAATGGATGCCATTTTTGAAAAAGTGGAGTAAGATCGGCATGTCAGTAATTACTGCACCTCGCTCTGTAATGTTACGACGTAGCTGAAGAACTGGGAATTGACCACAAAACAGTTTTGGCGCATTTGAAAAAAAACTGGGTACACAAAAAGCTTGATATTTGGGCACTTCACAAGCTCACTAAAAGAAACCTAATGAAACGTGTACTCATTTGTCATTCTTTATTATGACATAATGAAACCGAACCATTTTTGAAGAAGCCGATAACTGGTGATGAAAAGTGGATCATGTACGACAAGAACGTGCGAAAAAGGTCGTGGTCAAAGGCCGGTCAGGCTTCACAGACTGCGGCAAAACCCGGGTTAACTCGCAACTAAGGTGATGCTGTGTGTGTGGTGGGATTGGAAGGGCATTATTCATTATGAGCTGTTACCACCAGGCAGGACCATCGATTCTGAACTCTACTGCGAACAACTGATGAGATTAAAGCAAAAATTGAGAGAAAGCGGCCGGAAATTATCAACAGAGTGGGGTGTGGTTTTTCATCATGATAACGATAGACCTCACACATCTTTAGCCACTCAGCAAAAATTAAGAGTTTGGCTGGGAGGTGTTAATGCATCCGCCGTATAGTCCTGACCTTCAGATTTCCACCTGTTTCGGTCTCTTCAGAATTCTTTAGGCAGTGTCAGGTAAACATCACGAGAGGACTGCCAAAACTACTTGTCGCGGTTTTTTGATCAGGAGCGCCAAAATTTCTATAGCAATGGGATCATGTCCCTTCCTACAAGATGGCAAATAGATATCGAACAAAATGGTACCTTCATACTTTAGTTAAATGTAAATAAACTATATTAAAAAATGTTTTGAATTTTCTTAAAATATGCGAAAAGACTTTTTCCCCCAACCTAATACAACATTCTTGAACCTTAAATGTCTACATTATATTAATTAATTATACTCTTTTGAGAAAAAAAGAGACAAATTAAATGAAAACAAGTTCCATTCAGTGATTAATTATGTAGCCTTATACAGATACCAGTGTTATAGTTCCAGGTATTTTGCACTAAAGTATTTGTTAAGTTCAAAATCGTTTTTGACTATTTAAATTTTTTTTTATGTTTCAGAAACAGTGAATTGACCGCTGACAATAATAATGTTGACAATTTATTCAAGTTCCTTGTATCAAAAGAAACCGATACTGTTAGAGTTAGAGTGATAAATATACTAGGTAGAAATGTTAAATTTGCAAAAAGTTGTGGTCGTGTTTTGAATTCCACTTTTGAAGAATTGTGTGACAGAGTAAGTAATATTATGTTTAAATAGAGGTAATCCGTAAAAATGATGAAATTTGTGTGAAGTAAAGCAAATAAAATGCATAAATTTTAATTCTATGTAAAATAATCTAAATAATAGTTTTTATTTATAAAGATTACTTTTGTCATCTTTACTTCTATAAGTAAGTTCGAAAGAAAATGGTTACTTTATAGACTATAATGTATACCTATGTGTAGCTATAACAGTTATCCAATGTTTTAATGTTTCACTGTTTCAAAAAATGGCGCCAAGAAATTTCATAGCAAAGTAAGAAACAATGTAACTTAAGAAAATATTCTTACTGAACTACTTAGAATTACATTTAAAAACTAACTGACACGTGCAACTTCTTTCGCGCGTTGCTTCGCTCCTATGGGTCGTAGCGAGATGTTAAATAGCCTAAGATATCTGCCAGAGAAAGTCCCGTCAAAATCGGTCCTGCCATTTCAGAGATTAGCCGGAACACAGACAGACAAAAATTGTAAAAAAAGTTTTGGTATATGTACCGTGTATACATCCATATGCACTTAGTACAAAGCGGTTCTTTTAATAGTACAAACAGACAATCTAATTTTATTTATTTGTATGGATGTGTTGAATGGTGTTATGTTATACATTAAACATACTTAATTAAATTTCTTTTGCATAACATGACTATGACATTTTTGTATAATAAATATTTTATTTTCAGCCACTTGGTGCTAGTGATTATCTTGTTATATCAAAAACATTTCACACTGTGTTCATAAGAGAGTTACCGCAATTATCAATAATAAAACATAGATCACAAATAAGAAGATTTATTACTTTAATTGACACATTATATGACAACAGAGTGCGGGTAAGTATAATGCTTTGTTTTATATAACTCATAGAGGCAGGCTATATTTAATAATCGCAAAGTGTATTATAGAATTTAAAAGCTTTTTTACAAATTGTTAATATTTGTTGCAATTAGCTTTAAAGTAATAGAAAATGGTATTCATATGATTTATATCACGTCACATTTACGAGCCATTTTGGATACAAAAAGAACACATACAGAAATTTAATAATATGAATGAGGGTCGCTAGAGATGATTATGTAATTTTTTTTGGGATATAACTACATATTAAAATAAAAAAACAATGTTGATATACAGGATAGATATTTGAGATGGGTCAGTAAGGGCAGGTACCTCAACTGTTATAGTTACAGGAAAACTTTCCTAAGAGACCATCCCCAAATTTTTAAGATATTTAAATACAAAAACTATTATACGATACAACATGTCACACAAACTTAAAAATAGGTGATTCTACGAAAAAAATAAGAACATTGAAAAAAAAAGAAAAAATAAAATAAAAGAAAAAACATTTTCCATACAAAATGTTCATGGGTTTCGTAAATGTCAAACATGTCAAGTGTCAATCATAAATTAAATTCAGCTAATCTGTCACATGACATTTATTCACTGTTAGGCGGTACGAAAGTTCGCCGGGCAGCTAGTTACAGATAAATAAGACAATATTTATTATACTTAAATATTATATATCTATTATAATGGCGCGCTACTACTACCTCGATATATCAACGGGTTTTTCAGACTGTTTAAAATACTATAATTAGTCATTAACTATATTTACCGGTTAGTAATAGACTACAGAATAGTAATGAATAGAAATATCTATGTAAATTAAAAAAGTTTATATTTGCTATTAATAGACCAATATCTACATGTATATAATGAACTTATTTAAAAAACTTCATCGCAGACCTGTTATTATTGATAATAGATTAGCTGATTAAATTTGAAAACTTGGTTAATTATATTAACTTTTATATCTATTTTATCCTAAAAAACCTATAGTTTAAAGAAAAAGCAATATTTACATTACGTATTTTGTATCTAAAATAGCAATTTAGATTTCTCGATGGCGTCTTGAATGACGTCACAGTCTGACAAATAAAACTTTTTACATCTTTGTCAACCTGTTCTGTTGTATGAAAACGTCAACAACAACAATTATGTTTTTGCGCTGTCACATGACTTAATGCCTATTTTTTTAAAATTTATTTTCTAAAAATATTAATAATCTTTAACTTTTTATGAGAAATTGACTGGTTTTTTCTTATCTACGTCTCTTCATTTATAAGTAGAAACTATATACCAAGCAGTTTGTTATTAGTGGATACAAACCTATTCATTATCATACATAAAATATTAAAGATTTTAAATAATGGAAAGTCATGGCATGGCAAATGACTGTAGCCTAAATTAACTTAATATTTCAGGTTGTCATTGCTGCTGATGTTGAACCAAAAAATTTGTTTTATTTAGACGAAGTCAAAGATGGATATGGAGATGCTGATAGAGCACTTATGGATGATTTAAAGATTACAAAGGATTCAGTATGTGACATTTGTGTTAAACAATTATACACATGAAATTTATTATATAAACATTTAGAATTAATTTTTGAGTGTATTAACATATTAAAGGATAAAAAGTAGAAGTCAGTAAATTAAATAAAGTAGTATTTATTGTCTTTTGTTCCCATGTATATATAAAAATGATTTGCTGTCCGAGTCTCAATAAAAATTAAGAACGACTGAACGGATTTGGCTAATTTTGATTTTGAATTATTTGTTGGAGTCTAGGGATGGTTTAAATGAAAATGCTAAAACGGTTTTAATAAAACTTTTACCTGTAGTTCACCTCGGTGAAACTAGTACTCAAATAATTGTCTATGTGATAATATATTTATTAATTTGTTTAATGTGCAGTTAATACAACAATGACTCAATAGTTAGAATATATATTTTGCAGACTAGAGAAAAAAAAGGGGAATGTGTTTGTTAAGAACCAATAGAATCGCTTTACTTTATGTGGCCTCATTTTTATTAAATTGTTTGAAATCGACAAATTATAAATGAATATAAAATTTTAGGATGACGCAAAGGCTGCAATCTTCACTGGAGAAGAAGAAATGTTTGCTTGTGACCGTTGCCTTTCTAGAATTATGGAAATGCAAACCGAAGAGTATTGGGAGAAATGGGGAAAACATATCAACTAAATTTATTGACCTTAAAGTAAAAAATAAGAATGCAATAAATACAACGAATAAATCACGCACAAAAATAATTTTGAATAGGTTGTATTAATAATATTTTTAGCACAAATTAATAGTTGTTTTAGCAAAGAATTGCTAATTAGAATGTAAATAACTAAATACGAACGAGTAAGTAACGAAGTTTAAATGTTAATTTAGTTTTTATTTCATCGCAAGTCCACTCCGCAGTCATTGCAGTAAAAACAAATGTTTTATACATTTAGCTCAATTAAATGTGTTATAGAAAAAAAAGGCATTAGTAAGAATAACTACTAATAATCTTTTATTTTTATTAAATTGACAAGATAATTGATTTTTTATGTGATATATTTGTATTTTTGTTTGAATGATATAATGGACTTAAATATTGAATTTGCAACGATTATAAAAATAGCGATTTTCGGCTTTAATCGAATTGTATTTAAAATTGGGAAGTGGACATTTTTTAATTTGATTAGATAAAAGTCATTGACATTTTGAACGTTTATTTAGGTAGAGAGATTAAGAACGAAACAATTTTAGAAAAAGTGACTGCCATTTACAACTTGCCACTAGTCTTATACAAATATTCATACAGCGCAATATCGTGGCTTTTACTCTAGTTTATTTATGTCTTGTCGTAACACAATAAGTGTAATAATTATTTGTACATGTGTAATATATTATTTTATAAGATATGCCATCTGTATATCTGATATTAAACAACTTTATGGTAATTGTGACTTAATAGTCCTATAGTAAATATTAATTTATTTTTATTTTTAGTATTTAGGTTAAACTACAGTACAAAATATTATATGACTATAACAAATAACTGTTGACTTCAGCTTGATCTCATTTGATCTGACGCCATATAGTGAATCCTAATCCGAAAAATAAAATGCCTCCGAAAAAGAAATCGATTGACTCGACTCGACTCGAAAACTATTCGCATTACCGTAGTCGATATAATGATATAGACTAATGGAGAAGTTTCATGATGTTGATAATGCTATATTTAACTTAATAGAATTGAAATATAGATCGAATCTAATATAGCAATGAAAAACATTTTGAAATCCGTCAATAAATGATTGAGAAACACATTATTTAATTTACGTATTTTAGCGCGGAACGATTGTGAGCCTCTGACGTCATCTCACCTATTGTCGCACCAGAGCGCTTACGCTGCTTGTAGATGTTTTACGTACAGCTGTTTGTTGATTATTTATAAGTAGTTTAGTTTTTATTTTAGGATAATGGAAGAAGATTTCGTAAAAGGGCAAAGTGATAATTTACCTAAAATTGATATATGCGCTGTGATGGTATTCTTTCTTTTTAACTGTCGTGCTTTGACACATAGGGACAACAATACTTGTAGGCATATATTTTAACCTCAGCCATTATTATAATAAAAAAAACGACACTAGCGGCGAAAATAACAGGGAAGTGTATTATACACACTGCTTCGACTAGGTGAAGTGACGTCACACGCTAGTCTGCTGGATAAAACGAAATTATTGTTACAGACGCAACTTTAAAGTCCCATAACTTTTTCATTTGTAGAGATATTTTAATGATTCTTTCAAATTTTTGTTTCATTTTACTTTAATTTTTACAATTAATATTTAAAAAAACATGGAATATTCTCATTTCATTCGATTAGATTTGGAATTCAATAAGAACATATCAAGTTTTTTAAACTGATTTCGTATAGTAGAAAAAGTATCATTTATAACAAGTGCGAAATATACTAACATAGTACTGTAATGTTCCTTAATCCTTTGCTTCATTTGCGTTACTTTACATAGTAGGAAATATATTTTTTTTAAATGCAATTTTTTGTAAATGTGTTGTATAGAATTTGTAAAATATGTAATAGGATAATTATTGTTTACAGTATTAAACGTTTTCAATGCACTGTTACTTATTTATTGAAAGAAATTTTCGTGTTATTGTATATTTAGGTTTTATGTAATACAATTATTTATTTTCAAATAAAATAGCTATATTTTGAGTTTAGATGTTGTTTTTCTCTACCTATCTGAACTAAGTTACGTATAATAAACAAAATAATTATTATTAAGTAGAGATAAACTTAAGTTTTTAAAGAGATAGCTAGAGTTTAAAAAAAATTAAATCACTTTTGTGGATCTAGTAAATAATTAACAAATATACATCTAGTTATGTTTTATTATTACCACAATTGTTCAATCGTACATATGACTATAATACTCTTGATAAACTTGTATGTACGTCTCCTTCTCTACTGGAGTCATGCGCGCGATGACGTCATCGTCTATGCTAGTGAGAGGGACGGGTTTTCCGTTTACAGTCACTGTCGGTGCGTTGTCATCTGATTCCGAGTCATCGCTTTCCATTTCCGCTGATAACAAAACATTTTATCACTTAAGGATTTATATAGATCTAATATCTAGCCTTCCAATAGGAGGTTATCGTGCTCTGTTGATTCAAGTAATAAATGACACAATGCATTTTAATATGTATTTATATTAGTAACTTTAATGGGTTCCGTTTAAAGGACATACATACAGAAAAATACCTTTAGTATAATTGAAACTGATGAGCATTACTTACCGACGGCAGCTATATCGTCTTTGAGCTTATACGGATCCTTTGATTCATTGTCACTTGAATCTGAACTATCTGGTTCCGCTCCTTTCAGTGAACCAGCGGCGTTGTTATCTGAAAGTATTGAATAAGTAATTTATACTTCAATCTTTCTACTATAATTGATACTGTTAAAAACACCTAACAATCACTTATTCTAAACAACAAAACAATTAACTAGGTTAAATGATTGCTTGGAAATTAAATATTGTTTTGTAGAGTTTTTCATTGACTGCGATTTTGGATGCAAGAAACTTAATTGTTTTTTTTTTTTTATTTTTAAAAAGATTACTAGCAGTATGGATCACATACTACTAGTATTCCCTTTACACCTCCTAGTAAGCTAATAAATAGCTTGTGTCAGGAGTGGGCCACGCCAGTAGTCCAATGTCCGGGATTTGAACCCACGACTTGTTGATCGTGAATCCAATGCCCGAACCACTGAGCTAGTGACGCTTCATTTTTTGTGAGTACATACTTGTGTTTTCAATTGTGAGTACATACTTGTGTTTTGTTTTTCATGCGCTAGGAGTACAGACATAATATCATCGGTTTTCTCTTTTCCTGTAGTTTTGGTGTTAGCCGCATTGCTCGCCGCCTTCTCCAGCACGGCGTCCGTAGAGTGCACGCTGTCGCCCTATGATCATGTAAACAATTTTTGTACTGAATCGTTCTTTTCATTTTAGTAATAAGTAAATCATCAGTTTAAAAAGTTTCACATAAGTATTGTTAATTTTATTATAATTTTATTTAACCGTTATTACTAATATTATAGATGCCGTGGTTATCTATAATATTAACGTTATCGGACCATGTATGTTATTGAGGCAGCAAAAATATTATTTACTTAAGATAAATAATTATTTGTGTATATCTAACAAAATTAAAAATTATCCTTTCCGAAATATTATTAGATCATTCGGCAAATTGGTGGGGGTCTCTCACTAACCTGATCGGTAGCGACAATGGTACTCTCCACCATCCATACAGGCCTTTCTTTGCGTAACAAATTAGGATCGGTAGCATTATCGTTGTCTCCGATAGTGACGTCCACTCTGGTCTCCTCAACTGCAAGCCCTTGACTTCGTGTCGCTTCGCCTGACCATTGCTCTCCAGGTCGATTCATTCCTTGTTTTGTGTTTAATCTGAAAATAAATTAAATTAAGTCTCCCAATCGTATAACCAAATGAAATAAAACTAAGAAACATGAATATCTAAAGGATTTTAAAAACATGCTGTACAAACAGTATTGTACTGACCCTCTTATTGTATTGATATCAACCGGCTCGGGTTCCAATATTTCTGGTGCCAATTTAATTCCTTCAACTTCTCTTAGTAGTATGTAAAGTGTTTCCAGTTGTTCGTTAAATTTTGCTAATAATAATCTCGAGTCCTTCTTTGGAAGGGCAGACTGATCCTCTTCAACAACTTGGTTACAAAATGTACATCGAAATTCTTGGGTCATCATATCGTACAATTGATCAGCCTGGAAAATAAAAAAAAATATTCAGATTAATTGTAGGCATAGGGTCACAAATTCGGTTACTTTCGGATATAGGTATTGAAAAAAAATATAAACTACTTATGCTTGCTCTGCGTCGCTTCGTGAGTTTTAAGCAGTTAAATATCACTTGCATTAAAGGAGAAGGAAAACATCGTGAGGAAACCTGCACTCCTGAGAGTCTCTAAAAGTTCTGAAAAGTGTGTGAAGTCTGTCAATCCACACAATATTGGGTCAGAGGGGTGGATTATGACCTAACCCCCTCCTTATTCTGAGGAGGACACCTGGCTCAGCAGTGAGCCATTAATGGGTTATGATGACGAAGTAATTTCGTACTACTAAAGTAATATGGAATAAAGTATATGCTAGAAGATAAAGTATAGACTGTTTTAAGTTTTACCTCTAGATCTGTGAATGTTTTGCTGCAAGAAGGACACTTGAAGCTTGCTCGACTGGTAGCATCACGTTCTTCCGTTTCCATACGCTTACGCATTAAGTCAAGTTTGTACTTAACTACGTTCACAAACGTTTTGTAGTTTATGAAATAATAATTAACTTTTTGTGCTTTGCCATCAAGACCTTAACATAAAATTAATATTTAACATTATTCAACATAACCAATTAAACAAATATTTATTGATATGTTGTTTACCTGTTTCCATTTTTAGCCTCACTTGAATAAATTTGTCGTTTTTTAAAGTCGCTATCCTTGCTCTTAACATTTTTCTTTCAAACTTCAAAAGTTCACAAATATCATCCTCTTTCATGCCTGTAAACATCATAATTATTATTCACAAAATAATGTTTAAAAATTTAATTTAATTTCGTCATCAATTATAAACCCTTACATGGATTTCTAACCAACATGTCCACGATCAGAGCATCCTCGATAGTGTAAAAGCCTCTCACCACGAGCCTAGCAAGTTGTTTTAAACTGCTGGGCACCTCAGTTACAAGTCTTTCTTCAGTCATGATATCTAAAACAGGTATCATCGATAAAAAATATTAAAATCTTAAATAAAAAATTAGTAGGTATGAAAATTTTTGTTTCATTTAAAATCACTCAGTAAAACTGTGTTAGTTTCGACCGGTCTATCGCATCAGTTAGCGTACCTGTCTTCTGTGATAGTGAACAAATATCAGCATTAACCATACCTACATGTACATATTTGCCAAATTTGTGTGTGAATTTCTAATATGTATCCGGACCTCCATAGGTACAATTTTACACTGAAGAGCTATTTTTATTTATTACATTACTTATACCAAATTTTACAAACGATAGTATTATAAAAACATTAGAGCCAAACTTGAATTTCTTATCTGAAGTTTTCTGCAGTTAAATTCTTTACTCTCTTTTATTTTAGATACTTATTTATAGGTATTTTAATTCAATTTATAAGCTATCGCCTTGCAGTCGGAAATGAATAAAGAATGCTCTTAAAAAATAGACTTTACTAATATTATATTATTGTTAGTATGATTGTAACTCTTTCACGCAAAAACTACAGAACGAATTTCAATGAAATTTGGCACACAGATACTTTATAACCTGGATTAATATTTAGGCTGCTTTTTATCCCGGAAAAATTCAGAATTCCTGCAGCTTAATATAAAATTATGTTTACTGTAAGTGGTCAATATATGAAAATTAAATGTTTTTTGATTAATGTATGCACTGTACGGGTAAATTGCACCCGTGCGAAGCCGGGGCGTGTCGAGTAGTATAAAATAGTATTACTTAAATCCTATAGGAAATCATGAAATTTTCTATCAGCCGAGGTACAACACTGCTATGCTCTACCTGCGCGGTTGAGGGATGGGTCCGAAGCATATGAAAGCAATTTTGTCGTCTAAATCGAAATGATCAGCCATGGGCTTTATATATATTGTATGAGCTTTAGCTTTACTAAAATGGGTGGTACAGAATAAATAATATTAAATTAGATATTCGTGTTTTCTTCGAGTTATTAACATTGAATGGATGGAGAACCTAATGTGACACAAAGCATAAATATTGTTAAGGTTTTCCTCCTTTAAAATTTTATACATTAGCCGCTAAAGTAACTGAAAATTTTTGATTTTGAACTTTCGACCTCTTAATCCCCGACACGGATATATTTGGGTTATAAAGGAAAAACAAATAATTACAAAATTGATTTATTTAATCTTAACGACAAATAGAAACATAACTTAATAAATTAAATGTATAGTTTCATAAAATACAAAACTTCTAAAATTAAATATAGTTACTAATATTTAAATTTCTAAAATTAAACATTATTTGGCAGTGTCTAACCAAAGACATATTTCAATGTTTTTATGGATGGTTTTTATTTTTCAGTATCAAATTACTTATTACAAAGGTTGTAAATTAATCCTATTTAAATATATGAAGTATTTATTATCTTACTTTTTATTTTACTAACCAAATGTGTATTAATTTCTTAGAAAAAAAATATAAACCCTTCTTTCATTCTGATTTTAATTATGGAATTAAAATTGTGCTCTTAATATATGAGCGTTTTTAATTGAAGGATTATAGACTTTAAACAATAATAATTAAAACACTAAAGTTATATGTATACTTTTTTAGGATAAGCAATATAAGTAGCAGCCATATTTCTTTCCAAATTGGCACATTATTTTATACAAAAAATACAGATAACCTTTTTTGTCCAATGTTATGTTCAACTGATAGACATTCAATGAAATAATGAGCTTATATTAATTTACACACATTTTTAGACAAACTAATAAACAAGTTTTCAACAACTTTTGTCCTTTTCCTGACAAGTTTTTAATATTTAATGAAGCTTAGTACTTTAATACAGCTAAATAAGACTACATAAGACTTCAACTAATTTATCTGGTTTAGAATAATTGTGTCTTCTCATAAATTGAGCATTTTAGGAAAAATATATTGACCATCACTACACACTTGTTTTTACTGACAATCAAAAAACAAAACTACCTAATCTAAAAAACTAAACAAAGCGAATAATAAACAAATAGTATACATATTATTCTATTTTGTAAAGGAACAAATAAACCAAAATCAGTCTCATTACTTATCTATAAATTATAATTTAGCTCAAACAAAAGATTATAAGTTACCTGATAAATATTCGTGCTAATATGTATTTAAGATTTGCCAAAAGTAGACAAAACCTATCTATACACGTTTTTGGACATGCTGACAACACATGTTACACAGTTACTCTGAACCTAAATGCAAATACATATCTAACAAGTACTTGTATCAAAATATCTATATATAACTACCTTATTACCTTAAAAAAATAATATATGTAAACTAAAGGGTGGTCCAAGGCAATATTATCAATAAAGTTTCAACAATAATTGTGCAAAAAATATCTAAAAGTACTACATAATTGTGAGTGTTATAAATCAATAGCAGCAATCAAAATCCACACATTAAATATTTATATTACACTTTCAATGCATAAATGAATTCTATATGTGTATTTTACATAATATATATTGAAAGTGTCTACCTAATCTATGTACAGCTGCTAGGGGCAAGTTTTTTTACAAAATAATAGTATGAAATATGAATGATAAAATATTTTTTCACTCTTTTTAGATCCAATCTTTGCAATCTCGTTAATTAGAATGGGTCCTTTCCAGGATAATCTGTATACTGTCCAATGTCTGGTATATTACTCTAAAGTTTGGTCGGTCACTGGGATGATGGTTCCAACACTGTTTCATCAAGTCATAAATGCACCTAGGTGTATTGTCAGGACAGGCAAGAACATTGCCATCTTTTAAAAACCTCACAACTTCTTCATGAGTCATACCAAAATAAGGTTGTAAGGCAAAGGAAAATATTTCCCAAAGGCACACTCCATATGCCCACACATCTGATTCTAGAGTATATTTGTTATACAGAATACTTTCTAAGGGCATCCATCTCACAGGAATAGCATCATGTTCATCACCTTTGTAATAATCTTGTAAGTAAATTTTGTGTGATAATCCAAAATCAGCAATTTTGACAACCATATCATCATTTATAAGACAGTTTCTGGTAGCTAGGTCACGATGAACAAATTTTCTATCAGACAAGTATACCATTCCAGAAGCTATTTGCCTAGAAATGTGGAGTAGATCCAAGTGACTAAGAGGAGTAACAAGTAGTCTTAAGTCTTCTCTGTTTTCTAAAGGTGGCTGAAAGTTTGTTGCTGTACTACAGGCTCTTAAATATTCATTTAGATCACCTTTTCCCATAAATTCAAATAGCAGACACATAGGGCGCCCTATTGCACATACACCTAGTAATTTGACAATATTTGGATGGTCAAAGTCAGCTAATAGACAAGCTTCTCTTTCAAAGTCCAGCTGCAAGTCATGAGAAGCTTCATCTTTAAGCATTTTTACTGCTACCAAAGTAAATTCTTCATCAGGAACTAAGCCTGGAGCCTTTGCTTGAAATACTCTTCCAAAAGCACCCTGACCTAAATCTCTAATATAAATTATGTTATTTCTAGGAAACTCTAATTTTTCCAATTTAGGATTCAACTGTGCACCTGTTGTGTGGTAAGCCAAATTGCTTGGAAGCTTATCTAAATCAATATCAACGTTTTGTAGATTTCTACGACTGGAAATATTGCATTTAGAATAATGATTTTTAAAGAAGTGGCACAAAAGAGCAAATGATGCTATTCCTAAAATACAAGCAAGACCACCAATAGAGAGTTGTAAAACAAATGTCGGTGTAAAGTAATTTTCCATAATAATTGAACTGTTTATATTGAGTATTTCTTCACTAAAATTTGCACATATTGGTATATCACAGACTTCCCATCTAACATCTGGGTTCATCGTGTAGCACCAGGGCTTGCGCTCTTCTCCACCTGCATTTCTGCAGTAATTAGAAGAATTTTGAACTTCAGGAAACACTAAAGGTGGTCTTGTATGTTTATGAGGATACTGAGCTTCCCAAGCTTGACAAGGTAATCCAGTTTCTGTGACATTCATAGTGCCTTGATAATATTGACCCTTACCACGAATGCAAGTAGTTGTCACCTGACTATAATCCATATCTGTTATACCTGCATTGCTGCATGTTAGTTGAGATCCTTTACCAGAGAATTTAGGAAGATTTTCGCATTCAGGAAATCGAAAATGACCTCTAGATTCAAAAAATACTCCTCGTCGCTTTTGTTCTTCAATAACAATCCAATCATTATAACAGAATTGCATTTTAACTGCCATACAGTCTTCATAACAGAGTGGTAAAGCGTCAACTCCATCTTTGTCAACACATTTCGGAAAAGCATAAGCACAGAGAAGTTTCTCAGCTCTGCTACGGCACGGTTCTTTCAAGGCTGATATCATTTCTTTCCATAATCCGGTGGTAATTTCTTCATTATCGTGAGGCTCTGTATCGTTAAACCATACATATCCAGAAGTATAATCTTTACATACTTGTCCTTTGTATAAGCCGCAGTGAAGATGGACAGATTCAATTAATAGAAACACAACAAAAATTTTACAATACACGTTCATTGTAAAAGTGGTTCGATGTATAAAATTCGAAATCGTTGCATTTTACTTGTGACATTTATTATACTTTGTAAACATTATATTTAGTACACAATGGCGGAAGCATTATTTTATTATTATTGATTTTAACAGAATTTCGTGTTTCAATTATAGTTGAAAGTAGGTACACAGGACACGGCACAGATGACACATTTGAGAACAAGAGACCGATTTGGACTGAACGATAAAATTATCAATGTTGCTAACGTGCGGCAAATGTTTTCATACAAAACGACAGTTCGGTAGTGCTGTTAATTGTTTTATGTTGACTATAATAACACGTTAGCATAACCGAAGCAAACATCTTAAAGCACGCTAATAAAATATTGTTATTTGTCAAAATCTACCACAAAATATCAACATTGTGTAACATCGATATTTTTCTTTTTACAAAATAAAAAATGCAGTATAAGAAAGGCATTTTAATATGAATATATGGATATATAAATCAATACTGTCTAAATACGATATAATATTATATTCGTGTCGTATGGTAAATTATTTTGTCATATGGCAATAGAAACTTTGATTTTATAAAGTTGGCATAACTTTCCGGCAAAAACATAGTTGTCAAAATCAAGTCAAAATATTCCAATACATTAAGATATTGCACTTTAATAAGTTTTAAATACCTTTGAATGGCTGCAATTGAGAAAGTTAAAGTAGTCGTCCTCGGAGATTCCGGTAAATTAAGACCAGTTAATTCGTTTTTTTTCACTTTTTCCACATTTCTAGTATTTTATAAAGTTATAATCGATGAAAAACACACAAAGTAACGTTGGCCAACATATTTGCGGCCATGGTCCGTGACGTTTCTAATAGGTTAGACAACATTGCACGTCGAACTTGCATATTGGCGGGAAATTGCAATTTGAAAATAATATATATTTTATAATGTGTTATAATTTTTTTTGTTATTAGTAATTTTTCAATGCATTATCGGGACGTCGCTTCTTAATTTTTAATTACGTCGAATATATAACATAATGTTTATTTTTTAGATCCCACCATTTGAGAAGATAACTCACTTTGAAAATAATTTTTTCGATATTATTTTTAGGTGTCGGCAAGACTTCGTTGACATATTTAATTGCTCACAACAAACCATTACTCTCACCAGGATGGACAGTGGGGTGTTCAGTAGAAGTGAAGCTTCATAGATATAAAGAAGGAACTCAGGCACAGAATACATTCTTTGTGGAACTCTGGGATGTCGGTGGTTCTAATAACCATAGAAATACTAGGAATGTATTCTATCAGCCGACACACGGTGAGAATCTTAGTAATAATTAATACTTTATGGTACCTAATAATTTTGTCCTCTACCACATTAATTGTATTGGATATAAAATATACACACTTCTTTATTTGGATCTGAAGTGGCCTTTATGTAACAAGTACTAATTACTTTCTTACTGAAAGGAAGTATAGGTTTAAATAAAAAACTAAAAATAATATTACAATTATAGCATGTTTGTAGGTATTATTTTAGTCCATGATTTGACCAATAGGAAAAGTCAAATTAATTTGCAAAAATGGTTATCTGAAATTTTAAACCAAGATGATACAAACACTAACTATCAGCAAATGGATGTTGACCCAGAACAGTTTCTAGGTTCTACTCAAGTGAGTTTATCATATAATCAACATTCTAAAATAATGCTTTAAATATTATAGATAATATCAAGCTATCATACATAATATCAAACAATTAAATGTGAAATAATTACATCAGATTCCCATCCTTGTAATTGGCACTAAGTATGACCTGGCAGAAGAGCAGCAGAAAAAGAACCAATATCGCAGACTAGCAAGCAGTATTGCAGAGCAATGTGGTGCTGATGAAGTATTTGTCAACTGTTATCAAGCTAGGTAAATAAAGATGTTTTTATGGATTCAATAACAACCAACATTTTCATCACATTGAACATTTTCGTCACATCATCATCGCAGAAAATGTGATAGTAATAATAGTTATTGCTTGCTTACTATCACAATTTCAGATTATACAATAACTTGAGTTGGTTGACTTTTATAGACTACAAGAAGGATCATGATAGAAAACTCAACACCTCATCATGCAATATTATACGGTATAACATATATTTATATTTTTCAGATCCCTTGCACCCGGTACAAGTAATTCTGTAAAATTAACAAGATTCTTTGACAAGGTGAGAAGGTTTGGATGTTAATGACTTTCTACTTATATTTTATTGCATTAATTATTCATTCAACATAACAATTTGACATTTTGTTAACCTTACTTATTTTATTACAAAGCCAAACGGGGAGAACTTTATTAATCTATGTTAATATTTGTGCTAACAATAATTAAAATATAATAGTGTCTTGATTGACCCAGTAACTTACTAAGTAGTTATGTTTCTTTTTCCATGAAAATTGTTTGTAATGGGACAAATACATATATATAATATGTAAAACATCGTGAGGAAACTCCTGAGAGTTCCCTAAAGTTCTCAAAGGTGTGTGAAGTCTGCCAACCCTCACTGGGCCAGCGTGGTGGACTATTACCCTCCTCATACTAAGTAGGAGACCTAGCTCAGCACTCAGCCATTGATGCGTTGTGATGATGAAATATATTATTTATTTACAGGTTATCGAGAGACGTTACTACTCACGAGCGAGCCCGTTTTCAGATAAGCGACGCATGGTGCCGCCCTATGTGCTCACCTCCACTCCAATCTCTACCAAACCAGCTCAATATCTAAGTCCACGGTTTTACCACATGGATTAATATATCAAAAATAATACATTAACCTATAAATGAAAGAATTTAAATGTGGCAACAGAGACACCTATGTAAGTGTATAAAACTTAAACCATAAATCTCAAAAAATCTTTTTTCTAGTAGTAAATGATTCATTATTTAATTCTAGTAAAACAATTATGTAGTCCAAAAAGAACATAATTTTTTTTCGATTCTCTGTTTTAGTGCATACATTCTAATTCTTAACTTTGGAAAGAATAATGGATATTTTTTACTATAATTCCTATTTGATTTTGTACGTTTTATGTTGATACTTATGGTTTTCTTAGTAGATATAAGATATTGTGGTAGTAGTACTTTGAAGCAAGTCACGTTTTGCACTGTTTTGGGTGTGTCTGTTTATAACAGCTCTGCCAACTGTTTTTAAGTGTCAATGATTCTCTAAATGGCGTCCAGACATTGCTTATGAAAGTAATAATTTTATTTACGGATTACAAATTTTCTACAAAAGAAAAGTTTTACAACGAAAAACTATTTTTGCATTTGTTAGTAAGATCAAAGAAATACACTTTTGGAATTAAGAAACTATTAAAATGCATATCGACCCATCTAAATGCCACCAGGATTACATTCAATGGGATGGTATATGTTTCTTTAGATTTGTTACATAAAAAAATAGTTATCAATTACGGCCGATATTAGTAATCAATCTTAATCCAAAATCTTTGAATTAGGGGTTAAAAATATTTTTCCAATTTAAATTTGTGTATTTAAAATTCAAAGTCAATCAAATATTCCGTTTTACATAAATTAAAATTGATAAAGGAATAATAATAAATCTTATTTTTTTTTAATTTTAATCTCTTTATTGTACACAAACACACATTCTACAATTTTATAACCAAAGAAAAAAAATACTATAAGAAACAAATAGGTGCTTGCACTGCATAGTAATAATACATGCATGATGAATTCATGTACAAAGGTGGACTTATTCCACTTGGGAATCTCTACCAGTCTTAATATCAGTGTTATAAAAAAAATTTAAACTGTAAAACAGAAAGAAATATGTTACACATGAACTAATATATTGTTTTAAAATATTATGATAAAAACGCATTCCATGTGTCCATTTGTAAGTATAGTCCATTTATCTTTACTTGAACTAAACAGTAAACAACAATGGCGGATCGTTAAAATTTGATATTTTGTAGGGAAGGGACTCTTTGAATGAACAATAAATGTTTAGACATTATAGTTAGCCAAATCATGCGCCATCAGATACTAACTCACCTGTTTCATTCATCAACTCACGCCTGTACACGCACCAATGAACTAAGTCACTCACCCTTTGGCTGTTGACTCGCATACTTATTGGCTCATTTAAGTCTTTACTGATTCTTAATAATTGATAATCGAAACAATTTTATGTAAACCTGTTAAGCAGCATCATATTTTTATCATCATCGTAATATAAAAAAAAATATTTTATTTTATGTAGGATAAATTGTATCGAACAATATATATAATCTATCTTTTATTTTATTATAATTACGAGCGGCCTGTCCTTGCTTCGCTCCGGGTATTTGAAGCAATATTATAACTGATGTCCTTAAATTGTAACTCTGTAAAAAAAGAGAGTGAGAAAAGGTGATAAAAAGCGACAGAGGAAAGATATAAGTGAGAGTGATCATCAGCCGTATAAAAGGCCAAATTCTATTAAATAAATACGTATATGGCAATACTACATCACCTATGTCACTCAGGAATAGAGTAGTTTTTTACCAGTAAAAGAATTAAAATCGGAACTCTACAAATCCGATCGGAAAACAAAATAGCCATGTTAGTGCACTTAAATGGCCATATCTTTTTAATTAGAATATTTATGGCAACACCACATAGCCATTGTTGCCCGGAAGGGTTGTAGTTTTCTATCAGTGAAAGAATTTTCAAAATCGGTTCAGTAGTTTTCGAGCCTATTCGCAACAAACAAATATACTAACATACAAATAATCAAATCTTGCCTCTATATAGTGTAGATAAAAAAGGCTACTTTATGTTTTATCCATCATATCTCAAATATACAAAATAGGCTGGTAACAAACTTAAATCAATTAAAAAGTCATTGTAAATGATATGACCATTTTTTATATGTCATTTGTAATCACTTTTAAGTAAGTCGGACTTTCGTAATAACAGCACAGGATTAATCGTTAAATAATCGATATTTCGGTATAAATATTAATATTTCCCTCATTTTAGTTTCGCTCATTTTAGTTTAAATAAGCCGACGGTT
The DNA here is from genome assembly GCA_905147385.1 of Limenitis camilla. Lineage (NCBI taxonomy): Eukaryota > Metazoa > Arthropoda > Insecta > Lepidoptera > Nymphalidae > Limenitis > Limenitis camilla. The sequence continues at coordinate 8,549,277 of LR990230.1, read as the reverse complement.
TTAAGGTACCTAATCAGTAAATAAAGCTGGAAAAGAGGAAAAAACATATGATGTTAATAAAGTAGAATAAATTAACGATAATTCTGTGGGTCAAGTAATTTACTAGATAATTTAAAAAAAAAGTATTTAACAAAAATATCGACCGATATCTATATTTTAACATCGACTGTAACTGTCCTAAATATCACTAATTTTCGATATATCGATATTTTAAAGATAAAAACTTTATTATTTTAATGCGAATCTTGTATATTTATATTTCGATAGGTTCAAGCCTTTATTATGTCAATAAATAAACCAACACATTTTGAAAACTTATATATTAGCCATCAAATTTTTATATATTTATCCTAAATGATCGACTCGTGTTTGTTTACTGACAGGTTCAAGATGGCATAAATATATGTATATTTGTATGATAAAATAAAGTATTAATAACAATTTATTTTATTTTCTTCATTTTCGTAATTGCTTTCACAAAGCCCACACGCGTACATAATCTACTTGCAGCGAGGCGTCTTGTCCGTCATTTTGGTTGAGGTTCCACGTGGGTGACCAGGCCCCTCGCGCATTCCAAAAATCACTGGCAGCCTAAATCAACAAAATCAAATTAATAAGTAGCCATCAATTTTTTGGAGAGTTTATTTTATTTTTACCATAGTATTTATATTATATCAATTTGTTTTTGCTTTCCAAATACATTTTAGATGTAGGTTAATTCTTAAAAATTATTGCAATTTTGTCTGGTTTTGAAGATCGCCGGCAAAATCCGATTAAAAGGGGTGTATTATTATTACTAATACTTATTAAATGTATTGGTTTCTTAGAACTTACTGTTGGAGATCCGTTCCACCAAGGCTTAGGGGAAGGATTTGTTACTCCATCAGGGAAAAATCCATTAGTTCCACCAACAGCCAAATTCATGATAATGTAAAACTGAAATATTTTCGATGTTAATCGCATTATAATAATATTATTTATTTATAAAAATAGTTAATTATAAATTTATTGAGTAAGGTAATTTTATTATATTAGATAAAGAGAGGAAAAAAGTAATTCAAAAGTGCTTTTAGCAGATTAGATTAACCTGCCTTCTGATCAAAAGGTGCCATTTTAGATCCATATCTCCACGGATTCTCAATATTGGGGTTGCTGTTAAAACCACCGTACTGCCAGAAACCACCACTGTCAGGCGTTACACGACCAATTTCCACGTCGTCTATGCTGAATCTTAGGAAATCTAAGAAAAATGAAAATGATGGTTTCAAAATATTCCACACAAAGAGTTATAGTGAAATTGTGCTATGACTTTTGTATATATTATTTTTAATATTTACCTGGAGTCCATTCAAGTTGGTAACGATGAAAATTACGATCGTAACCATTAGTGTTTCTTCTGACCCAGTGGGCTCGTTCCCACCCATTAAGGTCGGGGTAGGGTCCATAATGTAGAGTAGAGGCCGCTTCTTGTGTGCCGATATGTAAGCCGTTGTTCAGCATGTTGCGGTTACCACGTGACTCGACTAGATCAATTTCGCCAGAGGCTGGCCATGTGCCATATGAATTGTAGGCAGGCATCAGCCAAATTGCTACGTAACGAGACATAATATTTTTTTACATATTTTCATATAGAGAATCAAGAGTTTATATTTTTATGTTACAGGAATTACAAATTATATTACCTGGCCAAAGCCAATCGCCTGCGGGCATCTTGGCGCGGACTTCAACGCGTCCATAACGGAAACTAAAAGAGTTCACTGTACGAATACGCGCGCTCTTTATGGGATTCAGTATGTTTGTTGGAGTTCCTTGACGTTCGCATCCGTACCACTGTGGGTTGGTGCACCTGGAAATGTGATAGGGGAAAATTGTGTAGTTCCTTTTAATTTCAGAATTTTTTATAGAGGATTAAAAGCATGGGAGTAGATAAAATTATACTTTGATTCTCACATATTCTAGATGTAGTATAAGGCGGCAGAATCAATAATAAATAAGTGAAGCATTATCAATTGATAGATAGAAATTTTTAAAATATTATAAGATAAATAATATGATACGAATCAAAAATAATTAATAGAGATACGCAAGTAGATACTTATGATAAAATTTGCTATACGTATGGCGAACAATAACATGTTTTTCTTAGGAGGGTACCTACTCATGTTTTACATTCATGTTTTTCCTAAAACCTTACGAAAAAGAACTTTACAATCAACAAACGAGGAAAAAGTAAAAATGTAATCTAAATACAATTTTATTGTTATGTTCTCTTTAAAAAATCAGTGTCTTCATTTTATTTTACCTGTCAGCGGGGGCTCCTCCTTCGATATTCAAGCGACCACTTGATAGAAAAGATTCTCCAAATTGATCAGAGGTAAGTGAAGGCCTGATGAACAATGTTCCGCTGTGAGTGAAAGAGTTTGAACGATTATTGTTGTAGTACTGAAACTCCCAATTCTGTGAAATTAATCAAATTTATATATTATACTAGCTGACCCGGAAAACGTTGTTACGCCAAATAAATTATTTTTAGTTTAAAAGGGTCCATCCTTATAACCCAGGGGTGTAAAAAAGTTTATATATAAGAAGAGAACGGTATATTATGATAGAAGGATGCTAAGTTGTTCTTTGCAGTCGAGGCGGAGGGGTGTTGCTGTCCGAGCGGGAGGCGAAGGCGTAACGGAGCCGAGAACTGTAATGACCAAAGCGCACGAGTGTACATACGGCGTGTTTCAACACATTTGCGAGGAAAAAAAACATCGGTGATTTACTGAAATATACAAACTTACAGACATACAAAGAACTAACCATATGAACAAACATATTTATAGATAGTTCATACCACGGTGTCACACGGCTCGCTTATTATTGTGACGTGATGTGCGTCGTCATGAATTGAACGTAGATTGTTCAATTCATGACGACGCACTGGTCATTTATTATTTTCTCATATTGAAGACTCGTAGGCGCCGTCATGGATTGAACAATCTATACCTACATAGAAATAACTATATGACTAAACATACGTACGGATAATTCAATCCACTACGACGCACAGCCATCTTTTTATATTTACACATAGAAGACGTGTCTTGCGCCGTCATGGATTGAACTATATATTTATACATACAAATAATGAAACAACCAAACGAACAAACATACGTATATAGGAGTACAAAAAAAATCGCCAAAAATGCGAAGCATTAAGCAGACAAAGTCACGCGGATCGTTTATATCAACTCATTTCTTCTTTTTACTTTACATTACCACACTAGTGCGGTAAAGTAAAAAGCACGCGTGTGTTATGGAGCTGTGTACATTCACAAAAACAACGAAACAAAACACCACTTTAAGAGCAAGTGTGATGAAAATTAACACTATTGGATCGATAAACTTGCTCTTAAAATATAATATAGTAAATTTATTTTTAATTGAATAGTAAACAACAATAGCGGATCGGAAAATTTGACATTTTACAGGGAAGGGTCTCTTTGAATGAAAAATGAATGAGTGATTTGACAGTATTGAAATTTTACATGGTTAAGTAATAAATGCAAAAAAGTCACAGATTAGAATAGATAATGTATTTGATAAATTACAAAACTATTATTTCTATTAAGTAAAATAAAACTAACCTATCAGTATACTTTTCATTCGGATCGTTTACTAAAATTACAAATGAAACAAGATTACTACACTAAACAGTACAGGCTTTCCTTTTAAATAGTGTGAAAGTGTACCTTCCTATGTATGTTTAACGAATTTAGAAGTTAACGAATAGTAATGTCTATTGTATAGTTAGCCAAATCTTGCGTCATCGGTTACTAACTCACTTGTTCCATTCATCAACTCCTATAGACGCACCAATGAGCTCAGTTACTCACCCTCTTGCTCGTTAACTCACATACTTATTTGCTCATTTAACTCTTTAACGATTCTCAGTAATTGATAATCGAAATTATTTTATTCAAATCTGTTAATTTCGATGTTCGATAGGTGTAGGCTATTATGTCAATAAATAAATTAATAATAAACAAATATAATAAAATAAATTAAAAATAAACATTTTGAAAACTTATATATTAGCAAACTTTTACATATGTGTACTCATGTCGTCGTGTATAAATATATAAAACGTGTTTGTTTACTGAAAGGTTCAAGTTAAGATAAATAGACTATAATATGTAGTCAGGCACTTGAATAATGGCTATCGGTTTTGAGCCTAATCGCTCCACAAACAAAAACATTCAAAATAGCGGCCTCGTAATGGAATGTTTGTACGTTCGTCATAAATTATTGTACTTTATTAATTATTATCGCGTAATCGGCGTAACGGCGTATAACAATATATTTTAACGACTGTCTGTTTGTAGTATGTAATACCTAAGTATAAATATTACTTACACCTCCACCGGCTAAAGTATTTTCATGTTGCCATTTTTCAAGGTCAAATTCTTCAAAATCGTCAGCGAATATCATAGCCCCAGAGCAAACAGTGACCGGGGCATGGGTGCCGCTCACTGTCGTTATACTGGGGGTGCACGCGGAGGCGACGCTCACTGTCGCCAATATTCCCAGGAATGAAAGCCACATGATGCTATAAAATTATTTCAAAATAACTTCACTCAGTCCAATATTATTTTTGTTTTCTAATTAAACAATACACAAAAGCAACGTTAGCCGTGAAAACACTGCAATTGAGTGAATCAAGCGTGACAATCCTTTTTTCACGTTAAAGACAAAGCGAAAAACGTTATTCCATTTATAACAAACTTTAAATAAAATGTTTAATATAAAAAGTCACGTTTGTTTTCAAAATCGCTATTTAGAATTTACAGTAAAAAATTCACTACTATATTTAGTAACAGAAGCCTGTTATCTAGTTTTATAAATTTAGTAGCTTGGCTGAGTAAATCAGTTGTCTGACCGGTTTATTGTTTTAATTGATAGAGCTAGCGATCAGGATTTTTAGCGCATATTTTTCTTATTCGACTTAGAGCAACACTTACCGAGTTCTTACGTAGAATATAACTTAGATTTTTAATCACTTTACTTTTATATGCTTTTATTTTTTTATCTACTGATAAAAAAAATATTAATGTTTTGATTTTATCCAGTATTCAAGAAGCTTATAATATAAACGATACTGATTAGCACATACTGTGGGGCCTAATATATTGACGTTTGTTACCTAGGAAACAACCACACATATATAAGGAAATGCTGTGAGTGAGAACGTTAGTTTGTGTGTAACAAACTCATATAGAAAAACGTGGCATATACCTGTTTGACCAATATTGATATTTGCCCATTACGTCATACCAGTCGGTACACATTAATTGTAGTTTCAGATTTTACCAGACACCGTCAAAAATCTTATAGGTACGCACAAGCAATTAGAACCATGTAATGTGTTGTATATCATTAATGGATATAATCAGAAATTCAAATCTACCAAATTCAAACTTTATACCACCACAGGATAATTACAATAGCCGATTATGCATAATACATAAACTGACTATTTTATTTTTCACTCAAAACGGGACTCGGACAACGGGACGGAAGTCTTTCAGACATCCATGGGTGAAAAGAATAAAATCAAAATCAAACAGGCACGTCATAGTGACGACCAAAAAAATATATTCAGTAAACAATTTGACGTCCCGCCACTTACTTTCTGGACAACGGGACACGAATATCCCGTCCAAATCGGGACGTATGGTCACTTTAATAATACGGTAATATTGTATTGAATCTTTTAACTTTAAATTTGACTAGCTAGGGCGCTCGGGCTATCATTAATCATTAAATGTAATAAATTGTTATCATCTATATTCTGTATATTGGCCGAATGATATTAGAGTAATAGGAATTATAAATTTGGTATAGCTCCCCATTAATGTTACTGAAAAACCGAATTTTATAGTTTTCTATAGAAAATGTTTAACTTATTGAATTGACTACAAACATTCATCTAAAGAGATCTTCTTTCGTTATTTTATTTTATTCCATTTGGTCATAATATCGTAACAGTCAAGATAAATCTCCGAGACTCATTATAAAACTAGTGGGTTTGAATTTAGCGTTGTGAATTAACTTCAAGGAAAAATCTATTGACGCAAGTAGAGACACATAGAAATGAAATATTATATAGGTCCTTAGTCTTAAAAATATGGTAATTTTTCAATGTCATGGTTGGCAACTACAATAATATAAAGACGTACAAAACAACATTTCTAAAAATCCATTTTGAACTGAGAGAAAATTTGAGACATTTAATAAGAATCACTTTTTAACTTCTTGACAGACGTAAGCACTTCAATGATGATAAGCGACGTTGCCGTATTGAAGGAATGACGGAATAAGATGAAATCACTTCCTTTCGCATATATAGATACTTGGCAACAGTGTAATATTATTTATCGAAATCATTTTAATCACTAAATAGTATAAAACAAAGTCGCTTACCGGTGTCTCTCTGTTCCTATGTATGCTTAGATCTTTAAAACTACGCAACGGTCTTTTAACTGTACGAAGCCGAGGCGGGTCTCTAGTTGTTAGATAAGTATGATTATTACGATAAGCGAGCTCGCCCTCTCTTCTTTGAGGTATTATTAATTTTGTTTGCATAACATTAATTTTCTTACCAGTGGTTTTTCATATAATTCTTTCTTTTGAAGTAAACTTAAATAGATTTTTTAGTGTCTATTTTTAGTGATAAACGCATTAAATTGTAGGATCTATTATAATGTTTTATAATTAGTAATTTAATGTGAGTGAGCTGATTAAATTGAATTAAAATAAACTTATTAGATGCCATAGATAAAAATAAGTATGGAATATTATGATATAAAAATAAAAACAATCAAATAATTTTAAATTTTATTTTTTAACAATTTCTTAAATTTTTTTTACATGCCGATTAATATATTAAAAATTCCTAACTAAAATATTCCGTACGTCGCGTAAGTTCTTTTAAAATTTAAAATCCTAAATTCATTAGGATGATAGAATCCTTATAAATTTTCTATGCAATTAATATACGAACAAGACTGTTCGCTGGCCAATTGATCTCTACTTTTCAGTATTAGGTACCTATCTATATTTTAGCCACTTTCTTATTTATTTTAACCAGATGCAACCAACAAATGTCATATATATAAAATATTTGACATGTAGGGTTCTGGCGGAAATCATCGTGTATTGTGTATAACTTTGTATACCCGAAGATAAAAAAAACCTTCATTCTTCATCCCAATAAACCAAACGACACGACAACGATCAAACAACGACAATTGACAAGCAACGATAAACCAACGTGAAAACCAGAGTACTGGCCACACAGCACTTGATGGCCAATTCGAATTGTTTAAGGATATTGTATAAGAACTCCATTTTTATGTTGTAACATAAATGGTAGCAGAGTGTAGTTATGTACTTGTTGTAATTATCTATGTATACAACAGATAAATAATATGCAAAATGGCTACTGCGACTTATCCAAATATAGACGTTGACGAAGTCGAATTACGGTACGTGGAATCTACAAGCGCAAGCGGTCCTTATCAATAATGACTATTCACCACCTTTAATCTTCACCGGCAATTGAATGGTTTCGAAACTACTTGAATGGACGCCGGCAACGTGTATGTGTCGAAGACTTCTTTTCCGAGTGGTCTGACGTTTCTGCTGGCGTACCTCAAGGTGGCGTGTTGTCTCCTCTTTTGTTCTCAATATTCATTAATACAATATGTCCCAATATTTCTTCTCTTTACCACCTGTATGCCGACGATTTACAAATTTATAATCAAACAACTCTACCTGACCTTCCTAAAACAATTGACCAGATTAACACTGACCTTGCTAATATTACAGAGTGGGGGAAATGCTATGGATTAAAGCTGAATCCTGTTAAATCTCAAGCAATAATAATCAGTAGTCAAAGATTGATGGCAAATATTGACACATCACAAATACCACCAGTAATACTTGACGGTGTTCAAATTCGATATCAAGTGACTGTTAAAAATTTAGGTATTACGTTTGACCAAAATCTATCCTGGGGTCCGCAAATAGGCGAAATAAGTAGAAAAATGTTCACTGCAGTCGCATCACTTCGCAGATTACGTAATTTTCTTCCTATACCTACCAAAATTGCGTTAGCGAATTCGCTCCTACTACCAATTCTCGATTACGCTGATATTTGTTATCTTGATGTAAAAGAGGAGCATTTACTAAGACTTGAGCGCCTTCAAAACCTTTGTATACGGTTCATATTCGGCCTACGCAAATATGACCACGTCTCCGAATTTCGCAGTAAGCTCAAGTGGCTCCCAATCCGACTTCGCAGGAATACTCATATACTTCACCTTCTACACTGCGTACTGTACAATCCATGTTCTCCGAATTACTTGGGAGAACGATTTGAGCTTTTGAGGGATTCTCATAGTCGTGCACTCCGGTCTAACGATAATTTGTTACTAAACCTTCCAATCCATTCGTCTCACTTTTTTACAAATTCTTTTACAGTTGAAGCTGCACGTCTATGGAACTCTCTTCCTCAAAATATTAGGTGTGTAAACAATATTAACAATTTTAAACGTGTTTTAAAAGATTATTATCTTTCTCAGATATAATTTATTTAGTTTAGTGTGTTTTTGGATTTTTAGGTATTACCTATATCGTATAGTAAGTATTAATATATATGTATATTATTTATTAGTGTTGTATATGTATGTATATTATACTTATTATTTTATATAATACTATATTTAGTATATGTAGTGTATAGCTTGACATATGTTTACAGTAGTATTATATGTATTTTATGTATTATTTTTATTTTTCTAAGCAAGTGCACCACCTACCTTATTTCTGTGGATTGATATCCTAGCATCTTGGTTGCCTGGAAGAGATCGCTCTTAGCGATAAGGCCGCCTGTTGTGCGTCATTTCTTGTATGTTTGTATTCCTAGTATGTTCGTATTTCATGGTGTACAATAAAGTGTATTTGTTGTTGTTGTTGACTATTGGGATATCGTAAGTGGTGGAAAAACTTTGTCACCAAATGCGTATGTAGCAGAAAAGTTGGCGTTCAATAAGGAGGATTTGAAGGCAACAGTTGAAATTTTACTTTTATTGTCACCTTTCGAACTAAAACAAATAAAACTCTGTATGTCATCTAAAGCTGTATGGGACAAATTAAAAAAATACTTATCGAATACTGGACCAGCAAGAAAAGAAAAGCTACATGCTGAAACAGCTATTCCTTAAACGAAAAGAGAAGTAAAATCATCATAGTTATCTATATCGACGATTTATTGATTGCCTACTCATGTCCAAGAAAGCTTAAAGAAATTAAAGACATGCTAATCATAAGCTACCTCTCACAGTTCAACGATTCCTATAGAGAAGGGCGAAACACTTTAAATCTGCAAAGAGAGTACTTCGGTACTTTGAAGCCACAAAAAGCCTTGGCTTAATATTTAAGAAGACCGGGCAAAAATTGAATTGATCGGCAGATGCAGACTAGAGTGCAGGTAAGATTGACCGAAAATCATTCTCAGGCTGTTGCTTTAAATATTAGGGGTAAAGTATGAAATTGCTGATTTGCACTGAAAATTTGAGAAGAAAACTTTTTAACACGTAGAAAATTGTCCAAATCAGAAAAAAATGGTAGTCCGTTGGAGATGGTCTAGCGAATACGGAGGGTGACGAATGGTTCCTAATTGCAGTTCCTGTAGAGTTAAAACGGTTTTTCGTGCTGTATGAGGTCACGCGTTATCATGGAGCAATAATGGTGAAGATCGATTCATGAGTCCGGGCTGTTAGTGAGTGCTAGTTTTGCTATCATTGTTCGGAGTTCGCCACAGTAGAGATCTACCGTTATTGCGTGACCAGGTCGGAGAAAGCTATAGTGAATAACACCATGCTGAGACCACCAAACAGTTACCATTACCTTTTTATTGGTAACCTTTGCTTTAGCACACTGTTGCGGCGTTTGACCTGGGGTCAGCCATTGCATTTTTCGCTTACGGCTATCGTAAAGCGTTGAAACCAAAATTGCACGGTGCGTTCATTACCAGCAACATTGATATTTCTAGCTGTTTGTGCCGAGTTAGATCCGCGTCGGAACTCGTATTCAAAAATCACTCCAATTTTCGAAGTATCTATGTTTCTTGTCTAAGCTGAATAAAAAAAACAACTGAAAGTCCATAATCGAATGTTGCACATTTTTTAAAAGAAGAACTACATAGGTACCCTGTGAAAAAAGTATCACTCAAAAATCTCAAACCATTTCAGCTCAAAAATCTCAAATCATCTCAGATCTACGTCAATTCGAAGTACCTATTACAATAAAACGGCAATTTCATACTTTAACTCCTATTATGCTGGAACTGCCATATGTTGGATGTCGAAGAAACAAAAATGTGTCGCACTATCAACAGCAGAGGCGGAATACATGGCATTGACCAAAGCTGCAAAGGAAGCAATCCACCTGAAAAATCTCGACATAGATTCAAGCGCTGACTATGAAGATATAGTCATCTTGAATGACAATCAAGCTGCCCTAAAATTATGTCAAAACGGTCACCTCAAAATCAAAACACATTGATTTGAAGATGCATTTCACTTATTTTTTTTCTTAAAACTGCATCCAAGAAGGAGCAATAAAAATTTAATATCTCCAAACTGAAGATATCGCGGCAGACCTATTAACAAAAGCTTTGGCTGGTCAACGGATCTTGAAATTGCGGAGCAGCTTGGGACTTCGTGATGACCACCGATAGGGCCGTGAAAAGGAAAAAAGGCCGCACAATACTCTAGGGCCAATTCGATTTGTTTAAGAGTATTATTCTATTGTTAAAATTGTTATTGCTTAAAAATAAAATAAAAGCTCCATTTATTGTTGTACACATTTATTTCTAACTCTCTACGTAAAACTCTAAATCTCTTAAAACATTTTCACTGATAGAAAACTACACTATTTCTGAGTGACAAAGGTGATTTAGTGTTGCCATATATATTTTTTATTTAATAGAATATGACCATTTTGTTGTTACTAATCCAATTTTAAAATTCTTTCACTGATAGAAAACTACACTATTTCTGAGTGACAAAAGTGATTTAGTGTTACCATATACGCCTCTCTTTCTTTTATATACTATCATCCTCTCTCTTAAATTTTTATCTTTATCTCTGTTCAGAATGATCAGTCTCTTTTTACTTTCTTTCAATTATCTCTGTCTCTTACTCTCTCTCTCTTCTTTATCTATTCAATTTAATTTTGCTCTGTCCGAGGGAGAACCCACTTTTATTATCTGTCACTTTTCTTTTCTTCTTGTTTCTATCATTTTCCTTTTTATAACTTTTTCTCATTCTTTTTTTTTTCAAATAATGAAAAACTACACAATTGCAGAGTGACAATTTATGGACATCAATTATAATATTGCTTTAAATACCCGGAGCGAAGCGAGGGCAGGTCACTCGTAGTCAATAAAATAACAAAATCAAAAATTTGCTTACAATAATCAACCAAAAATGCAAAATTATATTATTAAATATTTGGTCTATAATAATAATAATTATTATTGTTGATGACACCTCAGATTAAACAAAATCTGACGATGACACTTATTTATATTTTTTTCAGTATTCATTATAGGTACCATTGATTCGCCATCAAAGAGTACCTATATAATCACTACGTTTTAGCATCCATGCTCTAAGTTAGATGCTACGGCTATCGATCTTTTAGGCAATTCACACTTTACACAATTGTCTGACACCTCCAAAGACGATTTATATAAAAGATATCTCGCAATATCAACTTTTTTATTTTATTTCAACAGGCCAGAGTATATAACCACGTAGGTTTGATGTCACATTGTAACTTTTGACAAAATCATTCATAAATTAATGGAATTAACTCAATTACCATGTCCAAGTTTCTAAACATAACCATATCTCTTTAAATAAATTAAATTTAGATTCATTTAGATAACACAAAAAAATTAAATTTATAAAAAAAATTATGAGGGGAGGCTTCCAAAGTAAAAGATTTACTTTAATGAATTTGCCAAATAACAATAGTACAGTAAATCGATAATGTTTCCATATAGTAGAAAAAAAATATTAAGCAAAAATTCGTGAGTTCGACTTCATTCGCTTACGAAACTCCTGTTTGTAAAAAGCTATTTAAATAGTAACTGTGATTTTGCTATAAAAAATTAAAATGTTACATGGACAAGCAGCCAGCTGACGTATAAATGTACCACGTTATTGTCAGCAGCATTTTTCCTCCAAGTACTAGGTAAACTATAATCCGACAAATTTTCAAACGGGAGGAAATGGTTGAAAAAAAAATTTTCTACAAGTTTGGAAGGCTGCCAGTACTCGCCCCACCCGCGGAATCGCAGCTGACGGTCACGAGTAATCATAATATCGATGTTATAATACTGTTTCTAGCTTCAACTAATAGATCTAATGAACTTTCAATATTAAACTATCTCCTAACAAAACACTAACTCACTTGTTCCAAAGGCACACATGTAATTCGTAAAACCTAAGTTTATATATAGAAACTTAGGTTTTAGTTAACTATAGATAAACAATACCTAGAGTTTATTTCTTTTAAATCACAACTACATGACAATCGAGAGTAAATGATTAACCGAATTTGAATCAGGCTCCCGTACCATTAAGGTGACGCTGGAAATTAATGAGTTAAAGAATTACATTGAATGGGTTGGTATAATGGGTGAGGGGTACGGACGTGGGGCTTTTAATGAAATGACATTTTTATACCCAGAAGTGTTGCTTTGTGTACCTAACTCTCCCTAAACTTTGTTGTGAAAGTCTGTTAATTTTAATTATAATTTTTAGTTATGCACGATCTATATAGCCACAAGATATAAAAGAGACATTATAATATATGCTACAATTTATTTCTTACCAACATGTGTCTAAATTGCCATGTCTGTTATACTCATTTGTCTTAAATATTTTTTGTCATAAACTAATATTGTCTATCTGTAAAATGTCAATTTAAATTACAGTATCTTGTCAAATTTTTATTTATCTTCATATAAAATGGAAAATTTAATAAGTTTTATGTAACAAAAATTTTACATTAAAGCGAAAACGTTGCAATGGACTCATGGTAACAAAGTGTTCTTCTAAATTCAATAATAATAATAATATAATAAAAATAATATTCAAAGTAGATACGGTGATCACAGTAAAGAAACCTCAATGAAAAGAAATGCTGATTTAGGCTTAATCTATAACTTATAAATAACATCTTAGACCATTTGACATCATATTTTCCAGATGATCAGCATAACAAATATAGTTGCCAAAAGATGCTGGCCTATTGCAACGCGATTCGCAACTTCAGTTGGATTATTGCGAACTACTAGCCACCCAAAAAAATGTTCTGAAATAATAACGTGTCAAATTATTTGTGAACGCAGTATTACTTCCATACAACAAGATTTTTTAACAAATTTCCATGCTTTAGAATCCAACAAGCATTTTAGGGATTCACCAAAAGTACTGAATTCAAAGAACTATGGTTATTTAAATTTTTCAAGATCTTTTATTTTCGGTCGAAATAAACGATCTCCCAAGAAACGAAAAAAACGTATTCCCAAACTAATTCTAGTTCAGAATCCTTTTACCTGGTTGATGATTAAAATTGATTTCTGTGTGCTAAGACATGTTTGGGACCCCGAATTTCAAGAGAGAGAATTTAGATTTGGTACCAAACAGGTGAGATTTTATAATCCGTATTTATGACAAATTATATCAAACCTTTATAAAAATCTATATGTACAAAAATTATATGTAATATTATTTTTAGAGCACAATTAAAGATGCAAATATTTGTATATATTATTTTTTGCATAGTATTAAAATAGTATTAAAATATGCGCTTAGTTAAAATTAATTTATGTTAAGTTTCTATTTTAGATTCATAGAAAACAAATTCCCGCTCTGATAGAGATATGAACAAATGATTATTTTACAGGCAATATCTAGAGTAACTCAAGTCATAAGTGACGGTCAATACACAGATTTGAACGGCTTACTCACTAAAGCCGCTCGGTTGAGCTTAATCCGTGAACTAGATCGCAACTGGGGTGAAAAACAACGAGCGCTGCTTGCACTTAGACGCGACGACATACAAATATCTTCACCACGTAAAGTTTATTTCATACGGATAGGTGGTACGTTACTCTTAATCGATTACAACTAAGAGTAGTTACATTTGAATAATACTTTATAAAACGGTTCCTATCGGGTTAAAGTATTTTATATGATTTCCTGACGTTTTGAATACTGGGTTTCAGTTTTCGTAGTAGTCTGTCCTGTGACCACAAACACTGAAAAGTGTTCGAAACGTCAGGAAATCAAATAAAAAACCCACCTTGATAGAAACCGTTTTTTACAGTACTAGCGACCCGCCCCTGCTTCGCAAAGGTGCAAGTATTATACATACTAATCTTCCTCTTGAATCACTCTATCTAATAAAATCCGTTCATCAAAATCCGTTGCGTAGTTTTAAAGATCTAAGCATACATAGGGACAGACAGACGGAAAGCGACATTGTTTTATACTATGTAGTGATTATTCAAATGAATAACAATCGTGAAAACCTAAGAAATCAAGAGTAGTTAAAGATTCGTGGCATTATGAAATAGATGGGTAATCATAGTTATATTAGATCCATAAGCTGTATTTTAGGTACATTTATTAAAAGTAATGAAGGCCCCGAATCAGGTCCAGTTTCACATGAAATTGTTGTTGTCACATTGAAATTTCAGCTTAACTTCGTTTTGTTTACTTAGGGTTAGCAAAAGTATTTTCTTCAATGTTTTAATATGTTCTGTTATTTTTATTTGTCTTGTCAGGTGAACTGACTAGACAAATAGTTTATTATCCCACAAGAACTATGATTTTTTCGGGATAAAAAGTAAAACCCAGGTCGATAAGCTTTCGTTATACAAAAAAATTAGGTACACTAATCTATATCATTTCAGATAAAAAATTTTGTGACGTAGATATGGCGTTTTTAGCGTTGAAATGGGCCCCAATAAATAGTATCGAGGCACTGATTTTTACTGAAATATTTGCACGGTTTCATCGCGAATACACACCTCACAGCATACCAGAATGGACAATAGCCTATTTTAAAGTTACGCGATTTGAAGTATTACGCCGATAAATATTATATACTCTGATATCTTAAAACACGACATGGAAGTTTTAAGTTGCGGCACTTTGATAAAGGTTCTTTTGAAATAAAGTTTTACATCAAGAATAGTTTTTTTATTCTTAATACGTCAATAAAAACATTTATAAATGCATTATCTATAGCTCTAAAAGTAGTCTATAAGGATCTTCGAGGTAATCTTTCACAAGATTTGAGAATTTAGCCATAGTTACACCGTCGATAACTCGGTGATCTGCCGACCAGCTAACAGATAATATGTGAGCCTTTATCACATTACCTTGCGCATCAAACCTTGGTAATACCTGAAAAAATTAACTAATTTATTTTATTGAAATTTTGCATATACAATTTTCGGACATTTCCGGTAGATTTTCTTTAATTCTAACCTAATGAGTTCGATTTTTTATATTGCTTAAAAAAACATCAAACCTGTATTTTTCCAAGAGCACCGATTGATACTTGTGGTGGAAATATTACTGGTTTTGTGTAAGTTCCTCCGATCTGAAATGATTGATAAATGAAATTAGCAATATCTTGCAATAATTAACATGATTCTTAAAAACCATTAAAATATACTAAATAAAACTATACTCACAATGCCGATATTCGAAATAGTGAAAGTTCCACCCGTGAGTTCGCTGAGCCCGAGTTGACCTTTTAATCCTTTTTCCTGTAGTAAATTTAATTCTTTGGCTATTTCAAGTATGCTCTTAAGTTGTACATTCTGAAACAAGTGGATTATAATTTACTCAAATCATCATCCAAGATTTTTAGAACTACTGCATTAGAAGTTAGAACTACTTTATCTAATTTTAATTGTTTTTTTTAGGTAGCTACCTGTATCGAAGTAATGATAGGCTTTAGTCAAATTCTGGAAAGCATAATATTAGTCAAGTTCGCTTTATTTAATATTAAATTAAACACTTATAGTTGATGTTGTAATACTAAAAATATTATACATCAATGAATAAATATGCATATTTTAAAAGGGTAGCGTAACTGATAAGCAGCTTTGAATTGGAACTGTTGAGAAATTTTACAATACGTTCATTCATTATTATCTGGTCGTAATACGGTTCCTCATTTTGAAGTATAACAAGTCTCAGTTTGCAGAGAATATCTCTCTCTCTTCTGTATTTCAGTAATAAAATTTCTTATTTATTTGTTTCCTACTTATTTAATAATAAATAATTTTATATAAAATGAATATTAAATTCTTACCCTAACTACAGGCACGACTAATCCATTAGGTGTATCCATTGCGACACCAATATTGTGACTTCCTTTATAAATAACGTTCTCACAAGTGCTGTCGACACTGCTATTTAATATTGGGTATCGTAAAAGGCTCTGCGAAGCAGCTTTAATGATTATTGGCATGTAGGTCAGTTTAACTCCTCGGTTTTGGGCGAGCTGTTTAAGGGACTCTCTAGATTTTACCAACTTCGTTACATCATATTCATCGCTGAACACAAAATGAGGTATTTTCTGAAAAAATATTTTCAAAATATACGAAAATTCCTAAAGGAAGGGGCCTTTCCCCAGGAATGGGAAGAGGTAGAACCTAGGCATTGAGTAGGCAGTTTAGGCACCAATCTACAAACTTTTCATTCATATAGAATTTTAACAATAGCATTTTTAGTAATATAAGAAGAATAGAAAACTATTAAAGGAAGTGCTTCTTATTTGGGTTCTATTTAGACGAGTTGAAATGTCACTGAATCCCTTAATATAATTTTGAAAGAAAATCAAAGTAAGACCAACATTCGAAATGATCGAAAGTAAAGAAAATCTCATAAAATCCTTTCTTATCAAGCACATCGTCTACTTTCAGGATATGTGTCATTTTTGTGCTAAAATGAGGACTAGAATCATGTTAATTGAAAATTATTTTTACATAATTTTATATAATTACTCACCATAGCTTCAGTCATAGTTTTAACCATAGCTTTTGTAAATCCTGTTATAGGAACGGTTTTGTCTTCTACAGCCAGTTCCGCTCTGGCTGAGGTGGTGATCGGGATTGAGATTGCTTTTACAGATAAATCTGGGATTTGATTAGATTTATCCGAATTTATGTTGAGATACGACAAAACGTCTTCCTTAAGAACTCGTCCATTCCTTCCAGTTGCATTTATAGTATTTAGATCTACCTTGGAACAGTTTCATTTTTATAAAAACAACATGTCATGTTATCAGTTAGTACATAAAAAAAAGAATAATAATATATTAAAATTGAAATGAACAGTATTATGGTCAGTTATTTTGTTTTATTTTTATACTTTTATTTATATTTTCTTTGTTGTATATATTCATTGAATAATTTGCTGTACATATTATGTAAGTACGTTAAAACGTAATGGCATGTGCATAAATGTATCCCAACTTGTACTTCCTTTTCATTATTCCCATAAATAATTTTAATTATTAATGATATTTAATGCAAAGATTTACGAGTTAACCTATATTTAGTTAAATTGCATGTGTTAAATTAATGTTCTTACTTTGAATTGTGCTGCAATTCTTCTTACTGATGGGGTAGTCAGTACTTTTGCTCTAGGGATTCCTTCTTTAGGCGTCACATTGGTGGCAGGCTCTACCGTACTATTTACGGTAGAAGAATCTATGAAACAGATAATCTTACTAATAATTGAATTTAAAAAATGTTAAATGTAAGGCGAAGATAAATTTTTTTTTGCAATTTAAGTAAGATTTTAATTTGACCTTTTCTTTTCTTAACCTTTTCTTTTATAATAAACGAGTCGCTTGCCCTCGCTTCGCTCCGGGCATTTAAAGCAATATTAAATTGATGTTCTTGATTTGTCATTCTGTAATTGTGTAGTTTTTCATCATTTCAAAAGAGAGAGAGAGAGTGAGAAAAAGTTATAAAAAGTAAAATGATATAAAGAAAAAGAAGAAGAAGAAGCGACAGATAATAAAAGACGGAGGACAGAGCAAAAATAAAATCGAATAGATAAAGGTGAGAGAGAGATAATCGAAAGAAAGAAAGTGAAAAGAGACTGATCATTCAGAACAGAGATAAAGAAAGAAAGAGAAAAGAGACTGATCATTCAGAACAGAGATAAAGAAAGAAAGTGAAAAGAGACTGATCATTCAGAACAGAGATAAAGATAAAAATTAAAGAGAGAGGATGAGAGAGAATGATGAAGAGAGACGGAAATAATAGACTTCTTTCAGTGAATGAATTTTTAAAATCGGATTAGTAACAATAAAATTGCCATATTCTATCAATTAAAAAATTGTATATGGCAACACTAAATCACCTTTGTCACTCACGAATAGTGTAGTTTTCTCTCAGTGAAAGAATTTTAAAAATTGGATTAGTACTTCCTGAGAAATCCTTCAATTTACAAAATGACCACGTTATGGCACTTAAACGGCCATATTTTTTTAATTCAAATATTTATGGCAACACCACATAGCCTATGGCACCCGGAAAAGATGTAGCCTTTTATTGATGAAAGAATTTTCAAAATCGGTTCAGTAGTTTTCGAGCCTATTCGCAATAAACAAACATAAAAATATACAAACAATCAAATTTTTCTTCTTAATATAATAGTGTAGATGTAGATAATGTATAAAAAATCAAGATGATTTAAAATTTCACGTACAAATATGGATATTAACAATTTAACTATTTACAATATATAGTTATCATTACTTAAGTCATGTTCATCTCCAGAACTTTCTGATTCAATATCAACGAGGGGCTGTCCTACCAACGCAGTTTGATCAACCTCATGGTAGAGTTTGGTAACAACTCCATCGTATCGACTTGTAATGGTTACTGCTGCTTTATCACTTTGAACTTCACATATATTATCAAATTGCTGCACTTTATCACCAACTTTAACGAACCTGTAATAAGTACAAAAAAATATTAATTACACCGTATATTGTAATGTTCTTTACGTATTTAAATGGGTATTTAAAATTAAATAAAAAACAATTGTTAATAAATTAAATAAATTATTCACAAATGTATTATTCCGCATATACAAAACTAAATCTGCTAAAGCCTTATATGGACGCAGTTTATATGTTGAGCGGTTAACGAACACTTTTTGCACATATAATATAAGTATCGATTAGACAACTATATCGACGATAAATGCTTAAACCTATATGTAGTCTATAACTTCGTAGTAAAACCGCAATAGATTACTTAGAAGAAATATGAGAATCTAATATAATTGAGTTACAAATAAAATAAATAAGTGAGTGAAATCGTTATTTAATTATAATTTCTATTATAATTGTATTTTATTCCGAAAAATAATAAATTCAGATCTACATTACACAAATAACTTTCACCAAACACAAGAAGTACACAAAATAAGATTAAAAAATGATTCTACAATATGTAACCTAAGCAAATAAAGGAAGCCAAACACGCCATAAGATTTAAATGACTCGTAAAATTTAATTTAAATAATAACCATATTAACTGTGATTATCTGGACAAGTAGTGTATCACAAGCCACATCTAGTTTAGCTTATTCATTAAATTTATTTGTTGTAGTAACTACCTTCGTAAAGTTAATAAAAATTATAATTTTTTTAATACCCTAATTTCCTACCAAAAAAAAAATTTAAATAATAAATTTTTGCTGCATAATTTGAGCAGTGTATTTAAATTCTTATTTCATAATTAAGGTCAATTTTAAACTTATATAATATATCTTTATATAACTGTAACCATCTATAAAATATAATATGTTTATAAAAACTAGCTGACCCGGCAATCGTTATATTGCCATATAAATTTGGGGTGGGCCACCCTTATCACTTAGGGGTATGAAAAATAGATAGTAGCCGATTCTCATATCTAATGAATATGCATATAAAATTTCATTAAAATCGATCGAGCCGTTTCGGAGGAGTTTGGTAACAAACACCTCGACACGAGAATTTTTTATATTAGATGTATGTTCTCAAAACAAGTGAATGTATATTATTTTTGAGAATAAAGATCTTTAAACCTTGTTTACGTTATCATGTAATGAAATCGAAAACCTGCGATTTGTGTGTGTTGTTGATGTAAGTTTGTTAGAGTATCTTATGCTCATTAGTCATCACTATCGATCGATCAAGTTATCGTTTATTGCAGGTTATTAAATACTTAATTGGTAATCTTCTGTTTATAGTAATCTATTGTGCATTTAGTTTAGTATGTCAAGGACTAAAATTCCTTCTAAAAGCGAAAAAGAAGTTTCCTAGGTTATGCGATTAATGATTTCAAACATATTGGTGTTTATTAGTGGTCAATATCTCGACTTCACTATAGATTCATTTTATGTGAAACAAGCAGTTACAGTAACGTGCTTGCTGATTAGTGATAAGGTAGAGACATGATGACAGAAATTTAAAATGAAAATATAAGAATTACACGTTGAGCAATATTTCGAATGGTACTTTTTGCATGAATTAATTTTGCAATGGACTACTGAATATTTGCGTTTAATTAAAAATGTATGTGGTCTGCCATTTTACTGAGAAAAAAATACGCCGTATATTAATTTACTATTATTTAATTAATTAAAATCATTTAATTTTATCGTCAAATTGGAACCTGCTTCCTACAAAACTACATTATGTGTGCTTCATAACGCACTTGACTGGTTTTTTATCGACACAGGTCAGTATTACGAAGGCTTGTTTTCGTTTTGTATCACCTGAATACAAAACAAGTAGGTATTTTGTTTACTTTCTTATCTCTATTTTCTACTCAATTATTTTTAATTACTTACCATTCTTTTATAACAACTTCTCTTATGCCTTCTCCGATATCAGATAATTTAAAAGCTACTGTTTTATTAACAGTGCTTGTTGTATGTATCCATTTTGATTTTAAAAATGTATCTACTCTTATTTTAACATCAGTGTTTGAATGCTTCAATGACGTTAAAGGTCTCTAAAATATATAATTAATATGACAATAAAATAAATCACTTCTTTAATAAAAAAATAAAGTTTAAAAACTATAGCCCGACTACGTAAAAAAAGTGGTTTAAAAAGGACGAAACATGAAAATACGTAGTCGGGTCATAGTTTTTAAACTTTATTTTTTTATTTAATAGTTTTCCGTTTCCCGATCGAGATAACCTTTATAATCTCATATTATAACGTAATGTTGGTTTTTATTTCTTTAAACGAGTAAATAACTGCAACGACTGGCCACGCGAACTATACGATCGCATTTTAAACATATGTGTTGACTTAAACAATAAGATATATATACATATTTGTAATGTGCTCGTCAAGACTTTTCTTTTGACACCAAACACGTGATAATTATCTCAGTTTAATTGTTTCGAGGTTAGAATCTGAGGTTTAAATTCCGTCATTAAAAAAAATCATAAAATAATCAAAAAAAAATCATAAAATAATAACATAATGGCCTATGTTACCTGCGCCGTTATTACGAATCTTTTGACACCTCACTCATGAAAATTGGTTCAGTAGTTTAGGCGCTAGAGTGGAACATACAAACATACATACATAGATACATACATACATACATACATACATTGACTGCGAAAATCATAACCCTTCCTTTTGGCTTCGCCGTAGTCAGGTAATAAATATGTCGAATACAGTAATTAGTTCTTTATCAGATAACGAACTTTTAGTCAGTTCAATTTGATAAGATTGGGTCAAATGTTTATTATCTTATTCTCGTTTTATGTAAACATACAGTATATATACGTAATTAAAGATTGTAGTTATCTGAATACGTTATCTTTTCATGTAGTGTGACATTTAATGATTTTTTTTACTTAAATAGATATCTATTCACCAAAGAGTTTTATGTTCTTTTAAATACGTATAAATTTATCTTAAAATGAATAAATGTACTATTGTGTGGTGAAATGTACACAATAATCGTTCACTGACCTCTTTTAATAATTATAACACAAATATACTCAGAAACACAAACAATATATATAGCAATATTTCACTATTTTCCACCTTGTAAATTCACTTTCTATTCTGTATTAATTATTGGAAGGTATTTTTCGTGTAATGTTAAAAAAACTTACAGATTGTGTTTTCCACCAGAACTTGTTGTACTTGTTAAGATTTCTTAAATGCAAAAACCACTTCCTACCAGCTAAAGCCATTTTTAATTTCACAACATAACCTTCTTATTTTACTAAAGACACACACATCGCGAAAAACAGTTCTTGCCTTACAAACTAACTGTTATCGACTACATTATCAGTGTGTTGGAACACTGATTATTATTTAAATTTACTCATGAATTAAAACATCATGATACACTGGATTCAAATGTTACGTTACTCAATACGTCAGTTTAGAAGAGGGCAAAGATCGAAACTGTTTTAAATACAAGTTTCTAGAATTATTTGTACACTTCATGCTTATAATTTATTCATAATTACATTGTTCTACTATACGTAAGTTATATCTATGTGTAAAAATGTTTTTCTACTTTGTGTTAATATAACGTCCTTATTGCTAAAGATCGAGATAAATCCAAAATAAATCAAATTTAGATTAATTTAGATAAGATATTTTTTTTTATATAAACTACCCTCATTTTTACACGCTTTATATTAGCTTCACTTGTATGTTTTTTGTCCGCGATTTTGATCATAAATTCATCATGGTGTCAATAGTTATAAATATTTTATTGACAGATAGGAGTAGAAGGATTATCATTCCGATAATATCTTAAAAGCCACCCCACGCTTTTTTTAAATAAAACACATTTTTTTCTCAATTACAATATTATTAATTTATATTTATAATTTTTTTTTACACTATTCCTTATTCAAATTTATTAAAATTTATTTTCAATTTTTTAGTTTGGTTTTCTATAGTATTAGAGTGAAACAATAACTTTTATATGTTTAAATATCTTGATAGACCTAAAAGATTATTTTTTTCGTAATGTAACAACATATTTCCAGGTTTCAGATTTTTCCCTTTACTTGTGCCATAAGACCTTCAGCTTTCGTCAATAAGAAGTACCTAATAGCATTTGATTCCTGTACTAGAGTCAAAATATCAACGTATGTATACGACCATATCTAATAATTACATTCACTTATAACTTTGATTTTTTTACGACTCCAAGTGAATTTAGATAATACTAGCGGACACGCGCGACGTCGTTCGCGTGTTGCTCCGCTCTTAAGGGTCGTGAGATTTTAAATATCCTAAGTTACTCCTTGCTACATCAACTATCTGCCAATGAAAGTTACGTCCAAATCAGTCCAGCCATTTCAGAGATTAGCCGGAACAAACAGACAGACCAAAATTGTAAAAATGTTGTTCTGGTTTATGTACCGTGTATACATCCAATTGCACTTAGTATAAAGCGGTTATTTTAATATTACAATTACAAACAGACACTCTAATTTTATTTATTTGTATGGAGTATGGATTATATATAAAAATATTAATTTGAACTTGATACCTTCACACGTTCCTGAGTAAAAAGATCTGGAGAAACAGTCAGCTTGCAAATTGTCCTTGGGATAAACTCTCATTGTGATTTAATTTACGTCATTGTTAATGACAGAATACGACGGAAAACGGTTTTAGAGTGGATGATCAAATTATAATCTCTATCTAATCTATAATCTTTAATACTTTTACCATTACAGAGTTTTATTAGGATGGTCCAGTACAAATGCCTTGTTATACTCCAGAATAGTAACTATAATGTGTGTAACTATAATTATCCGATTAATACAAAAATTATTTAGGATTTGCGTCAGTCATCATCACACACATCGACGAATTCTTAAGAAGTGATTGTTGGTTTGCTACGATTAATTATCCCTGAATATCACTACATAGTATAAAACAAAGTCGCTTCCCGTCTGTCTGTCCCTATGTATGCTTAGATCTTTAAGATTGCGCAACGGATTTTGAGGTGGTATTTTTTAATAGAGTGATTCAGAGGAAGGTTTATATGTATAATACATGCATATTTTAGTAGAGAAAGTAACCGTGCGAAGCCGGAGCAGGTCGCTAGTATTATTATGCTACTTACTCACTAGTTATGTTTATCACTAGTAGACTCCGTGTGAAGCCACAAATTAGGTACTTGAAGTTTCTTTTATGTGGGAAAATAAAATAATTTAAATAATAAGCAATTGTTTTTATTAAAGACATAATAAACATGTTAATAAAGTGAATAAATACAATATATACTTAATTGATAACGGTAATGTAATGCACGACAAGACGTGGGCGCAACCCATAGTAAGAATAACATCAGACACGTTTTAACCGACGACTTCTATTCTATATACGAGTAGCTAACGTGTATCACAGAGGCGCTCTGCCAATATCTGTTATAGTTTACACTGTCCTATTGTTGACAACAGCAGTAACATAATCGGGTCGGTCTCTCTATCACAATAATCAAAGCGTTATCTAAATAATTACATTTGGTAAATCTCATTTTAGCTAACTAACAAGTAAAAAGTACAGTACGTAGTAGGTACCTTTACGGTATAAGAAAACAAATATTTACTAAACACTTGCAATAGTGGGCTACGCGAAGTCTATGGAAACACGGATGTTTATCACACCATTACTTTCTAAAACACATATCTAATAATGAAGAATATACAAAATTTACATTTAACTTTTTTAAATCAATTAGTGTATTTATGTACTAAGATTAAATGTCCGTCTGTTTATTCTGTAATGTCACGTTATCTTTGTAATATTATATTCGATGTTTTTATTTTTAAATTAAAATAATCACAGTCTAAAATATTCACATTTACACTTAAAATAACTCATAAATATAGCTTCAGACAGCTTCAACAAATTAATATTAACTTAAAATTCAGGTTACGATTTTTTTGTTAAAAGCCCAACTAAACAACGTATAAGTTGGGTAAAAAAACTGAACATAAAGAATCCAAATTCGTTTTGCTACTTATAAGTTCAATATTAAAAATATTCATTTAGATAGGTCGTGTTTACATCTTTCTAAATAAAAAATCATATATAGCAGAAACTAATTTAGTTTTTATGCAGTATATATTATAATTATTTTGGTTATAACGAACAATAATTAATATGGAAGTAGGTACAGTAAGTAACGTTAATCACAACACATTTGGAATACCTGAAGACTAATTACAACAATTGTTAACAGTGGAAGACTTTATTTAAATAATTTATTGATTAAAATATGATCACCTTGATATTTTAAAATAATGTGATTGTTCATTAAGTCGCATTCATAATCACTGGTTTGTTAATAACAAGAATTAGCTCGGCAGGTTTTATGTCTGCTTAAGATTTTCATGGGCGTACATTTGGCCTTAGAGACGTCAAATATGATATAATTTAAAGGAGACATATGAATTGTAATATTAAAATAATCAGAAACGTCCGATGTCCCTTTGACTTAAAAAGGTATCTCTTTTAAAAGTCAAAAGTAATATAATACATTTTTACTATGACAATATATCTAAAAGACCGAATGAAGTAAAAATACTTCTCATTAATTTCATTTAAATGATATTTTTGGATCTACCTATTTATAGCTTAGTAGCTCAGTGGTTCGGGCGTTGGATTCACGATCAACAAGTCGTGGGTTCAAATCCCGGACATTGGACTACTGGCGTGGCCCACTCCTAACACAAGCATTTAGCTTAGTTGGAGGGGTAAAGCGAATACTAGTACTATGTGATCCATACTGCTAGTAATCTTTAAAAAAAATAAAAAAAACTATTTTGTAGCAGTAAGAGGAAAAACTTATACCACTCCTCAGTGCAGTGCGCTACGCCCATGCACGAATTGCTAAGTTCGTATTGATTAATTTTTATTTTAAGTTTTTAATTTCAGCTTTTCTCAATTTTTCATTTGAAGTCGTCATAACCACATAAATATGTGGTAACGATTATTACAAAATAAATTGCAGATTATAATTAAATAACTTGCAAATAAAGTAAAACATTTTAAAAATAACTAAAATATTATTGTTGCATTTTATATCTTATAAATTTTAATTTCAAATCTAGATGTTTTATTTATCAAAATTTCACTAGCCTTCCCAATGTCATTTTATTACATTATAAAAGCAAGGCCTACATGTTGTAATATTACAAAATGTGATAATATCGAGAACAGTGCGATTCCAGCCTTATACACTTTAGAAGCCAATAACATCGTTTAAGTACTTATTAGTATATTTAGGAGTAAACAACTTTAAACGTATCACAATACCGTATTTCTCTCTTGTTATTTTATTGTAATAGTGTAACTGTAACTAATAATAGTTAACAAAAATAAATTATATGCTGATTTATTAACGTATTTAATGGCATCAAGTACACGAATGATCTGCTACATTACACAACGAGTAATTATTCCATCAAGAGAAGACATAGAACGATATGTATTTGCAAGAGACACCGTAAAAGAGTGTCCGTTTCACGTAATTATGTATGTACACTATCTGACACTGAACGAGTGGAGTGACGAAGCGACAACAGCAACAACAACAACAACAACTAAACACCGACGATATTACGCATAGAATGATGTAAAATGACGTCTAACTAGAAGAGCCACAAGAACGTGAGTGTACTCCATCAGTGTGTATTGTGTACAGTGAACATTTAATAGCAGACCTGTCGAAATTTAAAATGAATTTGAGTGTCTTATAATGTATACCTATTGAAATGTGCATTGCTCACAAAATGTGAAATTGGGTGAAATTGATAGAGTAGTGCTTCTCTTATTATTCCTTAATTCTCATAACATTAAGACTTCACAATCGAGATCTTTCTGAAATCTCATATTTAGATCGGTCCTATACATTTATCTTTAACGAATAATAGAAACGGCTATTTACGAATCTAATGTAGGTAACACTGGAAAAAAAATTACACCTCCGTAATTAACATTGATTACTTATTATATGACTGCAACTTGTTTATTTAGACACTTATAAAAACAGCTCAGTCTGATTTTATTTTACAATTTCCTATCACAAGCTTCATAGACTAGCAGGCAAGTATATTTAAGTTCAACATCTTTTATTGTAAACTATACTCCAAAATTTCTTATGAAAACAAGCATTGAATTGCCGGAATCTTACATACAAAATATAATTTTTTATTTATAACATACTTTGTTCAAATATATTTGTTTTATGATAGTTACTCCATCTTAACTTTTTACAGTAATTTTGAAAATTATTTTAATAATTTTTTGTTGTTATGTCATGTTATGAAATTTTAAAGATGAAATACCGAAGTAGTCTCCATTATTTGTGCATTAAAACATAAAGCAAACTAATAAATTATTATATAACAACATTAAATGTATACTTTCCGTCTACTATTCAGGTTTCAGTAATAATCTGCATTTATTGTAATCTGAGCCACTTTAATATTTTAGCAATCTACTTATATATTTTAAATCCGTTATAAATAAAAAAAATTTAAAATCCAAAGGATTTTTCTTTATAACCCAACCATATATATACTCTATCATTTCGCTTATTTGATAATGTTTACTTGCATTCTCTTAAATTAACAATTTTATTTAAAGCTCAAACTATATTACTTTAAGAGATAATACCTTGTTAGCTTACACACATTATTAACCTTAAGTTTCCAGAGTATATCTAAATGTTTTCATGCTTTTTGTTACTCGATTCGTTGGAACAATCCTTTGGATTAAAAAAAAAAAAATAAAATATTCGAATTCTGTACATATCTACAACATATAAAATCTCTCTCTATATAATCACTTATGTAATGTTAATTATGAACTTATTAATGACAATAATTATGTTTAATTCCCTACCCTACCCTTTTTTTAAATGATAAAGGAACAAATAATATATTGTTATATTTTTTGAAACCATGAGATTTTACAAGTATTTTTTTAAAATATATTATTAATTCCCAAATTCTGCAATAAATTGGTCTTATGCAGATATAGTGTTCAGTCATGTCGTAGTATGAGGATACCCTTGAACATCGTAAGATAAGAAAAGTAAAAGCAGCGTTACGCAAACCAAATACAAAATAAATACATTTAGTTCTAACTAGGTACATAAGTCTAATTTCACACATAATCTATACTTTATTATTTAACACTGTCATTTCACAGTACCTTTCACTTGTCACTTTTTTTTCACTTCTACGTTGTGGGCACTGAGTGTTCAACTTCCGAGCGAACGAAACTAGTAAATATTCGAAGCTCGTTTTATTTTCTAAAAAAAGTACCCTGCGTAAAACATAGACATATTAAAAAAAATAACTATTTTAAAAAATATTTTGTATTAAAAATATCAGTATAAGCCTTTAGTAATTTTAATCCTATTGTAATTATTATATTTAGCTTCCATACATAAAAATTTGCCTAAAAAGGAAACTAAACTTTTTTTCTTAAATTAGTTAGTCTTTAGTAGTCTTTGTTCTACGGAGGGTATAACAATAGCAGTCCTTATGGAGTTGTAAAATTGTGTACACATTGGTAGAAAACTCGATACATGATTTTTAATTTAGGTACTCGTCAATACCAGCATAACTATGTTTATCCAAACAGTCGCGCCAAGCATCTTCAGCGCCGGTGTGCGAAATACTTATGAGCGCCTATACTTGAAGAGAAAAAAAAAAGGTCGTTCGCCAACAAGTATCCTGCGTAGTTAATATTATTTATGAGCGCCTATACTTGATTGAAGAGCAAAAAAAAAGGTCGTTCGCCAACAACTATCCTGCGTAGCAAATATTTACGAGCGCCTATTTATTACGCACTGTTGTTTTTGTTCTTTTCATTTCGAATCATGTCATATTATATTTTCGTCTTGGCGCCCCCCAAAAACGTTCCTAGCGCCTTTTCTGCCCTGGCGCCGTCGTGACGCACCGCACGACCTAGCACATATGAACAGTCCCTGTATTCAACCATAATTATAAAAGTATAGTTCATTGCGCGGTCATTTGCAGATTGTGTGTGATCAATCGTATCGTAGTTTCATATTTTTTACTTCTCGTCCTTAAATTTTTATTTATTTTATTTATAATGAAACCACCTTTAATTTTACTCTCAATCTTAAATAATATACATATATAAAATGTATTTAAAATTGTTAGAATATTATGTTCTATTCTGTCTTGACATAAATGAATAGATTAATTTAACCTGAATCGACAAATACAGGGAAATAATTGAAAGTTTTCGTCAACCAATGAGTACACACAACTGATCTCTTCAATTATTAAAAGTCAGTGGTGTTTATCGTTCGCTCTTCATCTTGTCATGGAAATTGTTGCGTGGGTGATAAGCATGGTGGGCCAACCAGCGGCACCAGCTCGGGCTGGGGCCGCGGCCCGCGTCACAGTGGTTCTAGCGGGCTTTCCGCAAATTTTACTTCACGGCTTCTTCGGAAAGATGTTCGACGCGGTGGACTTCGGCGGGCTGGTTGCAAGCTCGCTGAAGAGGCTTGTGCCATCAACCGCGGCGGAGGTATCACACTGCGTCCAAAAGGCGACTGTCGCAAGAATTGTCGTGCAACTACTGGTTGCCAGTATGAGGTACCTGTAAATTTTAATTAATATTTTTATGCAAGATATCATTGAACAATCGTCATATTCGGACATAGAGTCACGAAAAGGATTTATTATTTTAGAGTTTAGCCAAAGATAAACACTCAATATTATTTATTGTTGCAATTGGCAGCACATACTCTCAAATCGCTCTTAGCTTATTTATATTATTACAAGCTCTTCTTTAGTTTGTTTTCAGTCTTGCAAGTAAATTTGATGTACTTTCTGCCTACAACTTTGAATGCCTATGGCAATTGGATTATAATGCAATATTAATATGATTGAACTGATCTGATGATAGTTATCACAACGAGTTTCGTTCGAGGTTCCTTTCCTCCGTTTAATAAATAATAAGTATACCTAATCTGTTCCTGGACGATCAACTTTTTAGTTTAATTTTAAAAACAAATACATTTAATAAAGGTTTGTTTTTTACCTTTTTTATTTTAATAAATCCTGGTTTCATTAATATTAAATAAATAAAATTGGTTAAAAATTTCAAATTTATTGGCTTACCTCTGGTATGTACGGAGGTGGACCTGGCACGCCAAGCCAGGCTCCGTAAGCGACCTCGCGCGCCTTCATGTACTGCATCCACACTGGCGGAGCGCGTCAGGTGGGATGGAGGTCCTTCTCCGTCTCCAGCCAACCCAGCTCCTAGGCCCTCACTTACTGAATACAACTTGTGCGTTATATCTTTACCTGTAAAATTATATATCTCATTATAAGTCTAACCTATATCATAGAAGGTTGGTCATTGATAATTATTTGGTGATATAATTTTTTAAACAAATTTTACATATCAAATTTGCAGCGCAGAGTTAAAATAAAGACAAATAGACCAAAATAAAAATGATTTTATTAAATCGCCCTGCATTTAGAATATTAAATGTATCTCAATAAAATTGTGTAAATATTTAATATATTAATAGTTTTACCATATGGAATAACTCAAACTATCTAAAATTCGCTATAATTAATTATTTAACTTTCAAATGCACAATGTTTGTTATCCGTTAAAATCTATTTATACAAAAATTAATTTAATACATTTAAGGTTAAATAATTTCTAAATGTAGTTATTTTACAACAAATAAATTTATTAATTTTATTCAGGGACCTTTAGTTATTGTCTAAAGAATTTCTGTAACGTCTCTGGCGGTATGGGAAGAGAACACTATGCGATTGTGCGCATGCCGGAATTGTTGAACTCAACGTAACATCTATTATTTTATGACCTACCCTCGGTTCTGTTCAGAAAATTGATTCTACGTTGCAGGTCGAAAAAATCTGAAAAACACTCTCATTATTGAGAATAAAGGGGCCTCCTTTCATCCACTCAGCAACTCACCTAGTCTCCCACTTCTTTCACCTACTTACTCACTTTTACAACAAAGTTTTATGTTTTAAAATTAAACACTGATAAACGATTAGTGGAACTGTGTAGAAACACTTAGACAGCGCGCAGCGCGCTTGCCAGTGCCGCTAACTTGGGCGTAAATTTTCCTTAAAAACATTTAATCAGCCTTTTTTACGTCAACAATTTTTTATGTCTAAGTTTAATATCATATAATAACGGGAATGTTATATATAAGATATAGAAAAAGTATGTTCATTAGTCCGGAATATCAATAATTTTTAGACAACTTTTCCAGTTTATCTTTTCACTAGTCGACCTACGCGACGTCGTCCGCGTGTATCTCAGCTCCTATTGGTCGTAACGTGATTATATATAGCTTATAGCCTTCCTTGATAAATGGGCTATCTAATACTGAAATAATTTTCAAATCAGACCGGTAGATTCTGAGATTAGCACGTTCAAGCAAACAAACTCTTCAATTTTATATATTAAGTATAAGATGAGAAACACACGTAGCGAATCATTTACACACGCTGAAGAATAAAAGACTACAGAGAGAGATCAGTTTAGCCTTTTTCCTATTTAGTTACCTTCACCAGTACAACTACAATAACTTATCATCCTTGCATTACAAAAGGATGAGTGGTAACATGTTACTGTGAGAATCAAATTTATTATGTGATGTAATAACTATTTCAAGAGTTTTCATATATTCTCTACTTCTATGTATTTCACAGGTATAATAAAATAATATAGAATAATTTGCGAATCGAAAAATAAGAACTACCATACTATATAGACAATACAGACTCGCAAAGGCACCGTCCCTGACGACCTCTCCTATCACCCCTTGTTTGTTTGAAATAAATTATAAAATATTTATATATGACTCAATTTCTTATTATTAATATATGTTATATTACACTTATAGCCTCATTCTTCTCAAATAGTTTTAGTAATGGACAAAAAATTAAAATAACGTTACTTAAATAAAGTTATTTCTATTATATATTAACTTTCTATTATTGTCCCCTCTTTAATTTTGGTACATATTTTGAACTAATTTCATCTGAATTTTTATTCTTTATTTTCATAATCACAATCCACAAATGACCCACTGCTGAGCCGGGTCTCCTCCTTAGAGTAAGGAGAAGCGTCAGTAGCTCAGTGGTGTGGGCGTTGGATTCACGATCGATAAGTCGTGGGTTCAAATCCCGCACATTGTACTACTGGCGTGGCCCACTCCTGACACACGCATTCTAGCTTAGTTGGAAGGGGAATACTAGTAGTATGTGATCCATACTGCTAGTAATCTTTTTAAAAAGAGGAGAGTGATAGGCCATAGGTCGGATTGGCAAACTTCACACACCTTTGAGAACTTTAGGGGACTCTCAGTAGTGCAGGTTTCGAAAACGATGTTTTCCTTCACCGTAAAAACAAGTGATATTTAATTGCTTAAAACACACATAACTCAGATTCTTTATCTCACTTATTCTTAATAAGTCAAACCTAGATTGTCTATTTTCATGTTCATTACTATTTCCTATGCTATAAATAACTGGTTAAATAATTCGCAGTTTTGATTTTATTCCATCAAAATATCTAACATTCAGTACATCTGAAATTGAGAACATGCTGGTCTTTCAACATAGTTGAGGTTGAAACTTTCACAGGTAATAGTGGGATATAATGATAATATCGTGAAAATATTTTATTTTATTTGATCTTAATTAAAAATGATGTGCAAGTAGGAAGAAAAGTGTACTGACCTATGAGACAGTCGAGTACGACCTTGAGTGCAGGGCGATGTCGTAGCACCCTCTCGAGACGCATGCGTGGCCAGCACACGCACGTACACACCTCCTCCGCGACCACTGTCACCTGCACACACATAATTATATTGTTCATCTACACTATTATATAAAGAGGAAAGATTTGATTGTTTGTATGTTTGTTTGTTTGTTGCGAATAGGCTTTAAAAGTACTAAACCGATTTTGAAAATTCTTTCAGCGATAGAAATGTTGCCATATTTATTCTAATTAAAAAGATATGGCCATTTAAGTGCCATAACCTGGTCACTTTGTAAATTGATGTTTTTCTCAGGAACTACTAATCCGATTTTAATTTTTTTTTCACAGATAGAAAACTACACTTTTCGTGAGTGACAAAGGTGATTTAGTATTGCCATATACATTTTTTAATTAAACGAATATGGCCATTTTGTCGTAACTCATCCGATTTTAAAAATTCTTTCGCTGATAGAAAACTACACTTTTCGTGAGTGACAAAGGTGATTTAGTATTGCCATATACATTTTTTAATTAAACGAATATGGCCATTTTGTCGTAACTAATCCGATTTTAAAAATTCTTTCGCTGATAGAAAACTAAACTTTTCGTGAGTGACAAAGGTGATTTAGTATTGCCATATACACTTTTTTAATTAATAGAACATGGCCGTTTTGTTTATAATACACATACAATACAATATTTTTCTCTCTCTTTTCCTCTTATATACTATCATTCGCTCTCACCCTGGTTTTTTTTCTCTCTTTAATATTTATCTTTATCTCTGTTCAGAATGGTCAGTCTCTGTTCGGTTTTTTTCTTTCGAGAGTCTCTCTCTCTCTCCTTTTTAACACATACAGTACACAGTAGTACACGTGTGTAGTTGTACACGTAGACGAAGTCACGGTAGTCGAGTAGTCTTGTATAAATCTATATAAAGTTGAAGTTAAACACCGTTGATAACTTGACATTCGGGGCTAGTACTTTTTATTTTATTTCAAGACTGTATTTGACCTCTGTTCCGAAACTTGAGCCGGTTGTCAAATGGAACTCGCCTCGAACGATTATGGCTGTTACTGTACGGTATCCGTCCCATCTAGATGACAATAATTACATATTTCGAAATGTCTTTTTTAAAATCAAAATAGTAATATATTATTTTTGTGTGTCAGTAACACATAGCTTGTCGAAGCGATGTCGCAATTAAAGAGGTTAGAAGGCTAGGTTCCTTTTAAAGGTTTAGAAAACATCTTTTATTCATTTAAGCAGTATGCCGAATGTTAATGTATATATAATAAATATGTAACCAAATCAAAATATTATTAAGTTTAAGTTTTATTAATATTATTACATCTAGAATAAAAACTTAATGTATCATTTCTGCAGGTCTAACTTAAAATATATGCTTTGAATCATTTCAATTGGATGGAAGGCGGATCGACTAGGATATCAAACTCAAACTCAAAATATTTTATTTCAATTAGACTAATTACAATTAGTATAAAAGTACTTTTGATTCGTCAAAAATTGATCAGTCAGTCAATAAGTCTGAAGCTACCACCAGCTCGGAAAGCTATTAAGCCGGCCAGAAACTCAACAGTCGCTCTTTTCAAAAAGCCATGTTTACATAATTTGTTATACAAATAATTTAGTTTGAGAGTCAACGTCACCTAGATTCCAAGCATTTTCATCATTTAAGTAATCCTGTACATTATAGTATGCTTTATTTATTAAAGATTTCTTGATCCGAGTTTTAAGTTGTTGAAGTGGCAAGTCAAATATAGGCTGTGGAATCTTATTACATATGCGAACTCCAAGCCGCATAAAGCTATTACTGACGTACGTTACAAGTTTATTTCTGTTTCTAGTATTAACATTGGGTTTGTCACTGTGTTTTGAATACGAATCGATATTCTGGTAAATTAACAAAATATTACAATATATGTATTGAAATGGGACTGTAAGGATTCTATTGTTTTATAAACATCTCTAAGTGAATCTCGTGCTCTTAGGTTATAAATGGCCCGCACAGCTCTCTTTTGAAGTACAAAAATGGATTCAATGTCCACGGCTCTACCCCACAGTAAAATGCCATAAGACATAATACTGTGAAAATATCTGAAGTAAATTAGCCTAGCAGTATTAATACCGGTCATTTGTCTGTCTTTACTCACAGCGTAGGCAGATGAGCTGAGTCTGCCCGCTAGAGACAATAAATGAGGGTTCCACTGGAGTTTTGAATTTAAAGTTATACTCAGAAATACCGTCGAGTCTGCCACATCGAAAACTTCATTATATAACAGTAGG
Source organism: Limenitis camilla (assembly GCA_905147385.1). NCBI lineage: Eukaryota > Metazoa > Arthropoda > Insecta > Lepidoptera > Nymphalidae > Limenitis > Limenitis camilla. Next base: position 8,514,000 of record LR990230.1, on the reverse strand, counting down.
TTAAATTTTTCTTGTGGTGATACTCGTAGTTTATGCTTATTTTTATTTTCAAAGCAGGAATTAGAATTTTATATGTATCAAATCCCTTGATAAATTCATTTCATTATTGTTCATTGGTTATTTTTAAGTTAAATAAATTCTTGTTTTGAAAAATTAAATGCATCCTTTAATCGCATAAAATTGTCTAGATAAAAGTAATCCTGTAGATTAGGACCCTAAATGGCAATATCGCTATCTTAATAATGGCTTTTTAATTACATATGTAGAGTTTAGCTTGCAAAGTATTTTATATATTAAATGTTTTCTAACACGATAATCGTACTAATAATGTAAATGTGAAGGTTTGTAGATTTGACACACACATAATTTATAACCTGGATTAACACATAGGCTACTTTTTAACCGGAAAAATTCAAAGTTGCGGCTGAATTATAATAAAATACGTTTACTATCGCAAGTACCAGAATCTTTTAATTTAGCAATAATATATTGTAAATTGAATGTTTTTTTGTTAAATCTAAGGAATTGTGATAAATTGGACCCGACCGAAATTTGGACGGGTCGATTAGTATATAATAAATAAACTTATGTATCTATTATTTATAGTCGAAATTCAACAATGCCATGTGATTTTTATGTGATTACTAATGTGAATACTAACATACAAATATTTAATAATTTCCTATTTGAAAATGACTTTTTGTCGAACTCCAAAGACTTATAATTAAAATTTGTATTTATAAAAACATGGGTAGTATTTCATAAAGTTGTTTAATTTATATAAATTGAAGTAGTACTTACTTGAAAGACGTCGTCAGAAAGGTCGCGGTTTGCTTCCCACTCTGGTGAGTCGACGAACTGATACGGCTGTATATAATGAAGATGTGTTTCATCGCAACTCACTCGCATCCTTGCAAAAAGAAAATAATTACTGTTACGATATGCTTCCACACATAACAACAGATATATATTTCCAGTATAGAAAATAATATTCTTCATACATAATGTGACATAATATTGAGTTATTGATTTCGTAGAAGTACTACGAAAAGTCGTAGACGTGTTGCTACGAATAAAATACTTAAGGATCCAAGTACGGGCGTAAAACATTATACGAACACATTTTGTCGTTTACTTTTATTACTATACATATTATTTTTACTTATACTTTTCGATAATTTTATCACTCTAAACTAAATCAATATTGTTAAATTTTGTGAATATAGTGATGAGTAAAGATCTAAGAATTTTAATATTGAAACTTGATATATGATTTATTATGTGAGTTTACGCAACAACACAATATCATTTTACATATATATGCAATAGCGATACAAACTGTAAATAAAATAAATAGCTGGCGGGTTAGAACTTTGGCATCAAGAGATTCAAGAGAGCGTCGAACGAAGTTATAACAAAATGGATTTTGACCGCGAGCCGACTTGCGTGGGCGAAGGAAATTGCCTGCTTTGCCTATTATAAGTAACGTGCAGCAAAATGTACATAGCTAGCTGCATCTTTGCTAGCGTTACATAATTGTTCTTCATACAAACTACTTGTTGGTACGGGCTTCAAATATATATATCGGAAATTTGAATGCGAGGAGATAGTTGGAATATACAAACTTTTATAACCATCGTATGTACTCAATGGATGGCTTATCTTCAATGGGCGCAATACGGTCAGGAGATAGAAAAACATTACGATCTCTTACTATTCTGTCAGGGACTCGTCTTCAACACAATTGTAACACTCACATTTGCTGCCGCGTATATACGCATATTTGACGTATGGGGACAGCAGTTTTCCGACGGAAACTAAATAAGTTAGTAGGCAAATTCAATTTTTAGACTAACAGGACGATAGTTACATAATTATACAGATATAACTTTTATTTTTATTTTAGTAGTATATTCATCATTTAGGATATATACTAATTTAGAGAAGATAAGATTGACCAATGTCGGGTTTTATATATATATATATATATATATATCTCTCAATAAAAACATTTCAAAACTAATTCTAATCCATTAAAATTGTGTGAAATATGTTCTTGTAAAAATAATAACAAACTTAAAAAAATACAAACAAATTGACTTTCTTTTTTTTTGAAGTAGGTTATTAATAGAGTAAAATAACTATGTTGTATTCAGAAGTTCGGAACCTTCTTATACCTATTTACATTTTTGAAATACTTGTAAGTCCGACGAACGATAAAGCTTTGAAATCATAAAATTTACTTTTAAGTGTATCGATGTAAAATATTAAATATTAATAGCAAAAAGTAAATCAATATTATTGCTATATTACTCTTATAAAAATACCTACCTTCTAGTTATAAATTTCTAGTCTCTAAGATACTAACACCTATTCTATTTATTAGTATTGCACTATGTAAATCTAAGTGCGCTTTAATCTAATTGTGCTAATTATTGTCATTACTTTTTGTTAAGTTTTGTCATTCATTTTATACTTACCATTCTGTGCAATTAAAATACAAAACACTGAAGTTCATGGCAGTTAAATTAAATAAAAAAAAAATTATAAGTTACTTAATATTTTACAATGATTTATATTGCAGCCTATCAACAGCTCTATATAGCCAAGTAAAATATTTTAGTATGATAAGATTAATATAGTTTGCATCTGATAAGGAAGTAAATAACAATATAAATATTTACATAATTTGCATGAGTACATACTTTCCTTTCAGTAATATTGACAATCGTTCATCAGCAGGAGTAACTTCTTCTAGCGCGTACGCTTCTCCGGGCTCTAGCCTTATGATTCTCGCTTCTCGAGTTAGCTCCTGGAAGTGTTTCTTATTCACTTTCAGAGGCTTGAATAGTTTCAGGTACAAATCAGTGAGTTCTAATGACAACGCCGGTGGAAGAAACCTGAGAAAATGTAGCTTAAAACAGAACACGAAACTAAATTTAAGAAATTAAAAACTATAGTCTATTTTAGGTATGCTGCTATTTGTGTCTATATTTAATCAGTGTTACATACCACTAATAGAGTTACTATGAACATTAAAATCTATCTATGTATTCTAAAAAAATTGCAGGTTTATTAATTTCATAACAACAGAATCTAAAATCCTATGTCAAAGAATTTCTAGAGTATGTTAATATAACTAGAAAAATTCTAGAAAGTTAGATTGCTAATACTTTAGTCTAAGACGTGATTGGACGTATAAACTAAGTTGAAAGTAGCATGTGGATTACCTTATAATCAAGAAGACCGTGTGAATAGAATTGACTAGGACTAGTGCGAGGCTCCAAGCGAGGACATCAGGCGTACAAACTTCGGCTCCAGCCCACATGCCCATCAGCACCGCACCCGCCGCAGCCAACGCTCGTAGCATTAGTATGCTTTGTTTAAAACTCTTCGGGGCGAAAAACGCTATCGCAAAACACAAGTTTGCAGCCTGTATTCAAGGAAATGTGTTAATAATTATGGATAATAACTATTAAATTAAAATGATCCCCGCCTATTTAAAATTGACACATTTAAGAGATACCACCATAGAAACTATTCAGATTAACCTAGACACGAAACATGCGCTCTAAGTGATTGAAGATTTGGATATATCGCAGACTACCTAAAATTCACCTATCTAGGAGAAGTCACTAAAGAAATTATAATTATTAGGACTATACACGAAATATCTATTGTAATTGGCTGAGGAATTGGATATAGCGCAGACTATATTGGTATGGAACAGACTATTTGACGCTGCATTGTCATCTTAAGTTTGCCATGTCCTAGAAATACCACCAAAGTAACAATATATTAAATTTCAAATTAAACGAAGTTGTAAAAATTGATAAGATTGAATACTAAAGGGCTGACCAGATTTTGACAAATTATAGCTAAGAACCATCTTGATTAAATTACAGATACACACGTTAGAAGCTTATAACACCCCGTCCGTACAGCGTCGGGGGTTAAAAATACTTCTAATACATTTAAATACACGAAATATTATTCTTAATTTTTCTCTCATATGGTTAATAATTCCAAACATTTAAAAAATACATGCCAATTTTCAAATTGTAGGTAAGGGCTTAGTAGTGGTTAAGACTATGATTGTCTTATTCAGGAGATCCGACATGAAAACATCTCAAAGGTGTGTGAAGTGTGACAACCCTCACTGTGCCAACGTGTTAGAGAGGAGACTCGGAACAGCAGTGGGCCATTAACGGATTATAATGATGATAATGAATAAAACGAGTTAAAGATCTATCACCTGAAAAAGATCCTGCTGAGCGCTCGTCCATTTCGCGCAGAACCAGTGGTTATCGTGTTCATCGGTGGAGTTAGCGTTGAGGAGTTCGTAGTCGGTATCGAAGGTGGAGTTTATACGTGAGAGATTGTAAGCCAGCGTGGCGTTGAGCCAGGGCGCGGCGGTCGCCGGCGCGGGGGGGGCGCGCGCCATGCTGCGCTCGCGCACCGCCGCCCGCGCGCCACCGCCGCCGCCCGCGTGCTCTTCGCGCTCCTTACCCTCGCCCGTGCGCCTCTCTCCCGACACAAGACGATTCAGCTGGGCTCGCGCTTTCAGTATTACTAACTCCATCACCACACCTTCCTCCCCCTCGCTCCTCCCTACTCCCCTCTATCTGCAACAAATTATTATTTACTTATTTTTTTATCATTTACTTAGTTAATAATAATAATTACCTTCACATCTATTTTTATAACTTACATTAATCGATTCCTATATTAATGAGATTCTTGTATTTGACTACATTATGTATTTAAATCAAGGAAGGCGATTTGATTGCAAAACGTGATAAAGTGCACGCTAATCTTTATTCTATCCAACAACCACTAGAGTTAAATAAATCGCTAAGGAAATCTGCTCATTTCAATTAATTATCAGCCCCAGCTTTAATTAACTGTATTTATTTGACGACTATATTACTATAGTTAAGATAAGGTAGACAAAGACTCATACCCAATGGAGCTTCCAAAAGGTTTTTTATGAAACTTTAAATCATTGATTGTTGAATGTCAAGTTATTTAAATGTAACAAAGCGTTGTTAGGTTACGTTAATCTTTATAAAATTTTAAGCCTTACCTACATCCTAACCCTCTCTCTATACATGACAGTAATTACCTATTTTCGTTTCATTTATTTATTATCTTTCCCTATCCTTTAATGTACTTTTTTACAGAATCCTTTATGATAACTTAATAAGTATTTATTTTTTTGCTTTTAAACTCCCTTCCTTACTCTGTATGTCGATTGCGAATCGTTTCTATATCTCTTTCTTTATACTCAAGAACGCGTCGAGGTATCATGTTGATAATTGATATATACTCAGTTCTATGGCACTTTATAGATATGAAAAATTCAAACGAAGTCATCCTATAGAGTATGTTGATCATGAAATTTGGTATAAAAGAAAGGTAAACAGAAAAAAACTGTAAAGTTATAGTTATCAAGAGAAAAATAAATTTATTGTTTGACCATCACAACCTCTTTTCTCTGGAACCCTTAATAATATCTTTTTAAAATTTACGAGTATATTAAATACTCAGACTGTAACGTTAAGTTCATATTAGACTCTCACATGGGAAACCTATAGAATATTTCCCTTTGCCCTAGAATTATTATAAATGTAAATTTAGCAAGAAATAACGTCTTATTGTGTGAGTAAAGAGGGAAGTCTGAGGAAAATTTTATTGTTACATATATCACGAAGCTATGGCAGTTTATTCGCAAGATTTTTCGCCTTCAAACTTGTAGCGGGGGATGCTTTTTCATCATCTATATATATAAAAGAAGAAACTGACTGACTTAGTGACTGACATATCAACGCAGGGCCTAAACAATAAGCGTTAGAAACTTTGCACAGGGGTTCCTTTTATAACGTAGGGAAGTACTAAGAAAGGATTTTTGAAAATTCACCCCCTAAGTGGGCTAAACAGGGATGCAAAATTAGGATGAAACTTTGCCGTTACATTCAGTATAAAGGTTCTTCATTGAAAGTCATGGAACACGAGTAAAATATTTTTTCGAAAATCGGGATGATTTTCGAAAAAATATTTAAAGGTAAGGAAAAATATTATAAGGGGGTAAAAGTGCAAGGCAAGGTTAGTATGACTACCTCATAAAATTATTAAATATGTCCACAGACGATCTACTGTAGGCTACTAATAGGTCGGGGAAAAAGTGTCTTCGCATTTTTAAGAAAATTCAAAACATTTTTTAATATAGTTTATTTACATTTAACTAAAGTATATAGGTACCATTTTGTTTGATAACTTTTTCCCATCTTGTAGGTAGGGACATGATCCCATTGCTATAGACATTTTAGGGCTTCTGATAAAAAAAACCGCGGCAAGTAGTTTTGGCAGTCTTCTCGTGATGTTAACCTGACACTGCCAAAATAATTCTGAAGAGACCGAAACAGGTGGAAATCTGAAGGTGCAAGGTCAGTACTATACGGCGGATGCATTAACACCTACCAGCCAAACTCTCTTAATATTTGCTGAGTGGCTAAAGATATGTGAGGTATCATGATGAAAAATCACACCCCTTCTGTTGATTAATTCTGGCCGCTTTCTCTCAACTTCTTGCTTTAATCTCATCAGTTGTTCGCTGTATAGTTTAGAATCGATGGTCCTGCCTGGTGGTAACAGCTCATAATGAATAATGCCCTTCAAATCCCACCACTCACACAGCATCACCTTGTTGCGAGTTAACCCGGGTTTCGCCACAGTCTGTGAAGCCTGACCGGCCTTTGACCACGACCTCTTTCGCACGTTCTTGTCGTACGTGATCCACTTTTCATCACCAGTTAGCTTCTTCAAAAATGGTTCGGTTTCATTACGTCGTAATAAATAATCACAAATGAGTACACCATTCTTTAGGTTTCTTTCAGTAAGCTCGTGAGGTACCCAAATAACTAGCTTTTTTGTGTACCCAGTTTTTTTTAAATGGGCCAAAACTGTTTTGTGGTCAATTCCCAGTTCTTCAGCTACGTCGTAACTACTGATATGCCAATCTTGCTCCACTTTATCAAAAATGGCATCCATTTTATCCGTAATAGCGCCCTATTACAGAGCGAGGTGCATCTTTGACATCAAAATTTCCGGATTGAAAACGCTTAAACCAAATTTGTGCTACTCTCAAAGACATGGCACTAGGTCCATAAACATCGCAATTTTTTTTCGCGGCTTTCGTTGCATTTTTACCTTTTTTGTAGTAATTTTTTTTTTATATCTAAAATTTAAAGGACTTGTTCAACATACAAAGCGAACATGTCGTCCTCGTAATGCCACTTAAACTACTCATACAACGAGGAAAAATTGTTTTATGCATCGACTACACCAATACATAATATTTTGTGTTCGATACACATCACAAAATTATATCTATAAATATAAACTAATTAATATTTTTACTTACTTTAACAAGAGAGAAAAAAACAATTGTGATAATTAAATTAATCTGTTAACTAAACATACTCTTACTAATTTATATAAAGCTAAGGCATAGCCAGATTTAGGGTTTGCCAACAATGTATTACAACCTCCCACTTCTCTTAACCTGTGATAATTATCAAGGAATAAACTTCTCCTCAGGGCTTCATTCCTTTCACATTCCACCAAAATATTGCACAACTGGCAATTTGGAGAAACAACTTTATTCATTTTAAATGCGAAATAGTTCAGTGGAATGTGCCCGGATCTAATTCTCAGTGCCGTTACTATTGTACTTCTATCAAACTTGCCAGTTCCAAACCACGGAAATGGATATGGAGCAGATCTGATGGTTTTATACTAAATACCCTTTTTCTGAAAAGTGTTTTTAAAATGTTCCAAATCCAAATCAGCAATAGCCCTCAATATCTTATATGCTAACGGAACTCCTCGAAAAGTCGAGGTACACCGAGCAACATGTTGAAGAGCACTTTAGCATCTGTTAAAATTACAAAATTATTAATATCTTTAATAATACATATATAATTTAATGCTTCATATAACGCAAATAACTCGACATACATAATAGAAATGTTAGATACAATTTTAAATTTAAGTGTTGTTTGTGACTGAGGGTCGTAAATGGCTGCTCCGATACTACCGTTACATTTGGAACCATCTATAAATATTTTATAATAACTACTAGCTTTTGCCACCGTGGGCTACCGTTATCACTTAGAGGTATAAAAAATAGATGTTGACCGATTCTCAGACCTACCCGACATGTCCACAAAATTTCAAAAAAATCGGTCGAGCCGTTTCGGAGGAGTTTAACATTGTGACACGAGAATTTTATATATAAGATTATATTTAACATTAATTAATTCTAAACTATTGTTTTTTAACTTTGCAGCTCCTAAACACTGTTTAGATTCTTTAATCGGAAGTCTCGTGCATCGACCATCGAAATTAAAAATGTCCCAAAAACAAATGGAGAGACAAAAGATCAACTTTGCAAAATGGTGGAGAGCTTGACCAAAAAACTTAGTATTGAACTTAACCAATCAGACATCCGGGATATATATAGACTCAAGTCAAAAGACAACTCAAACCCCATTAGAATAGACCTCAGCACGGTTATAATAAAAGATCGAATAATTTCCAGTATCAAAAAATTCAATAAATCGAAGGACATTAAGGATAAGGTAAATACAGGACACTTAAACTTAAAATCTCCAACCCAACCAGTGTATGTCTCAGAGACACTTACAAAAAAAGCACAAAGACTGTACTATTTGGCTAGACAGTTTAAAAAGGCACATGACTACAAGTTCTGCTGGACTTTCAACGGTATAGTCTACCTACGAAAACGAGATGAAGATCCACAAAGACGCATAAACACTGAATCCGATCTAGATCAACTCAGGTTGACAATATGACTATGCTCACTGTATTCGTTACCGTATCAAAACATGCATATTTTGTACTATAAATCTTATTGTAAAATAATTTCAAAATTTACTGCGTCAATGGTAAGTATAAACTACTATACATATATGATACTAAACTCTGTAAATATACTATACTACTACTACTACATAACTCATACTTATTCACAAAATCTATATATTACAAACCAATATACAGATACACACATATACGTACTCAAACAAACAATAAACATACAATATTCTATTAAAAAAAATACAAATGTACATAAATATGATAACTACTATATAAATAATAATATCATATACATTCTATATACTCATGTAATACTACCATTAGGTATGCAATTTTGTAGTAATAGAAAGGTAATTTGGTACAATAAAATAAATATTAATGCTAAGTATACAACAATACTGCAGCTTCAAAGCCAAAAAGCCAGTAAATTTATTCTATACACAAATACGACAAATATTGTGACACTCTGTTATATGCGTAAAATTCGATTGTGACATAAACTGTTCTATAAGCACAGAGGTGGATAGTACAAGTCAAGTTGATTGTATATCCTTAAGTAACACTAGCCTCTGCTCTCAATTGTTGAATTATGAAGAGGTAAGCGATCCACTCAGAATACTTGCCGTAAATATAAGGAGTATTAATAGTAACTTTGATCTTCTCATGGCTTTTACCTCAGCAATAAATATTCATGTCGATATTATCGTATTATCGGAATGTTGGACAAACGATAACAACCCACCCCCAAATATGAGTGACTACAAAAAGTTCTGGACCAAAGTTAACTACAACCAAAATGATGGAGTTGTAGTATATGTTCGCAATGAGATAAGTGCCTATGTAAGTGAACCTGAATTTAAAGAAGGCAATTGTCTTATTGTCACTATCAAACCTGATTTCACTATTATTTGCTCTTATCGACCTCCTAGTTTTAGAAACACTACATATTATTTAGACTCATTAGATAAGGTATTAAAATCAATTCAAACAAAAAGTGTTATATTAGTAGGCGATATAAACATAAATGTTATGCCAAATAATTTATCAAGCTCAACACAAGATTATTTGAATTTACTTGCATTACATGGCCTAAAACAGGGAATTACCTTACCAACGCGAATTAATAGCTGCATTGATCATATAATGATAAAGTGCCGCTTACAATGTAAAACAATAGTATTTGAGCAAACACTCACAGACCATTCTCCCATATTATTATTTATTAACAAGACCAATATTACAAAAAAAAACATACGATCACAATAAAATAAAAATTAACTATAATAAAATTAAGAAATACCTTGATAAGGAAACTTGGACAGAACTATATATGGCCACTGATACTAACCTGGCTTCTGAATTAATTATAAAAATCTTGAGAGATACTGTAATAACTAATACTGTTATTGTAAAAATACCTAACAGATTAAAACCATTAAAACCGTGGATTACTAAAGGAGTGGTTAAATGTATAAGGAAAAGAGATAGGCTACACAATAAAGCAAAGAAAGCACCTAATGACGAAATAAAACAACAAAACTACTTAAGATACAGAAACATATGCAATTCTATCATAAAAAACCTAAAAAAACATTATTATAAAGATAAGTAAGTTAAAAACAAAGGAAACATTAAGGGGACCTGGCAAATCATCAAAGAAATTTGTGACATAGAAAATTCTAAAGAACCCGTAACTGACTTACTAAATTTGGCTGATACTCCCGAATCATCCCTTAACAAGGTAAATGAATTCTTTACCTCAGTTGGAGGTACATTGGCTAACAAAATACTTACAAAAATGTGCTTAAGTGAGCGTAATCTAGCACAAAATATTAAAAATAATAATTCGCCATTACAATCCATGTCTTTTGCTCCGACGGATTCATACGAAATAAAAGGCATTGTTCTAGGACTTAGATCGCAGAGCGCTCCTGGCTGGGATACTATCACAGCTAAAATTCTTAAGGATAATATTACATCTCTTGCTGAGCCAATAGCTTTTCTAAGCAATCTCAGTCTACAGACAGGTATCTTTCCGGAAGGATTTAAAAAAGCAGTGGTATGTCCGATACATAAATCTGGGGACAAGTGTGAACCATCTAATTATAGACCTATCTCTCTACTTTCTACTTTATCTAAGGTGTTAGAAAAGATAGTTAATAAAAGGATAATAAGATACCTTGAGAATAATGAACTACTTAGCAAACATCAATATGGCTTTAGAAGAAATAAATCCACAGAAGACGCAGTCATTGAACTTACAACTAAAATAGTATCTTATTTGGATAAAAGTCAAAATTGTCTAGGTGTCTTTTTGGACCTCCAGAAAGCATTTGACACCGTATCAACAACTATACTATTAAGGCGTTTAGAGAATATTGGAATAAGAGGCGTCGTTCTAGAATGGTTCACAGGCTATTTGTCGGGGAGATCCCAATGTGTTAAAGTCAGTGGCAAGGCTAGTACTGAATCAGTTTGTAATTTCGGTGTTCCACAGGGTAGCACACTTGGCCCTACATTATTTCTTGTGTACATCAACGAACTTTGTAGGCTTGCTGAGCTATCCAATATAGAAATAATAATGTTTGCGGATGATACCGTCTTACTGTTTCACGGAAATGCCTGGAACACTGTATTTAAAAATGCAGAAGAAGGACTCGCTAAGGTCTCAGCTTGGTTGGAGGACAACTTGTTGTCCGTAAATACATCAAAGACCAAGTATGTATGTTTTAGTAAAACAGCATCGAACAAACCATCTCAGCATTGCACTCTGAAATTACATACATACCCCTGCAACCGTGATGTGAATAATCCTCACTGCAAATGTGTGGCTCTTGATCAAGTGGACTCAACAAAGTATCTAGGTGTAATAGTAGATGAACGTCTAAACTGGAACTTGCATATTACGACATTATCCCTAAGAATCAGAAAGCTTATATATATATTCAAAAACTTACGCATAGTTGGAGATACGAAACTCTTAACTGAAACGTACCAAGCACTTTGTGAGTGTCTTGTGAGATATTGTATCTGTGCTTGGGGTAGTGCAGGAAAAACACTATTACTACATGCAGAAAGAGCCCAACGCGCTGTTCTTAAAGTAATTTTCTTCCTACCTTTTAGACATCCCACTGTTGCAGTATATGAAAAAGCTGGTGTGCTCTCTGTAAGACAAACATATATATATGAAATTCTAAAAAGATACCATAGAAAATGTATTCCAAACTTACCAATGAATAACAAAAGATTATTTCGTTGCCCGCTACCATATAAAAAAACAGTTTTTGGACAAAAGAGCTTTAATTATCAAGCGCCAAACATCTATAACAAATGTAATAAAATACTTAACATAATAACGCAAAATAACTACGCCTTTAAAAAAATTGTACTACCTTGGTTAAGGTCCTTAAATTATGACGACACAGAAAAACTTTTAGTGGATGACAAATGATAAATACACTTTCAATACACACACACATACACACACACACACTCATACACACACACACTCATACACACACACACACACTCATACACACACACACATACACACACAAACGCGCGCGCGCGCGCGCTTCATGCACATGCACGGTACATGAGGTAGTAGGAAATATTTTAAATTAGTTTATTTAATTTTCTTTTAATTTCGTTACTTTATATATTTTACTTGTAAGAAACATTACTAGAAACTGTTTTTGATTATTTTTTTCTGTAACTACTTTTATTTATAAATTTATTTAATTACTTTTAATTAAATAAGGTCCTTAGGACATAATTGTAGAATATAATTTAGAGGAGGAAACTGGCGTCTGCAACACAGTTTTCACTAGCGCAGATGCCAGGGTAATCTGTTTATTTAAGCTTTCTTTTATGTCCAATAAAGTTTTTTTTATTATTATTATTATTATTATTATTATTAATACTCTCTATATACCAAAAAACAGCATTATCTAAATTGATATACTAAACCCATGTGTCAAGTCTGAACATTTCTAATTTGCTGGATGACTGTATAGAATTATCTTTTAGTAGCTCATGTACTGTAGCTAATATTGGATTCTTTTTATGGGTCCAGTACCGGGCACTATTACATTGTATAGACAACTGATTAATTAGGTTTGTATTCCCGTTATCTTGTAAAGCACGGCTTTTAATCCAATATTTACCTCCCAGATAAATCCTACGCAGTTGGAGCGGTTGTAGGGACAACTCGCTTTCCATTACGTGAATTGGAGTACTCCTAATGAATCCTCCAATAACCCGCATGCTCTGATTTTGAACTTTGTCAAGCTTGTAAAGATGAGACTTTACACTAGAATCATAGAGAAAGCACCCATAGTCCATTCTGCTACATATAATCGAAATATACAGCCTCCTTAAATGCATAGGATGTAAGCCCCAGTCAGAACCAGCCAAAATTTTTAGTATGTTTAAAAATCTTTAACATTTTTCCGTTGTTTCATTAATATGTTTTGCCTATTTTAAATACCTATCTAGCCTGAGACCCAAATACTTTACACTCTCTACTAATTCTATCCGTGTGCCTTTTAACATTATATTAACTACTTCTCTGTTAACCCCATTTTTAAACAAACAAATCTTAATTTTTCTCTCAGAAACCTCCTGGCCAAGACTTTCTACCAATTCACACAAACTATTTAACGCAAACTGTAACTGCTCACTTCCTTCTTGAACACCCTTGTATGATCCATAGAGTACAAAATCGTCAGCGTACTGAGAAATGTGAACATTATCAACTTGAAGACAAATATCCAAAGTAACCACATTGAATAAAATTGGAGATAGGGGATCACCTTGTGCCAAACCTCGATTTGTTGTCCTCTTCATACAACCTGAATGAGCACATTTTACACTTAACTCTCTAGCACTCAAAAATCCCCACAAGTAATTGCATATATTTGACCCTACTCCTAATTTATCCAACGTTTTTAATAATACTGTAATAACCACATTATTATAGGCACTGTTAATATCTACAAAGCATCCCAAAGTAATCAAATTGTCAGCAAACCCCATTTGAATACATGGGACCAATTGAGACAGCCTATCAAGGCATGAACGACCTCTTCTGAAGCCAACAGTGTTTTTCGAAAAGAAATCTTTATGCTCCAAATACTAAACGATTTGTTAAAATAATATGAAATATTTTGCAAGGGCACAATAAGAGCGCTATTGGTCTCACTTCAGAACTAGTTTGACTAACCAGTGCCAGTCTTCTTTCTACAACAGCCCGAGAAATTTCTACATTCCAATATGGTTTCGGAGTAAATTTCTCAAGACGCAAAGGATCGGAACATATCTTTATAGTGGGAATATGCATATCAGTCGCTGCATCCATTGCCTCTATAAATTGATCATAAGCTGTCTGAGGATCGTTTGCCAGAAGCATAGCAGAAATCTTAACATGAATAGCACGTTTATATTCTTCCCAGTTTGCTTTTTTGAAATTTCTTTTCTTATCACCTGAGTTAACTGAACAATGATTATTCCACACAGAAAATTTAATAATTAGATGGTCACTTCCAAGATTCTCATTCAAAACCTTCCATACAAGACTCAAAGCTAAATCACTTGAGGCAAAGGTGATAATATCAGGGGAGGATTTTTGAAGCCTATCGTCGACTAATTTAATTAGTGTGGGGGAACCATCATTTAAACTGACATAATTCTTCTCTACAATCGTATCGAACAATTGTACTCCTCTTGCGTCTGTTTTGTAAGACCAATTAGAATGATGTCCGTTAAAGACGCCTGCAATGATAGTTTTACTACTATGTAGTCCAAAAATTGATTCCCAATCCATACCGTATGTACTGATGAACGACAGTAGACAGAAATAATATTTTCTACTAATGTAGTTTTCTACTGTTCTAATGAACAGTTAAGTAATTTGACTTTAACTAACTGAATCCCTGGATTCACACAATTTATCTGATCTTGTATAAGCATATTCAAATATATTTTTAAAAAATGACCACTCAGACATCCACTCCTTGATATAACCTATAAGCCAGCCATACAAAACTTTTCCGCAATTTTTTATTTTTTCTTCAAAGTTTATTTGTTTCATAAAAATTATCTCTTTGACTTTAATTAATAAATCTTGAAATTTGTATTTTTTACATTCTTTCTGATTCTCAACCTCCGGCTCTACTTCATTTTCTGGTTGACTATTGTTAAAATCTGAATGCCTTAAATTTTCATTGTCTAGTCTAACTTCTTTTTGTTTATTTATCTTTCTCTTGTTCGTTTTAGTTTTTTCTAGTAAATTACTACTTATATTAGTACTTTGTTCATTTGGCTCATTGAGAGAGCCTACTACTACTTGTGCGTACGTTGGGCTAAGATCTAATCTCGCAGGAACTTCGTTCGACACTAGCAGTAGCGCATACCACCACTTCTTCATATCTAGGTGACGGTGGAACGTATAAAGTAAGTTCGCGTTTATAGGTACAATTAAACTCTGCCATCAGCTCTCGAAGCCTTCTCTCCTTTAAATAAATAGGACAAACTTTTGCTAAAGCCATATGATTGCCTTTACAGTTCACACACTTAAATTTTTTTGTTTCACAATTGCTATGAAGTTGACCACATTTAGGGCATATCGTTTTATTTATTGAACATTCTTTATAATTATGACCAAACTTCCAACACTTCGAGCACTGTGACACGGGAAAGACAAAAGGCTCCACTTTGATTCGAGTGCCATAAGTATAAATATATGAAGGCAGAGAAGGCCCTTTGAAACATACTCTCAAACACTCACTATCTTCGAATTTCCCATTGTCAAAATTGCGCCTCTTAAGTCTTTTAACGTTTAAAATAGTGATATCACTACTTAAGTTCTGCAAAATTTCGTCTTCGCTCAGTTCCAGATCGATGACCTTTATGACAGCATACGAGACGCCGACCTCAAAAGTTTTTTGACATCTATAATCTTTTTCAATAAAGTATTTACAGCTTAGCAGTTTATCTGCACTTTCAATTTTGCTAAACTTCAATAATACTTTATAAGCATTCACGTATTTAATCCTCGTAATATCAGTTATATTTTCATTTTTAAGGATGCGTGCTAACCCTATTTGTTTGGGTAATTTTTCCTTCCTAGAAATCATACTAATTTCGATTTGGTCATCTGAATGAGGTGACGTCTCGTTGACTACGCGCTACCACTTTTCCTCTTCGTCCCACCTCCGTCCATATTTCTTCCAAATCTATGGGAAGATTTCTCTTTTCCCCTCGACTACTTGTAATTGATTCCTTATAAATCTCAATGTTAGTCTCCTCAATATTAGCATCCATTATTTCCTCTAATAAACTTTTCACCTCACTATCACACTTGATATCCGTAGACTGTACATCACTAGCCATAGTCGGCCAGTAAGCGACTCATTACGATTCTCAGAATTACAACTAATCCCTTAGTAACACGGAAAACCCGATCGAGTATTGTAGCAAACTGAATACTGACGACCTGCCACAGCAAGCGCGCGAGTGCAACTGTAGTAAAATTTTAAAATGTATCGAATTTCTTCATTAGATTCACTCACCTTCACAGTACGAAAAACAAATAAATATCACACATTTTCCTAATTTGAATTTGGAATAATCTTCTTTAAAATTTAAACATTTAATGATACCAAAACCAGCCAGATACAAATAGTATAGCCAAAGAGATTTTATTACAAGTTCATAATATATACTATAATGCGAAAAGACTTTTTCCCCAACCCATTATAACCACCTCAATATCGCAAACGAAGTTGCTGGTAAAAGCTAGTAATTTATAAATTTGGAACATCATATATGTTGGTGGAATAGGTCTTACCTTCTTTTATGTTGGTGACCGCAATCTTAACATATTTTAAGCTATATGGTTCCATATGTTCCATATGGTATATATATGTCGGGGGTGTGTTAGGTTTAGGTTAGGTTAGCCTTAGGTTAGGTTAGCCTTATGTTAGGTTAATGTTAGTCTAATCTTAGGTTTAGACGGTGAAACTAAGCAGTGGAGGCGAGTGTTGTGATCGCTTAAAGGACGTCCTTAAGCCTACACCTTGGTCACAAGTCCAAGGCACTGCTTAGGTTCCTGTCATAATAGTTCTTGTCAGAATAGTACGTGATAGTAATGTTTAGTTATATCCTGATCGTGTTGCGCCCGTATAGCTTTTGAGATAGGCCATCCATCTATATCCTTTTTATTTTAGTTTCTGACATCAGAAGTGGGATAAAGAACTCGCCTCGAAGACCCACTAGTTCGCGTTAAAGCTTCTTTGCGTATCAACCTGACAATAAGTTAATAGTAAAAATAGTTTTTGAAAAAGTTAAAGTGGGTAGTACACAATGAAAATACAAAAATAGTTGCGAAGGTAGTATGAATTCGTGATAAATTATTATTACTCGTTATTACATTATGACGTTGAAAAATTTTTAGAAAATGTAAACCCGTGCGATTAACAAAATATTGATTGTAGATCATGTACGAGTTACTAAATTAAGTTGAAGTAATGGTGATCATGATTAGTAAAATGGATTTTGGTTTCTTGAGTGATAGAATCTATCGACCGTATTGAAATTTGTTGCAGTCCATGTTATGGATGTGCGTGAGAGTTGCGATCCACGAGGTGGATGCGCGTGTGATGGTAATTGCGATTACCGGTCGGCAGTGAGAGCCCTGGTGATGGAGGGTATCACTCAAGGATTTGTAGAAGTAGTTAGTCTGTAGCTTTTGAAAGTTGGAATAAACAGTTCTGGTACATGGCTCTACTTGATGATGTAGTTTTAGTGTAGTAGAAAAATTGTCATTATCTTAATTTGATAGTAGTCCGGTCAAAGACACAGTGTTAATTTTGCCAGAATTAGTTCCTTTAGTACCTTGATAGGATTCGGTGCGAAGTAAAGACTAGAGAGTATAACGTGTGCGTTCGGTACGATGAAGATACAGACTTGCTTTAAATCTTGATTAATCGTTTAAATTAACGTTTAGGCAGTTTATCGGTTAAGGTGAAGACGATATTACTTCGATTGTGATACTTTGAAATAAGTTCCTTTAATGTCGACCGGTGTAGACTAATGACTAGTTAATTATCCAGTTCAGTTAGTACGTTCACCAATTTTAATTCTTGCGACTTCACGTTGAATAAAGTATTGTCAGGAAAGACGAGCAGACTTCCTTGTGATAGTGCGGTTTAGAAATTCAGTATCGCCCGTGGACGGTCGTGCGTCAGAATGGCCGTGTCGGGGGTGTGTTAGGTTTAGGTTAGGTTAGCCTTAGGTTAGGTTAGCCTTATGTTAGGTTTTTTTTTATTAAAGTTAATTTGTTCACATACTGAGCTTTTATTGTCACGTAAGGTTTATAATGGAGCTCGTAGAATTGATTTTTCTGAGTCCAGAATTTTTCTTAGTAAAGTCCAATGCCGCGATTTGATACGGCAGAGTCCTCCAAGTAGAAAAATGAGGGTCAACTAAATGTTGACAGGTTTTTTTTTTTTATGTTTATTTAGAATGAATATAAAATTAGTCAACCAATATAATGTTATCTAAAAATGTAAATTACAAATATGTACAGGTTTAGTAAGAGCATTGTGTTATTATTAGATTATTATTATTATTATAATTTTTTTTTTTTTTTTTTTTTTTTTTTTTTTTTTTATTTTTTTATTTTTTTTTTTTTTTTTTTTTACCATTTGGTGTTATTTATTTTGTTTTGAGCTATTATTATTTTCTTCCTTATAATCTAATTAAACCTACAATTGTTTACCTAAATTAATATGTACAGTTAATATCTAGTATATAGTCAAATCTGGGTTAGGTTTTATTAAAATGTTTGAGGAGGCCCAAAATTTGCTCTACGTACCTGACGAACGATTTTAGGGCGCTCTCTTTCTCCATTATTTCAGTCAGGACAAAAGGAGAGACACAAGCGGTATCGCAACATATAACGTGATCGAGCCGCTGTGACTCGAACCTAGGGCATTCCTCCAATAAATGTGTCAAAGTCTGAACAGTTGTATCATCACAGGGACATAGTTCATCGTCTGTGATTCCGAATCGATTTAAATATTGCTTATGGTACGCATGCCCTGTGAGATATTGTGTCATGAAGAATGAAGTTCTAGTGCGGGAAAATAGATTTTTAATGTCTTTGAGAGAAGGCAGGAGGGACTTAGTCCACTTCCCCTGCTCAGATGATTTGTACATTTCCTCCCATTCAGAATATACTCCCGAACGAATGGAGTGTTTCACAAAACTGATGGGGAAATCCCGGTAGTCTGGAGACCGGTGAAGTGCTGCACCGCTCTTTGCAGCAACATCAGCGGACTCATTACCGGAAATTCCGATGTGGCTTTTAACCCATGCGAACTCTATTGACTTCATCGGATGATTGTAGATGTGATGAATGGTGTGATGTATGTCTGATATTATTGGGTGAGTGTTACTTCGGTTTTGTAAGGCTTTGAGTGACGAAAGTGAATCGGAGAGAACAATGTAATTTGTGTGAAGCTTGGATGAGTGATTAAGTGCCCATGAGCAGGCCCTGTCTATAGCTAAAAGTTCCGCCTGGAAGACAGAGCAACTGTCGTGCAACTTTAGCTTCTTGATGGTCACTTGTCTGTCACCATCAAGACAGACGAACGCCGCTCCGACAGAGGTGTCTTCCAGTTTGCTTCCGTCTGTGTAGATCTGAACTGTATGAGTGCGTGAAGATTGGCAATGCTGTCGAATTTGTTCCTCATTAATGAATTGTAGATGAGAGGGTGATATGCGAGTAGACGGATGCAGTAGAGTGTAACTTATGTTAGGTTAGGTTAATGTTAGTCTAATCTTAGGTTTAGACGGTGAAACTAAGCAGTGGAGTGTTGTGATCGCTTAAAGGACGTCCTTAAGCCTACACCTTGGTCACAAGTCCAAGGCACTGCTTAGGTTCCTGTCATAATAGTTCTTGTCAGAATAGTACGTGATAGTAATGTTTAGTTATATCCTGATCGTGTTGCGCCCGTATAGCTTTTGAGATAGGCCATCCATCTATATCCTTTTTATTTTAGTTTCCGACATATATAATGTTAATTAAAAAGGTAACATTTTTTCAAATAAAGTTTTGAATACATTCTAAAAGTTTTTTTGAGCTTTCAATGTCAGAGCTATTTGTAATCATCAAATAATACAAACTAAAATCAAACTTAATATATCCTATAGGGAAGAATATAAACACGAGTACGCGCTATTGGTTTTAATAGTAAACCTAATAACAGTAGTCCGTTAGCCGAGACAACGGTTGACTTTAATTGCAGCTGTACACTGTATGCAGCCTTGATTCCAAAACGTCATTGTTTGTTCGCGTATAATATACGAGAATATCATGGCGTTAATGTGTGACGATTACTAGTCACGAATGTATAGTCGGTTGAAATTTTAAATAATAATACAAGTTCGGAGAAATCGATGAAATTTTATAATCTACTTTAAAATTTTAGATCGACTTTTAATCTTTGTCAATGAAAGGAGAAAAATAGATATAATCTTTACATATAATAAAAAAAATCGAACAAATACGAGTGTGGAACACGCATACAGAAGGTTCCGTACAAACTAAACTTTGCCGTCGGAAAACTGTTGTCGCTATATATCAACATAGAACACAGTCAGATTACCATCCGCAATAAGATATTTCTTACGTATATTTATGGTTCTTGGATTATTTCCTTAATTTGAGCTGAAACACACTTCTTACCAAATTTCAAGATTCCAGGTCAACGAAAAGTACCCAATACGTTACGATTCTTATGCGAATGTACAGTATCTTGTAAAATATACAGTATTTGCTCGTTGCCTATTATTTTATAAAAGAAGAAACTTAAGTACAATTACAAATATTTATTTTAACAAATAAAAAAATACGTATTTACTATTACTATTACTATAATTGAAAATGCTAGAACATTTTCAAAAATTTACCGTTTGGGACTTTTTTTTTTTAATTTTTGTTTTCAAATGTAGTTTTAAAAAAAATATGAAAAAAATTTCAGAAGCCTAGTTGTATATAGAAATATTTTGTTTTTTTCGAAAAAACCTCGTCATTATCTCAAAGTCCGACCGTTTTTTTTTACTCTAAAAAAACTTCAACTTATTTTGCAATGATCCCTGCCAATTTGAAGATGTGACGACAAATGCTTCGAATTTTTTTTTGACTCAAGTTACTTTTATGTCTTGGATGTTTTTTTACATCTTATGGCTCTGCTAGATATTGAAGAAGGTCTCTCTTTTATATTCCACAGTATTGTGCTCGATAGATATTCGCTTTAGCTCATAGCGCTTCAGAACATAGATAGTAGTAAAGTAAGTTACAGACAGTGCACAATAGAAGTTAATTAACGTAAAATAGTAGATCACTGTCTACTACTGCCAATCACTGACTACCTTTTTTTACTACTTTCTACCAATGTCTACCTTTTTCTACAAAACCACCACCATAATATAAAACTAATTATTGAAATTAAAATTATGCAAATTAAAATTTTTATTATTAAATTAATTAATTATTTTTAATTAGATAAGTCGACGTATCATTATAACCATCATTATTAATCTAGTTTAGTAACTTGGATCCCTCCATCCTCATCGAGTATAGGTCTTTTCCAACTAATACTTGGCTTTAATTTTATTTATTTGTAATAAGATATATGTTACGAACACCCACTGTCAAAAAAGTGAAATGGAAACAAGTATTTCTACGAAGTCAATAAAGTATAAATACTATATTTTGTTTAATATTTTAAAGAAACAGTCACTAATACTATGGTGGTATGTAAGTCAATCAAATTGCAGTTCGCCTTAAACTTTACCCATTTGTTAACTTTTAAGGCATCTTTTGCAAAGTACATTCAAGTTTTTATCTAAAAATGATATACGTGACCAAGACGTGTTACATTATACTTTTTATTTTCACTCTACTAAATAAATTTGAAGTTCCTATTTGTCTATTATATATGTTTGTACGTAAGTGAATATGTAAATACTGTATTAATTGTGATAAACAACTACTAAGTACGTCCTCGGTATAGTTGGACAAAAACTGGGAAATCCAATTTTTAAATATAATATCATGCCCAGATATATCATTTCATCATCATTCATCACATTTCATACCATCAGTGTTTTCTCTATTTCTGGGAAAATCTGGGTTCTATTGGTAAGATCAAATAATAAATTATACGTTAATAGCCCAGTGGTTTACGTTGACGTTGATATCTACATGGGAGGTACGAGTCCATGGGCACACACCTCCGACTTTTCTGAGTTATGTGTGTTTTAAGTAGTTAAATATCACTTGCTTTAACAGTGAAGGAAAACATCGTGAGGAAACATGCACTCCAGAAAGTTCTGCATGTTCTCATAGGTGTATGTAGTCTGCCAACCCGTACTGGGCCAGCGTGGTGGCCTATAGCCTAATCCCTCCTCATTATGAGGAAGAGACCCGGCTCAGCAGTGGCCCATTAAAGGGTAACGATCACTGTATCATTCATACATAAAACTATTACCTAAATTGTACCACTAGGTATACGACAAAAAATTTTTTTTTTACTACAACATGAATGACTCACGAACCAAAAGTCTTGAAACATATACCATAAAGCAGACATTTGTATTAAATTGCATCATTCATTATTCCTAACAAGTAAACTGCTATGCATGACACTTAAAGGCACCGTGAATTTCATGTAAACTCAACTTCTATTGCCATTCGTATGGTGAGACGTGTTTTATCGAGAAACATGCAACTATTTTAAGCGCAGTAATTCATCGTCAAACAGTTGAACAGTGAACGATTGCTAAAAAACTTCGCAACGCTAACATAAAACGATAGAGACCCGACCTTTTATTTATGTCGATAATAGAGCTGCGATAAGGTTACCGTGATTAAGTCGATGGTTCGTGTTATAATATAATTGCTTTAAAGTGTTACTTAAGTAGAGTTTGAAGAAAATTCAATTCGTTTATATTACATGCTAAATCAATATATACCGTGAAACAAGTAAACAATACAGTAGGTATATCCTAAGATTTGTTACGTTTTTATAACAGCTGGGTATGCTCACCAATGTAGTTGTATATCTTTAAATGCGATCGTTAGAGACTATTTATCCTTTTCCATTCACCATTGAGGCTAGAGCGAAAAGAAAAATATTTGTGATATAAGCAGTGATGGGCTAGTGGTTAAGATATTGATGTCTTACTTAGGAGATCCGAGTTCGATCCTGGGCACACACCTCTTACTTTTCTGAGTTATGTGTGTTTTAAGAAATTAAATATCACTTGCTTTAACGGTGAAGGATAAAATCGTGAGGAACCATGTACTCCTGAAGGTTCTCCATGTTCTCAAAGGTGTGTGAAGGCTGCTAACCCGCACTGGACCAGCTTGGTGGACTATGGCTTAACGCCCCTCCTCATTCTGAGGAGGAGAGCCGGCTCAGCAGTGGACCGTTAATGGGTTGTGATGATGATAATTATAAAATTAACTACTATAGAACTTCTCTAATCTAATTTCTTGCATAGTATGGTATAGAAAGACATCAAAATAGTTATTTGTTATACAAGAGTGCAAAGTTGCTTTTTAATCGCGTGCTCATTTTTGATGACCGAGCAAGCGAAGGATTAAAAAATTAGAATACTGAGCTTTAGCGAGGGAATCAAAAGAGCACACGGTGAAAAATTTTTGCACACGAGCGCAACGCGTGACTTTTGATCCCACCTCAGCGAGGATAAAAAACTGGTTGCACCGGGAGAGTGCCGGCAGAAGTCAAAACTTGCATTAAAGTGACCTAAAGAACAAAATTCAAAAAACTACTAGTCAAACTGCCGCGAATCCCTCGCCTACTCTGTTCTACGAAGCAACAAATCATTTAATTAAAAACCACTAAATGTCAATATTAACTACACGAAATTACTCGTCAAACTGCCAATGAACTTGTGACAGTCAATAAAAAATCCAATTGAATATAAATATGAATGCAAGACTCCAATTATTAAAATGCAGTTTCAATTATTAAAATCTGTCGAATTTAAAATCTCGCTAATTTTCTGTCGCGAGTTTAACATTTTTTACCCATGCAAAAAAAAAATGTACACAATTGCACAACGCCGCTGAAGAAGTTTTCACTTGAAAAAGTACACCAAGAAGGTACCTAGTATGAGTTTTTAACAAATTAAAGAAGGTTGTATGATAATTCGTCACCATGGAGGTCGAAGTAATTAGGTTTAATGATGTTTTGAATTCACAAACTTAGTGCACACGATGTTCTAAATTCAATTTTACTTTAACGGCTTTTGCACTCAGATAACGAAGAGAAAAAATACTCTTTCCGAGATGGTGGGATGAAAACGTATTTTATTATAGAAACTAAAGTAATAATCGGTAATTTAAAAAAAACTAAAAATATTGATTTTGGTACGAAAACCAAAAATGATTTGGTGTTTAAACCCCCAGAGGTTAAATGTATTGATTTTTAGATCTGTAATTTATTACGCTCATTTAAAAAGATTTTTTTAGCTTCAACAAATTGATTTAATTTGACATAGACTACGAAGTCTAAGTATTTACTAATGACTTACACTTTTCTATACATTTACACTTTTCCATAGTATCATATCATCATTGGTAATGTTATAAACGTGTAAGCAAATAAAATAGAATGATCGGTTAGAAATAAATAAATTCTAACTACGACACAACGAGAACAAGCGCTGCATAACGCCCGCCAGCTATGAGTTCTTATCAGATGGAAATTCCTATTGAAACAAATTTTATTTCAGTGTCTACGAGTTCATATTTATTCTCCTATACGTGAACCAAATAGGTTTTTAGCAATAAAACAATGTTAGTAACGCATAAAGCTTTCATTGTATCAATAGAACTAGGCATAGATAGTTTAATATACGAAGTCTCGTCGATCAGTCAATTAGTCTCGGCGATTCGTTAAAATTAAGGACACCTGTCTATTATTGATAATATTTTAACTGTCTGTGTAAGGAAGATTTTTAAAAAATATAAACCTTATCAGTTGAGGCTATAAGACATGCTGTAAAGTTTTTATAGTATTTTTTAACTTCAGGGCAATAACATCAACACGTGCATTCCGGGTCATTAAATGGTACAGTTCTTTCAATTCACGACGTCTCGCTGCTCGCCAGCCTACTGTCAAAATAATAGGAGTGAACTATGGTGTATTGAACTATCTATGCTAGTCTGTAAACAACGGACTAGCATAACTTAAAATTAACGCAGTGCTTACAGACAACTCACTGATATTTATGGTTTGACATACTTCCCTTAAAATGATGTAACCTCAGTCTTTCACCAAATTCGAAGTATTTTCAATGTATTTTGAGTAGTTTTGCAATATTCTATATATGAAATATGCCACGCTTGTACCAAGAACGTTAATTCACTTTATTGTATTTTAACTGAAGTACATGTAATAAAGTGTAGCTATGCTCGCATTCATTCCAGCTTAGTCATACATACCAGGGGTGAGTTGCTGGCACTGACATCAGGCGACAGATTGTCGCGACCGCGCCTCCGCGACCAATATCTTCTTACGAGTACATATCAACATAATGTTCTGTCACGATCGTTGGAATCGCTTCGACATGACATTCCACTCACTCGCTTAATTATACGTAAAAATATATCATGTCAATTTACGTACGTGGCAATTTTCCATTCAAAATACAAAATTCCACTGTGGAGACCTGAATCTCATTTTATAAGCAAAGCATTATGCAAACAGTCCTCGTAAGAATTTCCGCTTAAAATGTTAAATGTTCAAAAAATATCTATCAAGGACAAGTAGTTTGAATACTCATTTAAAACAACTTAGCCGTGAATATATTCTGAGTTTCTGCAATAAAAAATGTAAAAGGAGTATCAAATTTTACACATTATTTGATTAAAATAGTTGGAGTAAATAATTATAAAGCAAATAACCGAGAAGTAACAAAATACATAGATAAAATTTATAAGGCCCAAAATTAATTAATATGGGATTGAAAGATACTCGTAACTTTGTGTACCCAATGTTGCGTGACGAATCAGCGAGTGAAAACGCACGAAGTCTCTACTTATTTCCTGTCTCCGTGTACATTGTACGCCTTATTTGCTACTCGACTTCGATCAACTATATCTTAAACCAATTTACATTGTTGCGTGTCCAGGATATGAATTCTGTACGAGTATTTCCATTTATTTAAATTTAGCTGTATTGAATAGTTTGTAATTAATATGTTTGTGCATACGTCTAATTATTTATAATAAGAATACGATGGATTTTGTGACTTTTATTTTTGTTATTAATATTTGATACTTTTATTGATATTTGATACTTGAATTATTCAACTCAACTGGTTATATGTCACCAGCACAATACTTATGAAGTTATTAGAAAATTATAATGTAAGTGCTAAAAATCGGAAATTTTTTCACCATAATTATTGCAACTATCGTTGAATAGTAGAGAATTTTGTGAAACGGTAATATATATAAATGAATTCATTCAAGAAATGAAGATCCACAGATGACATTTACATCATGTAACACAACAAATATGTGCCGTACCGTTCGTAGTTCATGGGATTCCGTAGCACAATAACGAGCTCTACGTAACTTACGTAGTCCATACCTATTCGATGATAAAATGTCATGTCCACCTAGGGATTTTTATCGACCCCCGAGATGATAGCGTCTTTAGCCAGCGTGAGATGCGAGGCCGCTCACCTGAGCAGCCGAGAGTGTGTCTCGTCCCGCCCACTTGTGGCGGCGAATCTAGCAGGGCGTCGGTCACGGAACGTCCGCATATCTTGCACTTTCATGCCGTACCATCATAAAGCACCACAACAAGAGCAAGCGAAACTCGCGAGTCGCATAGTAGAACTCGAGTGGTAGCGGGCACGCAAGCGACGAAGGCGCTCGGCGGAGGAGGCGCACTACTGACTACTCCGCGAGTCGCGACTTGACGCTCGCCACGGGCGCGGCCGCCGCACGCACGCGCGCCCTCGCCCTGCCGCCTGCACTCCGCATCCTCACCACCCTCACCGTCCTTACTCACATCTCGCTAGTCACTACTACATACTTTATATTATCAATAAAATTATTGAACATCACGTCTATTTACTAGCGTCGTCGTCTTGTAACACCGACATTTAATTACGTAAATAAAACACAATTGTAATGTTTTCACTTATTTTTTTTAAATATATACTTTTCTACTAGTGTTAATGGAGAGGATACAATTCATATTGTTGCAGTGTAAACTGTTAATATTTATTCAGTAGGATAAAACATTTTATATATTTTTTTAAGTATAATACATCAATGTCAGTTGACTGGTAGTATTGACACAATTATCGAGTTAGGCACGGATCCAGAAATAAATGCACAAATCACACGATTCACGTGACACAATGAAGGTTTTTCTTTGAAATTGATGTCATTAATAAGTTTTAAAAATATTGATGATTTATTTATTTTAAAGTTTAAGTTACATAACAAAAAAATTTTTTTCGTTTTTAGTAAACCGAATGTGATCTTTTCTTTTGATATCTATTCTCTATCTATTATATTTTGATGCTCTCTTTCAATTTTGCTAATAACATTGAAATAAATCAAATACCAGTATACTTATTATTATATCTCACCATAACTAAGAAATAACTTATTTTTAGTTACGAGTTAATTTGGATTGCGTTTTAGTTTAAAAAGTTACGCAACTGTTAAACTGTTAATTTTCCGATAGAATATGCTTGCGATTGAATAAATGACTTCCCTTCGCCAACATTAGTCAATGGCTTTCAATAAAATTTCTCTTAAGCTAAGTAACATAATATATATGTCGCAGTCATCTGGTTGAATCTGCTATTTGATTGAATAACTAGCGCATTAATTGACTGACAACATTCAGTTAAATGACTAAAGGACAACTCGTCAAGTTGTTTAATGTAACGTTCAACGTCTTGACTGAACGTCATTTAGCATAGTCGTTGAATGGGTTACAGCCGGCTTTGTAATGTTTGGTTAGGGTGACCATGAGTTTGCAACTTAAAAGGTAACTTACTTTAGATAACAAAAATGAGGACATGACATGACACACCTTATTATGATTTTATATTGTATTTTAAGTCTTCAAATTTTACTTTAAAAGTAGCCGGCGGAGGCGTAATAATAGGTAAATCCGTGCTGTCACACTATTTTATTGCGAATAACGCACTTTAAAGTAAATTTAATCAATAAAAATATCAACACAGGGCTATCTGTGCGAGCTGTTTGTTTTGAGGACTACTAGCGCCGCAGTGGGGAAAAAAATGAAAAAATTTACGTTCGCCCTGTTCAAAGGCCTATGTTACATTCGGCTAACTAGTTGGACGTTGAGTGACGCTTGTTCAATCAATGTTCGGCCCAGACATTCAGTTGAATGTTGTCATTCAAAGAACGCGCTAGTCATTTAATCAAATAGCAGATTCAACCAGATGTCGGCGACATATACACCGATGCGACAGTTTCTGTTATATCCTCTTCTTTTTCTATGTATATATAAATAGCATGAAACCTTTCGGAAGTGGGTGTAGTAATAACAACATGCACATTATAAAGTAATATGCAAGTTGTTATTGTATGGCCCAGTGGTTGAGACTCGTGAGTGGTTCAAATTCTTACTCGGAGGGTCCGAATTCGATCCTGGGCTCACAACTCTAACTTTTCTAAGTTATGTGCGTTTTGAGAAATTAAATATCACTTGCTTTAACGGTGAAGGAAACCTTCGTCAGGAAACCTGCACTCATGAGACTTCTTCTTGTTTTCAAAAGTGTGTGTGAAGTCTGCCAACTCCTGATTCTGAGGAAGAGACCCAGCTCAGCAGTGGAACACGCGTCGTGATGATGATGATTTCGATACCAATCGATGTTAGGGTGGATACCAGTGCAACGTTTTCAAATAAATCATTGAATCAAAATGTAAATTCGATGAATTGTTATTTTATTTATGAGGGTCTGAAATAGCGGACTGTGATTGAATGTATAACTGCGTGACGATTAGCGGCTGGCAACGATCCAGCAGCTGCGGTCGGCACTTGCACCGCCGCGACGCGACGCGCGACATCCTTAGTACAGACTACCGACCTAAGTAACGTACTAAACTATTAAAATCTTAAGTGTCGTCTCGCCACTAAATAATGATAAGAATCGTTGCAATGAGTAATTGGCAAGTTGGAAGATACATTATCTAGTTCATTTAGTAACTTACCTATATTTCACCTCTGTTCATATCTTATGGATTTTAGATTCATTTAGCAATCTCACTTATCACTCTTTTTCCATTAAAAATATTTGTCTTCATTCTTCATATTATAAGATAGCGTCCTCTTTAAACACTATTCTTTTCTTAATTCTCTCCTTTATTATTCTGTCTTTTATTATGAAATGTTGTACTACTACTACTAGGAAAAAGATTTTTTAATCATCTCTCAAGACCGAAAAGATCATAAACCGTTTAAAAGCTTATTTTTATCCATTTCATTATGAAGACATAACGAAATCAATAAATTAATTGAAGGCGATGATTGCTGTACATTATTCTTAAATAAAATAATTCGGCCATGTGGTCCCGTAAAATTTCAATTAAGGTACAAACACTATAAAATTTGGATTCACATGTAAGGGTCAAAATATCATTATAAGTAGTATTATATGGCGTGTGGTCCCAACATGAATTTGTGTTTCTATATACTTTAACGCCTTTCTATTTACAATTTTGAGAGTAACCACGTTAATAGCTGTAATATATTCAATGCGTAGACATATAAGTTTTATTTCTTGACAGCTGCCAGGGACCAGATGCTTGAGTATATGATATTAATTTTACCTTGATACCTCTACGCGTTCATAGGAAAAAAGTCTTGACAGACAAACAGACATACGGACAACGAGTGATTTTAAATTTAAGATAACAAAACGTATTATCCCAAGTTACAAATTAATATATAAGTAAATATATATATATTACCTAAATGAAAGCCGAGCAGTGATTGAGACCGAGAAGTAGGTTAAAAGAACTTTTCTAATACTTGTAAAGTATCACCTCTACTGCTCTACTTCGTTACCTTATATTACTAACATAACATAACATCATATACATATGTATATCAAAGACTTACATGATATTTTATGAGGGACTGGACTATTACACGAGGGTATAATTAAAATAAGCTAAATTGAACTATTAGCGACATTATTAAAAATTAAAGTTATTAAAATAACAGAAACATCATCAAAAAATAGATTTAATGTAAAAGTACAAAACTGGGCTACATAATCGTAGTTATTGATTAAGTTGAGCCTTATTTAGAGGCTTTTGTGACTAACGTTATAGGCCATCTGATAACGCTTGAAACGTTAAATCGCATAAAGCTTAAAGAATGGCGAGTGTGGATAAGACGGCACCGCTGCTAGCAGTGCGGGGCTGCGGGGTGACCAGCCTTGACCACCTCATGCTGGCTTGATGCGATTCTTATCTTTCACCTATTGCAACGACCTTTTCAATTTGAACTGAATTTTTAGAGACATATGTAGATAACATTGGACTGCCAATTTTCTACACCTAATTTGGCACAGGGACTCTTTCACGTCGTAGACAGTTCACACTGCAACATTCAAATAGTCGCTGAGCGAGTAATTTTCTGTAAAATGCTACAGAAGTATAGGCAATAAATTTATTGTTTTTTTATAAATTGCAATTGACACATAACTTAAGTTAGAAAGATTTATAAACTCGTAAATATAGCGCAGAGGTCCATACCTGTATTCGTTTGTGAATTAATCTTGACTTCTCATAATATTTCATTTTAGCAAATCATTTGTATAAGATTGGGCATAAAAATAAAATTTTAAGTAACGGAACTGGAGACTATTGTGTATACCTTGAGTGGTCAGGATTAAAGACTCAAAACAAAATAAAATCATCATCGAGTACGAGTAAGCTGAAAAATTTAGATTTCATTTTTTTTTCAGATTTTATTTTAAAACTAGCTGACCCGTCCTCGCTTAGCTGTGGTATATTAGACTACAGATAAATGTTTTATCAAAATCTTTTTAGCATTTCTCACTAATAAAATAATAAGCCAAATCGGTTCAGTCGTTCACAAGTTTTAGTGAGACTAACGAACAGCATTTTTTTTTTTGTTTTTTTTTTTAAAGATTACTAGCAGTATGGATCACATACTACTAGTATTCCCTTTACCCCTTCAACTAAGCTAAAGCTTGTGCTAGGAATGGGCCACGACAGTAGTCCAATGTCCGGGATTTGAACCCACGACTTGTTGATCGTGAATCCAACGCCCGAACCACTCAGCTACTGACGCTTCAAATTCAGCAATTCATTTTTATATATAAGATTTGCACTTTGATATTAAATATAATAATATCTCTTACTATTAGTATGTAACTACATACTTCAGAAGTTTGGTTATTAATATATAACAATTGGATAATACAAGATAGTATTCGTAAATTACGAATACCAGAAAATTAAGGTGCCTAATAAATATAAAATATTAAGAAAATAAAGCATTAATTGGAAAATAGTGTAACAACTATTCAAGTACTTTGATGATTAGTAAACTTTGATCTAGGCCGTCTCAGTTTCAAACATTGAATCGATCGTTATAAAGAAACTTGAAATGAGTTCGCATTTACCAAACTCTACTTAAATCACTCGTAGGTAATCAAATTAGATCAGTACACATAAATAGCATTATGTAAGACATAATGGAATGGTAAAACAAACATGCATTCCTAAATTTTTTTTAAATGTTTTAAGAGTGCTACTGCTTACCGTTTTCAATGCTTAGTCAGTTTTATTACAACTACCATTCCTTAACATAATTCATTCATCATCACCCTTTAATGGCCCACTGCTGAGACGGGTCTCCTCCTCAGAGTGAGGAGGGATTAAGCTACAGTACACCACGCTGGCCAAGTGCGGGTTAGCAGACTTCACACACCTTTGAGAACATTGAAAACTCTCAGGAGTTCAGGTTTCCTCACGATGTTTTCCTTCACCGTTAAAGCAAGTTATGTTTAATTGCTTAACGCTCACCTAACTCAGAAAAGTCAGAGATGTGTGCCCAGGATCGAACATTAACATATTATTAAATATAAAATCATGCTACTGAGAATAACGTGATTTGGCAACTTGATATTTTTACAGAATGTTATCGTGAAAAATAAAATTAATAAGTGAGTAATATACTGTGAAATCACTTGAAATGACTGTTGGAAATGGCTTTAAAAGTCTTATAAATTAATATGTAAAATATTCTAGAAATTTGTGACATATTTCCTCCTCATAGTAATAATTAATCCGGCTTTGTTATCTTGTATTCTTGTAACATGCTGCTGTTGACAGGCCTAGATTACTTCGTCAGTGCATAACTGCTAATAATCACTAGCCTTAGGAATTTCATAACAAAAGAAATATTCTTTAAATATTATTTATATTATTTGAATATAAATATCCACTCAAGGTTTCGTCCATTTATACACCTAGTATGCTTCCTTGTTTAGAATAATGCATTTAAAATTTTAGTGCTAAATAAATATTTACTACTGCTAATTAAAAAAGAAGAGAAGAGCTGTAGTAGTCTATACCAGTCTAACAGTATGACAGCTTGAGTAAAATATCCTCCTCGGGGGTTGATATACTTTAGACTCAGGTTTACTGCTAGAATACTCGCGATGTAAACCTGTCGTGACGCAGTATTTATTTTGCATTCCCCACTTCTTTTATTTGTGTTTATCAATTGTCCAACATTCAAGAAATTAAAAATGCTACTCATATCAATATTACCAACATCAAATAACAGAATGCTACTCAAACTATAAGTATTGCCAAAATCATAATTAACACAATATATTTGCTAATTCTTAATAACAATACTATTAATTAATCCAAAAAAAATAACTGACACAATGAACACACTATTTACATTTTTTATTACGGCACAATCAATGTTTTGTTTTAGGAGTTAATTTTTTTTACCTTGGTATCAGTAGCTCCCGCACGATTAGCTACAGCGTATCTCTATCCATCGTAGACACCAACTATATGAAATTATTTCTTATTTTATTGGGATTTCAGTAACATATTGAAAATTATAAGTAGATGTCTTTAACAATCTAACTTTAATATTAAAATATTGTGTACATATTATTAAGTCATTGATATTAAGATTTTAATGCGAGTTTTATTCGTCTCAGCCAGATTTAGTTATACTAGTTACATATATTGTACACTTTAAGCAGAGAAACGAAATACTAATTCAATAATCTGAATGTCGTCTATAGACTTTACTCTATACCACTCCACGTAATTAAAGATTGGTTTCATAACCTGATTTGACTGACATTCCATAGCTAGACTCCGATACGACGCTAAGGTAAAAATTGATTTTCACGTTATGCATTTATTTTGATTATATTTTACTACTTTTTATCTAAACCATCCTACCACCCGTACATTTCATTACATAAAATATATGCTTTTTTAAATTACCCT
Source organism: Limenitis camilla (assembly GCA_905147385.1). Taxonomy (NCBI): domain Eukaryota; kingdom Metazoa; phylum Arthropoda; class Insecta; order Lepidoptera; family Nymphalidae; genus Limenitis; species Limenitis camilla. The sequence continues at coordinate 8,480,480 of LR990230.1, read as the reverse complement.
ACGTTCGTTAAGCCATGGTAGTTGCAAAGTAATAGAACGTACGTTGCATTGTAATGGCGCTCTGTGCAACTATTATGTAATCTTTCTACATAATAGGTTAAAAATGCAAGAAATTTCTAGTATGCACCTAAAATCGAATACGATAGAGTTTATTGTCTTATAAACATGGTAGTTCTTTGCGCCTTATTATGACCTCCGTTTATTACGACCTGGAAGAACAAACTCGAATGAAGTTGATGACATAATTTGTTTATGTGTATTTCCTCTGTTTACTTTGTGTAATTTGTAATTTTACAGAAAGAAAAACAATTTTTTGTAAACATTGCTTTATTATACCCAGCAAGAAATTAATTAAACAATGTTTGAATATAAAAACTTAACACAATATTCAAAATGTCAGGAAGCAAAAGTATTTTGTTATATAGTATATACTTAATATGTGTTAAAATCAATTTAGTTACATTTTTTTGTAAACATTATATATTAATCTACATTATTATTTATTATTTCAGAAATATCACACAAAACTAAATTATAAAATAATACAAACTTCAAATCATTTAAATGCTGTACATCACAAGCTTCTCTCCCTGGAAGAAGATATTTAAATTATTTTTATAGCAAATATTATGCTATTTACTTTTTGTTACCTATTAGTTATTAAATGAGAAATAACAGACAATAAAATCGATTTGGTTAATTGGTGAAAAGATTATCGCAAGAAGAGGAAATGAAGGTCGTTTGCGAAGTCTCTTCTAAATCCGTATATCAATGCTTAAGTTCGTCATCGGTTTCCACTGCCTCGCAGCTATGGTACTTAGAAGACGTGTCTGGACAGCTTTCAGCTATCGACAAATCATCAGAAGAACCTGTAGGAGCTTCATTACTTGCTAGTGGAAGCAATTCTTCATCACCGTCGTCATGGTTTGAGTTGGACACGCCATTGCGCTTTGCCATGTTTAGGCTACTATTGTCGGTTTCTTTTGACCAATAATCTGTTAAATTATAATTAACATATATTAGTTATATGTAACATAAAAAAGTGAATAATATAGTAAATATTTGAGACACTATATTACGAGTTGGCAGAATTCGTCGTTCTTATATTTTTTAAAACACAGCTCCGTATATCACTAAACTAAAACTATGTCAAGTAGCGTTTTACACAAAGTAGTGTCAATGGAATTAGTAAGATTGTAATTCAATTTTAACTTACGGAAAGTTTATGTAATGCTTATTTGCCAAGATTACACTCGCAATAATTAATTGTACAAAATAGATGTATTACAGTAAACTAAACTTAAATGGATAAACTAACAATTATAACAAAAAATACTCAAGTAGACTCGGGAGAGAAAATATTACATTTCTAATAATTATTTATTCCAAAGATTAAAACACGGATGCTTAATACATTACATAAATGTTGGTTCAAATTATTTTCTAGAACATATACCAGCCAAGACAGAGGGAGACCGCTACTATTAAGCAGGCTTCGTGGCGTCGTGGATTGATACTTTTTAATTTTTGATTTTAATACTATATGATCATATCAAATACACGGTTTAACGGTAAAACCGTAGCAACCAATAAATAATTACACGTTACCTTAAAACTCTTCTTAATCGATTTCCTTTCAATTTATTATATATCTATCATTATGGAACGATTAAGATGGTAGAGCTCCCTCTAATTAAAAACCAACAATAATTACCAAATTACAGCTTCTTATTTTGGAAAAGGATCTCTTTAAAAATGTACTTTACCTAACCGGATTATTTTTTAAAAAGACATCCTAAAAATCAAACTCGTCTATCTCTCAGACTTTTTGTATTAAGATTTTATTTTAAAATGTTATCCATTGAATATGTATGTCGGCGAGTAAGTTAGGCTTAGGTTTACCTAACCTTAGGTATAAACAGTGAAATTAAGCAGTGGAGGCGAGTGTTGGAATTCTGTTAATAGGCCTTGCAACCTACACCTTAGTCACAAGTTGAAGGCACTGCTTAGATTCCTATTCTAATTGTAAGAGATCATGATGTATCTACGTCCATTCAATATCACACCCCCTCTTAATATTTTCAACCTGCCTCTACTCCTCCCCCTCCTTCCTTTTTCTCCGAATTGTACGTATAACGATGTAATATATATATGAATGATAGAGCGACAGACGGACATGATTTTTGTTACTTACGAAAGCCTAAAAGCAAACACAATAATAATAACGTAGACTGCCTAATCTATCGAACTTACTGGGTCTCTTCTCCGGAGGCACTGGTTGAACCGTAGTGGGTGGAGGCGGCTTATTCGCTGATCGCAATCTCCTCGGACTTCTAGCCAGAGCGTGCGATATACTCGGCAATCTTATATCCAAATGCGCACCCCTTTCCGTTACGATCTTACTATTCATCGCATATAATTTAGTAGTGATGTCACGGGCAATTAGTGTCGTCACCACGCTCGCTAGATATGGCTCTTTCACAAATAAGTACTCTAAGGAGCTTCGCTGCCAGTAAACATAGCGACAGGATGATGCTGCCACTATTGAAACCTGTCAGACGATCAATTAATCATGCATTACATAATTAATGTGAAACATCGTGTTTAACGACGCATCTGTAAAGCAGAATTATGTTTGCGGTTATTAATAATAAACCAATACCGCTTTGATAGGTTAATTATTGGTTTACATACAAATTTATGTCCCTTCCGACCCGACTTTGCTCCCGAATTTACCACTTTAATTTTTACTTAGGAATTAGGGTTAAGGAAAAACAAATATTTTAAAATTGGAATATTTTATTGTTAAGTAAAAATGTTCAGTTGCCCCCGAATTTTTTCCATTACAGCGTGAATAAATATCAAACCGACAAATCTACAAACATATGTACTTTGGAATTTATTATTATATAATATTAGTACGGATTCATGTGGGTTGAAAATTCATTCTAGTCGTTGGACTACTGACGTGGCCCACTCCTAACACAAGCATTTAGCTTAGTTGGAGGGGTTAAGGAATATGTATTAGTAGTATGTGACTCATTCTGCTAGTAATTAAATAAAAACACAAAAAAAATTATGATCAACTCACGTGTAATCGTTCGTGTTTTAAATTATAATAATATAGTTTTAACTATCGTATATAATAGTAAAAGTCAAAAGATCAAGAAAAATATGCTTTATTTATTCAAGTTTTATATTAGAACTTTAAACATCAGATATTCGTGAAAATTTTTGTTGTGCATAGATAATTGCAAAGCAAATGATTACAGAGAATTGCTTGGAAAATATAATTCACGACAAACAAGTAATTTCACGGGTACTAAGTCGGTGTCGGACATAGTCGAAAGTGTTTAGAGTTCATCGATATTTAACCCAGATTCCTGCATTTATAGCCACTTTGCCTTTTATATACTCGTATCAGACAACAATTAGGTCACCGGAATGGGGTGGGCTACGCGAAATCTTACTATGACGTATGCACTTACTTAATTGATAATAAAAGCCTTTATTAGACCTTAACACACTTAAGATGGAATGCTTTGAAGCTCATAATAGATATATGTTATAATATGTTAAAGGTTTAATTTAATCGACACTTAAACATACTTTAGACATTATCATTAAGGACTATTTTATATGCAACTAGCTTTTACCCACAACTTATAGTAGATCGTCTGTAGACATATAATTAATAATTTTATGAGATAGTCGTACAAACTTTGCCTTGCTCTTTTACCTCCTTAAGGGGTGATTTTCAAAAAAATATTTTACATGTGTTTCATGACTTTCAATGCTGAATTTCATTTGAATAACTTCAAAAACGGCAAAGTTTCATACTAACTTTGCACCCCCGTTTTACCCCACTACGGGGTGAATTTTAAAAATCCTTTCTTAGTGCTTCCCTACGTTATAAAAGGAACCCCTGTGCAAAATTTCAAGTTTCTAACCCTTATAGTTTAAGCCCTGCCGACCTGTGTTGATATGTCAATCATTAAGTCATTCATCTTCTACAGATCAAATATACAGATTTGTAAGAAGAAATGCTATCATATTTAACAACAATAGTGGAGGCAAATATGTAAATATATTACACTTAGGTATATACCACAGAAAGTTATATATTTTATTGACAATAACTTGAGTACATTATGAACGCTCCCAGAAATAACATGTAGAGCCATCATCTATATATTACTTGAACGAACCCGTCCATATGGAGTAATACTACTGGAGTTTTCCATTATTAAACTCCCTAGAGCTTTGGCTTGAACATGCTAAACTTATATGAATCTAAAATACATCTTTTGTACATCAAGTGACTTTTTAGCTTAATACAAAATGAGTGATTTTATTACCAAATGCTACATTACATTATCATCAAAGACTTTTATAAAATAGACATGAACTGATAAGGTTATACAAGGATTGTGAAGAATATATTTTAACAATATAAGTCTGAGGCGTACAAATAGTTGATCTATATAGATTTAACGACCTTTATTCAATGCGTTTCGCGTAACATTTCACTAAAAGGTCAGAAGTAAGGCATGAAGAAACCCGATAAAATATTATAATGAATTCATCAAAGCCATGTTACGACCGTTGCCTACTGAATGCTTTATTCCTAACGAGGTAGTGACATCATTATAATACATATTTATATCAGAAACTGATTTTATTTATATCTCTATACTTATTGTATACAAATTACTAAAAGAATTATAAAATTAAAAATGACATTAAATATTCTCTTTCCATATAAAGTGTGCGTTGTTTGTATCTATTATCCAATAATCACTATACTCCATCCAAAATAGCTTGATACGGATGACACGTCATGTCATTTAGCCAAAATCAGTCAGAGTATGGAACTAGTTTAATCGATAACAATATAATTATTGTTATAACAATAATAATTGATGGTGCTGGTGTTATACACAAAATTTAGAATTATTGGTTACTGATTTATAACTTTTCTCTATTGTGCTAATTATATATTCTTTTGAGGTTTTCATTTTCAGTTTAGTAAAAAGAAAAATAAGATTTTGTCATTGTTTTTTAAGAAAACTTATACGTATTGTACCTACTCATTAAATTAATATAAAAATAAAGAGTAATATTAAAAAAGTGATGTAACTAACTGTATTGCCTACTTATGATATATATCTGATTCGCTATTAGGCGTCAACTGTATCATGAAAGAAGGTCTAGTCCATTTTGTTAACGGGTTTTTTGAAAGCTCGACGACTGACAAGCTAGTGATGTTTCAAACTTTTAACCTTAAAATTTTAGTTGTCTTTCCGTTTAAATAACATATTCAACCCTATTAATATAATATTAATGAACTTAATTAATAGGTTATCTGAAAAAGCTATATGAGCTCTCAAAAAGATTAATAAAATGGACAACTGGGTATTTCTACCGATTATTTGTAATCTATGGCACAATTGTAGTCATCGTTATGTATGGCACATTACTAATAGGGCGGTATCCTCCCAGGTAGTACAATATTATTTATATGAAATTTTATAACGGAAACAATACGTAACTTCATGGGCGTGAGCTGTCAATAAACTCATAATAAAATGGAGAGTATACTTCTTGTCCCGGATTCCGAAAATGTAGTAGTATTTATTTTTTTATACAACACATGAGTACTCTCATACTCCCCGCAATAGGTCTTTATACGTAAATGACCTTTTATTTTTTTTTCGTCGCCAAAACTTTGACCCCCAATTCAAAGTCGGAACTCTTAGTGTGCGAGTCCGACTCGCATTTGGCGGTTTCTTTTTTATTATGTTATCTCAGAATTGTCCTGGATTGATTTTCCTACAATTCTCCCGGACATGATAAGTTTTGATTAGGCAACCCTAATTCGAACCCCAATTATATAATATTTATAAAGGCGAAATGTATTTTTATCGGGTTTGGTTTGTTGCCGATTTGTTCGTTTGTACTTCTTTAACGAGGTAATGGATAGCAAGCTACGGATTGTCGTGATTATATTATGGGCCTGGTTTGTAGTCTTGTTTTTTTTTTATATTTTTGTTAACTCTATGCACACGTTAAGTGGAATTTTTTTCCATGTGAAGCCGAGGCGGGCGATGTTTGAAAAAATATTTGAAATCATTTTCTATATCTAAAAGTTTTTGGTTTATGTGATTAAGATAAAAATAAACCATTTAATGTTCTAAAGACTAGAACCATTTACAATAGATTGATATTACGTGTTCTTACCTTAAATTTTTCGTCAATTGTTGCTCTACTGGATTCGAATTCCGGAGAATCCAGAAACTCACATGGTAGAATGGGATGTAAGAATTGATGTCCACTCATAACGTTTACCTAATTAATTTATATAAATATAACATAGTAAACATATTAAAGCTAATTTTAGTTAATTAAAACACGCAACGATTGCAAAAGAAGGTTCTCTTCTCATCTGTACTATTTAAGTTAGAAACTTGAAATAAAAAGCATCGGATGAGTCACGTTTCTCATTATTCACTCATGACGGAAGGCGAAAAGTCTACAGGCGGCCTGATGAGCGATACGCTCAAGCTTGCTTAGCAGAAAGAGACTAGTACGGCGGGGGCTCTGTACACGTATTGGTCGAACAGAATTAGTGATCATAAAAATGGCACTCTGACGCTCAAGAATGTGTATGCAGGACCATATCTAGTAAATATGCAGGACCATATCTGGTAAATATGGGTGATTGATCAATTCTAAAGCAATAATCCCTGGCCACACACCGCTCAGGTGGTACAGGAGTACATTCAGGAGGTTAGTATCAATTTGATGGCCTGGCCACCATGGAGTCCTGACCTGAACCCGATCGAATACGCTTGGAATAAGCTCGGAAGGCTGGTTAGACGATGCAGACAACCTCCTGTCACCTGCAATGATGTTAAACAGGCCCTGATGGAAGAAAAGGAGAATATTCCCCAACATTGTCTCCAGAAACTTGTCTTCAGTATGCCAAACAGACTCGAAACTGTGATCAGAGCCAGAGTAGGCAACACCAGTTATTAAAAATGTGATTTTAGGACTATAAACACCCTTTTCAGGGATTTTTAAGATTTCTAAATATCGTTTTTTATTTCAAGTCTCTAAATATAATAGTTTAGGAAAAAATTGAATTTAAAAACTATTATATCATCTTTTACAGGCACACGGCAGTCATTACTGTAAAATATTAAAATAATCGTTGATTTCTAAATTATTTTTCAGTTGTTTTAATAAGCCTATTTTTATTATTACAATTTTTTCTGAAGAATAATGTAAAAACGACTGAGTAAAATTAGTTTTGTCATTCCTTTTTAATGAAAATGCCCTGCAATTTTTAATCTGGCAACCCTTACTGCTTTTAGTGTCCGAAAACATTGGCACGTACACCTAAAAAATTGTTTTAAATTTCCCAACTTGTAACGATCCGTGAAACAAGTCTGCAATTTACATAATTCGCTACCAACTATACTTGTTTCACTTAAGTGATTTTATCAAGATAAGTTATGAGATAGTGGTTATTCGTAATTACTTAATCAACAAGTAAGCTCTATTATTATGTATTTTTGTTTAAAAATCGTTTCTTTCGGTATTTTTTCTTAAATTAATGATTTACTCTAAAAAAAAGCAAATAAATTACAACATACCTTTCCAGACAGCAACAATCCAAGTCTATCGGTCTTAGTAAGGTTTTGCATAGCATAAGCTTCCCCCGCGTGCAATGACATAACATGAGCAAAGTCCGGGGATACCATTCGCTTAAACTGGAGCCTTGATACCTATTTGTTATTATAAAATTGTATCAAACGTTCATTGGATCGAGGATTTGTGTTTGAAAGCATTGAAGTAACCTAGATATCGATGTTGATTATATTATATATGTCGGAAGTGTAAATTAGTCTTAGGTTAAGTTAGCCGTGTGTTAGGTTAGCTTTATGTTAGTCTAATCTTGGGCTTAGACAGTGAAACTAGCAGTTGGTCACAAGCCCAAGGCACTGCTTGGGTTCCTGTCATAATAGTAAGAGATGATGACGTTTAGTTATATCCTGACCATGTTGCGCCCGTATAGCTTTTGATATAGGCCATTCATTCAATTCCATTTTTTTTGATTTCCGACATATATAAAAGTATTTTAATATACGAGGTTGGCTACTAATCAATTTTAACTTAGAAAATCCAAAAATGTCTAACTAACAGATAAATTCAGATAGTATTTCGTTTATATCTATGTAGCGACAGTTATTTTCGCAATTGTATTTGTATCTGTCGAAGCATCATATTTTAATGTATAGGTATATAAAAAAAAATTGTTAGCAAGATATCTATATTACATAATTACCATACTAATTAAGTGTATGTTGAACATCTCCAATTTCATTATAAAATGTGTAAGGAATAGCATCTACATGATAATATTGAAATTAAGTACCTACGGTAGTTACTTAAGATTTTTAACATAAGCTGCAACAAGCATTTAGAAAAGGAAAAATGGAACATAAAAAAGATTTACAACTTCATATACATTGGAAGGTTCAAATTACTGGTATATAGTTTTCTAGGAATATTTATATAGGAATTATATCGAAATACGAATAACTAAAAAGTGTAAAAGCATGAAGAGATTTCGAAAACAAATAACTTCGATGCATAATTATACCTTAGTAGGTTTTATTATGTAGTTCTATAACTTTTTAAATCATACCTTAAAAGGCTCGAAAAGAGTATGATAAACTTCTTCAAGTTCTGGGTCGAATTTGACTGGTCTCATTTCGTAGACAAGATAGACTACTTGAGCCAAATTCAAGAATACGAAACCAAAATTCCAAGAAAACGCGTCCGGAGAACATATCACGTGCCAGGCCCACACAGAGTACAGCATAAAACCTGTCACCAATACCATACGCGATATTAATTTTATATTACGATACCTTGATATCAAAGTTGTACCAGCCGCCGTTACGGTACTTAATCTAAATAATCTGTACAATATATGAAATACTTCTGTACTGCCATCGCTTCGCTGACGGAAAGTTGACTATAGTGCAGCTGAAAAATACTGGGTCTTAGTAAGTACTAATTTTTATTTTTTCATTCTTTCACAGCAATATCTGCTGTATTTCCATAAGAAATCAGCACTAGCGTCTTTGTTTATGTGTTTATAAATTACATTAGTAATAGTTAAAAGTATTTTTTGACCAAACCCCTGAAAAGCGGTTGTATCCCAAAAGTACAAAGTCGCTTTTCTATGAAATTGTTATATATATTTATTATAGATATTCAAATTTAGCAAATTAAATATATGTATTTAACCTGCTATAAGCTAGACTCACACTGTGATTTTTTTCAAGTTTCCATTAAGGAACAAAATAAAAATAAAATATTTAAAAAATTGGGGCCTGAGTTTTAGTGACTACGGTCTGAAAATTACTGTTTTAATATTACTTATTTTAATTACTAAACTAAATTTGAACCTTTACTAGCATAAATATTTAAATTTTTAAAAGTGATTTAAAAACTGATACTGAAGAATACAAGTTGCCATACGAAGCGATACGTGAGACGTTGAATAATACCTACCTATCAACCGTTTAATTAATTTATTCACATTTTTATTTTTGTTTACTATAGTTCAAATAAAAAAAAGGATTATATCTTCAATTAAATTTGTTTCATGTTCCTTGCTATAACTTACCAAATATTAAAATAGTATGCATCCAAAGTTGGCCTTTTTTTGTACTTGGAGCGCAATAAGCTGCCACAAACATCATGTTCGATAACTGTATTTAAGCATAATTTTATTATAACTTAACAATTCCAATTATTCAAAGAAAATATCAGAACACCTATAATTACCTGAAAAAGCGGATGTTGAGGAACTCTCCATAAAGGACACCAAGGCCAATACCACGGTCCTGAAAAAAAAAAAAACAATTTATCATTTATGAACTCCATTAATCACAGAATTAAGTTTATTAAAAATAAAATTTATACATTAAGTCGTACCGGACGGCATCGTATAATTTACAGAACCGAAGTCTTGTAATGTACCATTTTCACCGGGCCAAGAAAAATTATATTGACCTATTTCTATATAATCACTTTTTGCATCCGTAAGACCTCTATGTGACATTTAAATAGATTATTATTATATTTATATAACGTATATTTATATTTAATAATATTTGCGTATTTTTCTTCGCGCCAAAATCAATAATTTTGACAAAGTCAAATAAAGTATTGTTCTCATTGCGCAATATCCGCTTTTCTTGTTCCATAAATATTAAATGTCTATCTTAGTGTTGCCGTGTAGCTTAACGTTTCACCATAATTGTGTCACATAATTGTGTAATATTTGAAATAATACATTCAAATATAACTTTATTTTAATTATCACTTTAATGCGTAAAGCATTCTGAGTGTTTGTATAATAATGTCGGTCACTTTAAAATATAAATATATTCTTCATCTTAAAACAATATTAAGAATGCAGCATTCAAATAATTATATTTTATGAAAATCTAAAAGGGTTCATCAAATGATAAACATAAAAATATTGTGATCTAAAATCAATCTGAAAAAATCCATTTTCATGATCCAAGCGTTATTCATGCACGCTGAACAGCGGAATTTAGCAGAATTACGGCTATGCGAAGATTTCTTATGTTCGATTTAAATCTGGTCACACTGAACTATAACGATAAGAGTTCTGTGCATTGTCACTAATCTGTGGTGCTATGTGCTCTATGATATGAGATGTCGATGTGTGAGAGTTGAGTGTGTGATCTTAATATATAAGATCCCAAAATATTATTTGAAATGAGGTAGCATTGGTTAACAGTGACTTATAAAATAACATCTAAATATTATGCCTTAATTATACTTATAAAATAGATTTCACAGGAATGCTGAACATGAATAATGCTTCAGTAGTAAATGGTGAGTAATGAGTGTAGTTCCTAGAATCTTTAAATTTTTTAATAACCCGATTCACCATATTTTCTATTAACATTTACCTTTTACTTAATAACATTTATCATATATGAACCATTTAATATCAATAATCATTAAAAATACATTAAATAGCCTAAGTTCCAGTCTTATATTAATTTGTCGTCTTAAAATGGATATTAATGTTTCACAAATATTTACTTCAAATATTTTATATAGTATCAAATCTCAAGTAACTTTAAATTCAATACATCTAAAGATTTGTTATATTAGTTTCACATTATTGCTTGTATACCATAGTTTGAATGCATTATATATAATAAATCTTAATTTTATCGATTATGCATATAATATTACACTAGTGTTATTATTTAATTAATAATTCAATCGTATCTTTTTGATAAATTTGCATCTAGCCTAACCTAACCACAAAAATTAATCATCTAAGATAAGATGGGAGAAGAGATGGGAGCAATTACTTTTAAATTTTTTGACACTCCATTTGCTTATTACTTGTGTAATCTGATCCAACTTTCTTTTAATTTCTAACTGCTGATTACAGCAATTGTTTTGACAAACAAATTTTAGTGATATTGATAATTGTACTGTAGTGATGATTCATAATATAGGTCATTCTTATTAAGAGTAAGAAAAGAAGTACTTAGAATTGTTCCATTACATAATTTTAAGAAGTACATTAAGGAACAATTTATATAATAGTTCTTAAGTTAAATACTAATATCATTTTAGTAGTTATGTAGTTGATTCTGTTTAATTTTACCAGTGAGGGGATGTGTTGAGCAAAAAAAATTCTTAGAAAGCATTAGGATCGAGTAAATTTAAGTGTTTCGTTGTAATACTTATTCACTCTTATAACCAATTATTCTGTTATTTTTTATTAAGAGATAGCCTCTTTAAGGTCAATTTATAACAAATTCAAAATGAACAGGTATTTTATGTTAAGTCAGTTTAATTTTTAAATGTGTGATGATATAAATAGTTTTCTCCATTTCCATTAATACTGCAATTTTGATAAGTTGTGTGTTTGGGTCCACCGCATCATTTTTTTCAATTCAATATTCAAAGCATCAGTTAATCAGGAGATACTATCTTTTCTCTTGTATCTATTACTGATGCCTTGAAAAATAATTTTTGATACAAGCTTCTTGATCAATAATAAAACAAGTCCACTTACCATCATGTCTGCTATTTTGCAAAACAGGGTTTCTCATTAGTCATAAAAAAATTTAAATAACCTTTTAAAAAAAACCTTTTTTAAATTGCGTATAATTCTTTTTTGTATTTTTATCTATTATAGTTTACTCAATAAGTAATAAACCATAACAGATAAAGATTAATAATTGGAATTACACAAAACAAGCTTTTTACTGAATTTATATATTATGTTAGTTGTAATTACTCTTTTTGCTCTGCTGGGGATACTGTTGGGATAAAAATTAACATAGTTAATGATATTTGCAGAATAAAACTATGTAAATTTTTATTTTATGTGACAATGGCATATTGTGTTTGCACCTTTCCACATTAAACATTTTTACTGCTTTTAACCTGCTTTATATGTAAATCTCCTGCTTTATTGTGCTAGCTTATAATAATTACAATGAACACAAGCTGTAGATTTAATTGATTGTATTGTATACAAACTTATTGGTAACATTATGGTTACAATAACAATGAAATTAGGCAAAAGATTTATTTATGCTGTACACTTTGAAATTAAGCTTTAACAAGTTTCAATAAAATTGTACTTGTTTTTATAGAAAACTTGAATTTAAATATTGATATTGTCATAAATAGATAAAGATGATGATTCAATGATAAGATTATGTGTACATGCAATACGTAAAATCTATGTCGGTGATCCTATGATAAGAGGTAAACATTATGTGTATGTGTGTACGTGGAAAACTTTATAAAATAACTTTTTTTACTCTATGTGTTGTCATTTTGAGTAATAAATCACAGCATCTTCATGTGTTTTATAAATAGTAGTATGATTAAATGGTCTAATGAAGTACAACTCCATATTTAGTTCTGAAAACATTTATGACTACCCTGGCCTGTCCATATATGTTTTTGGTTAAACATGCATCCAATATTTATCTTCTTTGTAGCAATTACCAAATCAAACTATATTGAGCAATAATTTAAATAAGTATACTTAAAGTATTTATTTTCAATAATTTTCAAACTTACTTTTTGTATTGCCATTTTTAAATATTGTGTACCCTGGCGGACTTCGGAATATTAACAATTTATTTGCATTTGCTCCCTAAATTTAACAATATTGTAACAACAAAGGTGCTATATAATATTAATCCAAAATTAATTAACAATTTAACAAAGTCCAATTTATCATGAGCACATACCCTGCTATATTTCCCCTGGCAAAATAAAGACCATTGGAGATAATGTCCATCCTATAAAGTTGACTGAAATTATATTATCATTTATTTAATGTTCTTTTTAATTAGTATTTATAATAAATAATTTATTATTTATTAAATATGTATTATTAATCATCAATGAATATTATTTATATAATATAGTATAATATTTAATAAAAGTTGATTTAATTTATTGTTTTGTAACATCAAAGTGTCTCCCCTAGTCAAAAAGTTTCCATACTAATCTTGACATATCTACCCTGCCCAAAGTATCTAACTTGGCCTTTTTTAAACTTATTAAATCTTTATAAATTAACTTCCCCTTTAATGAATGGGTATTTGGTGAATAATTCATTTTTTCAAATAGATTAGAAAAAATAAGTCACTAGTTAGTAGGTATTCAACACTTTCATTACTATTGAAACCATTGATTGAATTTCATAGTTATATTTTGTGTTCCTATAGTGTAAAATCCCAAAAAAGATATTGCTAGATTTTGAAGTACTTAACTGTATTAAACGAACAGGTTGATGTGGTTGGTTGATCAAAATTATTTCATTGTATATGGAGATTGTAATATATGTAGTTAGATTATAATCTATAGCAATCTCTCAATAGATCGTGAACCGTAACGTACTGCTTATAATTTAACCAATTAATTTTCGGTACATTATAATCAATTGAAATGAAACTGTCAAATCGTGAATCAGGAGGAATTCACCATAGAATTACAAAACTATTACAGTGGGCATAATGAAAATAGTAAAAAATATAGTAGACAAAATATTGTTTTAAGGGCTTCTGTGCCATCTCCGACCGTCATACATAGGAAATTGACAAAGTAATTTTTTTAATTTATTTAATATTATTTATTTATACATAAAAAAATTGCTGATATTAAATTAGCCACTCATTTTCCTGTAGGATAACCATTTGACTATTATAGTTAGTTTATGGAACAACCCATGACTATTGTGTTTAAATATATGTACGTTTTGAGAATTTAAATTAGCATTAGTCTATGTTTTCTAATTCACGTCTATTTTATTATTCACATGTTTTATTTCTTTACTGTTTTCTGTAATACATTTTATCTACTATAAGTAGGAATTTAGATAAAAGATAAAGGGCCATTCATTTATTACGTAAGACGATTTAGGGAGGAGCGGGGTCGACCATGTTTTATTTTTTCTTACAAGGGGGTGGAAGGGAGTCTCGATAATTCTTACGTAAGAACTACTACTGTTGCGCGGGCAACAGCTCGAGTGCCGAGGGTCTCTCGGATCAAGTGGGTTTTGAGCCCCTGGACTGAAAATCTTATGTAGGTAAATAAAACCAGTTTATCACTACCAAAAAATACAAATCATTAGTACCTCTGTAAGTACAAATAAACATTTCTAATATTGTTACTGATAAATAAACATTAAAAAAAAATTATTATTTTTTTTCTTTTAGATTCGTAATAAATATTAAACAGGGGGGTCGGCCTATTCTTATTTTTTCTTATAATAGGGGGTCAAAAACCAGCGAAAATAGCCTTACGTAATAAATGAACGGCCACTAAATATGTGATATAGTTTGATCATATTTTATAGTTCGTTTGTAGTGTGACGCAAACAGTTGTTTGACTATAACATATTTAAACAAGTTAGTTGATATGTGAACACAAAGTTTGCCATTGCCACATCCAACAGCTATCCCCAGCGATGTGTACAGACCTTGTGCTTTATGTTTCAGATGAATATGAAGTTATTGGTGAAGCGCAATGGCAAATTCTCGAGAACAATGGCGACGATCAAGTCATCAAAATTTTCGGCTACAATTATTCAAAATTTCGTGCAATTATTTTTCATACCATTTGCATAATATTATGTGGGTTACCGTACTTCGCTTTTTCATATTACCCTAGGTTAAATCGCTTCAAATATGTAAAATGCAGTTTGAAAACGGCTGAAGAGTTATGCGGTAAAATATTCAAATATTTTGTTTCTTTCCTAAAAATCCTACTAAGGAATTTATAGTATAAGAACAAAATTTTCTGTAATTTATAACTATCGTTTATTATTTTATTATTCCAGTTATGGATGGCGAAGGCTCTTTCCATATTGAAAGGGTTAATGAAGTAGACTTAAGTCTAACTACCCACGGCGAAAACAAATTGCGCTATTTTATTTATCAGCACAGTCGATATATTTGGCTTAAAGAGCATGGAGCTTTCTTCAACGTATTGGCATTAAATGAAAAAATTACCATCGGTATGCTAATGGAAAATATGGCCGGTATCAACAAGCGACAACAAAATGAACTGTAAGTTATTATTTTAGTAAACATTAATAAAAGGAAAATCTCATGATTATGTTAATTTTTTACACATTTCTTTTAGGATTAAACTGTATGGAAACAATTCAGTGGAAGTAGAAGTGAAAAGCTACTGGACACTATTTGTAAACGAAGTATTCAATCCATTCTATTTATTCCAAGTCTTTTCAATTATCCTCTGGTCACTGGATGAGTACTATCAGTATGCGACATGTGTTTTCCTCCTTTCTACTGGATCATGTATGGCGGCGCTTTACCAAACCAAACAGGTAAAATATAAACCAATACACTTACAGGAAAATTGTGATATTACAATAGGTGTTTTTCGCATATCTAATTGCATTACGTTTATATAAGGTTTTCCTTCCTCGTGTTTAGAATGTTTAATGTAGAATTTAGTTAGGCTAACTATATCTTTTTCGATCAGTAGATAATATATGCGGCTAGAATTCTAAAAAAATCTACTATTAATGAATACTATTTCAGCTAGTATAGAACCATTATCATATATCATTGAACGTGAGCAGTTCAGATTTATTACTCTATATATATGCTAGCGGACCCCCGCGACTTCGTTCGCGAGTAGCTCCGCTCCTGTGGGTCGTAGCGACATGTTAAATAGCCTAAGTTACTCCTTGTTACATCAGCTATCTGCCAGTGAAAGTCCCGTAAGAATCGGTCCAGCCATTTCAGAGATTAGCCGGAACAAACGGACAGACAGACACAAATTGTAAATAATGTTGTTCTGGTATATGTACGGTGTAGACATCCATATACACTTTGTAAAAGCGGTTATTTTAATATTATTTGCTTGTATGGATTTATGTTAAATGTACTTAGAATGATAAGCTTGAATTTATAAATATTTATATATCTATTTTTAGTAGTGTAATTTTTTAATATATAGCAATATTGTAAAATATTAGACATTAATAATTGTCTGTTTCTTGTTTAAGATGAGTATCAACCTTCATAAGATGGCGGGTTCAACGAGCGCATTCACAGTCACAGTGCTACGGCCAACGCGTACAGGACGCGAGCAGTGCGTCGTCAATGCGAGCCGGCTGGTGCCTGGCGACGTGCTGGTGCTGCCCAGCGACGGCTGCGTCATGCCTTGCGATGCTGTTCTACTTACCGGCAGTTGCATTGTCAATGAATCCATGTTGACTGGTGGGTGCACACAAGTTAATCTTACTAATACTATTACAGCTGCTATTACTAAACAAACACAGACATAATCAACTTATTAATAAATATTTGCAGGTGAAAGTGTACCGGTTATGAAAGGCCCTCCTTGTCCATCTCCAGAAATCTATTCAACCGACTCACACAAAAGGCATACACTTTTTGCTGGAACTCATGTAATACAAACTAGGTTCTATGGTAATAATCAGGTAAATTAAACTTAATTATCAGTAAAAGATGCTCATAAAGAAAGAATACTTTAAAATAGTTTTTCTCATTCTTAAATCACTTGCAGGTTTTAGCGAAAGTAGTTCGCACTGGTTTCTACACTGCCAAAGGAGAGCTTATTAAAAGTATCCTGTTCCCGAAACAGTTTGATTTTCAATTTTACAAAGATGCTGTTAAATTTGTTATATTCATGTTCTGCATTGCTGCTATTGGTATGGGATATTCGATTGAGCTGTATTTGGACAGAGGAGTAAGTTTTGGTTTCATTATTCCGAAATTATATTACAGTAGTAAGTTTCAGCTTTATAACAACATAATCGAAATCATATCTTTGAATTTAATTTATCCTTATTATAAGAGGAAGTAACTATTGTAAGATAACCCTTTGCTAAGAAAATACAGCGCGTATTTTATAGTTGTATAGTTACGCGCAAACTATACGTTATTATTTTAAGACTAAGTGGATGTCCCACTTACTTAATGGACGTCCCCCCCATTAATTATGTGAGGTGTTCTACGGGGAGAGGAAATCAAGCTAAATCTTTCCAAATCTCTAAGCGGGGGTTCTTAGAAAATATCACGTAAAAAATAGCGTGAAAAATTATTTCTAGAATAAAATATGGCCAAATCTGACACAATAGTGATATTTTCAATTACGGTAATATTCACAACTACTAGTCTTCAATAAAAGTAATAGAACAAGTTGTTTTTATTTCTCAATAATGCAACACGTGCAGCAAAAACATAAATTTTAAAGAATCTCGTGTGAAGAGGTTAGGGAAGGGTGGAGAGAGTTGAAGAAAATCTTACGAAGTCTCACCAAGAAGGCAGGTGGTGGGGGTCGACGATTTCTCAAAAATGTCTCACGTTATTGATGAACGCCCCCTAACAAGTATTTTGAATGATGTAAAACCAAATTTGATTAATTCTATTTATTGATATTGATCCAATATTTTAGAGTTCAGTCGGCACTATAGTGCTACGTACACTAGATATCATCACAATCGTGGTGCCCCCCGCGCTACCCGCCGCCATGACGGCAGGTATAGTGTATAGTCAGCAACGGCTCAAACGCAATAAGATCTTCTGTTTGTCTCCACCGAGGATTATCATCAGTGGAAAACTGCAAGTTATGTGCTTTGATAAGGTGAGTGAGAGACTGTATTTTATAATTTTGAACGGTTTAAGAACCTATTGATAATGTGTTTTTTTCTAGACTGGAACTCTTACAGAAGACGGACTGGACTTGTATGCGGTTATACCATTTGAATCTGACACAAAATTCGGTAATTGCATAAATGACATTAGCTCACTGACTATAAAAAGTCCCATCGTTCAAGCATTGGCGTCGTGTCATTCCCTCACCAGTATTCAAGGACAGTTAAAGGGTGACCCATTGGATTTGAAAATGTTTGAATTTACTCAATGGGTATGTTGGTTATGTATCTAACATGTATCTATCAAAAGTAGAAATCTAATTCTAATATTTTTTAAATTATTTATACAGGTTTTGGAAGAACCAGGTCCAGAAAACACAAGATATGATAATTTAACACCAGCTATTGTAAAGCCAAAAAATACTTTTAATGAAGACTTACAGGATCTTGAAAATTATGACCCATTTACCATGGAAATGCCTTACGAGGTAACTTCTTATATGATTTTCTTTTGCTTATCATTACTTAGGGCGTGCATCTCACATTAACATAATAGTGAAATTATATCCCGAGTTTGGTCTAGAATCACTTTCCTAGTCAGTCCACTCAATATGAGTGAGAGTCAATGCCCTGTCATTCTCAGTGTGTAGTATCTGTGTACCGCAGGAATAGTAGATAAATAAACTAAAAAATATCTGATGCTTTAAATAGTACACACATGATTATGATAGATGAAAATTCTATTATCCTTTTTATTTGTATTTAGCAAAACAAACTGAGTTTTATTTATTTTAGTTAGTTCATTTTGCCTAATTAACATAGTTTGAGTAGTACTTCCCATAATAAGTTATCAGTATTATGTAAATGTCTGTCACAGACACACCTGTCGTGTTTCGTTTAATGCTACGTCCCGACATCAAAGACACATGTTTTATTTCTGGATCATAGCACATCCAAGATAATATAATAATAAAGTACCGACACTCGATAATTATATAATAGTCAACTAGCAGAGCAGTGATAGCCCAGTGGTTAAGACATCGATGTCTTAATCGGGAGGTCGGGGTTTGATCCTGGGCACATACCTCTGACTTTTCTGAGTTTTGTGTTTTAAGCAATTAAATATCACTTGCTATAACGGTGAAGGAAAAAATTGTGAGGAAACCTGCACTCCTGAGAGTTCCCTTAAAGATCTCAAAGGTGTGAAGTCTGCCAACCCGAACTGGGCCAGTGTGGTGGACTATGGCCTAACCCCCTCCTCATTCTGAGGAGAAGACCCGGCTCAGCAGTGGGCCATTACATTAATGGGTTATGATGATGATGAGTCGACTCGCTCTGGATTCATATAGGTGCAATTTACATGTACCTACCTAAGTAAGGTTGAACAAAAAGCAATTTTATTTTCAATATATTGGCATATAAAATTATTCAGGCGTTCAATAAACATATAAACGGAAAAGGGAAAATGTATAGCTCTTGCGGGATAATAATACATGTTCCGGGATAAAAAAACTTATGTATTAATCCAGGTTGTAAAATTTATTTAAAATCCATTCAGTCGTTTTGTGATTAAGTAACAAATACCCAAATATACAAACTTTTACATTTATAATAGTAGTGAGTAATATAGTAATTATATGTTTATTTTCTTAGATTGGTTTGCTGCGTAGATTCCATTTCTCTTCGTCACAACAATCTATGGGCGTCATTGCTCGAATACTTGGACAACCTCAAATGGTCTACTATGTAAAAGGAGCACCTGAAAAGGTAATTTATAGTCAAGGATCCCTTTTTTAAACACATATATATTTCTATTATTAATCCTTTAAACTTTTTATTAAGCTTTAATTAATTGAATGAATTGTAAGAGTTTATATTGTATTCTTTATAAAAATAATTCAATATATTATATAAGGTTGCAGGTATGTGCGACCCGGCGACGTTACCAGAAAACTTTAGTACCACCTTAAACGAGTATACATCAAATGGTTTTCGAGTAATTGGCTTAGCTTTTAAGAAATTGGATCGCAAAATGAAATGGGTTGATGCTCAGCGACTTAAACGGGAGACTATAGAATGCAATATGACGTTTTTAGGCTTTCTAGTCATGCAAAATAGCCTAAAACCTGAAACTACGCATGTCATTAAGGAGTTGCATGCGGCGAATATAAGGCAAATTATGGTTACTGGTAAGTAAGAAAGTATTATATTCTTACTATTATTTTAAACATCAGGTCATCATATATATGTGACCAAAATGTAATAAAAAAACTATTCATGGAGACAAAAGGTGTAGTGTTATGTATATTTGAATGAGATATCGGTGTTCCTGAAATTATGTTATATGTATGTTGGCCGTACCGTCTGCACGTGCACTTCACGCAACCTGCGCGTACCACCTGCTTGTCAGGTGGTCAAACAGCTGCGTTTCAATAGTAAATTTTTGCTATAATAAGCCGAGCACGCGCCGAACTTAGGTTGTCTTACTCGATCAGCCGTAGCGATCAGATCTCCTCAAAGTTGGACGTCTCCGAATAAGGATCATGCGAGTTCCTACGTCTTATTTATTGTGAGGTCCTACTTAGGTGTGTTAACACAACCTTAGGTTAGATTTATGTGAGATTAACCTTAGTGTTGTGATCGCTGAAAGGATATCCTTAAGTCTTAAGCACTGCTTGGGTTCCTGTCAGAATAGTACTAGATCGTAATGTTTAGTTATATCCTAACTGTATTACATCCGTAACTTTTGAGATAGGCCATCCAATTCTGTTCCTTTTTTTAATTTGTTTCTGACATGTATATTCAGGATTTTATTACAATTGGGTTCTAGAGTAGGCTATTTAAGGTGATATTATAGCAATTCTCAAGTAACAGGGACTTGGAGTATGGTCACTTTCATTCTGAAGATGAGTTTAAATATAATGATAATTGTCAGGTAAATCTGGAAATTTCTGTTTTAAGGAACAAATTTAAAATTTGAATTATCCACAGAGCAATTAAGCAATTTTTATTTAACTGCTCTGATTATAACCAGCATCATTTTACATGTGTTTTTAGGGGACAACATAATGACAGCAATGTCAGTAGCACGAGGATGTTCAATGGTGCAGCCGCACCAGAAAGTTGTACTTATTACTGCCAATCAACAAATTGGTGATCAACAACCTACTCTTAATATGGAGGTTTGAATACTATTTTATATTATTAATTAAATAAATCAAAAAGTCTTTTCATGTACAGTTTTATAAATATTTAAAATTCTATTTAAATTATAAAAATCGATATTATAGATTGACATTATTTGGATACCTATCACCAGTTCTTTTTATAATGGTCATTTCCATAGATGTGTTTTTATTCTGTCTCACCCTGTTTAATAGAATATAAAAACAAGATAATATAATATATTTTTATCACATTTCTTAGGTGATAGGGGAAGGAGGTCCACCCAAGTTAGCAATAGATGCATATGTATTAGCTATGGAAGGCAAAACTTGGGCTGTAATGCGAACTCACTATCCTGAGCTTGTTTCTACTGTTGTGAGCAAAGGTAAAATTAAGTTATAGTTATATCATTAAATTTGGTATTTCCCTAATTTGAAAATTCATTTCATAATGAACATTTACAGTGCGTTCCACTAAGCGATCTCAACGCCCACGCTCAACGACCGCGCTTTTTCCTGTTCCACTTGTCCGCGAGCGTTACGATCGTTAACCCAAGTGGAACAGGTAATTGAGCGTTTTGAGCGTAAACGTAAATAATTTAAATGGCGAAGTTATAAAGCAATAGTTCGAAGAGCTTAATTTTATAATTTGTAAGTCTTCACATTAAACCTCAATAATTATTGGTTAAATTAATTTCTATTCATATTTTTTATTAATTGATTTTTTTATTTTTATAATTAAATTGAAACTTAAATTAATTTTACATAAATTTGCACTACAAAAACATTCCCTTCCACTAATAAATCTCTATGGGTATCAAAGAAAGTTAAAAATGCCGCCAATTATTTTAAAACGCTCACAACGACCCATGTCAAATACCCACGATTTGACATTTGTCGTCGTGAGCTTCGAGTGAGCACAAGTCATGACGTCATTCATGACGTTTTCGCCGCGACCACAACGCCGCCAATGGTCAAGTGGAACAGCTAAATGAGCGTTTTGGACGTTGAGATTGCTTAGTGGAACGCACTGTTAGTAATATAAATTGTATATGGTCAAACTTTATTTTATTAAAGTTTATGATATAAGTGCTATCGTTTTACTCATCAGGTATGATATTCGGTCGGTTCGGTCCCGATCAGAAGACTCAACTAGTCAGTGCGCTGCAGAGCTCGGGGCTGATAGTGGGCATGTGCGGGGACGGCGCCAACGACTGCGGCGCGCTGAAAGCTGCCCATGTTGGGATATCACTCTCTGAGGCTGATGCATCAGGTAAATTTAAATTCCTCTTATCAAATACAGAGTGTTGCAAACAAAAATATCAAGTGGACTTTCAAAGTTAGCACAAGTATTCAGCAATTTCTCATAATTTAGAATAATTCTGCGTTATACTTTTAGTGAAATCTAGACTTATGACTAAGTTTTAGTCTCATAGACACGAGTTATTGCTTTTTTGGCTCAAATAATGAAAAAAAATGTGAGATTCTTACTTTAAATTAAACAAAATGGAAGCCCATGTTGTGCTTACGCAGTCAGAATCAATAAATGTGAATATCATCATGTTATTTTCGAAAATAACATAAATTTGAAAATAAATTTTGTTTTTCAGTGGCTGCTCCATTTACATCGCAGGAACAAAATATTAGATGCGTGAAACTGTTGGCATTGGAGGGACGATGCGCGCTCAGCACTTCATTTGCTATTTTCAAATACATGGCTCTCTACTCGCTCATACAATTCTTCTCTATACTTATACTTTATAACGTAAGTATTTTAACGAACTTAGCTAAGCTATCTAATAGGCTGCAGAAAGATGTAAAATTGGATATTTCTATTACTGATTCAAAATTTTGAATTTGAACATATAAAAAAAACTTTTTTTATTTTCTAGTTTTACTCCATCCTTGGCAATAATCAGTTCCTGTACATTGACCTGGTGCTCACTACTCTACTAGCGCTATCGTTGGGTCGTGCATCACCTGGTCCAATACTGACCAAACAAACCCCACCTGTATCGCTGGTTGCCTTGGCTAGTATACTGCCTCTGATCATGCAGGTGGTACTAGTTCTAATTGTGCAACTCGTTTCGGTATACTTGCTGCAGTCTCAACAATGGTAAGTATCATAACATAATATGCAATGTTATATTAGCTAGACAATTTGATAAGCTTTCATTCAATGTAACACAAAGTATGATTCTTTTTAATACATGAGATATAAAGATTTTTTTTATTTTTCACTTTTATTCAGTGCGCGTGGATATCTATACCTAGTTTTTATACCTTTACCAAAACAACATCACTGGTCACTTTGGTCACTTTTCTATATTATCTATTTTATACTTATATAGTTGATAATGATGAATTCTAAACCAAAACGAAATTATGAAAAAAAAAACATAATTTTCTTGAATTGTAGTATCATCATAAGTTGATATTAATTAATATATTTATTAATAGTTATTTATGTAACTGGGGTATTTATAATAGCTAATTATCAATAGTTGCATATAAGACTTTATCTACACCCATGATTAAATCCTCTATAGAGGATTCTGAAACAGTTTATTACTAACATTAAAACAGCCACTCCTAACAGCAGCCATTACTGAGTATATACAAATAAACTAAGTACATATTGATGAAACAATCATATATTGTAGTTGTAATGAACATTTTGTATAGTGCAGTTATTAAAATTCACTTTATTATGTTCAAAATCTAAAACCTTATATACAATTCATTTATATTCTTTTTATACTTACTAGGTTCAAACCTGTAGTGGGTGGTCCAAATGTGGAACAAGTGCTATGCTGGGAAAATACAGTTATATTTATAGTTACATCATTCCAGTATTTAATAATGGCGTGTGTTTATGCGAAGGGGTGGCCTTTCCGTCAACCATTTTGTGCCAATTGTAAGTTTGTTATTATTTTTTTAATTAAAATTAATAATAGAAATTATTTAAAAATCATAAAGATTTATGATAAATATAAAATACAACGATATTTTCAAGGACACTAAATTTTAAAGCCACCAACCAATTGAGCTGAAATTTTGTATACAAGTACAATTTTGTTGACAATGCGTGCTTAACTTTGTGATGTCATTCTAAATCCAACATCCTGACATATCCAAGATAGCAGACTAGTTATTTTTAATGCACTTCTACAATGAATGGGTATCGAATGAAAGGGCTTGCTAAAAATAATTCGAAAAAATAAAGTGACGTCAGTCTAAATCCAATATGGCGGACTTTATATTTTTTAATTCAGCCACAATAACAGTTTTTGTTTATGCGTTGAATGAGATGAACAGACTGAGAAACGTGTCCAGCGATAACTAAAAAGTCAAAAGTGAATAACCTTTTCAAAAAATATACTTTTATTTGAATGCGCTAAAACGAAAAAAAATAAATTTTTACTTTAAATCTTTTACTTGATGTGATTGATTTCAACTATTAAAATTTTTAAACTAAGGAAATATGAGTAGCTTGTTTTTAAAAAAGGTTTTTTACTTTTTAATTATTTAAAGTGACTCGTAATTAGTACTAAGAAGGATTAAGAAGCAATATCAAGAAGTACAAGAAAACAAATTAAAAATGTTTTAGTAGAAGTTAGTAACAAAGTTAGGTTGTTTGTAACTGTAGGTAAGTTAGGTTGTTTATATACACAACTTGTAACTAGTATAAAATCAATTTCAGATTACATGGTGGCAGCATTAATGACTCAGGCAGTATTTGTGACAGTGATTCTGTTTTGTCCATGGAAATGGTTGGCTGACTTCATGGAGGTGGAGGCTATGAAGACAGCTGAGACTGAACAGAATGAGTTTAGAGTTTATTTGTTGCTTATACCTGTGTTGCATCTTATGTTGGCCATTGCTATCGAGGTAAGTCTGTGATATATCTAGCTGTGCCCGCGACTTCGTCCGCGTGGAATAATGTTTTACCCTATTGTTATTTTACACCCCTGAGGGTAAAACTTTTACACTGAATGTCATATTTATTTAGATCGAATCAATAGTCTAAGAAATATGTTTCAAGCTTCTAGCTCTACAAATACGTCCATACTTTTCATACCCTCTTTTCAATCCCTTACAACCCTTTTTTCGCAATAAAAAGTAGCCTATGTCCTTTCTCAGGCCCTAGACAATCTGTATACCAAATTTCATTTAAATCGGTCCCGTAGTTTTGGCGTGAAAGAGCGACAGACAGAGTTACTTTCGCATTTATAATATTAGTAAGAATTTATTCTATAGTAGGATTATTTTATTCTCAACTCTTTTAGAGGGAGAATCTAATATAGGAATATGTGATATTAATTAAATATTGATGCTAATGAATAAATGCCTACCCTTTTTACTTATAGGCAACACTATCAGACCAAGAGCGTTTTACTTCCCTCTTTCGGCTACTTCGACGGCGATGTTCAGATAAGGAAGAAATCTCCGCCGACGTGGCCTGTCCGTTATGGCCACAACACTCGCCATCGCATATATGCTGACAGCCAGACAAATCACTTATAATATACATGTATATAGCAATCATATTGGTTCGGTAGTGACTGTTCAGTGACAGATGTGTAAGTGAACATTTTAGAACTACATAGTTTAAAGTGTAAAGAGAAAGTTTTATTTGTGCAATTACTAAATGCAAGTTTATCGTTTCCATGTCTAAAGATAGAGGAAGTTTATAATATAAAGCATTGACATAGTCTCCAATAACAGAAGATATTTCTTATTAAACTATATCTGATCGTGAAACAGAGAATTGGTTTTGTAACCATTTCAGTAAGAATTCTCCATCCTTTTCTTGAATTTTGTAGCTGTTACTAATATTAACTGAGAGATAGAAATATTTTCTAAATTTTAATTTTAGTAATAATTTAGACTTAATAGTGACACTTAGTAAAAATTGTATTTGTTTTGTTTGTCGAAATTCTTCGTGTTTTGCGATCGGATTATACTCTCTATCTTTTAAAAGTATTTTATTTATTTAACAGTTCAACAACTTGATTTTCATGCTTCATTGGTGTACTTAATTTATTTGAACACGAGTCTTTTTATATTTTTTAATTTAAAAAAGGCAATTCTGTTAAAAAATACTATAGGTCTACGTATATAGTACGATGGCGGCTTCCATGACCCGCATTTTTTGGCTGTCATTGAGCTTCCATGTCATTAGTACTTTAGAATATTAGAAAAAAGATTATTTATTCAATTATATTTATAAAAACTATTACTTTTAAACATATTCATCAATCTATCGGTTTGTCTACATAATTAATAAGAAATAAGTGAGCATACTATTATTATGTAGAGTTTAACGCCTAACCTAACCCTCACTACGTAATATTAAGTAACCTTTATTATGTAAACTAAAGTAAAAGTAGTAAGGAGTAAAAATAGTTGCTAAATGTAGGGTTGCCACCCGTAATATCGTACTTAGTAAAATTGACAACGCGTTTAAACGTTTTCCTAATTTAACAAACGTACTTGTAAAAGAGCTTTTCACTTATAACGCTTTTTATAAAAGCCTATAGTCGTTGAGCAAAACGTAGCAAATAGCAATATTATTCTTTACACAACACGAATTAATTACCCTTTGTTCATAAAAATGATTTACAGTGACAACCTATACCTGAAGACCACAAAAAAAAGGTTGTTCACCAACAACTATCATCTGCACCTGCGTGGCAAATACTTATGAGCGCCTTTACCTGAGCAAAAAAAAGTCACTCATACTATTATTCAACAAAACATAAAACATAGAAGGTACTATGTGAGAGTCCAGAAATTGCGCGCGAAAGTTGTTATGAACATCTACTCGCTTTAAACGAAATCGACTTATACTTAAAAGCATGCTTTTCGTTGAACGTCCTCCTCTAATCTCACTGGATTTAAAAAAAAACTAAGTCATAGATAATTTTACTTATGATTATTATATAGCAGAAAGATTATTTTAATAATAGTAGAACCTTGATTAATAAGTGCCAAAAAATAATAGCAAAATTATAATAAATGTATTTATTCAATAAAAGGTGGCAACTCTCATGTAATTTATGCTGAAATGTAAAGAAACTACAAAACTATCTTTCAAATCGTTATTGAGCCTTTACTATTTGAATGCCTTGTCATATTTTTAAATAAATAATTTAAGGTATTCAATTAAAGGTTGAATAATGTGAATCATTATTATTAAGTAAACAGTGCACAGATTAAATTTAAAAATGTAGGTACTCACTAATAATTTCATCCAAATTTTGGATGAATTTATTATATTTAGAAAAGTAGTAAATTCACTATGTAGAATAAGTATCAATTTATAAGTTGATTTTAAAACCCTGTCCTATCGAAGGGCATATCCTAGTATAAAAAGGGCGTACGAAAATATATTTTTGTGCCAAAATTTTCTTTAAAATCTAGCAAATTTTATGATGACGTCATTTTCAGATAGCGTCAAGCGAAATTATATTTTTATTTGTTAAAAGGATAATGCAAATAAAAAATATATAATCTTTATATTTCGGACGCGGTTTTAAAAACATATTGATTTGAAAAATCTTGTATTAGAGTGAGAGTTTCCTAAGGCTGTGTTGTTTTACTCTTCTCCTGTATGTGTAATTAATTATCTTGTATCGAAAGGTACAAATAGAAGTAATAAAATATTAAGGAGAGTACTCTCTACTTAATACCGTCATTATGTATAGAATACATAAATGATTTTATGTAGCTATATCCCAAATTATTTATTTAATCATTTTAAAATATCTATTAAGATCTCAGATGCAATGATTTTTCTAAAATCCTTTATAACAGAAACAAAAACTATGAAATTAATCATCTTACCCATAATAGTATTCAAACTTTATAAAGATTTATGATTTGTTTACGCTGTTTCATTAATCTAATTGTATTAGTTGTGTTTATTAACAAATATAATTTGTTAATTATTTCTATAACATTATTTTTTATGATTTTTTTGAATATTGTCATTACAACTAGAGGTGTGTTTGTCATTATAAATAGAATAATAAAATAGATTTGTTTCCTATGGGAAAAATAAAGGCGTCCTATTCACTTACAATAATATTGCGCTATATTTTGTTATATAAAATGTTGCAAAAATATTTGGAGGCAAAGATGCTAAATGGGGATTTACTCGAGCGTCTTAGGGAGATAAACATTTTGTACATTGGATAATAGTAAGAATAAAAGGTTATACAACGTTTCCCTTTTTTTTGTGTCGAAAAACATCTATAGCTTTTCAAAATTGTGATATGACGGTATGTTCATCTACCGACTAGATTGGTGAGGGTGGCCATCTAGAAGGGTAATAAAATGTATTCATACATACCAGGTATGTTATTATATTAAATTTCGGATCTGGATACGGATATAGGAATAGTATTATATCGGTTTCGGATACAGATAAGGATATGAAATTATTTCTGATTATCCGTTAGTTTCGGACATTTTCGGTTACGGTTATTTGATTTTGACAAATAGGTTTGCACTCTTTTCCGTGAAAAGTTTTTACCACACTGTTGACGCTGTTGTAAAACTCGATTAAAAAACAATCCAAATTACATTAGACTTAATACGCAATTTGCCGAAATATAAAAAATTATTAATAGTTTCTACAAATTATTAGCCGTTCTCCTCTAAGTGCACACAATTTTTTAAATGTAAAATGTAACGTAATCTCACAATAACTGACTAGTAATAAACAATTAATAATAAACAATACAACGGAGGCGCGTAGCTATTTGTTGGCTGGCTCAAACTCGAACACGAAAAACACTTCATAACATGCATCATTTAGACTCCGCTTCTATCCGAAACTGTTATATCGGATTTTTCGGTTACGGGGCTCCATAACATCCCTGATACATACATACATAAAATCATATGAATGCGTTGTTTTGTCATTATTTTGTCATGACTTCGGAAAGCAGTGTGATGATGGTGCGAGATCGTCAGCCACACACAAATCGTCAGATTTTCAAAATATACGCCTTCTATTTAGTAATTACCCCCACCATACCTTAATCAAACGCGGTCGAGAAAACCCAAAAAATCCCTCTCCTCTACTATTGATAATTGGGGGTAGTATGAAAGAAAATTTGAGTATTTTTTGTTTCATTTCACTTACTTTATCTTCTCCAATATTATTGTACTTGTACAGGATGCCTAAATCCCATGAAAAGAAATACTTAAATGAAATTATACTGTCGTACTTATGTTTACTTAATGTAGTTTCTTAATAGTTAAACCCAAGCTTATATTACATTTAACAAATGCAATATGTAGACAGAATTTTGTTTGACGAATTAGTATTTTAAAGGCTATGTTTCATTCCTAAATAGTACTTAGTTGCTTATTTACTTATTGTAACATGTAACTGTAAGTAAACTATAGTAAAAAATTGTAATAAAAATAGTTGTACAGTTAATACAACTATTATACATAAGCTGAACCCGAATATAGATAAATGAGTGAACTTTAAAATTTGTTAATAATTGAACTGCATTATTGTGATTGTTTCCGACTCTTGTTATATGTTTATATTCCTCGAATATTTGGAACTTGTTTACTGTTTTAACATAATAGTGTAGTTCGATTCTAAATGTATTGAGACATTTTTAGATGTGACCAAACGTAAAAATAAACTACAATTAAACTTCTCTTATTTCTTTTATTTTTATCCAAATAGTTATGGTAAATATTCTGTATATCCGGGTGGTGGTGAATACTGCGGCGGTTGAATGTCTTTGACTTTTAGTTTAAGAGGTAGAGTGGCAGTAATTGGAGCTGGAGGTTGTTTCCACCTAAAAATTAAATAATAATTATTTCACGTATAGAAACTTAGACCATAGGTTCTCAACCTCATTTTATCCACCGATTAGTTTCCTACTACCCTATGGTTAAAAAAAAATCAATTTATTTAAATTACCAAGGCACTAAGCTCAAGTCGTGTGGTGGTTTAGGTTTCGTAAGTCGTTCGGCGCGTTCTCGTATCAACATTTCCTTGTCGCGCACAGCGGAACAACACGCTCTTAGAGTGAAGAAGTAAATCAGTTCTACTCCGGAGAGGAGAGAAAAACCGAGGAACAAGCCTGCTATACCCCCGAATGATACTAAAACACATATTAAAAAAAATATTACAATTAAATCTGTAGTTTAGCAATAATTAAAGAGGTTCTACAAATAAAAGTTTACCCAAGAGGTCAACCCATCCAAAGAGCACTTCTCGCTTGTATCGCACCATTGGCCAAGACACAAATTCCGTTTCTAAAGAATTCGTTGCTGCTGGTCCTTTGGCTGTACTACAAGTGCATAATTAATTCATACTTATATTAGAATATAAGTTGCATGTGTCTATTAGTAGGTATCTAGTGATTTAAGTTGACGTGTATAGCAGAACAAACAAACACCATGCCCCGTATTAATAAAAAAAGATATTAGGTGCAGTCTTTCTAGTATAATGCGCGCGACATAAATTAGCTAGTCACCGTAAAATTGTCAACACAATTAGATCGAGTACTCGAGTCCTATGCAACACTATTTATGATAAATCTTACTCTGATCAGGCTTCAAGGACATTTCTTTCTTAAGTAGATTAAATAAACTCGTATAATTTTACATGAGACTTATGACATCTAGGGGCAACCTTGTCAAGTGTAAGTAGCAATGCTTGCTAGGAGGGTAGTTTGTTATTTAAATGAAACTATGTTGTTAAGAAGGTTTGAACTTACTCAATATCAGTAAGCTTCTCCACTTCATAGACTGTGTGGGAGCATCCCAGCTCACAAGAGCAACGGGTGACGTCCGTGATTGCGACAACATGCTTGGCAATACATTCTAACTCTTTTACTGTACAATATCTATAATCTTCTGTAATTTGAAAGAAAATTCTAAAGCACACGATGGTCCGGTTAATACTATCCGCAACCGGACCTCAATAAATTTAGTTGAAGTAGTTAACGTCAGTGATTTAAAAACCTAAAAATTGCTAGACATATTTTTTGAAAGAAAACATTTTGAACTACAAGACAGACAAGATTCGTTGGACGTTAGTGAAAAAAATACAGTAAAAAGGAATCAAAAAGGTTGCTTTGCTATAATCCGCGGAAATCTCAACAACCAGACTCGTACGGCACTACCCAAGAAAGCACACGGCCCACATAAAAGTGAGACGCGCTAACCCGAACCAAGACACCACACAAATATAGATCGCTCGACAATCGACGTACGTTTCGCTCTGTAACCGAAGCATCTTCAGGGGTTGTTGACTCTACAAGTGACGGCTGTACCCGCAGATTTATGAATTTCCGTAAAGTCTCTCTGATCAATTTAATATTTAAAAATACATAATACAGGTCTGATATATAAAACGAGAATTATTAAATTACTTATTATTAGAGTTATAATTAATTTGTAAAAAAATAGTAGATATGTATAAAAAAACACCTACTAATAGGAGGATAGAAATGCGGGACACACTTGCATAACGAACGACATCGCTGCATGCGGCATTGTCGCATACACGCCGTGTATGTATATATATTTGACGTTTCCAGAGTCTGCTCATCCGAGAATACGCAACGTCTTTGACGAATGGAGAGCTGTCGAGCATCTTCTGTAGTGTACGTATGTTTTACTGAGAAAGATACTTTTTCTACACGTCGATCCCAAGAATGCTGAGCACTTTGTTCCAAACCAGCCATTTCTTCTGTAGAATGGATGTAGATCTGGAATGCCATTAAAGATACAAGTCCAACATACACATATCAGTAGAATTTAAACATGAAATAAACTTTAAAACTAGTTGTAAACACATACATCAATTGTAGTATCATTGCGAAACGAATTAAACATAAAGGACCATTTCGCATCAGTTTCATGAATGAAGGCCTCCGAAAACTGTTCAGTCTGTGTTTGCCTGAAAAATAATACCAATTTGCTTGCTTTCCGAATTGGAATACATTTATTAGGTTAATACACGATCTTACTTTTATCTATCTCTTACCAAGGCCAAGTTTTTTCAGCATGTCGTGAATTAAAGGCATAACAAAAGCCCATTTCTGTAAACACTGGAACTAATAAGTCACAACACTCCTCAGAATCTCCTTTCCATTCGCAGTCATAAAACATGTTTTCACAATGTCTGACGATCTTAAAATGTAAAGGGATTTAGTATTTTAGGTGATGCGAGAACTATTATATAGCCTGTCGAATAAGCATGATAATTGTTCGTTTGAAGGAAGGAAGCATAAGTTACGATTACGTATTTCTAAATAATAAATAGCCAAATAAGATATTCAAAAAGAAGAGTTTAAGTAATCACTTTGAATACTGCATCTTTAGGCTTTAAAGACGGTTCAGGGCCTTCACTTTGACTTCGCCCCACAAGATCTGGATTAGATACAAATTCTGAAGTTTTTGCAGCGATGGACTGATAACTAAGAGTTGCCAACCATCTAAGCATTT
The DNA here is from genome assembly GCA_905147385.1 of Limenitis camilla. Taxonomy (NCBI): domain Eukaryota; kingdom Metazoa; phylum Arthropoda; class Insecta; order Lepidoptera; family Nymphalidae; genus Limenitis; species Limenitis camilla. The sequence continues at coordinate 8,447,567 of LR990230.1, read as the reverse complement.
CGGCTGCCTTCACTGGAGGTTCTGCACCCCATATTCTGAAGATTAGTAAATACATTTTAATCAATTACAAATGAGGCGCTTTCCATTTTTTAAAATTGATTTTAAAACTGATTTTGGTAATTATTATCATCTAACTTTTCAATATAATCCTGTAATAGTTCTTCATCAACTGGAGCTTGATCACACATTGTAACAGCTGGGAAAGGTACATCCCAATTATGAAAATCTGTATCTAGACCTGAAACACAAGGCCAATAATTATATAATTTTTTTAAATGTTGTGAGATAATCAAATAAATATTTAAAAAGATTGCCTGTAATTGTTGGATTTGTTTGAAATTTTTCCCATAAGCTTACGATGATAATACACGTAGCGACTGCCCCTATTGCTGTAAAACTGAACCACATAAACCTGCGACAAGACATGGTATATTCATTAATATACTAATAGGGGATCAATAAAACTTTATCAAAGTAATATTCGTACATACTTTTCACAAAACGGTCGTTCTTTCTCCGCTATGTATCGAACTCCGTGTAAAGTAGAATTATTGAAGAACTCTGTTGTTTGATGGCGTAAACTAGCCGCCAATAATGACAACGATCCGTCATCTCTTAATTTCTGTTCAGGACTCACTTGGTCAAACCATTTATTACGTTTTCTACCTTTTGAAGATATTTGAGGATGTACTTTCATTTTCTAATTTTTCTATTAGAATATGTAACGTGCGAGCATGACTATCTAATCGATAGAACTTTGTTGTGTTGAATCACGCGAATGAAGATACGATCTAAACTAATGACCTATAATTTGTGTTGGCCATCACTTATTTATATACTAACAACCCGATCAGGCTTTACACAGGTTAACATAAAAATGCTATATTAGAATGTTTTACATTACACAGAAATCTGTTTTCCGGTATAAAATGTGGCCGTTATTGCATGAAAGGACAAATAAACAAACCAAAAGACACGAGCGTCATTTAGCAAGGATAGAGAAAAAATATAAAAATGATAATCAAATTATTTATTTAAGTTACAACGCACTCATACTATTAATATCTTTCTTTAGGTTACTAGGTTCACCAAAATCAGCTTCAGGTGGCAAAAAAGGCTCTATTTTTAGGTCTAAATCTTTTATTGCATCGTCGAGTATCTTGATTTTTCCTAATAATTTTTCAGCTTGAAGATTGTAACCAGGTTCTAGCATTTTACCACTTGGATTCAGCTTAAATAGATATTCCGCCTATAAAAAACATATTCTTACTACTTATATATCGATACTTCGATAGCTTAAAACTTAATTTTCCTAATTTTAGTTTAGAAATATTTGTAGAAGTTCAAGGAAGGTTTAAAAGGTAAAACATACTAAAATGATTTTGATAAAACTCACCTGTAGACTAATACACCTTCGGGAAGCGAGAGGATTTAATAATTATCAAATTTTAAAAGGTTGGATTTTTTTGGAATAATTTAATAAAATAATAGTAAATTTAAGTCCAAACTATATAAGTTTATTTTAATGCCGAACTCTGACATAATGTATGTATAACCAACTAACAAGGAAGTCTATGGGATCTTCTGGACGCAGTTTGGCGACTTCAAGTAGACCATTAGTCAAAGTTGGGAAAATATTATTGACGAGGTAGTTGCGCATCGGTTCTCCTGCCGCTGCCAACGCTGCCTCTTCTTCTTCACGCATTAGGGAGTATAACTCGGACTTAAAAAACATAAAAAAATGAAATACATACGTTGTGCTATACACACATAAAGTAGCAATTAAGCAAGTGCTTATATCCTACCCAGTATTCCATTTTTTCTTCACGTTCTTCTTTCATCTTCCTTTCTAGCTCTCTTTTAGCTTTTTCTTCTTTTGCACGTAGGGTTTCTCTATCTTGTTTTTCTTTATTTTCGGCTGCTTCGATTTTTGCTGTAATTTTTCATTGAAAGTAATAAAGAGATATTTAATTTATTTTTATTATTTAATCTATGTAACGAAACCTACCCATAAGCTTTCCATAGCGACATGGGCGACCCATTCGCAAAGCAACAGCGGAATAAGTAGTGTTCATTCCATAATCATCATGATCTTTTACCGTCACCACTAAGGGATGTATATCGAGTTCGTCAAAAAAATTGAGCGGAGTAAGGTCACGAGCATCACCCGCTCTAAACTCACTAAGACGTTTTAAAACACCTTCTTCATCTAAACGAGACTCATCTTCAGGTTGACGCATTGCTTTTTCACAAACAAAGTCATCTGTTGCTTCTAATGATACGACTATGTCTGAGGAATAATAATCCTTGAAATTCAGTGAGTTTCACAATTGTGATTTATATAGAATTTAACTTGCGTTTATTTAAAGCGCTAACACAATTTGAAGTGTATTATTATAAATTACGTTAACGTCTTTAATGTTATTATTACCATAATAATGTATGAATTTACATTATCTGTACCTGGTAATAGTTTTCTAAGTACATTGCTATATAAATCAACGTCCTCATCAAATTGTTCATCCTCATCATTCTCGTCATCCACATCGGAATCTTGTTCTTCACCTTTTTCAAATACTAAATACAGAATTATATTAGGAAACAAAGTAGCAGTGTAAAAGATAAATAAATATATTTTAAATATCTTACATGTTGAACACTGGAGCAGATTCGTTGGAAACCCATCTAAAACCCATCCCTTATTTAGCGCTTCACGACTTAAAAGCCTTTGACGTAGATAGCTGAAGGTAGAAAAGTTGCATTTATTTTTCTTTGCACATTATACGCATGTATTCTATCATTACCATTACACATTATCCATCTTATAATTTATGTAAAAAAATTTTATTAAAAATCAATCCGAATCACTGTATTTTCTCTCTACGACAGAAAAGAAGAATGAAAAAAGTTCCACATTGGTAAATAATACAAATTTAAAAAATTACGAACGACAGATTTTCTTCCTCACTCAAAGGCCTCCCAGATTGTAATAATGCAAGAGTTTGTCTAGCTGTTTCTTGTTCTTCTTCACCCGTATTATCAATCTCAGAGTCTACAACTTCATTTTCTTCACCGGTAGACAAAATTAATGCTGTTTCACCAGTTTCCCAATGATTTGTACGCCAAGTCTACTTAAAAACCAGAATATGGTTTTTAACTGATAATTATAAAACTGAATAGAACGCTCAAGTTAGTACTTGGTAATGGTTTGGTATTATTCTTCTTCAAGAATCACTTGCTGGTGACAAGTATATGTAAATGAAAAGCTTATTGAGTTATTAGTTTCAGGTAGTTTTACAGAAACGACAGGACGAGAAGACGGTGAACTCACCGTTGCCTATGAATATCCAGCACATACAAAACATTCCGATACCTCTCTTGTTACACTTTTATTGTAATAGGTTGGGGAAAAAGTCTTTTCGCATTATAGTATGTATGAACTTGTAATAAAATCTCTTTGGCTATACCATTTGTATCTGGCTGGTTTTGGTATCATTCAAAGTTTACATTTTAAAGAAGATAATTCCAAATTCAAATTAGGGAAATGTGTGATTTTTATTTGTTTTTCGTACTGTGAAGATGAGTGAATCTAATGAAGAAATTTGATACATTTTAAAATTTTACTACAAAAAAGGTAAAAATGCAACCCAAGCCGCGAAAAAAATTTGCTATGTTTATGGACCTAGTGCAGTGTTTGTGAGAGTAGCACTAATTTGGTTTAAGCGTTTTCAATCCGGAAATTTTGATGTCACAGATGCACCTCGCTCTGGTCGCCCTATTACGGATAAAATGGATGCCATTTTTGAAAAAGTGGAGCAAGATCGGCATATCTGTAGTTACGACGTAGCTGAAGAACTGGGAATTGACCACAAAACAGTTTTGGCGCATTTGAAAAATACTGGGTACACAAAAAAGCTCGATATTTGCGTGCCTCACGAGCTCACTGATAGAAACCTATTGAACCTGTACTCAGTTGTGATTATTTGTTACGACGTAATGAAACCGAACCATTTCTGAAGAAGCTGATAACTGGTGATGAAAAGTGGATCACGTACGACAAGAACGTGCGAAAAAGATCGTGGTCAAAGGCCGGTCGGGCTTCACAGACTGTGGCGAAACCCGGGCTAACCCGCAACAAGGTGATGCCGTGTGTGTGTGTTGGGATTAGAAGGGCATTATTTATTATGAGCTGCTACCACCAGGCAGTACCATAGATTCTGAACTCTACTGCGAACAACTGATGACATTAAAGCAAGAAGTTGAGAGAAAGCGGCCGGATTTAATCAACAGAAGGAGTGTTTCATCATGATAACGCTAGACCTCACACATCTTTAGCCACTCAGCAAAAATTAAGAGTTTGGATGGGAGGTGTTAATGCATCCGCCGTATAGTCCTGACCTTGCAACTTCAGATTTCGACCTGTTTCGGTCTCTTCAGAATTCTTTAGGCAGTGTCAGGTTAACATCACGAGAGGACTGCCAAAACCACTTGTCGCGGTTTTTTGATCAGAAGCCCCAAAATTTCTATAGCAATGGGATCATGTCCCTACCTACAAGATGGCAAAAAGTTATCGAACAAAATGGTACCTACATACTTTAGTTAAATGTAAATAAACTATATTAAAAAATGTTTTGAATTTTCTTAAAAAATGCGAAGAAACTTTTTCCCCAACCTAATATATATCTGTATTATAAAAATATAGAGTTTGTCTGTTTGGTTGAACACGGTAATCTTAGGAACTACTTGTTCGAATTGAAAATATTATTTTAGTGTTGGATGGACAGCTTATTTTTCAACATCAAGCCACTACTACCAATACGGAGCATCACGCGGACGAAGTCACGAGGGTCGGCTAGTTATAACATTCTTACCAGATCCTCCAATAAGTCTTCAATTACAGTTTCCGGTGAAATATAAACGAGCCCGTACGCATCACAAATAAGTTTGGATAATGTTGTTTTCCCCACAAGTGGAGGTCCATAGACTATAATCTTAAATGTTAATCTTATTAGCATTAGCTATTACTATTTTAAAATCTATATATTGCTACGTAGAATAATTGTATCAACAAGGCTTCTTCAGTATTGAATATAGTCTTATGTTATCTAATAGATAGACATGTGTCTTTAATAGGGGATATTGGTTCTTAGGCATATAATAATATACTAGTGTCTAAAATTCGTGTTGAAATCTTATCTTATACTAATATATAAATCTGAAGAGTTTGTTTGTTTGAACGCGCTAATCTCAGGAACTCCTGGTCCGATTTGAAAAATTCTTTCAGTGTTAGAGAGCCCATTTATTGAGGAAGGCTATATATCAAGCTACGATCAATAGGAGCGGAGCTACACGCGTACGAAGTCGCGCGGATCGACTAGTATCTAGATAAATGTCAAGGTTAAGTAAACGCGGAATTCAAGCAGATTGTGGATAGATAGAACAGTAACCAATATATATTTACTTTAAAGGATTTTAAACTTCTTTCCCTTTTAAATTGTTTCATAAGATTTGGGACATTTTCCGTAAAAGGCAATTCAGACGTCCATTGCAACGCCATTGTTTCAACTGTATATGTTGGCTCCATGTTGAGATTTAAAGTTGTTAAGTCGAATATTCTTTGCTGTGTAATATTATTCATGTGACAAATTTTAGGCCAAAATAAATCAATAAACCGTTATAAATATTTTAAAATACTCACGTCAATTTCTGGTATAAGAAAAGCGTCTTCTGCAGGTATACATTTAAACATTCCTGAGCCAATAATTCGGCCCAGAGGTTTTATAATCTACAAATAATAAAAATATTTTAATGTAAAACAAATAAATTAGTAATTTACAGCATTAAGTTCATACTTCTCTCTGCTTTGTAATATTTTGTTCCACTGCTAAAATGTATAGTTTCTTTGGAAAGTCCATTACTAAATTATAAATTATTCTGTAAAAAAAAGTAAATTTTGTAAAGTACTGTAATTTTGATAATTAAATAAAAATATTTCATACAACATTTAATACATACTGTGCTAAGTCCTGTACATTAATAAGAGGAATCACGTTTCCTCCACGACCAAAAATCGGCAACAGACGTTCACATTCCCAAGCTTTTTGGAACCAATAAAATAATACGTCTTCTTTACCTCCATATGTTACTCCAGTATTTACCACTATGGCTCTGTCATATTAACGATAAACAAATATATCCCCTGTTCAACTATGCTAATCATTTTCGTCTCTTATAGAAACTTATTAAATAATGAAAGTAATCAGGAATTATTAAAAAAGCGCATAGGTATTTTAATGTATGTATAGACATAGTAAAAGTTAGTACACGGACTGAATTTTCATCAATTCTTTTTTTTTATGGTAGATAGAAGTGGCCACTGTAGCCTATGAACATGGCATATCAAGAGGATTCCTATCTTGTCCTGAGGACGCATTGCAACCTCGAAGATAAAGTGGTGGGGAGTAAAGAGAAAGAATGCTGCGGTTTTATTTTAGCGGACTCTGAGCAAGAGCACAAAATCCACAGCATTAATGGAATAGCAGAGGGAGGGTAGGTAAGTCTGACCCAGGTGTCGGATTCGGATGCTGTCGGTCGTAAGCCAATCGGGGAACAGGTCCCCTACCACATAGCGCGGGTTACTCGCATCTTACTAGATTCTCTTCTAGTGATAGAGGTGAATTATATTCTAACCGACCGATCGATTGAATACCACTAGCAAACTTCTGCCCAAAAAAGTAAATAACAAGTAATAAGTCTCTCTTGCACTTTGTACAATGTAAGATTACCGTATATGTCTTGATTAAAAGTTGTTTACTTACTTAATTTGAGATTTATATTTTCTAGCAATACCGATAACATCATTTTCCACATCGTAATGCATCTTATAATTAGGATGTGGTTTTCTTTTCCGAAAATCAGTCTCTATGAAAGGCATGTCTGGAGTATCCTTCGAAGATAAATTTTATTATAAAATAGCTATTATTAGAAATAAATTGTTGTTGCCCTTTATACAAAAATATGCGTTTATGTTCAATGAGTAAACCTTGGTAACATTTACCGGGTCTAATGGTTTGGTAACGGCCCAAGTCATTACGGTCGATATCAGAATTAGGTAACGCTTTTTTGATTCATCCAAGTCTTCGTCATTGCCATGAGTGGCATTGATACTTAGTTTTTGTAATAAATCTGTTAACACTGGAAAAATAATACTGGAATGTAGATTATATGGATTATTTACTACGTTTTGATGTTATATAATAATGCTTCGACTGCGATACCAAGCAAAAAATATACTAGTAATAAGTACTTCTTTTTTGGTACTTTTTCATGTTCATTTTCATCTAAAATCTCAAACTTTGGAGTACAAAGGTCGAAATAGTAGAAGAGAGTGAAAACCCAACGTATTTTATGACGCTGTTTGCGGTTTGAAAACATTACTAAGAACTTCGTTTATGTTGTGTATTTTACAGTATGAGTTGACTTTTAAATTATCGAGGTAGAGTACAAAAATTACTTATTTCATAAAATATGTGATAGTTATTTTTCGATAAGTATTATTTAGTTAGTTATGGACTTACATTTCATGTAGTCCATAGCAATTTTTAACTCATCCCTATCATAGCTGATGTCGAATATAACCGTTCCACATGCGAGCATTACGGGCAGACAGTCGGTTTTTGAAACTATACGGGCAACGTTATCCAAATTCTTGACCTTGGGATTCGTAACGGTACCTAAGTGAAGCAGGTTTAATAATATTAGCAAGAGTTTGGCTCCCATTTAGATATGCTCATAGCTGTCGAACGTTGAACAATATTCAATCTGTTTCTGTAGTAAATCTATAGTTTTAAATAAAATACTCATATAAAAGTAGATACATAAATGTCTTAAAATTAAGATTACTAGAAAGAAAAAAATGATATTTCTGAAATTTTGTTATCACATTTGATTACCTATTATTTCGAAGGGTTGTGCTGGCGGAGGTGGCGAAACCAACTCAGCCTCACCGAGCACAGTTTGAGAAGACTGACGGTTAGATTCTGCCACGTTTTCATCTAATATCTTAGACATTTCTTTTAAAACATATTCTCCGTGATACGAATCTAAATTATTAATAAAGTATCTTTTATGAGAAAACTGTAAGTCGTAATTGTAAGAAGATGATCTCTCCGACGACATTTTATCAGGCGTAAAGAAATTTTATAGTTGATATTGCAATAATTGCAACGCACCCGAAATATTGACGTTATTGTCAAATATTGTATATTTTTGACATGCAGTATATTTTAGATTTTAAGAAGTCGCATGTCTAAAGAGATCTCTATGTTATATTGGCTACCCCAGAGAACTAAAATTACATAAATAAATTACATTTAAATACTAAACTATTTTTGATTCACAATTTTACTAAATTTGGTAGATACTGAAATAAAACCAGTTTTAGAAAGGTTAATGTCACAGTATAATTACATAAATCTTAATAAAATGTAGACAATATAAGTCTAGAAAATAATGTTTTAAAATTATTTTATAATGTATTTAACGAATTTGACTTACAATAAAATTATTTATTTATTACGTTAAGATAATTGTAAAATATAGTTAGTTTGTGATATAATAACCCTTTATTTTAAATATAACTTGACGTAACAAATAAATACTCCCTAACAATACCATGACGATTAAAATCTTAAATAATTTAAATTATAACACTTGTCCAATTTCTATAACAATATGCAGAGCAATTAATATTAAAGTTTTATTAAGTACAGTAATGTATTTCAATAATATAACTTGTAATATAATTTTCAAGTACAAATAGGACGGCTGAAACACGATATGTAGGTAAACTGTAAGCCAATAACTTATAATACTAATTTCTGAGCACCATTACAATATAATAGTAGAATATATCTTAACAATTAAATACATGAATAAGTCTTATGTTTGTATACAATACTTTAAAACATTTTAATCGGTATTTTTGTACAATAGATATATTAAAAACCAAACTGGAAAGAAATTTTAAAATGTATGATTTTTCAGTGTAGGCCATAAGTCTATCATTCTGAGCTGATAACCTTGTAAAAAAGTTAAGGCGGCAATTTTTTTGTCATATTTAAAATAATATATTTTAACAGGTAAAGTATAGACTTTATTCAGCTTTGTGTAAAACAAAAAGTAAGCAATTATACAAATAAATACACGACAATTATCTAGTATATTTATATTATTTTGTAAAAGTTTGACGTTTTATAGTACTAAATTGAGTTGTACGTATAAATCCGTACATATAACATTAAAATATGATGCTTCGGTCGAGTCGGGTTATAGCCGCTATTGATTTCTTCGTTCACCTTTTGTTTCACGCCAAGTTGAATACAGTAAAGTAAATACACACTCGCTATACGCGAAATGTTGATACGTCACAGCGTCGTGTCTTGTTCCTCATTTAAAATATCACATTTATTTTTGAATGAAATTTATTTTATTGACCTACCTAATAAAAATTTTAAACGAATCTATGGCACCTTGGTGAATTACAATTATTCTATTAATACTGTTTATAATATTGTATTGTACTAGCATAACAAATATTCGAAATAATTATGGACGGTTCATAGCTACCGATATGTAGAGATGACAATGTTAATGAAAATAAGTTTTTTTTTCAATACCTAAAAATAATTTTAAGAAGTTATATCATCTTAGTTCTAGTAAGTTCTAATATGCGAAGCTTTTTGACCGGTGCATTTATTTAACAAAATTATTTGTGACTTCTATTAAGGCTTCAAAGATTTTTAATGGAAGAAAGACACCAAAAACACTAACTTCCTATTAACATTACATAGAACATCAACAGAACAAAATAAATGAAACTATTTGACCAAAAGGAGTGTCATGAGATCTATTATTAAGTACAGTGAAAAAATATTATATATCAGATTCTCATATAAAACTCCTCTAGTAAGCCTTATGGTGTAAAGCAGGGGTCGGCAACCGGCGGCCCGCGGGCCGCATGCGGCCCGTAGACTATCTCGGTGCGGCCCGCAAGCCTGAGGTCCGTAAGAAAAAAATACCGAAGCAAAAGGCCATATAAATTCACTAGAATTTATACGGCCATGCTGCTGGGCCATGAGAGTATTCTTGAAAGCTCGCTCCCACGCGGGGTGATAAAAATGTACCTCTATTTCATTTCTTAAGAATTGTTTATCAAGACTGTGATGTTATGTATTGTTTCTACCGAAAATAAATATTTGCTGTACTTATTCAATTCTTGGCAATTTCTTTTGCGTTTATCCGCCGCACGTGCGGCGGCGGGCGGCTCCTTTGAGACAATAGGCGGGGCGGCAGTCTTTGATTAGACGCAGGTGTGCGGCGGCGAAAAAATTCAAAGCGACCGGTTTTAGTTAAAATCACAGCCGCGCGCAGCTCTCGCCACATTCGGTTGTGGAAATTCGCCGGAAACTCACGTCTCATCTGGTTGCTAGCTACGCGTTTCGTTTCACCTTTCTTCCCTTCGCTGATAGCTTCTCACGCACGACGTATGAGGTAAGTTGTATGCACTCGCGAGCATTTTGTTTTATTTTATTTACTGCTTGTTAATGTGAACCTTCAGATTGATGGGTAAATGTTATGAGGACGGGGATAGTAGTTACATGACATGAAGTTAGTTACGAGTGTGTCATGTTTTAATTATTATTTGAATGTGGAGTTGAATTTGTAGGTGCTAACTGGAACATATAATTTTACAACGAATTTAATTTTTTTCATTATTGTTACAGAATAATTATATAAACATGGCTTCAAGAAAAAGGAAGATAGAACAAGAAAAAAGAGTTTTTAACGAATTATGGACAGAATTATACTTTTTTATCGAGTTGAAAGGAAAACCGTTATGCTTGATTTGTCAAAAGAGTATTTCTGTAGTAAAGGAATATAACCTGAAGCGACATTACGACACTGAGCACAAAGCTAAATTTGACTGTCTTGAAGGAGAAATACGGAAAAGGAAAATTTCCACTTTGAAATCGTCATTACAAAATCAACAAAACATATTTAAGGTTGTGGCAGACAACAGCGAATCGAATGTTCGGGCCAGTTACAGGGTAGCAGAGATTCTTGCAAAAAGTGGACGTCCATTTACCGATAGTGAATTAGTAAAAGAGTGTGTCTTAGCTATCGCAGAAGAAATATGCCCAGAGCAGAAAAAAATGTTTGAAAGTCTTAGTCTCTCTGCAAGAACTTGCACCCGACGTACTGAAGACTTGGGTGCTAATTTGTGTGAACAACTCAGGGATAAGGCGCAGTCTTTCGACTGTTTCTCTTTAGCGATGGATGAAAGTACGGACGTGTCGGATACAGCACAGCTACTCATATTTGTACGCGGCATTGACGAAAACTTTACTGTTTACGAAGAGCTTGTGAAAATGTGCAGTTTGAAAGGTACAACTACGGGAGAAGATTTATTTCACCATGTGGAACAAGCTCTGGATTCATTGCAATTAAGCTGGGAAAAGTTAACAAGTGTCACTACCGATGGAGGCAAGAACATGAGCGGTCAAAACAAAGGTGTTGTTGGGAGAATCATCAGCAAAGTGAAAGATTCTGGATCTACTGTGCCATTGATTTTTCACTGTATTGTCCATCAAGAGGCATTGTGCTCCAAAGTTATATCCTGGAAAGAAATAATGGATACTGTAACATCCACTGTTAATTTTATAAGAAGAAATGGGCTCACACACCGTCAGTTCCAAAAGTTTTTGGAAGATCTGGAAGCTGAACATGGTGACGTGGTTTACTACTGTGAAGTGAGGTGGCTCAGTCGAGGTGCCGTTTAGGAACGGTTTTTTGATTTGAGGAAAGAAATTGGCAACTTCATGGAGATGAAAGGAAAGCCAGTAGAAGAGCTTACTAACAAACAGTGGATTATCGATCTTGGTTTTTTGACTGATTTGACTAAGGAACTGAATCAGCTCAACAAACGCTTGCAGGGAAAAAATAAATTGATTTGCGATATGTATACAGATGTAAAGTCATTTGAAATGAAACTGAAACTGTTTATCAAGCATATTGATGAAAAAAAGCTTGACCATTTTCCTAATTGCAAGAAAGCCGTGGAAGAAGCTGGAGATAATTTTGTGTGGCAAAATATTACAATGAGAAACGTGTTAACACAACTACAAACTGAGTTTGTAAATCGATTCACCGACTTTAAAAAGAGCTCCCTTAACATGGAAATATTCCAAAACCCTTTTGCAATTGATATTAGTGAGGTACCAAGCAATTTGCAAATGAACATAGTAGATTTGCAAAGTAATAGCACACTTAAAACGGCATTTAAGGAAAGCACTGACTTGATACAGTTCTACGGAGGTTTGAGTTCTGAAAACTTCAAAGAATTGAAAAAGTTTGCTCAGCAGATAATAACTATGTTTGGTAGTACATATTTGTGTGAGCAGACTTTTTCAATTCTCAACTACCGCAAAAATAAGAATTGTTCGCGGTTAACGGATGAACATTTAGACGCGATACTGCGCGTGTCTACTACTAAAATGAAAGCAGACGTTAAAAAACTTGCAAGTCAAATGCAGCCTCAAAAATCTCACTAGTACTTACTTTTATGTTAGTATAGTAGTTCAATTAAAAAAGACATAATTGTATGAATATATATGCGTTTTATTTCAAATATTAAAAATATAAATATAAGTGCGGCCCGCACTCATACTCTGGCAACATATGTGGCCCGGCTATAGCATAAGGTTGCCGACCCCTGGTGTAAAGCACCTATTTATCTCTCAAGAAAATGTAAGAATTACAAATCGTATATTATAAGTATAATCCAGGATAAAAATAGACAGCATAAACAAGGTTAGCATTGTATAAATGCCTTATTTATTGTCATCAAAGACAAGCTAATACAAATTAGAAATCAAACATGTTCTCAGCTAAATAATCGGACTAATTTTAATACCATATATTAAAATGTGTCATAAATACTCGTTGGATCCAGACGGATCTTCACGAGAAGTCTAAAAAAGAAAACGGTATCTAGGTAAAATGTCAATTAGCAGTTGTTAACTAATTGATCCACAAATTTAAAAATGGAATTTAAGGATCCAACGTGCACTTAACCTAGTGTAATAAAATGGAATGTCCTTTTTCGTTATTAAACATGATCGATACAAAATAATAGTTAATACCTTAAACTAATTTGTATAAGTCACTAAAAATTTACGAATAAAGCATTCGTGGAATGTCATGATAATGTTTATTCATAAAGGGACGTATAGGAAAATATCAGTTAAAACATAATATGGGAATTAGAATATGACGCATCTCGCTTTTGGTTTCGGTCGAAACATAAAAGTGAAATGAAAATAGTGAATATACTTGTTTTAAAAAGATTATTAAACTTATACGGGACATAATACGTTTCGATCGCTGACACCTGAAATTACTTAGTAATTTCGGAGCACCTCACGTTTTTCCAAACTTTTATAGGCACTGTTTTGTTCATTCAATAAGTATTAATAACATGTATATTTTAGTACTAGGATTTAGCTTAATCTATATGGTATTTGATTACCTTAGAAATATAGATTAAATCAATACCATATTTTTAATCTTTTTTTCATGAACGATTTAAAATATATAGTTTTTTAGATATTAAATGATTACCTAATTGATTACTACCATTTGATAGACGTGCGAATTTTTTTGTTATTCTTAAATCCAATAATATAATATCCTTTCAAATATAGAACTATTATCTCATCATCAAAATTACCGATATTACTAATTATCTTTTTTCTTAAAGTTGTGTTGTTATAACTGATTTACGATGTATAATTGTGATCTCTTTTTCTCCGATACCAGATGGAGAACTGGGCTCCGAAGTTACTAACCATGGAGATAGAGATGAAATCGGTTGTGGTTTAGGAATAACATCATCTTTTCTTTCAATAGGTTTTGGAGAAGCCAATTTAGTTTGTGAACGAGGTGGCTCCACGACCACAATAGAAACATATTGAGAATTATTCGGATTCGTTTCGTTTAAAATCTTGGGTGATGGAGTAGAAGGTATCGATAGATTAATATTAGACGATTCATTAATAATCTTAACTTCATTCTCTCGAGCTTTCAGTATATTATTGCATTTGAGCTGTCCAGGTGGCAGATTTTTGGTTGAAGGTAAATAGCATTTAGTTTGATTGTTAGGCACTTCATTTTCTGCTGAATCTAATTGGTCCTTTTTAACTTCATTCTTAGAATCCTCGCTGTTTAATTTTTCTTTGACTAAACTCATTAGAAGATCGTTTAGTGGATTGAATTCAGCCACAGGCGAACAGTTGCAAGGAGGCTTATTAATGACGAGTTGAGTCAAATTATTTTTCTTATCATCACTATTAGTTTTATCCAACTTGAATAAAACTTTGTTGCTTATCGCGTCTTCTTTCGAAATCATTACCTCTTCTGATGCCTCATCAATCACTAATTTTTTAGTCGAACATTCTCCTACGTCAGTAACTCCATCGGATTCTGCTAAAACGGACTTTTGAGATTTAATGCTGTTCTTTTTAGATAGGGTGTCTAATCCACTCTCAGCTAAGCATGCGGAAGATTCAGCTGACGTACTGGGTTCAGGTTGAGATGTCTCAGGCTTAGCAACAGTATTTTGTTTTTCTCTTTCTCTAAGGACGTGACTTTGTCTTCTAGCAAAACGTTGACTCGGTCGGCGTTCGAACTGAACTGTACGGCGCGCTCGATTTTGTTGCGTAGTTTGATATTCTGTTTTTCCCGAATATTGAAATCTTGATCCCATTCTGAAGAAGTTTTGTCTTGCAGAAGGGCCTTTTACTGGGGCTCGCAAGCGGAAGAAAGTGTGGTGTTCCACAGCACATTTCCAAAGATGTTTACAGGCTTTTTCATTGTGAAGGCGAAATACAAATGTATGTTCTTGTTCCCGTCCTTGGTCATCATCTTCCACCACAACTAAAGTCAACTTTTTCTTCTTAAAATCTAATTTACTTATTTTAGGCCAAAAAAATAATCCAATTTTCTGTGGTCCTTCAAACACAAGAATGCCTGTAGGAGTTAACCCCAGATGATATTCACACCCATCTTTGCCTAACACAATGTGCATATCAACACCATACATTTCAAGCCACTTTGCTTTATTTAAATAATTTACTTCAGCCTGAGCAGGTGACAGGCCCTTATACTTTTTATACTCCTCAAGTATTTCTATTTCCATTTCCTCTGTTTGATTAGGTACAAATCGGAACTCTGATACAGTAGCTGGGGTATGAATTGATTCATCAAAATCACCCAATTCAGACTGCAAAGCCAAAGCTGCTAATTCCACTGCAGTTGAATGTGGGCATTCAAGTTTGCTTTCTAAAATATCTTTCTTTAATTGTAAGAAAAATTGATACCTGGTTAACTCTTCCCTTAAATTATTGGGTTCAGATGAATAGAATTTCACTTTGAGTCTTAAAGTATATGGCGGGCCAATTTTAACTTGTTTCTTAATTGTCTTTGTTGGATCTAACCAATGTTTTACATTATTTGTATCAGTAAATTGTAAACCAAAATAATCTTTTTCAATTAGATCTAAGGAATAAAATACTTGTTCATAAAGATCACCAGCACTTGCTTTTTTTGATAAATTGATTGATATATCAGTGTCATCAAGTAACATTACCTTGCATTGTATGAGATTTTTGTTGCTGGAGATTTTCTGATTTTGCTTATTACGTGTCTGGCTCGAAGATCGGCCCCTTCTACTGAGAAATCGTAACATTGTTGATTGTTTCTAAACCTGTACCAATGGAAAAATAAGTTTATAAAAGTAAAAGAATAATAGGTTAAAAGAAAATTATAAACCGACAATGGTTATAATAAATAGAACAAAATAATAAAATGATTTCAACAACTCAAAAGACCTATTAGTCATTAAAATACGAATACCAATTAATTCAGATATTCACAGTAACATACACTCCTTCATTGAAATAATTTTATCTGTATGTCTGTTAATGATTGTGTAATTTGAAACTTAATTGAGATCATAAACAGCACTACATTACATATGATTTTTGATTACAGTTTCAGCTTGTTACAACTTTAGTTACATAATCAATTTAACTTTACAGGTTAAATACAGTGTAAACTCTTTATAACGTTATTCTTTGTTACGATAAACTCTCTATAACGTATAAAAGAGCATAATTTGGTTGGTTTACTTTAAAACCCACACATTGATACGCTCTTTATAGCGCAGCAGCCATTCTCCATTACGTATTGATATTATTGTATATGTTATCTAAGACGCCGAATAAACATTTGAGGCCCCGAAGTATATGAGGTCGTAAACAGCCTTGCTTTTGCTGTAGTTAATCGCCTCGAACATGCTTGGTTTGCTTGAAAATTATGATCTCGAACTAAACACACCAAGTACCTATCGTATTATTAGTCGTAAACCATCTTTGAAACTGTTAAAATGGCCAGTCACAGAAAACGTTATGAGTTGACGAGAAAGTTATTGTGATACGTGCGAATGAAAAGGGAGAAAAGAAAAGTGACGTTCGAAGACATTTTGAACTAAGTTTATCTATTGCACGCAGAATTCGAAGTATTGGATCAAGCAATCTTGGGTTCAATTGTTAAAGCAGACTGAAAAATTTGCCGAAAAACTTGGCGTAATTGAATTTAACGCATCAGAAGTTTGGCTTGGAAAATTTAGCCACTGTCACAAAATTACCTACGGTAAAATGAACGTAGAGGCGCGGGATGTTTATATGAATGTGACTTATGATATGATAAATACAGTGTGAGCTAAGAAATACTCTGCAAATGTCATTTTCAATGCTAAAGAAACTGGACTTTTTTTCAAGCTGACTCATGACAAAAATTTAAAGGAGAAAAATGTGTTGAAGGTAAACTCTCTTAAGAGGGCATTACTATTCTAGTAACTGCCATATAATGGCACAGAAAAAAGTAAGCTCTTAGTTATAGGCAAATCGAAAAATCCCTCTGTATTTTAAGAACATAAAACAGTTGCCAGAAAATGGAATCCTGAATTGAAAACATGAAAATCCTTGCATAGAGTTAGCATTTTTCCCTGCTGATACAACCAGTATCTTGCATCCAATGGACCAGAGTGTGATTAAAAGCCTTAAGGTTCACTACAGAAGGAAAATGTGAATTTATCTGATCAAAACTGAGAGCAGCTACAGCATTCATATCGTCATGTGGGACTTTGTAATGATCAAACATAAGAAACAAATCCATTTAATAGTGAAGACAATCTACCACACAATTGGATAAAACAGTTCAAAATACCAGAAAATTTAAAGAAAGGTCTCGAAACATACAAAAATATAGATGAAGATGTGGCCACAAATGGTTCACTTAATGATGAACAAATTCTTGACTTAGTGTCAAAAAATAAGAAAAACTGAATGAAGATGAACAAG
Organism: Limenitis camilla; assembly: GCA_905147385.1. Taxonomy (NCBI): domain Eukaryota; kingdom Metazoa; phylum Arthropoda; class Insecta; order Lepidoptera; family Nymphalidae; genus Limenitis; species Limenitis camilla. The sequence goes on along the minus strand of LR990230.1, from coordinate 8,430,087 downwards.
TAAATTCTGAATCACCACCAACTGTTCAACAAGCCCTTGATGCTGCTAAGTTAATTAATTTTTTTTTATTGTTTAATCAAGTCGATTCCACCACATATCAAGAGATGGATGGAATACATAAAAAAATACAAAACAAGTACTGGTAAAGTAATAAATGTCAGGCAAAGATAACTGACTATATATTAATTTTGTCAAATACATATTAAAAATTATTGTGAATTTGTTTCTCTTTATTTCTTCACCCCATATAACAGTAACTCTTTAAAATGATAAAAAATTTCGGTCCCTTTAGTTTCGTTATAAAGAGTTTACATTGTATCTATTTAAATTTCTATACAATATTGATCAGTGTTAAGACTGGCATCCAATCCCTCCCTAGACAAAAATAGGAAATTTAACATTTAAATTATGATTAAAAAAATAATTTGTAAGAGAATGAGTAATAGTCATTGGTTTATCTCTTACAAGCCTCAAGTATAATACTTATCATGGCTATTATTGTTGCAAAAATCAAGCTCCAATTTTAATTGGAGTGATACAATAAAAAAAATGATGTAAAAGTAATATTTATGAAGTTGTAATCTATACTACAATAAAATATTAGTGATAATGAACAGATGTAGAATATCACATATACCTATCTCATATTCACTGTGTGTCAAATTATTGTATTTTTATGAAGTATGAAGTATTTCCTTAAAATTATTCCTTACATAAATGTGGCAAATTTAAATGGTAATTTTTCATAGCATATTAGCCAAGTTTAATTATTGTAGTATAGATATAAAAGATAAAATGTAATATTTTTACTAAGTTTTGGAAACGAGTACATGTTATTCACTTAAGAAAACTTAATATTTGAATAATGAGTCCTACTTTTATAACAGTTGCTAGTACTTGGTACAACAAATATATAATAACTGGATAAAATACTTACACTAATGGTAATGTGCAAGCTAGTTTGCAGTTATAGCAGCTTGAGCATTAACAACATTCGATAACTAGTGAAACTGGAGTATGCCTATACCAAGGTATCGTAACAACACAACTCAATCAACTATAAGTTAACACACTTAAAAATATCACAGTTTATTGTGTATTTATTATATCAGTCATGCCATAAATGAATTGCATATGAAATAAACTAATATCTCCCAACTCCCATCTAAAATCTAAATACCAAGTCCATAGATTAATTTTTTAAACACATATGTAGCTCTTATTTTTTTATACTATAGAGCTATAGATAACATATAAAATATAAAGCATAGACAAAGATTTTTCTTATCTGTTCAGTCACAAGTGTTGCTATTAATAAAGTTTAAATTCTGTTAGACCGATTTTAGAATTTTTATAATACCCCTCTCAATAATGGTTAAACTTTGTATAGGTGATAACTTTAAAAAGCGTCAACTGAAAGCTCTGTTAGAACAGCACAAAAACCCCTTAACATGCTCTAGAGTAGATAAAAAGTAAGGTACTCAAAGTTTTGACGGTGTACAAACCAAATGGACTATAGATTTATAAGAAGTGCATTGAAATATATATATTGTTAGGTGTATCTAGTCAAATATGGTGAGCACTTTTTGTAATAACATAAACTTTTTCATTTAAAGATACGGTTCTCTTTTAGAGAATTAAGAAAATAATTATTATCTATGCAATGTTCTTTACTCTGTGGATTTACTTGTTTCTATTACTCTTTGGCTTCTATAGTCTTTGCATATTTCATTTTAATTTTTATTAAGTGGTGCTTGCTTTGAGAATAAGTCTTCAGGACGAATTCAAAAATATTTCAAGAATAATAATACATTCTAAACTGGAATTAAAGAAGAATCGTAAGTTGTTTAGTCACTTCTGAGAAACTTAGATAATATTAGATTGTACCACAATTTAGGTTATCTGACAAGTCGACAACTTTTATCATATGTAGCCAAATTAAATGTTTTCAATCATTCTTGTTACAATTCGATTTAGATCTATCTCGAGAATGCTAAGATATGCATAATACGTGAATACGGGCGTCACAAATTACCAATAAATAATATACTACATATACTGTAAGTGCACTGCTTAAAATAATTATTATAAGTTACTGTTATTTGTTCATACCAGAAGCCCTAAAATTATTTGATAGTAAATTAGCCGTAGTTTTAATTTCTCTTGCAAGTAGACCCTTTTCCTCGTATTATCAAAAAAACATCACAAAAACACTAGCCAAATTTCAAACTTTTTTCTGAATAGAAACATGAAATACGATACTTGAATTACACCCTTTTTTTACCTCTCATCAACGCCTAATTTTTTTCTTTTACTTGGACATCTTATACCATCATCAACCTTAAGGGGTGATGTATTACTTTGGGGATCACTGGTCACATATGCTTTTGTGTCTAATAGACATTCGTTGGGACAATACAATTATGTTGCAGTCATATATATATGTTTTATTTAGATGCCAGTAGCTGATGAAATCCAGTCGTCTTGGGCTGATGAAGTTGAGATAGACCAGGGTGCACTTCCTCCACCATCAGAAGTTGTTGAAAATGGATTGAAAATTGTCACTGAATATAAATATGACAATGACAATAAAAAAGTAAAGATTGTTCGTACATACAAGATTGAAAAGAGAGTGGTGTCCAAGGTAAATTATATTTAAAAATAAAATATTTGTATGTGTAACTTAGTTCAAATTTATGTCAATCTTTCTGGAACTGTAATAGAATACACACTTTTTAGTACACCTGTTATCAAATCTTAATGTCAAGGTTATTCTAGGTGATTAACAAACTTTGGAAATTAAAATAATATATGAAGATTTCTTCCTTTCATATATAGAATTCAGTTAAATTATTTACAATTTTATATTAATGTAATGTCTTTGAATTTTTCAGAGTATTGCTAAACGCAAGACCTGGAATAAGTTTGGGGATTCTGCCAATGATAAGCCTGGACCAAATCCAGCCACAACCAATGTTTCAGAAGATGTCTTCATGCAATTTATTACAAGTAAGGAGGAAGCACAGCGTCCTGATGAAGGAGATTTAGAAGCACTCAAGGTACATATGTATTACTTTTGTAGTTTATTGGTATTTTACTTTGTTATGTTCTAGTCTTCAGAATACTCTGTGGGATAGGGGGACCCGGTGGGGTGTTGTAGATTTAATCAGTTTTTGCATCTGTGAATGATTTGTGAATACTATATAAAACTCATGCTGAAATAAAAGGGTGTTTAATTATAATAACACCTTTAAAATATCTATGGTAAGCCATAGTTATTTTAGGTTCTGGTAGCCATTGCTGGCTAATTGAAGCATTAGGTATAAAATAATGTAAGTTTTGTTTAATTAAATCTTAAGTTTGCACACTCTATCTTGATTTTTAGGCCAGACCAACTAAAGTCCTGTTCAAGTGTCGTACATGTCATGGAGAGCATTGGACCACCAGTTGCCCCTTCCAACACACTGAATTGGCTCAGGCGAAAGCAAGTGAAGCGGCTAAGGCTGCAGGTATAAGACGTTTCTTACTTTTCTAAGGTTTATCTCTAAAGATTTTTTTCATCCCTAATCTACTTTAAACATTCTACAATAACCAGTCACAAAGTACACAAATGAGTTTGAGTACTAATACCATTTAATCAATTTAAACATTTTTATTATTTTTTTTGTACATATAGTTTTATTCAATTTGTAATATTATGTTATATTGTATACTGCATTCTATATAAAGCCATACACTGTTAATTGTTACAGAAGCAAAAGCTGCATCATCATCTAATAAATATGTCGCACCGAACATGCGAGAAGGTGCAGTCCGTGGTACTGGACGTGAACCACCAGGTGCCAGAAGAGATGATTTGGCAGCCATTCGTATATCTAATCTAAGTAACTTTGCTGTTGAAGCCGATCTGGATGACTTGGTTAAAGGCTTTGGACCTGTGCACAAACTGTATCTAGCAAAGGAGAAGGTATGACAATAATATTTATCCTATACTACTAACACTAATGTAAATCAATTTAAAGACACAAATCTCTATGTAAGTTTCTTATATATAGATTAACTACAGTTATATATCTTTTAATAAAAAAATCTAAGTGTCGAGTTGTCCGTAAATTAGAAGTCAGATTATAGGATTAATGAATTAACTTAGTTGTCCGTTAATTAGATGTCAGATTATCTGATTAATTAACTTACTATGGTACTGGAGCCAGTCACCAAGCGAAAAATTCGTGAAATGCATAAGGTGTTAATATTATGATTACTCGTGACTGCAATTCCGAGGGTGAGGCGAGCTGTGGCAGCCTTCCAAACATGTAGAAAAAAATTTTGTTTTAGTCATTTCCTCCCATTTAAAAATTTATCAGATTATAGTTCGACTTCGACTCAGTTCATTCACTCACAAAACTCCTGTTTGTACAAAGCTAATTAAATGCTAACTGTGATTTTGCTATAATAAAATTAAAATGTTACATGGTCAAGCAGCCAGCTGACGTATATTCCACCACGTTATGGTCAGCTGACTTTATTTTTCCTTCAAGATACTAGGTAAACTATAATCCGACAAATTTTCAATCGGGAGATTTTTTTTTTTCTCTGTGCATATCTGCGATCAGCCTTTGGCTATGAGCGGATTTGTTGTGAGTCGTCCATGTCGCGCCGAAGAGGCTCCTCATCAGGAGACTTTTCATTCCTCACCATCTGTCGCCAACTCCCTGTATATCATGACGTTTCAGTCGTTTAGTGTAGCTAATGTTTGACAATGCGGTAGCTAGGGCATTTGGGTGATTTTCCAATCGAGTTATGTACTTTATCCCTGTTAACTTTATCTCCTCCTTAACAGTTCTTGTGTTCATCGCTTCATGGATCTCAGAGTTCGTCACAAACCATGGTGCACTTGCTATGGTTCTTAAGATGCCATTTTGCATTCTTTGTATGATGTTTAAACTAGAGTCGCATGCACTTCCCCACAGTTGTAACCCATAAGTCCATATTGGCTTCAGAATCATTCTGTAAATTAGGAGTTTGTTGTCGATAGAAAGTTTCGAGTTTCGTGCCATCATCAGCCAGTAGATATTTCTGAACCGCATGTTTAGCTCGTCTCTTTTTGCTTTGATGTGTTTTTTCCAGGTCAGTCTTTTTCCAGGTGCATACCGAGGTATCGGACTGTGTCACATTGTGGTAGGGTGACATCACACATTTTTACTGATTCGCAATTTCCCTTCCTAAGCGTAAATGTTATGTGCACGGATTTTGTGGCACTGGCCTTTATTCGCCATTTCTGGAGCCATTCAGTCACTTTGTCGAGGTTATTCTGCAAAATAGCAGGGCGACAGTTTTTACTGCTTGCGAGTAGCGCAGTGTCGTCGGCAAATGTAGCTGTGGTAAGCCCTTGTGCTTCAGGGAGATCAGCAGTGTAGATGGTGTACAAGACTCCCAGGGTCCCAGAACAGATCCTTGTGGTACTCCCGCCATTATATCATGAATATTAGATAGCTGTCCATCTTCTCTAACCTGGAATATTCGATCTGCCAAGTATGATTCCAAGAGTAGATAGAAACTATGGGGTAGAAATGCCTGTATAGTAGGCCTTTGTGCCACACCTTATCGAATGCAGCCTGGATATCCAGAAACACAGCAGAACAGTACTCCTTGTTTTCAAAAGATGATCTAATTTTTTCACACACTCTATGCACTTGTTCTATGGTAGAGTGCTGCTGTCTAAAGCCGAATTGATGTTTCGGTACGACTTGGTTTTCATTGAGTATGGGTAATATTCTACTCAGGAGGATCCTCTCAAACATCTTTGACAGCACAGGCAACAGGCTTATGGGTCTATATGATGTGGCTTCCTCTGGGGGCTTTCCATGCTTGTGGATCATTGTCACTATGGATACCTTCCATACTCTAGGAAAATATTGTACTCTAAGCATTGAAGAGCGTTACCAGAAAGACTAGTGCCTTTCTGGGGAGTTGTGTGATAATTTCTTTGGTGATGAGGTCAAAACCTGGGGCTTTTTTATTTTGTAGCTTATTTATGACCCCTTTCAGCTCCTGTACCGTAACTGGTCTTGGCGGGGTGGACACTTGTAGATCTTGCTACAGTGCACTTTCAACTTCGTTTTCAAACTCGATACTACTACTTTCATTCGGTGTAAAGATGTTGGCAAGGTGTTGTGCAAACATGTTCGCTTTTTCTAAGCTTGTCCTAGCCCATCCTCTGTTTTTTCTAATAGGACATTTGAATTGTTGTGGTCTTAACAGTGCCTTTGTAAATTTCCAGAGTGAATAGTCAGTTGATTTTGTGGCCGTTAGGTTTTCAAGATTATTTTGTATCGTGGCATTATTCACATTGTCTACTAGGATTTTCAGTTCTTTAATAGCTTTGTTAAATGCTGTCTTGTCCCTTTTGTGTCTAGTTTGATGCCATATTCGACGTAACCTTCTTTTCTCTAATATTTTGTGTTTGACTTCAAGAGGTATATTTCCAGCCGATTGACCATTTTTCGTTGGAATAGGTGTGTTAACCCAACAAGCAGTTTTGATGAGGTTAGTAATATATTGAGTCGCTTCATCTATCTCATCAGGCGTCTTCAACGGAACTTTTAGTTCGATGTTTTCTTCAATATAATCTTTGAAGCCCTCCCAATCAGTGAAGTTGTTATAGAGGTGTTCAGGCTTATCATAATGAATGATTGTCGTACTAACAGTTAGGAAAACAGGCGTGTGGTCAGAATGACTGTCTAAGCAGGACTCAGCCTTGAGGTAACTTCTCGAGAGTCCCTTGACTATGAAAAAGTCCAATAAGTCTGGTCTTTTGTTTGGATCCGCAGGCCAGTATGTCGGTTCTGTAGACGAAATAGAGTTCAGGTTGTTTTCTTCTAGGGTTAGCTTTAGTTGCCTACCTCTAGTTGTTGTTAGCCTTGAGCCCCAGTAAGTGTTTTTGGCGTTCCAATCTCCACCAGCCACAAATTTTTTCCCCAGTGTAGCGAAGTAATCTGTGAAGTTTGTTGCGCTTATTGTATGTCTTGGTGGGCAGTATACTGCTGACAAATTCAGTTGCCCACAGCGAGTTTCAACTGAAATTGTGGTTGCTTGGATGTGGTTTGTCCTAAATTCTGGTAGCACTTGGTGTTTTATTGACTTTCGTATCACAACGGCTGTCCCCGCATGACCAGTTCCGTCAGGATGATTAGTCACATAGGTATTGCATCCTTTGATGTTAATTTTGCTTTTAGCTGTGCAGTGAGCTTCAGAGATAAGTACAATATCAAGCTGGTTAAAAGTTCTAATTCATTCTTGTTCGGGGAAAGGCCATTAATGTTCCAGGTGCTAACTCTTAGTGCAGTCATTTTGAAATTTTTTCGACTAGGGTGGCTATGAGACTCATGAGAGTGCTCATCTGTTGTAAGATTAATTCGAATTTCTCCGATTGTTAGATGAGTAGTTCTTCTATTTTGTTATTTAAACTAGTTGTAGGAGTTGGCTCGACTTCTTTCTTTTTAAGTATGTCGGAGAAGAGAGGTTTTTCTTGTGGTTCTTTAAGAGGTTGTGGTCGAGAGTCTACTGGGACAGTCCTTCTTGTCACTTCTTGTGTTTTAGTTCTGGAGGTTAGATTCCTGGTCATACGTCTTTTAAGGATTTCTTTATAAACCTCGCAGCCTTTATAATTCGCTGGGTGTGCGCCTTGACAAAGGGCACATTTCGCTGGTGTGTTGCGGTCTTTTTTTGGGCAATCTGCGGTTTTATGCCCCTGGGCACACTTTACACATCGGTATGGTCGCATGCAGTAGTTTTTCGAATGACCATATTGCTGGCATCTTTGACATTGTGGCAATGTTGTTCTTTTTTTTGGTATATATATTTAATGTCCTTCACTGCTGCGTTGTTGGCGCCTGGGGCGATATTGACAAAGAATGTGGACGTTGGTTTTTTGTCTGGTCCAAACTTAGAGTTTATAATTTCGCCATGGACTTTGTTTCCCGTCTTTTCGACTTCTTCTTTGATTGCGCTATGTGGGGTTGTGTGGTGCAGGTTTTTTATGACTACTCTATAGCAGCGTTGGTCTCTTAAGTTGAAGGTATGCCCTATGAGGCCTTTGCTTCGAACTAGGGTGATGACATTTTTATATATTTCTGTGTCCTTGCAGACTACTCTCAGTTGGTTTCTGTTGACAATCTTTATTGTAAAACAGTCTTTGTCTACTGTAGACTCCAGCAATTCTAAGAGTTTGTTGACGTCTTCAACTCCATATAGTATTATCGGTGGTGGTTTACTGGGTCGTTTTTCCATTGGCTCCTTCACGGGTTCTTTAGGGTCAAGAGGTAGCTCGCTAAAACTATTGCTAGTTGTGATTTTTTCTGGTGAGGGGGACTGTAGTTTTTGTCTTTTTCGCTTTTGGTTCCTGGTTCCTGGAATCCTTTGCCAGTCCGGCGGTTTTGGAACAGACATATCAAGATTACTGTCTTGTAATGATGTGGTAGTCTCTAGCTGCGAGATGTTTCCCAGTGATGAACTTCTAGTTCTTATGAACAGACTAGGATGGAAGGCCTGTTGAATATATCGTTTTCCAGTAGCATTCACTGAAGCAGAAGCCTGGTTTCCCCCTCTCCTGCACAGTCTTCGGTAGCAGATTTCACACCATAAGGCCCGGGTACCTCATGGCGCCGGGGGTTAGCCGGATCGCATGACAAATCGCATTCTTCCTTTTCCATTATTCCATAAAAAAGAGACCTGCCCTCGGTCTTATTGAGGATATTTAGTCACTCATGGTCTCCGATGACCAGTTTGATGGGTTAATAGACCGCTGCCCATGTCTCGGCGTTGACGAATTTTTATGGCCGACCTGTTTAGATGTTCCACAGGTAAGTTTCGTCATTCTAGGCCAACCCTCCTCTTTTCTCATCTGGGCTTGAGACCGGCAAGGGTAGAGTTCAAACGGGAGATGACAGAAAAAAAAAATTTCTACATGTTTGGAAGGCTGCCACTGCTCACCCCTCCCACAGAATCGCAGCTGACGGTCGTAATCATAATATATATTCCTCACCCCCTCCTCACGTACCAATAGTTCAATTTTCGTATGATCAGATAACCTTGGTAGGTTAGTAACAGTAAGTAGATGTTATCAGATGATTAAGTTAATTTATTCATCCGTTTAGCGGACAACTAGAGATAGCCAAAAAAAATACTGACCGACATGCAGTTGGGGTCTATATGGGGACTATAATAATTTGAATGTTTTTATAAAAAAAATTTTGGAAATTAACTGAACTTGAATCATTTAATGTTGAACAGTCGGGATATAATGTTATATTTTGTTTCAGAGTACTGGTCAATGCAAAGGTTTTGCCTATGTACATTTCAAATTCCGAGCTGACGCTGCTAAAGCTATTCAAACTCTGAACGGTTATGGATATGATCATTTAATTTTAAATGTTGAATGGTCTAAACCACCCCAGAATAACTAATTTGTCATCATAAGACATTTGCTTTTTGAATAAAAATAAATAATATAGCAAGTTTCGTTTTATTTAAGAAAGATTTGCAATTTGGGTTACAAACTATCGTTATTCAACATTTTAAGTAGGTTAAATTATTGTGTACAAGATGGTCTACATAAACCGTGCTAGCTTTGCGTGAGATACAACATAAGAAATCAAGGTGCCCATAATCTGACTAATCTTAAATCTATACATATGACTAGGTGACCCGGCAAACATTATACTGACATATAGGTTCATTTCTGAAGGGCAAACCTTATCACATGGGGATATAAAAAGAGCCTACAACTTATTCTCATACTTACCAAATTTTTTGATTATAAAAATTGGTCAAGGTTTTCAATACCAAACACTAAACAAGATTTTTATATATGACAAAAGTGTAACACATTGATGTTTGTACATCACTACATAATATCAAATTAAATCCAATGTTGCATCTGTCTGTTAGCTGTAAACACAGAAACTACCGAAAGTATTTTAGAATAGAGATTTAGTTCTAATAAAGCGATAATTGTTACAAGTTGCTAAGGAGCTTTTTTGCAACACACTGCCTTTGCAAGGATGAGGTGTATGAGAGAAAGCATGTCGAATACTAATTTCTACGCGGACAAAGTCGCGCGGGTCAGCTAGTAAAAGATTAAGAAAACCTAATGTGAAGGTATTTTACACCAATAGAAGCGAAAACAATTATTTTTCTCCAGGTATATTGCATCATTCAGAAACTACACTAAATTGGATAGTTTTTAGTTATAGCTAATGCTACAGTTTTAACTTAAAATCTAAGCTTTATTACGTTTAAATTTGTATATAGGCGCGTAGGATAATAGTAGCTGTGAGCTTCGCGATCAAGACAATACAAAATCCCAGTACTGAGGAGATTGACTTTTTCTTAAAGACATCTCGAATCGATTGCAATCATGACCCATTTGGTGGTCTGTTAGTATGAATCAGTACCCTCAGTTGTCAAAGTTTGCTAGAATTTATCTTTAAGCGTTTTCAGCAAAAGGCTATTTTCAGAAGCTGGTCTGGTCAAAGCCAAACCAACAAATGCGGAAAATTTGCAATTAATTCACCACAATTTGCTACTTGCTAATTTCGAGTACTAAACTATAAAATAAAACAAACAACTATATAATAATAAAACAAACATTTTTGATGTGCAATTATAAATATAAACAAGTGTCCATAACTTATTATGATGTGATTTGCCTTGTGTAAAAAAAAAATGAGAATTTTTTTAATATTACTATCCAGAATCAGGCTGGGTAGTAAAAACAATGCCAGATAGTTACCGAAAATCCATTTCATCTAATTTAAACCAGATGTCATTAAAACATTCGGGTTTTGGCCCAGCAAGGATTGAGATTCAAATTCAATATTCTACAGTTTGTTGCTCTATTATAAATTCTGTCTACTTATGTGTCTAGAATGTATTTTTTAAAGTTGGAGATATTTCAGAAATTGTGTATTTAGAAAACAAAAATAATCAAAATTAGAGGGAATAATTTAATTAAGCAATTAAGTATACATTTTTATCATTACATTACATTCCAAACTAATTTTCTTTCTACAAGCTGTACAGAAAATAAATATTTGTTTATATACACAAAAACTATAAGCAAGTAGCCCATGGTTTCAAGTCTTAACCAAATATAACAATATTAAAATGTTACAAATATTTTGGAATTTTTTAGAAGGGTAAATTTTCATCATCACTGTTAGGACTGTATGTGTCATCTGGCAAACGAACCTCACCACAAAACATAAGCTCTACATAATTAAAATAGTCTAATGCAATGTTAGTAAGCATGGCTCCTGTTGTTACACCAAGAATGGTTCCAAGAACTGGTCTTTGTCCAATAGAACTTCTTAAAATAGCCCATAGAAATATGGATCCAAGAGGCCATAAGCAACCTCCAAGAAAAGCCCAAGAGAATCGCCTTGCGGGGGCCGCAGCTGCAATGTGTGGACGAGCCCATAGCCACAGGCCAGCTCCTGCACCAGCGGAGAGAAACAGAACATCAGTAATATCCCTACGCGGAAATAATCTGTGAAAAAACATTTAGAAATGTAGATTGGTAAATAACATTATGTATTATTTTGCATGTATGTCCAAATGAGGTTTACAGTAGAAACAATGAAAAGTTGGCTCACTTACCTCACCATTATATGTGGATTCATCACACCTATTGACAGAGTTGTGTAACTTACAAGACCTTGCATGGGTAAGTAATAAAATAAGACATTTTCTTTTGTGAATGGTGGTATCCTCACTTGGTTCATGGATTTGTTAACTGTATCCACTGTTTTTGATACCGTTACCGGTAAGACTGTAACCTGTCTCATAATATTGTGGTAAATCTTTTCCAATAGTTCCATCTTTTTTTATTAAATCTGAGCCCCGCAAATATTAATTAAACTTGAGACGATGTCCTGGTTACGTAGTAAGCATAATTTGGCAAGTGGTAAGGTTTGTGACGTTATATATAATATAATTTAACAATAAACATTATAGATGGCCAAGTGCATTGAAACGCAGCAATGGAATTTGTATCTAAATTTTAGTCAACTTCAGTATATGCCAGTGCCACAGATTAATAAACTTAAACTACGAGAGCAATTTATCTGTGCTTATTTGCTCTGTCGAAGCTAAATGGATCATATTAATAAACTGGTCATACTAGTAAAATACAGAATATATATTATAAGCCACTCAGGGTCAGTTCAAAGCCATATAATTATTATTATTATAGGGTCAATAGTGTGCATCAATGATTCTTACTACGTGACATTGTGCACGATAGACGTATACAACTTAGAGCCATTAAACCCGAAAAAGAAGAAGAATGACCATTGGTACCTATTATATTATTCTGTGAATTTTAGTCATATGTCTTTTAGTGTTGCTAACTTAGCTACTTTGCAGCTAGAGCTGTCTATTTTTATGCATCCATGAGCTACAAATTTTTAATTATAATCTTTGCTACAAATAAAAAAAAAAGGTGGCTAGATTATTAAACAACTTTTGCTAGCAGCTCTTCAGCCTAACACGTTTTTAAGTTTTAAAGTAAGTTTTTTTTTGCTAAAAAAATAATATTTTTTATTAAAAAAAAATTATAGGTTAAATCTAAAATATATATGTTTGCATGTGATTTTTGATTCAATTATGTCAACATTATTTTAATTATTATAAAATTAATTTTATTAGTAAGTAACTATTTTTGTTTAAACTATTAGTAATTTCTAGCAACTTTTTGCACTGATCTAGTTACAAATAAAATGGGATAATTCGCACATGGCAACACTGATGCCTTCTATCAGTATCAGTATCAACTGTCATTGTGGTTATTTGTGAAATTTTCTATAGTAAATATATATATATATATAATAAAATGTTTTTAGAAAGTACTATAACAGAGATATCTATTTTTTTGTCTTAAGGACATTATTATATTTTAATTAAAATTTATTATATAGATTGATATGTTATGTTCATTATAATAGTCTTTAGTTTAAAATTATGAATTAAGATTTGTACAAACATTTAAATATTTTTTTTTTAATTAATAAGGATGATCAAATTAAAACTACCGAGTCTTTCTACGGGCCTGAAAAAAGCAAAATACCTAATTGACACCCTGCACAGTTTGAAATGCAACTATTCATGTATTCTTGGAATAGAAACATCGTGTGATGATACTGGATGTGCCATTATTAATGACAGTGGACAGGTGTTATCAGAAACATTGCATTCACAAAATTTAGTACATTTAAGTAATGGGGGAATTATTCCTGATGTTGCTCAAGATCTTCACAGAAAATATATTGAGTCAGCAGTGAATCAAACTCTAGAGAAAGCTAAAATAAACATGTCATCTGTAGAGGCTATAGCTGTCACTTTACAGCCTGGACTTCCACTAAGTCTTGCTGTAGGAATGAAATATGCAAAGCACTTGGCCAGAAGTTATAACAAGCCAATAATTCCAATACATCATATGGAAGCTCATGCATTAGTTGCACGGATTCAGCATGATATTTCATTTCCATTTTTAACTTTGCTTATTTCTGGTGGGCATTGTTTACTTGCAGTAGTACAAGATGTTAATAAATTTAAATTACTGGGGGAAAGTATAGATTGTGCACCTGGAGAGATATTTGATAAAATAGCAAGGAGGATGAAGTTACGTAACATCCCAGAATATTCACAAATGTGTGGAGGTCAAGCAATTGAGGTTGCTGCATCGAAAGCAACTAATCCACATATGTTTAAACTACCTCTACCTTTAGCAGATTATAAAGATTGCAATTTCAGTTTCAATGGTCTTAAAACATCTGTCTTGTATCATCTTTTTAAGAAAGAAAGATGCCATGAAACAGAAGCTGATAAACTAATTCCTGAAGTGAATGATTTATGTGCTGCTACCTTAATGTCTGTTTCTAGACACTTAATACATAGAACACAAAGGGCCATGGAATTCTGCAGTCGTAATCAATTAATACCTGAAAATAAAAAGCAGTTTGTTGTGTCAGGGGGGGTAGCATGTAACAATTATATTTTTAACTCATTAACTATGTTATGTAATGAGTATGAATATGATATTTTTAGACCCAGTCCAAGGTTATGTACTGATAATGGAGTAATGATAGCCTGGAATGGTTTGGAAAAATGGTGGAGAAAGCTAGACATAGTTACAAATTTAAACAGCTTAGACATTAAGGCTACGAGTCCCCTAGGAGAAAGCCTTGTTGTTAAAGTAGCTGAAGCTAGGATACCAATCAAGTTACTGAAAATAAAGGCTAATTTATAAAAATCTTTTATTATCCTCATACCAAGGAGAATAAAATCTATGTGTGTTAAATAATTTTATAGTTATTAATTGGTTGCTATGAATGTTTATTTTATATTAAAATAAAATATGCTTACATGATACAAGCAGGAAAACTTTCAAAGAAAAATCTTTAGGAAATGAAATTGCAATATTAATTTGTTCAATAAAATTGTGCATCCCACCATCTTGGGAAGAGTATTTTTGCTCTTCGATCAAAGATGATATCTTGAGTGCAAAAGCCGTTTTTATTTTCTAGAGGATAAAGTAAAATTGAATTTAGAACATTTGTGTGCATTAAGTTAGTAAATTCAAAATATCATTAAACCTATTTATCATATAACCTTTTTTATTTGTTAAATACTCAGACTCGGAACCTTCTTGGTGTACTTTTTGAAGTGAAAACTTCTTTAGCGGCGTTGTGCAGTAATTGTGTATGTCGGAGACTAAAAAAAGGATATAAGGTTCACAATGGATGGCCTATAATATAACCTACGGGCGCACTATCATAGTTTAGTGGTTTTTTTTGGCTTTAATTAAATGATTTATTGCTACGTGGAGCAGTGTAGGCGTGAGATTCGCGGCAGTTTGAGGAGTAATTTCGTGTAGTTAATATTGACTATCATAGTTTAGTGGTTTTTAATTAAATGATTTGTTGCTGCGTAAAGCAGTATAGGCGAGAGATTCGCGGCATTTTGACTAGTAGTTATTTGGAACTTTGTTCTTTGGGTTACTTTAATACACAACGTTAATGCTCAAGTTTTCTTTCACTCTTGCCGACACCCCCAGTGGAACCAGTTTTTTATTTCCTCGCTGAGGTGGGATAAAAATTTACGGGTTGCACTCGTGTGCAAAGATTTTTCACCTTGTACTATTTTGATTCCCTCGCTAAGGCTCAGGATTCTAATTTTTGCTTCGCTTGCTCGGTCATCAAAATTGAGCACGCGGTTAAAAAGCAACTTTGCACTTTTGTATAACAAATAACTTATAATTTTTATTTAAATTTACTGAATAAAAGTAATCGCAGAGTAGGGAATTCCTTTTTTTTAATTGCATTTAAAGCTAATTTTTAAAATAAGAAAAATTAGCAGTTCTAAATAAAAGTTACATTTTTTTAAGCGAAGTGGTACCTCTCCAATAAGTCAATTTTTTTTTGATTCCATTTCTCGTTTTAGTCCAGGCCGTCGCTTTCCGGTCATTGGCTTTAAAGTCGTAGCTCCATAAGCCCTAACCTAGAGACCTAAAATGAAAAAACATTATCATCTAGATCGATTCACGAAAACATTTAGAACAGTGAATATAAACATATTATTCGTACATAAATATGTATTTTATACCTACACAGTAGCTACTGTCTCGTTTGTGTTTTTGAGCTCCTTGTTTTATATGTGCATCTCATTTTTCAACAGCTATATTTTGTAATTTGAAGCTCAGTGAGCGAAGGCCGGCCGAGCGCTGCGTGTTTTTATTTTGCTACTAGAAACCAAGATGTTAAAAACCTTTAATAAACCTAAATTGCTTAAAATTCCTAGGTTCTATAAACCATGTAGTATGAGAATATTTGTGGAAGGGCCAAAAAATTTGCAGCTGGTTGATAATAACGCTATTCATATAAAGAATTTCGATGAAATACCCGGACCTAAAAGTTATCCTGTGATTGGTACGCTGTATAAATATTGGCCAATTTTTGGTAAGAGTATATTTCAATTTTTAATATAAGTAATTTAAAATATTATGGGGTATGTTGTTAACATGCATGAATTAATTGTTTGCAAAGTACTACGGCTGCTTCAACCTATCGCATTATAGATACCAACCAGTTTCAGAGCGACTGAAGCAGGTTTGTTTATTTAAAGAAACGACTTTATATGTATTAAATTACTATACTATTAACGGACAACCAAAAAAACTTAAGATGTGAAGATTTATAAAATAAATTTGAATGTATCAGAAACTCTATCAGAGATAGAAGTCTAAACAGACATTTATTGGTACAATAACAGGTAATCCTACTAATATTTTGAACACGAAAGTTTGTAAGAATGTATGGATGGATCTTTGTTTGTTAGTCTTTCACGCAAAAACTACAAAATGGATTTTGATGAAACCTTACAATATTGTGTGAGTTATCTAAAATATAACTAAATAAGTGAGTAGGAAAAAATCTGCCATTTGGGAGCTATTCTGACGTGCGCCGCAAAAACCGTTGGAGTTACACGTAAATAATGTATAATGGAAATGTTTATCTTAAATAGTGCTCTAAAAAATCTAAAATGTTTTAAATCTGATAAAATGTTAATATATTTGTATTTAATATAAATATTATGCACGTTTAGGAGAGTACGACTCAGAAGCATTAGATAAAGTCGCATGGCTTAATTGGTGTAAGTATGGAGAATTGGTTAGAGAGGTTCCAGTGGTCAGAGTACTACATATATTCGACCCTAATCTAATAGAAGCGGTATTTCGACAAAAAGATCAGTATCCAGCTAGGAGGAGTCATGTAGCTATGCTGCATTATCGTCTAAATAAAAAACATGTGTATAATACTGGAGGACTACTTTCCACGTAAGATATCTAGATTGTATAAAATTTTATTGAACTTCTTTCAACAATTATCATTAAAAACTTGAGTGGTTATAAGATTAATATTTTATTGAATATTTAGAAATGGACCTGATTGGTGGCGAATACGGAGTACGTTTCAGAAGAATATCTCGAGTCCTGTAAACGCAAAACAATATGTGGGTGACGCAGACAATGTTGCTATGAAGTTTGTGCAGTGGGTTAAAGAGAGCAAAACAACTCACACTGAAGATTTTTTAAATTACTTACACAGATTGTTCTTAGAAGGTAAAAGATTACTATTTCAAGTGAAATTCAATCATTTGGATTTGTTATGATTACAAGTGTTTTTCAATTTCAGTTATAGGAGTCATCGCGTTTAATGAGCATTTTGAAAGTTTTTCACCACACGAACAAAATCCTGAGTCTCGAAGCAGTAAAATAATTAAAGCAGCATTTGAATCAAATAGCGGTATATTCAAATTAGACAAGGGCGTCTTTTGGAAACATTTTAAAACGCCTTTATACAAGAAACTTGCTCGTTCTCAAGAATATTTAGAAAAGTAAATATTATTAAAATTATGTTGTTAAACATATCTTATAAATCAGTATTTACTTTAAGTAATTTGTTTTAAATACTTCCAGAATATCCGTGGACATCCTATTAGATAGAGTTAACTTTTTTGAAAATGAACAACATTTAAATAACAAATCATTATTAGATTATTTTATACAGCAGCCAAATGTTGATTTGAAAGATATTACTGGAATGATGGTAGACATTTTAATGGCAGCTATAGATACGGTACAATTTTTTTCAATCATACCTATAATCTATAAATTAAACATATCATTATTCTAAAATACTATTTTTAGACTTCTTACTCAACAAGCTTTGCTCTGTACCACTTAGCACGCAATCAGGATTGTCAGAACAAATTATTTGAAGAAATATCTTCACTATTACCTACAAAAAACAGTCCAGTTACACCAGAAACATTGTCGAAAGCTGTGTATGTAAGAAGCTGTGTTAAGGAAAGTTTGCGTCTAAATCCCGTATCTATAGGAGTGGGTCGAGTACTGCAAAATGATATAGTACTCAAAGGATATTTGATACCTAAAGAGGTAAGTTCTGTCTTAACTTACCCAAGTCTATAAATTACTAATATCTGTAGATATTTAAACCATCAGATTTTAAAGTTTTGTAAGGTTAAGAAAAGTTTTTCAATAGTTCTTAATTCCAGTACCTACTCCAATTTTTACGTTTTGTCATAAATTGACGTTAGAAAAATGTTTGTAGACGGTGATAGTAACGCAGAATATGGTAACATCTCGTCTACCGCAGTACGCTAAAGACCCTCTTTGCTTCAAACCGGAAAGATGGATCCGGGATTCGGAACACTATGAAAACATTCACCCTTTTTTAAGTTTGCCTTTTGGATTTGGTTCCCGTACTTGTATAGCGAGACGACTGGCAGAACAAAATATCAGCATTACTTTAATTCGGGTAGAGCTTTATAATTACTTTTTGTTTATATATTAAAATAAAAATACTTATTAATTTTTAATTACAATTATTCGTAGAACTAAATGCTTGGTGTAATTAATGTGACTTAATATTTACTTTTTCAGATTCTTAGGGAATTTAAAATAAAATGGATGGGCCATGAACTTGGAGTAAAAACTCTTCTGATTAACATGCCTGATAAACCGATATCAATATCGTTTACATCACGATCCACGTAATTAAGATATCTAAAAGAAGTTTAATAAAAATAATATTACGATTTAAAAAGTTTATTTTATTTCATTATAGTGAGAGAAATTTAAAAAACTGGTGGTATTTTAAATCAAATATTCCTGGAAAGGCGCTGCCTGAATCTTGTTAGAGCTTACTGCGATATTTGGTAATACTCGTCCCATAACAATGTTATGAGCACAATATGCAGGAAACGATGAAGTGGGCAATTTCTCCTTCACTAATTTGTCTTCTTCTTCTTTCAAAGGTTTTGCAATTAATGTTTTGTCTGGATTGTACGTATATATAGGATTTAATTGGCCAATGGGAAATTTGGATAACGAGACGGAGGGCAAAAAACGAGTAGTGGTTATTACATTGTCTTGGAACGGCATTACTGTTTTAATAGGTTTATTGAATGCAAATCTCAGAGGTATTCTGGGCATTGGGAAAGATATTGGCCTTACATACTCGTTTTTTGGCACTATATTGTTGAAATCAGTAAATTTAATATATTCCGGTGATGAGAACGAGGAAAGACAAGGTACTGATATTTCATCACCAGCCTTATTAGGAGTAGATATACACATAGGAATGTAAGGAGCTGGTCTAGAAATTGGGATAGCAAACTTTGATGGTAATAGTGTTGGAGGTTCCTGGACTACACTTGGCTTTTCTTGAATTATTACCTTTTCGATTGGTGCCTTTTCTTTAATTACAAAACCTTGTGGCTTTTCAACCACAACCTTCGGAAGGTCAGGCATTTCTAACGGTGGTAACATAGGAGCTTCAGGAATTGCAGGCAATTTATCGTATTTCGTATTTCCCTCATTATATTCTGGTAAGATTTTGTCTATTTCTTGATCTTTATCTTTATTTAACGATAAAGGTTTTTCTTCACATTGTTTTCTTTTATTTTCCAAGATATGGGTAAGGAAAGGAGTACTCAAACCTGTTCCTACCAAGATTTGTGGCTTGTAAAAGATATTGTTACCACGTTGCATAAATTGTGCTAAATATGGCACAATGCTTTCTAATAATCCTTGTGACCTTAGCTCAATTTCTCGAATTAGTTTTTCATCTTTAATGTTTATGTCTGCTCCAGTATTTTCCCCAATAGCACTCGAGGCTATTATTTTATTAAAATCATCTATATCTTGAGGTTTGGAAGTGCATGGTAATGTAATACTTCCCAAAAAAAATATAAATATTCCAAAGCGTATCTGAAACAAATCACAACTGTGTTATTTATAAAAGAACATATATTAAATAATAGAAAAAAAAAATGTTATTTATTTCTCACCATATTGCTTTTTGTGTAGCTTACTTCAAACTGATACAAAAATAACAAAACTCAATAATTTATACTAATTTTATCGTTAACCATTAAAAATTAGTATTTAAACATAGTTTCACCAAATCTTATAATTGCGTCATTGCTCATCCAGTTTTAACTAATCGCTCATTAGAAATCATTAATTAATATTAGTTTAATATGTATTGTTTCATTACTAGCCTGAATTATTATTAATTTATTAGGTGACTTATATTTTCATTATCATATGCGACAATCGTCATGGTCCATATATTATGGTTATAACCTCTATTCTAACTTGTTACTGAGGTATTGTATAGAGCAACATCGTTAGAAAAATTCGGCTGAGTATGCAACTAGAGCACTGAGGGTTTCGTACAATTTCAATAAAAGAACAAACACTATCAAATTTTGATTTTCGTGTGATGGGTCAAAATATCATCAAAAGTGGTATTGGGGAGTAGGGTGGCGGGGAATGGTTGCCGTTTACTATCCATATTGTGTGCTTCAATTGACAAATTTATAATTACTTACAAATAGAATATAAAAAAACATGATAAAACGTTGTCCGTTGTTGTAGTGTTGTCCCAATACTGACCCACATCTTGAATTTTTCTATCTCCAATAACAGATTTCCTGATGCATGGAAGGATGCACAAATGATCCCTCTTCCTAAAAATCGTCACCCCATAACCGCTTGTGATTTCCGTCCCATATCGATTCTCCCTTTCCTCTCGAAAGTCCTGAAAAAAATAGTTTTTCAGCAGTTTAACCTTTTCGTCAATGAACATTGTTTACTAAATCCTTTCCAACCAGGTTTCCATTCCGGTCATAGTACGATTACAACACTCATGAAAGTCACAGACGACATTTGTTGGGCTATGGATAATAAACAGCTCACAGTTTTGACTCTTTTAGATTCCAGTAACGCTTTTAATTGCGTTGATTATGATATCCTGTTGAGTTTGTTGTGTTCTCTTGGCATATATCAGTCAGTGAAAGATTGGTTTCAAAGTTACCTCAAGGGACAGCGCCAACGTGCACGGATTGATGACACATTCTCGTCATGGTATAATGTCCGGTCTTTCTCAAGGTGGCGTGTTGTCTTACTTACTCTTCTCAGTTTTCATAAACTCAATCACTCACGTAATTACTTCTCTATACCATATGTATGCAGACGATATTCAAATTTACCGATTGATTTAGCCTTGAGAATCTAACCCCTGGCAGTAGTAGCCAGTAATAATGACCTAGTCGCAATATACAGATGGAGTAAACTATATGGGCTTAAGATAAACGCTGGGAAGTTCCAGGCTATTGTTATTGGCAGCAAGAACATTATTTCAAGGCTCGATTAAGCTAACATCCCGCCTATCACTTATAACAGTGCAAATTTAACTTACTGCTCTACTATTAAAGACCTTGGTATAATTTTGTACCAAACCTTTTTATGGTCAGAGCAAGTCAAAGAAACTAGCAGGAAAACTTTTGCAGCATTTAGTTGCCTACGTCGCCTATAAAACGATCTACTAATTCCTACGAAAACTATGCTAGCAAATTTCCTTCTCTTATCTATTCTTGATTACGCGGATGCAAGTTATCTTAGCCTGACGGAAGAACATCTTAACAAACTTGAGCGAATTCAAAATCTATCAATCCGGTTCATATTCGGACTCCGAAAATGTGACCACGTATCACAATTTCGCACAAAGCTCAAATGGCTCCCTATACGCCGTCGCCGGGATTTACATATTTTCTCTCTTCTGTACTGTGTGTTATTCCATCCGAATACTCCTTCTTATTTGAAGGAAGTTTGAGTTTACTGGATCTCCAAGTAAATTACTTACGCCACGAAGTTTTATGCTTAAAACGCCTGTTCATAACATAAAGATGTATACGGATTCGTTTACAGTTCAAGCAGTAAAAGTTTGGAATGATCTACCCTTAGGGGCCATCCATAAATTACGTCACACTATAAGGGGGAGGGAGGAGGTTGACGAAGTGTGACAAATGTTGGGAAGATGTGCTAGATATCGTAATGTAAATTTAACGGTTAAGAATTCAAATGGTGAGTGATGAGGTGGTATAGGTGAGATAAAGCAATAGTTTCAAGAGG
Organism: Limenitis camilla; assembly: GCA_905147385.1. NCBI lineage: Eukaryota > Metazoa > Arthropoda > Insecta > Lepidoptera > Nymphalidae > Limenitis > Limenitis camilla. The sequence continues at coordinate 8,408,027 of LR990230.1, read as the reverse complement.
TTAGGGTTATTATTATTTGTAAGTCTTAAGAGTAAACTTCAATAATTAATGGTTAAATTAATTTATATACATTAATATCATTGATTGGTATTGATTTTTTTTATATTTATAATTAAATTGAAACTAAAATTAATTTTATATAAATATATTTACCTGAACATCCGCAGTAAAACCATTTACTTCCACTAATAAATCTCTATCCGTATCAAATAAAGTTACTCACATCTTAATGTTATTTGGGCGTTGTGAACGCTTAGTAGAACGCACCAAATACGTCAACATGGCTTGTCAACACTTATCGCTTGAAATTGTAGAAAGAGAATAGAATATGTTTCTATTCTATTCTCTTTCTACAATTTCAAACGTTTGCAACTTGGATAAGCCCCTGTTATTTATTTTATTAAAAAATAATTAAAAGGACTTGAATAATTATTTCAGTCTTTTATTTTAATTTAATAGTTTCTAAATATTACAAAATATGTGACAAGGAGGGGCGAGGATTTCAAAAAAATCATGAAATTCGTGAGACGTAATTTATGGATGACCCCTTAAGTCTAAATGTTTCCTTTGTTGTTCCAAATAAAAAAAAATATATTATTGTTCTGTTTATTTCTCTTCAATTCCTACAATTTACATTTTTATATATATCTAAAAAAAACAAAATACATTTAAAAATATAAAAAATAGAGGCCAACCGACAGCGGGAACACGGTTCAAGCTACCGACAGTCAGGGCTCCAGAGAGAGGAACTTTCGCACGATACGTGTCCAGTAGTACCGTTTTCTGCATCAGGCCCTTGACCCATTCATCTAAAGCAAACTTCTTAAGGTGTTGATCGAGGCTCTTGGCTATTAGGCCATTGGCCGTCACGACAATCGGCACAACGACTGCTGAGTCCACATCCCACATGTCGACAATCTCATGAGCTAAATCAAGATATTTCATTTGTTTATCTTTCTCAGCTTTCACGAGATTCCCGTCATGCGGGATGGTGACGTCATCAATCATTGTGCAGCGCTCCGATCGATCTATCACCTAGTGGTATATCAGGCTTATAGGCAATAATAGTTCTGTCAGTGATGATAGTTCGATCCCAGTACAACGTGACACGACCATTTTCGAGAACTGGGTCGGGCGCATACCTATAGTACGGCACCTTGGACCCCACAAGGTGGTATCGAAGAGCAAGTTGTTGGTGGATAATCTTGGCAACTTGGTTGTGTCTGTGCAAATACTTGCCGTTAGCAAGACGAGAACAACCGGAAATAATATGTCTGAGTGATTCACCCGGACTGTGACATGCCCGACATATCTCCACCAGGCCATCCTTCACAATATACTTCCGGTGGTTTCTCGTCATGATAACTTCGTCCATAATTGCACAGACAAAATCTTCGGTTTCCCCAAATAGGTTGCCGAACCGTAGCCAAGATACGGACGCTTTAAAGTCAACCTCGTCCCCGTGAAGGGAGCGGTAGAAGCGTCCGTGTAACTCCTTGCTCTTCCATACCTCCTTGCGGTTGTCGGTGCTAAGTACTATAGGTTTGCGCCAGTTCTCTTTTGCCAAGGATAGCGGGGTCAGTCCCTTGTCCATTGCATTCCCACGTCGGTTTGGAGGAAATACTCCCTGAGATTGCACACCTACCGGTTATGGTCTTAGCATTCAAAAAGCCTCGACCCCCACATTTCCCATTTTTTATCTGTATCGAGGTGTTGACAACCAATATATACTTATGTCAATTCTTCTTTGATTTTACTGACATTTTTAAAATCTTTGTGGATATATCTTATCGATCCTAAACCTTTAATTAAATACGTTCTTTACTTTGAGGGGAGAGTTTACCGTATCGACGGGATGAACATTAAAGATTCGACAGTTACGAAACCTATCAACATTTTTCCAACGTTTTTAATAGTTATTCTGCTATTCGGGATAGAGACAAATACAACAAAATAAATCATGAAAACCGGTCCAGTCGTCTCGAGTTATGTTAAGTGTTCGGACAAATCTGACTTTGTTTTATATATGTAGATGTGTAATAAATATGAATATGGTGTGATATAGATAATAAAAAACGAACATTAGATTAAAATAATTAGATTTATTCGATGTCACTGGCGACTAAGCCGCTACTGGTTCAGGAGCAACAGGGAGATGATTGCCCTCAACCTTGGTACCATCAAGTCCTGCGCTGTATTTCCTGATATATGTCTTGCCATCATCTCCGACGTATGAGACTTCTCCGTCGGTGATGAGTACGTAACTGGTGCCATCTTCTGAGGGCACAAGGCGGCCACGCTCAGATACAACAGTACCCTCTGCTGTCACATAACGGAGTGCGTACTGGCCGAATTCATCATGAACTTCCTCATGCTCTAGCGCCGGAAGAGCTCTCCTAGCTGCAGTGGCTGGGTCCACACTGGGGGCAGCAGCAGCCAATGCCAACAAACCAACGAACACCACTAACTAAAACAAAATTAATACCGTAAATACCTTTTTCCAAATAATAACTCATATATTAAAGAAAACAGAAAATTTTGCACTTACCATTTTCATGATGGATGGATTATATTTTTATTTTTCTTATAGCTAATTGTATTGTACAATGCTAAAGTAATATCAATTGCTTGTAGTAATAGGTTATATACTAAAAAGTGTCGTAATGTCGCATCCATTAAGGAACTTGTTAATAATAATTTACGAGTGATTTAATTACCCAATTAAGTATAAAGATGTACATTTATCCTAATTATAGATAGATAGATAGAAAGTCTTTATTGCACAACCAAATAAAATATTACATTGTTTAATAATTACAAAGCTAAAGTAAATAAAAGGTATGCAAAGGCGGCCTTATTGCTACAAGTAATCTCTTACAGACAACCCTTGGCAGTTAAGGAACTTTTATTAAGATAAACGGGACAGTGCAAACTTACTTCTTTAAATAATATACATACATACAAACATACATACATACATACCTACATACAAACATAACATAATTATATTGATCATCATACATTATCATCATTATATTTTATCCAAAATCATTAACAGCTGTCAGTAGACATATAGGATAAGTAGGTACTTGTTCAGAATTAAACAAAATTCTCAAATAAAACTATTCTACTAAACACATCTAACTATATATTATTATCCTACTAATATTATAAACGTGAAAGTTTGTAAGAATGTTTTTTACTCTTTAAAGCCAAAACTACTGAATGGATTTTGATGAAACTTTACAATAATACAGCTAACACCTCAGAATAACACATTGGCTATAATTTATAATGATAAAATAGCGGGTGAAACCGCGGGACACATCTAGTAATCTCTAAATTAACATTCGAGTGCAGTGATAGCCTAGTGGTTAAGACATCGGTGTCTTACTCGGGAGATCCGAGTTCGATCCTGGGCACACACCTCTGACATTTCTGAGTTATGTGTGTTTTAAGAAATTTAATATCCCTTGCTATAACGGTAAAGGAAAATATCGTGAAGAAACCTGCACTCCTGAGAGTTCCCTAAAAGTTCTCAAAGGTGTGTGAAGTTTGCCAACCCGCACTGGGCCAGCGTGGTGGACTATGGCATAACCTGGAGACCTGGTGCAGCAGTGAGTCACTAATGGTTAGTGATGGGATGGTGAAGGACTTATTTTTACCCGACTGCGAAAGAAGCAGGGTTATTTACTTATGTAGCTCACACTCACTAGTATTCAAAATTTTGAAATTGTTATTTTTTTTTATTTTCTTGCTGTTTTCGGAACTTTAAAATAAATAAATAAAATAAAACAATATCCAATTTATGGTAAATTTGATGAGTTATCTAAGAAGAGAACCTACTTCAATGTTTATGTGTTTGATCACCAAATCGTATTAAATAGAAATATAGATGTTAGGTAATTCACAGAGTTATTTTTAACTATTGTATAAGTATTATAAATACAATAATATGAAGTAACTAAAGAAAATGTATATTTGTTGCATATGCGATATCTCCAAAAATTATTAAGACACATTTAAGACACATCGTAAATGTGTCTTAATAATTTCCTATATCGCATAATATAGGATAGTCAAAATAATAGTTTTTTATGCAACTGTAAGGGGTATTAAAAGACGAATGTGGGTTTATCACACAAGGCAAAGTCGAATGTGATAATAGTATCACATGAGTGTTTTATACCACCCATAATTAAATCATCTATAAAATATTCTGAAATAGTTAGTTTACTGCTAACATTAAAACAGCCACTCCTAGTGACCTAATATCATCCATTACTGAGTATACACAAATAAACTAAGTATTAAAGAATGAATCATATATTGTTGTTGTAATGAACATGTTGTATAGGGCAATTATTAAAATTCACTTCAGAATATGTTCTTTAATGTTGGAAGCTAATCGCTTATTTTTTTGTAAACAAAACAATAAAAATATCAAAGAAAAATGGCTTTTAATGACCGAGCAAGCGAAGGATTCTAAAATTGAATAACGAGCGCAGGGTGATTCAAAAATTAGAATCCTGAGCCTTAGCGAGGGAATCAAAAGAGTACAAGGTAAATCCTTGCACTTGAATGCAACACGTAACTTTTCATCCCCCCACAGCGAGGAAATGGAACATTTATATTACAAGATACTTTTATTTAACTTTAGGTATTAACTACTACATTATGATAGGTAAGTATTACAGAATAATCTTTAAATTAGAATCACTCATTTTAGGTATTTGCTTTGCTTTCAAGTTTCTTGTTTTTAACTTAAGGTTTTAACAATATGAAGTGAAAAGAAAATGGCGCAAGTGAAAACTTGAACATTATCGTTGTGCATTTTTGAAGATTCCTAAAGAACTTTAAAGTAAACAGAAATAAACATAATTATGACGATGTAAACAGTGCATTATCGCAGGTTCTTCAATGGTTTACGGTAAATAACTTAGTTCTTAATGCTAAAAAGACTAAATGCGTTGAGTTTGCATTACCTAATGTTAAAAAACAAAAATTTAACCTACGTTTAAATAATGAAATTTTAGATGTGGCGGACTCGACGGTATTTCTGGGTATAACTTTAGATTCAAAACTGGAACCCTCCTTTATCATCTCTAGCGGGAAGACTCAGCTCAGCTGCCTACGCAGTAAGGAGAGTCAGACAAATGACCGATAGTAACACTGCTAGGCTAGTTTACTTCAGTTACTTTCACAATATTATGTCTTATGGCATGTTACTGTGTGGTAGGGCCGCGGACATTGGATCCACTTTTATTCTTCAAAAGAGAGCTGTTCAGGCCATTTATAACTTAAGAGCGCGGGATTCCCTTAGAGATGTATATAAAAAAATAGACGTTCTTACAGTCCCATCTCAATACATATATTGTAATATTTTGTTCATTTACCAGAATATTCATTTGTATTCAAAACACAGTGACAAACATAATGTTAATACTAGAAACCGAAATAAACTTGTAACGCCTTACTATCGTCTCCACAAAGTCAGTAATAGTTTCATGGGGCTTGGTGTTCGCATCTATAATAAGATTCCACAGCCTATATTAGACTTGCCACTTCAACAATTTAAAACTCGGATCAAGAAGTCATTAATATATAAAGCATACTATAATGTACAGGATTACTTAAATGATGAGAATGCTTGGAATCTAAGTGACGTTGACTCTCAAGTTAAATGATTTGTACAACAGACTATGTAAACATGGCTTTTTGAAAAGAGCGACTGTTGAGTTTCTGACCGGCTCTTCTCAACAGAAAACTGCTTTCCGAGCTGGTGGTAGCTTCAGACAAACTAACTGACCGACAAATTTTTGACGTTTCATAAGTACTTTTAAAAAAGTCTAATTGAAATAAATAATTTTGATTTGATTTGAACAAAATAAAAAAACGAACTGTATTATTGAGATCTGGCTTACATACGGCGGGACCAAAACGTGTCACGGGACTTTGGAAAGAAAATGTAATTTTATAGCTTAAGTAACCCAAAGAACAAAATTAAAAAAATACTAGTCAAAAAGGCGCGAATCTCACGCCTACACTGTTCCACGTTGCAAAATTTAATTAATGATCACTAAACTATGATAGTCAATATTAACTACACGAAATTTCTCGTCAAACTACCAATGTACTTGAGACAGCCAATAAAGTATCCAATTGAATATAAATATGAATGCAAGACTCCGATTTTTCATTTCTACTAGTTTTAATTTTTAAAATCGAACGCCTACCAATTGAACCCATCCCAAAAAAAATGTACACAACTGCACAACGCCGCTATAGAAGTTTTCACATTAAAAAAAAGTAGACCATAAAGATTCAGAGTCTGAGTTTTTAACAAATTAAAGAAGGTTGTATGATAAATTTGTCACTATGGAGTTAGAGGTAAATAGGTTTAATGATGTTTTGAATTCACAAACTTAGTGCACACAATGTTGTAAATTCAATTTTACTTTATCCTATAGCGGATAAAAACGGCTTTTGCACTCAGATATCGTAGAGCAAAGTTACACTTTCTGAGATAGGGGGATGAACAGATATTTATTGCATACCAGTCCACCCGCGTGACTTCGTCCACTCAGAAGTTTATGTAAAAATCAAATATAATTATGTATTCAAAATTTTTAGGATTAGCTTTTTTTACCATCCTGCCATTCTAGCCCACGCCATTGTATCCGTGTACCTTCTATTCAAATCGCTTTAGCGGTTTTGACTTGATGCGTGCACACTGTATAAGCATGGCAATTGTACGATTTTTTATGACGCTGACGGGTTGGGGTAGAGGATTTTTCCTGACTGTCTTTTATAATATCTATCAGACTAAAAAACAAAAAATTTTTTATAAAAAGTTAAATTTGCTTTCCCTTTAATCTAAATTTTATTGATAATTAAATATACACCTCTTGTGTGAGCAACGAAAATTTAGATATTTTAATCATTATAGTACTACCTACTAAAATATTTTCTTATCTTCTACACTGTCAGGACAAAATGAGATTTTAATTTTTATTGAATTGGAAGCAATATCTTCTAATGCAATGTTTAATTAAAATTATATTATTTGTAATATATATAAACAAAAATTTATTTTAACGATATCAGTTTGAGAAATCATTTCGACGAGGTAAGTCGTCTTCTAATGCTACCGTACGAATAAATAAGTTCTTGTTCATAAGCACAGCTACTTTTGCAATTCGAAATTAATTTAAATATAGATTAATTTACGAGTATTCTAAATCATTTTATTGTGTTTTCAGATGATGTTCTTAGGAATACTTTGCTTGGTTGCGACAGCGGTCGCTTTACCAGTAATTCCTGACGCTCCAGTTCTACCAGACTCTGGTATTTTTGAAAACGACTTACACATAAATATACCGAAAATTGTTAAAGTTTCTGCCGAAGAAAAAGATGTTGAAGAAGATGAGAGTAAAGAAAAAGCTGTGAATAAAGTCGTATTATTACCTGAATTACCAGCAGCTCCAGAATTACCACCCCTAGATGCAAATATTTTAAAAAATCTGCCAAGAACAGAAGAAAAATCACAAGAGTTTGATGAGGGTGTCGACGCAGAAGATGATGAATATGATGATGACGAAGAAGATGTCAAGGAAGAAGCGCATAAAGAAGATAAGTCTAAGGAAGAGAAGTTTAAGGAGGACGAGCTTAACAAAGAGGAACCTGAGGAAGAGGAACTTAAAGAAGAGGAAGTTAAAAAAGAAGAACCTAAAGAAGAGAAGCCTAAGGAAGAGGAGCCTAAAAAGGATGACGTGAAAGTCACAATTGAGGACATTCAAGAAAAACCCGTGTCTGACTCAAAAAAGCCTATTAAGTGGAAGATTCCTAGACCTAGTTTTCTTAACAATATATTTCCATTCCATTTTCCTTCGATTTCAAGTATTTGGCCATTCCGCGGATCTTCAATTAGGGCTTACCCTAGAATAAGTTACCCAGCGTACGTTGTGGATTAAATATAAAATAATATCTATTTTAATTTTTTTCGGACACAATTCATGATTAATAAAATAATAAAACTTTGATATATATTTTGTATTTATAGTGTTATTCCCTTCTTTAGGAAATTAAGGACACGAAGGAAAATTAGACTGACTGACAGACATAGTTGACGTTTCAAAAGTACTTTGTAAAAAAATCTCATCGAAATAAACTATTTTAGCTTTGAGTTTGAGTCGGGCCAGTGTTTCCATATCAAATCTCACTTTATGAAAAAAAATACAGATTAGTTTGGTTAATAAGAAAATATTACAGATATAATAAGTAGTGTCAAATGGATATAAGAGTTACAGCAGCATTACGCTATCCGAGTCATGGATATATATATTTTTTATGACAAATAAGGGGCATCGAGCCACCACCACCATACAATTTTAAGTGACCACCACCGCGTCGCCCATGGACATCGATAGTGTTTCTTGTATAGCCGATTCGTTGCTGTCTTGAGGATAGAGTTTAGAGAGAACAATGTTGCAGTTTCAGTGGACGCTAAGTGAGAAACCAGAGTCCAGGAAATGTAGCAGTAATAAGATTTTCCCGGAAAATTAAGGAAAATAATTTTCCGACTAGCTTGCTGGGTTACTCACTTCTTAAGAGATGTTCTCCTAGCGACAGAGGGCTGTGGCATCGTAGCTACCGAACAGATGAAACGATTTTGTTTTTTTTTAGAATTAGTTGGGAGTGTTCTTAACTAAGTTTCATGAAAATCGGTCCAAAATGGCCGCCGTCATAAATTGCCAGATTACATATTTTTTAACTACTCCCTCAATATGGGTATCAAATGAGAGGACTTGATTAGTAGAATACTATAAACTATGATAAATTTCAAATCCAAGATGGCCGCCTTACGTTCATACTATAGTAGACGCGCCAGTGTCGTCATGGACTGAACTATCTATGGATATGTATAAATAACTGTATAAACAAATATACGTGTAGATAGTTCAATCCACGACGACGCATGGCTCACTTATTAATTTTAAATTTTTCTATGTATGTATAGATAATTCAATTCATGACGGCGCATAGCGCGTCTACTGTATGTTAAAATAATAAGCAGGCCGTGCAGAGTCGTGGATTGAATTATCTATACATACGTTTGTTTATATGATTATATATGTCGGAGGTGTGAGTTAGGTTTAGATTAGGTTAGTCTTGTGTTAGTTTACGCCCGTAGTGTTGCGCCCGTAGCTTATATGATAGGCCATCCGTTGTGCACATACAATGCTTACTGAAAGATTGTATATCCTTCTTCTTTTAATTAGTTTCCGACATATATTTCTTTGTATGTCGTAAGTTTGTATATTTTAGTAACACCCTGATGGTTTATTTCCTAGCAAATGTGTTGAAAATCGTCGTATGTGCACTCGTGCGCTTTGGTCGTTACAGTCGAGGCGAAGGTGAGTTGCAACCCGAGCCGGAGGGCGAAACGGAGCCGAGAACTTAAACTTAGTAGCACACTTGTATCATAATGTACTATTTCAACACAACAGCTCGTAAAGTGGCGGTAATAGATTTATGTATATGATACGCGCGTCTGATGGAGTATTCTATAAGCGTATGTCAGCGCGTACGTTAGGCTTAGGTTAGCCTAACTTTAGGTTTACACGACGAACCTCGACAGTGGAGGCGAGTGTTGCAATTGCTTGAAGAACCTCCTTAAACCTACACCGTGGTCACAAGTCCAAGGCACTGCTTACATTCGTTGTAATTTAAAGTGTTTGGTTATTTATCGGTTTAGTAGCAGAGTTGCGTTTAACCAATAGTCCATTCATTATTATGTTTTTCAACATTCCTTCTTCCATCGCCATTTACGTACGTGTTTTTGTTTATATGGGTTGTTCCTTTATATAGTTGTACATTTGTATCTTGAAAAAAATTGACATGAAAATAATAAATAATACGATTATGTATAACGAGCGGCCTGCCCTTGCTTCGCTACGGGTATTTAAACCAATGATTAGTAGTTCCTGAGAATTCTTTAATTTCTTTATATAATAGTATTGATTAATCTATATCTATATCTATACTATTATATAAAGAGGAAAGATTTGACTGTTTGTATGTTTGTTTGTTGTGAATAGGCTCGAAAAGTACTGAAACGATTTTGAAAATTCTTTCACAGATAGAAAGCTACATCCTTTCCGGGTAACATAGGCTATGTGGTGTTGCCATAAATATTCTAATTAAAAAGATATGGTCATTTAAGTGTCATAACCTGGTCATTTTGTAAATTGAAGAGTGTCTCAGGAACTACAAATCCGAATTAAATTTTTTTTTACTTATAGAAAACTACGCTACTCGTGAGTGACAAGGGTGATTTAGTGTTGTCATATACATTTTTTAATTATTAGAATATGGCCATTTTGTTGCTACTATTCCGATTTTAAAAATTCTTTCACCGTTAGAAAACTACACTATTCGTGAGGGACAAAGGTGATTTAGTGTTGCCATGTACATTTTTTAATTAATAGAATATGGCCATGTTGTTGCTACCATTCCGATTTTAAAAATTCTATCACTGTTAGAAAACTACACTATTCATGAATGACAAAGGTGATTTAGTGTTGCCATGTACATTTTTTAAATAATAGAATATGGCCATTTTCTTGCTACTGACCCGATTTTCAAAATTCTTTCACTGAGAGAAGTCTATAGTATTTCAGTCTCTCTTCCTCTTATAATACTATCATCCTCTCTCTTTTTACTCTCTTTAATTTTTATTATTCTATTATCTGTCACTTTTCTTTTATTTTCGTTTCTATCATTTTTCTTTATATATTATTTCTTACTCTCTATTTTTAAATAATGAAAAACTACACAATTACAGAGTGACAATTTAAGGACATCAATTATAATTTTTTTTTTATTTTATAAATAAAAGCGTTTTATAATAAACGTATCCGGCTATTTAATAAAAGAATAATAATGAATTGGTGGTGCTGAAAAAATTTAATTCTTCTCTGCTCTAAATCGGATCATTATAAGACGCTTAAAATAATAATTTCTAGCTATCCTTGCTGCTTTCTATTCTAGACAACGATTATCGAAAAATTTTCTTTAGTATTTCGATTACTTTAGTAAATTACAAATTTGCCATTTACAAAAAACGTATCTATAAGCGAAAAACATAATACACTACCTTTTTTATTTGTCCCTTTATATTTGATCTTTAAAAATTTTGCAATTAAATTACTATTTCGTTATGCTTAGTAGTCAAACAACTTTCAAAATAAAAATAAAACAATAGTAGTAAACGAGATTTTTAATAACAATCAAAACATGACTTGTTTTTTATAATGTATTATTCAATTAAAATTATATTATTTGTTATGTATAAATAGGATAGAATATTTTTGAGTTTATCAATTAGAAAAATACTACGTCAAGGTAAGTTCAAGAACAGATTTTAAAATTAGGATTTGTAACTGGAAAGATAATTTTATTTTACCTTATACTTCTCCAAATATGTATTAACTATGTTTACAATAATATATGAATAAGCTACACGGCTAACTGCACAATAACACTCAAAAGAATAAAACAATATAAAATCTAGACGGAAGCCGAGCAGTGCCTTAGGTTTGCGATCCAGGTGCAGGATTAAACGGATCGTCTACTATCTGTAAATACTCTCCTTCACCGCTAAACATTCTGACTCGACTCCAATATTTAACACTTCTTCAGCAAAATAGCAATTACACTAATTATTTAAATATTTAGCAAACTATCTTTTAATGCACAGCAATGAATTCTCACGAGTTCCGGGAGCAACCAAGTTTTATTGCGTAAAGGTCATCCTGTTTATAATAAAAAATACCCCCGTCACCTATTCCCACTATAATGATATATTTAATTAAAAACCTCCCTTTGAATAATTTAATTACGCTTACTCTATCAAATTATTCTAATTTTATTAATTATCTATATTTTACAGTTTTAAGATTTTATTAAATATGTAACGTATAATTATAATATTTTCAGATGTTTTTCTTGGGTGTACTCGGTTTGGTTGCGACTGCTGTGGCTTTACCAGTCCTCCCTGAAGCTCCAACTCTACCAGCATCGGGAATAATTGTATTAGAAAAGGAACTTTATACAAATGTTCCCAAAATTGTCGAAGTTCCCGCAGCAGAAAAAGATGATAAAAAAGATGACAGTAAACAAGACAGTCAAGATGAGGCTGCACTACTTCCTTTACCAGAAGCTCCGGAACTACCACCTCTCGATGAAACAATTTAAAAAAATTTAAAAGTAGCAAAAGATGAATCAAAACAATCTGATGAAATTATCAAGCCAGAAGCTAAAAAATCTGAAGAGGCCGATAAGAAACCCAAGGAAGGGGAACCCAAGGAAACCGAAAAGGATGATGTGAAAGTTACAATTGATGAAGTAAAAGAGAAACCTTTAGAAGATTCAAAAAAACCTATTATTGTTAAATGGAAGATTCCAACAGGTCCTATCCTCAGCAATATAGTTTCACCATTCCCATTCCACATTTCCCCGATTTCTAATCTTTGGCCATTGCAAGGAACGTCACTTTTGAATCACCCTAGAATAATGTATCCAGGGTATGTTGTAGAAGAAATATAAAATTAATATTTTATCAAGTCAATTTTTAATAAAATTATTTTTTTTGACAAAAGTGAAAATTATTTCGGACATATCTTAATGTGCTGATATCCTTCTTATTATTTTTTAAATGAGTAGAGATGGGATTGATGATGTAGAGAGAGGATTGTTTTTATTTTCGATACCAATTAGCGTTTTAACATATAAGGAATCCCGTATCGGGTAGGTAGAGCAAGTAAAAAGTAAAAAAAAAATTATATTTGAAATTAAAAAAATATACAACTGAGGAAATATAAATCTAGGATTAAGTGTTTTTTATTGTCGTATAGGTAAATAAAAAGATCTAGAATTTTTATTATTAAAATATATATATATTATTATTCGTGCGTGTCAATTTCAAAACACAACAAGGTATACATACATTAGTAATCATGTTATATTATAAAAAGTTTGTGTGAGCTTGCACAAACCAAATATTATAATTTGTTTATAATACGTTATATCAGGCGTTATCTTTAACGTTTAAGTATTTATGATACTTGATTGTATAAATGTATGAGCTGACTATCGATATTTAATATGTTAGCTATTATATTTAATATCTTTCTACACGAGATCTAAGCCAATTTATAGAACCTCTTCTGTTCTGCTAATCAATACTCAAAGAACGCCATCACAACACTACTTTATCGCGGACATTAGCAAAAAATATATTTTAAGATTTTATAGATATAATGATAAGCTCTAGTTTAATCTGTGCCAAATTTCATCAACAACGGTTCTGTGGTTTAGGACAGGCAGACACAATTACTTTCGCATTAATGTGATAAAAATAAAATATAAATTGATTGTTGGGATTTAAAACTAATTAAAAAAATATAGGCAAGGGAAGCCTATACTATCTTTTAAATAAAACCTCTTTTAATTGTCAGTTATATCGATTCGTGAAATATTCTATAAGGTAATAATCTAGTTAACCTTTTTGGTTAACTTTTTTCATCAGTCTCCGAAAATTACAATTGAGGTGTCATTCGATTCGAATAGCATCTAGATAATTTTTGGAAAAAAAGATGATGCTTGCATAAATGCAAAAGTTATTTATTTTATTTTTTGAAATCGGAGTAAAAATCAGCCATGTATGTGTCGGACTCACGCACGAAGGGTTCCAGGTACTAATATTTAACAAATCACGTTTATTGTATGAGAGGCTCCCATCTATATCTATACTTCTATACTAATATTATAAAGAGGAAAGATTTGTATTTTTGTATGTAACGAATAAACATAAAAACCACTGGACCGATTTCAAAAATTCTTTCACCATTAGAAAGCTACATTATCTCTGAGTAACATAGACTATATTTATTACAAGAAAAAATTAGAGATCCCCAGAAATTCTCACTAAAACCAACCCAAGGTGTAAAAAAATTAGCCATAAAATATCTTTCATCGCATGCGCTGCAGAAAGTATTGATGATAGAACAAAAAATGTACTACAATATTATAGAACGTATCAATATCTACACAAAACTCCGCGAGACCATATGTCCAACTATTATAGTTATGTCACTATAACTACTTTTTTACATTTCAAAAGTTGACAAAAATGCCTAGCAAAATCAGACCATGTTTTCTATAACTTTGTATTAATTCTTATTCAAATAAATTACTTTTTAAATTACTGCAATCGGACATTCCAGTCAAACGAAATAAAAATATCAATATAAACAAAAAATATACCCCGACGGGCCGGCGCGGTGTAGAGCGCCACGCAGCGCATAGAATGGGCGACAGAGTACGGGAACCAAAATGTTAAAAAAAAAATTATCCACCCGTGCGAAGCCGGGACGGGCCTACGGACGGGTAAATATATATTTTCTTGTGTTTTTAGTTTTTGTTGTCATAGGGGCAACAGAAATACATAATTTGTGAAAATTTCAATTGTCTAGCTACCACGGTTCATGAGATAAAGTCTGGTGACAGGTGGACGGACGGACAGCGGCGTCTTAGTAATAGGGCCCTGTTCCATAGCCCCAAAAATGATATTCAGATCAACCGACTTCAAAGATCTAAAAACGGAGGTTTTCAGTTCGGTTGTATTTTTTCTAATGTTTGATACCTCAGAGCTCGGTCATATACGAGTATGAACCGAATTGGAAATATATTATTGTATTTGATAGTATATGCGTACAGATTAAATAAATACTTATTATGTGGATGTTACCAGTACATTATTAGACCTTCCGACTTAATTTAACATTATTTGATAATGAAACCGGAAGTTACCGGAACACAGGCATGGTACAACGTAAACTAGTCTTGTTTCGGTTTAATGGAATTGGCTATTTGACAATTCTAACGATAAAATATTTAATATGCTGGGTACAGTAGCTTATGGGTTTATATAATAATTATACAATATATTTTTTGCTTTAAAATAGATTGTAAACATTTCATAGAAATTCAAGAAAAATAAATTCAATTCATTCTATTTAAGAAAAACAATTTTTTTATCTATGGATTACAAATACTGAAACGCGTTCGGCCATGTTTGAGCAGCGCGTGACCTCACATTTTTACAAAAATAAAGAAAACATCGTGTGTTTTATCGTTTGCAGTTTGCTGAGAACATAATTCTAAAATATTTTAATTTGTGCTTGTGAAAAGTTTAACGAAATGGAAATTGCAAATTTACCAAAAATAGAATAGAATAGAAAGTGTTTATTGCACACACATCAAAGAAATAAAACATAACAACATAGATACAGATTAAAAATGGAAAAGGTATGCAAAGGCGGTCTTATTGCTATAAGCAATCTCTTACAGACAACCCTTGGCAGTAGAGTTTTTATAAATAAAAACGGGACAGTGCAGACTTACTATTTGTAAATATAATACATATACGTACATATAATAAAATACATATTTATAAACATATGTGTACATTAATAAACATAAATTTACATAATACAAGTACCTATATAAATACTATATACCTAATATATAAATAAATATAAAAAACTTCATACATAGCAAAAAGAATATGAAAACACCGTACCAATTATTAATAAAAATAATAATTAATTTTAATTAGATAAAAAGTGATGCTTGAGACGACTTTTAAAAATGCCAAGTGATTTTGACTGACGAATATCGGTTGGGAGTTCATTCCAAAGTATCGAAGCTTTCATCGTCAAGGGATTGCTGTAAAAATTAGAGTGACATATTGGCAATTTAAGACGATTGTCACTCCGCGACCTAAGCTCGAGTTGCGTTTGAGAATCGGAGCCAAGAAAAGAAAAACGCTCTTTTAAATAGGGAGGGGCGAACGGATTGTAGATTACAGTGTAAAGTAGGGAAAGCATGTGTAAGTTACGACGGTGTCTTATATTGAGCCATTTAAGCTGTTTGCGATAAGCAGACACGTGATCAAATTTCCTTAAATTAAAAGTAAATCGAATACATAGGTTCTGTAAACGCTCCACCAGCTTGTCTAGTTGGTTCTCGGTTAAGTCTGGGTAACCGGAATCCGCGTAATCTAAGATTGGCAAAAGAAGAGACTGAGCTAAAGCAATTTTTGTTTTTACAGGAAGAAAATTTTTCCACCTTCTCAAATACCCGCTATTAAACAGTCCCGCTGAGTTTCTTGCGCCCATTCTTCTCAGGTCTGGGTTAGGTCGATTCCGAAAGGGTGGTAGATTCCGACGTTCAATAAGAGAATGTAAATTCCAACATTGAATAAAAAATTTTGACTTTGACTTTAACCCGATTGTAGCAAACATTTTACGACTGATTTCAGCTATTTGGGGAGACCAAGAAAAAGTGTTATCCATAATGAGTCCAAGATTTTTAACTGAAGCGCGATGAGTTAAATCAATACCGTCAAGTTGGATCGCAGGCAGGATAGCGAAGTTAATCTTTTCTAATTGCTTAGAGCTACCAATTATTGTGACTTGAGATTTGTTAGGATTAATTGTTAGACCGTATGATTTGCTCCACTTATTAATACGCAGTAAGTCGGAGTTCAGTCTACCTATGGCGATACCCAGGTTGTCTGCGGGAGCTGAGGCATAAATTTGCAGGTCATCTGCATAAAGGTGAAAAGATGTTGAAAGCAATTGGGTAACTGTGTTGATAAAAATTCAGAAAAGGAGGGGGGATAATACGCCACCCTGAGGAACACCCGCTAGAAGAGGAAGCAAAGTTGAAGATTTGTCATTAGCTTGTACGCATTGGTGACGATCAGTTAAGTAACTTCTAAACCAGGTTATTGCCTCAGGAGAAATATTAATGGATTGTAGTATAGCTAATAAAATATCTGTGTCAACTGTATTAAACGCATTGCTAAAATCTAGTAGAATCATAACACTATGAAGCTTATTGTCCATATTCCACCGTATGTCATCGCAAATTTTAACTAGAGCAGTAACTGTACTGTGACTATTCCTAAAACCGGACTGATATGGGGAGAGAATTTGGTTAATATTTAAAAATTCATTTAGTTGAAGATATACAACCCGCTCTAAGACTTTCGAAAGAAATGAGAGAATTGAGATCGGACGATAGTGAGTATAAGCTGTAAATAAATTCATTTTATGGTTGCAAATTTCTTTGCATGTTATCCTGACATTTGCTCAGCTGAGTTTCAGAATGTAAAAACTTCTGTGTAAGTACCGAAATGAACAAAGTAATTATATATAATTTAATTGTAAAGTTGATACTTCTGAGGTGAAATAGTAAAAATCTTATGAAATAGTTTTAAATTACTTCAAGGTTATGTTTATGTAATTTTAGACTTTTTACTCAAAATATGTTTATGCCAGGAATGTCACGTGATGTGCTGTGTTCGCGCGAATTTTAGATTACTGACTGATAAATATTTAATTTTCCAAAAAAATAACGCTTTTTTAAAAAAGAAAAAGATAATTGTAAGAGGTGTAAAATAAGCTTACGTATGTTTTAAAATATCTTTTCGAAAACTGTCAAATAGCCAATTGTCTCAAAGTGTACTTTGGCTATACGTCATTTGTCATGTTCGCCTGTCTGTCTCTATATTAACTTCCGAACGAATTGACCGTTTTTGATGCCGATTTTTTCTGTGTGGAAGCAGATGGCAGACGCAAATACACTGAATTTGCGTGTGTTTGTCTGTAACATCGTAATTTCCTAATAAATGAACCCATTTTGTCGATTTTTTTTATCTGAGGTGGTCAAGTGCCGCCAAATGTCTTTGACACTTTGCGGTCGAGCCGCATGTGGGCCATCTGCCCTCTTTCCTCTCCCGTGCCATCAATGTGGCGGTTCCAGTGAACTCTGGGTCCACTAAAACCGAAGCATTCTTCTCCTCCCTCCCCTTCTAACTCAACTTTCGACGCCTCAACGCATCGAAAAATCATGACATAACTTTCTAGTTTTGCCGAAGTCCATTGGCGACGGTGGCCACTTTCCATCAGGTGCACCGTCTGCTCGTTTGTCCCTTATCTATCATTAAAAAAACATTTATGGTTGAGTGAGTAGGAATTTATAAATGGGTAAATCGAGTGAGTCTCCTTGTAAAAGGTTAAGTGGAGTGAATAAATGGGTGACTGTAGTGGATAATGGTGGGATGGTGGGTATGTAAATAGGTGTATTAGTAAGTGATTTAGGAGTGAGTGGATTAGTGAACAGGTTAGTGGTTGAGCGAATTAATGTTGAAATAAATAAAGGATGGATATTACGAGTTAATTTAAAAAACAAAGGAATGATGGAAACACACTTTTAATAACCATTAGTTTAAAAGACTTCTTTAAGTGAAACAATTGTTTAAATCGGATTAATAACAACAAAATGGCCATAATCTATTAATTAAAATATGTATATGGCAACACAAAATCACTTTTGTCACTCAAGAATAGTGTTGTTTTCTCTCAGTGAAAGAATTTTTAAAATCGAATTAGTACCAATAAAACGGCCGTAATCTATTAATTAAAATATGTATATGGCAACTCTAAATCACTTTTGTCACTCACGAAATGTAGTTTTCTATCAGTGAAATAAATGTTTAAATCGGATTTTTAGTTTCTGAAAAACTCTTCAATTTACAAAACGACCACCTTATGCCACTTAAATTGCCATATCTATTTAATTAGAGTATTTATGGCAATACCACATAGCCTATGTTACCCGGAAAGGATGTAGCTTCCTATCGGTGAAAGAATTTTCAAAATCGGTTCAGTACTTTTCGAGCGTTTTCGTAACAAACAAACATACAAACAATCAAATCTTTCCTCTTTATATAATACTATAGATATAGATTATTAATTTTACGCTGATGATGACGGCAGGCTATGTGTAGCATGCAATAGTTAAAATCGTTACTTAAAACAGTGTTGGGATTAGATTAATTTTGACAGTGTTGTGTTACTTCAACTGCTGTACGTATTAACATCTTATTATTGACATGTTGATGTTTAACTGTAACATATAATATTTTAAAAAGCATTGCTATCACTTTCTTTTATTCGAATTTATTACAAAAGTCACCTAATTCATTTTTTATGAATTATGTTGTAATCTATTCATTTCATTTAATGCATCACTATTACATGGGACTCTTCCGGTCAACTTAGGGCAATCAAATTCTTCTATCCTAATACCGTCCAGAGATCTTATGCGACTAAGTGCTACGTCATTTATGTTTATTTTAAGTCGGTAACTTATCCGAGAAATGGCAATCAGGCGCCTGCTGCCTCTCTCGGATGAGATAGCCTGCGGTTCTTAGGATCCGCTATATAGGTAATCTGCGCGCCTGGTAGTTTCCCTTCTTGGTCTTGACGTAGACACTCCGGGCCTCAGAAAAACCAAAAATCGCTCGATCCTAGTAAGGATAACGGATCGAACTGTTTAAAATATTGAATTGTCATCGATCCTTAATAAGTATGCCAAATTTCGTCATGTTCAAAAATCATGTTCAAAGATTCCATTACATACATACTTACATACGTATGAAACTAATAAAAGCGTATTAAAAAGATTCTTGTATACTCTATCAGTAATTTGATTACCGTATTATTTGTAATCAGTTTAAGGCAGTTTTGTGTTTGTATACTAAATATTTACAACGTTTGCGATAAATCTTACAGCATAAGTCAATATTCAACTATTATAACACATACTACCATGCTATTATGTAGGTATAATAAATATCATCCCAATTTAAACAAAGAAGATAAAAACTATCCCCTCTCTATATCATCTACCAAAGAATTAGTTGACAAGAAATTACATATTAATTGTAAAAAATAATAATAATGCACTTTGCTTAACAATATATTCATTTTAAATTTCATCTACAACATACCCTGGATATATAATTCTAGGTTGATTTAAAGTTGTAGTTTCTCGCAATGGCCAAACATTAGAAATCGGGGGAATGCGGAATGGGAATGGTGAAACTATATTGCTGAGGAAAGGAGCTGTTGGAATCTTCCATTTAACAATAATAGGTTTTTTTGACTCTTCTAAGGGTTTCTCTTTTACTTCATCAATTGTAATTTTCACGTCATCCTTTTCGGATTCCTTGGGCTCCTCTTCCTTGGGTTTTTCGTCGGCATCTTCAGATTTTTCAGCTTCTGGTTTAATAATCACATCAGATTGTTTTGATTCATATTTTGTTAATTTTAATTTTTTTAAAATTGTTTCATCGAGAGGTGGTAGTTCCGGAGCTGCTGGTAAAGAAAGTAGTACGGCCTTATCTTGGCTCTCTTGTTTACTGTCATCTTTTTTATCATCTTTTGTTATTGCGGTGACTTCGACAATTTTGGGAACATTTGTATAAAGTTCCTTTTCTAATACAATTATTCCCGATGCTGGTAGAGTTGGAGCTTCAGGGAGGACTGGTAAAGCCACAGCAGTCGCAACCAAACAGAGTACACCCAGGAAAAACATCTGAAAATGTAACAATTATACGTTACATTTATTATTGTAGACATAATTAATATATATTTGGAGAAGTATTATAAGGTTAATTATTATATAAGTTACGTCTCATAATTTTAAAATCTGTGCGTACTTCGCACAACTTACCTTGACGTAGTATTTTTCTAATTGATAAACTTAAAAATATTCTTTCCTATTTATACATACCAAATAATATAATTTTAATTGAATATTACATTATAAAAAACAAGACATGTTTTGATTGTCATTAAAAATCTCGTTTACTATTGTTCTATTTATTTTAAGTTGTTTGACTATTAGGTATAATAAAATAATTATGTAATCTATGCTAAGTGCAAAACATCAAGTTGTTATGTAATTGCAAAACATCAAGTTTTTTAAAGACCAAATATAAGTAAGCAATAAAAAGGGCAGTGTATCATTTTTTTTCACTTATACATACGTTTTTTGTATATGGCAAATTTGTAATGTTCTAAAGTAATCTGTCGCGAAATTTTCCCATAGTTATCCATAATTTGAAAAAACAAAGAATGGGGAAAAGAGAAAGAGAGAAAGTGGGAAAAAATCCTAAGAGAGAAAGTTGATCAAGAGCTTGTTTGATCCTCCACAACGCACATCCCGTGTATTATACCTATTTACGTTATCGTATATAGATAGTTCAATCCACAACCATGCACGGCCCGCTTGTTATTTTGACATGTAGTAGACGTGCCGTGCGCCGTCATTTGTTTTAAAGTCAAGAAATAATTGTCGAAAATGGTGAATTTTCGTACGTATTTTGTATTTATTATTTTAATATATCTTTCCAGTTTAATAAGAAATTTGACATGAAATTACATATAAATATATATATAAATATAATATAATATATAAATATATATATATAAATATATATATAATATAATATAATGAATTAATTTTATAATAACGTGTTTCAAAAGAGAATAATAATGGATTGGTAGTATCGTTTATTACATCTCTGTTCTAAGTCGGATCATATAAAAGACGATTAAAATAATATTTTCTAGCTACCCTTGCTGCTTGCTATTCTAGACGATTATCGAAAATTTTTCTTTAGTATTTCGACTACTTTAGTAAATTACAAAATTGCCATTTTTAAAAAACATATGTGTAAGTGAAAAAAATAATACACTGCAAAACTGGATATTTTGCAATTACATTACTATTTCATTATGCCTAGAAGTCAAACAACTTTTAAAGTAAAAAACAATAGTAAACGAGATTTTTAATGACAATCAAAACATGTCTTGTTTTTTATAATGTAATATTCAATTAAAATTATATTATTTGGTATGTATAAATAGGAAAGAATATTTTTAAGTTTATCAATTAGAAAAATACTACGTCAAGGTAAGTTGTGCGAAGTACGCACAGATTTTAAAATTATGAGACGTAACTTATATAATAATTAACCTTATAATACTTCTCCAAATATATATTAATTATGTCTACAATAATAAATGTAACGTATAATTGTTACATTTTCAGATGTTTTTCCTGGGTGTACTCTGTTTGGTTGCGACTGCTGTGGCTTTACCAGTCCTCCCTGAAGCTCCAACTCTACCAGCATCGGGAATAATTGTATTAGAAAAGGAACTTTATACAAATGTTCCCAAAATTGTCGAAGTCACCGCAATAACAAAAGATGATAAAAAAGATGACAGTAAACAAGAGAGCCAAGATAAGGCCGTACTACTTTCTTTACCAGCAGCTCCGGAACTACCACCTCTCGATGAAACAATTTTAAAAAAATTAAAATTAACAAAATATGAATCAAAACAATCTGATGTGATTATTAAACCAGAAGCTGAAAAATCTGAAGATGCCGACGAAAAACCCAAGGAAGAGGAGCCCAAGGAATCCGAAAAGGATGACGTGAAAATTACAATTGATGAAGTAAAAGAGAAACCCTTAGAAGAGTCAAAAAAACCTATTATTGTTAAATGGAAGATTCCAACAGCTCCTTTCCTCAGCAATATAGTTTCACCATTCCCATTCCGCATTCCCCCGATTTCTAATGTTTGGCCATTGCGAGAAACTACAACTTTAAATCAACCTAGAATTATATATCCAGGGTATGTTGTAGATGAAATTTAAAATGAATATATTGTTAAGCAAAGTGCATTATTATTATTTTTTACAATTAATATGTAATTTCTTGTCAACTAATTCTTTGGTAGATGATATAGAGAGGGGATAGTTTTTATCTTCTTTGTTTAAATTGGGATGATATTTATTATACCTACATAATAGCATGGTAGTATGTGTTATAATAGTTGAATATTGACTTATGCTGTAAGATTTATCGCAAACGTTGTAAATATTTAGTATACAAACACAAAACTGCCTTAAACTGATTACAAATAATACGGTAATCAAATTACTGATAGAGTATACAAGAATCTTTTTAATACGCTTTTATTAGTTTCATACGTATGTAAGTATGTATGTAATGGAATCTTTGAACATGATTTTTGAACATGACGAAATTTGGCATACTTATTAAGGATCGATGACAATTCAATATTTTAAACAGTTCGATCCGTTATCCTTACTAGGATCGAGCGATTTTTGGTTTTTCTGAGGCCCGGAGTGTCTACGTCAAGACCAAGAAGGGAAACTACCAGGCGCGCAGATTACCTATATAGCGGATCCTAAGAACCGCAGGCTATCTCATCCGAGAGAGGCAGCAGGCGCCTGATTGCCATTTCTCGGATAAGTTACCGACTTAAAATAAACATAAATGACGTAGCACTTAGTCGCATAAGATCTCTGGACGGTATTAGGATAGAAGAATTTGATTGCCCTAAGTTGACCGGAAGAGTCCCATGTAATAGTGATGCATTAAATGAAATGAATAGATTACAACATAATTCATAAAAAATGAATTAGGTGACTTTTGTAATAAATTCGAATAAAAGAAAGTGATAGCAATGCTTTTTAAAATATTATATGTTACAGTTAAACATCAACATGTCAATAATAAGATGTTAATACGTACAGCAGTTGAAGTAACACAACACTGTCAAAATTAATCTAATCCCAACACTGTTTTAAGTAACGATTTTAACTATTGCATGCTACACATAGCCTGCCGTCATCATCAGCGTAAAATTAATAATCTATATCTATAGTATTATATAAAGAGGAAAGATTTGATTGTTTGTATGTTTGTTTGTTACGAAAACGCTCGAAAAGTACTGAACCGATTTTGAAAATTCTTTCACCGATAGGAAGCTACATCCTTTCCGGGTAACATAGGCTATGTGGTATTGCCATAAATACTCTAATTAAATAGATATGGCAATTTAAGTGGCATAAGGTGGTCGTTTTGTAAATTGAAGAGTTTTTCAGAAACTAAAAATCCGATTTAAACATTTATTTCACTGATAGAAAACTACATTTCGTGAGTGACAAAAGTGATTTAGAGTTGCCATATACATATTTTAATTAATAGATTACGGCCGTTTTATTGGTACTAATTCGATTTTAAAAATTCTTTCACTGAGAGAAAACAACACTATTCGTGAGTGACAAAAGTGATTTAGTGTTGCCATATACATATTTTAATTAATAGATTATGGCCATTTTGTTGTTATTAATCCGATTTAAACAATTGTTTCACTTAAAGAAGTCTTTTAAACTAATGGTTATTAAAAGTGTGTTTCCATCATTCCTTTGTTTTTTAAATTAACTCGTAATATCCATCCTTTATTTATTTCAACATTAATTCGCTCAACCACTAACCTGTTCACTTATCCACTCACTCCTAAATCACTTACTAATACACCTATTTACATACCCACCATCCCACCATTATCCACTACAGTCACCCATTTATTCACTCCACTTAACCTTTTACAAGGAGACTCACTCGATTTACCCATTTATAAATTCCTACTCACTCAACCATAAATGTTTTTTTAATGATAGATAAGGGACAAACGAGCAGACGGTGCACCTGATGGAAAGTGACCACCGTCGCCAATGGACTTCGGCAAAACTAGAAAGTTATGTCATGATTTTTCGATGCGTTGACGCGTCGAAAGTTGAGTTAGAAGGGGAGGGAGGAGAAGAATGCTTCGGTTTTAGTGGACCCAGAGTTCACTGGAACCGCCACATTGATGGAACGGGAGAGGAAAGAGAGCAGATGGCCCACATGCGGCTCGACCGCAAAGTGTCAAAGACACTTGGTGGCACTTGACCACCTCAGATAAAAAAAATCGACAAAATGGGTTCATTTATTAGGCAATTACGATGTTACAGACAAACACAAGCAAATTCAGTGTATTTGCGTCTGCCATCTGCTTCCACACAGAAAAAATCGGCATCAAAAACGGTCAATTCGTTCGGAAGTTACTATAGAGACAGACAGGCGAACATGACAAATGACGTATAGCCAAAGTACACTTTGAGACAATTGGCTATTTGACAGTTTTCGAAAAGATATTTTAAAACATACGTAAGCTTATTTTACACCTCTTACAATTATCTTTTTCTTTTTTAAAAAAGCGTTATTTTTTTGGAAAATTAAATATTTATCAGTCAGTAATCTAAAATTCGCGCGAACACAGCACATCACGTGACATTCCTGGCATAAACATATTTTGAGTAAAAAGTCTAAAATTATAAACATAACCCTGAAGTAATTTAAAACTATTTCATAAGATTTTTACTATTTCACCTCAGAACTATCAACTTTACAATTAAATTATATATAATTACTTTGTTCATTTCGGTACTTACACAGAAGTTTTTACATTCTGAAACTCAGCTGAGCAAATGTCAGGATTACATGCAAAGAAATTTGCAACCATAAAATGAATTTATTTACAGCTTATACTCACTATCGTCCGATCTCAATTCTCCCATTTCTTTCGAAAGTCTTAGAGCGGGTTGTATATCTTCAACTAAATGAATTTTTAAATATTAACCAAATTCTCTCCCCATATCAGTCCGGTTTTAGGAATAGTCACAGTACAGTTACTGCTCTAGTTAAAATTTGCGATGACATACGGTGGAATATGGACAATAAGCTTCTTAGTGTTATGATTCTACTAGATTTTAGCAATGCGTTTAATACAGTTGACACAGATATTTTATTAGCTATATTACAATCCATTAATATTTCTCCTGAGGCAATAACCTGGTTTAGAAGTTACATAACTGATCGTCACCAATGCGTACAAGCTAATGACAAAACTTCAACTTTGCTTCCTCTTCTAGCGGGTGTTCCTCAGGGTGGCGTATTATCCCCCCTCCTTTTCTGAATTTTTATCAACACAGTTACCCAATTGCTTTCAACATCTTTTCACCTTTATAATAATAATAATAATTATAATAATCTTTATTCAAGTAACTTAGACTCAATTTGTTAGTATACATTAGCTTATATTCTATGTTAGTAGTCATTCTAATCATATAATAATAATTATAGTGTTATTTAGAAAGAAAAAACAAATTAAAAATAGGTACGTGAAATCATTTCCGCGTCAATCCATTAGAAATGGCGCAGCAGTGATTAACGTGTACGCAGTCTAAACGACTTGCAATCATATCAAGAATGCTGTTGGAGCTGCTCCGCAGCCTACGCACCATCGATCCACATCTTTTTCGCATTGTGGCGAAAAAACAATCTACACGGGCCTCTGCAAACATCCCTGATGCACTACAAAAACCAGGCAGTCCCAACAACACTCTGAATGCATTATTATATTGGACTCGAAGAGCATTATAGGCTTTTACAGAATGCTTAGCCCATAGATTGCACGTGTAAAAAGTTGTACAGTATGCTCTAAACAAAGTAATCTTGACGTTTCGAGAACATCGTGCAAACCTACGAGCAAGCATATTCGCTCTCACTGATAACGCTCTTCGTTCCCTATCGATATCGGTGTTGTCGTTGAGGTCGGGTGTTAATATATGCCCAAGATATTTAAAATTGAAAACCCTTTCTAGGGCAGTACCATTTAGGAAGATAGGTGGTACTGTAATTGATATTTTACCTCCGGCCTCAAAGACCATTACCATACTTTTCTTGGCGTTATATACTAATCCGTGCCCTTCCACATAAGCCTCACAGATGGTCATCAGTTTTCTCAGTCCACAAACTGAGGCACTCAAAAGTACCATATCATCGGCGTAACTGATATTATTGACACAAACTCCGTCTATGTAACAGCCAATTCTAGAACTATTAAGCCTACCTATCAACTCATTCACATATAGGTTGAAGAGAGTTGGCGAGCTCAAACCCCCTTGCCTCACCCCGCACTCCAACCCATAGGTATTCGATAAGACTCCAGCCCACCTCACGTTGTTGACCTGATTCCCATACCAAAATTTAAAAATATTTATCAATTCTAGCGGTATCTTAACTTTATCCATTTTTTCCCATAAAATATCGTATGAAACCAGGTCAAACGCCTTTGACATATCTAGGAAACTCGCATAGACTGGAGTACCACGCGTAGCATAGTATGAGACAGTATGCTTAAGACTCAGAATAGCACTTTCCGTGGACAAACCAGGTCTAAATCCAAATTGGTTATCGTATGGCAGTATGAATTTATTTAATTGTGTGTTAAGCATACTGTCAAACACCTTCGAAATAACAGTAGCTAATGATATGGGCCTATAATTGTTTGTATCAGCCAAGTCTCCTGTTTTGTTTTTTACAACTGGTACTACAATCGTACGTATCATCTCAACAGGTAAAAAACTGTGACTCATACAAACATTATACAAAATTGTCAGAAGTCTAGCTAAATGTGGCCCAGCGTATTGTAGATGTTCAATGCTTAAACCATCATGACCTGGCGATTTACCTCTGGTCATCTTTTTTATGGTGTAAGAAACTTGTTCAGGGGTAAACATAATTCCTATTTCCCTGTTCGTCTCAATATTGAGCATTGACCGAGGAGGACCTAATGGTGATTTCACAAAGAAATGCTCCTTAAAACGATTAGAAATCTCACTCGGCTCACATACTCCACTTACACTCACGGGAAGAGAGGGCTTAATGTTTAACTTATTAGTACTCTTCCAAAAACCACGAAAATCGTTTTTAGAATGATGTGAAGCTAGAATGTCCATTTTAATTTGGTCTTCGTTATTTTGACACTACTTTAAGCGTGCTTTAAAAATTTTTCTAGCTTCACACATTTCCCTGTAAATGCATCCTGATGTTGGTTTCCCGTATGACAACCATATTGAGAAATTTCGCCTAGCCTCCCCGTGAGCTTCAGCTACGTACTTGTTCCAGCCTATTATTTTCTTTTTTGTAATAATGCGTTTATTGATTTCCCTACCTACTACAGACGATTTTGATAGTCCTTCTACGATATCATTATACAATTTAGTTATAATAAATTTATGCCTGTGGTCATCACAAACACGATTACTACAACTGTGAAGCTCATGTGGAAATTCTATTTGGCTTAATTTATCGTGACATTGTCTCTGGTATGTATCTATTTGTTGAGGACTTCTTTCCCCCCAGAAAATCTCATTAATACAAGTGTTTGAGACTGATTTCTTAGGTAACACTACATTTATATTACATTCTACAACCAGTGGGAAATGGTCTGACCATATTACATCATATAGTACAAATATATTACACACTGAATCTAACGCTGCCTTAGTAACTAAACAATGATCGAGCCAACGCTTAGACCCGTGGTCTTCACTCAAAAATGTGTATGTATTTGAAAAAGGTCCTAACATTTCAACATCAACACAAGTCCACTGCTGATCTTTTGAGAATTGACAAAGTTCGTCATAAAACCGTTCTGAAGGATGCGCATTGTAATCACCTAGTATATAAACGCAGTTTTCACCATAAGTCTCAATAATAGCACTCACCGAGCTTAAAATATCCGTGAAATCCGTTAAGTGAGCTACCGCATCCGTGGGCATGTACACACTCATAACTATAAATGATTTATCATTTAACACTATTTTTATAGCACAGATTCGTGAGTTATTGCACTGAACTACTGACACATTTTGAAAGACACTGTGTCTCCACAAAAGCGCGACCCCTCCGTACGGTCTCCCACGAAGCATACCTACTGATGTGTCAATAATTGGTAGCTCTAAGCAATTAGAAAAGATTAACTTCGCTATCCTGCCTGCGATCCAACTTGACGGTATTGATTTAACTCATCGCGCTTCAGTTAAAAATCTTGGACTCATTATGGATAACACTTTTTCTTGGTCTCCCCAAATAGCTGAAATTAGTCGTAAAATGTTTGCTACAATCTTTTTTATTCAATGTTGGAATTTACATTCTCTTATTGAACGTCGGAATCTACCACCCTTTCGGAATCGACCTAACCCAGACCTGAGAAGAATGGGCGCAAGAAACTCAGCGGGACTGTTTGATAGCGGGTATTTGAGAAGGTGGAAAAATTTTCTTCCTGTAAAAACAAAAATTGCTATAGCTCAGTCTCTTCTTTTGCCAATCTTAGATTACGCGGATTCAGGTTACCCAGACTTAACCGAGAACCAACTAGACAAGCTGGAGCGTTTACAGAACCTATGTATTCGATTTACTTTTAATTTAAGGAAATTTGATCACGTGTCTGCTTATCGCAAACAGCTTAAATGGCTCAATATAAGACACCGTCGTAACCTACACATGCTTTCCCTACTTTACACTGTAATCTACAATCCGTTCGCCCCTCCCTATTTAAAAGAGCGTTTTTCTTTTCTTGGCTCCGATTCTCAAACGCAACTCGAGCTTAGGTCGCGGAGTGACAATCGTCTTAAATTGCCAATATGTCACTCTAATTTTTACAGCAATTCCTTTACGATGAAAGCCTCGATACTTTGGAATGAACTCCCAACCGATATTCATCAATCAAAATCACTTGGCATTTTTAAAAGTCGTCTCAAGCATCACTTTTTATCTAATAAAAATTAATTATTATTTTTATTAATAATTGGTACGGTGTTTTCATATTCTTTTTGCTATGTATGAAGTTTTTTATAATTATTTATATATTAGGTATATAGTATTTATATAGGTACTTGTATTATGTAAATTTATGTTTATTAATGTACAGATATGTTTATAAATATGTATTTTATTATATGTACGTATATGTATTATATTTACAAATAGTAAGTCTGCACTGTCCCGTTTTTATTTATAAAAACTCTTTACTGCCAAGGGTTGTCTGTAAGAGATTGCTTATAACAATAAGACCTCCTTTGCATACCTTTTCCATTTTTACTCCGTATCTATGTTGTTATGTTTTATTTCTTTGATGTGTGTGCAATAAAGACTTTCTATTCTATTCTATTTTTGGTAAATTTGCAATTTCCATTTCGTTAAACTTTTCACAAGCACAAATTAAAATATTTAGAATTATGTTCTCAGCAAACTGCAAACGATAAAACACACGATGTTTTCTTTGTTTTTTGTAAAAATGTGACGTCACGCGCTGCTCAAACATGGCCGAACGCGTTTCAGTATTTGTAATCCATAGATAAAAAAATTGTTTTTCTTAAATAGAATGAATTGAATTTATTTTTCTTGAATTTCTATGAAATGTTTACAATCTATTTTAAAGCAAAAAATATATTGTATAATTATTATATAAACCCATAAGCTACTGTACCCAGCATATTAAATATTTTATCGTTAGAATTGTCAAATAGCCAATTCCATTAAACCGAAACAAGACTAGTTTACGTTGTACCATGCCTGTGTTCCGGTAACTTCCGGTTTCATTATCAAATAATGGTAAATTAAGTCGGAAGGTCTAATAATGTACTGGTAACATCCACATAATAAGTATTTATTTAATCTGTACGCATATACTATCAAATACAATAATATATTTCCAATTCGGTTCATACTCGTATATGACGGAGCTCTGAGGTATCAAACATTAGAAAAAATACAACCGAACTGAAAACCTCCATTTTTAGATTTTTGAAGTCGGTTGATCTGGATATCATTTTTGGGCCTATGGAACAGGGCCCTATTACTAAGACGCCGCTGTCCGTCCGTCCACCTGTCACCAGGCTTTATCTCATGAACCGTGGTAGCTAGACAATTGAAATTTTCACAAATTATGTGTTTCTGTTGCCCCTATGACAACAAAAACTAAAAACACAAGAAAATATATATTTACCCGTCCGTAGGCCCGTCCCGGCTTCGCACGGGTGAATAATTTTTTTTAACATTTTGGTTCCCGTACTCTGTCGCCCATTCTATGCGCTGCGTGGCGCTCTACACCGCGCCGGCCCGTCGGGGTATATTTTTTGTTTATATTGATATTTTTATTTCGTAATCTCTTTTGACTGGAAAGTCCGATTGCAGTAATTTAAAAAGTAATTTATTTGGATAAGAATTAATACAAATTTATGGAAAACATGTTCTGATTTTGCTAGGCATTTTTGTCAACTTTTGAAATGTAAAAAAGTAGTTATAGTGACATAACTATAATAGTTGGTTGTAGTACATTTTTTGTTCTATCATCAATACTTTCTGCAGCGCATGCGATGAAAGATATTTTATGGCTAATTTTTTTACACCTTGGGTTGGTTTTAGTGAGAATTTCTGGGGATCTTTAATTTTTTCTTGTAATAAATATAGCCTATGTTACTCAGAGATAATGTAGCTTTCTAAAAGGTGAAAGAATTTTTGAAATCGGTCCAGTAGTTTTTATGTTTATTCGTTACATACAAAAATAAAAATCTTTCCTCTTTATAATATTAGTATAGAAGTATAGATATAGATGGGAGCCTCTCATACAATAAACGTGATTTGTTAAATATTAGTACCTGGAACCCTTCGTGCGTGAGTCCGACACATACTTGGCTGGTTTTTACTCCGATTTCAAAAAATAAAATAAATAACTTTTGCATTTATGCAAGCATCATCTTTTTTTTCCAAAAATTATCTAGATGCTATCCGAATCGAATCGAACCTCAATTGTAATTTTCGGAGACTGATGAAAAAAGTTAACCAAAAAGGTTAACTAGATTATTACCTTATAGAATATTTCACGAATCGATATAACTGACAATTAAAAGAGGTTTTATTTAAAAGATAGTATAGGCTTCCCTTGCCTATATTTTTTTAATTAGTTTCAAATCCCAACAATCAATTTATATTTTATTTTTATCACATTAATGCGAAAGTAACTGTGTCTGCCTGTCCTAAACCACAGAACCGTTTTTGATGAAATTTGGCACAGATTAAACTAGAGCTTATCATTATATCTATAAAATCTTAAAATATATTTTTTGCTAATGTCCGCGATAAAGTAGTGTTGTGATGGCGTTCTTTGAGTATTGGTTAGCAGAACAGAAGAGGTTCTATAAATTGGCTTAGATCTCGTGTAGAAAGATATTAAATATAATAGCTAACATATTAAATATCGATAGGCAGCTCATACATTTATACAATCAAGTATCATAAATACTTAAACGTTAAAGATAACGCCTGATATAACGTATTATAAACAAATTATAATATTTGGTTTGTGCAAGCTCACACAAACTTTTTATAATATAACATGATTACTAATGTATGTATACCTTGTTGTGTTTTGAAATTGACACGCACGAATAATAATATATATATATTTTAATAATAAAAATTCTAGATCTTTTTATTTACCTATACGACAATAAAAAACACTTAATCCTAGATTTATATTTCCTCAGTTGTATATTGTTTTAATTTCAAATATAATTTTTTTTTAACTTTTTACTTGCTCTACCTACCCGATACGGGATTCCTTATATGTTAAAACGCTAATTGGTATCGAAAATAAAAACTATCCTCTCTCTACATCATCAATCCCATCTCTAATGATTTAAAAAATAATAAGAATTAGTTTACGAAGGAAATCAGCACATTAAGATATGTCCGAAATAATTTTCACTTTTTTCAAAAAAAATAATTTTATTAAAAATTGACTTGATAAAATATTAATTTTATATTTCTTCTACAACATACCCTGGATACATTATTCTAGGGTGATTCAAAAGTGACGTTCCTCGCAATGGCCAAAGATTAGAAATCGGGACAATGTGGACTGGGAATGGTGAAACTATATTGCTGAGGATAGGAGCTGTTGGAATCTTCCATTTAACAATAATAGGTTTTTTTTAATCTTCTAAAGGTTTCTCTTTTACTTCATCAATTGTAACTTTCACATCATCCTTTTCGGTTTCCTTGGGTTCCCCTTCCTTGGGTTAAATGTAACGTATAATTGTTACATTTTCAGATGTTTTTCCTGGGTGTATTCTGTTTGGTTGCGACTGCTGTGGCTTTACCAGTCCTCCCTGCTCCAACTCTACCAGCATCGGGAATAATTGTATTAGAAAAGGAACTTTATACAAATGTTCCCAAAATTGCCGAAGTCACCACAGTAGCAAAAGATGATAAAAAAGATGTCAGTAAACAAGAGAGCCAAGATAAGGCCGTACTACTTTCTTTACCAGCAGCTCCGGAACCACCACCACCTCTCGATGAAACAATTTAAAAAAATTTAAATTAACAAAAGATGAATCAAAACAATCTGATGTGATTATTAAGCCAGAAGCTGAAAAATCTGAAGATGCCGATGAAAAACCCAAGGAAGAGTTCTTCGTCAACTAATTCTTTGATTGATGATGTAGACAGGGAATAGTTTTTATCTTCGCCACCAAATAGCGTTGTAGCTTACAAGGACTCAGGCAGAGTAAGCCTATGACTTTATTTAAATTGGTGTGATGTAATATACCTACATAATACCTTTGTAGTATATATATCTGACTAATAACTTATGCTGTACGATTTTTCGCAAACGTTGAAAATATCTAGTATTCACAAAACTGCTCTA
The DNA here is from genome assembly GCA_905147385.1 of Limenitis camilla. Lineage (NCBI taxonomy): Eukaryota > Metazoa > Arthropoda > Insecta > Lepidoptera > Nymphalidae > Limenitis > Limenitis camilla. The sequence continues at coordinate 8,374,629 of LR990230.1, read as the reverse complement.
AACTGATTACAAATAATACGGCAATCAAATTACTGATAGAGTATACAAGAATCTTTTTTTACTATGTTATGCGTGTATTTATCTAAGAATTGCTTATGAAAGAACCTTTAAGTATATAAAGCTTAAGAGTTTGTTTGTTTGCTTGAACGCGTTAATCTCAGGAGCTGATTCGAAAAATTCTTTCTGTGTTAAGAAAAAGGGTTAACCGACGCAACATTGTAACGACTATCAGTTCTTTAGATCAGAAATTGTTTATTATGTTTAGAATGGTTTATTAGTGAAAGCAAATCGTAAAATTACTCGTATCGGTCATTATTACAATAAATATGTAATCGTAATTAAAAAAAGTTAAGCAATTGTGCAGTTTTAACAAAACGAAAAAACATATATTGTGTAATCCATGACAGCGCACGGCACGTCTTATACATGTCAAAATAATAAGCGAGCCGTGCGACGCCGAGGATTGAACTATCTACACATATGTTTGTTTCTATCTATGTCTGTAAGTTTGTATATTTCAGTAACACACTGATGGTTTTTCCTCGCTTCCTGTGTTGAAAAACGTCGTATGAGCACTCTCTTTGATCATTACAGTTCTCAGCTCCATTACGCCCTCGCTTAGCACACTTGTATCATAATGTACTATTACAGAATTTAGACCACGGAAGAGATGGAGTGACAAAAGACAATTTTATTCATAATTTTTATTATCTTTATTTACCATTTATTAAATTACTTTCCAAATCCATCGTACCACGGCGACAGGGTGGGGACCGATGGTGGTGACCTGTGTGGTGACCTTGTTGGTTGTGACGTGCTGGGCTGTAGTGTTGTTGTTTGTGGCACGTATAGCTGTTGTTTTGCTTCTACAGGTATTTCATGATGCTCATTCTTAATATCATCCCAGCTGAACTTGTGACTCCCTCTATTTGCTAAATTACGACGTTTCTGCTGTTTACTTATAGTTAAGGAATCGGAAACATATGAGGCTGAAGGAGCGAAACTAATTTGCTCAGTTTCCTTGACGTATTTTGGATGAACTTCAGGAGCGGGAGCGGGAACATCAATATTATGCTTATGAGGCTCTGTCCACTGGATAATCGGTGCTGCCGACGTGGTTTGGATTTGTAAACGAGGTTCATTGTTGAAGTTACGGCTTCTATAACGATTTTCAGGAATTATTTGCACTTTTGGTTTGTTATACCGAACTCCACTCTGGTCACGGTGTCTTGAAAAAGCGAATTTAGGCGGTGGCGGAACTGCAGTTGGCTTTTTGTTAAATGACTCTTCGTCAAAGACATTGGTTGGTTTCATTTTGGGATATACGTGCTGTGATTCACTGTTCGCTTTCATGGAAAATATAGACTCAGGTGTAGTTGTCGTTGGCTTCGTACGGATATATCGTCCAACATTTTCCTCTCTTATTTCCAATTGTGGAGGTTGATTACGTCTGGTCTGTTCAAAGTTGTACACCTTCTTATCTTGACGGAATGTATTATCATCGTCGAAATAATCTATTGGATAATGACTTTCGTCTTGATCATTATAGCTTCTGTAATCAGTAGCCAGTACTGATGTACTCGACAAAAACAAAATCACTAAGGCACGCATTTTCTAAAAAAAATAATAATAAATCAATATAATATTTAGAAAATAATTATCATATTTTAATTCTTTACATAAAATACATGTTTTACCTTAGAAGAGTGGGATCAATGTGATGAACAAAATACTAATGTATGTCTTTATAAACAACTGGTATTACGAAATATGTTATGATGTTATGCAATCATTCTCTACTAAATAATTAAATATTTTAACAAGTGGTAACTATGTTATCAATTAGTAAAGCGTGAACCAGTTATTTGGGTAATTATTTTAATTTTACAAGTTTACTACATAATTACAAACTTTTCAAATTCAAATTCATTTATTTGCAAGGATATGGTCTATTACATTGTTCTTATATTAATCTTATGAATATATCTAAGATATCTTACTCTAAGAGGGTGTGCAAAGTTATTTTTATAAATTTACATAATAATTATTATAAGAATGATAATATATTTATAGAATGTCAAATGTAATAGTCAATTAATGTCAGTTATATATTATTTTAAAAATGTCAAATGAATTTAATACGCATGTCTTGTTAATTATATTTCACATTCCATATAATAAATAGTCATTTACATCGTAATATAATTTTTCCAAAAGTAATTTGAACAATTTGTTTTTAAATAATTGAAGTGGTAATTCTTTAATGTCATCGGGCAGCTTACTATATATTAAGATTGACATGCAATATACATTTTTTTTAAATAATGATAATTGTCGTTCTCGATATCATGTCTTTATTTTTTTTGAAAAGTGATGGATGCTTATTCAAACATGCATATCTCAAATATATATAAGGAAGGGAGTGGAAGTATTTTTAACATATTAAATAATACATTTTAAAAAATGCCCTCGTGAGGGGTCGGGTTAGAATACAATTACCCTCTGCCGCTGGGCGAGCATCTCGTAAGAGTCGAGTAACCCAGCAATCCCTTGGTCGTAGATGATGTTTGATACTTGAGTGTTTGTTTTTAAAGAAAATCTCTAAAGGGATTTGTTATATGCAAACTTTTTATTATATTTGACATTGAAAGGGAGAAAATGGGACAACTGGCACATGAGAGCTCTATATGGTGATTTAAAAGCAAATAAAACCAACAAATAAAATCAATTTTTTATTTATTTTTAAAATATTTGTAAGAATTGTGTATCTTTTAATTTTATAATAATCTATTAATTTTATACATTTCACTGTTATAATATGAAAATATGTGCCATGGTATCAGAAATGTTACTATTTAGTAAGTAGCTTTTTATTATATGTATACTAGGTTTCATACATCTAGATAAATAACTATAAATATTTCCCATTATTTAGTTGTAGCAACGAGATGTCATTATTATTTTTCTTACAGTAATAAAAAAAAATGACAAGTTATTCGCTACAACATTGACAAAACCTATCCCCGGGTTTATTTTACAATAACAATATCTTATATACAATATTAAATAAATTATAAATAGAATATGTACGTTTATAAATATTTTTTACAATTTGTAATACAATAAACAAATAAAACATTTTGAAAGCTATTACTTATCGTTCATATAAAGTAAACAAATCTTTGCGCCTAGGCTTATTTATAAGCAAATTAATGTTTATCGATCTCGTTCAAGTTCAATGCTTTCTCCATGCATATGAATTTACATTTTAGTATTTCATTACAATAATATTACGGTACAACTTAGACAATAAAATATAATTTGAATTCTTATTTGTTTTTGCACTTTCTAGGAAAACGAGATCGTACTTTCTTTCATATGTTTTACAATCGTAATCACTTTGATAATTTATATTTCTTGTTGGATTCTATCTTTTATAATTCAATGGCACGGAATTAAAATATTGTAAACGTTATTAGTTTGTTATTTTTAAATTACAATATATTTATAATAAGCATTATGGCTAAGAGATTTCGTTCGAAGTTCAATCGTTTTGTCTCTACTGATCCATTTTTTTACTTAAATAATAATCTGGTGGTAACTTCAGCACATAAAAATTAAAACCTAACTTCATTTTACAGGTCTCGGATCATAAGGAGTCGCATCATGTCCAACGTATCTATTATTTTTTCGTATCTGGAATCCCTGTCCTGGGGCAGTATTATAATATATGACTCGACGAATGCCAAACGGATCTACGTATCCAAAACTTCCAGTTCTATCGTCTTCACCATGAGTTTCTTCTTCATGGTACTGTTTTGGGAGGTAATATCGAAAACCGTTTCTTCTAAAAGCAACTCCATCATATCCTGGAAATTGTGAAGTATAGCCATTACCGACAGGGATACCAGAATTCTGTCGCCGGAGCCAATCATCAGCATGTCTGTAGGAGTTAGGATTGAATATATCATATCGACCTTGAGGTGAGCTGTCACTGGCGTAATAACCATCTATTGTGTTAGTGTTTGATAAATCATAATCGTACGGACTCGGAGATGACGTAGCTTCAGCTGATGTGATAGGAGGTACTGTTGGTTTTAAGTTATATATTGTCGATGTATCAATAGAATTCGGTGACACTTCAACTTTTGGAGTTACACTGGGATTAGAATATGTTTGGGATGGTGGTGTTATTGAAACTAACGGATATAAGCTACTCGGATTCTGAGTTGAAGAATGATGGATTGGTGCTTGAGTTGTGGTGCTAAAACGAGGAGTGCCTCGATTTGGATGTGGTGCCGGTGCAGGAGTGATGTTGTAACCCGAATCAGTAGGAGCTGTTTTGGCGATCTTTAGGGATTCCTGCAATAAATATATTTATTATGCTTAAAAATACTATTTTTTTATTATATTAATACGTCAACATCGGACATAACATATTATATTTGACAGAATAGATTTGTCAAGGTGTGTAAAGTTTTATTTTAGTATCAGTACGTTCATATATTTTGACTATTTAAATAAATGTAAAACTGGTGATAGACTATCAAAATGTATATGTACGTAATATTGTAAAATGTTTTGTACATAGGTACATGTTTGTTACGAGACGTAGAGAATAATGTGAATACGGTCATATTAATTATATATATAGCCATACCCCGATAGGTCGATTTTCTCCGACATAAACAGTTTTGGATTTATAAATTCTATATCCTTGTCCATCCGCTATATAGTCTTGTAATCTAAGAAATCCATCAGCACCCACCCAACCTGTGGTTCCTGGAATCAACACATAAAATAGTAATTGGTACAGTGATTCATAAATTGCGGCTTTATTGCATGACTAAAGTGAGCTGTCCAGTTTTAGTGATTATTAATCTAATATGAGTAAGCATCTCGTGAAAGGCCGACTTTGGTGGTAGGCGGTCTTTTCCCCGACTGGCTTAGAATTTATAATATTAATGCAGTGGTATTGGTGGAACCAGAATATAGCTAATCATTTAGATAAACGATGAACTATATTAAAAAAGGTATATTTTATTTTTAGATTAAAAAAAGGCTACGTTTCGTATTTTTTTTAAACAATGCCTCTTTTACTTAATTAGTACATCGATTTAGTTGATTATTAGTGACAATTATCTCTTTCCAGTTAAGCAAATCTAATAATACTATTAACCCTATAAAGCTCAAATATTTTAAAGTTGGTACCTATTCTTGCAAAGACTACTTTTAGGTGAATGTTTTAAATAAGTAATTACCAACTACAGAACCATCTTTGAGTCGCCGCTCCTTACGGTACTGCCCATTGTGTGTCTGGTAAAGGAAGTACCGCTCGTCATCTTCGTCTGTTTGTATGTGAAACTGGTCAGGGTCTTGTTGTGCGCTGTAGCTGTCCAATGCAGCCAGCGTACTATATACGCACATCTGTAATATAATATAAAAATATAAAGCAGGTGAAAAAATTATTCAAATTAAAAAAAATTAATCAATAATAATACATGTATTTATTTAATTTCTAAGATTTACTTCATGGTATTACTTTGTAGTCTGTTTTTAAACCCTGAAATTTTTTTTAACACTGCGTGACACTATTTTGGTACCAGAAAAACTGATTGCTATTATAGATTTCTAGATACTGATTTAAGGATATATGTAGGCACTGGATGTATTTTGTCATGTTTTTGAGGTACCTACACTCCGATAACTTTTTTAAGGGTAAGGAGCGTATCAATAAGCAAACATGATCTTAATTGATAATCTACATATATTTGTCCTTTTCCATTAATATCTTTACGATTAAGTTATTATTAGAGTAATATTAGAGTTTTCAAAATAGATTCCAAAAATAGTTGTGGCGATAATGGAAAAATTTACCAATCAAACAAGTTTTGTATCATTTGTTGACAATATCTACTTACGAAGACTTTTTTGCGAAAAAGAATTTACAAGTCATTTACTTTAAATGACTTGTAAATTCTTTTTCGCAGTTTAATGAAGGGATTTTAATTGTCGAAGTTTAATATAAAAATTGATAGTAATCGTACCTCATAAACAAGGTTTGATAGAAAGAAAAGGTAATGTGAAGTTTTAATGTGCTAAGTGTAAAATGTAGTAGAGCATTTAATATTTCAGACATAATTCCCAAACTATCGGAAGACGGGAAGCTAATCATAGTTATCTTTTGTAAATAAGATACACAATAGCTTTCCAAAAATTGCTATTAATATATTGCTAATGTTAATGAATAACGTAAAATTTTAAATGGAATAATTATATTAGATATTTAAAACTTGATGCGTACCTAAAGTCTTATTTTCAGATGCCAAATATTTGACGAACGTGGGATTCAAGATTGCAACAAAATTACATTAGCGATTGTGTCAAGGATACAAAGTTCCAGTAGCTACGGAAAAACAACTAGAAAAACCTAAATGACTTTTATCACAAAAAACATACATTTATGTTTTCATTATTCCGTCTTGGATTCAGTCTTTCCGTATTGTAAATGTTGCTAATATACAAAATGGGCCAAGCATGTACTTTCTAAAAAAATAGCTATATTCTAATTCTGTGAAATTGATGTAAATGTCGCAGTAAACTGGGCAGCTGATTTTTAATAGAATCTAAAGATATTACTTTTTTATTGAAAACAGTTAGATATGCCAGTTAGCTGTTACATGTTAATTAGTCATTTACAAGGAAGTATCTAACACCAATACCAATAGATGCGCAAGTTGTAGCCTTATACATGACTTGTCTCCTAGAATAATAATACAGAGGTATTCATCAGCACACGAGGCTGTTGTCGTAACCTCGAGAACAAACGTGGGCCGATAACTAAGGACCTACGCGGAAACACATGTGCATGTCAGATTAGATGACGCTCTTCAATAAACAACTGAAAATTGTAATATTTATGTAAAACTGTCACTGAAAATTTCCTTGACAGGCCTCGTTGAATGTTTTCTTAATGAAATAAACATGAGTCATTAAGCGTGACCACATAAGTGACTTGATACGGCCGTTAAGATAGACTAAATTGGAAAATATCTTAAGACATCTCAAATAAATAATATTATAATAAAAATATAACTTATTGAATGTCTGTACATAAAAGCCCATCAAACAACACCAATAGAAACCAAAACAATCATTTTTACAATTTAGGCCTGTCCGTTTTTATATTCGTATGTGTAACAAATAAAAATTACTGTACCAAAAATTTCAGGAGAAAGTTTTTAGCTAGGGAAGCTTGGGCGGGTCGACTAGTCTCAAGTTAATATTATATATGCGAAAGTAACTATGTCTGTATGTCTAAACCGTAAATCACTGAACCAATGTTGATAAAATACGTAGTAAATTGCACCCGGGCAGAGCCGGGGCGGGTCGACTAGTCCTCTAAAAATCGCAAATAATGAGTCATGTCACACAGAGTGTTTGCTTTTTCCATTATTGAAAACATGGCAATTATAATTGTTGTTTGTAAAGTAAATAATTAAAATCTAATATATTTAATTGATGGTACATATAAGAAAATAATAGAACGTAGGTCGATTTATCTCTCTAGTTAATTTATCAGTGAATAATGTTTGGTAGAGTTATATAATGATTAAATCAATTAGATAATATTCACGTGAGTTCTATCATATTATAATAATGCGATATCACATCATTTAAAATTCCGTACTTCAAATGTAATTGTTACTTAAACAGAGAAATTGGACCGGAAGTGAGGTTATGTCACGATACTTAACAAGTTATTGTTTCAAAACCAGTGTTATGGACATGTGTCTGTGGATTGTGTCTGACAATTAGCGCCCCATTTAAGGACCTTGTACCTGTTGTTTTGCGTAATCCATATTTGAATTTATTATATGTCACGTTTCATTGTGACTCACGGACGGATTTAAACGAACAATACAGAGTATGCTTCATGATAATAAATAATTGTTTCTATGGTAAACGATCAGAAATACCGTGCAGTTGTTTCATAAAGCTGGAATTGATACATCCCAATTTTGGTATTTCTATAATCCCATCGGTATTTCTATAAATTCGGTCAAGTGTGAGTCGGAGGCGCACCACGTTCAGGTTTCGTACAACTTGAATTTAGCGAGTAAAGAGTTGCTTCTTACCAAATTCCATGATTCTAAGTTAATGAAAAGTAATTATTTTGTTACGACTCCTATATGACTATCAAAATATACATAACGGCCATATCTTTTGATATCATTAACTTAAAAGTTTGCTTTTTTCGAAGCTTTAAGAAACTATAGACTTATGTGTTCGATATTAATTTCAAATTGATAACGTCACTCTATAATTCATGTTTCTACGTCAACGCGAATCGTTTCGGAAATTTTGATTCCAGTTCCAGGATTAAAATGAATTAAAATACAGGAGGTATAAACGGCTGTATCTTTAAATTATGATGACTTAGAAGTTTAATTTTTTTGAGGTAGACAAACAAAAATTTTTTATTGTGTGATAAATATTAGGTACATTAACGTTTTTATATAGGTATATTTTCCATGTATATTAATTTTTATTATATGCAGGTATAGATTAGAAATTACGAAAGGTATACAAAAACTTTGTCTAAAGTACACAAGAAGTAAAATATGTTGTCTTACAATATTGAGAAGTATAATGAACCAATGTGTTTAATAATTTAATTTTTTTGTATTTAATATGGCAGATATATGGATACATAGATAGATCTTTCGAATCATGTCATCGATACAGTTTTAGATGTTTCGATTTCATATTTATTTTATTAGATTGTTATTCTATTGTTAATGAATTGACGTCATCAAAAGAACCAATTTTGCTAATCAGTTACGTAATGCATTAATTTATAATTACTAAATATTACTTTTAATTACTATTTCTTAACATATACATTTCAAATTACAAGAAATAATAAAATTATTGATCATTAAGGTTGTTTAAAAGCTCAAGCCCTGTTCTATGTGACATCAGTTTGCAATTTGCAACGATATTCATAGTACATACTATACAGTATACATTCACATCAAAAACTCAACAATGAAACTGGTAAGTTAGAAAACTTTTTTTTTACTGGAAAATATTTTTAGATCATATTAAAATGCAAAATAATAATTTTATATTGTATTATTTACAGTTTTTGGTCAGCTTGTGCATCATTGTTGCGGCATCAGCAGCGCCAACAGTAACTATACCTGAAAGTAAGGCTCAGGACTTAGCAGGGGTACGTGCCCTTCCCGCTCTTGAGCATGAAGAAGTGCACGACGAATTTGGACAGTACGCCCTACGTTATGTGACAGCCGAAGGTACAGTCGTATCTGAGCGCGGTCGCCTTGTGCCCTCTGAAGATGGCACTGGTTACGTACTCATCACAGAAGGCGAAGTATCTTATGTTAGCGATAATGGGAAGACCTATGTTACCAAATATACCGCCGGTCTTGATGGTACTCATGTTGAGGGGAAACATTTACCCGTAGCTCCCGAACCAGTTATAGAAGAAAATAAAAACTAAACATAAAGTTTATAATAAATTTATTTAATCATAATCATAATTTATTTGATAATACAGGTCATATACATAATTGTTCGAACCTAATATTTAAAAAAAATGAATAATCATTACATACTACAGAAATTAAGTATCAAATTTTATATTGTCAATATTCAAAAATTCATCATTAGTGTAGAAGTACTAACCATGCTTCATATGCTCCTTTTATTTTTATTTATATCCAAAAACCCTTATCTTTATCTCTAGACATTTACTTGAACTGTAGATAATGCAAAACCCATGAATCATGACTATTAACGGCGCGCCGATGTCTATAAATGGATATGAAATAGAGCGCCAATACTTGGTATGGGTGACATAAACCTTTCCATAAAAACTTATTTCAATGCAACTAAACGTAAAGCTACATTGTGAACGCAAAGATTTAACTATTTGTTTAATGTAAATGTACTGACCCTTATGCAAATTTTGATCCCCGATAAGTCATGTACTCTGAGCACGAGCATCTGATAGGGTGATTGTACAGTTAGCTGGCATGGAAATAATTTTCATGATACTAAATAAATTTCGACATATAAGTTAGCTTCCGTGTAGGTGGCGTTAAGTTTTTTTATGTTTTTAATATACATTTTGAAGATATAATTACAAACTCTAATTAAAATTTTTTGGTCCCATGAATTAAAATTATTGTGGGAATGCCGAGATATGAGATCAGCAGCAGCAGTTAGTGGGCGTGTAATTACTTGTGTAGTTGATATGTATCATTAAGCCTTAAGGTAGCTATAGAGTTTATTGTAAGTAGGTAAGACTCCAGATCCATTGGACCATGGTCCTCCGTGTCTGTAGGCGCCACCCACATTATTGTGTGGGTTCAAAAATGCGCAAATCCGCATTGCACGCACTAAGAACATTACCTTGTAAGTCTTGCTTGTTACTCGTTAATTTAACTTACGCCGTACAAGTAAATATATTTGATACATTTGGCGAAATTAATAATCAATCTCAAATTCAAATTTACATATGTATGGAATCTATGTTAAATCTGTAAACCAAAGAGTTTGGATTTTCAGCACATAACGAAGATTGATCATTGATTATATGTGTAGTTTATAGTCCGAAAGTAGAGTAAAAGTCATATTGAAATTATAATAAATTGTATGAAAACTAAGCATTTCAAAGAAATGTAAAAAATATAAATTTACTAAAGAAATATTTTTGAATGTACTAACTAGGCAATACCTATTTAAATGATGGAATAAGTTAGTCATTGTAATTGTCCCATTATTGACTGGAAGTATTTACATGACTAGATTCTTCGACGTATCCGCGAGACAAATAATACTATTACGTTGTTTAGTGGTAATTTATTTTTGAAGTATTGGATATACTTAGAAAAATGTGCCTAGGAAATAAATAATTTATTTCCAGCTGCCCTTTTTTTATCAGGCAAACTATGGTTAAACGTTGACAAATCTCTATATTTTTTTATATAGTATAAAATAAAATCTTTACACTTGAGAGGTTTTCATCAGTAGATAAAGTGACATAAGAGTAAGATTTATTATATCATCATCATCAAGACCTGTCAATGACCCACTGCTGAGCCGGGTCTCCTCCTCAGAATGAGGAGGGTATTAGGCCATAGCCCACCACGCTGGCCCGGTGCGGGTTGGCAGACTTCACACACTTTTGAGAACTTTAGGGAACTCTCAGGAGTGCAGGTTTCCTCACGATGTTTTCCTTCACCGTCATAGCAAGTGATATTTAATTGCTTACACATAACTCAAAAAAGTCAGAGGTGTGTGCCCAGGATCGAACTCGGACCTCCCGAGTAAGACTTGAAGTCTCAACCACTGGGCCATCACTGCTTATATTTTATATTGTTATATTTATTATATATATATATATATGTCGGAGCATAGTAAAAGATTATCGATTAATCGAATCGTTATCGTTGTCTATGGCATTGGAGTGGGGTAGTAGTCACTTCCGTTGTTTTGACAGTATCTACCCTCGACCCTTTATATGCGATCGACAGTCTAACTGAAGTCTTAGTCGTGCGCGGTCTCTCAAGAAGTGAACATCATCTAAGTAGTGCAAGTGATAGTGATAGTGTCAAGTGCAGTGTAGTGTGGAAGTGCTGTCCAACTAAGGTCACGTAAGTCCTTACAATGTAATTGCCACGTGGTTAAGTAAACACAATGTTAGGTTAGGTTAGCCTTAGGTTAGGTTAGCCTTGTGTTAGATTCGGTTTATGTGCGTTTAACCTTGGGTTTAAATAGAGAGCCTGAGCAGTGGAGGCGAGTGTTGTAATTACTTAAAGGACGTCCTTAAGCCTACACCTTGGTCACAAGTCTAAGGCACTGCTTAGGTTTCTCTCGTAATTGTTAGAGATCATATTTGATCATTTATGGGTTCAGCAGAAGTATCTACATTGCGTTTACCCAATATTCCACTCAATACCATCACCCCCTTGTAGTGTTCTCCAATATTCCCTATCTTCCTCCTTCCATCTCCTTTCACATCGTTTTAAAATCCCCGACATATATATATATATATAATTTATATTATATTATATATCTGGGTCGGGTCGATAGTTGTTTATATAAACAATATTTTACTTCCACAACTTTGTTTAATTTTAGTACTTTACCAGCTACATATATTCGAAGTTTATGGGGTTCTATATAAATAGTAAGTAGTTCCCCGGAAACATTGAAAGTGATGCGCGATATAACCCGCGAAGGTTCCCACGCGATGAAAGCAGCCTGACGTAATCATGCATGGAACAAGGTTGCCAACCTTTTATAACATTACATTACCTAAATGAAACTCTGAGAAATTAACGTCTAAACGAAGAATTGTTACAATTTAAAGATAGTCATTCTTATAGCGTAATAAATATAGCATAATATGTATATGTAATAGTTTTTAGTAATAACCAAAAGAAACCTTCGGCGTTTCCAAAAGTAGGTATAGCTTTTCGAACCACAGGAGTTTTTTTTTTATAGTTTTACTGTAGAAAAAGTGACTTGTATTATCCATATTATTCCATATAATTAATAAGATAAAATCCTCTACATGAACAAGCACTTAATTTACTGATATAGGTATTGGGTACGTAAGTATAGTCTACATTTTCAGGTCAACACAAAACTTAAGAACGCTTGTTTTGTCAACCTAGTTTTTTGTTGTACATACATAAATATTGTTCCCAATTGCTAATTTTTTCGCATACCTATAGTGTCATGAGGTATAGTTTCTTAACTTTAAAAATACTTTTGATAATGTTGTTTAAGAAAATTAAATTTTCACATATATTTTTAACAAATTTAATAAGTCCAATCGGAAGTCAAATACAACTCCTTTTGTTACACAATTTTTGCACAACATACACTTCGGTATGTATGTTTGGCATGGCACTTTCTAATGGACAGCAAAGTGGACATGACAATGTTTAAAATATGTGATCTGATATGTAATTGAAATTGTTTATTTTTAAAGTCCAGTCTTTGTGTTTAACTGTTAACTCCGACTTAGTGTTTTAAATAGATAGTGTGGTTGCAAAATAGCGCTGAATATAAAAAGCTGGATTTAATATTGTTAATAAGAAATTAATTTCAATAATAATGTCATCGGTTAATTATAAGTTATTTATGATATATTTTTACTTTGTAGTTTTTTTTCCTTACATATTAAATCAAGTTCAATGTTACGGATTGGGTTTGATATTTTTTCCAAATTTTAGTACCAACGTTATTTAATTGTTCTGTTGTTCCATTCGCATTTCTACTTTACTCTATTTATTAGAAGGTATTTAGGCGGTATTGCTATATAAAATTTAAGAGGGATTTATCTTGTCATATTTTCATATTATGTAGTTTTCAACCGACTTCATTAAATATACTTAGGGGCCATTCATTAATTACGTAAGACTATTTTCGCTAGATTTTGATCACCCTCCCCCTATATATACAAATAAGGATAGGCCGACCCCCCCCCCCCCCCTTAATATTTATTACGTAAGAATCCAAAGACATAAATGAATGTGCCCGCGCTTTTTTAAAGTATAATGTTAACTTTGAGCATTTTTGTAATCTTACGTAAGAACTATGGAGGTTCCCTCCCACCCCCTTGTAAGAAAAAATAAGACATGGTAAAACCCCCTCCCCCCCTAAATCGACTTACGTAATTAATGAATGGCCCCTTATCTACAGTTTTAATATAAATATAAGTAAAGGACGGGATTTAAGTTAGGTTTAAATAAAAATGTTAAATTCCTAAACACCGTACTGAAACTAGGGCGGCGATCTGTTTTATAAAATGAGAAATATGTGAATTTAATGACAAACTTTTAAATTGTCAATTTTTTGCTTACTTTAATGAGACACGTGTTGCATGATAAATATAAATCGGTATAAACATTTACGAATGCACGTATAAATATAAATATCCATATAAAGTAGGTCATACAAATCAATACCCGTCAATAAGAAGGATTTTGTGGAGGAGGACCACTCATTACTAAGCTGTTAGCATATACTTATATTAAGTTCAGGTAATTTAGTTTCCTTCCTAGATTGTTAAACCTTTGATTAGTAAATAGAGGTTGAAAGAATGTGAAATCTTGCATCCTGCGATGTGTGCTGCGGAAACGTACCATGTTGGGGAAAACGAAGGATAGTCAGTCATTGCTATCGATCACCTGTGGCTTTCACCCACTCAAAAAGATTATATCGCAAGTTACTCAAATTTATTCTTTAGTTTACGTAACAATTTGTGTCACGTTTAGGACAGCACAAAAATCGCAAAAATATATGAAAAGTAGTTTAGGTACTGTAACTGATAATAAGATCTCATCATGCATATGTATTTGAGTTTAAATGATAATAATGATTTATCTGGGACTTTACATAATGCAAGTGTAAAATATAGTGTTCTAATAAGATTACAACAGACAATTTAAAATTATATTTTTATATACATGAATGCAACAGATTGAATTCAAACCGGTAAATACATTGAGATTGATTTTATTGCTATTACAAGATGAGGTGAGTTAATAAAAATTTTCTCAATAACCGTGTTCTAGATAATAAATAATACGTTTCAAGCGTTTAGAAATACTGATCATAGATTAAAATAACGTTAACAATGTCGGTTAATAAATCAAACATTATAGAGTCTCATGTAACCTACGCCTGTTAACTGACAAATAAACGATAAATTATTTAATATTTTTCTGAGTAATGTAAATTTTTTAATCACTTCTTCTATCTCTATTGTAATTAAAGTAACTGTAATCTCAATTATGAACTGCATTATTTATATAGGTACATCACTATACAAATCAAAATTTCATGGCCAACATTTATCATGGGCCTCCCAAAGAAAAAATGCCGCTTTTAATAAATTACTCGTAAGAAGTAGAATACAACATGAGAAATTGTTTGTATAAAAGCTTAATAAATTAATAACGCCTTTAATATTATTAGAGCAATATTTACTTTCTGATGCATCATACGTTTTTGAATTTTGCCATAATTATTATATTCTCAAGTTATTATGCTTCTTACTTTTTAATAACATTTAGTTCATTATCCTTTACAATTGTTTATTCATTTTTTATATCACATATATTGTGCGTCTACTATCAAAGCATCGTTTTTTTACTATTCTCTTCGCTTAATTCGATTTTTACCCTTTTATTGCGAAAATCTGTGTTTCGCAATAAAAGGGTAAAAATCAAAATATTTATATTCAACAAATAAGAATACATAACATTTTCTTCAGTTATCTATATCTATACTATTATATAAAGAAGAAAGATTTGATTGTTTGTATGTTTGTTTATTTGTATGTTTGTTTGTTTGTTGCGACCTATTCGCAAAGTACTGAACTCATTTCGAAAATTCTTTCACCAATGGAAAGCAACATCCTTTCCGGGTAACATAGGCTATGTGGTGCTGCCATAAATACTCTAATTAAAAAGATATGGTCATTTAAGTGCCCTAAGGTGGTCATTTTGTAAGTTGAAGAGTTTCTCAGGAACTACGAATCCGATTTAATTTTTTTCTTCACAGATAGAAAACTACACTATTCGTGAGTGACAAGAGTGAATTAGTGTTGCCATGTACATTTTTAAATAATAGAATATAGCCATTTTGTTGTCACTAATCCGATTTTAAAAATTCATTCTCTGTTAGAAAACTACATTATTCGTGAGTGACAATAGTGAATCAGTGTTGCCATATACATTTTTGAAATAATAGAATATGGCCATTTTGTTGTTACTAATCCGATTTTAAAAATTCCTTCACTGTTACTGTTACACTGTTAGAAAACTACAATATTCGTGAGTGACAATAGTGAATTAGTGTTGCCATATACATTTTTTAAATAATAGAAAATGGCCATTTTGTTGTAACTAATCTGATTTTAAAAATTCTTTCACTGTTAGAAAACTACACTATTCGTGAGTGACAATAGTGAATTAGTGTTGCCATATACATTTTTTAATTAATAGAATATGGCCATCTTGTTGTTACTAATCCGATTTTAAAAATTCTTTCACTGAGAGAAGTCTATAGTATTTCCGTCTCTCTTCCTCTTATAATACTATCATTGTCTCTCACCCTCTCTCTTTTTTCTCTCTTTAATTTTTCAGAATGATTAGTCTCTTTTCACTTTCTTTCTTTCGATTATCTCTCTCTTCTCTCTCTTTCCTTTACCTATTCAATTTTATTTTTGCTCCGTCCTCCCTCTTCTATTATCTGTAGCTTTTCTTTTATTTTTGTTTCTATCATTTTTCTTTTTATAACTTTTTCTTACTCTCTCTCTTTTTTCAAATAATGAAAAACTACACAATTACAGAGTGACAATTTAAGGACATCAGTTATAATATTTTTATAAATACCCGGAGCGAAGCGAGGGCATGCTGCTAGTTTTTAATATAGGTACTTTTTTAATATTCCCTAGAGTTGTTGTAAACAATTGAGTAACTTTTATTTCGTTAGATACAATATAGTAAACGAAATGTTTACAATCTTTCCATTTAGATATTTTATTTATTGGCCAGTAGTTGAAATATCTCAACTATTTATCAGGATTTTCTCGTAGGTGTTATATGTAGGTAATTGCCAGGAGAAATCTGTTTTGCGAATTTTTAAGTAGTGTGACTTCACCTTTGATTTCGATTTTTTTCATAATTTCAATTGTTATTCCACTAAATAATAATGTAATATACTAAAATAGTTTTTATAGTACTAATCTAAAACCTTGAATTACTCAGTGAAGCAGATTTTAAACAAGGTTTAGTAATGTATTGTCTCACTGACTTCAGTAACCTCTAAAGCGGTCAAAGTTAATTTAACTGATAACATTGTTTTAATACTTAAAATAAATGTGCCATAACTTTTAAATAAGTTTTTCGTAAAACCTGTGAACGTGGTATATATTTACGAAACACTGAAACGTGAAAATGTTTGATTATGCAAAACATAAAACGTATGTTAAAATTTAATATTACATTAATTGTAATGAATTATTTATCAAAAAGAACATAAAAATATGATCTGTTTTCACATATGGTTTTTTATCTATTTGACATGCATCGTATGTTTCAAAGAGTTGATAAATTAAAATTTAATATCAAATTACATCAATATAATATTATAACACATGTTAAACAAAAGTTGTAATAGGCTTTTACAGATTATTTAAATTTTGTCGTACTATCAACGGACTAAAGTTTCAGCAAATTTTTATTTATGTGATACTAATACTACTTGTAATAATAGTAGTATTTTGATTAGACTATATTATGTAAGTATGTTTTGGACTCTATCTACCCTTCACACTAATGCAGTTTTTGGTATTGCTAACAAAAATACTTGAATGTAAAATGATAATAGTTCTTCGTGTGAATGCATCGTTTGTTTAACTACTATCATACATTTGATAAGTATTTATTGTACGTGGGTATTTTTATTAAGCTCTTGTGTTAATTCCATTGTAAGATGTGGTTAGGTTTTGAATTTACCTTGTCTTTTTTGGTCAAGGCAATTGATATTATAAATCACCTCGTGCAACCAAGCTTTTTGGGTATATAATCCAAAAAAACATCCGCAACATTTTCATAATTTTTTTGGCGAAATTTAAAAACTTTTTTATGATCGGAACGTTATGAAAGAGTTATTAACAAATATTTCTAAACTTCTATCTTTTTCTATTTATTTTATATTTACTAGTTGACGTATCTTGACTGCGCTCAGGGATAATAAGTATTCCATGCACCAAAAGGCGTAAAAACTATTTAAAATGTATTTAGAGAAATTATCTGAGAGGTAGATTTAACAGTAAATATTTAAAAACAGTTACTTAACAATAATCCAAGAAATAGTCAAAAGTAATGTCGTAGTACCATGCATCGGCTGACTGGCGCCATACTACTAAACCATGTTTTGTCACCTGCAAGTCAATCAGGCACTTCTACATAACAGGTATAATAAATACATATATTTCTATGTATAGGCACAAAATATATTATATACTCTTTTTCCTTGTAACAATGATTGTCACCTTTTAGTCATTTAGGTCTAGGTGTTTAACACATCAGGTTCGCATACAATTTTATTTCATCTTACTTACGTAAAAAGAGTTAAATAATTTCAGCTATTCTACTCGCAAAAATTACATAAAATAAGTAGTTAATTAGAGACTCTTATTTTGTACTTGCAAAAATAAAATAATGTACAGGACTCTATATAATTATGTAGACTCAGCCTTGCTGCCAATTTATACCTGACTTGTCTAAATCAATCTGTTTCTGAGTTGGTATTGGCTTACGAAATATGACCTAAATAGATTCTATGAGATATTTCATATTCGTTCTGTAATAGAGAATTACTTAAATTCGACAAATTATAAACTTAAATTTACGAGTATATGGAATATAATCGGCTTATGTTTAGTTAAAGAAAAATATAACTTATTTTAATATTAGGATTTTATATTAAGATTAAATTATTGTTAAAGACCAAAAGGTCGAGTATCTGTATTCTAAAAGAGGTGTAAAAGAATGTTTTATTATATGCTTCATAAATCAAATATAGTCAAATATGCATAGCCTATTTCTGTGCATCCGTTTATGTAATTCAACAAAAAGTTAGTTTATGTAACTTAACAGTATTTGATAATGTTGAACATTTTGATTTAAAAGAAATTGTTTATAAAAAGAGTTATGAAACGAGTAGCGAGTTCAATTCATCATGAAAAGATGATTTTTTCAAGTCCAAGTTTACCATTTCGCTTTATAATGTTACTTAACAGATCGTTGACATAAGATTATCATTACGTGCGTAACGAAAACTGAATAATTTATTACAAAATTAATAGTAGATAGTATGTTTTGTCCCAAATGTCGTCTCATTATTCATATACATTTTTTGTATGTAAATATTCTACAATCTTTATTAATTAACAACTAAAACAATTAGTTTTTAAAGATTTTTCTATACTTGTTAACTATAAAATCGAACTTGAATTTTGTAATTGCGTAATTTAAAAAAATATTTCTTGCTTCGAATATAGCTGAAGATAGATTAACAGTATAAAGCGATATTTTTTTTTAATGATAGACGAAGTGCAAACGAGCAGATGGTCCACCTGATGGTAAGTGGCCACCATCGCCCATGGCCATCGACAAAAGATAGCCTCTTATTTTGTCGACGCGTTGCATCCTTGAAGATAGAGTGGGGAAATGGTGTGAAGAAAAAAATACTGCGGTTTCAGCGGACCCTGAGCAAGAGCCTAGAGTCCACTAGATCCGCAGCATTAATGGGATGGGAGAGGGAGGGTCTGAAGTCTGAGATGCTCTCCCAGCAGCAGAGGGGAATTGTATTCTAACCCGTACCCTCACGGGTAGATTTTATCAAATAAATAAAAAAACAAATTCAGATATTTTTGAATTTTAAGGCAATAAGATAAAAAATTGCCTAAAACCATTTTCATTAAACCTGAATTTAGCGATACTAATATGTTTCTTAATTTTTAAATTATAAGACAATTATTATCATCACTTTTGTAACTACATAGTTCCTTTATTAGTCATTTTGTTGCGAAAGTTCTTTTGCGGATTTATTTTAGATTGCTAACATAGATTTATAAGCTGTGTATTACCAATAGGTAATATTACATAAATCAGTAATCTTGAAAGCAGGTCATTCCTACTAATAAATACCACTTATTCAGGTTTCTTGTATTAGTGGGTGTATCCTAAGAGGTAGCGTGAGAGTGGTCTATTCGGTCAAGACTCAGCTCACGTCTCTTACTCTAAGCAGTAGTTAAGGTTGTCACTATTAAGTTATTCTTATGACTTTAATACAAGACTATTCAATGTGTATTTTTCAATCATCAAAAGTATTATTACAATTACAAAATTACAAAATTACAATATTAAATAATTTACTTAGATGTGATATAATTAATTATTATTTAAATTATTTTAAATGTAATAAACATGTTTAATATATTATTCAAATTAATAAAAAGTTACATACAATAAGATATTCTTCAGCATCATTTAAATTTTAAGAACCTCATTATGAATTGGAAAGTCAGATCATTAATTTAGTAAGTTGGTTAATTTTTCATATATTATAAAAAGTTCACATATATTTATGGTAGATTTACTTTAAGTAATATATGATGCCTCTTAAATAATATCCTGTTATTTGAAACAATCAATGCCACAAAAAGTATTAGAACTTGTAGAAAATTGTTTATTATCCCCGAGAGTTAGATATTTTTTGTTGGACATTTATAATAATATGCAATTACTAGTTAATTACTAAAAATATATATGACTATTTAATAAATATATAAGTAGGCAAGACGATATATATTTTGGATTGAAGCAGCCCTATGTGAAATGTTAAACGATTACGTAATTTGCAGGTTAGTGGCCCGATAAGTTGCTCCATATTTGCTTTGTTTTGTCGGCGCCAACTTGTTTTATTATCCCATAAACCAGAATGTTATACTTTTGAATAAATTGATTTATGAAAATATTTATAAAACAAGTTTTTAATTTATTTTTAAGTTTAAAACATATTGTTTTAGGTAAGATTAACTTAATATTACTTACCCTATTTGCATTTCAGTGTCTCACTCTGGAGGTCCATATTCTAACCTATGAGTTTTTTAGAGTACTGTCCGTTTTAAGGAACTAAATATTACTTGCTTAAATGGTGAAGCAAAACATCGTGAGGATACCTAAACAATTGAGAGTTCTGGATAACGTCCTCAAAGGTATGTATGATAAATGGGAGATTATAGCCTAAACCCTTCTCACTTCGATAATGATCCTCACTTCGATAAATCGAGCCATTTAGCATGTAAATATTTAAATTTTATTTGTATTAAATCTATCGC
This sequence comes from Limenitis camilla, assembly GCA_905147385.1. Taxonomy (NCBI): domain Eukaryota; kingdom Metazoa; phylum Arthropoda; class Insecta; order Lepidoptera; family Nymphalidae; genus Limenitis; species Limenitis camilla. The sequence goes on along the minus strand of LR990230.1, from coordinate 8,353,673 downwards.
TAAATCATCTAAATTATTTCATTGTAGTTATGTTAACAATTGCAAACAGAATGCGCATTGTGTGCCAAACAGCTACTTCCGAACATTGAGAGCTGAGAGTATTCGGTGCAAGGTTCCTGTCACGCTATTGTTTAAACCAATTCGTTCAGTGGTACGATAACCAGTGTGGAACGCTCTATAGGAAGGTTATTTCGCTATTCATCGGTTGTTGATAATGGAATGCACGATCCAACCTCCATATATCTCGTTCAATGTACAGCATTTGCCTCTTTGTTACTTTGTATCAAGTGCCATTGTTTTTGTTATCTGGTGGAAACTTAGGCAAGGTAGCTGTTATTGTTAGATATACCTATGTACTGTTGAAGTTTTTGGTAAATACATAATAATTAAGTTTCCGTTTAACTTTTATGTTTAATATTTTGAAATTTGAATAAGATTAAACAATAATAAGACAAAATATTTCATATACGTGATCTTGATTTATCTTGCAATTGGACATTCACTGTTCTATGTTGAAAAAACCGTTTCAAAATAAACTGCAATATGTTTCGCTCTAAAAGAACGAATATGGCATAAGTAATGTCTTTACACGAGAATAATTACTAAAATATTGTTCAGCAGGTTTTTATTTAGTAACTATTTGCAATTGAAATCAATAATCGCTTTTTTTGGTTATCGTTAGGTAATCTATGAAAATTATTCGTTCCTTAATTCTTAATGTAACATTATCTAAACCCTAGCACTGTAACTGATACTATCTTAAAACTCACGTTATCTCTAAAAGCTACCTATAAAATATAGTTTGTAGAGATTTATTTCATACTTTTCGTAAAAGAAGAATCATTGTGTTAAGTGTTATAAAGATAAGTAGTTCTTTTACGTAATTTATAAATGAATTGCGCAATTATTATGTTTATATCTGGTCTTGTATGTTGGTAATACGTTGGAACTTCGTCCACTTTCACTGACAGGGCGATTGCATGAAAGTAAAGTGTATCTGGGGACCGGTGCGCTCGGTGATTCGAGAATTTGTGACGCAAATGTTATTAAAGCGTTTGTTTCAATTACAAAAAGCAAAATATAATATGTATTATATTATATTGTAAGAGAATTTGCAATATTATTACATCAATGATATTAAAGTTAACTTATTTAAAACACAGTTTCATTTTCAGAGTTAGAATAAAAACTGTCTACAGAAACGCTTTTTAACTCTCCGGAAAAAAGTTGTATAAGCGTATGTTATTTAACTCTAATTATTTTTACCCTATTTGTTCTTAGGGAATATAATCGTTACATATTATCTATTATGCAAGGTTCCGCATAATCGCTACAACTATGGATCATATTATAAGTTATCCGGTCACATATTTGTAAGCAATTCAAGGCACATAATTTATTCATGTTTATTTATGAATAAAATGACTGATGCAAATCACTATGCGCCATTATATCAAATAGTATTATTGTATGAAGGTAAATGAAATAAAAACATTCCCAATTTAGAACAATATAATATTGTTCACGAATACATCTTTCTATTCCACAGTTTTTACTTTAAAAATAATACCAATCCCAATAACTTAAAATACTAGGCGCTTATCCAATCTCTTGCGCTATGGACTTTTAATCCACTGCTGCGTATTTTTTTGCAGATTTGTTGTTTTTTAGCATAGTAACATCGATATACTGAACCACCTGGTGGTTCGTATCTATCAAATCTACGTGTAGGTTTTATCTCACCGCTATAACCACACCAAGAATTAAGACAATTATATTTTAACATTACCAAAGCTTCTTCAGTTTTCAACAGTATATTTTTATCTACTTCTATTGCGGGTTTTGGTCTTAGACCATCGGGGTACGGTACGTATCCGTCATAATCACAGTTAATCATTTTGCCTTTACTCTGCTCGCATATGAATTCCTCTTGAGATAGTACGTTAGATTCGTTCGGCCTCGCCACGTTCCCAATATCTACCAATTTGGTGTGTGAATCAACTTCGTCCTCCTTATGGCATACTCGCCCACCGTCTGAGTACACTAAGCAATCGATCAAATAAAATAATTTATTCGGTAGGTTATCTGATAGGAATAATAACTTGTCAATATTTTTATAATTATAATATTTCAGTGGCTCGCATGTGTATTTTTCAAGTTCTTGCAGATAGCAGTATCGTAGACCTGATTTAGGCGAAGCTACTTGGGTTATGGATTGGACCTTTACGCTTGTGCAATCTTGTATTGAACAGTTATAAAATAAGACATTTTTCTGATTTGGTAAATAAGGTTCATAGATAGGAATGTTGTAGTTAATATTACTTTTTCGGCGACCATCAGATTCTATAGTTTTGCATATTGGTATACCGCTCTGAAAAGTAAATAAGTATTCGTTAAGTACCTAGTTTCGAATTTAAATTTGGGTTCACTTAAAAGCACCTGTTAAGCTGAATTATAAAACTAACAGCAAAAACACTGGGATTTGTATTTATTTTGAATCGAATTTTATTCGTGATGTATTACTTTTTATTTATATATGCAGATCGAAACAAATTATGCAACAAATTTGCATAAGAATTTGTTACGCTAACCATTTGAGCCAAATTTTAATAATGTTTATAAAGAAAAGTTTAAGCCGTCAAATAATTTTATCATTAAAAAATATTTATTTTGGTTTAAGTATATTTTTTTTGAAAATATTTACCTACCTCTTCAATAACGCAAACTACGTTTTTGGTGTAAATCTGAAAATAAATAAAACATGTTCAATCTCGTTAGAGATTGATTACGTTTTTCCCATTAGGATTAACAACGTTGCAAAATAAAAGCGTAGGAGATGTTACGCAATAAGAAACATATAAACCTTTTAGATTACACATAATGAGTTGGATTGCATATAAACAACTATAAAACTTTTTGACGTAAAATGCCACCGGTTTATTTTGGATAAATCTAACATTATTGTTTAGTAAGAACTACTATTACTAGATACAGAATTTTAATAATGATTTTGATATAAATTTATATTTTAAAATATAATATAACTACCATTATTCAATCACGCTAATCAAAAAAATCTATGTTACAATATTCCATTTATATTTTTTTAAGGTGTAGCAAAAAGACATAATTAAACAACCGGCATTTACAACGATCAAAATTTAAGCAGCGTTGTATATAATTAAATAATTAATCTAACTAGACTTACGGACTAGCGTTCTCAATAAGCGCTTACGTAAATTTATTATGTAAAAAAGATAAATAATCATAATAAGATAAGCTCATAACAATAAGATACTTATAAAAGGTTCATCAAGCTCTATTTACCGAGTATACATTTAACAAAACACTCTGGAAGATGACTAAACATAAAAAAGTGAAATTCATGTCTCCGACATTACATCATGCGTGTAAAATAAATTGCGTTAGCAATCTAGGAAGTTTATTTACTATAAAAATTTTACTATGGAACGCTTCATTGAGAAAGTATTGAAAATTAATTGGAAAGATTAATATTTAATAGTTAAAGCGGAATACACAACAAAAAGAGAAAAAGAGCTGAAAATTTGATAAGCTATAGTTATTACATGAATATCTTCGTAAGGTTTCGGATTGCTGGTTATGTAACTTCTTATTAAATATTTTTATTTCATATATAATATTTATATATGTAGTTCCGGTACGAAATTACTTTCAGGTCAGTGGAAAACATTGTATGAAATTTTATGTCGTATTCAATTAGGTTCATTTTGATATATGATATTATTTCGCGGTCTTGTAGTATGGGAAAATAGCGAATATTTAGAAAATATTAGTACTGATTCCATTACGGATTTACCTACCCTTCTATCAAAAGCCTTTAATTTTAATTCTAGAATTTAGTTTATAAGAAAAATCGAATTATATTAAAAATGTACGTACCAATAAAAATAGCTCCTGTTTATACATTGTTCATCACAAAGAATGCATGTACGACTGTAGTTTCTGAAAAGAAAAAATTCTATTTAAATTACGTAATAAGTAATCAATCATTAGGTGTTAAATAATACGTGAACGTCGAAAAATTTTCGGTTTTTGTGCTTGTCGTCACTAATATAATATCTCTCTCTCATAAACGATCAGAATATAATAGTTGTTTTTTTGATAAAATCACATTAAATAGAAACTCTATATCTATCTTTTTAAACAAGCTTCCAATTCCCGTCTTACTTTATATGGAATTTTAAATATCTATATTAAGGGCCCTAAACTATATACGAGTATTATATAATTGTTAGTGTAACTATTTTTGTCTAGTTTGTAACCTTTTTTCCTCCCCTCTTGATGCCTCACATTAAGTTTTATTAAATATCTCCGTAAATATGTTTAAGGAGAACATATTTAAAGAGGAAATTGGATGAGTTACTTATTTATTATATGTATTTAGTTCATTCTATAGTAGTACAGTAAGATTGTGTAACGTGTGTTGTACAGTTATTGAAGTCATGATGAAATTATAGAATCAGATCTTCTATAATAACGTAATTAGTCGCATGTACTACCTTATTACTTTGATCTTGTAAATCATGGTCGCTTCAACCTTCATGATAATAATTAGATATATTAAATTTTATCGTTGCAACTCTAGATGTGATTTTCATTGGTCCATCGTTAAGATAGATAGTCGTCGAGTTTTTAATTTTGCAAAATTAAAAACATAAAATAACCTTGGGATATACACTTCTGTATATAAGATCTCATCAAGCAAATTACGTATCTCGAGGTATTAAGGAATAAATAAATTACAAGAAATTTTATAAAGAATTATTGTTTCATTGTTAAAATTGTCTATGATTTCACAATTTGTTCAAAAATAGTTGTTAGTATTTCTGAAACCACATTACTGAACACTGAAAACACTGTTGATAACTGCATATTCGCGAGTAGTTTTGTTTAACATCGTAACAGGTATATGTGAGGTAGTTTAACAAGTGATTTCACACAGTAAACATTATGTAGAATATTACAAGTATTAATTATAGACCTAGCTATAATTTCGTGTTAGTAAAATGTTTTCTCTTCTGTCTAAAGGTGCATCAGTATTGTCTTTAGAGTGTTACTGTACACTATAGATGCTATATACTTAATATTACTTAAGCTCGCTAACCGAGTGCTTTGCTCTAGATTCGGCAAGGTTACTAAAACTTGCAAGTGGGCGTGTAACGTCAACGCGTACGATGTATGTAGGTACTGCATCGTCATGACATGAAATATTTGTGACATTGAATATCTAGGTGAGTATGACGGTCGGTGAGATATGACCATGTCTCTATTAGCAATTTTTAGATGATAATTTGTGCTAGTCAAACATGAATAAAGGTGTTTTGTTTTACTTAAAGAAAAATGTATAAAAAAGAATTAAATTATCAAGCAAAAATATAAGAAAAATATTTCTACAGAAATTACAGAGATCGATGTTGGTATTTTACTTTTATGTTTTTCTAATTGATAAAACTTCCATTATAGTAAATCGTATTTAAAGAAAGTGTTTCACACAATGGAACATTAAACGATAGTGAAAATGCTACTCCCTGTGCATATCAATAGGTATTTAATAATGTGTACGAAATAGAATAGAATATAGAGAACGTGTGCAATATTAGCATTATGATGTCATTGTTTTGCAATTTTAGATAAATATTTTGTTTTTAAAACATTGATCATTTATAAATAAGTTATACCTTATGAGTATCGCTTTAACAGAATTAGTTTAAAAAAATATTGGAGGAAAACTATACAAAGAACTTCGGATAAATAATAAATCAAGAAAATTCTCTAGTGTTCAGAATTGAGGCTCATTTTCACGGAAGTAAACAGATTCTCATGGAGACGAGTGTAAAATGAAAGCGAGTCGTAACAAAATTAAAATAAAATATTACATAAGTTAATATTTGCTCTATTAATACAGTAAGTAGCTATAGGTAATACGATATCAAGGAAAAGTGTTAAATGTGGTTTAATGTCTTGTTTAACTATATTAAGTTACATAGATCTGGTTTTTAGACCGAGATCTTTATTTAAACTTTCTTTTTATTGTAAATATCAGATAGGATTGATTTTTTTATAAATACTAAAAGCTAACACGGGTAGCTTAACTGCACAATTACACTCAACAGACTACAATAATACACAATCCAGACGGAAGTCGAGAAGTATCTGGGGATGCGACTCAGATGCGGGATTAAAGGGCCCTTCTACAACAAGTAAACGCTCTCCTTCAGCTTGCTTTAGCAAAATAGCAATTACACTAATTATTTAAATTCGGCACAAACTATCTTTAAATACACAACACTTTAAGATCCGGGAACAACTAAACCTCATTGCGTAAAAGTCATCCTTTTTATAATACAAAATACCCACATCTATTCCCACTATATTGACAGGTGGGGTCGTAGGCCTGTATTGCCAAGTTAATATTCGATAATCGAGATATTGATCAAATTATTCTAATTATATTCTAATTATTTCTAATTATATCGATATTATTAATATTCTATTAATATCTAACAATACTTTACAGGCAGTATAAAAAAGGCTAAAATGTGGACAAACTATAAGGGAAAATTAATAATTTCAATAATATTACTGGAAAATAATAGCAATCTCAGTTCATTTTATTGGATTGAAGTGACCGGATTTTATGGGTGCTGCATGGGGTCAAATGAAAGACTGATGTTGACATCATCCTTAGATAGGTTGTCGAACTGGTTTTAGAATTTAGAGGAATTTATTAATTAGAATATCCTTAAAATAAAACGTTCGTTATAAAGCAGCATACTTAAGAATATACAAATGAGCCTGATTTTGGTATGAATTTAAACATAAAACGCAGGAAGTAAAGTAGGCGTTTAACCGTTTTAAATATTACAATAATCTTGTTTTTCATTTTAGGACATAATGTGTTCATTGACTTCTTGTTTACTTCATAGGTAAAGCTTTATGTACAACATTATAAATATGGGTATATTTAAATAAGACAATTGAGTCACATTTATCTATGGAAAATATTTAGTATGACATATGCCAAATTCTAAGAGTTTAGAATATGGAATTTCTGGAACTTTGCTGACGATACTATGATATAATATACAGTAGAGCGTACTTTTAGTAATTTTTACAAAACATTTGATTAGTAACGAGAATTTTACTTAAAACACGATTTTTATCCCTTTTATCTTTCTTTGGAGATCTGTTATATATTATACATTTTAATATGAAATTGCAATACACATTTAAAATATTTTCCTTTTTTACTTCTAATATAATCTATTGTAGCAGTTTTCTCTCTGAGCCTGCGATAACCAAAAATTAGAGACTTCTGGTACATTGAGAGATAAAGAGAGAGATTGAATAAATGTGATTAGTAAGAAATGTATTATGAATCATTTAAAAAAAATATAGCCCTCAACCTGTAATACTATTGCATGTATTAAGTGTTTATATGGAGCGGAATATAAAAAGTATTTCCTTGTATTACGTACATTGCTTAAATAATCGATCTAATAACGAGCTGAAACAACTTCCGAACGGATGTAAACTGTAACATATTCGTGATTTATGAATAATTACCCCACGTTTTAATTAACAAAATATTGAATAATAATTATTTAATCAATGGAAATTGGTTTAAACAGAGAATCTAAACTTTAGGATAAGGCCAGATTAAACTTTACTTTAGGTTTAAATTTTAAATTTAACATTTCAGTGGATAAATTACAAATGAACCGTTGATACCTGGAGACCCGAACTCATTTAATAAAGGACTTCTGCTTCTGCTAACATAACTTTTTTTTCAATAAGCTGCTAATATGGCATTACATAGGATGCCTTCCTACCTTTAAAGAATTATCTTAAACATTTATTATTCCTATTAAATTCCATTATTTTGTTGTTCTATAAAGAATTTCTACTTCATAATTTGGAAATAACTTGTATAAGTGAAGATCTAAGTGAAATGACTTAGTTCACAGTAAAATTTTTATTTTAATAACTAGGTTTAAAAAATTAAATATTTTTATAACAAAAATATATTATGTGAAGATGTCAGTTGTAATAATATAATAAATTATTAAAATTATATTATCATGTAAAATACTTTTTTACTTAAAATATACAAGCTTAGAGCATCATGATTATAATTAATTTATAAGATTAGCATACAATAACTGGCACTTTTGTGGTTCGTGTCTAGTAATTTGGATTTGGGTATCTACGTTCTATTGTGGTTAATTAGCTCATTAGCTTTTTGTAAAGATGCACAGCCAAGCGAAACGGTAAAGCGTGTGTCACGCCGTACTGACTCTACTTACATTTAATACTGAGATGACGTACTGACACACATACAATATATTGGTAGATAAACGCTAAACGCTTCAATTTATGTGCCTAAAAACTCTATCATGTTATTACGGTACTAGGCCATTGAGTGATAACAGAAATTTAAAAGTCTTTTTATTACTAAATGTATTAAACCTTAACATTTAATACCAGAATACTTATCAGTATCAAGACAAATGAAACGAGACCAAACTCAATGGGGTTACGTCATTTTATTACAGCGTTTCTATGGCAACCTTCAAGTTCCATCATCAGATAAGTAAACTTCATGTCAGGCAAAATTTAAACAAGTTAGTAAGGGACCATTCATTTATTACGTAAGACAATTTCACTAGTTTTTGATCCCCTTCCTCCCATTATATGAAAAAATAAGAATAAGCCGACCCTCTTCCTCCCTGTTTAATATTTATTATGTAAGAATCTAAGGGAAAAAATTCATACACTTTTTTAAAGTTTATTTTTCAAAGTAACAATATTTAGAAATTTTGTTTATTTGTACTTACAAAGTTACTAATAATTTGTAACTTTGGTTTTAATCTTTAATTCATCTTTATCTACATAAGACTTTCAATTCAGGGGATCAAAACCCACTCGATACGAGCGAATCTCGACGCTCGCGTTTTTGCTCGCGCTTCTTCGAAGTATAATTTTAACTTTTCGCGTTTTTGTGATCTTACGTAAGAGATATCGAGACTCCCTTCCACCCCTTTGTAAGAAATGGCCTTGTTTAACCCCCCTCCCCCTCTAAATCGTCTTACGTAATAAATGAATAGTAGTAACCTAACAATAATAATAAGTTTCTACAACTTGGCTTTTACAAATCAAATTCTTAATAATAATTTTTAGGATTGAAAAGTAATTGTAAACAGTTGATCCGGTCTGAGATAATGTAGAGACAAAGTATGTGTATTTATAAAAATCTAAAAATAATGTATAATCATTTTTAATAGTTCATTGATATTAAATGTTCTATTTTTGTAAGACAGGAGAGCACAATTAACCATTTTTCCCACTCAAAGCTTCATGATCGGTTTAGTTTATTTATAGGTAAAGGTTAATTTGTTTATAGGTTAAGGTTGTAAAAAGGTTTTCTGCTATTACAAATTGTTATTTTGAAAACTTAAAGATCAAATTTATTTATAGTTAAAGGTGAATAGTAAAGTTACTGACATATAATGAACTTTTTCCGTCTTGAACACTCAGGACCGGCTATGGATATTGGTGGATCTGTCACTATAAATTAAAGACGAAAATAATAAAATATCATTTACTCCATGCTATTTGTCATAGCTGTCAAAATATAAAAATCTATGCTTAATTTCTTAATATGAAACGTTGCATTAACCAAAATTACACTATAAACGTGCGTACGTAAATTCTTACAAAAAATATTATTCTTTAAAAAAAAAACCAAAACGTTTAGTCACGTAAAAATAAAAAAAAACTAAAAATTTGGTCAATGTTGAAAACCAAAACAAATTTTTAATACTTATCATCGAGTACTAAAAAAATGATTTATTTTTATGGGAAAATAAAAGATTTTTTAGATTGAGCAATTTTCAAGATTTACGTAAATTAATATACAATTTTGTTACTGACTTATTAATTTATAAACTGAAAATTTATAAATTATAGAATATTTAATTAATAGCATACATTTGCATATATTTGCGTACTAATTATATTGATTTTTTTGTAGTCAAATTGATAAAAATTATTGTTATATTGAAAATGTAAAGGTCAGATTTGTTTATAGCTATTCTGAAAAAATATAAAGGTCTTCTTTGTCTATACTGACATAAGTAGTACACCTTTAATTAGTTCCTTACGAAACATCTTTTAAAAGGTTTTGCTTTTACGGAGTCACCTGAAATTTTGCAATGCTTTTGACGTTAGTTGAAATAGTGAATTTTGTGTTTAGATAATTACTTTATTAGAAGTAAATTGTTACAGTAATCACTGTTTTCGCAACCACCTAGTTTGATTCCTTTCGACTGGACACTAATAAACAAATAACTAATTGAGTTATTCCCCAGGATCTCTAATCTGATCCGTAATGATCAAGTTATTTGCTTCTTTTTTTATGAAATTTTAATAAAGTATTTTCATTTTATTTTAATAAGGTCTTGTTGAATGTATTGCGTAAATGAAACTAGGGAGCTTAGGTATCAATGGCAATACCATGCAGAGACAAACATGTTTCGGAATAGTTACACGTTATTTTGTGTTTGCAACCGCAAAAATCGCTTTGTGTAACACAACATTGTTTTCAAGTATTTCATAAATTAAAAAAATGAATAACGTTCATCTTCTGTAAGCATCCATTGACAACAGTATTGTATAATTAAACAATAAATGTCTGTTATCTTTTTCTGTTACTTTTAAAATAAAAAATATCTAATTGTCCATATATGTAATAAATTATAAATGACCGATCTCTTTGTAGAGAATATTTATAAAAACTTAATACAAGATGGTGCAGAAGACTCCGACTTAAGTAAATCTGTAATTTTTGTTCGTCATGAATATTTTTCAGCGCAAACTGGGTACGTAAGTTTATCAGGAATTGAATTGAATTTTTAATTCAAAACTATGCCTACCTACAACATGTCTGACGGTGATTTTGAAGAGACAAGTATATGGTCAAGTAAACTGAAAATATCCTCAATCCCCTGTGCAACATGACATAGTGTTTCTCAGTGTGATAAGTAAAAAAACGTGCTAAAATGGTCTGCGATTCTTTTCATCAATAATGTATTATTATTTGGATGTAGAGTCAAACTAAAAAATTAAAATACAACATTTGAGAAAAAAAAAGGAAAATATTGCTTGGAAAATGCCATGAAAATATTATGGAAATCTATGATTTGATTACAAAACTGGAATCGCTGACATCACCTAACACGCCTGTTTATCTCACGGTCCCTTAATTTTTTTGTGTCACCCCTGTGGCGCAACTCGTTAACTTCTGGGAGTTGAAATAAATTAGACTAATATTAATATTACGACACGACTTCTATGAAAAATATATCATCCAAATTAGCTATTATTTTAGTGCTAATAATTTATATCATATCCTTAGGAATAGATTTATTTTATGGCAAAATATTATAAACAAACTTTAATGTTAGCTCTATATATTTGCTATATTATGCAACTTTACCCATTACTCGTCACTTGTTTGTACTATGCCCGAATCAAGGTATGTATAAATTTCAGTCAATGGGACTATTTACTCCTTTCCATATCATCTTCTATTATGATATTAAAAATGTTATGTTATCAGAAATTTAGCGTAAGCGTCAAAAGGTTATGTTAATATTTTTTCAAAGCATATTGATAGTGTCTTTTAAATTTTCAAGCTCAGTTAGCTCGTCCATATTATCTCTGGTATTATATACCTATAGCATATTTCACTTGTTTAATGTTATATTGGTTTTCATAAATAATATCTTATTTTACTTAATGTTACCTATTTTATATTAAACAAATAATAAAATGTTTATATTACCCACCTCTATATCCTTTGGTATAATTTTAATACGTCCCGTGTCAAATATTGAGGATAACGAGTTATTTAGAATTTATATTCACGAGGGGTTTGTTTTATTCTAATTTTACGAAAGTAGAACTAACACCGGTATTGTAAGCTAACAAAGAATATTCACAGCATGTTAAAGAGAATCGCAACAAAAGGAAATGAGGTGTGTCCTCAATACTTCCATTTAAACAAATTGTTAGAACAATAAGATTAGGAGACAAAACGTCGCGTTCGCGATCGCATCGGACTCGGAGTTTGGGCTATGGACGCGTGTTGCGCACGCGCCGACTCTCTTGCAACTGCTTAGTATTTACCGCCAAAATCACGCGGAGATAGTATACGTAGGCGAATCAGATTCATTCATTATACCAATACTATACGATGCACAATTGCGTTTAATATAGTTAAATATTAGATTAAATTCGCAGAAGGTGCCATAGTAAAAATTCGCGGTCATGAATGTGAGCTTTTTACTTTCTGTCGATCATAGAAAGCGAATCTTGAATTCAAGGATTGACTTTGTTGTTCGGTTTGTATTTTAAATTTTAAACTCTTTAAAAACGTTATTATGATGTAAATGAGGTCCGCAATTTATTCCAAAAGGCTTCAAATTATTTACGAAACTGGCAATATTATATGCCATATTTTTATTAATCTCACGCTTTATGTCCATTATTGTTTAAAATTACTTAGCTAGCGTATAATCGTTTACTTATATGTATAATTATGATCATTCTTATTTATTATAAAAATAAAGATGTCTAATATTGATGCGGTCGGAGTTGATGAATGGGTTCTTGAATAGATACAAACTAAAAGAACTGACTTGTTGTTTTTACATGATATCTCTCAACTTATTAGAGTGAAAAGACTTTATTGCATGATGGGATTTAATATAAAGGACTTACAATATCAATAATGTATATAACAATAGTAACATAATAATTGATTTAAAATTATATAGTTTTGATATAAAATGTTCTCTTTATTTATAAGTAGCTCTATTAGATTCAAAATGAAGTATAACACATTTAAATTAAATATGACGTGTTTAATTATTTCTACGATCTTTGAATATTTTTGTATACCATAATTACCTCTATGCGTACTTAACAAAATCATATAAATGTGTATCTTCTTTTAAGTTGTGTATATTTTTAAAGTTGTCTTCATATATGTGTGTTAACTTTTAATACATTGCTAAGTTAAAATAGACAGGTGCATTTAGGTCTATGCAACATTTACGTCCATAAGCTGTCTCTACGCAATGCAGTACACCATACCATGCAGTTCTTACTCTATATTACGATATGACAATAATATTTTGGTGAAGAAATTAACTTTTCGATAAATTTTATGTGTTTTAAAAAAGTTGAAACAAATAAGATAATTTCGTAATGTCGGAAAACATTTTAGTTTCATTTATTAATCTACGTGCATCAGTGTAAAATGCCAAATTGATCTTACTCGTAACGAGTTAAGTGAGGAATGGAGCGACATCTTTGATTTAAACTACAAACTAAATAAACTGCTAAATTGATTATTAGAAGTTTGTATGAGGAGTTCTAGATGGCGTTTCTACAGTTTAAAGTAGCTCAGTAAAATAGACGGTGTTCTTTGTTGTTGTTAATCTTATATATAAAATTCTCGTGTCAAAATGTTAGTTACCATACTCCTTGGAAACGGCTCGATCGATTTTTATGAGATTTGGTGTGCATATCGGGTAGGTCTGAGAATCGGCTACTATCTATTTTTCATCCTCCTAAGTGATAAGGGTGGCTCACAGTGGCAAAACAACGTTTAGTGGGTCAGCTAGTTTTGTAAAAAAAATTATTGCTGAATTTATAGTCTAGTCAACAAGTGCTTTTTAGGTCGAAACTTCTAATTCTCCAAAAATTATGATTTAGGTGTCATTCGATTCGGAATGGCATATAGAAACTTTTTGAGAAAATTGCAAGGCCGCTTGCAAGAATTACAAAAGTTATAAACAAATTAGTGAAAAAAGGGAGTTTGGTTTTTTACAAATACCTATCTCGAAAAATATTTGAAATTTTTGAAATTTGAAAAAAGATTCAAAAAATGTTCAAAATTCAAAAAATTCATTTATTATAAAGCGGTTATTTTAATATTACAAACTAATGTGTTGTGTTTGAATAATAGAAAGTTTATGGAAAATCCCCAGAAAAAGACGTAAAATTAGGTGGCATTTTGTATGAATATCTACAAATTATATTTTTTATTTTATTTTATTATTTTATTTATCTCTATAAAATAATTTATGTTTAGTTATGTATGATATACACAACCTATACAACTGGAAATGGACACAATATGATTCGATAAAATAAACATGCTTTATATTTTCTGCACTTTTGGTTTTATATAGTGTACTTCAATTATAAAACGAATGCACTTATTTATTTTATCTCTACAAATCAACATATTAATTATGAACTTTATTTCTATTTTTTTATGCACCCAACCTCACTATTTTAATTCTATATTTGTAATAAAAGCTTGGAGTTTTTTAAACTTATTTTTTGTTTACATTACATCTGCTCAAGGATTAATAGATTTTCGTAGCTGTAATCGTAGTAATAACAAAAATAAAATGATTTTTATATTTCATTAAACGACATTTAATAATATTACTTAAATAAATTACCTGGCAGCTTACATGGCAGTGCTTTTTTTATTTTTTTGTAGAACTTATTTAAAACTGATACAATTATTCCACATATCGATAATATCCGTTTCTATTATTCTCATTCGGTCTTCCACACGGTCTTCAGATTTTTTTTTACACTTGCACACTATATATTTTTAATACTTACGTATCTTTATAATTATATTATATATCTTAAAGAATTTTCCATTTCATCGTCTTCTTGAATCTACTGGATAATAAAGCCATTTGAATTCATATCCTTTAAGACCGTACTTCTCATCTTTTTCTGTTTCAGGCTTCGGAACGTCATCAGAAGATATGTCTAAAGTTTCCTGCGATATTCTGGGGTGGAATCCTTTTTCATCAGCCACATAATCAACTCTTGTTCTCACACCGTTTCTACCAACTACATAATAATATCCCTGTTTCACACCATTAGAGTAACCTTCTTCGTGATGACCATGAAATCCTACCGTATAGTTAAAAGTATACAAAAGTTGTGACATATCATCCTTATTCAAACCTGTAGGAAGACCATCACTCTCCCCAGGATTTTTGTGATAAATATTTGTGTCTTTGCCAACCAATTGCATTTGTGCTGCAATAAGGACTGGTTTTTCTGAAGGTTGACTAATACTTGATTGAGATGATCCTTGTATAGTAGAACTTGCACCCGAATGAAAGTATTGTTCATCTGGGATTGCGGATTTTAAAATATCACTAAAACTTTTTGGATTTCTATGTCCATTGATATTATTTTGCGATATACTCTGTTCAGAAAGACTTTGTGAAGGCCCATTGACATTTTGCTGATTAATTAGCCCTATATCTGAATTTTGTTGATTGTTGCCTCCATAACTAGGTATATTTGGTACTGAGTTACTTAGTCCCGCGTCATAATTTTGTGGATAATTTCCTCCTACAGTAGGTAATTCTGGATTATTTATTCCCAAACCTGAATTTTGTTGATTGTTTCCTGCATTACTAGGTATACCTGGTGCTGAGTTACTCAGTCCCACATCATAATTTTGAGGATAATTTCCTCCTACTGTAGTTAATTCTGAAATTGGTTGATAATTCCCTCCAATAAGAGATCCTTGAGGATTTTTTATCCTTGCACCTGAATTTGGATCAACGTTTCCTCCTGTAATTGGTATTTGTAGACCATTTGGATTCACACCTGAATTTTGTTCATTGTTTCCTCCTCTGATTGGGACTTGTGGACCATTAAAATTCACACCTGAGTTTTGTTGGATGTTTCCTCCTGTAACTGGCACTTGTGGACTATTAAGAGTCACACCTGAATTTTGTTGGATGTATCCTGCTGTAACTGGCACTTGTGGACTATTAAGAGTCACACCTGAATTTTGTTGGAAGTTTCCTGCTGTAACTGGCACTTGTGGACCGTTTGGATTCACACCTGAATTTTGTTGATAATTTGGCCCTATATTAGATTTTTGTGTGAAACTATTGGCGATATTTGAATCTGGTTGATAGTCCTGTCCTCTTTTATAGGCTATGCCTGAATTTTCCGTCTTTTGCTGTTGTTGATTAATTGTTTTTGGTGAATATTGTTCTCTATAAATTTCCTGATTTGGATTAAAATTTTGACCTTGTTGTTGATTTGCAACTGTTCCTAAAGGTAGATCATTTTGCCCCAAGTATTGTTGAGTATTGCTTGGAGGATTGAAATTTTTATTTACCTGAGAAAAGCCATTATTATTTCGTTGGAATTGATTATTATTAGAAGGTACAGACGGTGGAAACTTTGGTGCAAGTGTAGTAGTGGTTGGTACACTGCAATGAGAACAAGATTTTGCAGGGCCCGCGTTGTTTATTTCTTTAATTTCTTGCTCCGTATTAGTTGATTCCTTCAATGGAGCTTGAGGGAAGTTAGAATATGCAGTTGATTGTTCTTTTCTTGTACTTGTATTGGATATTGCAAGCGCTTTAGGATTCCTTTCTAGTGTTGTGAGACTAGTAGTGTGTACATTAACTGATGGAGAAGTAGGATCTAAAAGGGAAAAATACAAATTATATAAATAAAAATACAAATTGTACAACAAAAGAAAAAAAAACATTTCAACTGCGCTACATTTATTAAAACTCATCAATTTTTTTTAAATATTAGAACTAGATAAAATATTAGGTCGAGGAAAAAGTCTTTTCGCATTTTTTAAGAAAATTCAAAACATTTTTTAATATAGTTTATGTACATTTAACTAAAGTATGAAGGTACTATTTTGTTCGGTAACTATTTGCCATCTTGTAGGTAGGGACATGATCCCATTGCTATAGAAATTTTGGGGCTTCTGATCAAAAAACCGCGACAAGTAGCTTTGGCAGTCCTCTCGTGATGTTAACCTGACACTGCCTAAAGAATTCTGAAGAGACCGAAAAAGGTGGAAATCTGAAGGTGCAAGGTCAGAACTATACGGCGGATATAATGAATGGCTAAAGATGTGTGAGGTCTAGCGTTATCATGATGAAAAACCACACCCCTTCTGTTGATTAATTCCGGCCACTTTCTCTCAACTTCTTGCTTTAATCTCATCAGTTGTTTACAGTAGAGTTCAGAATCGATGGTCCTGCCTAGTGGTAACAGCTCATAATGAATAATGCCCTTCCAATCAGCTATCAGCTTCTTCAAAAATGGTTCAGTTTCATTACGTCGTAATAAAGAATCACAAATGAGTACACGGTTCATTAGGTTTCTTTCAGTGAGCTCGTGAGGTATCCAAATATCGAGCTTTTTTGTGTATCCAGTTTTTTTAAAAGCGCCAAAACTGTTTTGTGGACAATTCCCAGTTCTTTAGCTAAGTCGTAACTACTGATATGCCGAGATTGTTGCACTTTTTCAAAAATGGCATCCATTTTATCCGTAATAGGGCGACCAGACCGAGGTTCATCTTTGACATCAAAATTTCCGATCGAAAATGCCTAAACCAATATTTGTGTTACTCTCACAGAGACTGCAGTTGGTCCATAAACATCGCAAATTTTTTTCGCGGCTTGCGTTGCACTTTTACCTTTTTTGTAGTAAAATTTTAAAATGTATCGAATTTCTTCATTAGATTCACTCATCTTCACGGTACGAAAAATAAATAAAAATCAAACATTTTCCTAATTTGAATTTGGAATTATTTTCTTTAAAATGTAAACTTTGAATGATACCAAAACCAGCCAGATACAAATAGTATAGCCAAAGAGATTTTATTACAAGTTCCTACATACTATAATGCAAAAAGACTTTTTCCCCGACCTATTAGATAAATATTTGGTACGCATATTTTGCATCTCAATAAGTAACAAAACATATGAATATTATGAAACCGATATCCAAAAGACTTAGAAATATTAGCATTCAAAACATTCGGTAGTTGTTGGTTAAACTCAGAGAGATCTTCTAGATTTTATTAATATGGTTTTCAATTTAATTTCCGAGATAATCATGATCTCAATAACAAATACTTAGTTTAAACTACTACTATTATAATTTATCTTACAAGGCTTGACTCGAATATTCTTCATAGACAATATTTTGAAACGTCCTTGTTCATCTGTAGCATATACAGTAACGTGATAGACACCATCAGCAGTAATAAAACCGAATTCGCCCATAATTATGCCATTCTTATCTGAAAAAGGTATTTTATTAAAATTAGTTTTCTTTAATATAATATGCAGATATAAATACATAATAATTTTTGAGAGACAAATCTTAAAGTAGATAATATTTAGGCTGTTCGAAATATTCCTAACTAATTAAAAATATTGAAATTTTAATATAGGCTCTATATAAGACCTTTTTTCTCATGTCTGTGTTGTTGTCCGTCAATCGTGAATCCAAACTCGTAAGGCCTATTCTCGTCTGTATATTGATCAGCTCCATGTGCTTGAAAAGTACATCCTATTATAAAGACAAATAGAAATATTTTTTTCAAGTGGCACATCTGAAAATAAATAAAATATGTTAATTAATAAAATATAATAGTACTTTAAAATAATAATCTTCATTCAAACGTCAGTAGCCTAATGCTTCTGGCGTTGAATTACGATAGATGGTCGTGGGTCCAGTCAAATCCCAGTCATTGAACTAGTGACGTGGCCCAGTTCGAACACAAGCATTTTAGCTTAGTTGGAGGGGTTAAAAATATTAGTTTGCAATCAGTTTGGACTGGACTTGTAAAAAAAATTAAATACTTTAATTTAAATTTATACAATAATAGGCAGTATTTATGCTACGTAAATACGAGTTATACGATACAACGATAAAATTTTGGAAAATGGAGGATGATCAAAAATTTAAGAGATCTAAATTTTCCTAATGCTCAAATTTTCAGAATGTAATAATATAGAGTAGAATTAGTATAATATTATTTGTACAGGAGATAAGTATGTGTAAAGAAATTATTAGAGGTCAAAATAATAAAAATATAAGCAAAGCATAGTCTATTGGCTAGTTATAAAATAGAGTTAAAATAAAGAAACCAAAGGCCAAAATACCTGTACGTTCTTGTCTCTATCAATAGTAATGATGCGATTTTAATAGCAATCATTTAACTGGTTTCCTCAAAACCAATATTCAATGGTTAATCTGTGACTAAAATGTACAACTATTTTTTTAATTCTTCTACAAGCAAAAAATGATTTGGATTGGTTCTGGTGTTAAAATGTTTACATATTCGTAATTCGTGTAGTACATGTAGAACTAATAGTACGTCAATAGCCGGATATTTGAGTAATGATACAGAGATATTTTAATAATAGTTTAAAATCCGTGATTGACAATTTATATCCTTGGATTCGATCGTTATATTCCTAACATGCCGACTCGCACTTGATGAGGTGTATTAAAACTGTTCAGTCACTTACACACTCACTCATACTCTATTCATTCATACTCTACCCGCAACTATGAATCATATATAGTTAGAATATGATTCCCCACTGCCGCTGGGAGAGTATCTCTCAGCTCAAGAGGCGAGTAACCTAGCACCTCCATTGGTGGTAGGAGATCTGTACCCGACTGGCTTGCGACCACCAGCATGCAAATTCGACCGCCAAGTGTAGCTGACACATTTCGGTCGAGCCGCATCTGGGTCATATCTACCCCCTCCCTCTCCCATCTCATTAATGCTGCGGTTCCGGTGAACACCAGGTTCTTGTTCATTGTCCATTGAAACCGCAGCATTCTTCTCTTCGTTCCCCCTCCTCACTCTATCGTCGAGGCGACATCGCATGTTAATTTGGGGACAGCGCGGTGGCTATTTTACATCAAGTGGACCGTCTGCTTATTTGTGTTTAGTCCTATATGGATTTGTGTTTAATGATACATTGAAATAGCCTAGAAGTACTTTAGATCATTTAAAACTTTTGAATAAATGTTTTTAAACCAGCGTATAGCAGTATTTTTGGTTTGGAATAAATTACTTAATATAAATATACAAAATATGCTAATAAGTTAAACAACCGATTTTTACTAATAACACCCACCTGTTCAGTAGATTAAACATAAAAATAAAGTTAATAGGCTTTTAATTTTAGTTTGTCAGTCACAATTGTCATTCCTGTGCTAAAATAGCAAAAACCACAAATGTAATAACTAAGTAAGGACTATTTATGATTAACTCAGTACTGAATATTATATTACTATGTTTTGTAAATATCCATTATTTCTTGTGATTTGAATGATTAAAGCTCTTTGTATGTAAATGAGGTATACAAAATATGAAGATATTAGACAATGTTTTACAATTAATGTTAAATATTTAGCTTATAAAAATATTGTAGAGGCCTTGCTAATAAAACTAGTATATGCATAAAATATATTCTGTCATATACAAAAATAACGGTTTTGTATATGTATATGTATATATATATATATATGAGCTTGTTATTTCCAGTGAAAAAGCTACAAACTTTTTACTCAAAATATGTTCAAGTTTTACTTAGAAATATGACGTCAAACCAGGAATGTCACGTGATGTGCTGTTTTCGAGCGAATTTCAGATTACTGAAAGATAAATATTTGAAAATAGCCAATTATACACTATTTCTTCTTAGAGCAACACTAACAGTTAGTGTTAGTCAAAGAACAAAGTGATTGCCAATGTGGTATTTATAGACCCTCAAAAAAGAATTGAGATTGAAAAGAAGAGATCCCCTGAACAAAAACGATTGGAATTCTGTTAAATTCCAATTCTTGGAAATTGGGATCTACAATAAAAACACGGTGACATTACCTTTACATTTATGCCACGTATAAAGCAATCCAGATTCCTGTTCTATTTGTTTCTTATTTTTTTCCTTCAAACTTAGATATTATTTAAAAACCGATAAATATCTTATAATATGTACGTTGGTCCGCACGAAATACATATTTTAATATATATATATTATATATAATACATTTCTTATTATATTACATAAAAAAAAATTAGATAGATATTATACCTTATTTATTTTTCTTTAGTAGTTATTTTCGATTTATTTAAGTTTTAGTAGAATTTTCAAAATGTTTATTACATTGTAGCATATAATAATTCTAACTATAATTTTTCATTTTAACTGTTAGGTACTTTTTTCAAGGATTACCTGACATTATGACAATATTGTTTGTCTTGTAAATGTCATAGTCTAGACATGGAGATATAGATAGATGTAATAATTATTCAATTCGCAACGGTAGGTCATCTGTCCTTCGAAATTCTAACGTATGTATTGAGCAGCGTTCTTAGTTTACTAAGACTAAATAAAAATATATTTATTAAATATAATTTTTTAATAATTTATTGCAAAGTATTTATGAATACCTAAGCTAAAATATTAGCTGTAAAGCTTTTTAAATTCATATACTATCTGTATAAATCTAAATTAAAATCTTACTATTTAATATCATCATAATAAAATATTGTCAAATACATAAAATTAATTTATTCAATTTTAAAACAAAAGATTGAGTCGTAAAAGATACAATCATATTTAAACATAACTAATTTTCTAAATGAGTATTTTATCTATTACAAATTAATAAAATATTCATAAGTAGGAACTTGAATGGAAGATAATAAAATAAAAATAAATACTGCTGTGAATTCTTTAAACGTATTGGTATAAAAGATTTGTTATTAGATAACGGTTTCCGTGTTGTTATTCTGTTGTTTATGATGCGAGTTTAATTCTTAAAGCGCGGTAATGGATTTATCTCCTTGATTAATGAAATTCTTAAAATAATTATTTAAAATAAAAAAAATATTTTGACCGGAATGGTTTTTAATTGCTATATAAATAAAAAAAATATTTGGACCGGAAAAGTTTTTTAATTGCTATATATCAAAAGGAATAAAGTAATTAGTGAAAGACATGTAAACATGTTAAAGAATTTTGATAAAGAATTTAACTAAATACAATTTTAATATAAAGTCAGGTTTCATTTAAAAATACTATAGGTACATATTTGCATGACCTATGTTCTAAAATACTACAAACTAACAATCTAACGAAATTCTTCGAGTTTTAAGCAGTAGCGACACAATTTTTTAATAGCAAGTCCAGTGTTTTAAAATAAAACCAGCAAAATATATTTTAGAGCTTAACGACATATTGACAAAAGCGGTCTTTATATTACAGGGGCTAAATAATACATTTTTTTTCATTTTACTTTATTCATAATGATTCTTTTTTAATTAATTCTAATGTGATGTATGCTTATAGTAAGTTTAGTTTGACAAAAAACATGAGATTTATCTCTTCATAAATAGATTTTATCATAGCGGAATACTAATAAAATATGTTTACCATCAGAAACGCCTGAATTTGAAACTATTAAGCAATAAAATATTTTAAAAAATTTAATGTTTTTTTATAAATCTATAAAATTATTATATAATATTATACGTGGTATTTTGGACCCGGAGCCAGGGCGTGTCAAATAGTAGAAAATAATCAGATAAGTCCCACATGTTAGTTAGTCTTTCGACAGAGATAGATAAAGCATTTTATGCATCTCGTCTGTGTAAAGACTAGCATGTGGGAAAATAGGTCATAGGTTTCCGAATTTAATTGACACTATAATCTTTGTCTTCCTATATTTTATATGAGCTAATGTTTTTAATACTTTGAAGACCAAAAAAAACCTGAAACTCCATTAAGGAAGTTCCAACGTGAAACTCTCATGGAAAATCAGGATTGCAAAAAAGACATAAAGTGTCATGAACTATGTAATGTAGATCCCTGTATACATCTAATAGATTCATAATATTTTTTTATCACATGGACCCCTGAAAATCGTCATCTACGCGTTTTTTTTTTAGCAATGTGTTTGGGGTTGATTTTTAGTGATTTTAATTAATCTAATTATGTGGATATGTTTTAAGTCATATATATTATTACCATTAAAATGAATTTATTGATTCAAAAAAATATAGTTATTTTGATAGTTTGTTTAATTCTCGCATTAAGCTACAGCTAGAAAGACGAATATTTTATACGTTAGCCCTGGAACGCAGAAATTATTTGTGCACTTTAAGTATATATTCATAAGTAATAAAATAAGGAGCATTTAGTTGTGATGTAATATTTGCGAATTAAATTTATTATATTGTAAACATGCTTGTCACGGCATATCCAGTGATCTAAAATATCTTAATACCAACAAAAGAGCATGACATAACCATACATTATTTATTTTTAAACAATTAGTCTATTAACTAATCAGAAAATTCAACGTCTTCTCTAAATAATTTAATTTTCAATATGTCTCTGGTATTTGTTATTTTTATTTATACGTTTATTAATTATAGGTTATTAATTATGTTTATATTTAGTAGTAATTAAATATAATTGTACTCACAGTTTTTTCTATTTCTGCATGTGTAAAAAATATAATGTATGTTTCGCAAGAGTTCTCACTCGACTGTCGATTCTTTGGACAACGTAATTTATTAATACATAATCATAGAATAAACAAATGGATAGCTTAAGTTTCTTGCCTACAACATACGAAAATAATATTTACGTTAATATATACATTAAAGAGCAAAACTGAGTCAGTACTTTACATTTTCATAAAGAGTAGTAGTAGTTTTGTTTCATCTGAGCAAATAACTCTCGTCCAAGTCGTCGTCTAAAAATTGCCTAACAATTTAATAACTGGACTGAACGAGAGATCGTTCACTCTAGTTATTCCAGGGAATAAGTTGTGGGGTTGGGTATACCAAAAAATCATGCTTCTCAATGAATATAAAGTCCCACCGTCTAACTTAAAAGTTCTATGGGAACGTATACAAAAACAGTAGCATCAAATTTCACCGGAATACTGTTAAAATCATGTGAAAAGTGTGGAAAATATATAAAACCATTAAAATTTTCAATATTTAGAAATTTTATATGAGCGGTGCACAAGTGAACTAATCCTACTTCTCAAAATTATAAACCAAATGCATGGTTCAGTTTATCAGACTTTCATAAAAAAATAAAGAAACACATGTAGTTTTTAATGACATAGTTTTTTTATGATAGAATAATTAATCCTACTTTTATAACGCTACCTTATATATATATATAATATAAAAAAAACTGTATCATCAATAGAATCTAAAACAATATTATTTTTATTTGTGTGTTTTTTGTCAGTATGTTTGTACTGCTACACATACAAATTTTGTTCTTTGGGAATATTTAAAAATGCACAACGTTAATGTTCAAGTTTACACTTCTGCCGGCACTCCTGGAGTATACAATAATTTTTATTTTCATTATTTTATATGTCAGTTACAACAGACTTCCCAGCCAATGGCAAATGTTCAACATAGGCAAAAACGGTATAAGTGAGGAGAGGTGAGAAGAAAATAGATAAACATTTATGAACCTATATAGACTATAAAATATGTAGTCATTTCTTACTAATAAGTTTGGGTACAAGCAGTCAAAGATAATGGCAGTTCTATTTTATGACTAATCGCGGTCCATGAAGTGTACTAAGATTTTGTTTCCGATTTACAATATCATTGTATTGTATACAATATATTAACAGTTCAGTATTTATTTGTATGGATAAATATAACGAACACATGAATCTGATAAGCAGGATACATAAATAGACATTACTGCAAATAATATATATGTCGGGGTATAGTTGGGATAGGATAGTAATGAAGGGGACATGTTGTTAGTCCTTACATTGTATTTTGATGTGTTAACACAACCTTAGGTTGGGTTTATTTTAGGTTAGGTTAGCCTTATGTTAACCTAACCTAAGACAGACTGTGAGACCGGGCGGTGGAGGTGTGTCGTAATTACATAAAGGGATCCCTTAAGCCTACACCTTGGTCACAAGTCCTAGGCACTGGCTGGGTTCCTGTTCAAAAACTACGGAATCATGATATTCGATCACTTCCTTCATTTAAATCGTCTCTCTGTTCTGACATATATATTAAAAATGTGGGAATAAATGAAATAATTACGTTATAAATAAAATAAAAGTAATAACATAAAAAAATCTATTCCATTTTAAAGTATTCAGTAAAAGTAACTAATCAGTAATCTACAATAAACTTATAAGATTTTTTAAAATTATGTATCTTATTCTATATATATAATTATATTGTATATTTATAAATTGTATTTAAAACAAAAAAAAGAACCCATTTTCTTTAGAAAGAAAAAGAGAAAATGATTAAATTCATAAATGAATAAAATAAACAAATATTGGTAATTCTGATTTAATAAGATAATATTCATGTATATGGTACCTGTATATAGTAAAAGGTTCTTCGTATTTCTATATTTATTAGGTTTAAATTATAATAATTGGGACAAATAAAAAGTCGATCGAAGAGAAAAGAAGATTATTGTGAAATTTATTTTGTAAAACCCCGATTTTGATTGTCTATTATAATACAGATATATTTATATTTAGAGATATAGTCAACATTTGACTGGCTAGGATCCATTTTTATATTTTTATTATATTAAAATTACTAGACTCACTTAACATTTGTCGGTATTTTTACGACTTAGATAATATAAAGCCGTATTTGGAATATAAATCGTAAACGCATTACGAGTGCGTATAAATAAAAACGATGATTAATTATTGATATTTCTCGCATACAAAGTCAATAATATATTTATGTATATAATTTTTTATAATTCGTGTTAACGTGTTAATAAATCATCATTTCCTAAAATATCTGAATCTATAAATAAATACAATTTTGAGTAATTTACTTACGCGTTAAGCATATTTATATTTTTGGTCAATACGTACTTTATATTTTTGATTTTGTCTATAATAAGACAGATTTGTTTTTTACGTATGCGTCTTTTGCGCTAAATTACTAGCTAGTACTTACTTAAAATAAGATAGCAATTTAAATATAAACTCATTTGAATTAGCAACATCCTTTTTTTAACAGAAATATATTCGACCTAATCACATCAAAGGTCAGTAAAGTGTTAAGTGTTTACCTTACAATTACCACAACTATCAAGGGCAAATAATATGAATAGATGATATCAAAAATTGTTTATTTTTATAAAAGCATTTGATTCCTATTTACTTTTAAGAAGGTTAACTGTAAAATGTGACAAATGGAACAGTGTTTTTATAAAATAGGTACTTTGTATTGATTCAAAATAATTAATATTTTTAGAAGAAAATGCTTCTAATAAATGTATACATTTTATATTTTATTCATCAAAAATATAGTTTAAAATACTTTGATTTCATTAGGCATATTTTTTGGTAATTTTAACGATTTCAGAATATTGCTGAATAGTTAATGTTAAAGCCAAGTATAGAATCCGTAATACCACAAAGGAATGAAGTTACTTAATTGCCATAAATTGTAAATGAATTATTTTGCTATTTATTCTTCTGGATTTATGATGCAACATCAATATTTCCTAGTATTATACTATATTGTATATTAATTCCTTGTGCAAATGGTTGTTTCGAAATGAACCGGTAAATTAAAACTATAGACATATTTTTTGTTTTATGATTTTTATTTATATATATAAAACAATATCGGGTTTATTAGAACACTTTTAACTCGAGGTCGGATGGATCTATTATCAAGGTGTTTTAATTTTTCTCCGTCCTGAATAGCAAAATTACTATTAAAAACACTGGAAAATTGACGAAAAAATTAAATAAAAGAAAAAAAAATCCCATACAAAATGTTGATGGATTTCGTAACTATTAAACATTTAATGTTCATCCTGTCCATACGTAAACTCCCCTCAAATTAAAAAACGTATTTAATTAAAAGTTTCGAATCGGCAAGCTATATCCACAATATTCGGATAATGGCGTATTATAAATGTAGAATAATGTCCAGTAATGAAAAAGGATTGTCATATGTATATATTGGTTGTCAACAGTTCTGGTAATCTGTAAAACGAGATTCATTGACTATTTGGGGGATCCGCTAGTTTCTATTATAATGTCATTATATTTTAATTGTTTTTTCATGTATAAACACAGCATGTTGGATAGTACATAACGGTTCCTTCAAATTGTAATGTTCAACATTTTTAAGCTATATTTAAACAGAGATATTAAAGTTCTTCCTTAAGGCATATTAACGAAATATCTTGAAATATTTTACACAATAAAATATAGATAAAATCAAAATGGGAATAACGGTAAACAACATTAAATATATTCACATCTTTAATAATTTGTTATTTTAATATTTATTTTGTACATATTTTCAGAACTCAGTGTTTAACGTCATAATATACCAAAAAGAAGATTTTCTCATGTAACTTAAATATATATTATTTTGAACTATAAAGGAAATGACATAGGTTGTGTAGAATGATGCAGTTCAGGAACTGTATGCAGTCACGAACTTAATCGGTGTCATCACGATTACATTTGAATACATAATAAACAAATAAATGGTTTTAATTGAAATTTTCTTATTACAATCGAAAGAATTTAGGAATCTGTTCAACTCATGATATATATTACCTACTCTGCAAGAAATAATTTTCCGACTATCGCTTTACCATCAAATTTTCTTTCTCAAATGCTAAGACACTGGTAGACTTGAATAATTGTCACCAAAATATTTTAACACATACAAGACGCATCACTCCATCAGTGAAGGACTGGTTTAAAAGCTACCTCAAGGGACGACGCCAGCGTGTAAGAATTGATGACACATTATCATCATGGCGTGAGGTCCGGTCTGGGGTACCCCAAGGTGGCGTGTTGTCTCCCTTACTCTTCTCTATTTTCATAAACTCAATCACCCAAATTATTTCTTCTCTCTACCATATGTGTGCAGACGATTTACAAATCTATCGCTACTCGACACTTGATAACCTGTCTGAAACAGTAGCTGCTATCAATCGTGATCTGGATGCGATATTCGATTGGAGTAAGCAATATGGCCTGAATATCAACCTTGGGAAATCTCAGGCTATTGTTGTTGGCAGCAAAGGCATGATTGCGAGGGTCGACTATGCGAGCATTCCGGCAATCGTTTATGACAGTTTTATTATAACATACTGCTCAACTGTAAAAGATCTAGGCATATATTTAGATCAATCACTTTCCTGGACTGAGCAAATAAAAGAATTAAGTAGGAAAACATTTGGAACCTTGAGTTACTTGCGTCGTCTCCAAAATCGATCATCTCGAAGTCTTATGCTTAAAACGCCTGTACGTAACTCTAAAATTTATACACAATCATTTACTGTACAGGCCGTAAGATTATGGAACTCTTTACCACAAAGCATAAGACTATCAAAATCTCTCGCGATTTTCAAAAATTCTGTAAAAGACCTGTATCTACTCTCGGACAGACACTGATGACATGAAATTTATTATTATTTGTTTATGTATTTATATTTACTATTATATCTAAGATATTTATTAGTATATAATTATAGATATTTATGAATATATATTGTATATGTTCATCTTGTTTATGTATTAGGTTGTAATTATTTATATGTAATTTATGGTTACACCACCTTATTCCCCACTCAATAAAATATTTCTTAACCTAAAGGTTGTCTGGAAGAAATGGCTAATAAGCCATAAGGCTGCATTTTGTTCTGCCGCGTTTTACTGTTTTTTTTATTGCATAGTTGTATTATGTTACTTAGTTGTTATATGTTATGTATGTGGTGTGCAAAAAGTATTAAATAAATAAATGTTTTTTTGGTGTTTTTGGAAGACTAGATATAAATCAGCGCAACAAAATATTATTTTTTGTTGACTTTTGATGTCTCTGTAAATGGGAATTGTTACACTTTTTTTAATGAAATATTTAAGTCAACGTCAGCTTCTCAAAACACTTCTCACATGTAGATCATCATAAATGTTTAAAATAAAAATTACTTTCTGTGTATTTATTATGAACGACAGGTATAGGTTTTATTACTCTGAACTAAGACATCACCTTTATATCTTTTTCTCTTTCTATTTGGACGTAGGCTTGGATAAGAAAAATAAAAAGAATTACATTTTGTTGAATTAAAATTTTTCCAACAAGTTTTAAACAGAAGGACAATTTTTTACATTTAAAAAGTTAACCTATTTTCGCGGTTATCTTATTCTTAGGTAATCTTATAATTATCTATTATTTTCTTGAGTTACTGAGGATTTTTAGGCCGAAAATATGATGTTAATACGACAAATATGAATTCGAGTGAAACAGGAACAAAATGATAATTACGACTATCTTGATTTTAAAGTTTATCTAAGTAATTTTTAGTCTAGAATTGCGTAAATAGTTTTATGTTATATTCTAATTAAGCAACAGCTAATGCTTACAATAGCTCATTGATGAATAATGAGCATTACTTAATTGTTTATATCTATAATTATATTTTGGGACTGTCTTTCAACATAATCTCATTAACAATTAAATCATTATGATTGCTATAAAATCATAACTTTATTACGTTCAAGTATCATTGTGTATTTGGTATCATCAAAGCAAGTTCGAGTCAGAAATTAAAAAAAAATCATCATCATGAAATTCGTAAGCAAAAATATAATTTATCATTTATTTCAGAGATATTTGGTTTCTTACTTCTGGTGTTATTTCTAATGCTGTTTTTATTGTTGTAATTGATTTTTGCTTATGTAAAATTATGTTCAATTTTTTTTAGTTAGTAGTTTTGTCAGTCTTCATTGGTGCGGCGATGTGTGCTGTAATCGGAGAGGATGCTGAATCCATCATTGCAGCTCGGCGAGCATTACCTGCTTTGGAACATGAGGAGGTGCACGACGAGTTTGGACAGTTCGCTCTTCGCTACGTAACAGCTGAGGGAACTATTGTGTCAGAGCGAGGCCGCCTCGTTCCTGCTCTTGATGGCAAGGGTTACGTGCTTATCACTGAAGGCGAAGTTTCCTATATCGAAGGTGGAAAGACCTATATCACTAAATACACTGCTGGTATCAATGGATACAATGCTCAAGGCAACCATCTTCCTAAAGCACCTAAACCGGTACCAGTTCCAAGTGCTTAATATATGTTAATAATAAAATTACAGTGAAAAAGTTTTTCGGTTTTTTTTTTAACTTAGTATAAGTGGCTATACGACCGATTTGTTATGTGTAAATATCAACCTTTTGAAATAAGGTTTACAAAGTTTTATCTATACTATTATACTAGAGGCCTGACCTCGCTTCGCTCCGGGTATTTAAAACAATATTATAATTGATGTCATTAAATTGTTACTCTGTAATTGTGTAGTTTTTCATTATTTGAAAAAAGAGAGAGAGTAAGAAAAAGTTATAAAAAGAAAAATAATAGAAACAAAAATAAAAGAAAAACGACAGATGATAAGAGAGGAAGGACAGAGCAAAAATAAAATTGAATAGGTAAAGTAGAGAGAGAGAGAGAGAGAGAGAGATAATCGAAAGAAAGTGAAAAGAGACTGATCGTACTGAACAAATAAAAATAAGAATTAAAGAGAGAAAAAAAGAGAGAGCATGAGAGACAATGATAGTATTATAAGAGGAAGAGAGATGGAAATACTAATTAAAAATCGGATTAGTAATAACAAAATTACCATATTCTATTAATTAATAAATGTATATGGCAACACTAAATCACTTTTGTCACTCACGAATAGTGTAGTTTTGTATCAGTGAAAGAATTTTAAAAATCGGAGTAGTAAGAACAAAATGACCATATTCTATCAATTAAAAAATGTATATGGCAACACTAAATCACTTTTGTCACTCACGAATGGTGTAGTTTTCTATCAGTGAAAGAATTTTAAAAATCGGAGTAGTAACAACAAAATGACCATATTCTATTAATTAATGAATGTATATGGCAACACTAAATCACTTTTGTCACTCACGAATAGTGTAGTTTTCTATCAGTGAAAGAATTTTAAAAATCGGATTAGTAATAACAAAATGACCATATTCTATTAATTAATAAATGTATATGGCAACACTAAATCACTTTTGTCACTCACGAATAGTGTAGTTTTCTATCAGTGAAAGAATTTTAAAAATCGGATCAGTAACAACAAAATGACCATATTCTATTAATTAAAAAATATATATGGCAACACTAAATCACTTTTGTCACTCACGAATAGTGTAGTTTTCTATCAGTGAAAGAATTTTAAAAATCGGATATGTAGTTCCTGAGAAACTCTTCAATTTACAAAATGGCCACCTTATGGCACTTAAATGGCCATATCTTTTTAATTAGAATATTTATAGCAACACCACATAGCCTATGTTACCCGGAAAGGATGTAGCTTCCTATCGGTGAAAGAATTTTCAAAATAGGTTCAGTACTTTTAGAGCCTATATCTATACTATTATATAAAGAGGAAAGATTTGATTGTTTGTATGTTTGTTTGTCATCATTGTCTCTCATCCTCTCTCTTTTTTCTCACTTTAATTTTTATTTTTATCTGTTCAGAATGATTAGCCTCTTTCCACTTTCTTTCTTTCGATAATTTCTCTCTTTCTCTCTCTACTTTACCCATTCAATTTTAGTTCTGCTCTGTCTTTAATTTTGTTTCTATTATTCTTATTTTTATAACTTTTTCTTACTCTCTCTAATTTTTCAAATAATTAAAAACTACACAATTACAGAATGACAATTTCAGGACATCAATTATAATATTGCATTAAATACCCGGAGCGAAGCGAGGGCAGCCCTCTAGTGGTAAATATGTTTGGTTCTAAATTTAAAAAATTGCTTTTATTGAACGTTTTATTGAACGTTTGGCAGTCTATGTATGTATGTTCCACCCTAGCGCTTAAACTACCGAATCAATTTTGATGAATGAGTTGTCAATAGCTTCGTAATAATAGCGTGGGTGACATAGGCCATAAAAATTTTATGTTTTTTTATGACGTCAGATTCCAACCTCGAAAAAAATATTCTGAGATAATTGTCAAGTGTTTGATATCAAAAGAAAGGTCTTGGCGAGCACATTTCAAATATGTATATATATGTTATTGTTTAATTCAACATATATGTTTAAAATGCGGTCGTATAATTCGCGCGGTCCTGTCACTGCAGTTATTTACTTGTTCAGTAATCTCGATCGGGAAACGGAAAACTATTAAATAAAAAAATAAAGTTTAAAAAACTATAACCCGACTAGGTAAAAAGTGGTCTAAAAAGAACGAAACAAGAAAATAATTCATATAGAAACCTAGAAATGCATAGGTATAAAAAAGGTCAAGGTAGAACCGTGGTCACACCCACTGTATACCTACTATGGTTAGAGGAACACTACCATAAAACAAACATGGTAGGTATACAATGGGTGCGACCACGGTTCTACCTTGACCATTTTTTTTAAAGAGTACTAGCGGTATGGATCACATACTACTAGTATTCCCTTTATCAATCCTATTAAGCTAAAGCTTGTGTTAAGAGTGGGCCACGTCAGTAGTCCAATATCCGGGATTTGAACCCACGACTTATCAATCTTTATTATTATTTTAGATTTCAACGTTGATAAAGAATATAATTAGTAAACCCTATTTCCAATAAATGTCATCTTCCATAAAGTCTCTATTATTATTTAGTCACACAACAGTTTTTTAATGTTTTTCTGTAGAATTTTTATTGCTGTAGATTCTGAACTTACTCTAAAATTGTTTTTGTAAAATTGTATTATAAAAAATGATGATAAATCACCTAAGAGATGTTATTACATAAACTATATTCACGCCCGTGAAATATTCATAGCAATGATCAGTGAAGCTTTTTGATAGTCATATATACTGAAGGCGTTGTAAGGCTCCGCTAAACAAAAGACATCAACGTCGTCATGGCTTGTACCTAAAAAAATATTAAAATTTCTCAACATTTTTATAAGGTATTCATTTGTAGTTATTCAAATTATTAACGAATATTATTTATGATTTATTAAAAATAATCTCGTAGACATCATATTTAATGACTAACAAATATCAAACTGAAATCTGTGATTAAAAATTGCACTTTTTTCAGAATACAAAATTAAAACACCTCAAAAAACCATCAGTTTTTTTAGGTATATTGTATTTAAAGTAAAAAATAACTATCCTACTAAAAGTAAAGTGAGAGCAAATAAGTTAATGATGAAGAAGAAGAATACCTTTATTTGCACAGAACTGACAACAAAATATTTATTTTCATTGAAAATTTACGAACAAAAATACTCTTAACGCACATTAAAAACTAAAAACATTCTTGCATCTTATCAATGTATCATCCTCATAACAGTATCATCATCATCATAACTCGTTAATGGTCCATTGCTGAGCCGGGTTTGCTTCTCAAAACGAAGAGAGCTTTGGCCATATTCTTCCACGCTGGCCCACTGTTGGCTGGCAGACATTACACCTTTCTTTCTTTCCTTTTTTATAAATAAAAACAATAACAGTTTTTAATAAATTATTGCAGTGCGATTGTAAAACGGACTATCATTCAGACTATAGTGGACCAGCACTCATCACTAGACCAAAAGCTTATTTTTAGTGACCTACGAAATGTAAATTAGTTAAATGACTAACTGCTAAGTTGTAATAGATAAAATAAACTAAACTAAATTCCACGTGGGCCCATTGATGAGTTGGCGAGTCTCCGTCAGACGCCATAGGTCATCCATAGCACTAGTTACCGAGTCCACTATCACCCCAATCCATAGCCCAGCATTATTAGTTTCCATATATTGCCATAGTTCTACACAAGCCAAGGATTGTCAATGGGTGCATTCTCACAGTGCATACAGATTCTTCCGGATTGTGCTGTACGAGTCTCGTTGTTAGATCGTCGAGCTACCTACTTGTGTGGTGTGTCTTGGTTCGGGTTCGCGCGTCTCACTTTAATGTAGGCAGGGTGCTCTTCTGGTTGTACCATACGAGTTTGGTAGTCCAGATTGCCGCGATTTATATCAAGGTAACATTTTGATTCCTTTTAAACCATGAATTTCCGCAAAGTAACGCCTGATATAGAATCAGGAATAGGAATTATTTCTTACTTTTTAGAGGATTTTTAGAGTATGAAGTCGGTTAAATTTTTTGTTAAAAATAAATCTATTTGTGTTGACATTTTATATTACGATGCGTATAATCTTGTTACAAATTACTTGATTCATATTTTTCATCACATATGAGGAAATATTGAATATTTTATTATGTTTATATGCTGTATGACATTTTAATTTCACCTTTTCAAATTATTAGTTTTTAACTTTTTAATTAATATCCAAAACAACCTATTATAATCTTGAGCAAGAACACCTTTGCTATATTACTTATGCCAGGGCCGTATAGTATAATACGACATACATTAAATAATAACTTTATGATGGCACTAGGCTAAAATGAATGCTTAAAAATTATCTAGAAAACATTTTTAAATAAACTAGATTTATAATCATGTACTCCTTTAATACTGTTAGGGCGCACTGAATGTATTCAATATCTAGCGCGCCCTAACTGTGTGACATGATTTTTATTTTGGAAACGAAATAGAGTTTCGTCTAAATAGAGTTTCGTCTCTGAGCAAATAATCTATTAAACAGCAGTCT
Source organism: Limenitis camilla (assembly GCA_905147385.1). Lineage (NCBI taxonomy): Eukaryota > Metazoa > Arthropoda > Insecta > Lepidoptera > Nymphalidae > Limenitis > Limenitis camilla. The sequence continues at coordinate 8,319,051 of LR990230.1, read as the reverse complement.
AATTGTACTAAAGCCATTTTAACACTATCTAATCCTAAACTCAACACTTTCATCACAAATGGAAAAATACCACTTCAGTGCCCAAGTTCGTTCAATAATAATTATAATTGTAATTAATAGCAAATGTTTAAATAAAAAAAAAAAACAGCAAACAAACAGAACAAACATCGAAAGAGGTTGGCCCTTAATAGTTGATAAAGATCTTATTCTGGAATAAAACATAATATAATCTAGTCAAACTACAACTTCTTCATAATTTTAAAATATTTTCAATTTTGCATTTATTTTCCCTCTAATAAATTATATATAGGATTTGGAAAAGGAAATTTAATTTTTTATTTTTAATACAGCTATAACTTTTCGGCTTATCTACTAGCGGAAGCCGCGATTTTTGTTTATAGAAATGAAAGACACAGGCAGAAAGTTTGTCCGAGCCCACGGCTGATCGTGTATTGTGTATAGCATAATATCTTTGCAGTGAATTTGAAAGACTAATAATATAGGCGTTTTCTATGATTATTTTTTATGATTCAGTAAAAATAATTTATTTTTTATTAATGTAAGTAGTAAATAAGTAGGTACAAATTTAAATTTGCTAAGGAAGGTTTCGGCTAGGACAGCTATGAGGACGCTTCGCCAATGCAAAGTGTTCATACATAATGTTACTAGGTAATAAAAAAGTTTATGTCACCAAAGTAGGTATTATAAAAAACAAGCAGAGTCCAGCAGGGGTCCGGATGCAGAGCAGCACTTGGCTCATTTGAATCATCCCCAAATATGCTACGCGACCCCCGATAGTTTTCGAGTTATGAATACCCCTCGCATCGTCAGACAAATCTTGACCCGTGCGATACTCTCAATCACAGCGACATCAACCATTGAGACTTATGACTGAATTAATTGCGTGATAAATAATATAATTAAACTAGCGCCAATGCTTACTATTTTATTGATAAATAATGAACATTACTAAAGTATTCCTATCTAATTATGACTGTCTTTCAACATTATCATTAACAGTGACATCGTTAAGGATACTATAAAATAGTAACTTTGTTAAGTTCAAGTATCATTGTCTGTATTGATATCATCAAAGCAACTTCGTGTAAGAAAATCAAAAAATTCATCATCATGAAATTCGTAAGTAAAATTAAAATTTACATTTAGATTACTCAGATTTGCAATTTTATACCCTAAATTCAACTCTTATACATAGAGCGAAATTATTATTATAATTTTGAATTTTATTGACATTAAGGATCTTTCACAAAATGTTTTCTCTTTCATTTGTGAATTAACGTTGTCCAAAATATTTTTCTTTTTAATATGGGAAAGTTATATGTCGTCTATAAAAAGAAGCTCTTATTTTAATCTTTCTAGTGTAGTTTCTAATGCTGTTGTTTTTATGTTGCTATTGGTATTCGCATTTTTAAAATGATTTACAATTTTATTTTGTTTTTTTAGTTAGTAGTTTTGTCAGTCCTTATTGGTGCGGCGATGTGTGCTGTAATCAGAGAGGATGCTGAATCCATCATTGCAGCTCGGCGAGCATTACCTGCTTTGGAACATGAAGAGGTGCACGACGAGTTTGGACAGTTCGCACTTCGCTACGTAACAGCTGAGGGAACTATTGTGTCAGAGCGAGGCCGCCTCGTTCCTGCTCTTGATGGCAAGGGTTACGTGCTTATCACTGAAGGTGAAGTTTCCTATATCGAAGGTGGAAAGACCTATATCACTAAATACACTGCTGGTATCGACGGATACAATGCTCAAGGCAACCATCTTCCTAAAGCACCTAAACCGGTACCAGTTCCAAGTGCTTAAAGTATGTTAATAACAAAATTACAGTGAAAAAATAGTTTTTGTTTTATTTAAATTACAAAATTCGAAACAAGAGGGTCACGATACTTATTTCGAAATTAAAATCTTAAGTTCTAAGAAGTATTTGACATTTTATAAATGATATAATACTTAAAAGTTCTTTAATTTATTTTCTAATGTTGCTGTGTGAGTTGCTGAAATATGTAGTATAATAAACTTTTTATAAGATACTGTAAAATCATATTAGAGAATTTGTGATTCACCTTAGAAAAGCGGAAAGCGGTATAGTCTAGTCAACAAGAGCTTTTTAGGTCGAAACTTTTAAAAAAATTATATATTTAAAAACGCGAAAAAAATTTTTTGACCGCGGATTGTTCATTGATCGATCCTGTAGGCGTCTGATTTTTTTTGCTTCTTAATTTTCATATTTAATAAGTTAAAATAATATTTATTCATTAAATGTCCAAAGTGGCGTGGCTTGCCTAAACACATCTAAAACAAATTACATATGCTACAGTATCTATAATAACTATCAACCCAAAAGTGACTATACTATTAGGATACATGTCTGTAATAGAGACACAATCGGGTGTAGTTGTCCAATTATAGCCAAAGTCTCACAGACTAAGTATCTTGTTGTAATGATAGATCAAAACCTATCCTGGTACCCGCAAATTGAACAAGTTTCGGATTTAGGATTAGAAAAATGATTTGGATGTTCAAAATTCTTAGAAACGTCATACCAAATAAAAAGAATTCGTCTACACCTTCCCTCTTGAACAACATATACATTGTTCTTGTACAGTCCATTATAACTTACTGTATTCCCATATGGGGTGGTGCCTATAAAACACGATTTTTGGAGTTAGAAAGGGCGCAAAGAATTCTTCTAAAAATAATGTACTTTAAAAATGTTAGGTATTCTACAACTGACTTATACAGAGATTGTGACCTTCTTACAATATGAAAATTATACATCCTACATATAATAATGAAAGCAAATAAACATTGTCAACATAATATAAATATTGCAAAGAAAAGAAGAAACTTTCAAGTAATTACTATCCCAGTTCCAAAAACCATGTTCGCTAGTGTTCAGTGTAAGAAACGAGCAGCTGTTTTATACAATAAAATAAATAGAGAGATCGATACTGACACGAAACAAAAGAAAGCAGTCATCAATTGGTTAAAATCCCTAACCTACGACGAAACTGAATCAGTAATCGAAATACCATCTATATTCTATATAAGTAAAAATGGATTCATATTGTATACATAAAACACAACATCACATAATACACACACACACACACACACACGCACGCACGCACGCACGCACGCACGCACGCACACACACACACATATATATACTAAGACAAGTTATATAAATTAATTAATTGGTTTAAACAAGGTTGTTTAAAATAAGGAAAAAATAAATAAATTGTTAATAATTCTGTACAGTTATGGAAGAGCGATGACTTCTAGCACAGGCTTTGTAAAGTCAAAGAAGTCATCATCAACTAGATAAGAACAATTTGTAAAATTAAAAGAAAAATAAACAATTTATTTATTATTATTATTGCGTTGCAAGCCGGAGTATCCGTTTTCTGGCGAATTTTCAACCCTCTAGGAAAACTATATATATTTGTCCTACAGTTCCGGGAGTACGGACTTTTCTTTGTGAAGTTTCCTCCTCTCTTTGAATCTATTTTAAAATTTTAAAATCTCAAATAGTTTTCGCGATATTTGTATTAATATGCTATTTTTTACATTATTTAAAAGATATTCACTCCGTGAAATATTCATAGCAATGATTTCTGAAGCTTTTTATAGTCATATATACTGAAGGCGTTATAAGGCTAAACAAAAGACATCAACGTCGTAATGGCTTGTACCTATGTACCTAAAAAAGAAAAAATTAAAGTTATTGAAATTTTTAGTTGCATAAACAACAATGTGTTGAGGTATTCATTTGTGGGATAACATTTTCTTAAAGATTATTTGATCAAGATTTATTGAAAATTAGGCATCGTTAGATACGTTCATACCTACGTCCTAAATATAATATATACTAAACTACTACTAGGTTTTAAAACAATATTATAATTGATGTCCTTAAATTGTCACTCTGTAATTGTGTAGTTTTTCATTATTTGAAAAAAGAGAGATAGTAAGAAAAAGTTATAATAAGAAAAATAATAGAAACAAAAATAAAAGAAAAGCGATAGATGCTAAGAGAGGGAGGACAGAGAAAAATAAAATTGAATAGGTAAAGGAGAGAAAGAGAGAAAGAGACAGTGATAATCGAAAGAAAGTGAAAAGAGACTAATCGTACTGAACAAATAAAAATAAGAATTAAAGAGAGAAAAAAGAGAGAGCATAAGAGACAATGATAGTATTATAAGAGGAAGAGAGATGAAAATACTATAGACTTCTCTCAATAAAAGAATTTTAAAAATCGGATCAATAGCAACAAAATGGCCATATTCTATTAATTAAAAAATATATATGGCAACACTAAATCACTTTTGTCACTCACGAATAGTGTAAATTTCTATCAGTGAAAGAATTTTTAAAATCGGATCAGTAGCAACAAAATGACCATAATCCATTAATTAAAAAATGTATATGGCAACACTAAATCACTTTTGTCACTCACAAATAGTGTAGTTTTCAATCAGTAGTGAAAGAATTTTTACACACACACACACACACACACACACACACACACATATATACTAAGACAAGTTATATAAATTAATTAATTGGTTTAAACAAGGTTGTTTAAAATAAGGAAAAAATAAATAAATTGTTAATAATTCTGTACAGTTATGGAAGAGCGATGACTTCTAGCACAGGCTTTGTAAAGTCAAAGAAGTCATCATCAACTAGATAAGAACAAAAGATAAATTGAGGAGTGAGAGTGTAGATAAGAATGCTTCCAGTGGACTTCAAGAAAAAAACAAGAATCTGGAACCGCAGCATTAATAGGATGGGGGAGGATGGCCTAAGTCTGGCCCTGTTTTAGAATTAACAAAAACATAATTACGTAATGTTTACTTAACTTACCGATAACATTAATTTGTTCATTCTTTTTAGTCACATTTTGGGCATATAGACACGAATATGAGGAAAGAATTGATATGTATAATAATGAAATCTATTTAGTAAGTTTTATTTATGTATTTGTCATGTTGTAAATATATCTTAAAATGCACGTCGAAAGTTGAAGGTTTGCCGCAAAAACATGAATTGTTTAGCGCGAACCGATGGACCTTCACGACATGCGTGGATTGACATTTTACTGTTTACGAAACGTTTGTTGCCAATGCGAATATTCTAAGACTAATAGATTACAGCTGGAGTGTAAACAATTTATTGAATACTATATTATTTTCCTTAGTAAGTCTCTAACGACTGCAGCAAATTACAAAAGACACAAGCTATAAAATGTTGTAATATCTATTTTATGTTTTATTTATTCATTTTCAAGTGATACTAAAATATTTAAAAAAAGTACTAAATTTTACTGTACCTAAATTTATCATGGATGTATTACGCAATATATAACCGACTACCTAAAATTTTAGTTTGTAAAACTTACTAAAAATATATTTAAAAGTTATAAAACTGTTTATAACATAGAGACTAACTTCACTTACATACGTAGTCGTAACATTTTAAGTATTAGCATTTTTAGTTATCACATATATTGCAACTTCTACTCAACTTAGGTACAAACAGTCTTAGCACTTATAAGACTTTCTGAGTAAATACACACTTGTGACACAAAAATTAAGTACAACTAATTTATTTTAATTATTTTTTATGAATTTAGAAAGTATTACTTATATTTACTTATTAGAAATATTTTAGATATTAATTTACGCATATAATAGAAAATAGAATTTTTTACAAATTTTTACATTCTTTGATTCATATTGAATTTATTTATTTTATTCCTTGATTCCAGAATTATATCTTGTTGCTGCATATTGTTAATTATTAAAATATGATGAAATTTCATATAGTATATGTGCATATAATTTTATATTTACAAGAACCACAACAATAGGTACTGTCACAATACTAAAGATTGACTTATGTAACTCTTAGTTACGTGCCTACTGCCTTATTCCAATAAATTGGAATGGTTATTCGTTTTCCTGGTTATTATTTAAAAAAATGAAGAATACTAAATTGCACTGTCAAAGCTAAGCTAAGTTATAAAATAAGATTTTACTAAGTTCAAGTTCCTAGAACCAGCCTTATACCTCTTATAATAAAGATAAATTTTATTGTGGTTCAGATTTTATTTAAACTTTTGTTGTCAGTTATTATTAACTAAAATGAAACACTCAATATTTTGAAATATTTATTTTAAAAGCTTTGTTAATAAAATGTAAAAATACAAAAGGTATCCTATGGCACTAGTAAGATACAGTGATTCTCTTTCGTGGCGGCGATACGCATATTTTGAGATCGAGTATTTGTTATTTAAACGGTCTTAAGTGGTACATACCAAGGTAAATATTTACATGTTTGGGTTATACCAGAAGTTATTTACTTTTGACCCAGAGAGGTTTTAGGTTGGAATCCATTGGGTCCCGCGGTAAATTGTACGGAGTAATGTTTGCCATCAGGAGCTACATATGCGTATTGACCAGTCACAGTGAGGGCTGCATTCTCAGATTGTGGATTGTCGAGTTTTCCCTCTTCTTGTCTTGAAGTACCATCGCTTGTTTCATATCTATAAAAAAACAATTAGTTATTTCTAGCACCATGGCAGTAACCAAATTCTAAGGCCAGTAACATTTAATAAACTTAATGTGTCTTAAGATTATGGCAGAAATAGGAAACAAAATTTTATAAATATCTGTTATTAGGAAAATAAAGAAAATAATTGTAGGAAAAGTTATATAATGATGAGAATAAACTAAGGTTTTGTTAAAGTTACCTAAGGTCGTCCTCATCTCTATAAATACGAAAGTTCAAACGTGACGCTATCAAAGTTCAAAGAGAGCATCTTTGTCAACGTGAAATCGGTTGAATATCAAACAAATAATTAAGCCTGATGTAACATTGCTAACTGTTACTATTGTAAAACATACTCTTGTGTGTAAGATCAAAGAGAATTTGTTTGACAAACCTATATAGTTTATTGTTAATATCAAATTACGGTAATTGTAGGTACTTATCCCAGACTGAAAAACTTTATTTAATTTTGTGATTGTAATGCGTTAGCTAAATTTAAATAAAACTTTTTTTAAATTTATATCCATTATTTAAATATCTATTTATAGCATGTTTTGTATTGCCCCTTAAAATAATCACTTAATGATAAGCCTTCCCTCAAAAGGTACAATCCAACAACTTTATTCCTGAACAAAGAAGGCGTATGTTAATTTGCATACTAAACAGAAAATCATATTTAGTAAGAATCATCAAAGTTAATTACAATTCGTAGAATATTTCATGGGTTTTGGGTCCATGAAGTTCAGTGTAAATCTTGAAAATATTGTTTTTATTATTTCTCATGTAATATTTTAATATCTGTTTATTCACCTTCTACGATTTTAAGACCTTTATTTTAATTCTGTAATTAGCCTTTTGACCTACGAGTAAGTACAAAATTATTTAATTCATTGATTGGTGCATCAGTTACAAGGATACTGAGTTCTCATTACTATTTACAGGTTAAATAATAATATGCAATGTCGTGTTTTGAATAGCTATTTATATATTTCCTTTAAAATATTAATTTGTATTCAAACCTATTATATGTTTAAAATTAACTTTTAATATTTAAGAGTAATAATAAGATGTAATTAGGGCTAATCAATCGATTTAAAAGAAGATAATTTAGAAAAATGGGTTATTTTAAGCTATATTTGTTAATAAAAATAATAAGCCACGAGTCATAAAACGTCTTTAATTTATAGAAGCCATGACGACTAAATCTTGAGTATATTTAATATTAAATGGCTGAGCATTTACGACAGTCATTAAAACTTACCTGATATTGGGAATATATTAATCGATTAGAATAATTATGCTTTAATATTAAGATTTTTTATTTTTAAGTCAATGTTAAATAATTGTATAGATAAAAAATAAAATTATTATAAAAAAAATTTGTTAATTTTTAAAACTAAAATGTAACATTTTTAATAGGAAATCCACCCCATTACGGAAAGCATAATTCCGTAAATTCTTTTGTTAGAGAATGGGGAACAAAATTTTTCGAATACTTTGTAAGAAATGGAGGAGAACAAATCAACAAAAACAATGTGTTTTAGAATATTAAAATGTATTCTAATACTAAAATGACTGATTAAACCTTAGAGGGTAGAATTTATTTACTATGCATTTTTTTACATTATTTGTAAGATAATTTAAATAACGCAATTTTCAATTATAATATAATAGGTCTTACTTGTCCATTGTATCCACTTAACAACTGAAGTCTTATATGACGAGAAAATTTAAAAAAAATTGTGTTAAGTACAGTAAAGTTCATCATTTCTTTTTTTCACTATGAATTTTGAATCAAAACAATAAGAAGAAAATATTACTACACCTTATTATTATTATGTATTTAGTAAATATATATAGAATTAAATGATCATAATTAAAAAAAAACTTTTCTGGCAGTCTAGTGCGTTGAGGCAATTTTTTTTTACATTTTACATTTTTTTACATTGGATTGATTAGGTTTATCTTGACCCAGTAACCGTTAAAAATCATATTATCTTTAAATTCTGCCTTTAATTCATTGTAAATAGTTAAGTGGTAGAAAATGGCATCATCATTAATCTCGCCATTTGTACACCAAAGTGAAATAAAGTATTTAAATAAATAAAAATCTTACGCAAAGCTGTATCCGTCAGGTTGTACATCACTGTCGAATCGCAGGATCTGTACATCCTGGGGGTTTTGAGGAGCTCCTGCGCATAGCGCAACAAGCACGGATAAAACTGTCACCTGTAGAATAAAAGAACTTTTTAGAACTATTATTTTTAGTTAGTCAACCTTCTTCACCATCAGTTTAGTGTATTTTTCGTTACGCAATACGTTGTAATATTTTCCGAAGTTAGTGCGCAATTAAACATGTATTGTACTTCAAGCTTATGTTATGACAGAGTTATGATTTAACTTTACTTAAGCTTAAAATTTGTTTTTTAGCTACACGAAAAATTTATTTTCTAATTGCCTTTTAAAATCATTATAATAGATAAGTCCTATACTTTTCTAATGGAGGACCCAACCTCGATTCGCTGGGGTATAAAGATGTTTAAGTGAGGATAACTTTTTCTAACAACTAATTTGAAGCTAATAAAACTGTACCTCAAAGAACTCAATTGTAAAAATAATATTTCATGCACTAGAAAAAAATTTAAAAGTAATTGGTTTAGGTTCTAATGATAGTATGAAGACTCTCGTTAAGTTGTCTTAGTCGTCTACTATGAACAGACCAAACAATTCTAGTAGTCAGAATATTACTGCACAAAGTAGGTTTCAAGTCATCATAACCATTTACGAGTAGTTTTATATGACATCTATTGTAACTACAATTGTTGACAATCTCGAGGTACACCACTCAAAACAGCGACACACTTTCGCCATCGTAAAAGGTACAAAAAAATAAGCTCGTAAAGTATTAAAAATAAATGTTTAAACTCACGTATTTAAGCATGTTGTTTAGTTCCTCGTGAGCACAAACTAACGAATGAGTAACTAGAGGAGGATCGTCCGTTTTATATGCATTCTGAAGTGCAGCATTTGCAGAAGGCTGACATCATACGAGGATGGCACACGATCTCTGAAGATCTCAACTTTTTATGAACTCTGCCCGATTAAACAGTATGCCTATTTAACAATGTAATCAATAGTTATTCAAGTCACAGGTGTCAGTTAAAAGATGGAATTATAGTTTGAATGATGGATAATGTTAATATTTCAGAAGGTTCAAGTTAACTTTATGAATCTAAAACTTAAAATGAATATGACTAGCCTAGGCTCAATACAAAAGCAAAGCAATACAAATTTTAATAATTTAGAACGTAATGATTAAACTGTGATTCTTAGTATATCGTTCATTAGATGATAATAAAAATCCAAATATCATCACAATACAACTGAGGCACAAAAAAAAACATCGAACTGAAAAGACAAGTTAAGAGCATACAATATGTAAAATACAAAATTAACTAGTCCAATTATCAATTCCTCTTATTCCAATATTTATTTTTATTATTTACAAAATTAATGTATTAATTTATCAAGCATCAGATTATTAGATATGTTCCAAGCCGTGTCTGTTTTTGTATTTGTTCGCGATAAGCTGAAAAATTACTGAATAATTCATGAGGAAGGTTAAAGTATTTAATTCTAATTTGTTAGGTATTTAAGTAAATTAATTGAAATATGGCGATAATTGTTAAAAATGTCAGAAAACGTCGTCCTGAGAGCTTTCATCAAATAAGGCTGACTAATTCATTTTTGAGATGTAAAGAAATAATTAATAGTGGGAATTGGGATACATGTAGGCATAATATCTACTCCCCGTCGCGGTGGTGGGCGGGTCACTTGTTAATGCTCCAGTTCCGGTAGATTCTATATTCCTACTTGGGGTTCTCTGCGACCACAACATTCTATTCTTCACTCCTTTGTTTTCAAGACGAGAACGCATCGGCAATAGAAGCGTCACTCTCTTGTATTGGTATGGGAGCCAGTGACAGATTTTCATGACCAAGTTCTTCCCAAGCGAAAATTCGTGAAATGCATAAGGGGTTTATATTATGATTACTCGTGACCGTTAGCTGCGATTCCGAGGGTAGGACGAAGAGTGGCAGCCTCCCAAACATGTAGAAAAAAAAAAAATTTTTTTTTAGTCATTACCTCCCATTTGAAAATTTGTCGGATTACAGTAAAAATAAACAGAAGTTTCGTAAGTGAAAAAACGGAGTCGAAGTCGAACTCACGTTATGGTCAGCTGACTTTATTTTTCCTTCAAGATACTAGGTAAACTATGATCCGACAAATTTTCAAACGAGAGGAAATGACTTTAAAAAAAAATTGTAACTGCAGATCCGATTTTAATAATGCTTTTACTGCTAGAAAGTTTACACTATGCCGACTGACACTATCTGTGTTGCCATAATAATTTGCTCTGTCCTTCTCGCTCTTTTATTATCTGTCTTTTCTCGTTTTTATCACCTTTTCTCATTCTCTCCCTTCGTCTTTCTTTCTTTTTTCAAATAATTAAAAGGTTTTTACAGACGTAAAAAATAATATTGTTCAAATACTTAAAGAAACTTAGGTATATTTTACTAATGCGTTCTTTTCATGCGGAAATACATTTTTTACAAAATAGAACCATCTATGATGCATCAATGAAAGCTTTGATTTTTTAACAGTTAAAGTAAAGTAAAATTTTAAAGCACTAAATAGTCAGGTCATTAAAAAATCTTACCTGCTTTTAATTAAAATTCTATTTCTTTATAATTCCTCAATATATGTTTGTAGAATAATTTTATTAATTATGTAAGATCGGAAAAGAGGCGACGATGAGTTCGCACCTCGTCGAAGACGACGATCGCCAAAACACCTTTCAGGAGTGTGTAGGATGGTCGCAGAATCAGAGAAAGGTGTAGAGGTCCCTTCAGTGCTAGTATTCCATATATCCCTAGCAGGAAATATGCGTGGAGAGCTGTGGTCTCCGAGCCGCCGCCGGCCTGGTGTCTGGTTCGGCCTACTAGTCTTAACACCCAGGGCACATAGGTCATGCCTTAGGGGTTGGAAGGACTATTTGGATCCATATAAAGCAACCCAGAAGTGGACAACAGTTCGGTATGGCGCAGAGCTTTCGAAAGCATCAGGGAGATAAGCTCTGTCAGCCATAGGTAGAGCAAGACATGTGAAAAGCCGTAGATGCATCTCCTCGGAAGGCGGTCAATATCTAAGAATAAGAAAAGATAATAAAGTACGCAGTAAGCGTTCAAAAGCCATACTTTTGAATGTCCTGGCCTAAAATATGATTTTATTGGAGACGGTTTCGTCCTTATCTCCAGGTCAATCGACTTTAAACATTGCGTATTTTACCAGACAGTGTAGTTATAGATAATGTTAAGCTATATAATGTAAATTTAAATTATAAGTTTATAAGACTTGTCCTTGCTAATAAATACGATATAAATATATAAATGTTAAGATCTTTTATTAATAGCTATGTATGCGTAATGATGCGATTACTAAAAATATTGACATCCTATGGATTTTCCCATCTTATAACGTTTATAATAACTATTATTTTAATGTTTTACCTATTAAAACTTTTCAATCCTTTTTTTAAGATGCCATTGTACATCATAAAGAATTTCTTTCTAATTTTGATGGAGGTTTATCAGGAACTTTAAGTTTAACAGAAACAATTAACTTTATATGATTACCTATTTTGTGTCGTGCTATCGCTACTTTTAAAGAAAATACATTAGATTCTATTATGATGTAAATTTTTTTAAATGTTACTAGGTTATAAAATATTAGTAATATTAGAATTATAATTATTCTTATAAAGTCCTTTAACTGAGTTACCTATATATTCGTGATAGCAGAGGGTTATCGTCAGCAGCCCTGTTGCCCAGACTGATTGGACCCACGATTGAACCCAACGCCCTAACCGGAGAGCTAAATAATATATATTATTTTCAGTATATAACTTCTTAAACACTAATCACCCAAACTCAACTCTTATTGCCCGAAATTTTAGCTTGTGCATTACCTATATATATAATCTTTTATTCCGAAAAAAGGTTTGATGGGGTTTAATAAGAGAAGAAAATTATCCAAATTATAGGAGTTTGTTATGTATAATTAGTGGTATATATGTTTATTGAAAATTAAAATGTAAAATTAAACATAACAAAATTCACCTAGGATATAAAATCATCGTAATGAAATGAACAACATTAAGTTTCTAATTTGCTCTTTCTCCAGATATCTACATTATTGATAGATTCATACAAACTGACTGATGAATAAAATTAAAAATAAGATTAATTAGTAAACTCTTCAATGAGCTCATAGATCTCAATGTTTGTACTTAAATCAACAATTTTTTTGTTGAAGTGTTCAATTTGATTTCTGTTCATAAATACAAAGATTATAGCTTTTTGTAGCTACAGTTAATCAAACACAATTGAAGGTGGGTACTGTGTTTATTTACTGTAATAATAAATACACGTGCAGCCTTGACCTTTTTACGATTCTCGGTTATCTTATGAACAGCTTCATTTAGGTCCATATTTGAAAATAGGTAAATGTCAAATTTTTTGCTTGTGGTTTAAAATTTATACTTGATTAATTATAGTTTATTTTATTTCCCCTATTCCATTTTTTATTACATTGATGATCAGCTTAATAAATGTATTTTATTTTTACTTCTTAATATTCATACTTTACAGTCGATTAGTATATCCGGAAAAAGCCAGACATCTTCCGGTAAAAAAGTCTGAATGCTGCTATATCTTCATATCTACTATTTATAGGTTATAAGACTGTTTTCCATCACTAAATCTTCCTTACAAAAGAATTTTTTGAAATATTATATATTACCTACCGTAGGTCTAATTAGCCAGAAATTTCGGACTAGAATACTTATTATACAATTCCTCTTAAGTCTAAAGTAGAGCACAAATAGCGAGTTTTGTAATTTTAAATTCTTTGGAATTGAAAAAACTGAAGGTAAATTTTGTCTACTTTTTACATATATCTTTTTTGTTCTATTGATAGTATAAAAAAACTTATCCAATTGTTTGCATTCTTGTGAATGTTAATATAATAAAAACACACACACACAATAAAATAAGTTTACCAAACACAAGAACAAAGAGATACGGTATTAAAACCACAGAATTGGCAAAAAAGATATACTCAAAATTCTCATTTGTTCATGTCTCTGAATGGGTCCTAACCCCTTAAAGCACATATAACTCGGAAAAGTCAGATTATTACTGCCACTTACAACTAGGCAAGCACTCTTTGAAAAATATTAAATTTACAAAGTTTTAATGGATAAATTCGTAACAATCTAACTAGAGGCTTCTTTTAATACAGATAATTTTAATACAGATTAATTTTTACCGCAGTGGCGAAAGTTCAACAAAGTAGTTGTGAATTAGTTCATAAGTTTTGATGTTCAAGTTTTACTTGCTTATTAATATAATGAATGAATGAGAATGGAAAAAGATACACGAGTAAGATTAAATAATAAATGTATGATTATTAAAAGTAATTTATATCTCGTAAATTATTGGTATATTCTTAATTGAATATAACACAAACACAATATTATGAAATATGTCTCTATAGTTCCATACAAGTATTCGTTTGATTTACACACAGTAGCTTACATTAAATAAAGTATATGATCACATCTCAACAGTAAATCAATATTTTTTAATAATTGCTAAACAGATGACTTGTATCTATTAATGACTCATGACTTAAGCTTCATGACTGTTAATTTTATTTTAAGATATTTTTTTTGTTGATTATTTTTTATTCCATACTTATGGAAACTTTTAGTACTGTACTTAGGCATAAAATATAAAAACATATATATTTTGAAAAATACCTTTATATCTAATATTTTGTTCGAAATTTGATTCCTTTTAATATTTATTGATCGATCCACTTGAGAAAGACGACATTTCCTCAAATTTTATTGCTCTTCAGTAAGTAGGTTAAACTGTGCACGCTCGGACCAGCTGTACGCAATTCACACAATTGACAAATCTACGTAACTTCTTTGGATATCTTCAAATAAACTGTTTGCATGATTGTTATTAACACCTTTGATGACAATGAAACCGAAACGCATTGTCAATACAATACTGATATTTAAAGCTCAGGCTATCACTGGACACCACAGACGTTCAGGATTCGTTCAACAGTCTATACTTACCAGTACAAATTCATTTTATCAAAATGATGAAAATTGTAAGTACCTATGTGATTTACTTATCCAAAAAATTAATGTATCCAAAATATTATTATAAACTAATTACATTATTTAACATGTTCATATATAATGTTGAAATTAGTTTCAATAACACAGATAGAATAGATTATTATTATTATGTTCGCATCTTTTAAAGATTCCACAGCTTATATTAGATTTGCCACTTACACGATTTAAAACTCTCATTAAATAGTGTTTAGTAAATATAGCTTGCTACTCTGTACAGGATTACTTGAACGATGACAAAGCTGGATTTATAGTGACGTTGATACTTAGAATGATTATACCTTTGTAACAGAACACAGACAGACTGGTGTAAACAATGAAGTTTTGAAAAGAGCAACTGTTGAGTTTGTTGCCAGTTCTTCTCATCAGGAAACTGCTTTCCGAACTGGTGGTAGCTTAAGACAAACAGACTGACATGTCAAAAGTACTTTGTAAAAAGTCTATTTGAAATAAAATATTTTAAGTTTGAGTTTATACATTGCTTCTTTCGACTTACCTAGAATAAATAAGCTTTCAACGATGTTTTTCTAAAAAATATTTTTTTCAGACACTTTTCGCTTTGGCCGCTCTTGCACTTGCGTGCGCTTTGCCTCAGGACCCAACACAGGCGCCTGTCCAAATAGTCAAGCAAGATTCCGAAGTTGATGTCAATGGATATAATTTTGAGTAAGTAACCACTTAATTGTTGTCAACATAACAAATATTCTTCACTCCAAACTATACAATTTATTGATCATCTCCTCTCTTTATCCATCCTATTTCCGTCTCTTGTCTTCTCACCCTTTTTATATAAGTACAAAGGTTTTACCGACCAGATTTTCAAATAATAAATGTCAAATCAAATCATTTTGAATGTAAAAATGCAATCATGGGTAATCATAACAGGTCTAATAAAATCTATTCAAATATATAAAGCTGAAGAGTTTGTTTGTTTGTTAGTTTGCTTGAACGCGCTAATTTCAGGAACTACTAGTCCGATTTCAAAAATTCTTCTACTTTTAGATAGCCCATTTATCGAGAAAGGCTATAGGATGTATATTATCATGCTACGACCAATAAGAGCGGTGTATCACGCGAACGAAGACCCGCAGGTCGACTAGTTATTAAATAAATTAAACTTTGTATATGAAATATATCTTTTGTGAAGACATGAAAATGTGAAGTTACGAAGCCTGTTTATGCAATGTAAGGGCATATTTATTAGCATCAGTGTTATTTATTATTTATATAGCAAACAAACTTTGAACAGCATTGATTTTGTTTTTTATTCCACTTAAACATAAGGCCTTGTTTATTGAACGAAGAAAATTATGCATCTGAACTTTTGATATAAAACTTAGTTTTTACTATTTATATTTTAATCTACTCGTCTTCTCACAAGGTCAGACAACATAAAAAGATTTACTGTATAATTGATGTTTTTCTATGGATACTTCACTTCACAATAAAGTCAAGATCTGTCGTCATTTTATGGCCTGTGTAGTTCTTGACATCTAGGAGTCTTTTAAATAAATATATTTTGTTACAGATTTGAGACAAGCGATGGTACTTCAAGGCAAGAACAAGGTGAATACAAGAACGACACTGACCAACAAGGACTTTCAGTCAAGGGAAGTTACAAATATGTTGCTCCTGATGGCCAAAAAATCTCTGTGACTTTTATAGCTGACAAAGACGGATACCAACCCACCGAAAATAAGGACGACACAGCACAAGCTTGATACTGAGGATCGGAAAATGAGTTACAATCAATGCTTACAACCAAATATTAATAAAACTCAAATAATGAATACTCAATCGCAATCTGCAATAGCTCTGAATTATACATCAACTCCCAAAATATTATGTGTTACAATAGAGCTACTTTTAAAACCTAAATATATTTAATTTTACAAGACCAAATGTTTCGATTAAATATCCTTATAATTTACATCCTTACATATTAAAAAAATAAAGTCTCCCGTCGCATCTGTCTGTTTGGCCGAAGGCGATAGTGTCAAAAAGTACTGAAGGTATTTTCACGTGGTATCGAAAAAGTGATTCGTGAGGAATATTTTAAAGCGAATAATGAAATTGAGATTTGGAGTAAATTACTTTAATTATGACTAACTGGTAAAAATATCAGCGTGTAAATTTTCTTACAGTATGCATTTTCTAGACAATCGATCGGGGTCAGTAGTGTCTATCGATGCTTGTAAAATTCCATAACAGGCTCATCGTTGTCTCATTATAGCATTATAGGGTCAAATTATCTGAGCAGGAATATTCAATGGCAACAGAAGCTATTTGAAATTTCTAATCGACATTAAACAAACAATAATTGTAATATTTTATGTATTTTTTTATAAAAACAGATTATTTAAGTTCCATAAAGTGGCCATTTTTTAAGTTGGAGATATCTCTGAAAGTGCTAAACCGATTTTGATAATTCTATCGTCGACAGAAAACTATATTATCCCACACTGACTAAATTTATGTAATGTTGCCATAAATATAAGTAATTTAAATGTTGTGGCTATTGAAGTGCAGAAAGTCGGACATTTAATAGCCATTTTAAAAATAAAGGAAATAAGTTCAAAAACTACGGATCTAAGTTTTGAAAATAATTTCACTGATAGAAAGCTACATTTATCTTGAGTGACGTCAGTGATGTAGTGTTGCCATATATATATTTTAAAATTAATAGGACAGAGTAATGTTTTTGTGCTGATTCGATTAAATTTTTTTTACTGATGCAAAGACTGAAAAGATGAAAGCATTCTTTCTATCTCTTCTCCTTTCTATTTCCTATCTTCTCTCTGTTTTCTCTATTTATTTGTTTTGCTCTGTCTCTAACTTTTTGCCTTTTCTCTCTATCTATCCCTCTATCATTTTGCATTTTTCTCTCTTTTTTACTCTACATTCTCACTCCCTCCTCACGTTTTCTTTCTCGTTACTTCTCTTCCCTTTTCTCTCTCTCCTCCTTTTTTCAGAGAAAGTTATCTACACTACTACCGAGTGACCATTTAAATAATTTTATTTTAAATACCTGAAACGAAGCGAGCGAAGGCGGGCCGCTTGTATTAGATATTCCTATACACGTAGATTTTCGATTGAAATATCTTTCCTGTTATTTTTGCGCAGATTTAACGCAAATAATAATATGAATGCAATTTCCAAAAAGTGGTTCGATTGGTTACTTTTTTTAGAAGTACACACAGTCTACGCGATTAATAGTACTTAAGTTCAAACCTAACCTGCAGGTTAGTAAGAGATTTGTGCTGTTATAATTTTTCAGCTTTTGAGGATTCCATTGCAAATTGCAGTTTACATTCTTCTTCTGATATCAATAGTAATTAACATACTTTATAGACGCCTAATCTATAACATTGATGGATCCTACAAGGGTTTTATCTCTGTGTCACTTTAATATAAATAAAAAGCAGCTTAATTTAAACTCTCTTTTTACTCAGTCAATAAAAGGTTCCATTTGAAAAACAAACTTTCTAACTCCAGGAAAAATGAGAAATATTAATATCTTTTCGTATTGGTAAGGTTGTCAAATACCACAACATCGTAAGAAAACTTATTTTTGTGAGAAAAAAATTTGAGCACATAGCGTTTAGAGGTATACAAACTTATTAAGTAGGATGGGAACTTTAGACAGCAGAAAAAATATCCGACGAATGACCGATAAAGAAATGGCTTTTCTTACCCTCTGAAAGTCGGAGAGGAAGCTTTCTCCCTCGAGTTAGAAAAAGTCTATCTTCTACTAGCGATGAAATAATGTATTTTATACTAATTTGTAAGTTAGCAAACTCTTGAGGCCAAGGAAGTCAAATCTTTAAATACACTACTTGCGTGGATGTGCTTGGTCTTGGCCTTGCTTTGGCACTTGTGGCCTGGCCCGCAAAAGTTGGCCAAGGAACACATTAATAGTAGAAGACGTTATTAAAAAATATTCCTTCTTCAATGACAAATGGGCATTAATAATAATTATGCAGATAATTTTTATAAAAAATAGTATAAGTGTAAATCGTTTTTAATTTAATTGTTTATTACCCAACCGTCCTTGTAAAGTGTAGGCAAAATTGAAATGATCATTATTAATTTTTACCAATACTTCAAATGCTTTATTTAGATATATTTCCGGAGATTGCTTCCTACATCCTGGATTTAATTTTTTTTATAATAAGAATTATATAGACATACGAATATAATTTTATATCTCATACAAGTGAATATCAATCAAGCGTTTACAGAACCTATGTATTCGATTTATTTTTAATTTAAGGAAATTTGATCACGTGTCTGCTTATCGCAAACAGCTTAAATGGCTCAATATAAGACACCGTCGTAACCTACACATGCTTTCCCTACTTTACACTGTAATCTACAATCCGTTCGCCCCTCCCTATTTAAAAGTGCGTTTTTCTTTTCTTGGCTCCGATTCTCAAACGCAACTCGAGCTTAGGTCGCGGAGTGACAATCGTCTTAAATTGCCAATATGTCACTCTAATTTTTACAGCAATTCCTTTACGATGAAAGCCTCGGAATGAACTCCCAACCGATATTCGTCAGTCAAAATCACTTGGCATTTTTAAAAGTCGTCTCAAGCATCACTTTTTATCTAATCAAAATTAATTATTATTTTTATTAATAATTGGTACGGTATTTTCATATTCTTTTTGCTATGTATGAAGTTTTTTATAATTATTTATATATTAGGTATATAGTATTTATATAGGTACTTGTATTATGTAAATTTATGTTTATTAATGTACACATATGTTTATAAATATGTATTTTATTATATGTATGTATATGTATTATATTTACAAATAGTAAGTCTGCACTGTCCCGTTTTTATTTATTAGAACTCTTTACTGCCAAGGGTTGTCTGTAAGAGATTGCTTATGGCAATAAGACCGCCTTTGCATACCTTTTCCATTTTTAATCTGTATCTATGTTGTTATGTTTTATTTCTTTGATGTGTGTGCAATAAAGACTTTCTATTCTATTCTATTCTATCAATTTTGTTGTCTGATATGAAGATATGCTATCAAATGTCTGTCAAGAAATATGGAAATCTTTTTATATTTACATTCTTATTTTGACTAAGTATACAATAAATATATGTATAAATAAAACTATTAATAATTATTTAAAATAATGATGATAAAGACTAATAATTAACGGGGTAATTTTAATTAGTAGTCGGTTTTAAGTAAATTAGTTTTTATTAAACAATATAAATATAATAAAAAATATAATTTAAATAAAGAAAAAAATATATTTATTGACTGGCTGGAGCCACTCGAATTGTAGGTTTGTAGCCTTTGTCATCAGCCGTGAAATCTACGTTGTACTGAACTCCATCGGGAGCTATGTATGAGTATGAACCTTTCACGCCAATACCCTGGTGGTCTCCTACTGTGATGAGTTGCGCTTCTTCTTTACGAGATACACCATCGCTAGTTTTGAACCTGAACAAAAAAATATTATGTATTTTGACACAAATTATACATTATCAAAGAAAACATGTGTATTTCAGACTACATTTAAAAATGTATATTCATATATATTATACTGTTATGATTATCAAATTCATGAAGTTTTCAAAAAATCGTCGAAAGATGATTAATTTATAGATTAATTTTATAGATTATTATTATTATTCAATAGAACGTACTTTATAAGTTTAATTCCTTGCCAGTATGTGTACATGAAAATAAGCAGTCGTATCTTTTAATTGGATTTTTCACAACTCCAAGGAATTGCAAACCCCAAATATGTGATATTAATTTCAATTGTATTCATGAAAGAAAGATTCTTGGACAAGTTAGCGATCGTGTAGAACTACCAATTTCCTTTTAAGGTACTGCGCTCTAATCTATCTTATATACTTATTAATAAAATCATACACATGGCGTGTCTGTACATCAACGATTTTGAAAAAAAGTAGTGTAAGACGCATGAAATAAATAAGAAAATATATGAAAACAGTTTTTAATTTTTTGTCTGTTCTATTTATCTCGAAAAAATCAGAGTTCGTCTGGAATAAGAGCTTTTATTTTTACAAGAACAGCTAAAGGGATATGAATGAAATTTTGTAAACATATAGCTTGTAACATCAATCGACACTTTCATTCCAGAACAAACCAGAGTTCCTGTGGGATAAACGGTTGTTATTCTAACAAGAATAACAAAAGGGATATGAATAAAAATTTGCACCTACATATATAATTTCTAACCTGAATCGACAAAGTTAGCTCTACGTGGACGAAGTTACTAATATAAGTAACTGTTAATGTCACAGTCTATGAATTATCAAATTAAAGTTAAATTTACGCTGAAATATCACTTACTCGAAGTTATATCCATCTTGACTAACGAAAGTTTTTTCGGTTAAAATTTCAACGGCTTGCTTTTCTTCGGCGACTATTACTGCCACCATTGCAGAAAGAACGAAAAGTTTCTGAAAATGAATTTGCATACATGAGACTTATTAATTCAATTTTATTAATTTAACTTAATATTAGATTTTTTAGAAATAAAAGAAAATAATTTTATAAAAAAAAAATAATAATATTATTTCTACAAAACTTACCAAAGCAATCATTGTGTAGATTTTCCTGAGAAGATTCTCGGTGAATGATAAGAGTTACCAAAAAAATTGTTCTTAAATACAGTGTTTGTTTGTTGAGTTACAACAAATAGCCAAATAAATTGAAGTTAGTATGTGTAACTGAGGTGATAACATGAAAATGATGAAATGTGACGTCTAGTACTAAATTGACACAGACAATACGCGAGAACACTTGCTAAATCGATTATTTTACGTTTATATAGATTATTTCTATATTGCTGTCTAACCTTTTAATATATATTTAATTATAGAAGTAAGTGTTTAAATAGAAAAATCCGAATAATTATTAAATAATTAAGTTTAATAAATAAATAATGACAAATAAATTATGTAATCACTTCCAATCTCCTAGAGTTTTTGTATTTCATGATATTTTCTTTATGATAGTTCTATAGCCTCTTCTTCCTGCTTTGTATGTCATTTCGTAGAGGTGGCCCTTATCGTCATACCAACGGACAGCGCCTTGTACATTTAACGCAGCATCGCCTGTGCCAGATTCCTGCATAGTCCCCTGCTCTGTTCGCGAAGACCCATCACTAGTGTCATAGCTGGAATAAATAAATTTAATTTTTAAGTAATTTAAAGTACTATAATTATTGGTATATGAGAATGTTTGGGTTCTTTAGACCAGTGTATAATCATCATAATTAAATCATTAGGTTTTATGGCGTATTATCCATTTAGTTCGAAACAGAATGAAAATTACAAGGATAATTATTTTAATTTAGGTTCGAAATTCTGTAGGTTCCAAACCAAACTTCTGAGATCTTTTAGCTGCCTATAAGAATATTTTACAAAACTATTTACTTTCTTGACTTGTTTCATTAAAAAGAAATAATTTTTTTTAATGATTATTTCATTAAAAAGAAATAATCATTAAAAAAAAATGAAATATTATCCACACTCCCATTGAATAAAAATGGTAACCCGAAATCACAAAATTACACGAAAAAACAATTATTTGTGTCTCTTATAAGTTTATACATTAAAATATATATTCTTAAATTATTTAATTTTTTAAAAGACTAAATATAAAAATAAAATATTACTATAAATATTTGTGATTTCGCTTTACGTTTTATTCGCTGTGTGTGCTATTGCCGGATATGGCAAGTTAATATTCACACGAATAAAATTGCATTCGATTGATGTCGAAATTAAAACTCAGCGTTATTTTGAGGGTTCCAAACCGTAAAAGGAAAAAAGGAACCCTTATAGGATCACTTTGTTGTCTGTCTGTCCGTCTGTCAAGACCCTTTTCTCAGGTTCGCGTAGACAAGCCCACGGTCCATTGTAGGAATCTATTAATTCCATTCCATCCATTGTAGAAACTGGCAAAAAATCAAACTTCTAAGTCCACGCATTGAAAAGATATGACCGTTAATGTGGTCACTCACATAATTATAAGGTTCTTCCCCATAACCTAGCATCGTGAAATTTAGCATGAAGTAAGATCTTATAGTGCTATAAGTGTACTTAAGTACTTGTGCAAGTACAGAATAAAGTTAGAAAACTGTGATTTTTTTTCTACACTACTAGAAAATTAACTTTTTTGACTGCCACTCAAGACCCTTTTTCTCAAAGAAAACATAAAGATATCAAGTTGAAATTTATATAAAATATTCTAATCTCTGGTTTCCCAAATATGTAAAAATATTAAACTTTTAAGTCAATTTAATGAAAAGATACAGCCGCTTTTATTTCATGTAATTTAATTTTGATTTTCGAGATAAATCAAAATTCTCAGGTTTTGTCTTTTGACCTAGGAACATGATTTTTGGCAAGAAGCAAGGTATATAGCACTAGTATAGGGAAAAATCAGAAAAATGGCAATTTGTTGTTACATCACGAAAAAAAATGATCTTTTATAGATTTAGGTTTTGACCCATTATTTGAAGAAAACTTGGAGTTATCAAGTTGAAATTAATATTAAACACGTGTGTCTATAGTATCTTAAAGCTGTGAAAAAATAAAATTTCTAAGTGTAAACAATCAATAAATATGGCCATTTATTCTCAAGTAGATTACGAGTAGTTTTTATTGGGCATTCCACATATGCAGACATGAAAAAAAAATCGATGTTTGTGACTCTAGTAATTTTCGAATATATTATACTATATACCTGCCCTCGATACAGATACAAAATATTTTTACTGTTTAAACACTACTGCTTAAACGAGTTTAGTTTTCTGATATTGAAATTTAAAAACTTTAAATGAATCTATTCTCAGAAAGAAAGAAATAATTTGTAATGAAAAAAAATGTATTAAAAAGATTATTTGGTAAAATATAAATTCTATTCAATCTTCTATCTAAAATATAAATTAATTTATTACATTTCTAATTTTTAGACTGGTCAATAAGGTTTATATAGGAAGGCACCTCTACCAGTTACTTAAATATTCAAAGCCTTCTAGCATATGTATAACATATTTGAGTATTAGTGAAATCGCAAACATCGACGTTTCAGTCGTCGTATCGAGTGAAATAAATCTAAAACTATATATGCTGCGAATCTTAGCAACGGCTGTTGACGATATAGCATGTTGTTAAATGACATCTTGTAAAATATTTAAATTCACTCCAAAAAAAGAAGGATTTGGCAATTATTTTATTAATATATGTTTACTGACATTAGAACATTAGAAAATTATTTTAGTGAAGTTATATTTATTGCATTTTATTCTTAAAAATATTTTAATTATTTTCTTATATTCTTTTTGTAATTAATTATAAATACGTCGGGAGCAAATGCCCTCTATACTGATTTTGATAATATTTTAACCCGCAAACGAAAATCAAAAATTTGATAGTGTTTCTCCCTTTATCGAAATTGTACGGAACCCTCAGAGCGTGGGTTCAACACAAATTTTTTTTAGAGTAAATTTCATTTTTTTCGTCGAACAAAAATTAGTTTTTAATAACTATGTAATGACTACGGGGACTATGGAGTTTACAAAAATTTTACAATTTTTTTGCAGTAAAGTGACTTTACGCGTTTATCTGTTATCGGTGAGAGCGTCGTAATGTAATCTGAAATCGAATAGAAATATTATTTTATATTACAAATATATAAGTTTCGTGTTTTCTTGCCACTTCTATGACCTCTACTATAGAATGCCTAATAATGCCTAATATCTATAAAGCATTGAAGGACATAACGGATAAAATATTATTTAACAAATTGTATTTTGCGAAGTTGACATCACCAATGTGATTTTTTGCGAAGATTGTACACATTATTTTATCAATAAAATCTATTCATCATTTAAATTATTCAAATCTATTCATCATTTAAAAAATATTCAGTGTCTGTAAATTCATTTAACACTTTCATGTAATTTTAAATTACACATACAGGACACATAATTATGAACGTCAGTTTGGGATTTAGTATTGTATTATATTTGTTTCTTAAAACTACTAATAATTGAAGCTATCGACATATAAGTATTGAAATGTTGAATGGTGACTTATGGTAAATGGTTGTGCGTGTCCTGTTATATATCAAGGTGATCATAATATTATTATTTCTAATCTTCCTAACCCTTTATGGCAAGGATTTGGAAATGTCATATGTCATGTGTAATATTTAATCGCTACTTGCCCAAAAAATATTTGCATTTAAAGGCCGTTATCTAAAAAACGAATGTTCCACTTGGAGAAGGTAAAGGCATAATTTAAGAACCAAGTTTTTGTACCGTACACGGTGGCTACGTTCTACATTATTGTCGCTTGAGTTTCATTAAACCTTTTAAGGGAAGTAACATTTAAAATTTTGTATAAGTATATGAGTAATTTAACCATTGTTCATTGTTTCATTTAAATTATTTTATGAGTTACCGTTATTTTAAAATATTCTTCGTATTGTGAAATTTACGGTTTATACTTGTTTAAAGAGGCTTGTTATTAAGTAACATGAATTTTAAACAATGGAGGTATGTCACTGTCATCGTATGTCATAGTTTTTGTAAGGTATAAGGAATCGTCGATTTATTTACAATTTAAAGTAATGTTGATGTAATAAATATTGCATTTTTATATTTTTATTTATCTTCTTAGTCTTTTATGTTACCTTTTTAATTAATTAATAGTAATTAGTATTAGTAGTTTTGAAGTTCAGATAGGTATACTCATTCATACACTAATGAGATTAAAGTACAAAAAACGTGAAGCAAATCTAAGATTCACAAAGTTGCTTTGACCAATGTAAAAACTTAATAACCTCCTATTGTAATTATAGTTTCCTGCCGACGTTATATATCATAATATTATTTTAATTAATTGAAGTAATTTTTTGGTATCTTTAAATTATATTAATACATGATACTCTTACAGGGACGCGCCAAGCATCTTCCGCGCCGTCGTGCCTAATACTAATGAGTGCCTATATTTTTATAACCCTGATTTTAAAAAAAACATTAAAATGTAATTGCTGACTAGCTGCCTACAATAATCAGATTGCACCCACTTCAAAAGTTCATGGCGCTTCGTATATTAAAGTCCTACATAATGAGCTGAGAGCAAAAAAAAGAGTAAAAAAAACATTATGTCCTTAAAATATATGCAATTGTTGAGCAACCGCTTTGTTCGACGCGATTTTTGGACCCCTGCTTAAATTTGAATATTATATTTCTTTTGTCATTTTGGCGCCCCGTAAAAACTTTACTATGTGCGCCGTCGTGCGCCGCACGACCTTGCACGTATGGATGGTGCGCGTCCCTGTGCTCTTAAAATTAAACGTAAACCGTAATTTTGGTAGATTTATTTAAGACTTACAGTGTAGTGACAGTCAAGTTTGGGAAACAAGGTCTATAGTTCTAGTATATTATCTATTGAGCTACACATACAAACTGTGTTGTAAATCATTTGTGCTGTATTAGGCAACAAAATACGGATATGTGGCTAAGGACTTTCACCAATAACAACAACACATCGCGTATAATAAAAACTATTATGTAGGTATCAATTGTTGCACGCAAGGACAGCATAGGAATTTGCCCATTTAAAATTCAATCAACATATTTAGGTAAAATCAAAAGCAAATAAATCCTATTGTATAAAAACAGGAATCGACAATTCATTAACAATTTTTCTATACTAAAACCGGTTCGCAGATATCAGTGTAGTTCTTGGGACTACCAACTATCTTATCTCATGATCTCAACAAGAACATGACCCAGGGAGCCATCACTGTTTTTAATGAAACGGAGTCCATATGATAACAAATGGAAAGTTAAATTAAATTAATGGCTCATGTTCAGCCCAAAATGTTTTATTTGTACTAGTAGTATAAAAATATATTATGTATCAAATTACTTTTTATTTATTACCCTTCGACCTTATAAGCTTATAGCATTTATTGTTTATTTCTAATGTTTGAAATTTTGATTTTAATAAGGCATTTTTCTACGCGGACTCCTTCTGGCTAGAAAATAGTTTGAATCAAACGTTTAGTAAAAGTTACAAAAGTCAGATTGAAATGATCAAAAAGAAACAAAATACAACATTAAACATAATATTTTTTCTTCAAGTTCTATCTTATTCAAGATTTTATAATTCCCATCATATCGACGCGTAAAATTTTATGTTATTTTAAGATTATTTATGGGGCATGAATATGACTAAATCTTGCATGTTCGACTGCTTTAAAAGTCATTACACCTATATTTTAAACATTCTGCGTCGAGTCCAGACTCTCATGCGATCAGAATTAGGCACGAATAAAGAAATAATGGAGTAGTATTTGTATACAATGTTTATTACTAAATTAAATTATAATTTATTCCCATTAACTCCACTTACTTGTGTTTTTAATTTTTTTTTGGCTAGGTAAGATTCGTCCATACATTTTAAAGTTATAATCTCACACGTTTTTGTCTAATCCTACTCATTAGATTTGCCATTGTTTTACAGTGAAAATATGTAATACATTTGATAAGACATGAAGATTAAAATGATCATTCAGAGGTCAAACAACTCGAGTTACATTTTAAAACGGATACGACTAACTAATAATATAAAAATGGAATGTTAGTATGTAAGTACTCTTTTTTTCTGTTACTAGTATATACTAATTTATGAAAATTGATATATTACACCAACATAAGTGTAGCAACATAAGCGTACGACTGCTAGAGGAGCAAATATTTTGTTATTTCCTAACACAGTGACTACGAAAAAAGACTCACACCTTTGAAAACTTTTAGGAAACTTTCAGGAGTGCAGGTTTCCTCACGATGTTTTCCTTCACCGTCAAAACTAGTGATATTTAATAGCTTAAATCACACATAACGCAGAAAAGAGGTGTGTGCCTAGGATTGAACCTGGACCTCCCGTGTCAGTCTCCGATATCTTAACCACTGCTTTATCTGTACCTTAAATTTTAACTTAAAATTTTAATAAGGATGTATCAACAAACAAATTTATTTACGTTATTGATATTTTGTCCTGGCACAGGGACAACGAAAAATAGATGTCACCCAGTTATAACCTTCCATTACTACTCAAATATATCTATCTAGAAAAAATCGATATATATTCTGGAGGGGCAGAAAAATTGTTGGGTCCTGATATCAAGGACCTGTCGCTTATATTTTTTAAAAATAATAATAATATAAACGTGGGTATAGTCGCATATACATGGTAAACGCATAAGAGTTAAGAATGTGGGAGGACTGGTTGTCAGGCAATATCTCGATTAGAGATTAGAGTAGCCAATTAAAACAATTTACTTGAACGTTTAAGCGAAATATTTTTATAAAAAAAATAATAATTTTAGTCTTAAACGACGCCGAGACGTCACGAGATTTTATATTTATGAACGTGTTAGGCTTTAGCTTCTTATTACAGTGACATAATTTTTCATTTTAATAGGAATCCGGAGAAGAGTCAAGGGAAACCGACAAATTTCAAAGGCACTTACAAAGTTTTTCACATATTTTGATCTATAAAATAATCAGATATTGTATATAACGTTATTGCTGAGCTGATGTGATGAAAGACACAACTCCCCAACGGTTAGGAGTTAGAGGATACTTTTTAAAATATTATGACAACATACTGACAACTAATTGTATACTTTGAAGATATTTAGGTAAGCTGATGAAACGAGAAAAATAAAATATATAAAAAAAAATTGAACCGAATTCATAACATAAATAATTAACTCACTAAAAAGTAAAAAATAATAAACTTAGATTTTAACACACTACCAACTAATCAGTCTAAGTTTTTTATTTAAAATCAGTTGGTAGTGTGTTAAAAATCTAAGTGATTATTTTTTACTTTTTAGCGAGTTCAATATTTATTTTTTGAAGTCGGTTAAATTTTTTAAAATATTTTTTGCATACAAAATGTTTTGTAATATAAATCTGGGTTGTTTATGTATATAAATATAAATTCTCTTAGGACTGGTTCCTCTAGAACTTTAATAAGAAGGTTACAAATCGTGCATGATAAACGACCACACCATAATCTTTTGACATTTATATGCGTAATAAAATTTTCTTTATATTGCAATACAAGTATTTTATTTGTATTAATTAAGTAATATTTGTTATTTAGTTTAAAATATGTATAAAAAAAAAAAGCATCTGATATTATCTAACATGAAGGAATGTTACCCCAACATAAAGTCGTACATTCATTCTGCTATCCAAATCACATCGATTTAAAACTTGTAAATCAATGGCTTAATTATTACTTTAAAGTATATATAAACGTTTTATTATCAGTTGCATTTCCCCGTTAATCACGGGCTATCATGACCCGGACCTTGGTCCTTGGATGGCGTGCGACTGCGAGAAACCAAAGCCGAAAATAAATTTCAATTGTTATCTCTCAATTTTGATTATTAAAACAAAGTAATATCAAAGGTTTTATTTATTTTAATCATCTGAAATTTAAATTTTAGTTATAACTAAGTAGAGTTTTGTTTTTAACAAATTCTGCATATTATTAAACCATTCGCGTTTACTAGAAATTAAAATAATATAGGTACCAATAGTCAAACATATTTGAAAATACACATCGAGTGCTTAGTTTATTAATGAATTTCCTTGAACATTTTAATATATTCATCAAAAGATCAAAGACTTCTGTAACAAACTACAAATAATTACTTAAGTTTCTACCTTATAATTTTGAATATTCCATATGTATTCACATACTCATGTTCGTAAACATACTACCTATGACAACTTAAATTTAACGTAACAGTTTATAAACTAAACAATTTGTTATTTTATGTAGGAAATTGATTTTTTTTAAAGAATATACATTATGAATCACTTACTAACTTAACCCCTCCAACTGAGCTAAAATGCTTGTGTTAGGAGTGGGCCAGGAAATTTATTTAAAAAGTAATTATTTAAATCATTTAATTTTTTCCTATTTCCGATTGGCACTAATGCCATGATTTGTCGTAATCGGTTTTTAAATGAAAAGTTCTTATTTAACATGAAAATATAGTCATGGTGAACTTGGTTCTGTATAGTTTGTTGTTCATTGTATGTGTTAATTGTCGCCGTCACATTGAAGGTTGAATCAAAAATGTAGTTGACGATAATAGAAAGGGAAAATCTATTTTTGTCACTCTGTTTGTTTAATCACTAATTTATTTGAATTATGTATTTTAAAGACGCTTTTACGGGCAGATAGATCTTGACCTTGAGCGGTGTATAGGCTTAATCTCATTTAAATATTCGTCTTAAAAATCTATTGTACCCAAGCAAAGCGTATAATGAGTATTTAATAAAAGATATAGGCAAGCTATTGATAGAAAGGTGATGAAACTGCAATCATAATTGCTTTGCGTGAAAATCGAAATCCTTTATTACTTATTGCGTCAATTGCTTGACTACTTAGCACAAGATGAATAAGAAACATGTATAGTTATGGTACTGATGAAATCTGTAATAAATCAAGTATTATTTTCGTTTTTGTGTATTGTCATATTTCTCTCTTTATGTACGCTTTCAGCAATTAAATAATAATAATACCAATAATTACTAACTTATATAACGCAATATACATTCGTGTATATATAGATATATAGACAACCAGATAGAAGTTGGAAAAGATATCGTTAACAAAGTTATTGAAGTTCTATTACATACGAGTTTTATTAATTGCTTTTTACATCCGGCTAAATTCCTTAATTTATCTTTTTTGAAACAAAAACTAGACAACTCTATCTTTGGATATTGCAAATTGTTAGGTTCGGTTGATAAGAAAATTGATAAGTTAAAATTGGTTAATTGGTTGTATATTTAAAACTTGTTGTAATAACAGAACTTGTTGTTGTGTATAACTTAGTTTACATTATTTTGATCAAAAATTTAAATAACTATCGATGCTAATCTTAATTGTACTATTTAGTCATTGTAAAGTTAAAAAGCCATCCTCAGATAGTTAACTAATAACAAAGGTGAGTTTGAAATAAAGAATAAGAATATAACGATTCTTAGTATTTAAGCTGTTATAACAAAAAGGCAAGAAACATTTATTAAATGTAGTTAGTAGACACCATCTAGATAACAGTACTAACAATTTTAATGTATTGTAACTTTAGTTACCTTAACTATTTTCTATTATACTTATTTCCTCGTTTATCTTAATTATTTCATATTTCTATGTTCTAAATGTGGGAAATGATAAAACCAAAAAATAGCCGGCGCTAAAGAAACTATGACAACAATTTAATTTCATACCAAAAAATATTCAATAATAATTATCACTGTACTCGTCTTTTTTAACTACATTTTACAATTATGCAAATAAATTATATTTGATTAACAAATATGTATATATTCAAATATGACGATAGTTATTAAAAATAATTATTTAATAAAAAAATACTTACTGGAATTTATAAGCATTTGGCATATTGGATGTTTCCATGTCGTAGTTTAGAACTTGGTTTTTCGAAGGATTGTCTATGACAGGAGTGGCTTTCAGAATTTCTACTAAAGAAGAAATCCCCATAATCTGTAATATTAACAGTATAAAATGACATAACATCTTTGATAAAGTTATTATAATTTTCACTTTACGTAGTACGCGAGAGAAACAATGCAATGCAGAAGACGGTTTGTAGAGATTATAGAATCTAAACAATTTTAAGTTAAGGTGTGGATGTTATGACAACATAATTATTTTTATAGGAAACCTGTTAGAATAGAAATATAGTGGAGAATTCGACCTTAAAGTCTTGTAGCGTCTTCATTCTAATCGAGACAGCTACACTTGAAGAAAATTAATAAAAGTTGCTTATAATAACAATCACAGCAAAAAAAATTGTATACACTTTAACTAGTTAAATGGACACAATATGACATTAAAGATTTTGTTAAATATTACAAAACATAAACATGAATGACATACATGCATTTAGTGATTAAACATTGTGTATTAGACAAGTGATGTTTTTGCGACACGGCTTTGAAGGTGTAACGTAATCGAAGAAGGTCGTCAGATCTAAAGTTCAAAACATTGATGTCCAATCATTAAATGCAAATGCAATTTGTACCTCTATTTGTAAATAGGTAATTACTAATAGTCAAGATAATTACCAGAATTAACAGCATCTTGTGTTGTCCGGTTAGAGATGAAGCAGGTGACTTCCTGGACAGGCTATAGTCCGAATGTGCTAAAGGTTTCGTAAGATCTCCTTATATATAAAGAGTCCCCGATGTGCGCGCAGGTTGGCCGCTTGCAGAACGTGAGTCGAGCTCGGCTTGCACTGAAAACTGAGCCAATTCTAACTGACAATCAACTTAAGATTGACACTTGAATGATAAGGAGGACGTACCGGTAGCTTACGTCATGCTAAGCCTGCGTCCTCCGGAAAATTCACTTTTCAAATACGGACTTTATCTTCATTAGCTCAGTTTTATATCATATTTTCAAGATTATTATTTATCATTACATGGTTAATAAATAATACTAAGAGTCAAATTAAAATGAATCTATTATAATTATATTTGTAGGCAGTTACAATAGAATCCTACTACCGGTATAATCTGACAGTAATAATTACGACTAGTAAGTAGGTAGGGTAGAAGAATAAGATGATGTTTATCTCGCAGACCACAGAAACAAAACGGTTACTCAGGGACGTAAAACAAGTTGATATTATGTAACTTAGTTTCACTAGTACAATCTGTACTAACGGGAAATAAAACAAACGCATATTTTTAATTACTTAATGACATGCGCCATAATTCAAAACAACAATCTACAAAATCCTATATTATATAAATTATGACTATGTCAAAAAACTATAAATTAACCACGAGTGAAGGTGGGATATTTTATCTTTAAAACTGTCATTTTTATACTGACTATAATATGTTTATATACAGTTACATGTGTTATTTCATGTTGATTATTATAAGTTATTAATGGCTTAGTAAGTGCCTATGCATAACTAATGCTTTATCCAGTTACAAAATATAGAAACCTCGAGCATTTTAAAACCACGTGAGTCCAGATGATTTCTTATTTAACGACAAATCCGTGCACAGAATTAAGAAGGGCAACAGGACTTTCACAGAATGTTATAATGTTTATAAACACGACATACCATTGAAAACAAAATGTGGGTAAGTAGTTACCTACCACATATATGAGTCATAAACGACAAACTAAACGTGTTTTTATATTGGAAATCATATCTATATACGGAGTGTAGAATAAAAAAAGAAAACTAATCTAAAAGCACCTTCTTATTGGCGTTGTAGGAATTTAGATTAAATAGACCTCTTTTAACCTGATAATTGGGTCAGGAGTTTCATGAATTGTTCAGATTCTTAAAGTGCATGTTATAGTCAGAAGTAGCATTAAACTTTTAATCATCCTAATCGTTATTTACATTTTCCATACAGTTTCCAAGCCAATTGTAACTGCGATAGATATCACTGTGTTACGTAGATAGTTCAGTCAAGAACAATAAGACCTACAAGACTACTGGAATCTATTTATATGTTGTGCATCAGTATTTGTTAGAATCATCCTACTTATATAATATTATAAACACGAAAGTTTGTAAGAATGTATGGATGTATATTTGTTACTCTTTCACTTAAAAACTACTGAATGGATTTTGGTGAAACTTTACAATAATATACCTTACACATCAGAATAACACATAGGCTATATAATTTATAATGATATAGTGTGTGTAGGCAATTATCTAAAATATAGCGGGTGAAACCGCGGGGCGCGGTTATATGTGTATTATTTATGGAAAAACCACTATTACTTAATGTATATTTATGGTGATCACATGGCGCTAATTAATAACTATAAAACGTTTGTACCTATAGAAGCATAGGATCAATGAGTTCATACTATATCTATTAAAGCATATGTAGATACAGGCAATTACCACTTAAGTATATTTTATGTCGCATCTTTACGTTTAATTATTTGAAAATTTACAAACAAAGTAGTTAGCTTGCTTCTTAGGTCTTGACATACATTTTTCATATTTCATACCTAAAAACATTGATGTGGATCCAAAGAAATTTACACGGAAAATCCATAATTATATCCAATTCCCAAAATGCCGTGTAATTATTTGATTAAGAATTGTGTGTCAATGAAATTTAATACAATCAGGATATACTTTCAGAATATAAGTATAAGAGGATGTAGAGATACTGTCTTTTATGGATTAGAATTTTCAAAATTGCGTATATTATGATGACTAATGTGGTCTAGCTACGAGCGAATAACATGCTGAGTGATCTACGGGACAAATAAGTTTGGGGACCTCTGTTTCTTCTAAATATTAACTGTAAAAATAATTTACAAAGAAAAGAAATCAATAAAATAGTAATAAATCTTTTATTAAAAATGTTTGGTATATCTTTGGCTTAGCATAAAATATTCAATTTGTTGATATACTTAATTTATTTTATAAACATAAAAAAACAAAATAAAGAAAAGTATTATTTAGGTTGAAATGCCGCTTTCACTTATAAGAATAAAATGACATTATTAAGATAAGGGTACTCTGAAAGCATTTTTAAAAATAAAATACCTTACCAAGAAGAGACATGCTCAGTATAAGGTTATTTTAATGTTCATTTCAAGTTATCATATTATATAATGAAATCGAAAACCTGCGATTTGTGTGTGTTTTTGATGTAAGTTTGTTAGAGTATCTTATGCTCATTAGTCAACAACTCATTATCGATCAAGTTATCGATTTTTGCAGGTTATTAAATACTTAATTGGGGATCTTCTGTTTATAGTAATCTATTGTGCATTTAGATTAGTATGTCAAGGACTATAGTTCCTTCTAAAAGCGAGAAAGAAGTTTCCTAGGTTATGCGATTAATGATTTCAAACATATTGGTGTTTATTAGTGGTCAATATCTCGACTTCATTATAGATTCATTTTATGTGAAACAAGCAGTTACAGTAACGTGCTTGCTGATTAGTGATAAGGTAGAGACATGTTGACAGAAATTTAAAATGAAAATATAAGAATTACACGTTGAGCAATATTTCGAATGGTACTTTTTGCATGAATTAATTTTGCAATGGACTACTGAATATTTGCGTTTAATTAAAAATGTATGTGGTCTGCCATTTTACTGAGAAAAAAATACGCCGTATATTAATTTATTATTATTTCATTAATTAAAATCATTTAATTTTATCGTCAAATTGGAACCTGCTTCCTACAAAACTACATTATGTGTGCTTCATAACGCACTTGACTGGTTTTTTATCGACACAGGTCAGTATTACGAAGGCTTGTTTTCGTTTTGTATCACCTGAATACAAAACAAGCCTTCGTAATACTAATAAATAAAATATAAAATAATTTGTTATATCAAAACCCAATAATTAAAGAAATTCGTTAAATATAATCAGTGCACGATGCAGTGATAGCCTAGTGTTTAACACATCGGTCTTACTCGGGAGGTTCGAGTTCGATCCTCGGATCCTCTGACTTTTCTGAGTTATGTGTGTTTTAAGAAATTACATATCACTTGCTTTAACGGTGGAGGAAACGTGCACTCCTGAGAATTTTGTAAAAGTTCGCAAAGCTAACCCCCTACTCATTCTGAGGAAGGATACCTGGCTCAGCAGTGGGTTATTATTGGGTTGTGAAGATGTTTTGTTTAATATTGTGTTAGCAACACCGTTTATAAAGTAGTATTAGCAGGTAGGTCATTTTATATTATGACAAGTATACCGAGGTGTAAACAATATATAACCTATAGTGCGATAGATGAGTCTTAGTCTCTCTGGTGTCGTCTCGCTGTGGACATGGAAGTTATTGATAACACTATAAAGTATCGTGGTTAAGGTCACCCTTCTTGATGGCCTCGCAGGACAATAGTTAATAAGTTTACCTGTGAGCAGGTGAGAGTTAATATATTATGAAAAAGCTCTTTAAACCTGCTCCTGGGTCTCAAGCCCCAGGCACTGCTCGACTCCGTATAAATTGCATGTGTATAGGTAATGTACAGTAATGAGTATTATATATCTCTCATTCTATGACAATTGATAATTTAATATTATACGAATTATACGAAAACGTGTTTTTTTTTTAAATTGTATTATATTTGTTTTAAATAAATAAATTAATATATTAGTAATCAGCTAGAGCCAGTAATGAAAATACTTGTAAGGATAGGGTTAATGCTTTATATTGTCATAAATTTATTATAAATAGAAGTCATCGGGCTCCATACAATAAGTGACGTTTTCGTGGTATTGAAATTAAAAGAAGTTATTTATAGGGTCAAGTAGTGAGTTTAAGTAGATACCTGTCAATTTACAATTGCTACGTTGAGACTAGAAAATTAAGATAACAACACATTGTTCTGTTACTTCATAGATGTTATTTTCTTGATATCTTGCCGATGATTATTACTGGACACTAAAGTGGAGAAAGGCCTAAACTTGCATTAATTCTCCTCTCCATTTTTGATACAAATAAATTTATAATAATTAACATATGTATTTGGAATTTATTTTTCTCTTTATTTTATTTGTCCTCGACTATTTAATTCATCGTAGACTTGTTTAAGTTTATTCCTAGTTGTTCATATTCGGTTGATTATATTCTATCCATAATTGATATCAAAATCATAGTTTTAATTCTAGAATATCTTACGCTTAAAATATCACAAATATAGAATGAACATAGGATTTTAATTTCTAAATATTTAAGGTGAAGTATCGAAAATACTAGGTATAAAATACTTCTTAAATTATCCATAATTAGAGTGTAAGCTATACCTATATCCTTGGTATACTTCTGAATATACTTCGGTTCAATATTATCCGTAATGATTTTTTATTCTTAAAAGAAATCAATATTTGATACTAGGTAACTGACCCGGCAAACTTCTTATCGCCACTGGCAAGTGGCAATTGTTCGTAGGTACTGTCAAACAGGATGCGTTCAGAATATAATTTTGCGACTAAACTTGTAAAGTGAAATTCAGATATTCATAATTTCTATTCTTTATTAATTTCCTGAACGAATCTGGGTTGACAGGGACGAACAGTTTGTATGGAAAAAAATGTTTTTGCTACTTTCCTTTTTCAATTATTACAAACGTTCTCGAGTTTTAGCGAGACTAACAAACGTCAATTCATTTTTATATATATAGGTATATCGAAGAAATAATTTATTTGTTGTAAAATATTAATAACTAAAAAATTAAGAAAAATATCGACTATATTATTTTATATTTATTTTAAAGTCACCTATCAAAATCAATTAAATTTATTCTATTACAATTTAAAAATAAAACCGTAAGTTTTACTATGCCAGTACTAGAATTAACATTTACAAACAACATATTTTAATAACAACAATGTCACAGATTATATTGAATTAGTTTGTGTCAGTCTGTGTCGTATAAGCCAGTTCAGTTGATATAAATCACTTTTATCTCGCCTGGCGAAGGCGCAAGACATGCGTACTGACAGGCATATAACGGCAACATGGCGGATACAGATAAGCGTATGAAATCGGATCCATTATGAATTTCCGAAATATGTATATGTCGTGAACGACTAAACGATTATCGAATTGTCATCCTCATCTATGGCGCTTGAGTTAAATTATGATCACTACTGTCGTTTTGACAGTCTCGACTCTTTATATATCTTTACTAGTCGACCCACGCAACTTCGTCTGTTTGATGCTCCGTTCCTATTGGTCGTAGCATGATGATATATAGCCTATAGCCTTCTTCGATAAATGGGTTATCCAACACTAAAAGAATTTTTCAAATCGGACTTGTAGTTTTTGAGATTAGCGCGTTCAAGCAAGCAAACAAACAAACTAACTCTTCAACTTTATATATTAGTAGATATTCTTTATTCCTTCGACAGTTGGACTGCAATCTTAGTCTTACGCGAGGGCTCTCAAGGAGTGGATATCATCTGGGTAGTTCTGGTGCGAGTGATGAGTGCAGTGTTTTTTTTTAAGGTCAAGTAAGTCCTTATTCATTATTAATGTAAACACAACGTTAGGTTAGGTTAGCCTTAAGTTAGGTAAAGCTTACGGGTGCTAGCTGTGGAAACCTCCACGTGAGCCCACAATTTTCTGGGTCGGTGCACCCTGGGCAACTATGGGTAGCAATAGGTTAGCCTTGTGTTCCAAGGTCGGCGGCGAGCAGGCGTGGAAAGCCGTCGCGGTATTCGCAGAGACCGTAATGATGGCTAAATATGTGTCGAAGAGGGCGAGGTAGTGCGATTTAAACTTCCACCCTATGCGCGTACGATGAGGCGGTGACAGCGTCGAGCCTATGTGGCCTCACTACTGCCATAAGGACGCTGTCGACAAATAGACCTATATGGGGCGGGCGGCGGTTGCTGCTGCCCATTTAGAGGCCCAGTACTGGTGTACCCCTCCCGTGTTCTTGGGGCGACACTATGCGGAGAGATATGGGGGACTTAACACCTCTGTCCTACGGAAGAGGGTCCTGGACGGCTGATCGCGCTCGGGGTCGCGGAGCGCTTTTCATATCTCGTGGCCTCGTTATTATTGCAAAGGAGATGAACACCCCGGATGATTTAGCGGGTCGGGCTACTTTCTTCAGAGGTAGTATTTTGGACTATCTCCTTTAGGAGCAGGCGCTCCAACCCCGCATAACCTTCCCAAGTCCCCGCTTGGGGAGGTATCTGTAAGCAGATTCCTCCGGATAAAGAAAGCTTAGCCTTATATTAGCTGGTTAGGATTATGTTAGTCTATTATGCTTGCAAGTAGTTGAGGTGAGTGTTGAAATTATGTTAAAATGCCTTTTAAGCCTTGTAAGCAACACCTTTGTCACAAGTCCAAGGCATTACTTGGGTTTCTGTCAGAATAGTAAGAGATCGTATTATTTACTTATATCTTGACCATATTGCGCCCGTAGCTATCAAGATAAACCATCCGTTGTACACATACGATGCTATATAAAAGGTTGTATATTCTCTATCTATCTTCCCTCCTCTTCGTTCTAGTAGTCTCTAACATATATGTTGATAGATTAAAATTAAAGTTATAGGGCAGCTAAGTTCTACTTAGAAAATCTCGGAAAATTGTAGTCAGGACATGGAAATAAAAGTAATTTTGCAACCATAACTATTTAAAATTATGAGGTAAGAAAGTATCAAGTTATTATTAAATTATTTCTTAATATCTTATCTCAATAAAATGATGTAATAATAATGTTGTTCGTATAACTAACAATTACATCGTCGATGTAAGAATAGATTTAAAGTAAAATTTTGCAGCGCCTGATTTTATTTTTAGTTAACTTTCCGATTTGTACATTTTGCTCTATGTAATCAAACGGAAAAAGAAAAAATCACAATCTCCAATTTCATTTGTATTACTACTGGTGTGACCGAATATAGTGCCTAGGTTTGAGAACATAGATCACTTATGAGGTTTGAGGGATTAAAAAAATATTCAAACCTGTTTGCTATTAATCGATCGTATTTTTACAGTTATTCTGTACTATCAAACAGGATGGCTGTAGTAAGTATTAGATATAGAAGAAACTAAAGGTCCAGGAGACTAGAATTCACCTACTATAGAGCTCCCGTGCTTATTGTTTAGTCGGCCAATAGGTCAGTAGTGTCACAATAAGGAAAATGATTACACAAATAAGTAATTGACTTATTTTTGTAAACTTTATTGTAAGAAGTAGAATAATAATTATAGTAATATCTAATAGGATCCAAAAGTTAAGTATATATAATAATTCAAAGTATTTGAACCGCTACGATATTATGGAATAGGACTATCGTTTCTTTCTGCCGTTGCAAGTGAAATGATCCTAAAATCCAAAATATGTGATGTATGAAATTACAATAAAAATCACACTGTTTCCTGTTATAACCGTTTCCCATGTTTACGACTAAGAGGTGACTGACATGGATGCTTGAAAGATAAATTGAATTATTTAACAGTAACTACAATTACAAATTTTACACATAGTTGAGATTTAATTGACGGAACAGCTATAGTAGTTACAATATTTTGACGATAACGAAGTCAGTGGAAAGTGGCAACATGGAAATTTTTATGCGACTTATATGGCAGGTTCTCGTAATTTTCACGGTTT
The DNA here is from genome assembly GCA_905147385.1 of Limenitis camilla. Taxonomy (NCBI): domain Eukaryota; kingdom Metazoa; phylum Arthropoda; class Insecta; order Lepidoptera; family Nymphalidae; genus Limenitis; species Limenitis camilla. The sequence goes on along the minus strand of LR990230.1, from coordinate 8,278,976 downwards.
TGGAATACTTTTGTCATATATTTATATTAACTGATGATACCAATCTACAAACAAAACAAACAACAAGGTATGTATGAGATTTTTTTCAATATAAATTTTGTCCTTTTTTTCACTTTATACATATGTAAGATAGCTTATGGAATTGAAAATAATATAAAGCTATATATAATAATTGAATATGTTTATCAATTTGGAAACGTTTGATTATTTTAGAAATTTACTTATAGTAAAAACTAAAAATCCATATATCGTTGTTTCTCAGACTAGCCATTTTTACTTTTCTTTTCAAAATAGTTGATTTTAGAAGTCCCCGGGATCTTTGTGGATCAAAATATTCTTCATTTTCTTATGTAGTTTTGAGTTATCCCACTTAAAAAACTGGTTTTCTTCCATTGCTTATATTTTATGGGTGACTATTTGTTTCCAAATCAAAAACAGTTGTTAAAAAAATGTGGCCAAGTAACAAAAACTCATAGAAAATAAATAGATATTTAATTAGTTTTTATCATACATTTTTCAATAATTAGATCATAACAAAGTGTACCTATTTAATTTTGGTTTGGATTATTTGAATTTATTTTAACTTCCTTCCCTTTGACTTACAAATTAGAACATTAATTAATTTATTTTTATTAGGATTTCGTGGAATTATTACAATGAAATTAATATCGATGTCATTATATAAAAATAATTTAATATTTTATGTAATTGTTATATGTTGTGTTTTTTTCTAGTGATTATACGTTGGGTATGACTGTTAATGGAACAAAATACATTACAAATCATAGACGTAAATCAGTACTGATCTTAAATGATGATATCGTACTAAGATCCAATAATAAAGGTCAATATTCTAAGAAGATCACCAGCTTATTATACAAAGAATTTGATGACAATGGAAATGTCCTAAACACCTACATAATGTACAATCTAAACGATGTAGTTAAGTTTTTTAAGAATTTTTTAGATACTGAAATTTGTTATGTGCAGTGTATTCATAATTAATTGATTTTATTTGTTCAAATATCAGCCCAGAAGTGAAGCAACAACTTGTGATGATATTCGATTCAATTCATCGTAGTCGGGTACCTGTAAAACGAAATTTGTAACAATAAAAGTTCTTCTTAAATAACTTGACATTGTTGTTTTAATCATTACCGCTACAGTTTTTATTTGATTTCAGCAAGCATATGAGATATCTATAAAATGTCTAATCTAAAAAGAAATGTATGAAATATCGCGGGTACCTCAGTAGTGGTGTCTTCTGTAGTTTCAGTTGTAAAATTAGTAGCTTCATCCGAATATGTTGTGCTTTCAGTTTTATCAATGCTTAAAAAGTTGTTTATTATATCTGTAACTGTTTTATCTGCTATATTTTTAGAAGTTGTAGTGGTTGTAGTTTCAAATTTGATGGTAGTCATCTTCGGATTTATATCCGACTTAGGCTTATAGAAGCTTTGTTCACCTACATATAAATTTTTCTGGAAATTTTCTCGTAATTGAGAAGAGTCGTGATTTCCAAATCTTTCGAAAATCTTTGAAGTTAAAAACGGAATATGTAAAGGAGGACGATTCATGTCAAAACTTTTCTTAAAATGCTTTAAATCAAAAGGAGTTTGAATGTATATTGACTGTCCGTCAACGTAACTTAGAGGGCCCCCAATAGCCAAAAATACCCCTAATATGAAAATCTGTAAATAAAAATAAAACTGTTATGAATGGTTAAAATACATATTATGCTTATGATGGCTTGTTTAATAAGTTATTTTAACCAAATCATCATAAGAACGAGATCTTTTAAATAAGTTATATGTGCATTTCCTTACCATTTTAAAATCACGATACAACAAAATAATATATATACACAAATACACGTTTTAGTTGTTTTAATACGAAGTAAAATAGAATAATTGCATTTGAAATTATCTTTCACAATCACATTTAAATAAACCTGACCACTGATACTGTGAATATACAAATAATGAATGTTGGAAGTCATTATTTATTTGCGAGTCGAGAACATTCTTGGAATTAAAAGTGTTCTGTTTGGGGTTCCTTAATACAATCACTATTTAACTAAGGTCAACAAGGTAAATTACTAATTTGAATAAGTATGAACCTACGGAAGCTATGTATTTGTATTTTGTACGTTATAATATAGTACCCAAAGTTTATAAGAAAATTTATAATATCCCTGTCTATAGTTAGAAATGAGCTAATAGTATTGAAATGGCTGACCAGATTTACAAATTATAGCTATCCATCTCGATTTTGGTTTTTAAACAAAAAAGGCCGTCACAATCGGTCTGTCATACCTATAGGGCGCTACTATGCCACAGACAGACATCAGATACACACGATAACACCCCGTCGGTATAGTATCGGGGGTTAAAATTCTTGTAAGTAATAAGTAATCCGTCCTCTTAAATACTTATATTACTAAAGCTAAAAGATTGACTGAAGTTAATGAACTACGTATATAATGAAACCGCTATTAGTATATAATAACCCTTAAAAATCTTAGACTTTAAGTTATCATAACATATTTAAAATAAAGTTTTAATTTTTTAAAACATTTATATTTCTCAAGATCTGCTTCAATACTACTTATATTATTTATTTACTAACTAAAAGACAAACAGATTCTTAAGTTCTAATCCAGGCGAAATAAAGTTAATTTATTTTAACGTAACATATATATTAACAGAGAAGACTTAGTTACTATTTTAATAACAAAAATCATTTTCTATGAATGAGGTCAGTCGTGTACTGTATGGAATCACTAAGAGCCAAGAAATAAACATTCAAAATTTTATGCGGAACATAACAGGAAATGTGATATTCTTTGATCATTATTGTCTATTTGTCGATTTTTTATCACTTATTCATCATACCATCCATTAGTTTGAGTTATCTTAAATAGTTATGAGAATTTTTGTTCTGCTTTATCCTTAAGAGAGTTTTGTAATATAGGTTTATAGATTACTTTGAAGAAATGCCGCCATCAGTAATGGAATTTTCTCAAGGCAAACTTGACAATAAATAAATTAAAACAGACTAGTAATCGTAACCATGTTACAAGAGAGTCTAAAAAATACACAAAAGGCAGGTACATTTTACCTACATTGACATTTAGTTCTGTTTAAAGTTATAATAGAAAGTTTCAGTAGAAGATAAAAAAAAAATGCGAAAGTAATTAGAAAACAATTTTATTCAATTTTAATTAATTTATTTTAGTAAAGTAGAAATCAAGTAATTTCAATATCGTCTGATACAGACAATGTTAATTTACTTTATATTTATTATTTGGGACCTATTAATTTTATTTAAGTAATTTATGTAATTATCAGATTAACCAAGAAGGGATGCAACTACGCCTGGGGGAACCCCACCACCAGGGCCTTGTTCAATTGTTGGCTGGAAACCGTTATCATCAGCAACATAGGTTACAGTATAAATAACTCCGTCGGGACCAGTCCAAGTATAGGATCCTCTTACGGCAATAGATTCATCATCAGTACCAGCATTTTTTAGTTCACCTTGCTCCTCCCTTTTCGAACCATCAGTCTGTTCATATCTGTAAACCACATTCATATATAAATAACACAATCTCACTGTTGCATTTTTGCTTACATTTATAAACAGGCTTCTTATATGGTTGTAAAAAAATTATAAATATTAATAAATATTACTTTAAATAATGTGTCACAAATTATAAGTTTAATTGTTATATATTACTGCTAAGGTTTAGGACAATTCCAAGTTAAACCTTATTCAAAATATTTAAGACAATGTATATTATGGTATGGTAAACATATAAATATTGATGTGTAATCTTCCTGTATTAATTTAAAAAATAATGAATACACAGCAGAGTTTTTTTTTATAAAGATTACTAGCAATTTGGATTACAAACTAACTAAGAATACTAGTAATTCTTAACCCCCATTAACAACAGCCCCAATCCAGCTCACTGTACTACTGATAGAGCAGGGAACGGGAATCGAACCCACGATACGATCATGAATCTAACGCACAAACCACTGAGCTACGCTACAAACTTACTTAGATAGATACATTAATAGGTTAATTTTTTTTAAATTTACTTACGCAAATCTGTACGATCCGAGACCATCGTTGTCAGACTCCAGTCTTATGATTTGAATTTCTTGAGGGTTGGGTCCAGAGCGCGATGCTTGGGGTGCCGCTGCTACCAGAGTTACACAGGCGAGTAATACCGTCTGAAAAAAAGACAGCAATAATTTCACCGAGTCACTCACACTAAACACAAAGCACTAAGAAACATTTTCACGATAGACTAAATTTTTTCTTTTATCAAACACAAAATCCCATTTTCACTTGAAACTACAAAACTTAAACCTAATGAATAATTTTATCACTTGACTATTACCAGTTTCATGATTGGAAGTTAGTTATTCTCGGTATCCTCTTCAATTATGATTATTTGATTAAACTTCTCACATGTTATATAGTTTTTGAAATATAGTATTTCGACACACATCATGTTCTGCTGTATTTAACTCGTTACAATGTTTTGTATGGTTGACCACTCCTACGGAGTGAAGGTTATTGGAGTTCGAAGATGTTTGAGGACACAAATGATGAGAGTCTTTTGCAATACCTTTAATTTACATATTTCTAGTCATTAGACCTTTGCATGTGTTTATATTAATTGTGCTGTATAATTGTGGTTTTCGATAGAATATGCTCAGTTGTAAAGAGTTTACAGTAATTTTCGCTGAGTCATTATGTCGATATCTTTAATTCTTTTATTTCTTCACTTTGGGCACTCACAGACTGAAGCGTGGATTTTTACTGTTTTTCAATTTCGTTATTATTTTCTTATGGCTGTTTCATAAGAAAATAAGGGTGATCACAATGTAATACAAATGAATATTATAAAAAAATATTGATTTAAAAATTTTCATATTTAAATCACAAATATTTATATTTAAGTCGTTAGGCAGCAGGGAGTCATGGGGCTCCATGTTGAATGGCACCAGGTCGGTGCTAAGGCTGCGTAGCAGTATTCTAAGATTGAACAATTGGTAAATACCATTAAGATTTAAAAAATATTAAATTTTAATTTTAATATAATATACCCTTTATTTATTTTGTATGTATGTACAATTTTGTTTAGAATTAAAGTCACTTAAACACCTATAATTAGGTAATTTGTGTTAGAGAAAACAAATAAAATAAAATACAAAAGTATGTATTTTTCTCGAATCTAAACCAAAGCCGTTGAACAAGTTCTTAATATTTGGCGAAAATATAATTAATGTATGGCTTTGACATTTTATAACAAGTTTCTTTAAACACATTCATCTTCATAAATGACCTGATGTGTAATATAAATAGAGCGACCTAAATTAGATTTGAAACTGTTCTCTTCAAGCGCATCTTTAAAATGAAACTGGTAATTTTTTAAATTTTAATTTATCTATTTATTTAATTTATTTTCATTAAATATTTTGTAATATTTAATAGTGATAAATAATCTCTAAATATAATAATACTTACTTAAAGACAGTTGAAATATTTTATTTAGATTATAAGTTTTCTCTTAAAATATTGTACTCATAAAAAAACAACATACCTACTATAGTTTTCCTTATGAACGTGTGTTTATAAAATATTGTTTATTATATATTTATATTATACGTAAACATATCTACATATACCAATAATTTTTTTATAACTTTATTTAACAAACTTTGGCTCTGTTATTAGAATAAAATGGTGATTTTAAAAAATAATTGAGTTTATACATTTATTCGAATAATTCTATTTTCAGTTCATCGTATTGTGCCTAGTATCAGTAGCCTGTGCGGCCCCTCCTTTCGATGCCGAGGTACTTCGTTATGATAACGAAAATATCGGAACTGGCGACTTCAGATATGCGTAAGTATAACATATTTTTAACAGTATTTAAAGGTATCATTGAATAATTTTTCATAGTACCATTAAATATTGAGTTTAATTAAACTTCCTAATGTCAATGTCAGCAGAGCCTCTAACAAGCTATTAAATTCAAATAACAGAACTATAAAACTATTTAAATAAATAAAATGAGTTACTAATTAGCTGTGGAAGTGTATGTGTAATATTTATCATCATTATCATCACAACCCATTAATGGCCCACTGCTGAGTCGGGTCTCCTCTTAAGAATATGGAGGTGGTTAGGTTACGCTTCTTTTTCACTCACATTTGAGAACTTTTAGGGAACTTTTAGAGAAATCGGACATTTCATTCAAAAGATATTACGAAATTAAAAATATCAATATAAACAAAAAATACACGCCGATGCGCCGGCGACGCTCCACACAGCGCAGCGAGCAACGCGGCGAGAGAGGGGGCACAGAAATACGGGAGAGGCAAAATGTTTTAAAAATATTGTCCACCCGTGTGAAGCCGGGACTGGCGGCTAGTAGAAAAAAAAATTAATTCACCTTCTATAACTAAAATTAAATTTACTTGTAAATTAAATTCACTTCACTTTATTATGAATATCTATATTTTATACTATTATATAAAGAGGAAAGATTTGATTGTTTGTATGTTTGTTTGTTTGTTGCGAATAGGCTCGAAAAGTAGTGAACCGATTTTGAAAATTCTTTCACCGATAGGAAGCTAGATCCTTTCCGGGTAACATAGGCTATGTAGTGTTGCTATAAATACTATAATTAAAAAGATATGGCCATTTAAGTGCAATAAGGTGGCCATTTTGTAAATTGAAGAGTTTCTCAGGAACTACACATCCGATTTAAAAAAAAATTTCACTGATAGAAAACTACACTATTCGTGAGTGACAAAAGTGATTTAGTGTTGTCATATACATTTTTTAATTAATAGAATATGGTCATTTTGTTGTTATTAATCCGATTTTTAAAATTCTTTCACTGATACAAAACTAAATTATTCGTGAGTGACAAAAGTAATTTAGTGTTGCCATATACATTTTTTAATTAATAGAATATGGCCATTTTGTTGTTATTAATCCGATTTTTAAAATTTTTTCACTGATAGAAAACTACACTATTCATGAGTGACAAAAGTGATTTAGTGTTGCCATATACATTTTTTAATTAATAGAATATGACCATTTTGTTGTTATTAATCCGATTTTTTAAATTTTTTCACTGATAGAAAACTACACTATTCATGAGTGACAAAAGTGATTTAGTGTTGCCATATACATTTTTTAATTAATAGGATATGGTCATTTTATTGTTAGTAATCCGATTTTTTAAATTCTTTCACTGAGAGATGTCTATGGTATTTCCGTCTCTCTTCCTCTTATAATCCTATCATTGTCTCTCATGATCTCTCTTTTTCTCTCTCTTTAATTCTTATTTTTTTTTGTTCAGTATGATCAGTCAGATCTTTTCGCTTTCTTTCTTTCGATTATCTCTCTCGCTCTTTCTCTTTCTCTCTCTCTCTCCTTTACCTATTCAATTTTATTTTTGCTCTGTTCTTCCTCTCTTAGCATCTGTTGCTTTTCTTTTATTTTTGTTTCTATTATTTTTCTTTTTATAACTTTTTCTTACTCTCTCTCTCTCTTTTTTCAAATAATGAAAAACTACACAATTATAGAGTGACAATTTAAGCACATCAATTATAATATTGTTTTAAATACCCGGAGCGAAGCCAGGGCACGCCTCTAGTTATCATATATTTGTATTATTTATTATTTTCTATAGTGCATGAATGTAAGTGTGTATGAAGTATAATTATAGTATTTTAAATATGTAAGTATCTATTTTACCAAAATATATTTGATTAATTTTTAATCTTTAGCACTAGCCAACAACAATTCCTGTATTTCAGGCTTGCCTGGAAGAGATTGCTTTAGCAATAAGGCCGCCTTTGCATGCCTATTGAATTTTGGTACTAAGTTTCATTCATTTTATTTCTTTTAATATTGAGTGTGCAATAAAGATTTTATCTATCGTATCTGTACAAATATAATTATATATCTTTCATCTTATTTTTACGTTCTGTTATTATTGAGCCTTGGGGGTTCATATTGACCACTAAGGATATTAATAATTGAAACGAATATTTAAATTAAATCCATATATTATACTGAAAATTTAATTTACTTTGTGAAGATATCAGGGATAATGTTACTGAAATTTAAAGTTGTTTAGTCCTGCGATACCTTGGTGGGTCAACCAGTTATTAATATACCCGTTTTTTATAGGCTTGAACAAACTGATGGAACTAAAATAGAAGCTGTAGGTGAGCTAAAGAATGAAGGTCGTGAAGGTCAAGCTCTAGAAGTTAAGGGTGCATACTCCTGGCAGGCACCCGATGGTTACCGCTACATAGTAACTTATGTTGCGGATGCCTTAGGTTACCGTTCTACTATTCAGAAGGAAGGTGCATCAAGAAGTGTTGTATAACATTAAGAAGTTAATAAAAATAAAAATTGATTAATAAAATGTTGTATTTACTTAAATGATAGCTGGAGTTATTGGGTTACTATCTTCCAATTCATTGTAGACCTAATTCAAAAGTTTACGTCGATGAAATCGACGGCGTCACAAAAAGATTTGTAGCTGATCTCATCTCTATATTCCAATCACAAAAAAATATGATATCAAATATTGAGTGTTCCTTTTATACTAATTAAAATAACCAACTTAGTTTTACGTTACGTCATAACTTGTTATAGTGAAACAACTTGAGAGAGTTAGTTTCTTTTATACATCATGTTTTTTTTACTGTTAAGTCCAAATTTTAGTTTAACTTAATAACCTAAACATTAAAATATTGTTCACTGTTGAAGGTAAATTGACTTTTAATTATTTATTTAAATATTTATTTTATATTTCAAATATTAATCTACATAGCACTCAAAACTTCATTTTGAAGATATTGCTATGTAAACATTATAATTTGCTTGAAATTTTATATTATTTTACTATATCTTATGATATACTAGCGACCCGCTTCACTACACTAGCTGCGACCCGCGGTTTCACCCGGTATATTTTGGATAATTCATACTATATCATTATAAATTATAGCCTATATGTTATTCTGATGTGTAAGCTATATTATTGTAAAGTTTCATCAAAATCTATTCGGTAGTTTTTGCGTTAAAGAGTAACAAACATACATCCATACATTCTTACAAACTTTCGCGTTTATAATATTAGTAGGATATAAACCTTCCTCTTGAATCACTCTATCTATTAAAAAAAACCGCATCAAAAGTAGCGTTGCGTAGTTATAAAGATCTAAGCAAACATAGGGACAGACGGGAAGCGACTTTGTTATATACTATGTAAAGATTAAACGTTTTCGATACATCCTATTTAAATAAATCAAATACTTTATGCTATCAAGCCAAGCTCTGCTTAAAGATGATAAGTATTAAATTTAAAAAATTAATATCGCCCCCTCCAACTGAAATTCTAATTTAATATAGTCATTAAGTATCGACTCAACAACCTCAACTACAAGAAGACCCAAGACAAGTCAAGGTCCAGAATAAAAAACAACCACGTCCTCCTCCAAATATTGTGGATCATCATCCACAATATTTGAAGAACTATCAATCCTTTTATGATTCGCTTATACACAACCAACCTGAAAACTCCTTTATCGCATAAATGATGAAAGGAGAATGTGTAAAAAAAATGCAAATAACGATGAATCATCCAGAACCATTAGAGAATTCTTGACTAAATCAAAGTGTTCTTGGCACTCATACAAAAACAAGCTAGATAGGCCAAACGTGTAATGAGGAAAAAAGTCCATCATACTTGTCTACCCGAAAGAATTATTGAAGCCTTAAAAATAAGGGATTTCAAATTGATGATGCTGTAAATAAATTAAGCTGGAAAAACAAGGAGCCATTACATATGTTCACGCTTACCTTTAAAACTGAAGAAGATATCAATAAAATCTTCACAATTAAGTCAATACTAGGATGCAGAGTAGAAATACATGCTCTTAAAACAACGAAACTGGTTCCCCAGTGTAAAAGATGTCAAGGTTACGGACATACCCAAAAATATTGCTCTAAAGAAGCAAGATGTGTAAAATGCACCGGTAAGCATCTCACGTAAGATTGCAAAAAACCGGAAAGTGAATAACTAAAATGCCTGCATTGTGGTCTACCCAATCCTGCAAACTATAGAGGATGTATTGTAGCTAAAGAAATCCAAAATATGAAAAACAAGAACATGAAAAAACCAAATCAAAAAAGAATAGTTTCCAATGAAACTGTAGGTCCTAAAATGAAGACTATAATAACAGAGAACAAACAACGCAAAGTAACTGAGAACACCAGTTATGCACAAATAGCTGCAAAACAAAACAAACAAATGATGATAGTAACTTCGAAAAAAAATTTAGATCATATTCTAAAATATATAATGACATTTGATGATCGTTTAAAAAAACTGGAAAATAGCGCTAAAAGTGCTACTTGTAAATATGATTAATTATTACAGGCTATAAGAGAAATTAGATGCGATGTAGCTTCTACAGGAAAACCAACTTATTGGCCCACTGATCCTAATAAGAAACCCGACTTAATAAATTTCTTTATTTATAAGAACCTATCTAGTCCATTCATTCAAACAGATCAATCATTAGACATGAATTCGGACCATTCTCCAATTGTATTAACGATAAGCGAATTTATTCTAAATAAAGAATCAAAACCATTGCTAACAAATAAGAACACAGATTGGGAAAGCTTTTGCTTAGATCTAGAAGATAAAATAAATCTAAAAGTACCTATAAAAACCACCCAGCAATTGGATATAGAATTAGAAAAATTCATTCATGATATCCAATCTTCAGCGTGGGACAATACACCACTTACACAAAACAGGCACATAGTGGCCTCATATTCCAAAGACATAAAGCAACTTCTAACCGAAAAACGACGGCGAAGGAAAAAGTGGCATCAGACGAGGTCACCGTTAGATAAAAATTATCTAAATAAACTTACAAAAAAATTAAGCAGAATGATAAAAACTTTTAAAGATCGTGCAACTTACCCACAACTTCAGAATGTTACTTGCAACTGTGATAGTGATTATTCTCTTTGGAAGATCACAAAAATATTAAGAGACCCATAGCTCATTCTTCGCCAATGAAAAAGACAGATGGAACATGGGCTACAAGTAATGTAAAAAAGCTAATAGATTTGCAGAACACCTACAAAATATTTTCAAACCTAATGATGGTGATCAAAATGGCGCAAAACATATACCTACCATAGCTAATGTGGTACTGGATGATGAAATAAATATAAAAGCAACAACTACTAAAGAAGTTATCAGTGTTATCAAAAACCTGAAACAAAACAAAACACCTGGATATGATCTCATTACTGCAGAAGTTTTTAAACATCTTCCTCGAAAATCACTGATTAAATTTCCCACTATAATTAATGCGGCCGCCGAATGTAAAGTAAAGTAAAAAGTATTTATTCAGGTAAGCAACAAAAGTAATATTACACATACATAGCCAAATAAAAAAAGTATTTAAAGTAAAGAAAAATTTTACAATATAATAAACATCTTATTTTACGTTTTACAAATCTTCACTACCTAAGTCTATTTATTTATAATTTTAATATATTTGTATGTGGTTCGCTGGTGCCTATGATAGGTAATAAACCTGTAGTACAGGACACCAGGTCCCCGCCATTAAACCGCACATTATAAAATATATATATATATTTTTATAAAGATTTGTATTCATGGGTGTGTGTGTGTGTGTGTGTGTGTGTGTGTGTGTGTGTGTGTGTGTGTGTGTGTGTGTGTGTGTGTGTGTGTGTGTGTGTGTGTGTGTGTGTGTGTGTGTGTGTGTGTGTGTGTGTGTGTGCGCGCGAGTGTATGTGTGTGAGTATGTATGGCGATTTTTATTAAGTTACTTTATGTTGGGATAATGAGAAGGGATTCAGTTGCATTGTAATTTTGGTTAAGTAGCCAGTCTTGTAGAGTTGATTTGAGTTTATATTGGTTAAAGCCATAAAAAGATAATATTTTATTAATATTATTATAAAGGTAAGGACCGAGGAAGACAAAAAATCTGTAGCAGAAAGATTTCCTTGTTTTGGTAGATTTAACTACAACACAATTACGGTGGCAACTTTCTGGATCAAAAGATATTTGAGAGTGCTGCCTCATTACAGTAGCCAAAATGAATAACTGTCTTACTGTAAGGACTTTAAAGTGCCTGTAAATCTCAGTAGTCGGATACGAACGAGGCTTAAAACAGCATACTTTAAGGATTGCTCTTTGAGCACGTTCAACTTGTATTAAATGTGTTTTTGCGGCACCCCCCCACGTCGATATACAATAATTTAAAATAGATTGACCTAATGCTAAATAAACCAATTTTATTATATCAGAGTTTGCCGAAAAACGGATTTGCTTAAAAATATATATGAGTTTGCGTAATCTATTTGATAACTGTAGAATGTGCTCTTTAAAAGTTAGAGTAGTATCTAATTCTATGCCCAGGTATCTTACAGATTTTACTTTTTCAATATAGTATAGTTTATATTCATTATAACTATGATATTGTTTGCCATATAGTTGTAAAGGATCAGCTGTTGTAGTAGAGGAAGATCTAATAGAGAAATTTATTAATTTTGTCTTACTTAGATTTAGAGTAAGTAAATTATTAGCCAACCAATCACTGATAAGGTCAAACCCTTTCTGAGCGTAGCTATAGGTTTCTGGCCAGGTGGGAGACGAGAACACAAGTGCTGTGTCATCCGCGTATGAAAATATTGTACCATTTTCAAGCCTAAGATTGCATAAATCATTTAAGTAAATTAAAAATAAGCTAGGACCGAGTATGCTGCCTTGCGGCACACCGTAAGTAACGGACAGATCTGAACTTATGTGGGTTCCAATTCTAACACGCTGAGTTCTATTACTTAAATAGCTCTGAAATAAATCCAATTGAACCCCCCTTATTCCAAGACCTTCCAGTTTACTAATAAGAATGGGGACCGAAACCGTATCGAAAGCTTTAGCCAGGTCCAGGAATAGTCCAACACACTTTTGATTATTGTCAAGTTTATTAACAATGCAATGAACAAGATTGTGAACAGCGTCGGTGGTTGATAATTTTTTCCTAAAGCCAAATTGATTAGGAGAAATTAATTTATTTCTTTCCAAGTAATTTACAAGTCTCGAGTTTATAAGTTTCTCTAGGATTTTGGACATTGCTGGAAGAACCGAGATGGGTCTATAATTTTCAACTCGGTTTCGGTCACCAGATTTAAAAATAGGGTGAAGCACGGCCATTTTAAACATGTTTGGGAAAATTCCCGTAGTAAGGCTTAGGTTACAGATGTACGTTAATGGGGGGGCTATAATATTTTTATGTTTTTTTAGAAAATCTGATGAGATGCCATCCCATCCTGTTGCACAATTATTTTTTAATGACATAATTAGGCGTTCAATCTCAGCTTGATCTGTACTGTGCAAAACAAAAGAATTATTTGGGCTTATTTTTGTGGAAGCATACTCTAAGTTAAAATATATTTTTTCAGCAAGAAGCTTTCCTAAATCTGCAAAATGGCGATTAACTTCATTAACTGATTCTTGTTCATTATTACACAGGTGTAGGAGATGAGAGGGCAAGATTTTTTCTTTTTTAAGTTGGGTAATGTTTTGAATAACATTCCATAACCGCTTAGAATTTTTACCAGCTTTTTTGAATTCCAACATCTCATAATCAATTTTAGCTTTACGCAAAATATTGGTACAAAAATTACGATATCTTTTATAAGAGACTTTCAGAACTTCATTTGTGGGATCTTTTTTAAACTTTTTATATAGTTTATCTCTATTTTGCATGCATTTCAGTAAGCCTGGAGAAATCCAAGGCTTGATAGGTTTACGTCTACAGGATGGTGAGATAAGTTTTGAACTGTTTGATATGGCTAAGATTAAGGGTTTAATAAATTTTTCTGTAGCTTCATTGGGGTCTGTTAAACTATAAATAGGTTCGTAATTAATATTCGATAGTTCATTTTTTAGTTTATCTTCATCAATCTTTGTAAAAGAGCGGTTTATCTTAAATACCGGCTTAATCTTATTGATAGCCACCATGATCGCAAAGTGATCAGTAACAGTAGATTCTAGAATCAAAATCTTGCAATTGTGCTTGGTCTTTATATTAGCATGATCTAAGCAGGTGTGGCCACGAGTTGGTTGTAAATGTCCGGGAATAAGACCATGGTGAGCAAGGAGATCAAGGTAATCCAAAGAATAAGCTGTTCTGTTACACAACGAGATATTAATATTGATATCTCCTACCATTATGATATGTCTATATGATTTTAGTTCTGTAAGAACACTGTCTAAAGACTGTAAAAAAATTGTGGGGTCAAGAAATGAAGGTGGTCTATATATTGATATAATAGCTACATCTAAACCTATTGTTATTATTACGCTGCTCGCATCCATAATATTAGATTTAATTATTTTTACATTGTGTAATGTATTCTTAACGTATAATACTACTCCGTCGTTTTGGTTATGATTATTTTCAGATCTATGGTAGCTATATCCCTCAAGAGTAGGGATAGTAGGATTGCACAAGAGCCAGCATTCAGATAGCGTAATAATATCACATGTTGCTTTAATTCGTTCTAGTAACGTCAGAAGTCCCGTGAAATTAGCTTTTATACTACAAATATTCTGCGAAAGAATAGTTAAATAACTAGGAAGCGTAGGTAAAAAACTCGAAGCCTCGTCGGGGCTGCAAGATCTCGTATCAAAAAATGATGTATTATCTAGGTCAGTTATTAAATTATTTACTGTATCCATTTAAAGATATTATTGTTATCCTCGATTCAACAATCATATTTTTCATAAAACTTGGCAGCAAAATATTATTGAAATGACTCTTTAGACCATATTGGCGTTTATGGTTTTTAAAAATATAAACCAATACAACTTTAGAAACGAAAAGATAAAAAATTATGGCTTTTATGCAATGTTGTAAACATATTATAATACACAACTTTAAAGTAACTAATTCTGTAAGTATATCTTTGTAGTATAAGTTTGTTAAACTATAGTTTTTTTTCGCTAGTATATGTTGTGATTTTGTATGTAATTGAGTAGGTAAAATATGCACTGAGGGTAGATGTAAAAAAAGTATCAATGTGAATAAAATTAAGTTTATAATGCAATTATAAAATATTGGCGGTAGATGTGAATTTGTCCGCATAGTTGACAAGATAAAGTTTGAGGTATACAGAGTAAAACATGCAATAAGATTAATATACAAAAATGATGTTAGTAAAATATATGTATCGCACCTCAAATTATTAACTATACCTAGTCATGCCTGTTTCAAGGCATCTAAGTCTGCTTCGTTCTTAATCAGGATTCGTGCACTTCCATCTGATTTGCGTATATAGATTCGGCCTCTGTTATACCAACAATATTTGTAGTTTTGGTTTCTTGCGATATCCCGTGACATGGCGAAAAGTTTGCGTTCTTTATTGGTTAAGCTTTCAGTTACATATATTGGTTTAGGCGAACCTGGTACACCAATAGATGTCGAAGATAGTTTTCTTGATGGATTTTTTTTATTATATCCTTTTACGCCGTCCAATACCTTATTTTTTGTCAAAACCGACGCGAATTCTGTTACCACTGTGGATGCTCCCGACTTATTATTTATTCTGTATATATCCTTTATATCCCATGCATTGATCTGAACCTCAAAAACATCACACGTTTTTTTTACTAAGTCGCATAGAACTTGTTGTGTCTCTTGCTTTGGCATTGGTTCCGAAACTGGTAAGTTGCGGAACTCGATAACTGTGGACTTCAGTCCTTTGTGCATATCCTCAATTCTATTTTCGAGTGTGACGATATAATTCATATTTTCTTTACGTTCATGCTCCAGATTAAGAATTTTTGTTTGAAGGTCTTCGTACTGCTTTGAGATATATGTCAAACTTTTTTCTAGTTCAAAACTAGTAGACTGTATTTTAGAGTTTTGACTTTTTAATTCTTTGATATCTGAACACAGCGTCTTAAGCGTAAGATCTTGATCTTTCTTCCATTCAGTCAGCAGAGCCATTATATCATCTTTGATAGAAGAGTCCTCCAACTGAGGATTATCTTTTCTTAGTCGTTTTTGTCTCCTTCCAATGTGCTTTAGGTAATTTTCCGGATCAGAATTGCAGGCGTCATTTTCTGATATAGTACTATACTCTATAGCACCAGGAGGGGATCTTAGTGTTTTAGGCATGTTTAGTGAAAAAAATAATAATTGTACTTAATGTCCACAGTTTAAGTAGTCAATAATGAGCGGAATAACAACACTACCACGTCTATTCACTGCCGCGGCTCAACGGCGAATGTATAATGATATTGAAGCCAGGGAAACCACCACATGAAGCTGCATCCTATAGACCGATTTCCCTACTTCCCATAATGTCAAAGATATTCGAAAAACTGTTACTGAAAAGATTAAAAGTAATCATAGATGATAGAAATCTTATTCCTAATCATCAGTTTGGCTTCAGAGAAAAACATTCCACTATCAAACAGGTTCATAGAATCTCTACAATACTTGAAAATGCATTGGAGGAAAAAAAGTTTGCTCTACAGTCTTTCTTGATGTAGCTCAAGCATTTGATAAAGTTTGGCATGAGGGTTTAAACTACAAACTTAAGATCGTGCTCCCAAAGTACTATGTAGATATCTTACAATCTTACCTATCAGATAGAGTATTCAGAACTAGACAGGAAGAATCTTACTCTGAGCTCAAGCAGATAAAAACTGGTGTACCGCAAGGAAGTGTGGCCCGACCCGGCCCTTTACTTGCTGTATACTAGGGATATTCCAGAACTGAACAGTGGTATCATTGCGACTTTTGCAGATAATACCGCTATTATGGCAGTAGTAAGTAATCATGCAGAAGCCGTAGAAAAAGTTCAAGAGGCAACAAATATAGTTTTTAATTGGACCAAAAAATGGAGAATCAAATTAAATGAAACCAAATAAATTCACATTAATTTTACCAACAAAAAGGCTCGGTACCATCCGGTGTACTTTAACAATCAGCAAGTCCCTTATGCTGATACAGCAAAATACCTGGGAATGACCCTTGATGCAAAGCTACGCTGGAAGGCTCACGTCAAGAAGAAAAGAAACGAGCTAGAATTACGCTTTTTAAAATTGTGTTGGCTGTTGGGTAAATCATCCCCACTGTCTGTACACAATAAGATATTACTATATAAGCAAGTCCTTATGCCTGTATGGACTTATGGTATTCAATTATGGGGGTGTACCAGCCAAAGTAACATCGATATAATCCATCGGTTCCAAAATAAAGTACTTCGGGAAATTGTAAACGCTCCCTAGTACGTAAGAAACGATGATCTACACCGGGACCTTAACATGGACGTCGTGGCTAAAATAATCAAGAAACACGCTGAAGCGCATGAACGAAGGCTTCACCATCATGTGAACGTCGAGGCTATGCAGCTCCTTGATATCACACAACTAGTGCGAAGACTGCGAAGGACAAAACCATTCGAGTTAGTGTAGTGACTATTAAAAAAAAACATTCCTTAGTTGTGAATGAAGTGATAAAAAAAATAGTGCAGAAACATTAAAAATATTAATCACAATAACAGTGTGACTATACCTTTAGAGACACTAAGAAAGTGTTAATGGACGCATTCTTAGGTATTACATTAATTTAATAAGTTTAGCTCAAAATAAAATTACTCATTAGTCATTTTAGTTAAGCTAGATTGTAATTAGATTATTATAGAGCTTCATATTAATTTGATGCTTTGTAATACAATAAAAAAAAAAAATTAAGTATCGACACGTACCAGAAAGGTATCGAAAAATACCGTTTCATCTCCACTCAGTCAGCAATGTCAGCAACAAGATTGTTATAACTGTCAATATATTAATATTGTCACGCAGTTCTCAAGTTTTAAATGAGCTAATAGCCTTCAAACAGCTGATGAGATCTTCACAAATTATAGATAAAAACCATATCGATCAGAATCGGTCGACCGGTTATTTTGGGGGGTACGATGCCACACACTGATATACAGTCACACTGATAAACACCCCGTCGTTGTAGCATTTTTGTTTAAACTTTATTTAAAGGTATAGACCCAGTTTACAAATAAAATAAAAAAAAAGTCTCCAAAGATATATCGCAGGTAGGCTAGCCTTAAATGTAATAAAAGTCCAACAAAAGTTGTAAAAAGAACAGTTAAAAAGACATTAAAAGCTAATACCTATTTTTTGTTCACCGAGAGCCGAAACTTTAAAATTGAGCGGCTCAGTGTCTCATTCAATGGGCTCAGGATCTCGTTATCCGAGTTCTGGAGACGATTCCAGAAAGATGAAATACGCGATCTTATGATTGCAAAGACTAAGAAGTACCATTTTATCGGCGAAGATGAAATTATTCATACAAATTGTGACAACGTGACAACCCACCCTGGTACTTTTAAGTTCCTCAATCAAGTCAATCACGTACAGGCTAAAGAGGTCCGGAGAGGTCAACACACCTTGACATACTCCGCACTCTAGTGTATATTCATTAGAAGTCGTGTCGACCCATTTCACAGCATTAGTTTGATCGAAGGCACAGCTTAAATAAAAAAAACAAGCATAAATGAAAGTTCCCCTCCTAGCATAGTGTTTAACTGTCGCTTTTAAACTAAAAATTGTCGAGTCCGTCGAGAGAATTGGGCGGAAACTAAAATCAATTTAGTTTTCCTCATCATCCCTCGGTAGATAAACAGTCATGATCAAAAACTTACGACCCTCCATGCTAACTTTACTGTAGCCATTGTATCACTAACGCAATCTGTTACCTTTACATCGGAAAAAAGCGACTTTCTCTGCATCAGCGCCAGGCCGCCATATGGACGTCCCTTCAAAACTCCCATCGACGTATCAACCGATGATTTAGCAAAGCAACCAAAGTCGTCACTGATTTAATTTCAACAGGACGTTAGTTCTATATTTATGATATAAAGACTATTATAACACTACTAGTTGAACCAGCAAACGTTGTTTAGCCACCGTGGGCCACATTTATCACTTAGGGGTATAAAAAATAGATGTTGACCGATTCTCAGACCTACTGAATATTCATATAAAATCAGTCACGCCGTTTGGGAGGAGTATGGTAACTAACATTATGACACGAGATATTTTCTTCTTCTTATATATGAATCTTCATAAAATAATAAAAGGGCTATTACAGCACAACGGTATCATACAGTTCGTTACAGCTTTTATTTCTCTCTTAAAAAGTGGCTTCTTATCACATGGTACGTATCCTGTATTTATTTTGTTTGTACTAAATATTATTAAACAGGGAAAGCAAATGCTAATAAACGTTCGCCAGGAAAATATTATTAGGTATATGATAATTTTGTTCCAATTCAAATCTTCAAGTACCAGGATGATATACTATTGATAGATTAAGTAATTCCGATATTACATTTTATTTAGGATTATATTTAACAGATAATATTATATTATCTATAAATAAAAACCTGAGGTATCAAATAATTAGATATTTATTTTTTTCTTTATCTTCTTCTAACTTCATGTGGTTTAGAGTAGACCAAGAAATACTACTTGGTTGACTTATTAAATAGTTAACCAAGAAGACTTCCAAGAAGTCCAGGTGATACACCACTACCAGGACCTTCTTCACCAGTACCTGATTCGATCTCTGGTTGGAATCCATTTTCATCAGCAACGTAATTAACTATATATATAACACCATCAGGAGCTACCCATGAATAATAACCCTTTATTACGATGGATTGATTTTCAGTACCAGCATTCTTTACTTCCCCTCGCTGTTGTTGTTTCGTGCCATCACTTTGTTCGAATCTGAAAATTTGAAATTAATATTCATTGGTGAGAAAGTTCTAGTGTGTGTGTGTGCTGTCGATTCGCTCTATCTACATATCCACCAAGGCTTGTAGGATTAGATAAATAAATTTAGATCGATGACTAGTGAAAATCTCCTCCCAGTACTTCAAAACGCATTTTATTTTCACATTTTTTAATCCTTTTTGTCTAAAATATACTACTATCGTTAAGCGGGATTAAACGACGTTGATCGATTAAACGTCATCAAAAAGTTACTGTGTAGATCCCATTATCTGTTACAATGTTACTCTGTAGATCCCATTATCTGTTACAACTACAATCGATAATTTTATATCCATATAATTAATATTTCAATATTTTATAGATATACATTACTTACTTGTAATTGAAGTTTCCGATACCATCATTATTGTTTTCGTATCGCAAAAGCTGAACGTCATTTGGGGCAGAGGCAATTTTAGGAGACGGAGCTGCAGCTGCCAGTGCCACCAAGCATACTAAAATTAGCTGGAAAACAAAAAATTAAAATATATTTATCAATACCTACAATATTAAATAAAATATCTAATTTTATTGAGTAACATTTATGTCTTAGAAGCCCACGAATATCTTTGGCAATTTAATTTTAAATAATATTTTCTTAACCTGTGATATAGACCGAAATTGTATGAGAGAAAATTTCAGAAATCAACTATTATTATTAAAGTAGTAAAGAAATATTTATATTTGCACTTACTCTTATTTATTACATTATTCAAATTCGAATTTACTGTCTAAAATGAAGTCAAATAATTTAATACTTGCTTTATAACAGAATTTGTTTATTATTTATATTATTTCTTATTTTGTTTTTTTTTGTTTCGGTCATACACCAAAAAACACACACTTCGTGAACACTTTTGAAAAAATTAACAAAGTGACTTACCAGATTCATATTAAAGGATGTTCTGACTGTCAAAAGTAAACGTAGAACCGGTCACTTTATATTTATGTTAAAATCCAACTTAATAGACCAAAAATATTCAAATAGTTCGCCGTTGAAGGTGAACTACTTATCTATTCTTTTAAAACTTATTTTTTTTATGATAACGTCTAAGTATTAATTTGATATCAGATAATTTCTTATTTTTTTATTTTATTAAATTTTTACATTTCACGTGACGAAGTAATTTATTGTCGGCTAAATAAAGAGTAATTAAATAGTATTACATTATTAAATAGTATTACACCTAAAAATATTTTTTTTTCTGTAAAAAAAACATCAATTTATAATATTATCCAAAAGATCTGGGAAGAACAACAGCAACCACAGGAGTGGAATACAGCAATCATCTGCCTAGTGCATAAAAAATGCAACAAAAAGAAGTGCACCAACTATCGCGGAATTGCTCTTTTTCCAACAACTTACAAGGTCCTATCATACGTGCTGCTCGCAAGATTGGAACCATACGCGGAATAAACCCTTAGCGATTATCAGTGCGGATTTCGTCGCAATCGTAGTACCATTGACCAAATTTTCCTCCTCAAGCAACTGATGGAAAAAAGGTGGGAATATGCTCAAAGCATTCACGCATTATTTGTGGACTTCAGAAAAGCCTATGACTGCATTGATCGGGGAGCGTTGTATACCATACTCAGGAACTTTAATATCCCGAAAAAACTAGTTGATATGATTGAAGTAGTCACTAAATGTGAGAGCTGACAACGGACTGACGGACGACTTTGCGGTTAACACTGGATTAAAACAGGGTGATTCCCTGTCACCTATGGTTCTAGAACACGTCCTGGAAAAAGTGCTTACACTAGATACTGGACTGAAACTGATACTGAATACTTGGGATGCACGATCATCGACACCAACACCAGAAAAGAGGAAATCGATATCCGTATCCAAAGCGCTCTGAAATGCAGTGCTGCCCTTCACGAAGTGTTAGTGTCCAAACTATTGTATAGAAAGACCAAGATCCAAATTTATAAAACTGTGATAAGGCCCATACTTATGTACGGTTGTGAGACTTGGACACTAACACTGCAAGAAGAAAATAAACTCCTGGTGGCTGAACATAAGATCCTTCGCAAGATCCTGGCCCATATAATAACACAGGATGGTAGCTACAGAATTCGAAAGAATGCCGAAATAAAAGAAATCGTGGCTGAACCAGATATCATCGGTGAAACTAAAGCGCACCGTTCGCGATGGCTTGGCCATGTCGAAAGGATGGGGGAGGATCGCGGAGTTAAAAAAGCATATTTGCGATGGCCTAATGGGAGACGACCCGTTGGTCGACGTAGGTATCGCTGGATCAACACCGTGGAAGCGGATCTGACCGACTTTAAGGCCAACGACTGGCGAGAGACGGTGAAGAACCGGGACCATTGGCGCAATCTCGTGTTGGAGGACAAGACTCACTTTGGGTCGTAGAGCCACCTCGTAAGTAAGTAAATAATATAATATTATGTTTTAAGTTATTGATTGGTCAATGCGTTTATCGGCTTATCTAGGTATGTATGTGTGTAGAGTGTAGACATGAAAACTCGATTTTGATGATTAATACGCAACGTCAATCAATCGTCGATCAATTTATATTTTTATATAAATTATCAATAACTGAGTTATTCTAAAAGCTCATTGTAAAAAGAAATGAAAAATAAAGTCGATGGTGGGGTATCATAATTATTTTTAATCGTTGTAGAACAAACGTTGTTTAAATTAGGTTAACAACCGTTTTTTTATTTGACAAAGTTTTTAAATAATTATATTAATCGTATCATTGTTGAAATCTAACTTTAAAAAGACAAGATCAAGAATAAGGGGGTTATTTTTGTCTCTTAACTTCATGCAGTCGGAGGAAGCTTTTTAAGTTCAACAATAAAGACTTATTGCTTAATGGAACCCAAGATTTAACGAATAGTAAAACCGGTGTTAATATTTCAATGTAAACGATGATCACATCACATTTAAATTTTTTTCTATTCTGTTTTGGTAAAACTTAGATTGTACTATTAAATCTTCTTTGCATCTACGGTAGTTCTTGCTTTACAGTTACATATACTATAACTGTACATGGGATTCGGCTCGTGTGGTCGGAACCCTCAATGAAAAGTATTTTGATTACTAAATGTAATTATCCACTTTTATATTGTATAGAGAAAGCTCAAGCTGTATGTAGATATTATAAAATTTTGTTGTTTCAATCTGGTATTACAAAAAATCTTTGAAGTGTAGGAAAATAACAAATAATAATCATCAATTAAATTTCACTATATTTAAATTAATTTAACGAATCAGTATATAAATATTATATACAGTTCACGCCCCACTAGCTATTTACATAATAAAATAAACGTATGGAATAATCATTAGCCTAAAAGAGAAGCTACAACTGCTGAAGGTACAGCTCCACCGGGGCCTTGTTGGATTTGGGGTTGGAAACCGTTTTCGTCAGCGATGTATGTCACAGTGTAAGTGACTCCATCAGGCCCTATCCATCCATACTGTCCTTGAACTGCAATAGCCTCGTTTTCAGTTCCTTGGTTTTTTAACTGGCCTTGCTCTTCATGTTTACTGCCATCGGATAACTCCCATCTGTAAACGTCATATAAATTATTTTGGGTATAATTAATATTAACAGATTGTATTTTGTTCTTAAATAAAATGACGATTTTCAATATATTTTGCATTTATTTTTAAATTAAAAGCAATAATTTGTCTTAACCCGGAACACAGTACATAAATCTTCTGTGGAAATTTATGTTGATGAAATTTTGCCAAGTTTTTTTACAACATTTTATGGGTTGTGCTAGAGACATTAATAGTTACTTACACAAAGTTGTAAGAATCCAAACCAGCGTTGTTTACCTCATAACGCAAAAGTTGTACGTCTTGAGGGTTTTGGGGAGCAGGAGCAGCGGAGACTGCAGCGATAAAAGCGAGAACTAAAAACTGAAAAAGAAATAAGAGTTAATCCAAGATCACTTGATATCATAAGGTGAAATATGATTATAATTGTAACAAACCAGTTTCATTTTGTATTGTTTAATCGTCGACCGTCTACTTCAAAGAATAGTTAGTGTGTGGGATGATTACGTATGCAGCGTCCCTCTTATATATGTAACTATTTCTTCTATTACTGAATTGCAACACGGCGCTTGGACTGTCTCGATGCCTATTATATTAGGCAGAGCAATATGAACTATAGAAATGTTTGGGAACAATTAATATGACCTATGTCAACTATTAAGTAATATAATAGGAGTTAAAATGTCATAGATAACACAATATTTATAATAATTTTCTACTCTTAATCCTCTAATGTTAAAGTAATTACTTTTTAATCTCTTATATTAGTTAAAGTACCTACGTTATACAAAAACTTTTTGGGCAAAGTTTATTAAAACATTAATTCATTTCATTTTAAATTTCGTGTAACAGTTTAGTACGATTTGACCCAGTATCTTTGCGGAAGATCTTCAAAAACTCCAAATTTCTCATTAATTAACCGACTTTGTAATAGGTGCTTGTAAACATAACATAATGAATGTAATGTGGAGCGGAGCAAAAGTACATAAAATATGCATAATAGTATACATAAGATTAAATTTAAGATGATATGTTTCAAGTGTATTTGAATTTATTATGTAACACTTGCATTTGTAGTAATTACCTCCATAAAAAATTATGTTTCAAGATTTTATGATAAAATGAAAATTAAAACCACAAATGAATACATGTAATGACTGAATGAATTGATATGATCATGATATTTCTATAATTAAAAAAATTAGATTTTTTAAAATTATCTTCATAATGATTAGCATTTAAAGTTTTTAACATCACATTTGTAACAAACTGTTTTGTGATAAACCACGAAGTTTTGTGAATTGGAATCAAATAAAAAAATACAATTAAAATGTCTCAGTCGTTGTCTGGATTTAAAGTAGAGACAAACACTTCTATTTGGCTAAAGTATTTTAATACATATGAAAATGTTTACTGTATGGTTACTCAAACATCATTTTATTTATGATTATAACTATACAAAAGGTCAAGGTTTCATTTTGCGGTGTATAATTATAATTTTTGTCGAATTGGTTTCTGATGAGCCTCAAAGGAGAAGCGTTCTTAGCGTGAGAAAATGTTTGTTAATGTAATTTATGTAGTGTTTTATACATAAGTTTAATGGTCGTTTATTTAGTTGATGTAAAATATTTATTGTAGTTAAAGAGTAGTCATTGTGGTTATTTATACATAACATGCATGTTAACGTTATATTTATTGCAGAACTCATCGTATGAGCCTTAATCGCGTTTATATTTTTTGATTAAAGAAAACAAAATGTTAGGAAACAAAATAAATAATATCGGGGAACTTCCAGGAATTGTTTTACTCTTAATAAATAAGAAAATGTATAAATGATCAAAATGTTATTTTATTTAATTTATTTATTATTATAGAATATGGTCTTGATAATGGGAATTCCAAACATTAAAAGTATATTAAATAAATAATATCATTATTACGATTTACGAATTACCTTAAATAGAAATAAGTTATATTAATCATCATCGCTTAAAAGCTGATGAAGAGATGATCGAAACGTGTGGATGATTTCTGCTTTTTTTCTTTCACTGACAGAAAGCTGCATCCATTACGAGATAGGCTATTATATAGGTTGACCATAAAGGACCCGAGAAGAATATGGTACTATGGTACGAAACGACGAAAGAAGAATACTATTCCCGAGTACCATAGGTTCCTATATATTTTACACGAACG
Source organism: Limenitis camilla (assembly GCA_905147385.1). NCBI lineage: Eukaryota > Metazoa > Arthropoda > Insecta > Lepidoptera > Nymphalidae > Limenitis > Limenitis camilla. The sequence goes on along the minus strand of LR990230.1, from coordinate 8,253,273 downwards.
ACACGAATAAAAGGATAAGGGCATTTGTGTTACAGAAGAAGATTTCATATATGCTGTTGTCGTTCGCATTCGCGCTGTTTTTGATGTCCATATAAAATTTTAGTTATTTTTATTTATAAATTTCTCAGATTTCTCTCGATCTCATCTATAAAATTAACTGCAGTAAAGCGAGGCCTTACCCTACTTATAGCAAGCAGTGTTAGTAGGTATGTTATGGACCTCTTTAATAATTTAATTAAATCTCTTTAATAATAGGGGTTAAAGTATTAAATTGCCGAATTGCACTGAAAAATTGAAACTCGTTTTTTTTAGTTAACATATTTATTTAAACAAAATAAATCTATATATTGCTGCCATCTAATAGTAAGGTCATTTATGCGTTTGCGATAGAACTCTGGTGATCTAGATTCGACAAACTGTGTGATAGCATTTTGGACTGCCTCCTGAAAAGAACACTTTATCACGTAGAAAATTGTCCAAATCACGAAAAAAATGGTAGTCCGTTGGAGTAAGGTCTGGCGAATACGGAGGGTGACGAATGGTTTCTAATTGCAGTTCTTGTAGAGTTGAAACGGTTTCTCGTGCAGTATGAGGTGTCAATTATAATGTGCAGTATCCGCAAGGATTTTAGTAGACAAACATTATTTAATACTCAGTTACTGAAAATCTCATATAGTTTTCTATTAATTTATAAAGTATGTGAGAATATATTAAAAGTTCAAGTATGGCGAATATTAAACTAGTGTAATTTTCAACTGGTGTAATTGTTTCAAATAATAATACTCGTCACTTTTGAAATGCTATATGACCAGGTAACTTTTAAATTATATGGTGGTTGCTAAATTAACAGAAAATTGTAAATGATGAGCCCATCAGTATAGAATCAGTCGTGGTAACCGGTTGCGTTACGTCACAGAATATTGAACCCACGACATGCGCCTGACCTCCGACACACGCTTTGCCTTCCTTAATCCAGCTTTTTAGGTCAATCTCGATAAATATTGCGATATATCCATAAATACTAAATGGTTTTACAAGGTTGATCTGACATTAGTATGGGTCCTCACCCATTCTTATGCGATAACAAGATAAATATTAAAAATATTATAATGGATCGTATTGTTCCAGCATTATACGGGAACAATAACTACACATGTAGTTATGGTTACAGTAAGTTCAATAAACTATGACTCGCGCTTATCAATTGTCAAAATAGTAAAAGCTGGTCGCCGTAGATTGAATTTATCGAAACAGAAAACATTTTTTTTTGCGCCATGTGTAAACAATATATATACCAGTGTCGAAGCCTTTGAAAATGGTAAAAAGTATAATAAAATTATAATAGGATGAAACTTATTGGATTTTTACACCATCAGAAAGTAGAGACTTTCTGATGGCGAACAAAAACCCCACCGACTTTTTTAAAAAAAAAAACAGATATTTTGACGTGAGATTTTTCGATTGAAAATTGGGGTGATTTTTCAATATTAAGTAAAAATAGGGTTTAAAAAAATATATATATGTCGGAGGTGTGAGTTAGGTTTAGGTTAGGTTAGCCTCAGGTTATGTTAGCCTTGTGTTAGGTTAGGTTAATGTTAGTCTAATCTTAAGATTAAACATTGAAACCAAGCAGTGGAGGTTAGTGTTATGATCATTTAAAGGATATCCTTAAGCCTACACCTTGGTCACAAGTCCAAGGCACTGCTTGGGTTCCTGTCATAATAGTAAGAGATCGTAACGTTTAATTATATCCTGACCGTATTGCGCCCATAGCTTTCATGATAGGCCATCCGTTGTGTTCATACGATGCTTATAAAATGATTGTATATCCATTCAATTCTCTTAGTTTCCGACATATATGTTAAATCAAAAAAATTTCAGTGCATTTGGGACATAAAAAGATAAGTTTTCACCAAATTTCGTGAAAAAAATATTATTTTTGTAGAAGATAAAAATGAAAAACCAAAAACTTGGTTATTTGAATTTTTCACATACATTTTGAGGTTATGTGAACCCGACCTCAGATCGCCCGTAAATTATGTTTCCTTTTATTTTTGTTATATTCTTCCTTTTTTAACGAGTTTCATCCTACTATTATTTTTTTAGTTTCAAAAATTATCGACATTGGTTTTCTGACTCATGATAAAAAAAATTTCTGACTTTTTAAAGAATATACAATAGTATTATTAAGAATATTGTTTATCTAAAACTACAGACCATTAACCATCATTTTTAGTTGACGTGAAGATCTACGATAACGTGAACGATATTTAATTGTACGAAATTTAATAAGATTCAAAGTCTAAAAATCTTTTGGTTAAGGTGACATTATATAACTAAAATTGTGATCGTGTAACGTGTACTCGTGAACTACAAGATCGAAATAATGGGAGTATTTGACACGAGTAAAAGTGTAATCCTTTTTGTTGTAGCACGAAGATTGCATTGATGACAGAATAAGACAATGACGAATGGGCAAGGAGATACTTGGCCGTTGAACAACGTTAAGTGTTATTTATTTAAACTTTCTAGTATATGCAATACAGTATTAGTACAAATGGTACAAGAAAAAACAAAATAAGCACGATTGCAGCTACAGATCTTTCATGATATAATAGGGAATACGCTTGTAATTTTGCTATATTTTTATACAATTGTTTTCAGCGTCATAAAAAACGCTAAAATTTGTGGAATTCAGACCGAGTTGATATTTTCATTTCCATATTATTTTTAAATTTGGTAAGGTAATCGTTTGTTCAACTTTGATGATGGATAGATTGGAGTAGCAAAACTATCGATAGGTGTGCAGTCAGCGAAGATTATTGCTTTAAGCAATCTAACAAGAAACCTTTAAAGAGAATTTATTGTTATATGAGGAGAGATTGCAATTTTATTTACATAGTACGCTCTTTACGTAATTGATTTCTAACAGAATGATATTTATATATGTACATATAATAACTATATAATAATACTAATATTTATCTTACTATTCAGATTCTAAAAAAATGCGAACCTCTATTTACGATATTATGTTTGTTTATCTCATAAATATAATTCACATCGCGTCATTGTATACTTATTCTGATAACATACTTAGTTTTTTGAAGAAAAACTTCTTTATCGGCGTTGTGCAGTTGTGTACTTTTTTTTGGGACTCGCGTCAGGACACGAGACCTGAATAAAAAATCGTAAGCGTCAGGACACTAGACCTGATCAAAGATTCGTAAGCGTCAGATCTCAATAATACAGTTCGGGTTTTTTTTTAATTTTGTTCTTTAGGTTACTTAAACCGTAGAATTATATCTCGTTCTGGTCTCGCCGTATGTAAGACAGTTCGGTTTTTTTGGATTTTGTTATTAAAAAATGCACAAAGTTAATGTTCAAGTTTTCACTTCTGCAGGAACTCCCGTTGTTTTTTATAAGTTGTTCTTTACTTTCAGGTTGAAAGTATACAATTTTTATTGTGGAAGTGAAACGAACATTATTTTTTTTAAATAATTTAAATGGTTTATTTAAAATGAAGCAACAACTCTGTCTAGTTCATCTTCTGTAAAGCATAGTAACATGAAACAATATATTCTACGACGATCAGTATGGCTATCCAGATCTGATGTTAATATATACTGCTCTTCCTCAGGAGAATACCGGTCGACGTCAACTGCACATAACTTAAACAAACGTATATTATTTATTAATTTTATTAATTAGAAACATTTGTCAAAATAGTGTTTCTGGAATTAAGTCTTAAAAGGGACAAACAACTATACATAAAGAGAAAAATCTTATGTGAAAACTTACTTTTTTTCCATTTTTAATATGGCAAGTTAATTCTTCAAAATGACTATTCAACTTAGCTTTGGGATATTTGAAATAACTTCTTAATTCATTATATCGACCTAAATGCTAAAATATGGTATATTTAATTTTAAATGGGATAAACATGTAGTGTTTAATTGTTTCTAATAAATAAACTATGTATGGCAACGAATGTTATAAGTAATACAACATTTAGTTTTGTGCACGGTATATTTCATATGAAATCGTCTGAAAACAAAAAAAATCTTCGCTGGCCCATTTTGATGTAATTTTGATGGACTCTTCTTCTTTCAAAATCAATGCAAATTTAATTTTTTCATTTAATAACATGGGTCAGCTTTTTAAATTAGACGATTTCAAATGGAATGAATCGTATTTACTTATAACCAAACAACTTATTAAAAACTATGAAATTTTTTTACTTCCGGTTTCATAATCCCGCTCTTCCTTACAGTATCTTGTGGAAAATCGCTTGGAAATATTCTTCTTAATTCCACATCTTCGCTATAATTTTAAGCAACAAACAAAAGTAGGAAAATAAATATAATATATGTTTATTTTTTAAACGATGAAATGAATTTCTCATAAGAAAATTTAAATTATCTAATTTCGGCAGCCAGTGATCTTGATAAATATTTATTATATGTGTCAAAATAACTCACTAGGTATAAATTACGCCATCACTTTGCTTTAAGTAGTTAAAGACCTATGAAACACTCAAAATGTTAAAGAGTCAATATTAAACGGTTTCGAAACTAAGTGGCAATTAAATTTACTTACATTGTAAATCATAAACAAAAATAAATACTTTTGCATCCCTTTTTTCAATTTTGTTTATTTTTATTTTTGCCGGAAGATTGCTATATACCTATGGCATATCGCATAAAATTGTTACTCTCAAAAATCAATTTTCTCTTATCGGTTCATATGTAATATGAATTCAATATAAACAAGCGTTACAAAAGTTATACGTAAAAATCTAGTGTCACAGTGTTTGTTATTGATCTCCTCCAAAACGGCTTGACCGACGAGACTTACCCCTCGCCCTCATCCCATTAATGCTGCGGTTCTAGTAAACTCTAGGTTCTCATTCGGGGTCCAATGTAACTGTGGCATTCTTTTTTTCATTCTCCTTCCTCGCTCTATATTCGAGGTGGCAGCGCATCGGCATAACAAGTCGCTATCTTTTATTGCCGATGTCTATGGGCTACGGTGACCACTTACCATCAGGTAGGCCGTCTGCTCGTTTGTTTTGCCATAAAAAATGGAGAGATGCGATGAGTCATCTCTTAGCATTGGGGGCTCAAAATTCACCAGAATTTATTTTTCGTCAACTCATTTTATTATATTTTCATAGTAACTAAGGAAAAAAAATTAAAAGTTTTTTTGGCCTACCATACCATACTAGTATATATATGTTATGTATGTTTAGTTGTTATTTTTGGTTTTTGTTATTATTTATATATTAATAGAGTTAAAATAAAAGTTTAAAAGCACACAATACAGATTTGTCTTAAATTTGCCACCGTCTTGCCTATTTGATTAATCCTTTACAAAATGTAAAGTTTGGCTGGAAGAGTATCCTTACTGGAATAAGCCCGCCTTTGTACATATTGTTCTATATTGTAAATAAAAAAAAGTCGTAGGCTATTTTAACCGGGCAAGTAATAATATGTCTTTTTATTAAAAAATGTTTTTTTTTTGGATTGGTATTTTACTACTTTTGTTTCTTACATGCATTTCTCTTACTTGTTATGTTGGGGTGTATGTTTAGACCCAAATCTTCCAACTATAAAGAAGTTATCTTCAACTGATTAATTATATAAAATTTTGCATATATCGCACCTTCGGTAGAACAAGGGCACAATTGTCAAAAATTGTAAAAATGAGTTAAGTATACAGAAATGCCTTAAAAATGCTATTTGAACTGGAGGAACAAAGACAGTCATTTAATTCCTTTAAAAATCCGCTAGGCGAAAATAGTGACTTTGTCTTATTGGTGCCTTTTTACTGCTCTCTTGGCTGGACATAGTCTCATTGGTCAGTTGCGCCGTCGGCGGGGAGAGAGGCAGTCGTCACTTGGACCGCTAACGTCGTAAAGGTAAATATGCCCTTTTATTTTTTTGGTTTCTGGAGCGACAATGCCACATCTATTACACTTATGCCTAATTTATAATTTTAAAATTGGAAGGACAAAGTCGTTCAGAGAGTTATGCCCTTGTCCGTTCAAGATTTGTTTTATTCCTTGGTCTTAAAAGTAAATGTGTTTTTGTCATTCCAATTGCAATGCTATTTTGCTAGACTTAATGACAATTACGTTTTTGTCATTCCAAATTGACTTGATTTAATATTAATGTTTGTTATTTAAGTTAATGAAATAAATTTGTATTATTTTTTAATACAAATTTTGTGATAAATTTTCTGTTTATTTATTAGTATTGGTATTTTTATGTATTTACGACTAGTAGGTATGCATTATTTGTGAATTGTGATGTGAATAGTTTCTTTGTATGATTTAAATTTTAATAAAATTTTCAGAATTTAAAATGGGATCTCGTAGTAAAAAAATTTTAATGATGGCGCTTAATGACGAAAATAATTTGCAAATCAAAGAAACTGACACAAATTCTAATAGATCTTGTCGCGAAGGAGATGTGGGCTCTAACAGAGCAGCAAATTCAATCGAAAACTCGTCAATGTGTAAGTATATTGTTGCTATTTCTTAATTCATATTGGTATGTTACTTAAGTTTTTTATATAAATATATATATTTTTTACAGCTAATAACATGGTTGAAACATGGATAGATATGAATATAAAAAACCAGGGTCCTGTTAAATCAATGGAAGGCATCATTTCAGAAACAACGGATACACCTATTGAATCATTACCGTCACCTCTTCTAGATTTCGAGAATTCTGATGTTGAAAAAATGGAAAATAACAATTTTGGAACAGAAATTTCTCCTGCGGTAAATACTACAGGTAAGATAATAAAACTGCTATACAAATATCTGGATTATTTCATGTGTAAAGTAACTGAGATATTATTCTTTCATCACCTTTTTAGAGGTTGCAAGTGAGCTTAACTCCTCAAAGAGTGGAGATTTTTCACCATCTGAAGGATCAGATTATAAACCGCCACGAACTGTGAAACATAAGAGTATATTTAAAACTAGATCTCCCAAACGTAGCACCTCGTCCAGTTCTTCAAGTTCCAGCAGTAGCTCGTCTAGTTCCAACAGCAGCAGCTCATCTAGTTCGTCGAGTTCTTCTGACACTGATAATAGGGGTAATATTGATGAGGCTGATGGTAATACGGAAAGTGTTGAAGTTTATAACGACCCAGGACCCCTTGTGGATACGAGTGAAGATCACACTGAGCAAGTAATTAATAAAAAGCAGTCAAGAAAGCGACAAAAAAATACACAGCAATGGAAACAAGCTGTTTCAAAACGTTTAAAAAATAGTGGCCAAGAATACACGACCAAAAGAGGCAAGATCGCACCAGCGAAATCCATGCGCCCTCCATGCAAAACCTCGTGTCGTCTGTCTTGTTCTACTAAAGTTTCTTTTGAAACGAGGAGTGTGATTTTTAAATCCTACTGGGAATTGGGAACACACCAAAGGCAAAGAGATTTTCTTGCATCATGTATTAAAAAACAAAATCCTACAACCCGAAGAATCAAGATCACAGCAAATAACACATTTAAACCACCGAGGAAACCGAACTCAACCTATCATTTTCTGATAAATGGTGAGGAAATCAGGATTTGTAAGACTTTTTTGCTGAATACTTTATGTATTGGTGAAAAAACATTGCGGAATGTAATTGACAAAATATCTGATCAAGCCTTGTTTATAATGAGTCCTGCCGATAATCGCGGAAAGCATAATAACCATTGTAATTTAAGCGATGAAGTCGTGAAATCGGTCCGAAATCATATAAATTCCATTCCTAGAACAGAAAGTCACTACTTAAGGGCTAATACAACCAGGGAATATATAGATGGAAGTTTAACTATAGCGGAGCTTCATCGTGATTACAAAAAGATTCAAGAAACCGCTGGAAAGGAATTTGCAAATTATGATGCCTACTATCGAATTTTTAATACTCATTTCAATCTTGGTTTGTTTATTCCCCGAAAAGATCAGTGCGATGAATGTGAGGCGTACAAAAACTCTAACGATAAGGAACCACTGATGGAAAAATACAAAAAACACCTAGAAGAGAAAAGTTTAAGCAGATTAGAACTAAAACACGACACAGAACAATGCAAAAATAGTGATTCTAATAATATAGTTGCCATTTTCGATCTACAGGCAGTCTTACCTTGTCCAATTGGCCAGTCATCAGCTTTCTTTTATAAGTCCAAGTTAAATTGTTACAATTTTACGGTGAGGACTCATTTTCTAATTAGTTAATTATAGTGTTAAAATTAATCAATTTATGTTCGAATGTACCTAATGTATATTTTGTTTTAGGTATCCAATATAAAAGACGATACCACAATTTGCTTTTTCTGGCACGAGGGTCTTGGCAAACGCGGCGCCAATGAAATAGGAACATGCCTTTACAAGTTTTTGGAGGATCTTTCTAACAAACAACCAGATAAAGACATAATATTTTATTCGGATAATTGCTGCGGGCAGCAAAAAAATAAGTAAGTTTGTTGCCTTTTATAATACAATTAATTTACAGTAGATTTAGATAAATAGGAGTGATTGTTGTTATAATTCATACTGAACAATATAGGTAGGTAATGTACTTATAATGTAAATAATTATTTCTACTTGTTTCAGATTCGTTTTTGGAATGTATTATTATGCTGTCAACACATTGCCTATAAAGTCAATAACACACAAATTCCTTATTAGGGGTCATACCCAGAATAAAGCTGATGCCGTCCATTCTGTAATAGAAAAAAACGTTAAGCGAGCTAAAAAGGCTGGACCTATATACACTCCAGCAGAATACATCAGTCTTATTAAAAATGCTAAGAAAAAGGGTGTTCAATTTACCGTTAAAGAAATGAATTTTGATTCTTTCATTGATATGAAGCTGTTATCTGAAGATATTAATTTGAATGTAAACAAGGATGTTGAAGGAAATACTTTTAAAATATTGGATACGAAAGCGATCAAATTTATGAAAGATTCAGAGATATACCAATTTAAGTGCAGCTACAAAACCGACGATTGGACAGCAGCGAGAATTCGAACAGGTCGTATCGGTAATAAAAAAAGTGTGAAAGATGTCACACTAAACCAGCTCTATAAGGAAAAGTTACCAATCCCTCACAGAAAAAAAGAAGACATTCGTCAATTGATATCCTCAAATATAGTTCCTAAGTTCTATGAACAATATTTTAACAACCTTTTTTAAGAAAAGGAGAGAGAGCTAGAACTGATTCGTTAGTAAGAAAAAAATAATTGTTATAAAGATATTTTTATATTTTTTAATTAATATTTTTTGAAGTGTGATTCTAAAGAATTTCATTTGCATAACAGTGAATCTTGTTAAAAATAATGTCACTGTTATTTTTGTTATCTTCTATAATTCTATTTTCATTGTGATTCCAAAGAGACACAAACATGAGATTATTGACGACTGATTAGTAAGACTATAATGATAGTTTAAGTATTATATTTCGTGAAAGTTACTACATTTTTTTTACTTTATAAGAAAATAAAAAGTTTATACGGAAAAACAAGGTATTTTTATTCGAAAATCATCCTAAATTAAAGCTCAAATTTAGTCCTAATTACAAAATAATATACATTTTGGTAGAACAAGGGCACAAATGTATCCCTTCCTTAAAATTAAAATTAATTGAAAAAAAACTAAAAGTTCTTAATTCTTGTTAACTATACGCCTAAAAAGGATATAGTATATAGTTTATATCATGCAAAGAAGAAAAACTTTCGAGCAATATTAACAGAGCAAGACCTCACTGAATGCAATAAATATCTTAAAATAGCTCTCCTGTAAAATAGCAAAAACTGCAATTATGCCCTTGTTCTACCGAAGGTGCGATATGTTTAGATTGGATGACAAGGCTTGGTGAGCTAAGTAGTAATGAGAAATCCATAATAGCAGACTGCCCAAGATGGCAGATTAGTAACTTCTTTTTGTGCACCCCCATGATATGTGTATCATATTATATACATAATATAATAAGTATTTTCTTTTTTACTATTTTACATGGTTAGTAGTGATTTTAAAGAAGAAAAGAGGTATTAAAAGATGATGTGATGAAATTTTAGTTCTTGAGTTATAGATAAATGGTGTAACTTTGTTTTTTTACACATATATCTTAGATGTCAGAGTTCCGTAAAGAGCCAAAGAGATCCGTATCTCATACGGAAAAAAGAACGCTTATAGAAAGGATCATTTAGATCTCTATTTGTCTTTCTGTCTTTCAAGATCCTTTTCCACAGTGAATTGTGAAGGTGTCAAGTTGAAAGTAATATTAAATACTATATTATAGGACTACAGTACCGCTCTTTATTTAATTTTCTAATACTAATATTGTGTTGTTACATTGTATGGCCATTTTGATAGGAATCGAAGATATTTTTATAGGAAGTAATTTCAAAAACAACTGATTAAAAATTACTATTTCCTAGTTACATAGGACGATACATTATAATACTTAAAAAGATGTGGCAAAAAGTGTCAGCTTTTCCACTTTAATTAAATTACACTGTCAGGTATACACAACATATTATAAAATAAAATACAAATATGATGTTTAAGTCCCCTGGAAATAAAGTTATTTATTCTTGTATATTTTTACTGCCTATTCATTATCGAATGAATAAAATAACACTGAAAAGTTTCAAACGTTATCTATGTATATAATGTTAACGTTAAAAGCTAGGTTCGTGATCGTGATTACCCATCTAAAATTTAAAAATTTTGACATGGATTCACGAATGGTCCGTATTTGCTTTCAAATTAGATATTTATCAAATCGTATAACGTGAAGTAATCTTATGTAATAGGTTAATTTAAACACAAAATGCTGCACTGCTACGATATGGAAAAAACCCATATCTTTCAAATATTGGTTTCACTTTAGAAGAGAACTAATTGATAATAATGAGAAGACGAATCCATCAAAATATAAATGTGAAATGAGAGCCAAGTCCAGTATAAAGAATATGCATCGTTCTCAATTTCGCCGACAAAATTTTTGAGATCTATATCGGAACAATCAGTGCGCGAGTTCCACACTCGCACTTGGCCAATTTTTTAAAAATATCTTCTATGTACATACTTTCGACATGTCATGTTATGTGTATGTCGGGGTATAGTTGGGGTAGGATAATGATAAAGAAAATTAATTGTCACTTCCGTAGGATAATGATAAAGAGTAACGATTGATAATCGTTTACACGTTTGAGGCTGTTAATGTTTAATTTTCTTTATCATTATCCTACTCTAATTATAGCCCGACACGGTCTTCACTATTATCCTACCCCAACTATACCCCGACATGTATAAATTATTGTTGATATTCCTCCAACTGCCGAATTTTTATATCTATTTCTTAAAGAATGTCAAGTCTAGACTTAATTTGTTTACAAACAATCTACGTCAAGGATACTATTATGCAACTTCGTCTTATATGAATACTAGTCGACCCGCCCCGGCTTTGCACGTTCAATTTACAATATACCATTGATAAATTAAAATATTCAGGTACTTTTTTTTCTTTATTAGAGAAATAGTAACTTACATTAAAAAACGATTACAAATTAATGTCTTCTACATGTGAACATCGCATGCAAAAAAATTAAAGTTAAATTAGTTTAATTTTGAGGCACCAATTCTAAAAAAATTAAATTAATATTAAAAACACAATTATAACTTTTACACTTTTCTATACACTAATATAATTTCCGCTTCAAGACCGGTACCGAATCATTGAACATATCTATACTGCCTCTTAGGAATTCCTTAGGGATGCAATGGTCATAATTCTAATAATATGTTGACATTGGGCTATGTTTTCCCCCGTGAGAGAGAGGGTTAGAATACTATTCCCCTCTGCCGCTGGGAGAGCATCTCGTAAGAGCCGAGTAACCCAGCACCCCCTTGGTGGTAGGGGATCTGTTCCCTGACTGGCTAGCGACCACCAGCATGCGAATCCGACCGCCAAGTGTCATAGACGCGTTCCGGCCGAGCCGCATGTCACCAGACTTACCCCCTCCCTTTCCCATCCTATTAATGCTGCGGATCTAGTACTCTGGGCTCTTGCCGATGTTTATGGGCGATGGTGGCCACTTACCATTAGGTAGACCATCTTCTCGTTTTCACCTTATGCACCATAAAAAAAAATTTTGACTTGTAGTACCTAGGCAGACTAAAGATTTGATGATTCTGCAATCGAGTGAGTTGTAGGGGTATTGTATATATACTGGGTCGAAAATTTTATTTTAGTGTATATTAACACACCAAAATTTCTTATGGAGTCAACTTCTGTTAAAGGAATTGATTTCATATAATATGTATTATAAAGTAACAACTGTCAAACATTTAATGTTCATCCCGTCGATACGGTAAACTCTTCCCGTAAATTAAAGAACGTATTTAGTTAAGGATAAGTATATATCCACAACATTCAAATAATGGCATATTTAAGATTTTAAAAATGTAGAATAATGTCAGTAATGAAAAAGGATTGACATATAATATATTGATTGTTTAATATTTATGCGTGCGTTCAGAAATTTGTTTTGTGTAAAGTAAGGAATTTTTTTATCGATTTTGACTGTTAGGTGTTAAGTTCGCCGAGTCAGCTAGTTTATAATATTAATAAGAGGAAAGATATTACTAGTTATTACAAATTTGTTAAATTAGAAATTATTTATTAATATTTTAATTAAAGTACCAGCAAGTACTATCGAATTTAAAAATTGTTTTACTAAGTAATCTTTGAAAAAATGGATAATTGTAATACAGGGATGAATTAATGATTGCAATTTATATTTTTTACATGTCATTAAAAATATAATTTAAAAATTTCCATTCTTTCTATCCATCTTTTGAAATATTAAATCTACTTATTATTAAAATGATTTTTTTGTGTGTAAATTATATCAGTAAGGATAAAAATTGAGGCTTTCGAAGTTTAGAACAGTAAACACATTTATTTAAGCTACTAATATGTTATTATACAATTCGTCTATCATTAAATCTGAAATCATCATCGGTTTGTGGTTGATACCCTTCAGCGTCAGCTTTATACCGCACGGTGTGGTAGCGTCCTGTAGGATCTATGTAGGCATATTCACCACGTACTACAAAGCCTGTAATTCCTTTAGCATTGGTAACAATTCCTCCATCCTCCTTTCTGTAGGTTCCATCTAAATTTTCATATCTAAAATTTAAAATCGTATTAAGATAACGCAATTCAAGAAACAGAACTATAAGGAAGAAAGAACTATTAGGTGATAGCTAATTACTGATAATTTTTATAAGATACCTTGTTATATCTTTCTCATTCTTAATCTTATTCAATACTTAAGTTAAGAAAGCCAAAATCATTCTTTATTTATTAAATTGTTAAAATAAAATAAATGTTTGATAAAAATGTGATGGAAACATTAAATAAACGTATAGAGTAGTGATAACTTAAAATCAAAATACAAACTCAAAACTATATGTTCCTAGACCATTATTGTTATACACAGCGGTTTTTATTTGCCTTTCAAGGCCGTTGACCATCGAAAACCTGACAATTGCTGCGTATAAGACGAAGACGAGGCAGAAGCGCGCACCTTTTACCTGCGTAACATAGACCATAATATGTCAAGGCTAGCAAACTAGCTTTGTTGGAATTCGAAGAAAATAAAATTATTTATTTAAACACGAATCCGATTTCACTACAGTATATAGATATTTTAGGGAAGAGGGTAAGGTAAGAGGGATGTGATGGATCATCTTTTATTATAGATAACTTTTTTCTTAGTCGAATTTATTAAACATGAAATGCGGAAACAGAGTATGATTTTATTGTAATAAACCATTTAGACAAGCCTAATTATAAAACGTAAGATCGTGATTATCCATCGAGAAGGAATTCGTGTACCTAATTGTGATATGAATTCACGAATTTTGATACTTCCTTTCGCGAAGAGGAAGTAGTTATATTGTATACGGGATGTTTCGAGCTTAATATTATCACAAATATAAATTGTAATACTAACTTACCATTGCTGTAAATTAATTTTTCCACTATGTTTCTAACAAACTGAGACATCTGACCAACTGCCCACACTTTATATCCAGTTCTTCAAGAATGTCAAGTCTGGACTTCATTCCTTTACAAACAATGCGACGTCAAGGACTCTATCAAGTCATTGACACCATAATATTTTTTAACATAAGAATGGCTATAACAAATCGTTGACAAAAAATCGTAGCAAACCTGCTCAAGATTGTCTGCCAACCATTTTATATCTCACTCAATGCTAAACTTGCCAAGATAATGTTCAAATTAATAATTAACCTAATATCTAATTGTATTATAATTTAAAGGTAAATATATTTCAGATAAGTATATTTTATTTAACATGGTTTATTTCTTTATTTATAATTCAAAACAATTATTTGAACTATTTTATGAAATAATAATTAATGTAATTTATCTATATGAATAGATAAAATGTAATATTCGGTAATAATCATCAATCAATCTTTATTTTCCGAGTAAAGACGCCACGACTCCTGGTGGAAATGATTTCTGTAAAATATAAAAAAATGTAATTATCTTTCATACTGTTTTCTCAAAAAAGATAATTCAACTTTTTTAAGAGATTTAAAGTCTACTTTAGTTCTAATTAACTTTTATTTGTTTCTCAATTCAAAATTTCAAGTTGTGCCTTTAAATGTTCCTATTTTGATCCCCGACGCTATACGGACGAAGTTATAAGTTTAATGTCTATCTGAGGCATCTTAGCAATGGACCGATTCTAATGAAGTTTTACTAACTTGAGAGCTGCGTGACCATTTATATCTTTTGAATAAAGTCGTATGTCTTTGGCTTATATATCAGATTTTGTAATTTTTTAAGTCAGGGGTTATTAAAATTTTTAACTCAAGTTTTAGTTATTAAGATAGTGGAGGACATACATAGCGCACAAAGTGTGTCAATTTGCGTTGTTGGTGGTATCCATTTTCATCCGCAGTGTACGACCAGGCTTCTTCGTCCCCATCAGGCGTTATGTACTCGAAGGAGCCCCATACTAAGACACGCTGGGATGGTGTACCCGCATCTATTAAAGTTCCCGTTTCTTCTCTTGATAAACCGTTAGACGTTTTGAAACTGCATCCATAAAATAATAATATTATCTTAAGTAACTTTGACATACTTCTCACTCGTGAAGGTATATTTTGAAAAATCTTGGTTTTTAAAAAGAAATTACCAATTCGATGTAAATACATAAAGACTTTAAGACCGGATTTCCTAACATTTTAAAAACAACAAGTAAATTAAATGTTACGGGCAGTAAAGTCCCTCAAAGGTATAAAATATGATAAATATATTGTATTATTCACATTATGTACTCTTATCCTCTCTATTTCTAAAAGAAAACAAGTTAAAAGAAGTTTTTTAGGAGTTTTCATTAATAATATTAATAAAAAATAAAAATAACTTCACATTTTGATCGTTTTTAAACATAAATATAATTTTGAATACCAAAACAATCCTAAAAAACTCTAACCATGAATTGAAGTGGTTCTTGATTGAATTTAATTACACTAATCACCTTTCTATGACAATTATTTAATAGAAATAATTTTTACTATATAAGGCAGTACTGTAAAGCCAAATAAGTACCTGAAATAGTAGTTTCCTGTTCCATCGTTTTCATACTTATATTGTAGTATTTCTGCTTCTTTGTCTTTTATATTCGTAGGTGCTCCATAGACCACTAGAATTATCGCGGAAGCTATAAATAAGTAACGCATGTTAGAGCCAGAATACAATGTGTGTTGGTAAATTTTAAATGTAAGTTATTAGTATTTTTAGTAACCGGAACACAACTACTCTGAGTGATGAACGTTGTTGATATCATATTTAATACTTTGCAAAGTTTATATAGACTTATAAACAACATGAATGGAAACTTTTGCTGCAAGGACGGTACTTATAATAATGTGCAATTATGTAATAAATCCTTATATTCATATAAATATATCTTAAGATTTAATATAAATAACAAAATTTATTTTTTCTTTGTTTTCGTTTGTCGTTCCTTAACTTCAAATATCTAAATCATTTTTTTCTCTAATTTCTTAGCAAATCTAGTAGATTTCCTATGGTGTTTTAGATATGTAGATAAAATCTTTATTATCATATTCAGAGAAAGAAACATAAGATAGATACAGACAACATTTTAAGAGGCATGCAAAGGCGGCCTCATTGTTAAAGCAATCCCTTCTAGGCAACCACAAGAGAGATAAATTCATTTGCATGAACGAGATGGTGCAAACTAATTATAGATAGGTACATTTATAGATTTATTTACTTATCCTACTAATATTATAACCGCGAAAGTTTGTAAGAATGTATGGATGTCTGGATATGATCTGATATGAGATGTTTGTTCCTCTTTCACGCAAAATCTACTGAATGGATTTTGATGAAACTTTACAATAATATAGCTTACACATCAGAATAACACATAGGCTATAATTTATAATATGAATTTTCCAAAATATAACGATAAGTGTCAAGTAAGTAGGTAAAAATCTGCCATCCGCGAGGTATTCTGGCGTGCGCCGGAAAAACCGTTGGAGTTACACATATATAATGTATATTGGAAATGTTTATCATAAATAGTCCTACCAAAAAGCCCGCGAGAGCATATATCTATCTTTTACAGTAGTAACAAATTAATCCTTATATCCAAAACAAATAATTTTATCGCATCTGGTATTTAAAGTTGAAACAAAAGAAAGATGAAATTTTTCTTATAGACACTACTTACATCATTGAGACAAATATTTGAATATAGTTATGACGATAAACAACCGAGTGTGCGATATTATGATGCGGCGGCGGGCGCACGATTGCGGGGTGGGGGAGGAGGTCACTCATCGCTGAGTGCGCGACCCGAACGCGGGCAGACGCGTGAGGACAGACGTCGTTGACGGTTGTGTCCGTAATGCGAATTTTCAAGGCAATAGCGAATTGTTTAACAGTTGCTTTCAATAATTCCACGATAGCTTAAATGTTTGTGGTTGTTACATGTAACGAGTTAGTTTTTATTATTTTAATTTCTTAGGTTGGTATTTGATTTTTACGGTAATATACTTAAACAATAAAGAACGAGAACGTAATTTGTTTATGGATAATTACGTTCTCGTTCTTTATTGTTTAAGTAAATAATAAGGAATTAGTTCGTTTATTTTAATTATTACATAGGTAGGTTAGTATGTATGTTTGTTACTCTTTCACCCAAAAACTACTGAATGGATGTTGATGAAACTTTACAATAATATAGCTCACACATCAGAATAACACATAGGCTATAATTTATAATGATATACTATGAATTATCTAAATTATAGCGGCTGAAACCGCGGGGCACTGCTAGTACTACATATATTAGTTATAAATACAATACGTAAAAAATGCACTATAAAATATAATACATATAAAAAATACATACTTGATACATCTATATCTATACTATTATATAAAGAGGAAAGATTTGATTGTTTGTATATTTGTATGTTTGTTTGTTTGTTGCGAATAGAATCGAAAAGTACTGAACCGATTTTGAAAATTCTTTCACCAATAGGAAGCTACATTCTTTCCGGGTAACATAGGCTATGTGGTGTTGCCATAAATACTCTAATTAAAAAGATATGGCCATTTAAGTGCCATAAGGTGGTCATTTTGTAAATTGAAGAGCTTCTCAGGAACTACAAATCCGATTTAAAAATTTTTCACTGTTAGAAAACTAAACTATTCGTGAGTGACAAAAGTGATTTAGAGTTGCCATGTACATTTATTAATTAATAGAACATGGCCATTTTGTTGCTACTGATCCAATTTTAAAAATTCTTTCACTGTGAGAAAAGTACACTATTCGTGAGGGACAAAGGTGATTAAGTGTTGCCATATACATTTTTTGATTAATAGAATATGGCCACTTAGTTGTTTCTAATCTGATTTTCAAAACTCTTTCACTGATAGAAAACTACACTATTCGTGAGTGACAAAGGTGTTTTAGTGTTGCCAGACACATTTTTAATTAATAGAATATGGCCACTTTGTTGTTTCTAATTTGATTTTAAAAATTCTTTCACTAATAGAAAACTACACTATTCGTGAGTGACAAAGGTGATTTAGTGTTGCCAGATACATTTTTAATTAATAGAATATGGCCACTTTGTTCTTTCTAATCTGATTTTAAAAATTCTTTCACTGATAGAAAACTACACTATTCGTGAGTGACAAAGGTGATTTAGTGTTGCCAGATACATTTTTAATTAATAGTATATGGCCAGTTTGTTGTTTTTAATCTGATTTTAAAAATTCTTTCACTGATAAAAGTCTATTGTATTTCCGTCTCTCTTTCTCTTATAATACTATCATTGTCTCTCATCCTCTCTCTTTATTCTCACTTTAATTTTTATTTTTATCTGTTCAGAATGATTAGCCTCTTTTCACTTTCTGTCTTTCGATAATTTCTCTCTCTCTCTTTCTCTCCATTACCCATTCAATTTTAGTTCTGCTCTGACCTCCCTCTTTTATCATCTTTAATTTTGTTTCTATTATTTTTCTTTTTATAACTTTTTCTTACTCTCTCTAATTTTTCAAATGATCAAAAACTACACAATTACAGAGTGACAATTTAAGGACATCAATTATAATATTGCTTTAAATACCCGGAGCGAAGCGAGGGCAGCCCTCTAGTAAATCAATAAAAGTAATTAGATATTTAAATAATAACACCGGTCAACACGGATTTTGAGTCTGGCAACAAAATGTCAAATTTTGATTTCTTTTACCTTACTTATAATGGGTAAAATAGGTTTTTTGAATAAAGTTTGCTTTTATAGAAATTTCGTTTTCATAGAAAATTTCATATTATTTCGACAAGTAAAGTCTGTATGCTATTCTGCGACTCAGTCATATACAAAAGTACTTGCTACATTTTGTAATAGACATACATACACTCAATACAGTAGAATGCGCGACTTGTCGCCATTTTGTTTTAAAGTATTACCAATTATTATTTTACTCTCCACTAAGAACTTTAAAACTTAATTATCAATATAAAACATACAATAGCAAACTTATTTCTTCATAAATTGAGTTTTTGGTTATTTTTCAATGTAAACACTCAGACAATAGTCATTAAATAACAGACACAAAAAAAATTTTTTTTTGTTGACTTGTGTAATCAATAGGACGATGTTTAATATTAAGATACTCAGACTAACAAATCCTTTACCGTAAAAGAATTGCCATAATACCTGGTAGGCATTTTCAGTTGGTTGTCATACCTTGATCTTAGGTCATGGTCTGCAAGAACATTAGAACCTAGATAGAAAAACCTATTGATTAAATATGAGGAGGTGTGCGAATAGTGAAGGATAGTGTAAGGGAGAGAAAGAATGTGTAAGTTTCTACGTTGTCGGATTGTCAACTATTTCAGCAAATCTCGAAACTGTGAGACATGGTCGAATTTGCGTAAGCCATAGATATTTTTAATACATATTAGTGTTTTATTTTATTTTAATGACATAAATAAATACTACCCGTAAGGGCAACCCATGCGTTTATCGTTGAATTTAGTACTTTACATGCTCATTGAGATAGAGCTCTTCTTCAGGCTTACTTAGGCAACGCTTCCAGCCTTTCGACTTTTTCAATATATCCGTCTTGTTTTAAACAATTTACACAAAATATTATACATTCCACCAATTAATGAAAACTGTATATAAATCTTTTCAATTCTTTTCAATTTATCGTGACTAGACAGACATACATAAGTGGCGAATGAATTTGTTATTTGAATTTGAAGGATTATGCAGTGATAGTATAGTAACTTTACAATATGTAACTATAAATTGGTTGCAGTGACATCTATAGCAAAATTCTTGAACGTATTCGAACATTTGTGAGCTTTAGATAATCGGGGTCATTTAAGTTGCGTAGTGTGACAGATAAGAATTTCGATTCATAATGTCGAGAGGGCGCTGTTGGTTGTGCTGAAGATTTATACAGGTACTAGTTGTCCCGTGTTTGTGTATGTGTATTTATATATGTCAAACTCCCATTCAAACTTTCATCTCCTGTTTGCTATATGGCCATATCACTGTCATTATATCGCTACATATTTTAATTTTCTACATCAACACAATTTACATATGATTAATTCCCAAAGACATAAACGGTTTCATAGCTCTCTCTCACTCCTTTCATTCCCTATTTTAATCTCTTCAAAAAAATTTTACGATAAAACGCCCTTTCCCAAGCTCTTGTCTATCTCTGTACCAGACTTCATTAAAATCGGTTCAGTGGTTTAATGGTGAACTTTAGCATTTATGGTATTCATTAGAATATATTTTTGTTTAACTAACAGTAGATAGAAGAATCTACAAATAACGGAGAAGAAGAAAGAGGATATAATAAAAATAGTAAAGAATTTTATTATTATCTAAGTATTTCCTATTTACTTTTCAATTTTTACTTATACAAGAATAATTTCTTAGTCATAATTATCCATTTTTGAATGTATTCATGTAGAAGACAGGAATAAAAAAGGTTGATTTAGGATAATTTTATTCCTTAAGAATAAGAGAAAGGACTGACAATCAGCTCTCCAGAATATAAGTGGCAGAATTTAATTTTAATTTTCTAATATAATTATTCTGGAGACACTATCTGTAATAATAGAGTCAATGTGTATAAAATAAAAATTGCAATAACGTTTTATATAGTAAACGTACCAGTAATATACAAGGAACTAATGACAGAATAATGAAAATAAAACTTGCGAAATAAAGACAAGTGTCAGATTTTTAACTAGTATTTAGTATTATTAATAACTATCATTACTTTGATGACTATCGAGTCCCTTATATGTTTTATTTCCTTCCTTTCGCCCTTTCATCTTGATACTAAATGAAACAAATAATTAACTAGGTGTGGTTTTAAAATTATTTAAAGAGTCGAAAGATAAGAAATTTGTTAGTAGAAAGTTTATTGTTTGTTACATTTGAATTGAAATATGTGTTCTTGGTTGTGTTAACCAATTTAGATATTAAGGCGACATAAGGTAAGTTATTTTTACTTCAGAATGGTTGTGTCTTGTTATTTTACCAATTTTTATCACTGGTGCACTAAAGTTTAATGATTTCAGTGATACTCAACAATTTCCAAACTTGTATTTAATAACTGTGACAAACGCATTAAAATCTGTTATATAATATCAGATAATTATGTGCTTGAATTGCACCAAATCTATATCTATACTATAATATTATAAAGAAGTAAGATTTGTATTTTTGTATTTTTGTATGTAACGAATAAACATAAAAACTACCGAACCGATTTCAAAAATTCTTTCACTATTAGAAAGCTACATTATCCCCGAGTAACATAGGCTGTATTTATTAAAAGAAAAAAATTAGAGATCCTCAGGAAATCTCACTAAAACCAACCCAAGGTGCAAAAAAATTAGCCATAAAATATCTTTCATCGCAAGCGCTGCAAAAAGTATTGATGATAGAACAAAAAAATGTTTTACAATATTATAGAACATATTAATATCTAAAAAAAACTCCGCGAGACCATATGTTCAACTATTATAGTTATGTCACTATAACTACTTTTTTACATTTTAAAAGTTGATAAAAATGCCAATCAAAATAAGACCATGTTTTCTATAACTTTCTATTAATCCTTATCCAAAAATAAATTATTTCGTTTTCAAGACTGTTTCAATACCTGTAAATTACTTTTTGAATGATTAAAATCGGACTTTCCATTCAAAAGATATTACGAAATTAAAAATATCAATATAAACAAAAAGTACACGAGGACGCGACGGGCCAGTATAGCGACGCAGCGCAGCGAGTAACGCGGCACGAGAGTGGGCACCGAAATGCGGGAGGGCCAAAATATTTTTAAAAATAACATCCCACCCGCGCGAAGCCGGGATGGGCCGCTAGTATATAATAAACCAACCAAAAAAACTAACAAAAGGAACTAATTCTTTATGTTCTATTTCGGTTCATCATAAGATTCATAGGCTTCTAATCAATAATCAAGTTAGTAATTGTAACTAGGTTAAAAATATAATTGCTTTCAATAACTGGTACAATAAAGCGTACTTTTTTTATTAATTTTATTAAAAGTTGAAACCGATCTAAGAACCTGGCATTGAACATATCAGAAATATAGAATAATACATACGAGTATGAGTGTCAACAAAACGCTCTCAGGTTATAATGAAGTTTTAAAACATATAACAAAGAGTTGCACATAATTGGCGAATTCACAAAATTAAACTTAGAAATTAAAATTGGACAGTGTTTAGATAGCCAGAGAAATTAAGAAATACAAAGAAATTGCTATCTCATCGAGGTAGAGTCAAAACGCTATTAGAGTGTTTATTAACTCGTAAATGGCAAATCATATTTATTATTTCAATATTTAATTAAATAAATTATTAATTAATTGTTCAGATATTTTAAGAAATGATTTAGTTTTGATAATTTTACAGCCATTGCATTTGAAAAAAGTGTTACAAGTATTCTTGTAACTAATTAAATAAAGAGCCTTTTTAAAAACTAAACTGATTAATTAAATAGGGAAGAGAAGGTAACATGGCAATACTTTGATTTCTTAGCGAATAGAAGGTTTTTTCTATTTTATTTTGTTTATCTCACTTGATCGCTTGTGGTTTGACCCCATCGGTTATTTTGAATTTTTTTAATAGTATTTTTTCTTTAAAGTTATTTTATCGTACATCAAGATTAAAATACTTAATTTATTTTCTTTTTACTTTATTAATTTTGTAATATCTTATAATATAAAATACATCACAGTAGCATTATTATAACTAAATGATTGATCATCGTTGTCCAAGAGTCGTAAACTTCATGAGATATCGAGCTTGCAGGTAGGTCCATCAGACTCTAACCATATTCAATGATTTGAGCATACATAATCTTCGAAATCATTTTAAAAGGAAGAGAAGTGTAGTTAAGAATATAGATGTGATTTTTTAATTTCATAGGTATGCTATAACCATTGAATATAAAGAGGCTTTAAGTGGTATGTAGGAATTAACCGCGGAAACTTTGGAACTGGTTTTGTGGTTGAGGGGGTTGTGATTGAATGTATTGGATAGCACGAGCGATAGCTTCAGGGATGGGTGGTGGGGTGGGCAAATGAGCTCCTTCAGCACGGAAACCTACAAAAATAAAAATTAAATTATTGTATGACAATCTTAAATTGAAATTAACTACAACTAGCTTCCTGTCATCCATGCTTTAATTTATGAAGTGTTTAATTAATAATATATTTACTTAAATATAACAAAACTATCTTACCGTTTTCATCAGCAATGTAGTTTACAGTGATGGGGATACCCTCGGGTGAAGTGTAGCTGTAAGATCCTTGTGCGACCTGCGCTTCCGCATCCTTGACTCCAGGGTTCTTCAGATATCCTTGCTCTTGAGCCGCGATTCCATTACCAGTTTCGTAACTAAATAATATAAATAGACCTATTAGATTTTCTCTTTATCTTTATTATTAATATGACAAGATTTTATTGAAAATCTAACTAAAATTATTCTTTAAATATGAAAGATGTTCTTAGTTTGATCCGTTAAACAATGTTTTATTTTAAAGCTGAAGTATTGAAATTTTTCTGATGACCTTAACATGATCTGTTAAGCGACTACTGCGAAGAAAAGATGTTATCCAGTTTATGCAAAATATTTTATAGTCCGTAGAATGTGTCATCTTGCCGTCCGAATATGTCTTGGTTTTATCCATGCCGAATTGATAACCATCACTACTTGACCATAAAGAGACTGGTGCTATAAAATTGCATTTTTATACTTAATCCTTTATAATAATTTTTTTTTGTAAGTATATTTTTTTTTTAATTATTGAAATATTAATAAAACTGAGGCGTTCGTATTAGGTAAATATTTTCTTCGCAAAGATATTTAAAAATAGTTACGGTATATATCTAGTCGACTTTAAAATATATATCTATATATTATATAATGATGAAATATCATATATAATGATGAAATATTATATTTTTTAAACAGCGTTAAAATATGATAAATATATTGCGTCGTCTAGATAGATATTTGTGTGAAATTTTAATTTATGATGTAGACAGAATCTGTTCTAGTTACGAATTTCATCCATGAATAAGTAATCGGAACCTAATTGTTACCCAATTATCATAAACGTCACCATATATTTACATATGAAATTACATAGTGTATTTGAGACAATTTTGTTACGTAATGTAGGCTTGGCTCTGACAGTCTGTGTCTTACTGAGATGACTTCAAAAGCGTTTAAAATATTTGACACTTGAGGAATCTTATGTATGATTTACCTTTAAACACATATTTAAGATTTCAAAAATTTTTAAATTAATTTAAATTCAAGCTTTTATTTAGTACTGACTATATAAGCCCTAATATGGCTCTCGTATCATTTGTCTTCAGGTAGTTGTAGTTCCTACAATAACATCATCATCAGCGTAATGAAACCATGTTACTTTGTAATATAAATAATGTGTTTATAGATAATGCATTCACATAAGTATGCTAAACTTGAGGTCAACCGAATATTAATATTTTTTTTGCAAATGAAGTACAACTGTCATACCATCATTGTTAGTTAAATAAAAGCTAATAAAGGAGAACTTTAATTTTAAATTTCTAGAAGCAAAAGTTTAAGCATTCGACTAGATCAAACAAATAATGCAAAAATCAGTCAGTTTCAGTCGCGACAAATTTGTATGTTGTTAAATACATAATCTTGTAAATATTTAAAATTTCTAATTTTTTAACTTTAACACCAATGTTATTAATTACTCGTGTAATGTTATTGTCATAATCTGTATCAAGCAAAGTTTTATTATTTACCTATATCTATAGGATCCATCTGGGTTGATCTCCTGTGTCTGGCTGAGGATGGGTATAATTTGCGCCTGATATTGAGGTTGGGGTTGATACTGGAATTGAGGTGCTGCGTAGACCATGGCCACAAAGGCAGATAATACGATGAACTGAAATAATAGGTTAAACTATATATATTTTTTTTAAATATATTTCACAACTAACAGCCAAAAGCCTATAATCTTTGATTTGATTACAAACATAAATAACCATAAATAATCTTATAGTTCAACAGTGCCATTTAAATAAAACAGATTCATCTTTTTGCGTAATTATCACACGCAACCAATTTTTGCTGAGAACGGACTTTGTTACAACAGAATGAAATTTTTATTTGCTCTTAGTAACTAATTTCTTCTAAGCATTTTCATGGCTTAATGCTTTATGGAGTGTATATATAAATATTATTTAGACACTACATTTAATTTATATATTTTTACGTGATAAAAATTAAATAATTTGATTTAAGAGATGTCATGTTAATATAAACGAATGTATATAATATATCCGAATATATATAGCGAGCTGTATTAATTTTAGACGTAAAGGGTTAATTGGTATTGTCAATATTAGAAGCTAGAATATTTTAATTTTTTTTCTTGTAATGAATATGTCTTAATTTCTATACTCCAAATCAATTACTCACCGATTTCATTTTAGTTTTGATTTTATTTAATAAAGAGATGTTGATCCTCAGTGGAAGTGTTAGGCGGGAATGATTTTTCAGATCGACGCAGGCGCTTTTATACGAAGCAGAGTCAGCGCACTGCGTGAAATTGGAGTATAGCGTTTCGAACGCGCATGCTCGAAGAGCAAGCAGTACGAGTGCATCAAAGACGCCGCATCTTTGTGATCGCTTAATAATTTAAACCTAAAAATTTATGAATCATGCAAAACTGCAATATATCTTGCAATTACTTGAACATATTTTGTTATTTATTACACATGTTTAAATGATTATTTTAAAAATCCATGAACAATAAGCTCGAAATGCATGCTGTAAATGAAATATGGTATTGAAACCTTCAGTTTAACATCAAAAATGGGTAAAAGAATTATGTATTATTCATTAAAATTTAATAATTATATTATAAACATGCATTCGAGTCAACCATATAATTAAGTGTGCATTTAAGGGATATTAAGCTATAGAAGCGTATAGGAAGTTACAAACGTTGTATTAAAATAAAAGGCAATTTTCCATTTAAATACTTTTTAATTAAACTTATAGGGTCTATTTATCCAATTAGCAAGTACTTGTAATATGCTTTAAGGCTAAATTTATGAATAAATAGCTTAATTAGCTAGAAAGAGCTTCTATGGTTTTTATGTTTATTACTCATCAGATGCTCGTCAAAGCAGCAGGATTCACCATAAACGGATGTGGTTGGTAATTGAGACGATGACTTTTAGGCGTCACGCCCCTATAACATAGAAAAAATATTTTAAAACTAGTTGACCCGGCGAACTTCGTACCGCCAATAAAAGTAAAAGTAATCAAGCAAAAAATAATTACTATTTGCTCTTTTGTCAATCACTATTACAACTAAAATTCATCGTACTGTGAAACAGGATGCGTTAAAAAATTTATTTTGTGACTAAAGTTATAAAGGTAAATTCAATCAAGTCATATTCATAATTTCTTTACTATATCAAATTATGTACGCATCCTGTTTGACAGGTAAGAACAGTTTGAATTGAAAAACAAGATTGTAATTTTTCTTTCTTTCCTACCAATTCTGTTAAATTTTCTTACCTTTTGAACCTTCCTTGGTCTTCTACAAATATTTCTAAACCAAAGTTAGCTAGCTTTTTTTGGGACTAACAAACGTCAATTCATTTTAATATATAATAAGATAAAATACTATAACAGTAGCCTAATAAATATCGTGTCTACAATAATGCCTATATAGTCTTATACTATTGAGTATTATAGCAGAAGTATTTTAATCAAACCCATATATTGAAGTGGTTGCTAAATATGTCCAACAATCATCGGATCGTATGTAAGTTATTTACTAAAATGGTATTTCAGACATGTACATCTCGATAGAGAAAATTCAAATAAAAATTTCTTATTTTCTCCCACAAGGTAGACGAATATGAAATTCACTATAGTATACTTTAGTCGATCTATTGTTCAATTATAATACAAAAATCCAAATAGGGTATTTAATACCAGTTTAATGTTCGGAAAGTGTTAGTATATAAAAAGATTTATCTTTTACATATGATTTTACATAGTCTCGTTAAAAACTCGAGAACGGTTCAACCGATTTGGCTAACTTGGTTTTCAAATGTTTGTAGAAGTCCAGGGATGGCTTAAAAGATGACAAATGTTAAACTATTTTGATAAAATTTTTACATGTACTTAGTCTAATACATCTGTGCGAAGCGAGTACGAGTCGGCTAGTATATGATAAAATTAATTTCATTTATTAACCATAAGGTCAACTTATAGGTACAACATGTCTTCGTTCATTTAGATTATCTCGAATCCTGAAGGTAAGTACTTTTTTCTCGAGGGTATAATCAATGTTGTCAGGTAATATATTAGGTAAAGTTGAATAGTCATTTAACGATTCATGTTACTCTTACTCTATTTTTAAGATTAGTAGTGGCTGATACCAGCGTGAGAGAGTTATTGTACCCTACTAATATTATAAACGCGAAAGTTTGTAAGAATGTATGGATATATGAATGTCTGGATGTATGGATGTATGTTTTTTACTCTTTCACGCAAAAACTACTGAACGTATTTTGATGAAAATTTACAATATTATAGCTTACACATCAGAATAACACATAGGATATAATTTATAATGATATAGTGTGAATTAGCAGCTAATGTTTAATAGAAAGAATGATTCATTGAGTGAGTTGATGCATTTCTTTTAATTCTTTCTGAAATTCAGAAGTTTTTACGAACGAAGTCGCAGTCGGATACTAGTATTGAATATATTTTATAAGGCCTTAAATTATTTAAATACAAGTTACATTTACTGAATGATAGTTAAGTAATATGGATAGGATTATTTTAGTAAACGTTAAGTTAGTAAGTAAGAAACGCTTAATAAATCATTGATTTCTCAGAGAGGTTACATGTCATAGACACTTTAAAGTACCTCATGGGTTCAGAATATTACCAGCGTAAACAATCAAATATACCATTATTAAAGCTATGCCTGGCAGCGGTAATTTAATGACTATTTACTACGTACCGATTACTATAACTCCTCGTTACGTTGTAACATAATATTTTTGATCGTTTGTATGTAAAGGCCAAATTTTAGCATATAATAGAATAATTTGGGCAGTCGCTGTTTTTAGTTGTAATAAGCTCCAATAGAAAGACTGAGAGGTCGTTAAATTATGGATGAGCTTGTTGATTTGGTAACCTTATTGGGGTATTGTAGAGTTCTTTTCTTAATGTTTTATTATGCAGTTGTATTTGCACTGATTATTTTAAGGTAAACCTCATTCATACAATGAGTGAGGTTTACCTTAAAATGGCATGAGTGTGTAATTATGAATATTTTACATCTACAACGGATTTATATAATACTGTAGTAATAAGTAATAAGAACTCTCAAGAAGGAAACCGAAGTCTGAAAGATAGCAACACTGTGGCAATATTGAGATTATTGAATTAGAGCACACTATATTGAAAAGTGCACACTAATTTTCAGTCATCCATATGTTACTACCTTGTAGTATAAATAAGCGTAAGAATATTTGCGTATATAGTATATAGGTATGTATGTATTTTTGTGTATATAATATGTATGTAATTAACCTAAGTTTTTTTTTCATAAATACCTGTCTGCACAATAATACCCGCTACGTAACCCTTTCACACACAATCTTAGGTTGGCTGGAAAAGATCTCTTCTAGGGATAAGTCCACCTCTGCTTACAATGTATCAGAATCTGTTTTTCTGTATATATATATATATTTATATTTTTGAGTGCAATAAAGAATATATATATATATAGTTTGTGATAATTCATGTTAAGATAGTTGAATGAGAAATATTGTTATATCACTGTTAACATAGCATGGATACATCACAACACGTTAAAAACCAAGGAACATCTGAATAATGAAGAATGAGAGAGAAACAATCTACTACTACTATACATACTCGTACATAGATTCATACTTTAGTTTTCTTATAATTGGCGGACTTTTCCAACTACCACAACATACAGATACATACAATAAAATTTTCCCCTTTTTTGTATTAATGTAATATTCTGTAGTTGCTGTATCTAACAATAAAAGCAAAGAACAAATAATATTTTTACAAACTTTTTGGGTTTTTTTTTAATTTAAATAATCACCTATCCTAGCCTAATCAGATGAATAAACTGAGTTTTACAATGTATGTACGCTTATAGACGATATAAAATGCTCAAGAAAACATAATAAAGATTAAAGAATCCTTTTTGACTATAACTATGTATTATTCGACTCTGTTTATTACAATACTTACAGACATTTATCTATGCGATAGATTAATTAATATTAAATGTTATAACATGCAGCTGATCACATTTATGAAGCAAATTTATTTAATAACATTTGTTACTTAACCGAGTTCTGAAATTACAATAAATTTTCGTAACATACAACGTTCCCGAAGTGTATAGTCACATGTGACATTTACCCGCAATATAGAATGTCAAAATATTTGCGTGCGAGAATAAGTTTAAGATTGATGAGTTTCGAGTATACGAGTATATTATATAGGCGATCGACATCTTATAATTAACTTATAATAATAATTGACCCCATTAGCTACTGCTTTTGCAAGTTTTTGAGATAATTAAGAATTTATGTTCAAATGTCCGTCTTGAATTAATGAAGGTATGAAGGTAAGAAATGTAAATAATCCCCGATTTAAAAAAATCATACGATTTTTTTTAATGCACTCAAAAAGTCTTTGGAACTATATAGGTTGCAACCGTACTCACTAAAAACACAAACCCAAAAACTCGCGGAGTATAAAGGCATGCAGCTCGACATACACTTTTGTATGGAAATTCCAAGCTTTCAAGTTTATAAGATCCAAACATCTAACCATATAGTTAAGATAAATGTCGATTAAAACTGCTTTCAAACAAATAAAACCGCATCAAAATAGATCCATTATCTTGAGCGCCACGATGTCACAGATAGACACACATATACCTACACACGTTATACTTATAACACCCGTGGGTTTTTGTTTTCGTTGGTGATTAAATATAGACTTTAATACCTGAAAAGTATGCTTCAAAATGTTTTGATAAGACAGTAAAAAAAAAGTTTTATTAATTTAGCCATAATCATACAACCAGTGCCGGTTTTAGGGTAGAGCGAGCTGTAGCTCTAGGCACCATGTAGCAAGGAGCGCAAAAAGCAATGTAGGGGACGCAATGCAGTTTTTAAGAGGCGGCTTGAAGCAGCATCTACAAGTATTATAACATTGCGTCGCAGGAGGCTAATTAGGAAATTTAATTACTTAAAATACAAATAACTCGAAAGTCAGAGGTTTGCGTCCAGTATCTAACTCGGAAGTTCCGAGTAAGACGTCGAAGTCTTAACCACTAGGCTCTGCATATGTAAGATATGAAAAAAGCTTCGTTAGCGACGATTTTTGCGACGGTGACCCTTTTTTTCTTCATCTTAGGGTGCGAGAAAAAAAATATCGCTTTACCCCGACGAAAGACGAATCTCGACGAGCTAATATTGTTTAAAAACGTCATGTTTGCAAACTATTACGTTGTATGCTAATAAATCACATGACAATTGTAGTGCAATGCATATTAAAGTGACTAAAAACGTAATATAAACGCTATAAACCTGTTTTTGGAGATCACAAGCTTAACAGTTTAACACAACTAAAGTTGATATTGCCAAGACATTTTGTTTGTTATTTTTTCTTACTAATAATTCTAATGATTAAGTATATTATTATCTATTTATCTACTGAACTTGAACTATTACAGACACAAAAGTTTCTCTTAGCTGATTTGACTGTAGTCGTCGACTTGCAAAGTAAACTATAAATACAACAAGTTTGACACCTGTAGCAGAAACTGAAATACTGGGCAAGATAATTAATGAGTATTATTACGATATTTAATGACATCCCTCTTAATATGAAGTATAATAACTATTGAATTAAAAATTTAAATTACCCACGACTGAAACTCTAATACTGTCACCAAGTATACCCACACGATATTGATTTAGAAGAATCGATATTGTAAAAATGGATTCAATGTCCGCGGCCCTAACCCACAGACATAATACTGTGAAAGTAACTGATGTAAACTAGCCTAGTAGTATTAATATCGGTCATTTGTCTGACTCTCCTTACGTAGGTAGCTGAGCTGAGTCTTCCCGCTAGAGATGATAAATGGGGGTTCCACTGGAGTTTTGAATCTAAAGTTATACCCAGAAATACCGTCGAGTCCGCCACATCTAAAATTTAATTATTTAAACGTAGGTTAAATTTTTGTTTTTAACATTAGGTAAAGCAAACTCAACGTATTTAAGCTTAGCATGAGGAACTAAGTTATTTACCGTAAACCATTGAGGCACCTGCGATAATGCACTGTTTACATCGTCATAATTATGTTTATTTCTGTTTACTTTAAATATAAGAGATGTATCATCAGCAAAAAGTACAATATCACACAAATTCTTTAGATAGTATGGCAGATCATTAATATAAATCAAAAATAAAAACGGGCCTAAAATGGATCTCTGTGGAACGCCTATTTGTAACAAAGATCCAAAAGATTTTACACCATTAATAGTAATCCTCTCAACTCTTTGATTTAGGTATTGTACAGTTCTTCAAAAATTAAAAATTTCTTTCAATTTATAACCTGATTTACATAATTTATCCTTAACATTGAGTAAATTGTTTAAATAAAGTGCAAAAATACAGTCAAACAAATGTCATGAACCTATGACATCTGACGTGCTTTAATCGTAATGCATATCTTCAGTGCAAGATGTGAATATGAACTTAATCTTCATATTTTATTATTATTAACCGACTTAACAGAGATGATTATGATATTTAAGGTTCCGTACATTAAAAGCAAAACTTATATTTAATAGTTATTTTAAACTCTTTAAAGTATAATAGAAACGCTACATGCTCTACTTTATTATACACACTCTTTTTTGATTTGCCTAAATATGAAAAATGTCCTGTAAGTGACTGAGGAGTTAGATATAGACTACTTAAAATTTACATGTCTAGGAATTACCACATAGCTTTAAAGTTGGAATAAAATAAACTTGAAGTTGATAAAATCTCTATCTCGAGTTGGATAAGAGCTAATAGTCTTCAAATGAACAGACCAATGATCAATGATCTTCACAATTTATAGCTAAGAATTATCTCGATTTAACTTTCCTTGCACCACGTGGGGTTTAATAAACCCCAGCCAAACAAAAATCTCTGTCTATCCTTTAAATTTTGCGCGAACACCTCAAAGCCTC
The DNA here is from genome assembly GCA_905147385.1 of Limenitis camilla. Lineage (NCBI taxonomy): Eukaryota > Metazoa > Arthropoda > Insecta > Lepidoptera > Nymphalidae > Limenitis > Limenitis camilla. Next base: position 8,220,757 of record LR990230.1, on the reverse strand, counting down.
GTGTAGCAGGAGTTCCGACATTGCCAAACCGCTTAATAATAGTAATTTAGTAGTAGCGTCACAGGGGCAGCGGACGGATGTCTCTAAAGTGTAGCTGGGTGTCACAAACCCCACGTAGTTCGGGACGTCGTCTAAAATGTGAGCAGTATAGTTTGTTAAAACATGTTATGTTTATTTTTTTTCAATCCTCACACATGCAGATATCAACGTTATGATTTTACATATAGGCAATAATAACATAGAAGTAAAGAAAACTTACAACGGGAGGAAATTTTATTCGTGATATGGGAATGGTTTCGATTGAAAAGCACTTGAGAAACCGCAAAGATAACTCACGGATTCCGAGGGATTCTCGTAATCGCATAAAAGGTTTACTTGGAGAAACACCTGTGGAACCACCAAAGATGCCAAAATCTATAACAAGATATTCGGATTGCGATGGAAGAGAAGATCTAAAGAAGTTACGGTGTGAGCGATGCGAAGTACATGTAATTATAGTACGCTCATTTTTTTGTAAAAATTGTAGGTTCTGACCAACTTGATCACATCCAAAGAACATTGTTTCATTTTTGTTGGTAAAAAAAGTACTATTTTTGTTACATGGTCTAAAGCTATTAAAAATGTTTATCATATTGAATATGATTTTATGAAATTTTGACAAATGTATTTTATTTTAATCCTCTAATAGTCCAGATAAAAATATAACATAAAAAATAGAAATATAAAGAAGATACTACTTATAAAAATATGGACTGATTATGGGTCTAGGAAACCCCAAGTAGTGCAGGACGCAACTTCTATCCACGTGGTTCACGAAAAATCTTTCATCATCTTTCAAACAGAAAAAAACCGCAACAAAATCCTTCCATTATATTGAGCGCTAACAAACAGACATACAAATACACAGATATAAACTTTAAAAAATATAACGCCCCGTCGGTATAGCAGTCATGTAGGATACGCTAGAAAAATATAAAATTTTTCGATATGTATTTATTGTTTTATGAATTATAATAATATTACCATAAAACAGTAGGATATATTATTTGGACAACTAACTTTAAGGGAATGGATTTTTTGATTGATCTTAAATCTCCATAAAATTTGAAAATCTGCTAATATAAAAATTTATTTGAATCATGCCAATACTTCTGTAATTTAATGTAGGGGGATATGTAACATGTATTATAATTTAGAAATCACAATTAAATATACTTTGTTTGTTTGTCTACTCCCATGATTTAATAATAATACTCTATAAAAGATTCCGAATCAGTTAGCTTATTGCCAACATCAAAAGACGCAATGTTCTAATAAACATTATATCATCCAAAAGAGTGATATAATGTTGTACTGAATTTCATTACAACACTCTTTTTTTTTTTTTTCGATTCCTCTTGCGCAAAGCGTTTATTTAACAGACAGCCACATTCTTACTGCTCGATGCGCGATGCGTAGTATCTGTATGAATTTCAAAAAAAGAACAGTCAGCAACAACAGCAGTTTCACTGCTAGAACCGTACAGAAAATACGTTATTCGAATCCCGCCATTTTTCTTGATATATTTATTGTTTTGTTTACAAAAATAATTTCCGAATATCTTCCAACATTAAAGAACATATTTAAGTGAATTTTAATAATTGCACTATACAAAATGATTATTACAACTACAATAAATGATTGTTTTATTAATACTTAGTTTATTTGTATATACTCAATAATGGATGATGTTAGGTTAGGTTACTGTTTTAATGTTAGCAGTAAACTAACTCTTTAGAATCTTTTATAGAGGATTTAATCATGACTGTAGATAAAGTCTTGTACGCAACTATTGATAATTAGGTATTAAAACACTCGTGTGATACTATTTTATACCCACATTCGAGTTTTAATACCTCTTATTATACAACAGTTGCACTATTATCGTTATGAATTTGTAAAATACTTAAATAAAACAATCAATTCGAAATAAAAAGCTTTTAATGAAATTATAACAATTCGACTACTCATATACAATGTTCTAAACATAGAGTAAATAACATGAAAATATTTTCAATAGCAAGGAGACCACTAACCAATTTACATGATTATGGAACTAATGATTATGGTGCAAAACTCGTAAATTTTATTATAAAAACTAACGTGATAGTTAGTCATTTTAAAGCTTTGTAAAACGGTAAAACTCACGTATTGTTATGGTAACTTGGTACTATAGTTTTCGCCGAGCCTACACACTACCTGAGGATGACCGCCAAATGCGGTTGAAACTATAGTACCCAGTTACCATAACAATACATGAGTGTCACCATTTTACAGAGCTTTAAAACTCGTAAATGTTAAAATGAACACAAATGGGAGAAACATTTTAAGATTATTTTATATTTAAATGTGTAGTATGTCCTAAAATGTGGGGTTAAGTGATAAAATGAAACAAAATAATGATGCAAGATGAAAATGTATCATGACATTTCCCATATTTTATGGTAACTTAAAAAACTATTTTAATAAAATATTTAATTTAACGATAATCTGATCACTCTTAATTTCAAGGTATACAAGACTTGAATATGAAGACGGATACAATATTATAAAGTAGGTATTGTTTTCTTGAAGGATGTTTATCTGATGTTATTTGATTTTATGATAAAGCCAATGAAATAAAATGATATAGAGCATTTTGTGTAATTTTACTTATTAATGTTGTTAAAATTAACTATAGATTACATTATATAGAATATTTTTATAAATTGTACCCGTTTCAGGATATAGCGTTTAGATCGGCAGTGTTTGATATTTTTCTTTATTAATGTTTAGCGTTTTCCCCTGTTCTTAATTGTAGATGGAGCTTGATTTTGTGGCTGTGGGTTGGCAGCTATGTATTCTAACGCTCTTAGGATTGCAGGAGGAATTGGTGGTGGTGTCGGCAGATGAGCACCCTGAAATAAAAAAATATTTAAAATAATTATTATTATTATTAAAAAAAGAGTAGACATGGTCGTGGTTTTGATTCTCATTCATGTGAAACCAATCCTAGTAGAACTACTTTATCTTAGTTGTTGCTGTGGAAAAATAGTAATTAACATTTTAAGATTTTTGTTTTATTCATAGTATTTTCATCAAGAATAAAAAGCTAAATTTGGAGGCACCAACTACCTTTTTATAGAGTTATAGCATTTTATATCTGAATCTATTCTAATATGTTATGGATAATCCACGTTACTCTAAAAGTATTACACGAGTCTTATAGCCATGAAGTAAAGATAAATAATGTACTACTGAAAAAAGTTAGCTTTATATGAAATTGTATAACATTCAAATATATTAGTATAACATAGCTTCAAAAAATATGGAAGTATTAAGAAGCTCTAGATCTCCTTAAAAATATGAGCTTTTATTACGATTAGTGAAATATAAAGAACTATTACATATTTTATTAGATTGTAACATCTGTTAACTAGATTTGTTGTACCAAAGAGCGAATAAAGCAATAGACATCAACGTGTGATCTGTGACATGAGAATAATGCATTTACAAGACAATAACTAACCTACAAACAGATGTTTTGGTAAAGGATATGCTAATATTATGCAAAGGATGAACTTGTTTCTTAACTTGTTCTACGACTGACGAGTCACAAGTAGTTATGGATGATGCATAATAACTATCTCATTTTATAAAACTTACAAAAAAATAGTATATAAGCAATAAATAAAAATTCTTTAAACTTGCCCGGGTAGAAATTTACTAAAATTAATATGTAAATTTAATTATCAATATCCATTCAATATAAATATTGCTATGGAATGGAAAACCTTATAATAAATTTATGTTTAATTAATAAATAATAAAGCTTTTATCTATATCTATATCTATACTATTATATAAAGAGGAAAGATTTGATTGTTTGTTTGTTGCGAATAGGCTCGAAAAGTACTGAACCGAATTTAAAAATTCTTTCACCGATAGAAAGCTACATCCTTTCCGGGTAACATAGGCTATGTGGTGTTGCCATAAATATTCTAATTAAAAAGATATGGCCATTTTAGTGCCATAACCTGGTCATTTTGTAAATTGAAGGGTTTCTCAGGAACTATTTAATTTTTTTTCACAGATAGCAAACTACACTATTCATGAGTGACGGATGTGATTTAGTGTTGCCATATACATTTTTTAATTAATAGAATATGACCATTTCGTTGTTACTAATCCGATTATAAGAATTCTTTCGCTCATAGAAAACTACACTGACAAATGTGATTTAGTGTTGCCATATACATTTTTTTAATCAATAGAACACGGTTGTTTTGTTACTACTAATCAGATTTTAAGATTTCTTTCACTGAGAGAAGTCTATAGTATTTCCGTCTCTCTTCCTCTTATATGCTATCATTCTCTCTAATACACTCTCTTTTTTCTCTCTTCAATATTTATCTTCATCTCTGTTCAGAATGGTCAGTCTCTGTTCGGTTTCTTTCTTTCGGTAATATCTCTCTCTCCTTTATTTATCCAATTTTATTTTTGCTCTCTCCTCTCTCTTAATTATCTGTCGCTTTTCTTTTCTTTTTCTTTCTATCATTTTTCTTTTTATAACTTTTTCTCACTCTCTCTCTCTTTTTGCAAGTAGGGAAAAACTACAAAATTACAGAATGACAAATTGAGGACATCTATTATAATATTGCTTTAAATACCCGGAGCGAAGCGAGGGCAGGCCGCTCGTAATTAATAAGTCTGGATTCTGATAACGGTTTCAAAAAAAAACTAATTATATTTTTAGTATGGATATTTAGCTTTTGCTAAATAAACTAGTATGATTATATATTGCAAGTAAAAAAGTAAAAAAAAGTTGACGTGTAAAAATAAAGTTAATAAATCCATAAGTAAATATGTAAAGTAGATATATTTTGAAAACAGTTTCAAAAGTTCTAATAAAATATCTGTCACTATCCACAGTAGTAGATCTGATTTATGGTATATATATTTAAATCGGCGCGATACAAGTTGCGATAACCAATGCTCTATTACCCGATTAGGTTGCGTAGGTGCCGTAAACTATGAATGGACATTTGGCAATGGCCTCAACGATTTCAACGAATTAAACAAATTCATATCACTACTGCTAAAAGATTTCCCATTTCCCAAGAACAGGTCGCGGGTCAGTGTTTGATATTTTAAAGCGACATTTGCACATATATTGGCCAACTTACACCCGCGCCTGTTTCACATAAACGTCTTCCATAGGACCTTACGCAATGATGATTCAGGCTCTCAAGTCACTAGTACATTCCAAACAATTTGTGTTAGTACTAGAACCACTCCCTGTGTACTTAAACGATATAAACACTATCACAGAAACACCCACGAGAGGATATATTTTTAAATTTAGAGTATATTAAGTTTGTGTATGAGTTTAACACAAATTTTAATTCCTAGAAAAAACAATTCGTAATCGAAATACGTTTTCGTAACATAGGTGTTAAAATTTCATCTCTTTATTACTCACCCAGTTGCATAAAACCCATAAAAGGTTATTCTTATGTAAAAGTTAGATAGGTTTTCGTCAATCAATTTTGTCGAAACAAACACTAATTAGTGTCAAACGTAAGTGATAGAGCCCATTGTCTGGTTTAAACCAATCAAAGAAAAACGGTTGAGCGACCTTTCACAACTGACGTTTTATGATCCTGTAAATTTAATGCCATATCGGTAAATAAAAATCTATAGTTTCATCCTTTTTAGTGGGTCAATGCTGATTACGTAAAAACGTATTGAGAATTGTGAATATAGAGTGAGCTCTTCATAGTTATAACGTATTAAGAAAATATTGCAAATTTTATTATCCGAATAGGCAGTTTAATAAATATTTATTGATCACGTATGAATATATTTTGGTTCATATTACATTTTTTTAGATTTTTTACAATAAATACAATATTACAGCAAAATTTTATTGTGCCAGATTCCGCGACATACCTGTCAGAACTACATCGCGATTTGCGATTACAAGTAAGATGTCAAGGATTTTATATGTCGGTATAGGGCAAGATGAGTAATGTCTTAGAACATGATGATATTAAAATTTTATTATTGTGCAATTACTATATTAATACATAAATTGTTTACTGAGAATATTACCTCATAACGGAAAAATATTAAGTTTATTACAATGACGTTAACGAACTCCAAATTCAAGCTTCTAATAAATTTAGTATATATAATACTTAAGTATTTAAAAAGGAATTCCCTAGATTGTAAAAATTTAAAATAAATATTCATTCGCGGTTGGTAAATTTAGTATACATCTTCTTTCATAAAGTTTTATACAGAAAAGTTCCTGTTGCTGCATAAATAAATTTACTTTTGCTCCTTCTAAACATAAACTTGCCCGTAATAAGTGAACATTTCGTTATTTTATATAATTTATTTTCCCCATTCCCATAAAAAAAATATATAAAAATTTTGTTATAAATAATCGCGAGGTGTCAGGATGCAATATCATGAGAAATCTTACAGTAGTTATAATGATTCATGATACCAACGCGGATCTTAGGACTTGTCACGTGTCGTATACTTGCCATATAATACCATACATTTCATAATTTTCTAATATTTCATATATAATTGTTTTTTACCTGAGGCTGGAATCCATTTTCATCAGCAACATAAGATAATGCAATGGGTGTTCCGTCTGGTGCTTTGTAGCTGACGCTGCCTTCTGCTACTTGTATTTCCTGACCTTCACCTTTGCCGAAGTTCTTTACGTATCCGCTCTCTTGGGCAGAAATCTCATTGCCAGTTTCAAACCTAAAAATATACAGTAGATTTTAAAACTACACCTACTTTTTAGGAAATACATAAAGATACAACTACAGAACTGTATTCTAAGTATTATTTTTCAAGAAACTACGATTATTAGCAACACAATATCAATGATTATTCCCTTGAACATTCTGTTATATACAACAATAATTCAATAACTAATACCGTACATCTAAGGTAATTAAAATTTATATATTGCAATATTTTTTTCTATAGATACAGATCATAGAAAACTGCAGATTTATTTTAAAATCTTGTGATATTGTATTGAGAGAACCCGGAAAACATTTGAAATCGAAATTTGTACAGACGATCAAGGCTCACAAATCAATTTTAATTATTAGGTTTCATTTTTATATAAATTTACAAGGACTATTTCTAGAAATATTATTAAATCATTTTAATTTGTTTATTGTTTAATTCACTTCAATAATCATTTTATTTAAATTATTCAGTTTCTTTTTTGTGCTACAATTAATAGAAATAGAGTTAAGGCAGGCTTAGTTGGCTTTGCTGGTCTTAAACGTTTTCAACTAAAATTTTCTTTTTACCTGACATTCGATTTAAATGAATCAAAACCTACACTTTTGAATTAAAAGTACAGAAATACAGATGTAAAAATCGTATCCAATTTCGTGGTCTACGTTTGCGTTAAGCTCAAACAAACATATGTACGATATACATTATTGTTATACAATAAAAAATCCGTATTTAAAGAAGAATTTAGAGACTATTTCGTTAAAATAATAGCTTTAAATATTTTTTGTTAATATATCGCTATTAGTATCGCTTTTGAGTTTTGGGTCAACTATTATTTCGTAACGTGTAATATAAATAATTTTGATTTAGATAATAAATTATATTTTAAAACTAAACTCATCTTTACGCCTACAGACTACCCGTTCGACCACAGTTGCCTAACTTCATCGAATACGAGAGTTGACGTTATCGGTTAATGAGATCTAAGAACGTAATGCAAATGTTATGCAGTCAATAATTCATTTGTTTTGATATATCTTATGCATTGCCTTTGATATTTTATTCTATAATAACCTTTAATGGTTATTCAGCTAAAAGAACTCTAATTAATTTAGGTACTGTCCTACTTCATAAGAAAGATTCATAAGTCTCAAAACTCAAACTGTTCTCGTTTTAAAAAAGATAGAAGAAGTACAGTTTTTAGAGCTTCTAAGTCTCTAAGTTATTAGTCATGATACATGAAATAACTGATAATTTTTCTGGTTTGTTTTCCATGCGTATTTTTTATTTCCCTATTTTTCTTTTATTGATGACCGTCATGTTATCAAAAACAGTAAAAAAAACCCCAAAAAAAAACACAGGTCTATGTAAATAAATATGTGGGAGTATATAATCACACACTTGTTGATTCAAAAGTTAGGTTTCTATTATTATTATTTACTTTTTATTAAAAACTAAATTGTAGAAAGTGAATTTGTGGAATATAAAAATAGTTTACTTACGCCCATTTATAAGAACCATCAACATTCGGTCCATCTGACTCGAATTTAAGGATTGGTATTGGTTCGTTGCTATTAATTGCTCTTTGTGACTGTGCAAAGCAACTTAATGTCACCAAAATGAAACAAATTACAGAGATCTGAAAATAAAATAACATGTGTTAACTTCATTTCATACAAAGTGATAAGTCAATTTTACATACAGGTTTCTTTAAATAAAAATCATTCCTGCAAATATTTCAGAGCACGGATACAGAGAGAGAAGTTTTTAAGATTTATCCAATAACAGGCGCTATTAACAATTTTCATATCTTCAGATTTTACATTTAGCGTTTAATCTGACTATGTTTAAGGCACTAAGTAGATCTTTTAAAAAATTATGTCATATTCTAATAGTTGACGTAATTCGTTTGATAGTTTTGAGCCAAAAATGTGTGTGTAAAGACGTCTGTTATCAGTACATCAAGAAATTGATACTTACATTATATATTAATTCACTAAGATAAAAAATTAAAGGTATCCAGTACAATAAAAAAAATATAGTTTTACAATTCGAAAATATATGTAACTATTTATTTTTCTACCTTACCTATTTTTTTAACTAAATATGTTAAGTTTCTTCATTATTTTTAACAACAGATTTTTTTGGTTGACGTTAGTATTAATTGATAAGCTATTAAAATTATTTACTAAGTAATAGCTCCTCATTTTGTAAAATATTTTTAAAAAAATCCTATTAATTTATGAATCTACTGGCTCAATTTTTAATTTCTGATTTTACTTCAATTCATTTACCGTGTAATTGATATGATAGATATAAAAGATACACAGTAAGTAATAAGAAACTAACAATCAATACGTGTGTAATTATTTTGAAATTCTTTGAAAACTTTTAAATTTGTAAAAATCTCGTAAGGGCTGATATTTTTATATAATTACTAGTTGACCCGGCAAACGTTGTTTTGATATATAAATTTAAAAAATTTGGGGTGGGCCACCCTTATCATTTAGGGGGATGAAAAATAGATGGTAGCCGATTCTCAGACCTACTGGATATGCATATAAAATTTCACAAAAATCGGTCGACTCCTTTCGGAGGAGTATGGTAACTAACATTGTGACACGAGAATTTTAAATAATAGATCAGAAAGGCTTACCATGTTGGTAGGAAGATTCAAGCCAGGTCTGGATGCACTAAGATGCACCACAAGTGTGTGCACAGTGACACTGCCTTAGGTTTATATACCAGCTTCTTTACCTATGAACTTCGAGCGACCTGAGCTCATCCCGATGTTTCAACGTACATAAACTAGCCTATACTTGAATATTTATTGTACGCACACATAAAACAATATCAAGAAACTAGCTACTTATCCTAACTTTCGTCTGATACAAACGTTTTAACTGTGTGCTACTCTTTCATCAATGTTTTTTTTTACTAATAAGCGTTTACAAACTTTTATGAATTTGTTAGAACATGAGCTTAATTTTAATATTCAGATGCTCCTCATTACGTTTCCATACATGTATATAAATAATGCATTAGGATGTTTTTAAGGAAAATTGAATACTCTATAGAACATATCTTATAATTTTTTCCCATACAAACAAATATTTCCAAGATTTCTATGTAAATGTAAAACTATAAATGACAAAATCCATGGTATTTATTTTCCACTGCGTTCACCGTCAATATCAAAAAAAACAGTTGTATTTTTTAAATATATAAACAAAAAAAAGCTGTATTTTATATGTAATATCTTCTTTGACATACAATTTATTTACTGAAAGGATATAACTAAAGATATAAAGACCTCTACCATTCTAGGGTAGATTTTTAAGGAAGTAGATTTATTAGCCCTTAAAATTTAATGATTTGTGGAGATGACTGGTACTATATTTTATAATTTTGCTATAAAATATTTTACGCACAGACGTCTCTTAGTTACGATGTTATACCAATATAGATAAACAATAGGTAACTAATGGAGGTCTATTATAAGCAATTATAGTTTTATTGGAAACAAAGAATTTCGAATTGTATATTTTGATGAGTTATTATGCCATCACTGGATTGTTGATGTAATTTGAAGGTTTTTTCATGTTAAATATGACTGGTTTTTCTTACTTTACGGAAGTTTGAGTAATCTTGGAGTAAAAAATACTAAAAAAAAAGAAATTGCGCAAATATATTTGCTTAACATTTACAAAGCCAATTTAATATAATATACATACATATTATATACGATTTTATCGTGTTTATAGTAAACATATATTTATCTATAAGTTCTACTATTTTCTCTTATCCATATATGATGGTTATATACGATTTTATCGTGTTTATAGTAAACATATATTTATCTATAAGTTCTACTATTTTCTCTTATCCATATATGATGGTGCAGATACTCAGGTTTTTATTTGTAAGATGAACTATTTTCTGTATGCTTTTTTTGGTATAGATGGCCATATTTTTACAATAAAGAAGCAAAGCAAGGTCAGGTCGCTTCTAACTTATATGAACCTAATTATAAACATTCTTGTCAACGCACATTCATTACTTATAAATCAACTGGTTAGTGGACTATTGAAGAAGATATAACGCACACGAGGATATAAAATTATACGATTATACAAGTACAAGTTCGTATAAATGGCTGTTAGAAGGGCTAAGCTAATGATAAATTATTCCGATTCAGTTACAATTACCTGATCATTACCTACACTGTCTTTACTTCCTTGCAGATAATATGCCTGTAAATATTATAATTAACATTTATAATAAACATATTTTTTATATTTTTTGTTAATCCGAGGGTTCTAAAGAGATTTGACCATTTACAAGATTTTTCTTAACCACTTAAAACTTATGATTATTATGTATTTAATTTCGTAGATCACCTATTTTAAAGTTGGTGTGAAATGTTATCTCGTGCCGTAGCTTTTGTATTTAAATTTCAGTTGCCCTAAAAGAATATTTTAATCACAGTAAGAAATAGGATTATTTGGCAATAAAAATATTACGAATTGATTTATAATTTTTCAGTACAAAATGTATGGAAAATGTTTTTGGCGATTTCTGACATTTCTAGTACTTATACTTTAATTGGCCCTATAGAGTCTTTTGGTCCCTATACGAAGTAGGATCGATAGACAAAATAAATATTTTTTGGATTTTAGCAGTTTTTTCGCTGACCGTACATTTTCTCAAAAATCTGTAAATGCAGTTCAGAATATCTTAAAAAGTTATGGATGGTCTCCTAGGAACGTTTTCCTGTAACTATAACAGTTAAGGTACCTGCCCTTGCTGACCCGTCTCAAAAATCCATCCTGTAAATCGCCCTATACTATTGAGGTTAAATTTAGAAAAATCTCTTTTCTTCGTGGCTCTACGTTACTAAAAGAAACATTTGTCCAATTAAAATACATATTACCAGCTTTAGTAGTGCCGGCTGTGCGTTTATCAGTCAGTTAACCAGCAATTTTTATATTTTTGAGATTAAATAAATATAAATATTTTAAATGCGATGTGTATTTCTAATATTTTAAAACATGTGAACTTAGCATGTGATGACAGTTTAATGAAACGTTTTCATGAAGCATGCTTATTAGATTTAATTTCACAAACACATCATGCAACACATCGTTTGTCCAAAAGGCCATGGATATTTAGTAACACTCATACATATTATCCATAAATGCCCTTTAAATCCTGTTCTACGTAAGGTATTTGATGACACCAATAAAATAAATACAATCACTGTAATAGGAATAATTTAATATATTTACATTAAGTAAGATATTGACTGCGCTTATTTTACTTAAGAATTATGGAAGCAAGAGGTCATTTTATAAGTTTTCTTGTTTATTTACGAATAAAACGTAATTTGAATTATATGGCCAATACCATACTGACCATGCTAGTAAGATTAAAAAGTGTTTTGATTCTTCTGAATCTTGGTAATAAGTATATTTTTCGATAAAAATATTACGTTTTTAGCAATGAGAATAATTTAAAATATCTTAGGTATATATGCATACAATTTTATCAGCTTCTAAAATTTGTAATTTTTACAAAGTTAATACCATCTACATGAATAAACTTGACATTATGTATGCACTATATAATTACAAGACTCTAGATAACTTCCTAGATTCCATTAATGAGTTATTTTAAATACTTTTTATTAATAATATATTAAAGAACAAAAACGTAAGCGTTTATTGATTGCCAATTTTTTAATTAATAAAATAAATCGACATTAGAGTTAACTTATTAGCATTTTAAGTTACTAATTTAATTTTTTCAAAATAAATTTATTATAGCGCTAATTTTAGTGATAAGCATATTATCATATCGTATCGTAGTATTGTACGCTGCTCGTTGCGATGTTGTGCTTTTCTCAACCATAAAGTACTAGCTGTTTTGGCAATGTTTTCTCGCGAGCGATCTGCTGGCTTGCCATGATTTTTGATGACCAGGGACTCTAGTCCAGTATCTTCAGACTCCATATTCCATCTTTCCTATATTAAAGTAGCTACTCTTCGGGCAACTTCGGCAATTTTTTTTAATAACCCCCGTCGCAATATATGGGTGTTATAATTTTAACGTGTGCATATGTATGTCTATCTGTGGAATCGTAGCGCCCAAGATAATGTACCAATTCTGATGAAGTTGTTAAACTTCATGGTTTTTATTTTATAATTTAAACAAAAACACATTTGTAATTTAAATTTTTTATAGAATAAATTTTGATACGTCACTATATTATTGTCTTATACTTCCACTGCAATAAAGCATGTAAAGAAAAAATTAACTATTTTTTTTTCTTCAATTATCCAAGAGATTGGACCCGGATGCTTTAAAATAAGGCATAAATAAACGGCATAAAAGAATCAGCATTAAGATTACTAAGTTTTTTGCGCTCCATTAAATAAATAAAAATTGAGGGAGACCGAAGGGGCACTAGTGTCAGCAGCCGACCATCAGGATCACGCAAACACGGCCCTCCTGCCGAGACGTCTACAGGCGTAGCATTCATCGCAAAATTTGAAGGTGGAAAAAATTACACAACATGGAGGTTTGCTATGAAAATGTTTCTCGTTGACTGCGAACTATGGGACTGTATAGAACGTTCTGTAGAATATTCAAAAAAATATCAGATTTCCAACGTCAAGGCGCCAAATTTATCTGTGCGTTAATAAAAACATTTATCTCGTGATAATATCTCCAAAAACAGCAGCAGAAACAATGATGTGCCTCCAAAATACCTATGCTGAGTGTGGGTTCAACAAGCACCAGTCTATGAAGTCGTATATTAATGATATAAGGAGTACACAGCAGAAACTCATCGAGATCAATGCTCCCGTCGAGGACGAATTCGTAGGAGTCGTAATGCTTGCGGGTTTGAGTAAAAATTCCAATCTTATGGTGATGGCGTTAGAGCACTCGGGATCAAGTATCTCTACAGAGTCTGTAGCAGCAATCCTGTTGGAGGAAGATCTTCGAAGTGCTTCACATTCTCCCAGTGTGGATACTGCACTAACTACTACGTCGAAGAAAACTGTTTATTGTACATATTGTAAAAAGTTAGGTCATAGTGTTAAACAGAGTAGAAAGCGGCGTAGTAATATTAATAGTAAACATTGTAATCCGGAGAATGTAACCCGGGTTAACGCTATCACTAATTACACTTCTCATGTTACACTTTCATCTTGTTTGGTTTCTCCTCCAGGTTCTAGCGATTGGTATATTGACTCTGGCGCAACCGCTCATATGAGTAACAGGAAAGAATGGTTCGATGATATCTCTCCATTACATAAAAAGGTCACTGTTGCAAGTATTGATGAGATCATAAGCGAAGGGCAAGGTACAGTTTGTGTAAATATATCTCATAATATAAATAAAATAAAAAATGTATTATATGTCTCTAATTTAGTAACTAATCTTTTATCCGTAAATAGTCTAGTTCAAAAAGGTTTTGTAGTTTTATTTTAAAATAAAGGTGCGTCAATAATTTTAAAAGACTCATGTAAAGTCATGGGTCAAGTTATAGCTACAGCCTCTAACCATAAAGGGATGTACAAGCTTGACATATCGAAACCCGAGACACAAGCATTGTTTACAAATAGTAAAGAGTCTGCATTAATTTAGCATAAACGCCTAGGCTACCTTGAAACTATGAAAATACTACGAAACAATAAAATAGGTGTAGACTACACAGAAAGTTTTGATAACTGTGTAGCATGTCTACAAGGGAAACTAGCAAAGAGAATATTAAAAAATTCTCTAAATAGGTCTAAAAAAACTATTTTTTTTTTCAAATATCCAAGAGAAGTTTTGTACGTTTAAAAGGTAATTTAATCGAGATGGTTCTTAGCTATAATTTGTGAAGATCTGGCTAGCCGTTTGCAGATTATCAGTTCAATTCAATGATGATATATGTTCAATTCTAGCTTGAGAGCTGCGTGACAATATTAATAGTTTGTAACCATGGTAACATTGCTTAGACTGAGTACAGACGAAAATGTATTTCTCAATACCTTTCTTTCGATATCAAGTGTCATATAGAATCGAGTATTAAACTTTTTTAATGTACGTAACTGCATTGACTGCTGTGTTTATATTTTGTTTTTAAATATACAAAAAGTCGATGTCGTTAATATCGATTCTTTTAAATCGATGTCGTGTAGGAACAGATACTTGGTGAATGAATAAATTCAAGTTTCAGTGGGGGTATCTTAAATTTTTCATTTAATAGTTTTTAAAACATATGAAACAAACAAATCTTATATCGTATGTGTGGTGTTTCGCGTTTTTAGGGTTCCGTAACCGTAATCGTTCCCTTAAAAGGAAAAAAGGACCCCTTATAGAAACACTTCGTTTTCCGTCTGTCTGTTTGTCTATCTATCTGTCAAGAACCTATTTCTCTGTAATGCGTGTGGAGGTATCAAGTTGAAATATAGCCATTCAACAAGATAACACATACAATCTCTTTCATACGTCCTTCCTTACTATAAATCCTTAAATATTAATATAACTAAATAACATAATTTAGGTATAATTCCCAATCCTATATTTATAGAAAACTTTAATTTATTAAAAGCTTTGTAATCAATACCACAATCAGTGTCGTAAGCAAATTTCTTATCAAGACATTCATGTATGAAAAAAAATGAAATTGATACAAAAACATTGTTTTCTACAGAATTTAAAATATTTTAATGGTTGCTAAAGAAAAACTTTTCTTTAAAACATTTTGACGTTTTCGGACATTCGAAGTAACTTTTTATCCTCATATGGTTCTTTCACGTAAAATTCGCCGACTAATGACTTCTCCTAATAGAAGAGACAACAAAATGATGAGTTACCGTGAAATTGAAGCACACACAAAACACAAACTTATAAAGCTTTTACACTAATCACACGCTCTTATTTGGGGTCTCTGAGTTCCTGGTTGCATTCAGAAACTTTTTTTTGAGATCCGTAAGTAGCTTAACAAATAATCCTTACACGTTTGATTTATTTTTTTAATTTACCAAAAAGGATTCGAAGGCAATCTCATGAGTTATTATAGCTATTAGACTTAGGGCAAGAATGTTCTTTTAAAAATTAGTTTTCTACGTAAAACAAAATGTTTATTTTTATCTATATCTATTAGAAACTTTAATATAATAATCCCTGAATTTAATATCGAACCATGCTATGAGTTTTGAAAGAGTTTTGAATATTGAAAAGTAGTTATTATTGAGAATGGTTTGTGTATATAAATTGTAGAAGAATTGTAATAATAGTCCTAAATATCGGCAGCTGGCAAATTTTCAACTTTCTAGTCCCTCGGATATGTAAAAAAATTAAACTGCTTAGTCAACGTAATGAAAAGATACAGCCGCTTATATCTCATGTTTTGTTATTTTGATTTCTCACAGGAATTAAAATTCCCAGATTTAGTCGTTTCACCTAGGAACATGATTTTTGGCAAAGTCTTATAGTACGTGTATGTATAAAAAAGCAAAAACTAGAATTTTGTTGTTATGTCACGAAAAAAATGATCTTTTATATATTTAGGTTTTGCCGCATTATTTGAAGAATACGAGAAGTTATCACCTCGAAATTAATGCTAAATAAATATGAAAGTCTATAGTCTCTTGAAGATGTGAAAAAATCAAACTTCTGAGTGTAAGGAATCAATAAATATGGGCACAAGTATTGTTTTTACCGGGCATAGTAAATTATAAATTCCATTAATTAATAAATTAAGTTTTTAATTTTTAGAAGGATCAATAATGGTTTAAATTTATGCACCTTTTTCAGTTTCTTAAATTTCAATTCCTCTAGTTTAAATCTGTACCGAAGACATGTATATGGATAACATATTCGAATTTTGATAAAATCACAAGCATAGACTTTTTTGTCGCCGTATCGTGTGAAATGAATCTAAAGCTATATGGATCGCGTATCTTAGCAACGGCAAGTATATGTTTGTTGTTGATTCCTTTTATGAGACAATCCAAATTGATTTTCTTGTTGTAATTTTAATTTCAAGATAGTGAAAGTAAAGCAACTTATGTTGATGTATGAGGACAACAGTTTTTTGACGGCAAGGTTAAATTTGTCCCTCTTCCTCGGTGCAAGAGTCCGAATCGAGCTTGGCTGGTTTTTTTCCGTAGTTCTTATCAATGAATCCCATTAAATGACTTATTTTCTTAATATGGACATAATTAATCTATGATTGATTGATTAGATGTAACATCACCAACGTAGATATTCTATTTATTAACATACTCTACACTAAACAATAAATAATGGGTGATAATTAAATGTATGAAGGATATTTTAAATGTAATACGTTATATATTTTAAAATTTTATTGTCAAAGTAATGATAAGTTACATAAAGATAATTATGTACAAAAGTATAAAGAGTATACTTATTCAATAAAACTACTGGCTTTTGCTATATCACATTGTAACAAAAACCAACATGTAGATAAATAAATCTAGGGAAGTTAATGAGTATCTTATATTAAAAAATGTAGAATGTATCAAATCACATCTACTAATTGTTTTTACATGTTGCATTGCGTTATGAAATGAAACATCCTTCATAGATTATCTAATATTAAGATCAATATTAGATACAATTTAAATGGCATTATCAAGACAGTCTGATATCATTAGCACTAATGTAAAGCTACACATCTAATGCTTTGTTTTGTGCTATTTACTTAAATGTACTATCGTTTTGTGTTCGATATTATTTAGTTTATAAGTATGACTCGGAGTATGCTCACGGAGCATTTGACGCCACTATTACTATTGTTTGAATAGTCTCTGATTTAATTTTAACGTTCACGTTGGTAGTATTGACCTTTGTAGTCAAGAGCTGCCTTTTCTTCGTAGGACCTGGCGGCTTCAGGGCTGCCTTTGGATTCTAACGCAGCGCGGTCCTGTAATTGTTAAACAAATATTATATAGTAAACATTTATAGCAGTAGTAATAGTAATAGTATTATATAGTACAGAAATGGCTAGCTGAAAATGAAATGTTAATATAATAAATTCTGATGTAATAGAACAGCTTGTAACGTTTTATATAAATCATGACATGTAGTCATTGTTGGTCAAACTGATTATAATTTAAGAACTTAATTTGAATATCCATGTTTTATCTAAGTATTACTAAAAAGTAAGCCACTCTACTACTTCTGAGATTTCTTTTCTCTTATGATTATATCTTTCTGATGTGTGACTATGACATGATTTGATTTTTATTTTGTACTAGTATAAACATAAAAAAATTATGCAAAAGGTATTGTCAACTCCTACTAGTTATCATTGCAAAATGTAATTAATTCATACTTGTAAAAAGATCTTAATCGTGACACTGTCACTTGTGCTTTTCAAATCAAATACTAACAAGACGTACATGCTGGAAGGGGCAATGATTTGTACATGAGAAAATTAATCGAGGAAAAGATCTTTTCAAGAGTACATTAATTATTATACGCGTATTCAAAAAATACTTACAGCATTAGCTTTAATTCCAGCGTAGATCAAGTCGAGACCCTTTTGGATTTCAGGGGAAACTGGGGGAGGAGTTGGGATGTGGTCTCCCTTGACTCTGAATCCTAGTTCGTCAGCGGTGTACTCTACAGTAATGATTTGGCCATCAGGAGCAGTGTAGCTGTAAGAACCATGTTGTACTAGAGCTGGCGTGTCTTCGTTTTCTCCAACTCCCTTTAGGTAACCTTCTTCTTGAGCATGGATGTTGTTGCCAGTTTCATATCTATAATCGAGAATTTTTCTTCTTAGCATCAAACGAAATAACTTTACGTGAAGTTTCTATCTTTATAATACCAATAAAAGCTTAAACAAATATTTTAAAAGAATTGTCTGACAGTCAGTGTTTGTTTGTAGGCGCAAAAACTACTGCACGATATTTATAGAAAAATAGTTTTCACAATTGTATTGCTGCTGGTCTAGCTTTAAGGCACAAGATTATCTATTTATAAAACTATTTTTTTTGTTCGATTGATTTTAAATATCATTATTACTACTACTATACCCGGCGAACTTATCGCATAAATCTGTAAAAAAATCGGTAAAAAATATGTAAAATCGTCAATGAATGTCGTGTAATCAGTAGATTAGCTGAACTTTTGACACACAATATAATATATGGCAATCCATTTTCATTACTGACGTTATTCTACATTTTTAAAATCTAAAATACGCTATTATCCGAATATTATGGATATGTCTTATCGATTCGAAACCGTTAATTAAATACGTTCGTTAATTTGAGGGGAGAGTTTACCATATCGACGGGATGATTAATAAATGTTTGACAGTTACTAAACCCATCAATATTTTGTACATTTTTGTTTCTTTTATTTTATTTTTTCTTCAATTTTCCAATATTTTTATAGTTATTCTACTATTACAGATACAAAAACTATGAAAATTAGTGTGTTCAAACAAACCCTACTTTATTTTATATATACAAATATAGATTATTATTTGTATTAAACAAATACTTACGATGTTTTGTAGCTGCCATCAGTTCCCTGTTCCTTGTCAAAATGGATGATGGGTATGAAAGTAGTGGTTTCCAATTGAACCCTAGGTCTGAAATCCTCAACGGGTTTGGCTTGTCTGTATTCTGACTGTTGCTGCTTGTAGTCTTGTTGTTGTGGGTAATTGTTGTAGTTCTGTTCCGCAGTTTGTTGATCTTCAAAATTATCAAGTTTTAAGGGCACTTTTCTTTGAGGTAGAGCAGACGCGAGCGCAAGGGCTGCGGATATTACTAACTGAAAAGGCACAAATATAATGTTTAATAATAGGTTTCAATAATATTTATAATAAATAATGGATTGTAAAGTAGATAGATAGATAAAATCTTTATTGCACACACAGAGAGAGACACATAAGATATATACAAATCAAATTTTAAAAGGCATACAAAGGCGGCCTTGTTGCCAAAGAAATATCTTCCAGGCAACCCTTGGAGAGAGGAAATGATGAACATAAACGGCCTGGTGCAAACCATATTTAAAATTAAACAAATATGTCTATAGTAAAAATGATATACATATATAGTTTAATTTACCATATATAAATTTTACATACGATACGTAAATTTCATTTAAATAATACACATATAAATACATACTTAAAACAAATATAAATTAATAAGATATTCAAATTATAATCAATAAGACGACTTTAAAAAATATTAAGATACTCAGACTGACGAATACAGTACGAAAGTAATTTAATTTAAATGAAATCTTTGCTTTAAATTGAGTAACAAAGAAAAGGGAGTACTCTATATACATCCGAGCTGGTGGTAGCTTCAAACAAACGTACTGATCAACAATTTTTTACGTATTAAAGGTACTTTTGTAAAACAGTCTAATTGAAATATGATATATTGAGTTTGAGTTTGACATTGACCTTAATAATTAAATACAACTTATCAATGTACAAAGCACCGATAGAATCAAAAAAATTGACAATAGTCTATCTGTATATTTAGGATATACGCACGTCACAGGTCTAGCTTAAAATCTAAATTTTTTTTAAAAATCGGATGACAAGAAAATAGGAACACTCATTCAATTTCCTGCTGTAAGGTGTGTGTGTGTGTGTGTACTTTGAGTACTTGCAGATTTACAAAGTGAAATATTTACTATTTGTATAAGTAAAATTCGTTTTATTAAAAATGGTTTAAATCGATGAGGTAAAATAATGACAACATTTTCGGAGAAGAGCTTAATCATATTTGCGATGTCGTAAGATACCTTATCTCGCGAGCGGATACAATAGGCATATTGCGACATCCATTCGCCACGCCGGTTGGGCGAAAGCAGGTTCCAGTAAAACATGAACCGTGAATCCGCTTTACACATGGACACTTGCTACACATTGTTCTCTTTCAGATAAGTATGCTTAAATTTGGTACGCTTTAACATTGAGGATCGTCATGCGTATTATGCAGTTACACAACAAAGTCATTCAGTAATCAACAAATCGTGACTAATATGACCTAACTTAAAAACGTTTTGGCGAAGTAAATGTTAATTCAGTGTAAAAAGTTTTACATTAAAAAAAATGTACAGATTACGATAATTATTTGTCTTCCCTAAATATAAAACAAATCTACAGTTGAGTCTCGAGTACAAGTAGAGACATATCAAAAGTCATTTGAAAGGATATTACATTACAAATAACATGTATTACTCAATATAAAATATTGTATGGTGTAATTTTATTAAATTACAAAAAAAACAAGATCTTTAAAAAAAAAACTTTATATGGCCTGTCATAAACTATACTAAAATATACTACTATTTCCTATTTTATTTTGAAGAGTTCCCGGGTGTGTGTCTCCAGGTATCTCCGTCCAAAGAAAAAAATTGAGTAATCGGTTTGAAAACCAAAAATATATAATAAAAATGCAATCAAATAAAAACCTTCTAACTAATAAGTCACTTGCCTTAACAAAACGAGGGTGAATTAGTTTATTCTATATAAAGACATAATTTAACTAATTCAATTTATATAGTTATAACCATTTAAAACTATAACTATAATTAACAGCATCCTCTATTTAAATATGGATCCTATTAAAATGCACATACTGATTGAAGACCAAGAAAGGGTCTAAGGCTTATATGTCAAGGTCACAATACGTTTTTAAATTACATTTGCATATTAAATATTTGTGTAGGCATATATGAATAATGATAAGACAACCATTTTGTTAAATAGTAATCTCAGAAGAAATGATTTTAAAACTCGCGAAACAAATTGCGGTCACCAATAGAGAGTGAGAGTCATTGAGCCACTTCTACACGATTATTAAGAAATTAAAAGACATTTTAAATACATCAGCGTCTCTTTAATTTATTGAAACTAACCTTGACATACAACGAAGTTTGCCAAATAATTATATAAGGTTCAATATACAATTATAATATTAATTTTATATACAGAAAAATATTCAAAAGAACTTACAACTGGTTATATTTATTAGTATGATGTTAATACCTCAAATAATGACCTAGAAAAGAATGTTATGCAATTTGACTCGATGAACAAGACGTTTGTATAACAACACTATTATGATCGAAATTACGCATGCGGTAAAATAGAAAAGAACGGTTAACTAGTTACCGTTCGGAATTAGTTATTTATTATATTGACTTGTAAGTAGGAGTTCTTCTTATTTGGATTAGACTATTTGTTCACTTAACACGCAATGTATTATAATGATAATAAATTACGTGTAATTACTGCAATTACGGAAGTTTTGTTATGAAAAAGATTACGATGCTTATGACTTAAACATGCTCGGCTTTAATGAAAAATTATATTGCTATCGATTTAGTTATTAACAAGATTTTTTGCTAAATAACATAGTTTAAAAAAATCGAAAATTTTATTAATAATGTATTAAGCCATAAAAAGCGATTTTATTTGAAATTAAAAGTGAATTGAGAACAAGAAACGTGACCTAACACAAGTACCAAATACCTATATTAGGTGCAGGCATTCCACCATTATGTCAAAGTTCAACAACCGACTCGTCTACCGACCCTATTAGATGCTGCATCTCGCAACAGATATTGCGGAAATCCTCAAACAGCTATATTTCATTAAAAAGCTGCTCACACACTGACCTATATTTTAAGGTTAGTCACTACAAGGCGAAGTGAAAAATCCGTGATTCCTTATCGAAAGATGAGTTAAATTGTTTTACATTAAAAAACGTGAACTTACCAGTACTTTCATTGTTGTTTTTGAGTTTTTTGTGCGGCAGCGAGGCACGTGGTGTCTCTAAACTATGTCAGAGTGGTAGTAGTGCGCTCACTTATATACTTCACCCCTGCCACTTACTCGCGCTCTGCCCTGAGCCATCACACTTTCATACCCGATTTGTCTCCGTAATATGCTGAATCTGCTTTATTGACGACTGATCTATGGATATACATTGTATTCCATATTTAAATTTTACTTTTTTTACTTAATTTCTTCACTATATTTTATATTAATACTGACTGAGCTGACCCGGCAAGCGTTGTTTTGACATATAAATTTAAAAAAATTGGGGTGGGCCACCCATATACCTTAGGGGTATAAAAAATAGATTTTGAATTATTCTCAGACCTACCCGATATGCACACAAAATTTCATAAAAATCGGTCGAGCCGTTTCGGCAAGTTTGGCAATGGTAGTTACACGAGAATTTTATATAAAAGATTGTCTACTCGCTGTAAATCATACAGTAACACAGTTAGTAATTTATTATTTTTTCTTCATTCAACAAAATAATTATGTGTATTAAAAAAATATTTTAATGCTAAAAAGCAAAAGGTAGAACTAAAAAAAGAACTAACAAAAAAAATAAAAAATACAAAAGTTCTTAGACTGAATTAATAGACTGAGCGATAAATACGGTTTTCATACCAAATTTAAGGGAAAAACTAACTTTTCTTTTAAAAATTATTATGGAAATAGTTAATTATTTTATAGTTATTAAGAGGAAATCAGTCGATACTTTTTTCATACAAACGTGTTTCCTCCTAGGATAATGAAGTTACAGAAGAAAAAAAATTACCATGCGATATATACGTACCTCTGCCATGATTGTACGTTTTGTTTTTGTTTTATTATTTGATTAATATAATAGAAAAAAAACTTTTTAAATTAAAAAAAACACTTTTTTATTTACATTTGCAAACATCCAGCAAACTTATTATTACTAACATAAACCCAAAAAGCAAAACGTACGGGCATAGCTTAGACCCTGTACTGCAGTTTAACGAAATAATTATTAAACTCGGTTCAGATTTCGAGGAGGAAACAGGGGATAACGAAAGGACGATTTTCTTAATTTTACGTAGGTAAAATCAGTTCGAGCTGTAGTTCTCTCTATCACACGGTAAGGGGTAAGCTTGGGGCTAAAGCGCGACAGCAATATTTTTGGTAAAAATCTATTTTTCAAAAGAGTCGTTCGTACGAAGTCCTCTTAAGGGTGATATCAAACATTGTCAGGAGCTAAAGTCTATATAAACGAAAAGCTGTTTATTGCTAACAGTAGGTATAACTCGAGAATGACTAGACATATTTAGCTAATTTTATATTTAAATGTGATCTAACAGGCTGAATTAGATTTTTATTGAAAAAAAAAGTTTGTATATTTTGAGCTCGCGTTCGCGTTGCCTAGCAACAGTTGACAGAGAGATATTTCTTGATTTGATTTGATTTCAATCAAAGTAAATAAGTTATAAATATGAGATAAAAAGGTAAAAAAGTCTCCTAAATGTATCATGAAATATTAAGCTAATTTCATATTGTAAATTTGTTAAGCCATGTTCATTATTGATACAAAAGTTTATAGAAGTCAGTAGTTACATAAGAAGGCGTTGTTTTCGCTCGTCAGTGTAGCAATGTCTTAGTATCACTTATCTCGACTTGTGTAAGAAGTTCAAAAGGGTACCAGTGTGGAATCCCACTTCAAACTTATAAAAAGAAAAAATTAGTTAATAAAACATTGAGTGTTGTTTAAATTGGTTTAATGCTTAAATACAAGCACGCGATGCTATTATGATAGCAATTATAGTGCTATAACAAATTAAATAATGTTTTATACTTAAATTACACTAATAGATATTAATTTTTATATATATACATAATAAAATAATCTTACTTATAATATAATGCTAGCCGGCCCGCGCTACTTCATTCGCTTGGGATTTTGTATTTTACATGCTCACTCTTGGCAATTTTTATCATTAACGTTCAGCTCCATTCAGTTTATTGTCCAATCCAATCCACATAATTTTCTCGAAAGGAACATATGTACTTAAAAGTCTACTATCTTGTACTACTAGTCTACACTACGACCAAGTGGGTCTGAGGTTGATATGACTGATCGATCCAAAATTTGTAATCAAATCTCAAGAGGAAAGACCTGTGTTTCAGCCTTTTATGCAGGGAAAGGAATGGCGGAATCAAAACAGTTAATTTAAATGCGTAATGCGTATATATAACTCCCCCAATCATAATCCTGATATAATAAAAAAAATTAAATTGTTGAAATGACAGTTGCCTCGGTTCACGGTTAATATTTATTTTTACTTATAATTCAATGGATTTCCCAGAAATATTTATATTAATGAGCTTATTTTTTAATAAAGAACAATTTATAAATATTTTTGAAAAATAGTAAAATACCCCATTATAACTGAATGCGTCGAAACGTCAACCACATACAACATGGCTATTCTTATTCTCGTAATGCAAGGTTTCAAGCTAGCTTCCTAACTCGGGTAAAAAGAACGTTTTCTTGTACTCGGCACGAAATATAGTATTATGTAAAACTTCACTGATACTATGAGGTCATACAAAAATACCTAGTGCTAACAGGTTATAAGTTTATTTATCGGTAATTACTTAATTTGAAACTAAACCTTATTACTAGCCTATTTACACAGCTTTACTGACAAATTTTTTTAAATATCTGTTGGATAGGGTAAGGGGATAAAATTTGGTCATCATCCTTTACCTTCCCAGATATGTTATTTAAAACTTGTTCTCCCACAAGTCTTAAAGATGATACATAGTCATTAGTCTAAATATCAAGAGTTTATCACTATACAAATCGTTCGCATAATAAGATGGACCGGTTATATAATTCACTATAAGGTTAAACTTTGCACGTGGCCAGCGGACGGTCAGAGTACATTGTTGTGCACCATTACTCGCACCTAGGAAATGATCTAGTGCGAATGATGGTTTCCTTGTTCCTAAAAGTAATTTAGAGCATTTCTACTTATAAAAGTGTTTAAGGATTTCGTTATCCTTACAGCCTGGTTACTGTAAACAACAAAATATTTTTAGTTCCCTCATCTATGAAGATTAAAAGGATATAGAGCCAAAATAACATATACTTAACATATAAAAATACTTTAATAAGTTGACATTTTAAAGAGTTTACAAGATTTTTCTTTTACTATTTCATGAAGAATATATTTGGGAATGAGCAGTGATGGCCCAGCGAGCAGTGATGACCCAGTGGTTGAGACTTCAAGTCTTACTCGGGAGGTCCGAGGTATGATCCTAGGCACACACCTCTGACTCTGAGTTATGTGTGTTTTAAGCAATTAAATATCACTTGCTTTAACGGTGAAGGAAAAACATCGTGAGGAAACCTGCACTCCTGAGAGTTCCCAAAAAGGTCTCAAAGGTGTGTGAAGTCTGCCAACCCGCACTGGGCCATTGAAGGGTCGTGATGATGATATCTGGGAATTGCCTATGAAAGAATCTTTAACATATTTGAAAAAAATATAGTATTTAAGTAAAAATCAATCTAGGAGTCTGGGAGACTCTATTTTTTTGTCTTAAATCTTTGGTGCCAATTTAAACTAAATTAAATCAGAATCAGATAACCTTAAATTATTAGCAAAACAGACAACGCAGTCTATTCGTTAAGTATTATAAAAGTGTGTATTCAATATGAAATCTTTGGAAAGCTTTGAAATTTTGAAAACTTATAATGGGAATACTAGTAGTATGGATCACATACTACTAGTATTCCCTTTACCCCTCCAAATAAGCTAAATGCTTGTGTTAGGAGTGGGCCACGCCAGTAGTCCAATGTCCGGGATTTGAACCCACGACTTGTTGATCGTGAATCCAACTCCCGAACCACTGAGCTACTGACGCTTCAATAATGGACCGATTCTGATGAAATTTTATTTGTTTGAAATGTTATTTAATCGAGTGATCTTAGGTATATTTTGTGAAGATCTGGTCAGCCGTTTGAAGATTGTTAGCTCAACTGCAACTTGAGAGCTGCGTGACAATATTTATATTTTGACAATTACAACAATCTTGTAACCATAGTAACACACTGACATGGCTTTGACAGAGTAGAGATAAAACTGTATTTCTCGATACCTATATATTGATATCAAGTATCGTTAAGAATTGAGTAAACTTTTATAAAGTATCTAACAGTATTTATTTTATCTATCTTTTGATATTTTTTTGCATTTTATTAATATTTGTTAAGTTGGTATTGACAGCTGTTTTAATATTTTATTTTGCAATAATACAAAAAATCGACAGATGCAAGTTATTATCGATTCTTATAAATCGATGTCGTATGGATATCGATACTTGGTGATTGTATTAAATTAGAGTTTCAGTCAGGGGTCATTTAAAATTTTAATTTAATAGTTATCATACAAAATAGCGTTTGATGTTGCCGTTTCAAATGGGATTTGAAATGCATTCAATGTCACTACACAATACGTTTTACTGATTGACACTGCTCTCTCTTTTATCGGAACTACACAAGTTTGTATTTCTATACAGATATACAAGTACTACGCCTATGCCATCTGCCCATTTTTTATATTTGAGGGGTAGTATTTTTGAAACTTCCCTCTTTAGGTAACAATTAAATATAACTTAAATTCAAAACTTAAATTAACTAGTTGTCTTGAATATATGCAGACCTTCAACAGCTGCATTCAATTTCGACTTTATTATTGCTTAACCTCACCATCACCTTATAATAATTAGAAGCATCTTCTTTTATCGTGTGAATTAGAAGTATTAATTAATGTTCTTACTTACTAACCAAAGGTATAAATACTTGCACAATAGTGAGAGGAGGAACGAGAGCTTCTCTACGATCGTGCGTTGGACCTCAACCGCTGATCTTGACATTTGATACAAATATTTAAATTGTAATAGTAGTATTTCAATCATTATATTATATAATTATTATACTTTCTTTTTCGGTTTCAAATGAATGGGAAAAGAACTTTTCCAGAAAATACTTATGATAATATATTCAATTTAATTTACCTTTATTACCATTATTTACGTAATACATTACATTATACCTTTTCACATCTATTGCTGGTACCGACTTCTAAAAAAACAATAGTAATTGTATATTATGCGCCTAATAAATTGCCGACATGCCGTTATAAATTGCATTATTTTTACTTTTTAGATCATGTTTCAGTGATTCAGATAAGTTAAAAAGAGACGAATTGGTACAAAAGATACATTTATCCAGTTGCTTTAACTTTATTTTTTTTATATGTAGGTATAAACATAATAATTTTCGTAAACAATGGGGTAATTGGTAATTGTTAAAAAAATTACAGTAGTGGAAAAAAAAGTATTTAATTTAAACAAAAAAAGAGAAAAAAAGTCATTGCCAAGTCCTTTTTACTTTATTACCCTCTACTTTTGCAATTGCAGATTGCAAGACAGAATTTAAAAAAAGCAATTTATATTAATTTTCAATTTAAATCAAAAGAAATGTTCTCTTTTTTAATATGTTGTAAAACCAAGAACTTATAAAGTATAAGTATGTAGTCTATGATTTGTATGAATACATAGAAAGCTTCGTACAGCGTAGGTAATTTCAAGGTAAAACAATAATCATTGCTCCTACATAAACATATTTCATTTGTTCCCCAATGATTCATTATTTTTTCTAATAAAGTAAGCGCATTACATACACATGCGTTATTATATAAGTATGTCCAATGAATCAATAATATTACACATCTTTGCAAAATCGATATGAAAAAGATTGTATTAATTCTACAATTTTATAAAGAGTTTATAAATAATATAAAAGTTTTTAAAGCTTGTCTCTTCTTTACAGTAAGAGTCTTCTTCTTTACAGTTTTCTAGGATAAAATAAGATGTGTGCTACTTGCGCACTGATGGTTCCGTACAAAGTGAATTAAGGGACAAACTTAATTTTACCGTCGGAAAACGGTGATCCCCATACATCAATATAGGTAGTCAGTTTACTAATTGTAATGAAATATATTATGTAATTTTATGTTTGTAGTGTTTCCTTAAAATGTGGAGAAAAACATTTCTACTTTTACAGCTCTGAGATACTAAGGACTTAAATATTTGAAGCTCCTAAGGCACAGTGAAAAACCTGAACAAAATTCAGTAACTAGTAATTTACAAACGAAGTGATAATAAGGGTTCCGTTTTCCCTTTCAAAGTACTTATTCTCAATTATTTTTTTCTTGACTTTGAATGAGATTTTAATAGCATTATTATTTGTATTCAATGTTAGCTTTGAAAAAAAATCTCTAGCCCTGGTGCAAAATGATTATCTGAAAAAACTAACATATTTCTTAAGAAGTTCTTCGTATATTGTAAAATAATTTTGACAATTTGACAAAACTAGAGAACATTTTCATAATAACAATTTTTTTTGGAAAGTAATTTTGATATAGTATCAGAAGTTTAGGTTGTACAAAAAATTAGTTCGTACCTAGTACATAATGAATTTTCTTACTGCGGGAGTGGAAGCTACTACCTTCTTTCTTTGGCAAAGAAAAATATCACTTATATTTTGTACGCGACTCGAATTAGCCATTAAATTTCTTTATTGAGAGAGATATCTACTAAAAATAAGAAAACAGTTTCTTTTCATAAAATGTAACATATTTTTGTAATAATACCAAATTCCATTTCTTGAAAATGAACAAATATTTGCATACCTGTAGCTCATATAATTATAATATTATTATTGTTATATTTATTTACAGGAAAACAATTATATAATACCTATTATAACTTAACTAGGACTTAGAAGATTTGTCATAATTTACATGTTATCACATTTTTTTGTGGTGTTTTAAAAGTACCAATCGCATAGAACCCGTAATAATAATTATTCTTGTATATCTTTAATATGTTATACATTTTCATTTAAATGATTACTATACTGTCTATAATATTGGAATTATCAATAGATTGATTGAGTAGAGATGGTTGTAGCTTGCGATTTTTCAGCAGAAGCAGATTAAGAGGCACTTGTTGTTGGTTGTTGCTCCTCTTCTGGAGGAGACTTATCAGCAACTTCCGCAGGAGTTGATTGTCCGATGGTTTCAGCTGAACTCGATTGCTCAGGAGCTGAAGTAGAAGATGATGATTCAGTAACTTCAGTTGAAGCTGGTTGTTCGGATGTTATTAAAGAAGCCTGATCTGCTGAAGCTGTTGAGGCCTGTTCAGAATCAGTAGTTGGCTGATCAGGCATTGCGGTAGAAGCTGCTTCATTACTCACTTCTACATTAGATGTTGAGGATTCACCACCATTCGAGGTATCCGATTCGGTGGATGTCTGTAATGCTTCAGTTGACTGCTCTTGACTAGTAGTAACAGCTGGATTATTATCAGGATTTGGTTTATTTTGATTAGCTGTGGGAACTATAGTTGACTCGGGTGATGACTCAGTAGAAGACGCAGCATTCTCAGTTGAAGCTGCAGCACTCTCGCCAGGCGTCGAAGTAATCTCACTGGAGATAGCAGTGGTCTCAGCGGAAGCAGTAGTGCTTTCAGAAGATGACACAGTAGTCTCAGCAGGAGATGAAGGAATATCAGTGGAAGTTAAAGTACTTTCAGCTGGTGTGGAAACGTTCTCAGTGCCCAATGTAGGAGTTTCAGTAGAAGGTGATGCAGCCTCATTAGAATCTGCTAATGCTGCCACCGTGGAAGCTGCTGCAGTAGAGGATGCCACATTTATTTCAGAGGGAGAAGAAGCGGCATCACTGGAAGCTGGCGCAGCAGTGTTATCGGAAGATTTTTCCGGTTTTTCCGGAAGCTTCACTTCTAAAGATGCCCCGCTAGAATCTGCACTAATAGCCGGTTTCAAAGCGCGACCAGTTTTTTGTCCAGAACTAGTTGAGTCTGGAACTGCTACTGGTGATCTAGGAATATGCGCACCAATAGGTTGGAATCCATTTTCATCAGCGATGTAGCTATAAGAAATAATTTTTATTGTTATATAAAATATATAAAAGAATGTTTTTTTTTAGGCATGTAATACACGAACTTAAAAATTAAAACTTATTTCTTTTGAATAATACATTTATATACCTGCTAATAGATTTAAGATAAAACGGAATGAAAATAAATATTTTCATGTCAAAGTATTTTTAAACACTTACTTTAATATACTAGTTAATAATAGATAGTAGTATATTATTATATATATAATAATTTATTGTTATATATATAATAATATATTGTTATATATATAATTATATACTATAATATCTTCAAATACTTGTAATTTATGTACATTACTCATAGTCTTATATACTCGTAGCACACTCGTAGGTAATAATGATAAAAATTTCTAAAACGATTTTTAAATAGTTTGCATTTATGGTAAGTAAATTAAATATAATTATAATAAGTTGGTATATAGGAGTATTTACCTCACTGTAATAACTGTTCCATCTGGTGCAGTATAGGAATAAGAACCTTTTTGTACATGGATCTCATCACTGTAGTCTTCATTTTCACCGCCCTCGTTACTATTGGCTTCCCGGCTCTTGGGTAAAATCTTTTCATATGCTGTCTCTTCACGTTTGATGCCATTACCGGTCTCGTAACTGAAATGATTAGAAATACAAATAAATTTTTGAAGGACAATATTATTCTTATTTCATTAACAAATATGGATCAAAAAATATTAATAATATTCTTTTTAACCCCGATGCTTCAATGATGGAGTTTTATAAATTTAACGTGTGTATCTGTTTGTCTGTTAATGGACTGCTTGTGAATAAGTTTTAAGGTAATTTAATCGAGATAGTTGTTAGCTATAATTTTTGAAGATCTGGTCAGCCGTTTGAAGAGTATCAGCTCATTTTTGTTTGAAGAGTATCACCTTTTCTTGACATCAAGTAGTAAACTTTAATTACATTTTAATGAATCTTTTTTAAGTCTGTATTGGCTGCTGTTTTCATATATGTTGCTTTCAACAATGCAATGTAGATTCTTATAAATTGATTTCGTGTGGGTACCGATACGTCATGATGACTTCGATTAGAGCTTCAGTCGGGGGTAATTGAAATTTTTATATTTATAGTTATTAGTAAAGGTAACCTAACTAATATTATAAATGCGAAAGTAACTGTCTGTCTGTCACGCTTTCACGCCAAAACTACTGAACCGATTTAAATGAAATTTGGAATACAGATAGTCTAAAACCTGAGAAAGGACATACTAATATTATAAATGCGAAAGTAACTCCGTCTGTCTATCTGTCACGCTTTCACGCCAAAACTACTGAACCGATTTAAATGAAATTTGGTATACCGATAGTCTAAAGCCTGAGAAAGGACATACTAATATCATAAATGCGAAAGTAACTCCGTCTGTCTGTCTGTCACGCTTTCACGCCAAAACTACTTAACCGATTTAAATGAAATTTGGTATACCGATAGTCTAAAGCCTGAGAAAGGACATACTAATATTATAAATGCGAAAATAACTCTGTCTGTCTGTCTGTCTGTCGCGCTTTCACGTCAAAACTACAAAACCGATTTAAATAAAATTTGGTATACAAATAATCTAAAGCCTGAAAAAGGACATACTAATATTATAAATACGAAAGTAACTCTGTCTGTTTGTCTGTCGCACTTTCACGCCAAAACTACTGAAGCGATTTTAATTAAATTTGGTATACAGTAGTCTAAAGCCTTAGAAAGGACATACTAATATTATAAATGCGAAAGTAACTCTGTCTGTTTGTCTGTCACGCTTTCACGCCCAAACTACTGAACCGATTTAAATGAAATTTGGTATACCGATAGTCTAAAGCCTGAGAAAGGACAATCTAGTACATATTATAAATGCGAAAGTAACTCTGTCTGTCTGTCGCGCGTTCACGCCAAAACTGCTGAACCGATATAAATGAAATTTGGTATATAAATAGTCTAGAGCTAGTTATTTATAATAGTAAAATATGCCAATTAAAGTGTTTCACATGTGAAACATCTGTTATTTATTTATTGACTGTTGCAATTCAGCTTGATTTTAAATTGCTTTTTGAATCACATATAAATACAATTCGGAACAAACCATTTAAAATGCTAGGGTTTGTTTCAATAAATTTATTAAATATTTAAAGAAAAGATTTGGTAATTATAATGGAATAATTGATTCATTAGAAAAGAGGCGCGAGTACAAAGATCAGTTGTTTTTATATAAAATTGTAAATAGTTTATTAGATTCTCCTTATCTCTTAAGTAAGATACAATTTTCTGTAAAAAAGATCAATTTTCGTAATCGCAATATGTACAGTAAAAATAAACTTTTAATCCGTGCATGCAATGTATATAACAGTAAATACAACCAAGTGGATCCATTTAATTATAAAAGTAGTAGTAAATTCTTGCTTGCACTAAAATCTATAGAATTAAATCTGTAAGTGATGTATGCTTTTATATAAGTATCATATTTCATATTTTAAAACGTTTATATTTTAATATTTCACTTGATATTTTCTTTTGTAATCTTAAAGATACTGATTCTAATTGCGATCAAATAATGGTAAGTAATATTGTAAAATTCCCTTTTATGAAATGTGCATTAGTGGAAACTTTATTGGCCTTTGTGTTAACTAGTTGTAAGAATAATTTTGTAGTATATTGTGCTGTATGTTTTCCTTAATAAAAATAAATAAAATAAATATGTAATGGTATAATCAGCGACTGGGCTCCTCTGTTTCTGGTAGAAAAGGTACTTATTACCAATTTATCGTTATGAATTTACTATATCTGTAAATGCTAGAATTATAATCAATGTAGTTCTTTAACTTCATAATAATACTGTTTACTTGTTTGAAATACGATTTAATCTAATAAATCCGGACCTTAGAAGCAAAGTTTTTATGAAATACAGCAATTTACTTCTTATAAAACTGTTTAGAACAACGTTTTTTATTTAATCTAATAAGCGATTGTTTTTTTTTTCAAAACTGAACTACTCAATGTTTCTATGATTTAACTAGCCTAAATAAATAAATGGACATGTTAAAAATCAGCTGACTTTAAAACTTACTCAGTTAGCGCTATATATTATTATAGTTTTAAAAATGAGATATGAGGAAAATGTCAAGAATATTTCGTAACTTAAGCTTACATTTCCTGGAAATATATTACACATAAAAAAATAAAGTTTAAAAAAGTATAACCCGACTACGTAAAAAAAGGGTTCTAAAGAGGACGAAACAAGAAAATAATTCAGATCGAAACCCAGAAATGTACAGATATAAAAATGTACAAGGTTCGTGGTCACACTCATGTCTTATATATATAATTTTAAAATTTATCTCTAGTTTCTTCTGAAATATCTTTAATGTTAAATGTTAGTACATAATACTTTGTCTCTGTACAATTAGTTATTCTGTAAGGTGTGTCTAATTTTTTTTAACTGAAGCCTTAATTATTGTAATAAAAAAATTAAATTGTATAGTTTTTGTTAAACTTTAAACTACATACATACTACGTGCTTCACGTTCCATTATAATATAAAAAATGCAATATGAAATAGTTTGTCACTATGTATTTACTGATAAAACACGATCTCTTTTTGGCGATTTTTTTCTTAATTTTTAAGAAAATTTCCTAAGATATTTCGAAATCATATATTATAATATTAAATTTAAATATATATTCTCTTTACTCAATAAGAAAGATTGTTTATAATCAGGGCGAGGGTTGATCATTAAGTGGTTAAAATAGAAACAAATTTCACTGAGAAAGTTACCTGAATTTGTAAGTTCCATTAGAATCAAGCTCTTCAGACTGCGAAACTATTGGAATGACCGTTGGTTGTTGTTTTTCAGGAGGAAGCTCCGATGGCGCCGCAACAACGTAGGACACGCAAACCAACAAAACTAAACTGAAGTAATACATTTTTAATTCGATTGTTAGCACTCCCAAAAATCGTTAATGAATGATACTCCAGACTTCATGAACACATATATGTAAGACTCATCTATTTACACTATCCTCCCCCCGCCTTCCGGTGGAGCCTTAGTGTACGCTAAATACTTCAACCTTAGCAGTTGACTGAGGTGTTCTTCGGAAAATTGCACAATCGACGAGGTGTCAATAATGTGACGAAGGGTGACGATCAGACGCGATTAAACTGTCAGGTACACAGACTCACTTGATGCAAGGTCTGAAATATATGGTACTCATGTTTTCAGTGGCGCATTAAGACCAACACTTTATTCAATGTTGGATTCAAAACAGTTAACGGTATATGCAACTTTTATAAATTTCACTGAGTTATGATTAATTTTAAATTATAAATTCAGTAGATGTTTTTACTTAATATATTATTTTGTAAGTTACTCAAAAATACATTGGTCGTATACTTATTATTTTCCATAATCATAATATCTACCATATTATTTATTATTAAGCAATTTATTTCAAACAAGTTTGATCTTTATATTAGAAATTATTAATTGTCTATACTTTTACTAAAAATATTTTCCTCACTAAGGTCGCGACCCGACACCTTAACCTTAATCATAAATATATCACGAAAATAATAAAATTATTCAATACATTGAATTATTATAAAGTTTATATAACTTCCGTATACTAACTGTTTTTTTAAAGTTGACCTCATGGTTAACACAGAATTTTAATGTATTACCCATCATAATGTTTTAATTCTCGTTTGACTAGTGGTTTTACATTGGTATTATAATGTAGAAATATGTATGATTGTATTCTGACTCATCTTCATTACGATTTCAAGCGTGATACTGATATGTTGTAGTGATATAAATAAACTAGTAATTATTCAAAATGCTAATTGTATCAACACAGCTACTTTTACTGTTTACAAACATTGTGGTAAATAGTGCTTCAGAAGATTCAAGCGCCCAACTTACAGTAACTGCAAGTTACAGTTACAATCATCCACCTTCATTCGAAACCCATGAAGTTTTTCCAGATTCAGATGACTTTGAAGTGAGAAAAGCACGTGAAGTAGAATCTGATCAAAATAATGATTTTAAATCTGAAATAAAAACTAAGGATTTGAATACGGAAGAACAAATTCCTGTAGAAATTTTGTATGAAGCTGCACCAATAAAGTTACGTTCTAATAGTAGAGTACAGACAAACAATACTGTTACGAAAGGAAAAAGACGAAAGAATTTAAGACGTCAAAATGTTACGCCTAAAGAGAATATTATAACGGAATTACGAGAAATAAGTTTGACTACAACTGAAAAAGTGAGCGTAACAGAAGCAACTTTACAGACATTATCAAGTTCTAAAACAATTGTTCCAAAAGTTTTTACAAAAAGACCTCCTGAAGACAATCCTGTTATCAAAAAGATAAGAGAACGGGAACCTGTTGTTAAAATAGTAGAAAATACTAACTTAGTTTATGCACACACTGGCAACTTTCACTACAGGTATTGTACTAATACTAGCATTTTAATTTTTACTAAAATAAGCTAATAAGTTAAAAAATTTTGAAATAATAATAATTGTCATACAACATATAAACATAATTGGCTATTATTACATATTTAATTAGAATAATTACAAAATCATGTTATTATTTGGTTGATGCTAATAACAAGTTCTTGTTTTTATATTTTTTAATTCCAGTTTTGAAGGTGCAGATGGTACAAAAGTATCTAGTGTTGGCGAATTAAAATCTTTTGACGATGACAAAACAGGTGAATCTGTTGCAGGGGAAGTCTCATATAAAGTAAGTTTATTTCCCGCCACTTCCCACTTCCTTCCTTTCTTTTTAAATGATTTTAATCGTATTTCTCTTTTAAGGTAGATATTTTTTTTAAAACTAAACAACAACTAAAATAAAAAAAAATGTACCTAAATAGTTTTTCGTTCTCTTCTCTAATTTGTGCTTCTTGCGAGAATGCATAATTCTAAGTAAACGAGGTCCTATTGATTTAGTTTTGAAAGCTATATTAAAAATTTATGGGTGATTTACATAATATGACTATAAATTAGCAAATTTCGTTTTTTTTTTAATTTGTAGCACAAATTTAACTCAAAAATTATTATTATCACCTAATAGTATGTTGATAAAACGTGCTGTAAATGTCTATATTTTGATTGGATTAATAAGAGATTTTAATAATAAGAAAGAAATGATTTCATCAGGGTCCCGTTCTTACTGTTACTAAAACGCAAAAAAAATAAAAAACTACGGTCTAAATATCTAAATATGTAAACATGCTTTTTGGCAAATAGGAAACGGTTCTAGTAATCAAATTTTGTTTTCACACGCGATTTTATCACGAAATAACTTTTTAAAATTTTTTATGGTAATACTCGTATGTGGATGAGTGCAAAGCTTCATCGCCAAGGTCATCTTAATTTAAGGTAGATGGATCATATTATCTGATAAATAGACAATATTAGTAAAAATATTTTGATGAAAAATTTCCGATGTTTATATGTTTCTTGATATTTATTAAAAACAAGTTTTATTTAAATAATGTTTATTATAAAAGTTTTAAATTTACTTTGGATATTCATATCACAATGAACAATAATAGTGATGGTAATAAGGAATGCTATTAATATCTATGAGATGTTTAACATTAAAGGTTAAGAGGAGTCACGTATGACCTTGAACTATAAAATTAAATTCAAGCAGTCTTTACATATCATGTCTAGAATTTTAAAACGTCGAATACATGTTTTGCTTTATTATTATGATAAATATGTAAAAATAAAAAAGTTATTGCGATGCGAGATAATGATGGCTGACATATTCGATGGTATCCTTTTTAAAATATTATGTTAATGCCGAAAAATAGATATGGGGGGAAAATTAACGCTATTCTGTGTTAAAACTAAACACATTAATAAAATAATTATTATTTTTCAGGACAACGAAGGAAATGATTTCAGCTTTTCATACACCGCTGATGAGAATGGATATAGACCACATGGTGCTCACTTGCCTACGCCTCCTCCAATCCCTCCTGCGATAGCACGAGCTCTAAAATATCTTGCCACCAAAACTACTCCAGAACCTGTTACAGAACCCTCAAAAAACAATAGCTGATTAGTTTTATAAATTTGTCTATTAAAATCTTATCATTTAATCATGTACCGTTTAAATACGTAATAAAAAAAACCTATGACGAATAATTTTTACTCATGCTAAGAACATATTTGAAATAAATATTATCTCAGTATTTCTGAACATTATGTAATCGATAGGTTTGCCTAAACGCCGTTTTTGTATTCGTCTAGACCAAAAAAAACCATTAAATTTGTATGTCTGTATATACGTATGTTAATTTGATCAATACGCTTTTCACAGTTAAGGTGTCAAGATTTGTTATCTGGTTACATAAGTTCGTTCAAACTAATTAATATCAATGAAACTGACTCAATATTAAATTGTTATAAAAACATTTTTTTATAATCAATATACCATATGATTAATTATGTATACGTGTTTTATTTGTAGAATCTCTTGTGTTAAATTTCTTTAAGTTAAAAGTTTCGAATGAGTAAATTTATACATATTACTTCATCTTTACCTGCTTTAGTCGTTTCGCAGAAATATGATAAATTTTTATAATAAGGCTAAATATACTTTCATTTCTATACTTTATGATAATCTACATACTTAATGATAATTTAGGTGTTAATAAAAATAAACATTAGAGGCTACAATGAATTTGTATACTGCTAAGAGTACAATGGGTGTAAAAACATTGTACACAACAACAATTATGAATCGTGTTCTTTGATATTTTGCTAAATAGTTTTAATTTCTCAAAAAAAAAAACATTCAAACTGAGATTAAAAAGAGGTTCTCAAAATCATGATAACTATCAGTGAGGGGACGGGTTAGAATACAATTCCAATTGCTGCAGTAACCCGGCACAACACCCAGCCAAGGAGACTCGGCTCTGCAGTGCGCCATTAATGTTTGACGATGAATGATACCTATAAAAATAATATATATACACCGGGTTGCGAGGTTCTGCCTCTACTACGAGTGTTCGATGGCTACCGTCGATTTAGGAGACTGTACGGAATCTGAAAGAGCTACATTAAATATTTTTTTTTTAAAGATTACTAGCAGTATGGATCACATACTACTAGTATTCCCTTTACCCCTCCAACTAAGCTAAATGTTTGTGTTAGGAGTGGGCCACGCCAGTAGTCCAATGTCCGGGATTTGTACCCACGACTTGTTGATCCTGAATCCAACGCCCGAAACACTGAGCTACTGACACTTCCTGACAACTACTGACATTAAATAATTAAAAAAGATACAAATATAAAAATAAGTCACCCGCCTAAAAAACTGTAATGCCTTTAAGGTCTAAATAAAAAGCCATCCTAAAAAAGTGATTCTATCATTATTGAGTAGAGTTTAAAATAAACATAATACAAATAATGTATCTATCTCTGTAGATACTATATATAAAACGCAATATCTATCTGCCTATTCGTTTCGAGAGTTCTCATCGATGACCTTGTCTCAGCGCTCACTTGCACGGGGTTACACACGGAATACCTATTATATAAAGCATCATCCACACAACCACTGGGCATTTTAGTTTTTATATTTTTAAAAAAGCTTATGTAAGTCGTTTCTGCATTTTTATACAGAGACACGTTTTATCAAACCAAGGCCAACTTTTTTCCTAAGGAAAAGTTGAAAGCAAGCAGAATATAAACAATATAAATAAAACAAGTAATTTTTTTTTCCTTTTTAATAAAAATATTAAAACAAATTTTGCAAAAAATATAAGTCCAAATTAAAAATATATAATATATAACTATAATAGTTCCCTAAGTCGATGTATTACAAAGTATTTCAGCAAATAAATAAAAACCTAACCAACACAGTTAATAACAAATTCTAGTTATAATCAGATCTATTTAGCGTGAATGTTAACTAGTTTTAACACAATTCTTCTATGACTGGGTTTTTACTGTA
Organism: Limenitis camilla; assembly: GCA_905147385.1. Taxonomy (NCBI): domain Eukaryota; kingdom Metazoa; phylum Arthropoda; class Insecta; order Lepidoptera; family Nymphalidae; genus Limenitis; species Limenitis camilla. The sequence goes on along the minus strand of LR990230.1, from coordinate 8,181,129 downwards.
ACATATATAATCATGTCTGACGATGACCTACTAACGTCGAGTGTAATGCCCATTGCGAGCCTTTGACACTTCGGTTTAATTTTTCCGCTCCGCCGTTTTACATAATAGATTTAAAATTTGAATTATATACCGGATGGAGTTTTGAGGCGTGTCAGTACGGGCAGGTTACGGTAAGGTACCTCCCCTTACTGACCCGTCTCAAAAATCCACCCTGTATAGTTTAAGGGAACTAAAAACAAAATCAAACTCTAGAAGCCTCTGGCTTCATCATCTGACCTTTAATATCTAGTACAATAACACCGTAATCGAAATAATCAAAAGGACTTATGTATATGGGTCCAAAACTCGAAACTACTAGTCTCGAATCGGATACATCGTCAAATCAGCTTCAAATTACTGAAAATTTCATTAGAATTACACATACTTAGTTGAATATAAAAAATTCAGTACGATTCTTGTTAGGTTGTCTATATCTATACTATTATATAAAGAGGAAAGATTTGATTGTTTGTATGTTTGTGTGTTTGTGTGTTTGTGTGTTTGTGTGTTTGTGTGTTCGTGTGTTTGTGTATTTATAGGCTCGAAAAGTACTGAACCGATTTTGAAAATTCTTTCACTGATAGAAAGCTACATCCTTTCCGGGTAACATAGGCTATGTGGTGTTGCCATAAATATTCTAATTAAAAAGATATGGCCATTTAAGTGCCATAAGGTGGCCATTTTGTACATTGAAGGGTTTCTCAGGAACTACTAATCCGATTTTAATTTTTTTTTCACAGATAGAAAACTACACTTTTCGTGAGTGATAAACGTGATTTAGTGTTGCCATATACATTTTTTAGTTAAACGAATTTGGCCATTTTGTCGTAACTAATCCGATTTTAAAAATTCTTTCGCTAATAGAAAACTGTACTTTTAGTTAGTGACAAAGGTGATTCAGTGTTGCCATATACATTTTTTAGTTAAACGAATTTGGACAGTTTGTCGTAACTAACCCGATTTTAAAAATTCTTTCGCTAATAGAAAACTATACTTTTCGTGAGTGACAAAAGTGATTTAATGTTGCCATAAACACTTCATTAATTAATAGAACATGGCCGTTTTGTTACTACTGATCCGATTTTAAAAATTCTTTCACTGAGGAAGTCTACGGTATTTCTATCTCTCTTCCTCTTATATACTATCATTCTCTCTCATCCTGTCTCTTTTTTCTCTCTTTAATATTTATCTTTATCTCTGTTCAGAATGGTCAGTCTCTGTTCGGTTTCTTTATTTCGATTATATCTCTCTCTCCTTTATTTTGATTTATTTACATATATTCTTAATTTAACATATACTTTAACGTAGACGAAGTCACGGTAGTCGACTAGTCTATTATATAATAAAGAGAAAAGATTTGATTGTTTGTATGTTTGTTTGTTTGTTTTGAACCGATTTTGAAAATTCTTTCACCGACAGGAAGCTACATCCTTTCCGGGTTCATAGGCAATGTGGTGATGCCATAAATATTCTAATTAAAAAGATATGGCCATTTAAGTGCCATAACATCATTCGTAAATTCATTTTGTAAATAGAAGGGTTTCTCAGGAACTACTAGTCCGATTTTAATTATTTTTTCACAAACAGAAAACACTTTTCGTGAGCGACAAATGTGATTTAGTGTTGCCATATACATTTTTTAATTAATAGAATATGGCCATTTTGTTGTTACTAAACCGATTTTAAAAATTATTTCCCTGGGAGAAAACGACACTTTTCGTGAGTGACAAATGTGATTTAGTGTTGCTATATACTTTTTTTATGACAATAGAATACGGACATTTTGTTGCTACTGATCCGAATTTAAAAATTCTTTTACTGAAAAGTTTATAGTTTTTCCGTCTCTCTTCCTCTTTTATACATTAATTCTCTCTCATGCTCTCTTTTTTCTATCTTTGATTTATAGCTTTATCTTTGTTTATCGCTCTTATATTGCCTCTTTTCTCTTTTTTTTTCAAATGCGAAGCGAGGGCAGGCCGCTCGTTACAATATAAACGTGTTATTATGCTTGTTATAAAGTAACATTATTTTGTTTTTTTTTTATTTTTGAAGAAATTACTACATGCTTTACTTTTTTTCATTTCATTATATATTCCAAACATAGTTAGTTGAGAAATTGATCTTTCCGAAAAGTATTGCCATCCCTTGCCGGCGACCTCCGCAATTGGCGCCCGTGTGCTCCGTACACCAGTATAGGTATAACGGATATATTATTGTCCTCAAAATTTATTGTTATGCTCATTAAATCATTTGTATCAAATGTAAAATAATACAAGTAACATATCGTGATTCCAAAAGGTAAAATCTTGTATGTTAATATTTTATGTCGAGGTCAATCAAAAGAATCTAACGTCATATTATTGATAATTCTTATTAAATCCTGGACAGGTTCTATTGGTTTTCTTTGATCATATATCTATCTTTGATTCTTGTGTCATTTTAATGTATTGTTTTTAAACCAAAGTATAAAGTTTATCGGAAATGACCTCAACAATTAACACCTTTACGACATAAATTTTGTCAACATCAATGCTAATAAACTGTTTACATCATATCTTAAATTTATTCACCTCCTTATTTGTAATACTTTATAATTTTATAATAATAAAATATGTAGTCATTTCTTCTTATTATAAAAAAAAACATTTTGATGAAAATTGAATAGTACTTTAACATTTAAGTCAACTTCCTTGTTCATCTTGTATAAACATTAAGTTTAAATACTATAATTTTACCAGAGCAAATGAATGGGTAAATAATAAAACATGACATTATTTGCAATGCATCTTTGGCACTGATTTTGCTTTTATTTAATAAATAAATAGAGTAAATTTTAATTTTCAATAAGAAATCTATCACAGTTCATATATTGAGCATTATTTTTATTTGTTTTTTCATTGCTTTGAGTATAAGAGTATCGAGTACCATTTTGTAAACAGGCTCTTGGTTTTTAAATATTGTATTATTTACACAAAAATCCCTAAATTATATTTGGCAGCGAATTTTCAAAGTGGTACAAGCGTATGCCTTCATCGATGCAGTTTACAGTGCGCATGTGGTCAATGGGAGATCTTCCTCAAAGTTCTTTTTAGTTTCTCGACGGTGGTGGTGGAGGCAAGGATGCGATATAATCTAAGGCCTTCTGAATTGCTGGAGGAATTGGGGGTGGTGTAGGCAAATGTGCACCCTGAAAGTAGGTAATAAATATTTATATAACAAACACTCTCTTGAAAATTAATTTGCCAAACTATTTTATTGTCCATGTCCGAAATATTGTATGAAATTTTATTTTATTGTAAATTTAAACACACACACTGTTTGGCTATGTTATGTTAATAACAATGTGGTTTTAAATTAATTACCTCAGGTCTAAAACCATTCTCATCATCTGCACTGTAGGAGAGGTTTATCACGGTGCCATCTGGTGCTGTGTAGCTGAACGCTCCTTGTGCTATAATTACATCGTTGCTATCTGGGCTCGAAGCCTTCTTAAGTGTTCCAGTTTCATCAGCTTTAATACCATTTTCTGTTTCATAGCTAAATTAAAAAACATATATACCTTGAACCAAAATGATAAAAAGAAACCCCGAAACAAATATGTTAACCACGAATACGGAGCTGATAATTAATTTACTCGTAAATGTGATGTTTATGAAATTATAGAATTATTGCTATTTCACTGTAAATGCTTAAAATTTATTCTACGTATGTATGTAAAAATAGGTATATTGCACTGTTTCCACTGTCTGATTTTCTGATAATTGTTTTTGGCAAGAGTATTTATATTAATCAGTACATGTTTCCGAAAAAGAAAAAGGCCTAAACATATAAATATTGTATTTTATACCTGTAGACATAAGATCCATCTGCTTGTTGATCAAATTCTTGTTTCAGGATGGCTATAACTTTATCTTGTGGTGCTGCAGTTGCTATGACCACAACAGCAAGAAATATAAGAAGTCTCTGAAACATATAAAAAACATACGTTAGGACATTGACTATATACTATTTGAAGAAGAAAATTCCACAGGAGTTACTCAATTAGAAGAATTTTTGTGTGCATCTTAATATTTGTTTAGTTTTTACATAAATGTCATTCCAAATTATTGAGTTTAATTTTAAATCTGTTAACCGGAGAACAAAGTAATAGAAGGCCATCTTTTATTTCGAGTATGATTAGCGTGCTTTTAGTAAATACAAATTAATTTACAACGCCTGTTTTATTTGTAAAGCTAACATCACTTAACACTAATCCATCTGTTTGCTAATATTTACTTAAAGGCTAAAGCAAATAAATAAACGAGCGTGCATTAAATTTAAGAATTTAATTAAGTATGCAAGATTACGTCATTTGCATCTTTTTCTCAAAAAGATGTACAGCTATCGTTTTAAAATTGTTTAAATCGTAAGAAAAATCATTCGAGGAGAGAAAAAAAATATATTTAACATCATGACTGTCAGCGGTAGTAGCAAATACATCGTTCCTAATTTATAGTTATTTTTCTGTATACATAAATAAAACACAGACTAAACATAGTTTATTACAATTTCGGTTCATTACAAAAAAGGTACTTTTGATACCTCCAAATAGTCAGTCAGTCTGATTATCAGCAGGTAAAGCTTATAACTGAAAGCAGCAGCAGAAATACTGAAGCCAGCATGAAATTAAACAGTTGCTGTATTCAAAATAACCATGATTCGTTCTATTCTATATTAATATCCATATGAAATCCTTAGGGTTAGTTAGTTTTATTTAAACTTTAAACAATTTTATCAATTATGTAATCATGTCATTCGATTTTATTATATATGATTTTTAATCTGAGATTCTAATCGTCGAATTTTTGAAGTTTCTATCACTGAAATAAAACAAATACAGTGCTACTAAAAGTAACATTACTATGTATAAACAATGAAGTATACAACACTCGCTAATTGTTACCTCAAGACAAAACAATTATTCGTTATGGTCAGTCTCAATGGCGGTCATCCTTCACCTTTTCACGCTTTGATGACATGATCACAATACTTAAACTATCCATTTGACAATATTTTAAAATACATTTATTATATGAGTTTATCGTTTTATAAATCTTAACTAATATTATAAAGCTCGAGTTTGTTTGTTTGGTTGAACGTGTTAATCTGAGGAACAATTACTTCGAATTGAAAAATAATTTTAGTGTCGTATAGCCTATTTATTGAGTAAAACTATAGGCTTTATAATATACGTACTACGACTCATAGGAGCTGAGTGTCAATAAAAAATGTTGCAAATACTGAGTATGTAGTCAACTTCCACGCGCACGAAGTCGTGGAGGTCGGCTAGTCATTTTTATATAGTTGGGCAATAAAGAAGGAATAGTTAGCAACTTTTTGGTACAAGGAGCTCTTCTTTACATTATATCATTTTTATAACTTAAGCTTTTTTTTATTAATTTAAAAAAAAATCTATTATATAATTATTACCTACTTTCGCCCGTAAAATATAAAAAAACAATACGATAAATTTGATCACAGTCCTATCGACCATCTTATGGACAAAATATTGGATTAAAACAATCATTTTACACTACATATTATTTTTTTAAACATGATCTCAATGTAAAAATTAAAGTCAAAGTAAAAAAATATGAAATTTCGATTCTTCCACATATCAATATTTTTATTTGTTTTATGCAATTAAAAAACGTCAAATTCTTTTAAATATACTTCTAAACTATAGATTTTAATAAATTTGATTAATAAAGAGATCTTTACACCCTCTATGTTAACATTTGAGAACTACGTTTAAAGATCATACACAATATACAACGCAAAATAGTGCCGAAAATCTTAGAAAGATGGAGTTATGAGAATTAATTTACTTTATAATTTCTCGTATTAGGCCGAGAGGCCTAACTATCCAAACTTAGGGTAAAGTATAAAGTGTGATAAAACTGATATGGAAGAACACCATAATATCCTTTTATGAAATGCCGTATAAAGAAAAATCAGGCTCTATTTTAATCAGATATATTTCAAAGCTGCAGTAGGTACATTCATAATGGATACTGTAGGTATGGTACTTGTATATCTACTAGATCATTTATTAATTTACAAGAGAAAATTTTACATTAAAATAATTTTTAACGATGATATTCCTGGTAAATCGTTATACTTGAGATATATTATCAGAATTTATGTAATTAATCCGTTTATGTTAGTTGTTCCTCTTTAATGATACTAGTTTTTATACTTTTTTTGAATAATCGGGAATCTTATCTAAGTTTTTATTAACATTTGAGAAACATACATTGCGAGTTTAATGCCCTATAAAAAAATTAATGTCTCTAATTATATTAATTAAAACTAAATAAACAAGTAGAGATTCGTCATTAGCTACAACTTGTTCATTAGTTACATCCGTGTAGGCAGGATGTCTGAATATTTTTAAAGTTAAGAATAAATTTCAATTTTATTTAGAGAAGATGCCATGATCAAACAGGATACTAATAAATTTTAATCAGAGAGAACCTATTCATACATATTATTATTTTCAATTTTTTAACTATGATGATCTGACATTATGTGGAAAGTTTTTATCTTGTTAAAGAAACAAGTTTATCTTAATAGTTTAGAGTTTAGGTTAGAAAGTATATTTTCTGGATATGGAACAATCATATCTAAAAATATATTACGTTATTTAAAAAAATTATATTTAAAAATATTTTTTATTTTTTATAATAGATAAGGTGCAAACGAGCAGATAGTCCACCTGATGGTAAGTGGTAACCATCGCCCATGGACATTGGCAAAACAAGAAACACTTTCTCGTTTTGTCGATGCGTTGCATCCCCGAAGATAGAGTGGGAAGGGAGAATGTAGAAGAAAAATGATGCGGATTCAGCGGACCCTAGGCGAGAGCCCAGAGTCCACTAGATCCACAGCATTAATGGGATGGGAGAGGGAGGGGGTAAGTCTGGCCCTCATGCGGCTCAACCGGAACGCGTCTATGACACTTGGCGATCGGATTCGCATGCTGGTGGTTGCAAGCCAGTCGGGGAACAAATCCCCTACCACCAAGTGGGTGTTGGGTTACTCGGCTCTTACGAGATGCTCTCCCAGCGGCAGAGGGGAATAGTATTCTAACCCGTCCCCTCACGGGTAAAAATATTTTGAATAAGTTTATCATTTCTTTAGCTTAAGTCAAAAAATTTGGACTAAAAGCTTTTAAGAGCACATAATAGCGTATCCATAACATAATTATTTCATAATCTTCAAGTTTTTAAATATAGGCCCCAAGTTCAAGCAAAAAATTCCTTAGTAGAAATCCAACTATATTCGCAGCTAACTCTTGATAATACATATTAAATTGGAAGAAAAATCCTTTTAAACTATTTTCGTTATAATTGATAATATAAACATAAAACTAACAACGCTTGTTCAGTGTTTTACATTAAATTATTTGATGCAACTTTGGTATGTTGGGTAGCCTTGTTGCATAAATAGGTTTATTTTATTTATGTCTTACTACTATGGGCTGCAAATAACTCGTGTGCTTTTTTTAATGTTAAAGATGTTTTAAAACTATCGGGTAGGCAGATACTCGGCACAATGGCGCCGGGTTAATTAACGAAAAAAATTAAACATTCCTGGAATAAATGCATAAGCCTGTAATGACGTTCGTTTTGTAAGAGTATTGAGTTGTGGGAATATGACACAGAATTTGAGCGTTACCTCGAAAATACAATGTCCTACAGCTACGTGATAAAACAAAAGGAGTTCGTCTAATTAAGCGGTCACACGCTACGAGTACGTTGGAAACAGAGACGGACTACAGAGTATACAAAAACTTCGTAATTGCCAATTGGTTTGTATGAAGACCAGCACATAACCAGCGGCTGCGTTCGTGTCATTGTAATCGTGTCATGGTTACCATGACAACGGTTAACATGACGTCTGTTAAACCTTTTCACCGCTTTATTTTTATTCAGTTAATTTTTATAAATACAGAAATGTAACCGTTCGTTCGTATTTGGGTAAAGGGTTTTAGTAAGTACTTTGCCTACTTTGTAAATAAATAAAAGATTATAAATACTAAAAATGTTTAAAATAAAGAGATAAAAGTGGAAGAAAAAGGTACACCATAGAACATATTAAATTTTTTTTTAATAAATAAAATGATTTTGAGGAATAACTATATCATCAATTATTACTTATAACTGAAATCAGAAAGTCGATAGGTAAAGTAGGTAGGTACTGCGTTTACTAGATAGAACAAGAAAATTAAAGAAAGGAAAAATGTTATTAGTTACTCAAACCTTGCTCTTATTGAGTCATTAATATGATTGTATATTTAAGAAAAAATATTTTAGATATCAGGTCCCTTGACTTCATTATTATAGTTTTGTTTTGTTTTGCTATATTATTGCCAATAATAAATAACGGTTAGTTAAGGTTTAAGGTTCAAAGTAATATTTTGTCACTTAGATTATAATAGGTAGACAATGCGATTAGCAAAGGTTAGGTCGGATGTATTAAATGCAGTGTGTTGCGTAAGCTGCAACAAACCTCTCGCCCTGCGCATCTTCTGCCATATGCAAATGTTTGATGAAAAACTTGCATTTCAAGATACTTTGCATACAAATATTGGCAACAATATATGCAATAGTACTTATTATGTAAATATTTAAATAAACACATAAATCTTAATGTTATTGTGTAACTAATATGCCTAATAACAATTTATGTAAATTTAAATTTAATTTATTTTTAAAAAATCCAACAGACGACAGTCTTATTACTGAATTATTTTTTTTATAAGTTTAATCCACAATTCAAATCAAAAACTTTTTTAAATAATCTAATCATCTATGACATAATATTTTTAAAAAAATAACATACCGAATATCTGTACATAGAAGATATTTAAAAAAGGGATGTGAGAGGTCTAACTAACACATTACAATTATTTTCAAAATTTTGTATATCTGTCGATATGTATGTACGCGCATCATGAATAACCTATGAAACAAAATTGGATAGATTTTAACAACTAATACAGCTGTAGGTATAACTAAGAACGTAGGGTTTACTTGATTTAAATCAGATATCGGGAAAAACTTATCGTCATTTAAAAATTATCAAGTGAGAAGGTACTGATATTTCCTTTTAACCTTCATGTTTTTATTTCAATTCTTTTTCCGGCTAAATTAAATAAGTAAATTAAGCCTACTTACCATTTTCATCATGATTCCAAGTTAAATACTAAGTACAAGATATCCTATGTGATGATTGCGGCGTTTGCGCCGGATTGTACTTAGCCTCTAATCACCTGTCCCTTTTATAGAGACGCAGGTTTGTCTAACCATTGCATACAAGCAGGGGGAGCCTGCATAGACTACAGAAATACAGAGCCGTACTTGAAATTACATTAAATACCATATATGTCACTATGACGCTAATCATGAACCTACATAAGGTTTTAATTTCCTACCTAATAATCTATCATCTACACGTATATATAATGACATATTAACGTACATCCCTAAATTCCTGATGCTAGATAAAAAATCTTTGCATTTTAGATGAGTAAATTAAGAAATCATTTTTGAAAATTGGAAAGAAGGTTACCTTTTTAATAAAATTTCATATGAAAATGGTCCTTTTTCATCCTTTAAGCCGGCTGACATGTAGAATTATTAGGATGCAAGGAAAGTCGCGAAAAATGCGTTAATGTAATAAGTTAATACAGTCCTTTAAAAGTACCGAAAACTCATTCTTAAAAAGGGATGCAATGTTATTGGATTTAAAATATAATAACTCCAAATAAGTGTCTATTTTTTAAATCTCCGTAAGATATTAAGTATCTTTCGGGTGCAAGCGCAGTTAATGATAAAAATAGAAAAATTGAGAATGCAGTGAAAATACCCGTGAAGAATTACAAATTAAATTTATATGGCGCAAACATATACAAATAATTATGAATAAATTAGGGTAAATTTGTAATAATGCTAATTCATTTAAATCCAATCTTTAATGTCAATGTAATAAGTTGTGACATTTTATCTAAAAATTTAAAAATCTTAATTAAATTATTATTATATATAAATTCAGAAAACCTTATTTCGACTCTTTACAGTATAATCTCGTTCATGGTTACAATAGAATAACTGTCAAAACAATCGTAAAACGTACTGGCGATGTAGTACGTACAGGCGTTTTATGTCAGATCTTGGTATGGCCATAATGCAAACGCCTCTTCAAAAATTAGGTAAATAATTTTGAATTTAACAGTTCCAAGGAAAACTATAAAGTTAGTTCAACACTATAGTATAACAAATGTATAGTACTTTTAATAAATTCAGTAAAACAATATAACATACATTTAATTTTTGGCCATCAAAGTTTTTGTATGCTTTAGATCCATAGAAAAATAAATTAACAATACTTTTATTATTAAAAAAACTTTTAAATACAATTGTTTGTTTTTCATTCTATGCTATTCATATTCTGTTCAATATTTGACATTTGACTTTTGCAATGTTTTTAGATTTTCGAAACACCTATTTTTGTTAACTTTTGAAATAGTTTCGCATATTTTAATATAATAAAGCACAACGATGATAAAAATGTAGTACATTGAGAAGTATATTTTTTTTGATAATATATAGTACAGTTGACTAAAGCATAGTAAAGGTAAATATAAAGCTAAAAAAATTATCCAATCCTTACCTGGGTTTGCATATTTTTATATTTGAATATAAGTACAGATAAATTATATTTGGTAATTGTGCATGTCTAAGTGAATGCATATATACTGTCATATTATATATCCAGATATTATATAGATTTTGCCCGAGAGAAATTAAGAATAAGAATTAAGGATAATAGGAACTAGAATATAATTCCCCTCTGCCGCTGTGAGAGCATCTCATAAGAGGCGAGTAACCCAGCACCCCTTGGTGGCAGGGCGATCTGTTCCTTGACTGGCTTCTAGCCACTGGCATGCTAATCTTACCCTTCTCCTCCCATCCCGTTAATAATATTTCTATTGAATTGCGAATTGCGGTTCTATTGAACTCGATTCTCTTTCAGGGTCCACTGAAATCGTAACATTCTTCTTTTCATTCCCCTTCCTCACTTTATCTTCGAGGTGACAACGCATCGGCAAAACAAGAGTCACTCTCTCGCTTGCCGATGTCAATGGAAGACGGTGGCCACCTACCATCAGGTGGGCTGTCTGCTCATTTTTTCCTTAACTACCATAAAAACAAAATTTAACTCAAATAACCTGAAGTATTAAGCCACGTAGTGAAAATTAACATTAAATCTTTATTTACAACGATTTAAAAATTAATACAATTCATTCACCCAATGTTGACTCTATTTTGTGTTTAGTTTTTAAATTAAATATGAATCGATGTAGATTTGGAAAGTTATGAAAATTCATATTATTTATGAATTCCTATTACACTTGGTCATGCCATAACTCGAGAAGGATTTTCTTCAAACTTTCTCAGTCTCATTAAATATTTTTTAGGTTTTTCTAATTTGCAGTCGTGAGGAAAATTAAGAAAATTGGCAAATTCCAGAAACTTAACGATGATAGAGCTTTTGAGTGTTTGATAGTTCGCGCGACGCAAATGTATGAGGGAATAAGTGAGTGAGTGAACAAGAGAGGGTACAACAAATGAATGCGTAAGTAAATCAGTGAGAGTGTGTGTGTTAGTGAACAGGCGAGGGAATGAACGGATGACCAAGTAGAATACCTACTAAAATCCACGCAAACGAAGTCGCACATATTGAAAGTATAAATTCAGGTTTGGTTTATTTTATTAAATTGCCAAAATTTTAATTATTGATGATATTGGAAATTATGGTAATATCACGAGTTTATATTTAAAGTTTAGATTCTTAATATTATATTCAAGATTATTTTATTATATTGAAGATTATTTATATAAAAAAGGCTTTTAATTGATCTAACTTCACTAAGATATAAATAACGCAACTGGGCCATGGATATCTTGATGATGACGCTAAAAAGAATAATATTATATGTAAATCTAAATTGAATTATATACATATGTTCGACACTTAAGGATACGAACATTCATTTATATTATACTAAAGTTTATCATATTTTTATGTAAAAAATAAACAAATTTATCACAATTTATTTATATTATTCATTCTTATATGCTTTTTATATTCAAAAATACGCGATGATCACTAAAATTACCAATGATAGAGGATAAAGCTTTATTATTCATAATATATTAACTTATATCAACATAATTCGTCTGTAATTGTCATAAAACACTTTGAAAACAAAGTAACTGACATAACCTAGTTCTTGTATTATAATAATTTTTTTTTTTTCAATTTTAAATGTAAATACTACTATAATAATACAAAATAGTACAGTTTAAATCATCTCTAAAATACTATCTACAAACGTGTTATTCAAGAATTTTATTCTGAACTGAAAAATCTCTTTAATTGAGAACAATAAAATACTAAACACATTTTAATATATATTAAATTAAATGAATTATACTATTTGTTCATATTGTATAATTATGGTATGTGATGTTGTTCCACTTCTTAATCAATAAAAATAGATATCTATATGGCTAGTTATTTACTTCATGGAAATTGATTAAAAAATACAAATTATAATTTTCAACAACATATTTAACAAGTACTATATTGTTTCAGACGGAATATGTAAAAGTTAGAGAACTTGCAAATTTTAACATTTTTTTATCTCCATAGCAAAATTGTTGCTAAATGTAAAAGTAACTGCATATGCATAAATTATTATATATATTAAATTATCGTTTATATAACGATATATTATGAAAAAAACTTTTGCAAAACATTAAGCAATCTATAACCTAACCCTAAAATAATAACTTTTTATAATAAACTACATTATACATTTGACTCATTCATTTTATATTAGTCTTGATGCAGAGATGTTATCTCTTTACTTAAACAGGCCAAATTTAGAACAATAAACCTATTAACGTATTGTTTTCGACTACAAAAGGTAATTGTACTAAACATCTATGCGAATTCCTGAGCAAAGGCTAAACTTATTCGTTATGTTAAGATTAGGAACTAATGTGGTTGTTTCACACACTGCTTATAGTTATATCTTCTTTTATACAGCCTCATGATCTCTCATGATCACTCTAAAAATTTTGAAAGCTTTTAAAAATGTTAAAGTACTTTAGATAAGGCTTTTAAAACTTTAATCGTAATTAAAAAAAAACATTTAATAAGCATCCAAGGGTTAAATACCATATTTAAATTTATGATCGCCATATTTTAGACGTTTAATACTCGTAAATATCGATTTCCTATTTCTAATGCCTATAAAATTAAAAAAATTAAGGGTCATCAATGTGTCTACAACGGTGACCGTGATGCTTCGTGTAATTTATGTGACTTTAATACTACGTATTCACAGTAGGTGTCTTGTAAATTATCTTTACTACTAGATATTTATCGTTTCGTTAAAATTGTAGACTTAAAACTAATTTCGCCAGACCTTGTTGAATATTTGAATAAACTGTTATATTCAATAAGTGCTTCATCTAGAAATGCATCTCGGGATTGTAGATTTCTGTATTAGAACTATATCTTTTAATTTAGAATAAACTATATCTATATAAAAGAAAAATGAAAAAAAAAGAATTATAATTTATTTATTTCTTATGATTAATTTAGTCTCGGGTTAACAAGATAAAACCTAAAAAGTTATGTCAAGTACTTTATTTTTTTTAATAAAAACAAACAACTTTATATTAAAAACTTTATTTATTTTTCGGACATCAATCGTTTAAACCAATGATTACTTAATTCAAAGGTTAAATAAACTTTAACATGCAGTGCAATAATAACATTTACATCGCGAATACCTTTCCATTTCCGGAATTAACAAATAATTATAATCACAAACTAATACTAATTATTTTCAATTATTGCTTATATTTGTTTTTCAAACCCTAACTTTAATACTAAGTACTTTCCTAGAGCATAAAAAGATTTTCCATATAAAATATACCTACGTATATTAAAAAAATTTTTTTTTAATTGTATTCTTTTTAGTCACTCGATATTTAATCACACTCGATAATTTAACAATCGATATTTAAGTGTCCATATCGACTAAGGAGGGCTAAAATATTCATATTGAACATAATTTCAGATTGGAAGTGAAAAACATATTTATATTCACTTAAAAATCAATAAAATGATAAAACTATTTAAATTTAGCATCAGTATGCAGTAAAGTAGGTATAAAATGATTAAGTCTACGCATCATTAAACATGACATCAAAGCAAAGGGCATCAAGTATTTACAGCAAAAAACAAGACTATAATAATTGTCGTCGCAAGTTAATAGGAAGGATGCGCATTGCACACAATCCATTCACTACTAAAAATATTTATTTTATCTATATTTATAAAATAATAATTGAATGATAAACATATCATCAAAATTTGTCTGGTGAATTTGTCTTTTATGAAAATCAAAATATTTTTTAAAATCTATTATGGTTTAACAGTTAACGACAATAATGTCGTTATTTAATAATAGATTTAATATTCTTATATTAAATGTACTTAAAATAAATTAATGTTATTTTCAAGATGCCGATTTTAAAAAACCAAAGCCAAAAATTTTACACAATATTAATATCTGTTAAATCTATATTTAGGTAAGAATTAATTATGAAATTAAAAAAAAACACATATTAATTTTATAATTCATTAATATAGAAGAGCATATTATATGAGAAATATATTCAATCAATATGTTTTTTTAATATTAGTAATTATAATTCTAATAATTATTAATTACTATAATAAATCAAAAAACTAATGAATTGGGTGTATATTTAGATTTAGGTATTTAAAAAACCAGTTCTTTTATAACTTCTAGTGGATGTTACATGAATATCATTGTGATGAATCTTCCAGAGGTACGTACGATATTTAACAAAACGCTGACATTTCGACAACCATCTAACGATTACTAAGAGCCGTATGACCGTGTGGCATTAACATTACCTACATTTAACATTAGAAAACATATACAGCCTCTTTACGCATCCACACGTCCTTTAACTACGCAGCTATAAAATATTTAATTTATTTTAACCGCGAAAATACATAACGAAATTAAATATATGCCATCTTGGAAAGAATTGCACTTTGAACTTTGCTGCAGTCTGGCTTATTGCACAGGAACGCAAAATTCTTTGCTTATTTGCTTATTATCGAGTTGGAATTTAAAATCGAGTTCCATAGTAATGATTATGTTTACAAAATAT
Organism: Limenitis camilla; assembly: GCA_905147385.1. Taxonomy (NCBI): domain Eukaryota; kingdom Metazoa; phylum Arthropoda; class Insecta; order Lepidoptera; family Nymphalidae; genus Limenitis; species Limenitis camilla. Next base: position 8,165,758 of record LR990230.1, on the reverse strand, counting down.
CAAATGCAAAAACAATACTTGCAAAATGTATTGATTAAAAGTCATATAATCAAATACTATTCGGAAAAATATTAAATAATACATTAATATTTAACAATAAATAAAGACTTTTATTTATTGTTTAATATTAATGTTTGTATTTCTAATTTAAAATTTAAGATAATATAGTTGATGCTAATTGTATTTATTAAGAATACAATTATATGTCAAGAAATTGATGAAAAATAATTCACCATACATTTATTAGCAATTAAATTCGGCTTCATTTCCTTAATATTTCGATTAGCAGCACATTCCATAAGATGTTTGGGAAAGAGTAGGGAAAAAAGGGATTACCATATCATGCCAACACTGAATAATTTGCTAACTTAGGGAAATGTGTGGTTCTCGATATACAATGTTGTTAGTAATTTGCTTTTGTACTGTCTACAATTTATTATATGCTTTTTTGTACATCCTGGATCTCTTATTATACTCCAACAAAGCCTATCAAATAATAATAATAAAATAAAATAATCGCGAATGATATTTATAAATTAATCAAGCACTTCAACACATCCTGGGACATTCATTATTATTTATTTAAGCGATGACTAATAAAGAAAAAATTAACCATTGATAGCTCTTCTGACCCCATTTAGAGTTGATATAACCCGGATACTAATAGAATGTCATTCATGAGTTATAACGTATAAACTAGTATAATTAGAATAAAGTCAAACACTGGCGACACATTCTTTAACTTTTTTTAAAAATGTATCACGTCTTTTATTTGTTATTTTCTTTTCATAGAGGCTTGTTTGATATTTTTTACTAAATGATTTATCTTGATAACGTAACTGCGCTCTTCCCTACATATATTATTTTGATCCATTCCAATTCATTTGACTTCATAGGGCCCAAGACCCAAATTCAAGACCAATTTCTAAACAAATATTTTTTTTTGTGGAAACAAAACTGATTGCTGACCTTATTTCCTATACAACACCTTGAAGTCTGTTGTATACTTTATGTCCGACTGATAAAGGTCATATTTCTATTATTTATTCTGACTGTCGAGACGATAGATCATACTTGTACATAGATTTACAAAGTAGCTACAAAGACAAGATATTTATACAATTTAATACTGAGGAACAAGAATAATCTTATTATGAGATGCCGTCCGATAGATGGCGCTAAGTGATGCGCACTGCACATATCTATAAGGCTGTATAAAGCCTAAATAGTAAAAAAGGTAAACAATTGTTGTTGTTAATATTCTTAATAGGTAAATCAATTTGAATGTATATCCTATTTTTCCCCCAGTCTGGTTTTCAGTCTAGTCGGATTATAATCCTAATGATGTCACCAAAATTATATTTTATTGCCATGCATAACAAATTACAGTATCATAAGACTTTTGATATGTGTAACTTTAATAAAATGTATACGAGTAATTAAAGTGCAATAATATATATAATTATTAAATGAGGTTTAAAATCTAAGAATAATTTGATAACATTGGACTGCTAAAATTTATGTTATTAAAACAGAAAACATAGTCTAATTAGCTCTTAGGTTTCATTATAAACCCCTAGATTTGAAACAAATCTTAAATATATTTATAAAGTCTTTTTTTATTTCAAGACTGGCTACATCTCGCTTAAATAATCAGTAATTTAAAAAAAACAAGTGCTAATATGTTTTTACATATTATTCTATAAAAATCATTTTTAATCATCATTCACCACACCTTAAATGCAATTTTAAAACAGGTTCATGTTATATTTAGAAAGTAAAATGCAATTTTATTTATCTTTTTTAAACTTTTCAACTATATTTTTTAAAACTGTTTTGACAGGTGGATAACTCAATAACATTTTTTCTACTTGCTTAGCAACGTAAAATCTGTATTCAGCAATATGTATTTTAAATTACGTGAGCATGTTATATAATACGAGTCGTCCAACGAAACTACTCTTATCTATTTTAGAATAAATCTAATAGACAGAAGCTGTAAATATTCATTTTTATCGCTTTATTGCTGTGATTTTGAATTTAGGAATATAATAAAATGAGAAGTCTTATAACGTTGACTATCAACAGTAGCCACAGTTTAATAAATCATAATAAAATTAAAATAAATAAAAAGCCCTTTATTCAGAACAACTTAGTATCCATTTACAAAGTATTAAGATCTAAAAACTATGAGTATTATTATGCAAATATATTTTTGTAACTGAAGTAATCTTAATCTATTCTAATACTAAATTATTTTTTGTAGGTCTGTTTGCCAATCGACAAAGGCCTTCTCCAACCTTTTCCGTGAGTGCCTATCTTGGCTTTTTCAGTTTTCCAGTAAGGTTTCCAATCTTCTTTGTGTTAAAGCCCATGTTTGGCTGCCATACATTAAAACAGGTAGTATCCAAGTGTTGAAAAGTTTTTTCTTTATAGTAATTTAGTTATAGTAAGAGTTTTGTCTTTCATGACCTCTCTCAGACTCTAGGATCTCTTCCAGCCATTTGTTAGTCTTCACTCAACTTCTTTACGTATAGGGTCCTCTTGTTCTCTTGTGATTAGCTGTCCCAGATAGATGTATTCGTCGGTGTAATCGATTTGGATATTTGGATATGTCTTAGCCTTTGTGTTCTCTGGGTTCAACTTTAAACCTATCTTCTCACTGCTACTAGTTCATGTATCATTTGAGCCGTTTTGAAATTATCTTGGCAAATATCTTATAAATGTTAGACATGAGACTGATAGGACGGTAGTTTCCGATGTCGTGTTTGTCTTCCGTTTTATATAGAAGGGTAATGTTTGATTCTGTCCATTGCTGTGGGATAATTTCTGTGTCTATGATAACTTTAAACATTCCGTGAGGATCGGTGTGAAAGCTTGCTTATTTTGTATTGAGATCTCGTTGTTAATACCATCGGGTCCTGGTGCTTTATCTTTCCGTTGTGTGTCTATTGCTCTCTGTATTTCTGCGTGAAGGATTTTGGGGGATATCTGACGTCTCTACCAAATTTATTTCTTCTCGCGAAGTGTTGTTGTATTCATACAGTTCTTTGTAATAGGATGTTGCTATTTCTAATATGTCTTTTCTGCTGTGGTTCCATTTTCCTCTATTGCTTTTCATTTTTACTACCCAGTCTTTAGATTTCGATAGTTCCTTGTATGCTTTTTTGACACCACCCGTTTTTACTATGTGTTTTTATGTTTTTATTTATTTCTTTGTTAATTTCTGTTAGATGTTTTCTTCTGTCCTCTGCGTTTCTTGTGTTAATTAAGTTAGGGAAAAGGCTGGCGTGAACGTAAACGTCAAAATTGTGTCCGCTAATTAAAATTAATATAAAATAATTTAAAAAACCAGTAATAATGTAAATAAATTACTGTATAATTGTCTAGAACTTTTGTATAATTGTATAGTGATACGTGGAATAAAAGGTGTTCAATAATCAAAGAAATCTTGTGAATAATCAACTGTTTGATGTTCTCAACGGCTGCCGTTTAAACAAGGAGAGTATTGTTTTCATAATTTTATACAAATAAGTTTATTTACATAACACTTTAACAACACTTTTATCTTTTTATTACATATTCTTCGCAATACACGCTTCACTTTGTGTGAGCAACGTCACTCCTCACAATAAGGCATATTCATTGTCTCCCTTTGCTTGACAAGTTGGAAGCAAAGACGCAGACAGACATACAAGCCTCAGACACTCACCTACCAAACAGAAACTAAACACATTTTAATTATAATTAACGTACTTAAGATAATTATATTTATTTTGTTCTTACAAGTTTAGAGTTTAAAATTATTATTTTAAAGGTTAAAAATAATAAAATAGTATTATTTTACATAAGATACATTGTTGGTTATAATTTTAAAACTAATTCTTACAATTGTTCTATTTTCAAAACTACCTTGTTTAAAAAAAATATATATTACTAAAAATTTCTATCATTTTCATAAAATCAATTCTATTTAATTTAATAATCCCTCTCTCATCTTTCTTCTTTCTCTGTATATTTCAGTTTTCAAACCAATACTGGAATCAGCAATTTTGACCCGTAAGGCATTGGCCAAAAATCAAGAAATGAAATTAAAGCAAACACTGCAGGAACTGAAATTATCTAAAGATCTCTGCAACCACCTCCTTCAGGAAAGAGAGGACATAGAAGTGGAGATTAAAAATTTAAATTAAAGAAATTCAGAATTTATAAGTTAACTCTCGAATTTACATGAAAAATATTTAGTAGTATTAAGCGAACGGGACCAACTTCATAATATTGTAAGCTCATTCAACCAGTGTTGTAAGGAACATGAGAAGGCTCTAAACCGTATAACAGAATTAGAAGTTAGCTTACATGAAGCTACCAGCAACATTTCACAGCTGGAAAATTATAAAACCCTCTATGAATCCAGCGTTACTCAGAACTTATATGAGGAACTGGTTGAATGTGACTCACAACCGAGTTATAATTTACTAATTAGTAATAAAAATATAAATTGTAACAATTTAATACATTTCTCAACTCATAATAAATTAAAAAAATATATTAAAGTTAAAAGATTTATTAAAAAAAATTATAAAAAATAAATTTACATTAAAACAAGTAAATGAGCTGAGAAGTGACCGTTCGAAATTACTAAATAAATTAAACCAATGTAGAGATAAACTCCATAAAAATATGTACAATTATGACCGGGATACACAGGCACTTCAGGGTGAAATTGATAGTCATATAAAATCAATAAGTGACAAATATGAGTCGTCACAAAAACAAATAAATGAGCATATTCTAGCAGCTCATAATCTTGTGGAGATGTGCAACTACAACCTCGAGAGGTTTGAGTCATTATCCAGTAAGAGTTGTGGTTGCACTAAAGATAACTCAGCTCAACCAGGAGTGTTATGAGAATCGCCAACAAAAAATAATATAAAATCAATTACCCAATTAAATTGCAATTTGTCAAGAAATAATACACTGAAAAAAGTCGTAGTTGTATCAGACAGCTTGGGCCAAAGCTTTCGGTCATTATTAAATAACAATAATATTGATAGGGTTTACAATATATGTTCACCTGGGGCTAGCTTCTAGCACCAAATTAATAAAATCAAATCCATGCAACTGACAAATAATGATGTAGTTATATTGATCCATGGGAATAGTTTTTCAGTGAGTAAACAAGATGTTGTGAGAAATGTTGAATTATTATATGAACTATATGACAAAAATAGATGTAAGTTTATTATCTCTGCATTCCCATATTCTTCTTCACTCACTGCCAGTCAGAATAATTATATTTGTAAACTAAATAGCACATTATGCAATCTGACTCAACGTCATAGCGACGCATTTTTATACTTTGACATTAATAAATTTATTAATAATAGATGTAAGATAACAAAAGATACAGTGTATCTGCCTTTATATTATAGGAGACAGGTTGCTACTTTAGTAGCTTATAACGTTTACAACCCCGTTATATGTAATATAACGAAGGAGATTGACTTAAGTCATAATGATATTGTTAGTTCTTCTAATATTAAAATACAACCTAGTTTAAACTAGACAGACAGACAAAGGCTAAACCGTCCAAGATTAATATTATACATCAAAATTTGCAGGGTTTAGGCGGCAAAGAGTTAGAATTAGAATTATTTATTGCTAAATTTGACATACATATTATATGTATTACAGAACATTGGTTTGTAAAAAATTACATAATTTCATCATGTCAAGTGCGTTCGTCAGAGTTAACGCGGATCGCGGAAGAAGTCTAATTCTTGTACGTAATGATATTGCTCGCGCCGTATGTAAGCCACTACAGGATATTGTCTCTCTCTCTGTCGAACGCGCCGTAGAATTATCATGCATTGAGCGTCAACGTTATGTTATAGGATGCGTGTACCGCCCCCCTAATAGTGATTATAATTTATTTGAATCGACAATGGACGATGTGCTTAAAAGACTATGTAGTAAGAGTAAGTCGGTAATTGTTTGTGGAGACTTTAATGTAGATATTATAGTAGAAACGTCTTGAGTCGTCGGCTATTAAATTTGTTTAAATCATATAATTTAATAAATTTATTTTCAATTTGCCACATGCATAGATAATGTGTTCTGTCAGTGTCAAGTGAGTGAGAAATTAATTATTGACAATTTAAGTTCTGACCACTACGGTCAAAAATTTACTGTAATGGATACTATAGTTGAAGAAAGACTAAAAATTATCTGCCGTCCTAAGACTTTTAAGCAGATTTAATTGTTTTAAGGAAAGCGTTGCACAAAAAATAAGCGATTTGGACACAAACTGAAAGAATCCAGATGAACTGTATAATAGACTGTTTCATTTAATTTTATCTCAGTTTAATAATAGCTTCAAAGAAAAAACCTTTAAAAACTTGAAACTTAAATTTAGTGATTGGGCAACTGTAGGCATATTTAGAAGTAGAGAAAAACTTTATGAACTATACGGGGAGAAGCAGTTTAATCATGACCCAAAGTTTTTACAATATGTTAAAAAAATTTCAAAGACTTAGAATTGTTTGTATCCAAGCAAAGGCGATATATATTAGAAATAAGATAATGAACTCGGACGATAAAATAGGATCTACATCTTCTCCCATCGATGCTATTGCATTGTTAAAAAGGAATCACTTGGGTTGTAACAATAGTTTCAATTTCAAGTATGTTTCACCAGTAGATATAATTAAAACATTTAAAACTCTCAATTTAAAAAAAAACTGGTGATTTATGGGATATAGCTGTAAGATTACTTACCGAAATTATTTATAATATTGCTCCATTATTTTCAACAAGTGTGTGAATACAGGATCGTTTCCTAATTTAATGAAACACAGTAAAGTTATACCTCTTTTTAAAAAGGGTGACAAAAACGATCCTGGTAACTACAGACCTATCTCTATATTACCATCACTTAGTAAAGTTTTTGAAAAAATTATATTAAATCAACTTTTGGAGCATTTTGGAAAAAATAATATTTTTCATAGTGAGCAATATGGTTTTACTAGGGGTAGGTCAACAACGGATGCAGGAGTCGCGCTCCTCAAGCATATTTACGACGCATGAGAGAAATCACAATTGGTGTATTTTGTGATTTGTCAAAAGCCTTTCATTGTATTCAACATGAAACGCTTAAAAAAACTCAATTATTATGGTATTAGTGATAAAGGACTTGATCTAATTGCTTCTTACCTTACCCAAAGAATCCAGAATATTGCTATTAATGGTGAAAAATCTTCTGGATCCTTCTTAAGAATGGGCGTTCCACAAGGTTCTATATTGGGCCCATTTTTATTCCTGATTTATATTAATGATCTGCCATACTACGTGAGGAATTAATGCGACATTGTACTTTTTGCTGATGACACTTCTCTTAGACACCAACACAGTTACGACGATGTAAACAGTGCATTGTCGCAGGTTCTTCAATGGTTTACGATTAATAATTTAGTACTAAACGCAAATGAGACTAAATGTGTGGAATTTGCTTTACCGAATGTTAAAAAACAGCAATTCACCCTTTTATTAAATAATGAAATATTGAATTTAACCGACTTAACGATTTTTTTTGGGAATAACTTAAGACTCAAAACTTCAGTGCAACTCTCATTTATCATCTTTGGCGGGAAGACGCAGTTCCGCAGCTTACGCAGTAAGAAAAGTAACGCAACTAACTGATATAAATTCAGTCAGACTTGTTTATTTTAGTTACTTTCACAGTATAATGTCTTACGGCATTTTGTTGTGGGGCAGGGCCGCGGACATAGAATCTATTTTTATTCTTCAAAAAAGAGCAGTTCAGGCCATTTACAATCTAAGAGCTAGAGATTCCCTTCGAGATGTTTTTAATAAAAAAGGTATTCTTACGGTGCCGTCACAATACATTTATTGTAACATTGTATACATTAGGCAGAACATTACGTTATTTTCCAAACATAGTGACACACACAATAAAAATATAATAAGATCCCACAGACTATATTAGACTTGCCACTTCAGCAATTTAAAACTCGAATAAAAAAGTGTTTAGTAAATAAAGCTTACTACTCCGTACAAGATTATTTGAATGATGACAAAGCTTGGATTCAAAATGACGTTGATACTCAGCTAAATAATTATACCTTTGTAAAACAGACTGATGTAAACAATGGCATTTTGAAAAGAGCAACTGTTGAGTTTCTTGCCAGTTCTTCTCATCAGGAAACTGCTTTCCGAACTGGTGGTAGCTTCAGACAAACTGACAGACTGACCAATTTTTGACGTGACAAAAGTACTTTGTAAAAAGTCTATTTGAATAAAATATTTTGAGTTTGAGTGGCTCTTTTGTTCTAGCAATTTTATAGTGGTACTCGGAAGGAACACAAACGGTAGTAGCCATCGTTTGTGTTCCTTCCGAGTTTTACATTTACTAGTTCTTGTCTTGGCCTAGGTTTCCTTAGTTGTTTTGTTTTTGAAGTTGTTGAAGTAACTGTTTTTGTTAGTCATGAAGAAATCAATTTCATTTTTTGTGTTCCCGTCTGGTGAGATCCAAGTCCTCATTCTTTTCATATTTTTCCTATATATAGTATTTAAAATAGTAAGGTTATTTTCTAGTGTAAAGTGCATAATTTTTTCTCCGTTCCTGCTTCTGGTTTTGTTGTAGTATGTGAATGGTCCTAGTGTGTTTTCTGCCGGACACTTATCTCCAATTTTGCCATTGAAGTCTCCCATTACTATTAAGTTTTTATGAGCTTGGTCTCGGATGACTTTATTTAATGCAAGATAAAATGTATCTATTGTTTATAAGTCTGACTGTTATGTAGGTGAGTACACTTGTATAATAGACCATGGGTCTTGGTATCCTGATAGCTTTAAGAAATCATATAAATAAAAGGATTACAAACAGATTCTATATTATGTGATAGTGAAAATGAGTAAACTTTGTAAATAATTATTGTAAAACTACTTTTCCCCACTCTGTTTTTTTCATTTAATCTGTTTATGTTGACTGTATTTTTCAATCAATGATTCTTAATATATCCTCTTCATGCAATTCATGCAATTCAGTGCATGATACTTAATTTGTTCATTTAATATTTAACCTCAGACTGATACATAGACGAAACTTTTTATTATTTGTTTTTATTCTAAGCTTTACAGGACTTGTTCAACATAAAAACACGTCTTTAAATTTTGGTGCTAACTAGATGTTTTTATTGAATTTTTTATAAGTTAAAATGTGCAATGATTTTAATGAGAAGCAATTGAGATAAATTAGTTTCTGAAATTAATTACAATATCAGTTAATTATAGGGGCGTTAGTGTTAAATTGTGGTAGTGTTGTGGCGCTGTATTTGTGATGCGCAACTCAAATGCTAAGGTCACCATTCGCGAAACTGCATAGCATTATAAGTATAACTTTTGATAAAGAGCGCATCCTGTAAATGAATTACGCTTTTGTCGTTTTGTCTGTGTAAGTAAGTTTTTAAAACTCTGTCTGAAAACGATATTATCTTTTAACGCTCGAAGTCGTTGTTAAAAAATAAATGATAATAGAATAAAAATCTAGATTGACATCCAAAAAAAAATGGGCAAGCACCCAAAAGTCTTTTCATTACAGTTCTTTGTATTGTACAATGTCTTTGAAGATGTAGTATCGTATTAATGTTATATTTTTTACCTAAAATCTACTTATTGTATACAAAACAAGTTATTGACATGTGTTAATTTTATATAATCCAAATATTAATACGCGGAAGTAATATTGAAGTTTGATCCTAAAGAAGAAGAGAAGATATCAAATTTATAATTTAAAGACTTTTGCTTCTTTACCCAGAATGCTAAAAATCATTATAAAGTATGCGTTTGTTCGTATACCTATTGTACTTTGTATGTTAAATTTGTATCAAAATATCTACGGGTCTACCGAACACTATCACTATGTAGGGAATGAAAATGGCACCCAAGTATTTTTCAGTATTTCGGTGTACACTAACCTAGAACATCCTTTTTTATTCGTTTTGTCTATGTCATATACAAAATGAATAAACAAGATATATATATATAAAATAATTAAGTGTATATAATATACTACATAAGATACATTGTTACTACTGCAATTAAAAGGAAGCGTGAAGTCACGCACATTTCAAAAATATAGATGGTCAATTTACATAATTTATGTCCGTAACGATGCTACAAATATTTAAAGATTTAAAAAATTTGATTGTATATTTCATTGTTTGGTATTTTATAGAATAAAAAAAATAAAAATAGTAAAAATATTCTTTTTATCTTTAGTATAGTTGTATTATTTAGAAAATAGATTGAAACTAAATTTGAGAATTACACTAGACCGATGCTTGCTCCGCTCTACATTTTTTTTTATTTTATGCTCTCATCTTATATTATAACTCATCTAATCCTTAGATTGAGCAGTTCTTATAAATTAAGTATAGAAGACAATGTATATTGGATAACGCTACAGAGCGCCTGCGAAATAAATAAAATTAATTAAACGGATAACATAACGATACAAGTAAGCAAGGCGTGTGGTGATTAATTTGTAACACTTGATGGTATTTATCATTCAGAAGCTTTTTAATGCCTCTTATATTTTTATGGTATTACTTATCACATTAGAAGCATCAAATTTATCTAACGATCAAAATCAAATCAGACTCGACTGCGAACTATTGCGAAGAAGTCCACCTATTAATTTCAATTTTGAACAATTTATAAGGTCGTTGCAGAGATAAATCTTTTTAAAACCAGTTGTATTAAATTTCTGTATGATTGCGTAATCGCCGAATGTTGATGAGCACAGTATAACCGCGTGGGTTCTCCTCCCGCCTTGAACCACTATGACACTTATAAAAACCAAGGACATGCGATGTCAGAAATGCGACCTCTATCTCTCATCGATTGCTATTACATTCAGCGATTGACAGAACTATACTGAATAATTTACTATAAATCAGTAAGCATAGTCGGCGAACAAGTTTATCAGCATTCTGGCCTCCGACGCCTAATACCATATAACCACTGTCGTATCTTCCCACTCATATAACAACCTGTAACTATTATCTTCAGTTTCATTCTATAATATTTGATAATTTGTAAAAAAAATATGCGCAACTGCTTACATTTATATTGAAAACAAAACTGCAAGTTTGCAAATTGTTCCTGAAGATTATATTTTTTTTCAGAACATCAAATATTTACAAACGCTTAGTGTAAAAATTAATAATAATGTATACAATTGTAATACAAAACAAGTTAATAATAAATATGATTTTTAGGGTTCCTACCTTGAACAGAAAAAATAAAACTATTGGAATCACTACGTTGTCCGTCTGTCTGTCTAGACCCTTTTTCTCTGGAACGCGTGAAGGTATCAAGTTGAAATTAATATTAAACACTCAAGCCTGCGGCTGTCAAAAAATCAAACTTCTAAATCAACGTGATGTAAAGATATCATGTGTTATTTTGATTTCTTACAAGAATCAAAATTCTCAGTCTTGATCCTCTGATTGAAAAAATGCGAAAACTATAAATTTGTTGTTATATCACGAAACAAATGAAATAAAATTTGATGATGGTTTTGACGCATTATTTAAGGAATATGAAAAATTATCAAGCTGAAATTAATATTAAACATATAAGTCTATATTTTCTTAATGCTGTGAAAAAGTCAAACTCCTAAGTGCAAGGAATCAATAAATATAGCCATTTATACTGTAACGATTACAAGTAGTTTTTCTATAGGGTATTCCACATATACGTACATAAGAAAAGTTGATGTTTGTGATATTAGTAATATTCGAATGTACTTTAAAAATACCCGCCCTCGATACAGATAAAAAATATTTTCACCGTTTTAACTCTGAAAAACATTAAATAAACGTATTCCAAGAAAGAAAGAAAAAAATTATAATACAGAGTTGTTTTTAATAAGATTATTTAGTAAAATATAAATTCCATTAATTCGTTTATTAAATTTGTAATTTTTAGACTGGCCAATAACATTTGAATTTCGGCACCTCTTCCAGTTTATTAAATTTTAAAAGTCCTTTAGCTTACCGTTAATCAGGGTTTAAATCTGTATCGAAGACATGTATAACATATTCGATTGTTATTAAAATTGCAAACATCGACTTTTTTGTCGTTGTACCGTGTGAAATGAAGCTAATGCTATCTAAAGCTATACGAAACTTCATAATATTTGGTAATACGTATTTTATTAATATATTATGTTCATCAAATTTAAAATTATTTAAGTGTAATTATTTTTTACTTATAAAGATATTTTTCAGCTTTAAGTCGGTAAAATTTTTTTACTAAAAATATTTTATTATGTTTTCGTTTATTCTTTTAGTACTTATAAATATGTCAATTGAAACAGGCATTACTAATGTCAAGAGTAAACACCCCCCAATACTACTTTGAATGATATTATGACCCGCATGCGAAAATCCAAAATTTGATAGTGTTTGTCCCTTCACTGAAATTGTTCAAATGCGCGAGTGTCACACACTTGTCTTAATTATTTTATTTATTACTTTCTTTACTCTGCACTCTTCTTCACTCTTCACAGTCACACACATCTCCGATTAATGTAAATATCTGTTTGGTCGTTGAACTCACTATGCCATTAAATATGGGCATTAAAAAAACTGTATTACAAATAAGTTCTATAAAAAATCCTACTAGTTGTAAAATTATAAATAATACATACATGATTGCAATCAAATTTTTTTATAACACAACAACACTTCGAACGCAGACTGACAAGATAAATGTACCTGAGACAAAATAAAAACTATCATTATCCAATCTTGAAATCTTTGAATTAAATCCTCAAAGTGATAATAGTTATACAGTAGAAACATAATTGAAATTACAAAAAAGAATCAAGAAATCTTGTTTGTTTTTCTTGAACTTTTTTGTAGATGAAATGTCTAGAGGCATTAAAAATATTTAGATACATCAGTACTTTTTAACTGCGATCAAAGTGCGATACGAAAAACCAAAAACTACCTTGATTAATTCTTCGTAATACTGACTTATGGTGGTTCTTACTTGAGTTACTGCCTCTTTTAGAAAAATATTTCTTTGATAAAAAAGCTATGAATAATTTGGCGTAGAAAAATTTAGAGATTTTTGCAAAAAAAAAGTAGTGAAAGGTTAGCATAATTCAATTAAAATGCTCAGGAATTTTAAATTATTTTAGATAGTTACCATCAGCCCTAAAAACATGACTAAATATCAAGTCAATCGACTCAGAAGTTTCCGGAAAAAATATTTTTCTCATTATCAGCTTTTTCCGATTAAAAAAAACCCATAATACATAGAGATCTGAAACTTGCGGAATCAATCTTATTAGTATCAAAATACCCTGAAACGATGAACCAGATTTCCAACGGGGCGGCGTTTTACCATACTTATTGTTCTAGGCTTGATATCAAGCTGGCTGTGTCAGTGACACACTAACTAACAAAATAGATTCTAATTAAACAACTAATGTTTTTGACATTATATGTATATTAGACAAATTAAATAAAATAAATCATATTTACAGTTTAGCATAGAGAAAAGTATATAAGAGACATTACTGAAAATTAAAGCTTAAAGAAAGCGTAACAGTACAAATTGGAAAAAAAATTAAAATGTATATATATGAGAATTGAAGCGTCAGTAGCTCAGTGGTTCGGGCGTTGGATTCACGATCAACAAGTCGTGGGTTCAAATCCCGGACATTGGACTACTGGCGTGGCCCACTCCTAGCACAAACATTTTAGCTTAGTTGGAGGGGTAAAGGGAATACTAGTAGTATGTAATCCATACTGCTAGTAATCTTTTAAAAAAAAAAAAAAGAATTACTACTGAATACCAAAACTTATAATAAACTAACTAAAAAGTACCGAGCCCAAAGAATACAAAACTAATAATACAATTTTGTGTCATATACACCGGCACTGACTTCAAACTGATCCGGTGGTAGTGTATTAAAAATCTAAGTTCATTAAGTATTTTTTTAAGTAGGTTAAATTTTTTTGTTTAAAAATATTGAGATTATCGCATCATTTTGTATGATAGAAAACAAGAAAAATTAAAAAATTACCACATATGTGTGTAAAGAAAATTGTGGATTTATGTTTTCGTCAAAGCAAAATTTATAATTAAATATAATATAATTTCAAGGACTAAATTAATTACTGAGTGTAATTAATCCATAAGTAAACTTGTAAGTATACCTGGGTTTCCCGTTAAAGCCATTTTTCATCTTATACTATGCATTTGTCAAAATTCGACTAAAATATGATCCGTTATTAAAAAAGTGAATTTTATTTTAAGATTCATATGGATTCAATGAAACCATAAAACAGGATAAAAATAATCAATCGATTTGTACGTTTTAGTAGAAGGAATAAGCTAATGAATATTGGATATTATATAATACCAGAATTTCCTTCACTTCGTCCGAAATTCGATTTATTTGTAACTTTGAAAACTGGTTAATTTTTATTTCTACCAAAAATATATTTTATTAATAAGCAATTACTTATCTCTTAATAATGATATTCTTAAAAGACTATTTAAAATATATATCTTATTATATATGTAAATAGATTTGGATATAGTAATAATAAACATATTCTAATTTTAGTATTCTGGACGATCGCGTTATTCAAATGTTATAGTTTCCTTGTGTTATACTCGGCAGACAACAACATCTTCATGGTTATTCAAATCATGTTAATATTTATTATAAGTGAATAATATTAATTTGTGACACCTTTAATATTAAATGGCATCGTCATGAAATTTGACATTTAAAAAGATGATTTTTAAAGCAGCATTATTTAGGGTCTAATACTTCTGATTATGTCTATATAGTAATATAAAACGAAATTAAAATTTAATTCGCGAATTTCTAATTATTAAAGAAAATTCTTATTCTCAGCAGTTTTTGAACTAGAACCTTATAATTTATCAAGTAGTTTTCTCCAAGTATTGTGTGGGTAAGTCCAATTGTTATAAGTTTAAATATTTTTTTGAATATTTTTTTGAATTTCTAATTATTAAAGAAAATTCTTATTCTCAGCAGTTTTTGAACTAGAACCTTATAATTTATCAAGTAGTTTTGTCCAAGTATTGTGTGGGTAAGTCCAATTGTTATAAGTTTAAATATTTTTATTTATAAAACTTTTATTGTGAAAAGATGAATCTTAATTATATAAATACTTTACTCTTATTTGTAAATTATTTGACTTATCAAAGTATAGATGATTTTTTTGAGTTCAGAAACCTTGAATTTTGGATTGTGATGAGTCCTGTTCTGAATTGAACTCAGTAAAGAGTTTCTGTACATCCCCATATAGTTAAAAGGGAGTGATATAATTCGTTAGTAATATTATACTAACGACAATTTCATCAATTGAATGCTACGATAATTTTAAGATCTCTTCTAGAAATTACAAATAAAAAATTATATCTTTTGACAATTGTAAATGGGTGTGATTTTGGAAATTTTTAATAAGAAGACATGTAATAGATTAAAACTATTTCTTTATTTCATATTTTACATTAAAAATTCAAGAGTTTGTTATAATATATCACATTACGTATGTATTTTGTACACATTTATTAAATTAAATTTATTTTGCAATTAAGTTTTCATTGTCGTGGTGGTAAAATTCGGTATTATTGTAATATCTATTACTATTTTAGTTTTTGGCGACAGGGACGGTCCTGGCGATGTACTCGAGGGCGCGAGCGATCTGAGGTGGGATTTCTGGGGGTTGGGGAATGGCGTTACCCTGTAGAGAGAAAAAAAATTATAATCTCAATTACACAATTATGTACCGATAAAAAATTAATTACGAAAACGCACTGATAAATTATTTTACATATCAAGAAATAACTTACAGAGGCCTGGTATCCGTTCTCGTCAGCGACGTAGGTGATTGCGATAACCTCACCCTCGGGGGAAGTCCATGAGAAGGAACCTTGAACAACATCAGGGACTACTGGTGGGTCTCCTCCGAAGTTGCGAGGAGTACCTTGAGCCTGAGCGGCAATACCGTTGTTGGTTTCAAAGCTAAAATAAAGTAATTAATATTATTATTTGGTTGTTGAATAGGACGGACGGAGGATAATAGACATAAACATATTAAAAATGTATTCCTTACAAGTAGTTGTAGGTACCATCGGGGCTGATTTCATTTCCGTATCTGACAGTCTCAGCGGAGCGGGAGTCAGCGGCAATCCTGGCAACTGGGACAACAGGGACTACTGAAACGGGAACAGGGGCGGGAGTGACAACGGGAACGACGGGTACAAAGGGAGCTACGGAAGGTGAAACGGTAGCTTTAGCCTCAGCGATGGTGACGGTGGGGCGTGGGGCAGGGGTGGAGCTCACGTATGGCTTGTAGGGGTTGTAGTTGTTCTGGTAACGGTTGTAGGTGTTAGTGTTGTAGTTTCCATAGGGATTTTTTCCATTGTAACGGTTGTACTGTTGATTGTATCTGTTGTAGGGGTTGTACTGGTTGTATTGCTCCTTTTGAGGGAAATATTGTCCCTGGTTGAATTGAGCGGTGGCGGCTGCCAGCACGCATGCAAATACGACCACCTGAATTAACAAAATGTTTCATGATTAATAATCATCCAAAAATTACCTTCACGTTGCAAACCGAAGCACAAGAAACTTAAAAACTGTATTCATTTATTTTATTCTCAACTAAATTTTTGCTACTTACGGCGAATCTCATTTTAATTTGTGTAAGATTGCCTAGCTTCGTTGAACTAGTTTGAATGCTGATAAAAAATCCGCGCAGCCTTATATATGACCGAAGGAACCACCCACTTTGATCGGCGAATTGCAATAACATTTAAATAATTTGCTACGAGAGTGAGGAATTGTTTTTATTAAAATAACACTTGGTCTATCCATATTAGTCACTAAATTAATAAGGTCGATATCTGGTCAAAAGTGCTCAAACGCTTTTTTTGTTAAAGTGATTAATTCATAATAATAATAATAGTCAATTTACTGTAACAAATATTTACATTCATTTAATTTAAAATGACTTGACACAATACACTTGATACGATTAATTTCTTTAATTATAATAACAAAAAGCAAAGCAAGATTTATCTATTGATTAAATTACTTAATTAAATATTTTTATGTATACTAAGATTAAGTTCAACTTTTTTTATTTTATGGCACCTACTCAACTTTTTTAATTTTAAAAACCAATACTTAAGCTTAAATTAAAGTCTTTTTTTAAACATCAGACAAAGACGACAGAAGACAAAGTTTTATGGTTTTTATAATTATAACATTTATTAAGCTTTTTATTTAAACTTCGTATGTTGGTTGGTGTTTACCTTTCTCATAATTCTATCTCTGTCTTTTGCCGTCTTTTAGTTTTTGAGTTTTTCGCGAACAGACCGACGCGGCATGGGCGGTGGGAATTTTTTTCATACTATTATATAAAACCGCCCTGGCTTCACTGGGCTAAAACCTTCTTTTTTAATTAACAATTACTATTTTCCTGACTTTAGATTTAATAAAACAAATTTTTAAGACGCTTTTATTAGCTTCATACGTATCTTAGTATGTATGTAACGAAATCTTTGAACATGATTTTGATCCCCTTCAAAACGTTGGATTATTTCGAAAAGTTCTTATTAAGGATCGATGACAATTCAATATTTTAAACAATTTGATCCGTTATCCTTACTAGGATAATCAGGATTAGCGATTTTTTGTTTTCCTGAGACCCGGAGGGTCTCCGTCAAGACACTTTATATTTATGTTTTATACTATCCCTATCTTATACGTACATCATCCCTCTATATTCTAAAGTAGTTTTCACCCCAGTTTTATAGTAAAATTTATCGAAATTTTCAGTAAAATTTTTAAATTTTAACAAAATTTGGTTAAAAAATAATGTTTTTAGTAGACAATAGTAATATTAGTTTATCCGATTTCGCTCGTTTATATATCGTTGGAAAGCGTTTTTTATCACCTGTTCAACGACACTACTCTTGTTAAGATATCATTCAGGACGAACAAAAAATTAAATAATTCATTGATATTCTCCACACCGAGCCTACCTTATAGGTTCGATATCTTATAATAAACATATACAAAATTTCAAAATTATACTTAAGTAGTGTCCGTCTCGTTTTGTTGTCAATTTTTTTTATATCGTTTCAAAACATCCTCCTGCATATTGTAAAATAAACATTATCAACTTTTAATTATTTAAAAAATAATAGTTTAAAAATACGCTTTTATAAAAAATTCAACTAAAAAATGAAAAATAAATCATTTGAATTAAAAATGGTGTAAGAAAAAATTATTTTATTGTAAAATAAATAATAGTTTAAAAAAATACGCATTTATAGAAAATCCAACTAAAAAACACTATTCTTAATTCAAATTTATTAAAATTTATTTTCTATTTTTTATATATGTACAGATTATGATGATTATGTTCACAGTTGAAAAGTAAAAAGAACATTCCTTGTAATATCATCCTTTTGAACTATATGATGTATTATATGATATTTTCAACGTCTTATAAGCCTAGTTCCAGTTTTCAGAAATAGAATTCCAGTTTTCAAGAATGGAAGTAATTACTACTTGTAAGTTTAATAGGTGAAGACGCGACCAAAATATTTAAAAAAATATGTAATAATGAATCTACAGAGGTCATTGCTACACTTACTTTATATTAATTATTTATGTTATTAATAACTTGAAGAATGTTAATATTAATTCTGCAAAGGTACCCAATTCAAGGACGACCGCCAGAATACAACGCCCGCGGGGTTGCTTAGAGACAAATGTTACCAGTTTCTATCCGGTGAATCATTTGCCTGTCTGTTTTCATCCATTTTTTATGATTCATTGTCTGTATAATTATTTTTAAGGAATAGAATATTTTTAATGATAGTGAGTTGACTTCTCACACGCCAACGAACAATTAAAGATTTACAAATTAATGTTTTATTTATTGATTTTGTCACTGAACAAACAGCAAAAGGCGGACTTAACACATAGGTGCTATCTCCCACTCAACCTTAGGGGTTATGAATAACGAATAGTCAAGTGCATTGTAATAAAACTTTTGTATGGGAAAGAGAAAATAAATACTGCTAAAATTTATTATATATCTTATATATAAAATTCTCGTGTCACAATGTTAGTTACTAAACTCCTTCGAAACGGCTCGACCGATTTTTATGATATTTTGTGTGCATATCGGATAGGTCTGAGAATCGGTCAACATCTATTTTTTATACCCCTAAGTTATAAGGGTGGCCCACGGTGGCAAAACAACGTTTGCTGAGTCAGCTAGTAGCTTATAAATATAACGCAATCTTATATCCTTTCTAATTCTCTGAAGGTTGGCTGGAAGAGATTCCTCCATGGAATAAGCCCGCCTTTGTACGCTATTTTTTTCGTTTATATACTTTTTTATTGCTGTTAATATTATTTATAAGTTAGTATGCAATAAAGTAATAAATAAAATAATGATAATAAATAAATAAATCTTAATATTTAAAGCCTAGATATATTTAAAAAAAAAATAAGTTATTCTAATCGTATCAAAATTTTATTTATGTATTTTGAAATAGAAGTAAAACTGCAAAAATGTTTTTTAATTTTTAATTTTTTTTTAATAATTTCTGGAGAATTATCTCAAATACAAGTTTGCTTAAAGAGCTGGAAGTTTCAGAATGTTATAATTTTATTAAAGCCTTTATATCCTCCAAGTACAAAGTTTAATCAGCTTTCTGTGGACTCGGAAAAATTACCTATTGTTATTCCATGTCGCTTATTAGTTAAAAATAAATTAAATGACGAATATATTAATATAAATAACCTGCTTAGTGTGAGTCGGACTTGCGCACGAAGAAACCCTTCGCGCCAATATTTGGCAAAAAATCACATTTGTTGTATGGGAGCCCCCCTAGGTATTTATTTAACTCTGTTTTTAGTGTTTGTTGCTATAGGGGCAACAGAAATACATCATTTGTGAAATGTCAGCTAATGAATCGTTCATAAGACACAGCCTGGTGACAGACAGACGGATGGACATCGAGTTATTAATATGGTTCCGTTTTTACCCATTGGGTATGGAACCCTAAAAATGAATTGACGTTTGTTACTCTCGCTAAAACTCGAGAACGGCTAGAACGATTTGGCTAATTTTAGTTTTTAGGAAGTTTTAAAAGGTGAGAAACGCTAAAACGACTTTTATATAACTAATAAAACAAGACTACTAGCTTATTTAAAAAAAATCGTGTAAGAGTTACTAAAAATTGTAAAATTTGAATAAAATATTTTTTAAAAGAAACGAAAACATTTCCTATCTTCATTTCAATTTATAAAAATTTTAGTGATCATTCACTTGACAACTGGTTATAAATTAGCTAAAATACAAGAAATATAACGGTTAATTTGAGTGATGTTATTAATCAGATTTTTTATGACTGAGCAAAACTTCGTGTAGACAAACATACCATATTAGTAGATTACATGTAATTTTTTAAACTCAGACCTATCTGTTTATCGTCATCTACAGAATCTATTAGACCGGTTACGATAATGTGTATTCTTGTACCAACGAGGATTATTTTGTCATAAAATTATTAGTCAGTTTAAAATAAGTTCAGCAGTGAACAGATACTAAAAGTCTTGAATTTCAAATTCTCCATTATTTTTATTTGTACAAAGGCGGATCTTAAAACACTAAACTGTTCAAATTGTCGATTTATAGATGTAATAAAATTAAATTTGTATTAATGATGCAAAAGAGAATCCGTATATGGAAAGAATTATCTTATCTTCACCGCACCCATACATTATGTTCCCATTGACTCATTTTCAATATCAAGTATCAAGGTTGAACTTGAATACAATAGATTTAAAAAAACATATTTTTCTTGACCTTTTACAAATCTTTTAAGGCTCCCATTTATATTATTTTCGAAGAGCTCGAAATATGTAATAATAAGTGTATTAAAGCACTTATTTAGCATAATGTCGTACTATTAAATCCACATGTCATTCCGAACTTTCAGTTTTTTTGTAGTTTTATATTCGTAAGCTCAAATCGGCATCATATATTTCAACATAAAATAAAAATTTATGGAGCATTAACCCCATCATATTATGGTATTTTTCACGTTTTTTTTGTACTTAACGGGACACAAAGCTCTGATTTATTATTCAATGGAAAAAATTTAAATTCTAAGACAAACTGGTTGCAAATGGTTTTTAATTTTAATATTTTAAGTTAAACCACATTATTACCGATATATATAACACCGCATAGATCTCTTTATAAACTAAAAGCTTCGACAACGAATGTTGTAATCGTTGACCTCGTTTTAATGAGAAAAGCCTCTTTTAAGGCTAAGTTTTCTGGACCAATTTTATGAAAATTTTTACACATAATTCCTAATAAAATAAATAAATCCTCCCTATTACCAAATCCTCAAATATAAATACAAACAAACGAAGGTAAATTGTAGTGATAAAAATAATCATTTATCATTCCACTATGTATTAGTAATGTAGGGATATATTATACGAAGAAGTAGCGGGCTGACTGATATATATTATTTCCCCAAAATATTACTTAACTTTTACATACTGTGGAGTACTTGTGAAGGTTGGTCTCTTCTTAGCAACATTTTACATGAAAATGTTATTGGTCGGAAATACATTACCATAGAACTCAAAAGATATGAGTTCCAACAAATATTTCACTTCTATGTGTTACAAAGGACTCGTGTTCTATAAAGATTAACTTGCACGATTAATCACAAGACTCGACTCTCGATTATACATATTTCACTTTACAAACAGTACTAAGACTTAACATAGTGACAACATGAACCGAAAGCAACGGAGACATATCAACGCACATGCCAAAAATTCCTGGGACTACCTTCTTTAAAACCTTTTAATGTTTTCATAATTCAATCTTAATATTCATCTCCAGGTAATGCGCTAATTGATAATTTTACTCTAAAAAAGTGTAAGTGTAAGTGATAATTTTACTATGAAAATTGTAAGTTAATAATGCCAGCTCCTGTGCAGTCTTTTATAAAACCAATCAACCTCTTGGTGATAAATACCAATGACCACGCCCCCTATAAATTTGTCTTAATTAAAATAAAAAATAATAAATAATGAAAACGAATTAGATTTTATGTAAATTTACTTAAATTGAATAAAAATTTGGGTTCTTTAAAGGTAAAAAGGTAAAAAAGAAGACAAGCCACGGTAACCTAAGTAGTATAGATTCATAACTGAGTCCTGCCTAACCATATCTTAGTTAAAGTATAAAAAAAACTAAAAAAATCTTTCTGAAGGATTTTGGAGTTGCCATTTTAACTAAAATAGAATGAAATCAAATTTTTTGATATTGATGAACAGGACAATATTACAATTCACTTCCTACATGACATTTTTCCTGTACCTGCCAGATTCAAAAGATACTCAGAATTTTAAAGACAACTGCATCCGTTGAAAGGATCAAAGATGAACTCGTCCCTCAATCCAGTTTGTACGAGACCCTCGGTGAGTCTGACTCAGACCCAGCTGATATTTATTTTTAATTGATAATTAATTTTAAATCAATTGGATTTGAATATATTAAATGAGGTTTAGTCTGAGAAGGCGAAAATTGTGTTTCACGATTAAAAATTAACCTTTTTCTTATGAGAGAGGAGGCTAGTATAAGCTTTCATTCTGAGGATAACAAAAGCTTTTCTAATCACCTTCAAAAATTTCGAAATGTTTTCGTAGTTCCTACAGGTTTTGCGTTCACTATATAATCACACATAGTAAGACATCGTGGCCAAAGGATTCGTCTTTAGAATCTAATTTCGAGTATGTAATAGAAATTTTCATTGAAGGTTATAGAAAATAGTATATTTCGTACCGAGCGCAAAAAAGCATTTTTTTTTCAAAAAAGTGGGAGCTTTTTTTGCTAACTTGAGCTGAAGTCGAACGTCGACAACTTTCTTCCCTACGGTCCCAACTCTGACGTTTAAGTAAAAGACGTTACACGTCATAGTTTCAGGTGGTTTTCTATAAATGACAAAGGTGTTTTAAGTTTCTAATACTATATTTTAATGATATTTAGTCTGCGTTAACCTGATCATCTAAATAATGTTATGTAAAACAGATACAAACTCATAATTTATAGTTTTAATTCTCAGTTATATCTGGTCTATATTTTAATGAATTTTAATCATAACATCAGAATTTAAATAATACTTTGCTCCAATTTTGAATAATACTCAAGTTTTAAACTCTTATTTAAATAGCATCCTTGTGAGGTACCTCTATAAATGAATGACTAAAGGTCAAGCTCCATAAATTTTGTTTCTTATATTTTATCACGGAAATTGTTTCGATCTTGTTATTTTTTCGTGATGTTTTACAATATACTAATAATGTATTAATATTACATTAATAGCATCCTGTTCGCTAGAGGTTGCCGACGCACATGATATTATTAAAACCGTAATGTATATTGTGCATAGAACACTTAATGCAATTTTAATTATTTAAGGTTCTTGTTAAGGTAAAGCTAGCATCTGTCTATCTCTATGCAATTATGTATATTTACCAAACTATAAATAATATTGTCTAAACTAATGGAATTGTATTTTTAAGCACCGGTAAGAAGTATGTATAATCAGTTATTATTAATATAAATTAAATGCAAACTGCAAATTGTTATGGAAATTTTGGTCCAAACATTAATCAGATATCTGACTGTCTTTTATAACTAATTGATTTAAAACTTTAAAAACTTGTAGTAGAAGAATCTCTTTAAAACAAATTTGTAATAATACTTTCAATTTTACATTACTAACTACCAAATCCGCCCAAACTTCGCTTCCTTAAGACATTTTTATTTTTAGGACATTGAAAGGACAATAGGTTTTTTTTTATGACAAATGAAAAAAAGCTTATGTTTTAAGTAAGATGTCTAACAATACAACTGTAAAAACCTATAATCATTTTTTTGCAAATCTTTGCGTGATGCGCGTATCAAAACACTGACAAACAAACATTCTAAAAATACCTCAGAGTGGTGCTCGTATAGGGAATGCAATCTCGTGCGATTGGAGCTCAAGCGAGATCTCGCGAGTTTACGAATAACAATCTCGCGAGATTGTCAGATTTGTGTGTTTTCTCTTGCAAATAATCATATAATTTGAATAATTTAGGAAAAAAACAATAAGAATTAAGATATTACGATATAAACATTTATTTTTACGATTTTTTCAATAAACTTTTATCGTTTTTTTAAATAAAATTTTAAGCAGTAAACTTCAACGTATTTAATAAAATGACAAAATTAAATAAACAACCAGTCTTTTCTTCTAATATAAAAATCTAAAATGATACTCATTAACTATGTTGAGTTGACTATTAAACTGAGATATTATTATTAATTAAAGAAAACTATTCCCACCTACTCAGAGATCTATTAGAAATTATAGATTAAATATCAAAATATACTAATCAAAATATGAGAAGCTTGTTTAGTTCACATCACACGCCATTGTTACGAATTAAATATATTAAAAGTAGCTTATAAAGAAGCACAAAATGTCCAAAGAATCGTCTGCTAAACTTCCTATATTGCTGTTCTGATAACCAGCCGCTGAGAATGCTCTTTTGGATTGTAAAAGTGTAAAAAAAAAAACAGTGAACTGTAAAAGTTCGCTCTTTAACCCCCTAGACTCGTATAAATTGATTTCCTTTTTGATAAATGACTCCAGCTAATTCGTAGTTAGTTTTTCTGTCTCTCTGTCACGTACGAATAAGTCGTTTTTATGCTCGAGTGTAATCTCGTTAAACTAACGAGATCTCGCTCATTCTTCGGCCGAGATCAATCTCGCTAAAAAAAGCCGAGATTTCGCGAAAACGAGATCTCGCAAGAACAAGATTCCATTCCCTATTCTTGTGGTGTTGCAAAGATGCACTACACACAACTCAACACCAGGGAAGGTTGATTAACTTTGACTTAAGCTCGTATATCTAAAAAAATTTAATACAAATCGAAGAACTATTAAGGTACCTAAAAAAATATTAATTTATAACCTATAAATTTATCATTATATTACTTATTTAGTCGATTTTCTAAACCCCTGAAGCTTGGTCACCCTACCCCGTATCCGGGATAAGTTGGCCATAAGCATGGGGTAAAATGACCTTGGCAGTGATTAGAAGAAGATGATTAGTTTAAAATCTCCTTATATATAGAATTCTCATGTCACAATGTTAGTTACCATTCTCCTCCGAAACGGCCCGACCGATTTTTATGAAATTTTATATGCATATTCTGTAGGTCTGAGAATCGGCTACTATCATTTTTACTATCATTTTCATCCCCTTAAGCGATGAGGGTGGCCCAAACCAAATTCATATGGCAAAACAACGTTTGTCGGATCAGCTAGTAAAACATTAAAATTAATTATAGAAACTTTATTTAATTATAAACAAACTTATATTTAAGATCCATTCTTGGTTAAAAAATTACCAAGCCAATCTTCACCAACCATTAAATTTATATTACAAGATTCAGGCATATTATTCTTTTTCAACTTTTTATTTTTTTATGTTACCTCAGAACTCCGCCATTTATGAACCGAATTGAAAATTTCTTTTTGTGTTTGGTAGTACATATTTGCTTACAGATTGGTCCCATTTTTTTCAAAATCTAGTTCTGATGATGGCATCTTTGAGGAATAAAGAGAACTTTTGAGGAAAAGCGTCAGTAGCTTAGTGGTTCGGGCGTTGGATTCACGATCAACAAGTCGTGAGTTCAAATCCCGGACATTGGACTACTGGCGTGGCCCACTCCTGACACAAGCATTATAGGCACACATATAGTTATTTTAATATTTTGAGAAATGTTTGTCTGTCTATATCGTAGCTCCCGAATAACTATACCGATTTTAATACGAATTTTTCTGCGTGGAAGTAGATGGGATTAAGATGCCATTGTTTTACAAGGTTGAGAAGTATATGTGAATTTGTCTGTGACATCGCAGCTC
Source organism: Limenitis camilla (assembly GCA_905147385.1). Taxonomy (NCBI): domain Eukaryota; kingdom Metazoa; phylum Arthropoda; class Insecta; order Lepidoptera; family Nymphalidae; genus Limenitis; species Limenitis camilla. The sequence goes on along the minus strand of LR990230.1, from coordinate 8,139,646 downwards.
CCGAAACACCGGGTTGATTTTAATGCGGATTTTTCTGTATGGAAGCAAATAAGATAAGTATTCCAACATTTTATAAGTTTAACAGTGTATATTTGTATTTGACTGTGACATCGTAGCTCCTGAAAGAATTGGTTGTTTTTGACGGATGTTTCGTGTGGAAGCAGATGGGATGAAGATGCCATCGTTTTATTAGTTTAACAGTGTATATGTGTATCGTTCAGTGACATGGTAGCTATCGAAACACTTACCCGATTTCGATGCAGAGTCTTCTGTGTGAAACAAATGGGATCAAGATGACATTGTTTTATTAGTTTAACAGTGTACCTGTGTGTCTGTCTGTGACATCATAGCTCCTGAAATAATGGGATGTTTTTGATGCGGATATTTTGTGTGGAAGCAGATGGGATGAAGATGCCATGGCTGAGTGAGTAGGTACTTTGTAAATATTGAATTGATGATTTAGTAAGTGATTAAATAAGTAAACAGATGAGAGAGTGAATTAGTGGATGTACGATTAACGAGTTTCAGATTATATTCACTAAAAACCCAAGAAATAAAACATATTTAACAAAAAATTGAACTGACTTCAAACTCTAAAAAATGCACTAAAAAGTAAGAAATAATTAACTTATTTATTAACCTCCCTTTATTAGGACAATAATATACAATAATTGATATTTTTGTAGTCCGTGCCAATCTTCACCAACCATTAAATTTATATTACAAGATTCAGGCATATTATTCTTTTTTGCGTACTCGAATGCAACATGCGTGATGCATCCCACCGTGTCCAGGGTCAAATCAGCTCTTCTGAGGTTCGAATTACTTTCTAGCGTTTGTTTTAGTTTATTTATATTAGGCAAAGTTTTGTATGGAATTTGGTATTTCTTTGATGTGGCGTTTTTCCTATTATTATCGGAGATTACTGTGTGGCAAGCCCTTTCTAGGATATTTTTTGGTACATCACCCTTTCTGATTATCTTTTGTACGTCCTCATTGAGAGAAGACCCGTGACCCGGTTAGAATACAATTCTGCTGATGGGAGAGCATCTCGAAAGAGACGAGTTCTGTTCCCCGACTAGCTTGTGACTACCATCATGCAAATCCGACCGCCAAGTGTCATTGACGCATTCCAATCGAGTTGCATGTGGGCCAAACTTATCCCTCCCCCTCCCATCCCGTTAATGCTGCGGTTCTAGTAAACTCTGGGTTGTCGTTCAGGGTCCTTAAACCGTAGCATTCTTCTCTTCATTCCCATTCCTCCACTTATCTTCGAGGTGGCAACGCCTCGGCAAAACAAGAGTCACTCTATTGTATTGCCAATGTCCATGGCCACTTATCATCAGGTGAGTCGTCTGTCCCGTTTGCCCCTTAACTGCTATAAAAAAGACCATAAGTGTTAACCTCACAGGAACTGAGAATTTTCACGATAAAATGTATAGATGCCATTTTTTGATCGAGTCTATAAAGTATGCCAAATTTTTTCAAATCCGTTCAGCGGTTTTAACGTGATTCTAGTACAAGCATACAGACATACAAAAGTCCTAAAATAATTGTTTTGGTTTCAATCAATGTTATAAAGATGCCTTACAATAAGTTTCCTTATAATGTATGTGCAGATATTCAATATGTGACATATTTATTTTATATATTTATTTAGGACGATACTTTTTTATAGCAGCTACGACTTATAAAATAAAACAAGGTAATTCTAAAATTTGAAAATAGATTTTTATTTAAATATAATTCGGTATTTTGAATCGTTTATGGTAAATGAGCGCCAGTGGGATGGAAGCCATTTTCATCAGCAGTATAATCAACCCTGTATGTTAAGCCATCAGCGCCGACGTATTCGTAGAAGCCGGATACTCTGGTTCCTCCAGCCGTTCCATCAACAACGCCAGTTTCTCCAGCACTAATACCATTTTCGGTTTTATATTTATATTGATAACTATCAACATTTACATCATTGTCTTGTTCGATAATTCTAGCATAGCGTTCATTGCTATAGTTATTGTCGTAAACGTATTTTGGCACAACTGTCGGCGTAACTGCAACAACGGTGGGACGGACAGTCGAACTAGGTGCAGCACTGGAAAGTATTATATGTTAGTAATAGCTTAAAAACCGTTATAAAAACCATTATCATGTATCTTTTATTAATTTAGCAGTCGAAGAAACTGTAAAATATAATATTTAACACCTACTATAATAGTGCTAGCAATAATTTGTTACTAAAAAAATGATATTATTTTTAAAGTTCATTTAAAAATATAGTTTCTTAATATATCTTAAAATTGGTAGAAATATCTTTAAGTTAGCATTTAATTTTTTCTAATACCCGATTTAATGAAATAATACCAAGATTTTAAATTAAACCTGCAAACATAGAACTGTAAAAACCGCATCCGATTTTATGTAAGAATGTTTGCTCAACATGCGTAAAAACAAACATGCATATATAGACAAATACCAAAAAGAAATTGTAAAAATAATAATTCTTTATATAATTATTTTATACACACACGTTTAATTAAAAAATTACCTGGTATCCCTATAAGTTGCAAACGGAGCAGCCAGTTGTTGATACAACTGTGGCTGGTAGGCATAGTTATTAGGATAATACAATCCATTTCTACCTATATAGTTACGATATCTTTGATCGTAGTATCTTCCATCATAGGCAGAGTTGTATGCTCCACTTTTGTCGCCATATTGCTCTGGACGATACTTTCCATCATCGTCAGCACTTGCTAAACTTATGAGGCTAATTGCCAAACATAGGAACTAGAAACGAAAAAAAATGATTAAATTTTGAAATATTAAATTTAAGTATCTATTGTATATGAATACACCTGTAATTTTAATATTTTTGATCGCAGTAGTATTCAGTTCTCGCTTCGCTTCGGGCTTCTGCTTTATACTGTGTAAGTTACGCTATTTTTAGGCAAATAAGGTATAAGTATTGCGAATCATAAATAATATAAAGTATTTTTTTTTTTATATTTATATTTAAATATTTATATTTATTAATAGAATTATAATTAGGAGACTTATTTAAAATGAATATTACATTTACATGGTTCGGCAGGAAAAATAAATACTGACTAGAAAATGAAACTTTAACCTTTGGACCACGATTTTTCTAATATTTTAATATGCATTAGTTAACTGATATATTAAACGTACAGAATCTAAAGCATTCTGCTTTAAATTAAGCTTTTACAACCCTCCAAACACACAATCCTCCAAAATGTACTACGACGTAGACATATTACATTTGAAAATAAGAGTTTCAAATCAAAATACGTTATTTCATTATTGCTCACTAATAAATACTTCAAGATTAATGTAATATTATTTACAAATATTTTTATCTCAATAATTTACTTAGACATATAAATAAGTAAAAATTCCCACTCACCACAAAAGCCTTCATTTTATCTAATCCTTGTTTGTGTAGAAACTAAAAGACAATGGTAGTCCAATCGTCCCATCAGTTGATTTTATACAATCATCGAATTCTAAAATAGACTATTTATTGCAAGAATAGGAGCTCTCGATATGTATAAAAAGCAATTTAGCATTTGCCAAGGTGGCATTGAAAGGTACTTATTTGGAGCGATGTTCGGTTACGCCATTAACGACACCCATGTAAGAAATTCGATCACTGTGATAAACATAACTCATGTGCCTACTATTCCGGCTTCTCATTTTATTTTAAAGAGCTTATAAAGTTTATATGAATTCCACGCACAAATTATGTTTATCTTATTCTAGAAGCAAGACTGTACCTATTTCTTTAAAAAAAATATAATTTAATATACAAAGACCGTAGGATGATAGAGAACTCATCAATACGAATTCAACAAGCCCATATTCGATGAGGTAATTTTATTTTAATAGTGCTCCATTTTATAATAAAATTACATTATTATTCTATTTAAATATTCATGCTAAATTTAGCTTAGTCGAAAAACGGAACTTAGTGAAACTAAGTAAAAGATACTAATAACAACTACTACAATTCCTAAAGTTAGCCTTATTAAATATATTATAATTTTTATACAATTTAAATTATAGTCTAACATTTTTTTAAACAACAACTCTTTTTAAATAATTTCCATACAAAAAGATGGGAAATCTATCTATATATATATATATATAAAAGGAGAAGCTGACTGACTGACTGACATATCAACGCAGGGCCTAATCTATAAGAGTTAGAAACTTGAAATTTTGCACAGGGATTCCTTTTATAATGTAGGGGAGCACAAAGAAAGGATTTTTGAAAATTCACCCCCTAAGGGGGTAAAACGGGGGTGCAAAGTTAGTATGAAACTCTACCGTTTTTGAAGTTATTCTAATAAAATTCAGTATGAAGGTTCTTCATTGGAAGTCATTAAAACAGGGGTAAAATATTTTTTCGAAAGTAATCCCTTAAGGGGGTAAAACGGGAGTGCAAAGTTAGTATTAAACTTTGCCGTTTTTGAAGTTATTCAAATTAAATTCAGTATGAAGGTTCTTCATTGGAAGTCATGAAACACGTGTAATCATCCCTTAAAGGAGCAAAGTTAGTATGACTATCTCATAAAATTATTAAACAAAAGCTAGTATAATATAAATTAGAACAATAATTTAGTGAAAACCTGAACTAATATTTTTTATTAAATATTTTATAATTTCCTTCAAAATTATAAAATATTTAATGAAAGATATTATCATACCTAAAAAAATTATTACATAAAGCTGCAATTGAGTGAACATATTTATTATATTATTTAATTTTAGCGATTTCTCCTATGAGTGAATGTAGAGATTATTCTCATAACTAATATCATAATCTATAACTTAGTAACTGAAGCCTATGTAAGTATGAATAATTATAGTATAGTAATAACAAGTGCTTTAGATTATAAGGTATCATGTAACAGTTTAAGCGTCAGTAGCTTAGTGGTTCGGGCGTTGGATTCACGATCAATAAGTCGTGGGTTCAAATCCCTGACATTGGACTACTGACAAAGTGGGGTAAAGGGAATACTAGTAGTATGTGATCCATACTGCTAGTAATCTTTAAAAAAAAATGTAACAATATGAAAATTAACCAAACCTTAACTTAACCTTAACTGATGCTAGAGTATTAAATCCAAATTCAGAATGTTAGAAAACTAAATAGTCAAATTTAAATAATATAAAATTATTTTCGTAGTTTAATTTTATGAATTGTAATGAAAAACTTAATTATATGACTAGACATAATGAATGAAACAAACAAATATCTCGAATAGTTTATTATAAATTAATATCCGTGTGTATCACATGTAATTGGCGTAGGACCATAATTTATATAAATTAACATCATTGACTTACATCTTCTACGATCTTAACAAATACTTCATATTCTAATTTTAATTTATTAGTTAACGAATTAGATACAGTACTTAAAACTTTGCTTCCTTTAAAGTTATAAAACATTCCTAACTTTTCACCTTCCTTTAAATTTAGATTCGGTGGATATCTGAAATTAAAAAAAAAACACTATTAGCTTATTCATATCTTAACTGTTACACTTATTTGTAACACTATAACATAGGAGGTTTTCGACGTAATATCGTTATTATTCTTTTTTATTTTTTCTTGAAATGAAAATATAAAAAAATCAAATTTTTGAAATTATTTCATTAATTATAATTTGAAGACGGACGGCTCAATAAAAAATAGTGGAATCATTGGGTATAACTTTAGACTTAAAAGCTAAAGACTTCCTTAAAGACGCTGTACAGACTGAGACGACGACCTCTCACAGTGTACAGACTGATGGATTGTTGCAGGAAATGATATGCCGAAATTTCTTGATTTAATACTCTTTTGTATAATAATTTTGTAAATTGATAGACTATGATTGAATATAATAGATTAATAGACTGATATCATATCTGATAAATGTGTGAGCTCGTCTAGCTTTAAGCTATATTAAGCTATGATCGGGCTTTACAAGTAATACAAAGCATAGTTTTGTGTACAGGATCATTTAAACTATAAAATTAAAATTAAAAATTTAGATAGCGATTCGAAAAATATAAGATCTGTTCGTACGATTATTTGCAGAAGATACAATCAGTCAGCTCTCAGATTAAAAATTAGCTGATAGTCCTCAAACGGCGGATCAGATCATCACAAAGTATAGCCAAGAATTTTAGCTTACGTTCAACGTCACAGATTTCAAGCCTTTTAGACCTTTTAGGCTTGAAACCTGTGACGTTGAACGTAAGCTTGTTTATTACTATAAGAAACAGATTGACTGTCTCATAAGCACTTTGGTAAAGAGATTTAAATTAAGTGTAATATATTAAGAGTGAGTTTTCCTCACACCTCTTCTAAATCTATCTGATTAATATCCTGCCTGCCGTCTATTTGGCATTAATGACGCTTATAAATCTTGCCAATTTTAAAATATTCTTCTGTAACATTTATGATTTTCTTATGTAGTTGTGATCTGTTTTCTATGCTCTCCCGAGCTTTGTATTAGGTCTTGTGGGTAAAATTGTTAACTCATATCGAAAACCTAAAAAATGTATGAGAATGACATATGTCAACGATATATCACGTCATCAAATTAAAATATCTTTGTAGAATGAGCGTTCGCACATAATGAGTGCGTTTCTCTAAGCACTGATGAGTACGACGACCACGCTCATGACCACGGTTTTCCCCGTTCCACTTGTTCGCGGACGTTACGATCGTTAATCCAAGTAGAATGGATTATAGAGCGTTTTGAGTTACAAAGCAATAGTTTCAAGAGGTTAAGGTTATTATTAACAGCAAGTCTTAACTATAAACTTCAATAATTATTGTTTAAATTAATTTATATATATATTTTTTTATTGATATTATTTTTTTTGATTTATAATTAAATTGAAACTAAAATTATTTTTAGGTGAATACCTGTGGCGATACTCTGAGCATCCGCTGCAAAAACATTCACTTCCGCTAATAAATCTTTATCCGTATCAAATAAAATTATTTACATCTTAAAGTTATTTGGGCGTTCTGAACGCTTAGTGGAACGCACCACATATGTCAACATGGCTTGTAATCACTTATCGCTTGAAATTGTAGAAAGAGAATAGAAACATAACGTTAACGCCCCGTGGATGCCTAGCCAAGTTGCAGCCAATTTAAAAAAAAATCCATTGACATAGCACAAGATATACAAAATAAATTCTCGGACCCTAAAATTTACAAATACTTTATCGAACATTAGCCAAAGTATGTTTTCGGAACCGTGTAGTATAAAAGAAATTTACTTAATCATAATGTTGTTAAACAACACCAATTCAGATGGTTTCGATGGCATTGCAACTCACATTCTCAATGAAACAGCAAACATAACTGCACCAATTTTTAAATTTCTAGTTAATCTCTCGTTAAGTCAAGGAGTTTTTCCACAAAAGCTCAAATTATCCATATTAAAACCTATTCATAAAAAGATGACACAAATAATGTATCTAATTACCGTCCTATAACTTTAATTTCTAATATTTCAAAATTAATGACAAAATAATGCATATTCGTCTAATTAACTATTTAAATAAATTTCAAATCATAAAAAGAGCAAAACGGTTTCAGAAAAGTAAGTCAACAACTTTAGCAGCGTTTACATTGGTTCAAAATATCGTTGCAAGTATAAACAAAAGAGTGCTAGTATCAGTAATTTTCTTTGATATGAGCAAAGCGTTTGATCTTGTCAATCACCAGTTACTTATCAAAAAATATGAAAGTGAAAGCTAAGGTATCAGAGAAATTGTGCTTGAAAGATAACTAGTAATCTTTCAGACCCTAAACAACATGTAGAAATTAGTTACATAAATACAACAATAATTGCGAATGTAAGTCATATAGTTCTTCATACGGTTGAATTAAATCAGGAGTCACACAAGGAAGCATAATTGACCCTATTCTTTTCATTATGTACATTAATGCTTTACCTACAGCTACAGAACACCAATGTATACTCTTTGCTGATAAAGTTTTGTTATTGCCAAGGACAGTAATGAATTTATAAAGTTAAGCTCAATATTACATTAAAACAGGTACTTGAATGGTTACATCCTAATTATTCGAACGCAAATATAAGTAAAACAAAATTTACTAACTTTCAAAAATATAATAATAATCCTAACACTTAGGAGGAGTGCAGTTTCCTATTAGAGAAATAGTTAACAAATACTTATGTATTTCTATAGATAACTTTCTTATGAATGAAATTTATGTGAATCCAACGCCTCAACCACTTAGCTACTGACGCTTTATAATTCTTTTCTTTCTTTTTATTTTTTATCTTGAATTACTCTGTCGTAGTAAAATTATAGTTTAAAATATTGATAGCGGGAAGCGACTTTGTTTTGTATATTAACTACATAAAGATTTACTTCGTACAAACGAATAATATTATATTATGTGTTCTAAGTACACGATGTCATAAATGGTATAAATATAATTTATAACAAACGTTTTTAATTACCGTGTTTGACTCTATGTTAGTCAATGCAATAAAAACAAACTGCATTGGATATAATCAACGATGTAGGCGTCTTGACCTTTTTAAAATAAAAAACAAACGCAAATAAACAAACTATAAATGGTTATTTTCTACTTAAATGCAAGTCACTATAATTTTTTGGGCTCCCTCATATACATTTCAATATATGTGATAGTAGATAGATAGTAACATTCCACATAAAGTTTCCCAAAATGTACAATATCACAAACTATATTTTTTTTTATTAATAAATCGTTAGAATTATAAAAATTAAAAGTGAGTTCTCAAAATTATACCCCTAAGAGTTTAAACGTGATGGAAAAGATTATACTAAAAATCTTTTAGTACCTATTTCTTAAAATTTTTAGTAGAAAAAGTTTGCAATGAAAATGATTCCCAACTAATATTATAAATGCGATACTAATTCTGTCTATCTGTTACGGTTAACTACATTTATTACTACCACTGAACCTATTTTGATGAAATTCGGTTCAGAGGTAGTCTATAGTTTGGGAAAGTACATAGGCTATGTTTGATCGAGAAAAAAAGGCTGGAGGGTATTGAAATATGAGATAAAGTATATGTCGTGCTGTGTGACCGTTTAGTTCTTTACGAGTTAGTGATATATATATTTTTTTACCGAGCTGATAGTCCACCTGATGGAAAGTGGCCACCGTCGGCAAAACTAGAAAGTATCTCTTCTTTTGCCGATGCGTTGCCACCTCGAAGACGAAGTGAGGAGAGGGAGCGAAGAGAAGAACAGTGCGGTTTCAATGGACCCTGAGCAAGAACGTGGTGAAACCGAAGCATTCATAGGGTGGGAGAGGGAGGGAGTAGATCTGGCCCACATGCGGGTCTACCTGAACGCGTCCAGAGATCGCAATCCATCGTGGAATAGATCTCCTAGCACCAACGAGGGTGCCAGGTTACTCGCCTTCTACAATAAAGTCTCCCAGCGGCAGAGGGGAAATGTATTCTAACCCGTCATCTAACAGGTGATATATATAACTAACCGATCCGCACTAATTCACATATTTAGTCATTCATACTCTACCCGCAAATATTAATCATATACCTCTAATCGTTAAGGCAGCGTTCGTATGAAACATTTTCGTTCGACCGTTTTTCTCCGACTTACGTTGAATATCTGACTTCCACGAAACAGTATTTTCATTTTTCGGATTTTTATATATCCTATGACACTCACAAATAATGTAACTTTCTATTGGTTAAAAACAATCTGTTCAGTAGATCCAGAGATTAACTGTGCAATGATTAAATCTGTATCTGTATAGATTAAAATCTATAATGATGTTAAAATCTAAAATGGAGATTTTTTCAGAAAAAGCAGTGCGAGAAGAGTAAAATAAGTAATACAACATATAAAAATATTTTTTTTAATTTTTGTCTGCTTGTCTGTTTATCTGTTTGTTTGTGCACGCATCACGTTAAAATAACCTGGATTAAAAAATAAGCACAGTTTTTGTGGGATTGAACGTTGTTAGTGGTGCTTACACAGCTGTATGGAAATGAGTGTAATGAATTAATAACGCTAGTCTGCCAAAAATTGTTTTTCTCTCCTTGAAAATATTAGCCACAATTATATTGAGTAAAAATGTAATATTCAAAGTTATACGTTTGGATTTTTTTTAATTTTTTTTGTAAGAAAAACTTTATTAGCAATAATTTTAATCGTTAAATTATTAAATTACACATAAGAATTGATAAACATGCATAAGATATCATAACTAACATATCATAACATAAAAAACCTATTGTACTGCCAAAAAAACTTGTATAAATCAGTAACATCCCCTGTACATCTTTTATGACGATGTAAACAGTGCATTGTCGCAGGATCTTTAATAATTTACGGTAAATAATTTGGTACTAAATGCAAAATAGACAAAATGTAGTGAGTTTGCTTTACCAAATGTTAAAAAACAACAATTCTCCTAGATTAAATATAGTGAATCAAGAACCTTTACAGAAATAACATTGGACTCTAAACTTCAGTGGAACTTCCATTTGTCATCTCAGGCGGGAAGACTCAGGTTGGCAGCCTACGAGGTTATGAAAGTAAGACAAATGACTAACTTCGATACTGCTAGGCTTGTTTATTTCAGTTATTTTTATAGTATCATGTCCTATGGTATTTTACTAGGATTTACAAATAACACAACACACATGTGTGAGAGAGTGAGAAAGTAAGATAATTTTACATATTTCAAATTGTTTTTAATTTAACTTCTCTGTCATGTCAAAATCTTCTTTATAATGCCTAATTTTCAGTTTTATAAAGCTTTTCGAGGCGGACAGAAAAGGCGCTACATGGCGAAATACAGAAAACCTAGTAATACTAGGTTAGTAGACTAAGACTTTTTTGGTAGGTAAAACCAACTGATTTTAATTGGATTCGTCTCCGCCCCCAAACTAGCATGATAACTATTAAAATATCAGTAGAGTTCACGGAAATATTTATACAGAAATTAATTCTTAAATAAATTAGGATTAAAACTACACCTTCTTCCGCAATTGACAACTCACGTCACGGACGCTTATTTTCAATAATAACTAGCTGACCAGGCGAACTTCTTACCGCCTAACAGTCAATGAATGTCGTGTTGCAGATTAGATGAATTTTTTGACTACCAATATATATGTCAATCCTTTTTCATTATTCTACTATTAAAATCTAAAATATGCCATCATTCAAATATTGTGGATATATCTTGACGTTTCGAAACCTTTAATTAAATACTTTCTTTAATTTGAGAGGAGAATTTACAATAAATGTTTAACAGTTACGAAACCCATTAACAGTTTGAATCGGATGTTTTTACTTTTATTTTATTTTTACGTGGATTTTCCAATGTTTTAATAGTTATTCTGCTATTCGGGACGGAGACAAATATATCAAATCAAAAAACATGAAAATAGGTCCATGAAACCATGCTGGTCATTCGAGATGGACCAGCTGCTCGTTTGCGCATTGTCTACCATATAAAAAATCAATGAACGAGTAAAGGGAATGAGTTTCTGATCGAGTTGATGGGAATGATTTAGCAAATGAGATAAGTAATAAGTAAAAGATCTTATCTAGATCGTCGCAATGATCTGTAATAGACGTTGAACATTTTTGACGTTGTACGTATTTTTCACAATTTTTGTAAATATATCTTTATCTCTTTTAATCGTATGAGGATATTTCACTTTCTGTTTCTGTTTTTGTTTAGCATGGACACAAGATGACTATTTATTTTTCTATTTTACAACTGATTGCAAGCGTTATTTTACGTAATTTTTTCATTACTACTAGATTGATTCGAAATAGGGCTGAAAATTTAGAATGTTTGAGTTTTTTGTTCCATTATACGCTAAACACCAACTAAATATGAAATTATAAATTTATTTAGAATTATAATTATCGACAAGTGTGACAGTGATAAAATCAAAGAGCTCAATCAAAGACCACCGATATACTTATATTATCTATACTATTATATAAAGAGGAAAGATTTGATTGTTTGTATGTTTGTTTGTTTGTTTGTTTGTTTGTTGCGAATAAGCTCGAAAAGTACTGAACCGATTTTGAAAATTCTTTCACCGATAGAAAGCTACATCCTTTTCAGGTAATATAGGCTATGTGGTGTTGCCATAAAATTGCCATGGCCATTTAAGTGCCATGACCTGGTCATTTTGTAAATTGAAGGGTTTCTCAGGAACTACTAATCAGATTTTAATTTTTTTTTTTACAGATAGAAAACTACACTTTTCGTGAGTGACTAAGGTGATTTAGTGTTGCCATATGTATTTTTTAATTTATAGAATATGGCCATTTTGTTGTTACTTAACCGATTTTAAAACTTATTTCACTGAGAGAAAACGACACTTTTCGTGAGTAACAAAGGTGATATAAGGTTGCCATATACATTTTTTATGATAATAGAATACGGCCATTTTGTTGCTTATGTCCGAATTTAAAAATTCTTTTACTAAGAAGTTTATAGTATTCCCGTCTCCTTTCCTATTTTATACTTTAACTCTCTCTCATCCTCTCTTTTTTTCTGTCTTTGATTTATACCTTTACCTTTGTTTATCGCTCTTATATTATCTACCCCTTTTCTCTTTTTTTTCAAATAAAGAAAAGCTACACAATTAAAGAATGACAATTTAAGGACATTAATTATAATATTGCTTCAAATACCCGGAGCGAAGCGAGGGCAGGCCGCTCGTAATTTATAAACGTAAAATTTCTTTCTGATCACCGTTTTAAATTTAGGCTCCTATCATTGTTTTTTATGTTTGTTTTTTTTTTTGCCTGTACGGCTCATCCGGGACACAGCACAGACTGAGTCGAAATTATGATATTTAGTAATCTAATCTTTCAACATACGACAATATCTTAGTTATAACAAAAAGTTTTAAATTCATAATTTTTAACTACAATTTTAAATAACTTTTAATCCCAAATTGTATGATATCATTATAAAACAGATTATGTAAGGAAGAAAAACTTTGAAAAGAACAAAATTAATTTCCTTGCGACATTTCCTTAGATATATTTTAAACTATCAAATCAAAATTATTTATTTCAATTAGACTTTTTTTTAAAGTACTTTTGAAACGTCAAAAATTGGTCGGTCAGTTAGTTTGTCTGAAGCTACCACCAGCTCGGAAAGCAGTTTTCTGTTGAGAAGAGCCGGCCAGAAACTCAACAGTCGCTCTTTTCAAAAAGCCATGTTTACATAGTCTGTTATACAAATCATTTAAATTGAGAGTCAACGTCACTTAGATTCCAAGCATTCTCATCATTTAAGTAATCCTGTACATTATAGTATGCTTTATATATTAATGACTTCTTAATCCGAGTTTTAAATTGTTGAAGTGGCAAGTCTTATATAGGCTGTGGAATCTTATTATAGATGCGAACATGCCACTGTCAATCATAATTTAAGTTCAGCTAATCTGTAACGCGACATTCATTGATTGTTAGGCGGTACGACCGTTCGCCGGTCAGCTAGTTATGTATAAAAGTTACACTTCGTAGCTTTATTCTTTTTCGTTTGCATTGAATCAGAATTTAACTTTTTCCAGAATTAAAGGACTGCAAATCTGAGTATTTAATATTATTTTTTATTTCCGAGGCGGTTCTAGGATAAGTCTAATTGTCTAATCAGATCTTTCAGATATTTACTGTTAACTAGTCTACCCGACTCATCTTCGCTGGGCTAAGTCCCTGGTAATAACTTTTTCCTGACATCCGGTTGCGAGTACGAATTGGCAGGGTAATAGTTTTTTTTCGAGTAAATAATGATTTTTCGTCCATTGGTATTGTTAAAACCCCTCGCAATAAGATTTATTAAATATTTTTTGACTTGAAATTTGAAAACTAATAAAGGTTTGGGAATTTACATTACTGCAATAGTTAATTTTGAGTAATTCTAATATTTAAATAACGTTTTAAACTAATAAACCTATTTCTTGTAATTTCTTAATTTACTTTTATTATCTGGTACATACATCGTATTAAACATTACCATAAACTTTCGAGCCTATATACGGAAATTCATTATACTTGTTCATTGCGTCATTAATTGTTTATGTACAAGGAAATATACTATTACAAATAATTTTATCTAAAATATAGTTGATTCAATATTCTAATAATTTATTAGAGTTTTGCAAAGGAATAACGTCACTCATTTTTAATATATCCAATCTAAATCATCTCAACAGGATCCTACTCAAGATTTGACTGTGGAATGTATTTGAAATGCATTTAAAATAGAAAACCGGTAGATGCCTCATTTAAAATTTAAAATTAATTAATGAAAATATCTTTTATTGGCATAATATAAATGTTATGTCATCCTTTAAGCGGGTGACACTTTGATACACTTAATAAAAATTCTACAAGTAAAAATTTGTTAGAGATAATTATATACATTTTCAAGGCGGACCTTAGATTAAATATGTAGACCGGTCTCAATAAACAAATATATCACATCCGAAAAAAAGATTTAATTTATCATTCAATTTCGGAAAAACCTCGAACAGCGACCTCGAACCGGAACATGTAAAGGTCATCCAACTAATAACGGATGATAGCAACAGAGACGAGATTGATTCGCATTCCTCGAGATCATTAAAACAACACGTTCCTAAATTATATCAAATGACAATATGCAAATCTACAGCAAAAACATCATATACTTACTGTGTTACAACCTCTACGTCTGTGGTGTTTTTCGTCACCGGGTCTATAACATTACATTTTAGGGCGACTTCTTCGTCTACTTTGATTTTGTTGAAATTGTTTGCACTCCAACTGCCGACTATTGCATCACCAACACCACCGAGGTCTGGTGACACGTACTTGCTGATAAATGCCTTAATTAGTGTATGGATGAAGGGGTAGCGTGGCGCATATATCTGATAACCTATATAGTCATTTGAATCGCCTCGGCCTAAGTGTTTGTAGGTTCCATCGTATGGATAAACTCCTTGTTGATAAATAAATGTGTATTTTCCCTCATCACCCGGTACATATTTGCCTTCATCTAAAGGTCTGTAATATTTTCCATCATCGAAGTAGTCATATGATTTATGTTTATATTTTCCATCATCGAATGGTGAGGACTGAACTAACGCCCAAATTGATAGCACGAACACCTGAAATTGCATATACAGCGTGATGAATAAAACTATATATTAATACGTGAAGCAAAAACTTTGTACTCATTTTTAAGAAAATTGGGCGGACGGAGGAGTATTTTCCCACACTTATCATTTATATAGAGAAAGAGTGCAGAATGCTAATATTTAAAAAAAAATATGCATAAAAATATATTAGGCCAATAAAAAAACATTACATACACTACCATATATTTGACACACACGCATATATACTCTATTGTTTATTTTTAAAGTACTTGTATATGTTTATATAGGACTACTAGCTGACCCAGCAAACGTTGTTTTGCCACCGTGGGCTACCATAATCATTTAGGGGTATAAAAAATAGATGTTGACCGATTCTCAGACCTACCTGACATGTACACAAAATTTCATAAAAATCGGTCGAGCCGTTTCGAAGGAGTATGGTAACTAACATTGCGACACGAGAATTTTATATATAAGGTTCTTTATATCAAATATTTTATACTCAACGGTTATACATATATAACTAACAGAACACATATACAATAATACAAATTGAGGTTCAATGTCACTAAAACTCAAAGCTCTGTTATCACAATAGTAAAAAATGTGCCCATAGTACACTTTATTAGTATAGTATAGTTTGTACAAAATATATAGTTTTGTTTATTTATAATGAGTCCTTAAGTCAGTTATTCTGTGTAAAGTTTTCTTTATAATTTTTTAATACTTTGGAGAAACGTTTGTATAGTTTGTTACATATGTTTCTTTTATTAGTTTAACAGCATAAAGTAATAAAAATGTTTGATATTTTTATTTTCAAAAATGTGGTTTAATTACATAAAATATAATTAAGTGACATCGAGGACGTGTTAGATTTCTAATAAAAAAGCGTTATTTTTTTCATCGATCTACAATATTATTATTTTTTACATATATAAATTATACTAGTTTCAACCAAATCAAAGCAGGCAATATTTAATTTTTAAAAATCTCTGGAAATATTAATAGAATTGTAGATTTAAGATTGCAATATTATGAATCATCTTCATATCATGATATCAACATGAAAAAACATCAACCATAAAAAAACAGAGCAATATCTCATGAAAAAAAAAATTGTTACTTGAAGCGTCAGTAGCTCAGTGATTGAGGCGTTGGATTCACGATCGATATGTCGTGGGTAAATCCCTGTCATTGGACTACTGACGTGGCCCAATCCTGACACAAGCATTTTAGCTTTCTTGGAGGGGTTAAGGGATTACTAGTAGTATGTGATCCATACCGCTAGTAATCTTTAATTTTAGAAATTCCTAGGGTATTTTAGAAGTCCAAAGCACAATGCCAATTAATTAAAATTAAACCACTCTCGAAACTTCATATTAAAAAAGAAACAAAAAAATTTAAAAAAATCAGTCTATAAGCAAAGAAGTTAAATGTCCGAGCATCCATACAATCCGCCTTTTTTCAAGTTGGTGAAAGTTAACTGATTGACAAATGAACGAATTGCCTATAGACGTAAATAAACATCTATAACTTTTTCTATCTCTATTTATCTCTCTACTATTATCTTTCTCTTTCTCATCTCTCTTACTCTTATACCAGCTCTTATAAAAAAGTAGGTACTGTTAAAAACACCTGGATGAGAATATTTTAGATTTCTCACAGTGAAAGAATTTTTTAAATCGGATCAGTAGCAACAAAATGGCCGTATTCTAATAATTAAAAAATATATATGGCAACACTACATCACCTATGTCACTCAGGAATAGTGTAGTCTCATAACAGTGAAAGATTTTTAAAAATCGGATCAGTAGCAACAAAATGGCCGTATTCTAATAATTAAAAAATATTTATAGCAACACTCATCACGTATTTCACTCAAGAAGCTTAGGGTAGCTTTAGAACAGTAAAAGAATTTTCAAAAACGGATCAGTTCCTGAGAAAACTATCACTGTACAAAATGACCACGCTATGACACTTAAATGGCCATATATTTTTGAACAGAATATTTATAGCAAGACCACATACCCAATGTCACCTGGAAAGGGTGAAGCTTTCTATCGGTGAAAGAATTTACAACATCGGTTCAATAGTTTTCGAGCCTAATCACAACAAACAAACATACAAACAATCAAGTCTTTCCTCTTTATATAATAGTGTAGATGGAATAAATTTTTTATCCAGCATTAGTATATATAGCTCGACATCCATTGAATTTACTAATAATTGTATCTTAAATATTATTTAAATAAAAATTCTCATTGAATACTTAATGATTAAATACGAAAATTAGTAACCGTAGATTGAACTCTTCATCTCAGGCATCTCTACATTTGAATTAAAATTAGTTTGACCTATGACCTGTTTTAAATGCAACTAATTTATTTAACACACACGTAGTTATGAAGCAGAGTTCATCACAAGAAGTTTAAAGGATTAAATAAATACACGTATGTACAATTTCCATAAACACGAGAAGAGGCAGACGCGTACCAGATAAATATATTTTAAATTTATTTATCAAAAGTTATACGACTGAAAATGATAAAGCTATTTATAAAAATTAAAAAACCAAAAATATACTTACAAATCTTCCAACTGCTTGCATTTTTAAAATTGTTATTCTTCAATAAAACTTTTTCTATTAATAGTATATCACGCGTTGACCGGTACAAGTTGTTTACTCCACAGGTTATGTTTTGGATCTGAAACTAGATCAGATAATGTGTCATAAGTGACCAATATTTTACTAAGATAACAACCAATATTCGTCAAAAATATCTTATTCCTCATTGCCTTAATTAACATTTAGATGTATAATAAATTTCGATCGAGACATACCAAAAGTGGATCAGAATCCTAAAATCAGGTGTGACGAGGTCAAGCAGAAGAATTAGCATAGCTCATGACATTAACATTGGCTAACAACGAGTGTGCGATACGATATAAACAACCACTTCTTCACTATATTTTGTCTCTTATCAATTTTTTAAAATAACTACCTACGGACCACGAGTAGCTACAAGACGACCGTTTAACAGGAGAGTCGTAATTCTCATTATTGGAATGTATGAGAAGCTGCTTCACATATCAATTTGCATAAAACAAAAATCAACTATCATAAAATGCAATATAATAGGTACTGAGCTGCTATTTTCCTTCGACCTTCGACACTGCATTAACATATATACGATTACATTAATTACGCAAACCATAATAATCTTCCATTTAATATAATAAGAAAGGATATCTTATGTGTATGCGCTTACAATAATTTATTAAAATACTAGAAACATTTATTTACCTACTTTGTTAACCTTCACATCCGGTGCACAAATGACATTTCGGTGACAATGAATAAACAAAACAACACTGACTAAAATGTCAAACCATCATTCACATAAAATAATTAGCTGGACACATTTCACGGACTTGAGATGTTTAGAGCAAGAGATGTGTATCACATTAATTTTTTATTTATAAAGTCGAGGTGCGCTTGAGCTCTGTTATATAGCAGTTTGACAGGAGCGTCACAATCAGTATGGAACAGATATCTAATATCGGACCGGAGTCGACATGCCGGTTAAGCCAAACGTTTGATAATGTTCCTCGAGCACTCCCATAGTGGGTCCTACTAACCGGCATTATATTGAATAGACATATCTATATATAACATAATTTGTTTACTGCAATTGTGTTTATTGAAGAAAAATACTAATTGTCAAAAACCTTTTATAAACTTCACTTATTAAATCGGTAATGACATGAATATTATAAAATTGGCCCTCATGGTATAATTCATTGTAATTTACATTATGTTAAAAAAAGGTTAAAATTGGGAAGGAAACGCAGTTTTAAGTAGTATACTTAGACTACCTCTTTTACGCGGGGTGCCGGTGGCGGCGCCTAGATATCTCACACGGTCATATCGAACTGGTTTAATGATATTTACTTATAGCAATAAAATAGTTAAGCAAAAAAATTAGAAAGGAATTCTAGAATAAAGATTATTTCATTAAAATAATTCTGAAGATCTTACCAACGAATAAAATATTTTGTATCGAGTAATAAAACACTTTTTCTTACCGGAGGGAGGAAGTTTTCATGCTGAGGCTATCGTCGCGTGGAATTTAGTACTCTGCAAAATCACTAAAAGAGTGTCTCGGCAGGCCCTCGCCGTCTATATGTGCGAGGCTCCGTCGTGCACCAGGGCACAAAGGGCGCTAGGAAGCTTTCTGGGAGCGCCAGATCGAAAATAAAATATGACATGATTTAATAAATAAGTAGTTACTAGTATTACTCTAAAAAATATTTGGAATCTATTTTAATTTGTATTCCAAAGGTTTTGATTTGAGATTGATCATTAATTTGGGCCGGTAGATAAATTTAAATTTGTTAATAAACATCCTGATTTTTCATTTCGTATCCTCTCTACATAAATATACGGTGGCAAGCAAAAGTTTCGGGCCACAATTTGACTTGACTTTTTCTTATATATATGTCGGAGGTGTGAGTTAGGTTTAGGTTAAGTTAGCCTTGTGTTAGGTTAGATTAATGTTAGTCTAATCTTAAGATTAAAGAGTAAAACTAAGCAGTGGAGGTGAGTGTTATGATCATTTAAAGGATATCCTTAAGCCTACACCTTGGTCACAAGTCCAAGGCACTGCTTAGTTTCCTGTGGTAATAGTTCTTGTTAGAATAGTGAGTGATAGTAATGTTTAGTTATATCCTGACCTTGTTGCGCCCGTAGCTTATATTTATAGGTCTTCCATCCCTACTAATAGCATCCGACATATATATACAATAGACAATTGCAATTTGGCAACAGGATTTTGGTAACTTCGGTTCGTAGATAAATCTTAGAAAACACTATAAGCAAAACTATATCTTGGCATAAATCTCCGCTAAAGCCATGGATGTCCACTGGTCTTTTACGCTGTATTAAAAACAGAGACAGAATGCATCTAAAACTAAGGAAGGATCTTGATAATGAAATATTAAAAATAACTTATCATAGATATAGGAATTTTTGTAATCACATAATCAAGAAAATCCGTGTTGAATTTATTTGAAGCTGTATAACAAAATTCTTAGTTTAAAAATAACTCATTTCCTTCACCTTTTACTTTTTTATAGCACAACATTATTAGAAGCGGAAGACATAACCAAGACAAGAGACTTGTGACAGTTCATTTTTACAATACAAAACCACAGACTAATTATATATCTACTATCTGTGCTTGATATGGTATGCATTGATTCCTACAATCCTTAGAGAATATGATAAACAAAAATTTCTTGAAGCTAAAACGAATATAAAAAAGACTTGGGAGTAACTTAACGACGTTGCTTTATTAGAGAATAACGAAAAGGAAGTCGAAAACCTAATTAGTTTCCTTAAATCTGATCGTGCGGTTGGTTGGAATAACATTCCTGTTCAGGTCACAAAAAAATACGAAGATTAATTCCTCTCACTTATAACTCATATATGCAATCTAAGGCTATGTGACGGTCAATTTCTAGATATGTTTAAACGCGCAATGGTTGTTCCGGTTTATAAAGCAGGAGATAAATTCGATCTCAATAACTACCGACCGATTTCAGTTTTACAGGTACTATCCAAGATTCTAGAACATATTATAAATAACGGTCTGATTAACTACATAGAAACTAAGGAAATTGTGTTAAATTACCAATTTGGGTTTCGATAAAAAGATCATCGTCAGATGCAGTCTTATGCCTCACTGATAGTGTAGTTAAGACATTAGATACAATTCAAAGATCCATTCCAATTATTCTAGATCTCCTCAAAGCACTTGATTCTGTCTCGAGAGATGAACTTCTCGCAAAAATTGAAATGATGGGTGTTCGAGGCATTCAATTAAATCTCATCAAAACTACTTATCTAGTAGATGACAAAGTGTTAGGATTAGGAATTTGGTTAGTGAGAACATAAATATTAACTGGAGTCCCACAAGGTAGTATTTTGGGCTCAACCCTATTCATGATGTATATTCCTGCTGTAGAGATAGTGCCGGGAATCGATAAATCACTCCAATAAGAATTTGAGGAAAAACTTGCAGCGTGAGTGAAAATTTTCCTAAAGAATGAATCTCGCAATTTATTAATTTCTTCTACAGTTTTAAATCGAGTAAAGGCAAATAAACATGTTTATTTTAATTCCCTTTTCTTTTTTTTGTGATTGTTTTCAGTTGCAGTGCAAAAGTATAGGGCCTACTACGAGGCGGTACTTTGCACAATCTTTTGTAAAGAAGAAAGTTCCAACTATTACTTATTTAAAAATAATTCTAATGTTTACAAATTATTGTTATTAAACATAAATAATAACGTGTTATCCTTTATTTCGCTAAATCAATTATTCTGTTTGATATGTAATTATATAAAATAAACTGACCCGAAAATTTTGCACATTGTATACACTTTGTATACACTTTCAATATGGGTATCATCTCGACCCTTCAATGGCCACTACTGAGCTAGGTCTCCTCCTCAGAATGAGGAGGGTATTAGGCCATAGTCCACCACGCTGGCCCAGTGGGACTCTCAGGAGAGCAGGTTTCCTCACGATGTTTTACCTTCACCGTTAAAGCAAGTGATATTTAAATGCTTAAAACACACATAACTCAGAGTCAGGGGTGTGTGCCTAGGATCGAACCTCGGACCTCCTGAGTAAGACTTGAAGTCTCAACCACTGGGCCATCACTGCTTTTTGAGTATGGATCAATATGGGTATTATTCACATATTAACTCAACTGCTATAAAAATAACACTCTATTTCTCATATTCTTATATCTCTGTTTAATTAATGAGTTACTTACTTGTCATTTCAAATTCAACAAATGTAACGGCCGATATTAATTTAGATTCTGTTTTAAATCCATAGGGGATTGACCACATTGTTGGGCATTGCCCTGAGCGTGCAAGCAGTAAAAATAAAATAAATATGTAAAATTGTAAGGGCTACTTAGTAGGGATTAGAAAAACAATCTACTTTAGTACCCAGCAGTCTCAAAAAAAATATATAAAATTTTTTAGAGCTTTACTTTTGAACTATAAAAGTCTAAGTAATTAACTTTTTTTTATTAATCTCTTATATAGTGTAATTATTTAGGAATAAGGTAGTAGCATAAATTAATTAAAGCAACTCAGAAACTAGATACCAATGACAAAAAAAGCGTATTAATAGAATAAACTATTAATTACTGTCCGTTAAGTGTTAACTCATCTTGTTTATTTAATTAAAATAAAATACACACAATACATATTTAAACATTAAAAAATAAATAGATAATTCTTAAAAAATAAATAGTTGGTTAATTTACATAAAAAATACGAAGTTTAATCACAATGTATGGGAAATAAAATGCGATTTGGACAATTGAAAAAACAAATAGCCGTCACAGCTCCATAGGTTAAATAAGATAATATATCGACTTAAGAATCGATTCCAAATAAACCGATTGCTTTTTTTATAATATTGAACTTAATGCAATTATTAAGGTTGTTAAATTTCCTTGTTTATTTATATTACATTTACTTAAAATAATGTTAATTATTGGCATATATTTTTTTCCATTTATTATTATTTTTTTATTTACGATTGTTTTTTATTAAACTAATTAAGTATAAACGAAATCGATTTTAGGATGATCGAATAGTTTATCTTTTTAACCTAATGTTGGTAAGAAATCATTCTCAAAATGTCAATTATAAGCCAATAAATGAATTAACATACTCATTAATTCAATATTTTATTTCTGTAGATTGATACTAAGAAAAATCGACTAAAGGCGGTTTTTATTCAAAAATAATTTAAGGTATAATTGTTTTTAGCTGGGCGTTCTGCACAAAAAGAGCCAGTAATGGATATTCCCCTTTAATTTTAACCTAATTTAAATTGGAATCTACAATATTATCAATCAAATTAATTTCAGACGTAATTAGTTGCAATTGCGCTATCTTGTTTAACAATAATGTTACACGTGTCTTTACAAACTTGTAACTGAATCGTTGGTGTATTTGTACTAGTGTTATAGTTTATGATATTGCTGTCATCGAAGTACCAAGTCGTCGTCGTCGTCGATCGAGAGTCTTCATTATACTTACATGAGATAGCTTTAAGGTTGTTACTGAGAGAGAAAAAATTAAAACGTCTTATTTTAAATAGAAATTAAATTTTCTAGTGACATAAACTTAGTAGGTTTCTTTGGTTTGGTTACATTAAAATGCGCCTACGAATATAATACCGCAAAAACACTTCAATATCAAATTGATATATTATAATTTTAGATAATTATTCTAAAACACATTTATTATATTTGAGGACATCAATAGTAAAGAATAAAGATAACAATAAAATAAACTTTATATAATAAAGTTTATATAGAATTATATAAACGTTTTATAAAACTATTTAACGTTTAGGAATATAGTTATTACATTAATAAATATTTATTTGTTTTACAATGAAATACAAATTACAAAATTAATATGCGATAAATGTAAATATTTGTTAGTTTGAACTTAACAATTTTTTTATTACTTTATTGAACTTCAAAATTAATAGTAGGCTCTTTAAATGAAGAAATCATTAATTTTATATTTTTTATTTTTTAAATAAAGAAAATTACTGTATATTCAATTCTACACACATTTCCAAGACAAATTACCAAGGCATTCAGTGTTATTATTATAGTGTAGAATATAAAGATTTGATTTAACCGTATGTTACGTTTATTTATACTACTGCATTATTTCTTTAACGTCTCAATGCTATTATAACTACACTGGCGTCAATTTATCGTTTAATATACCTAATATAGTTCATCAAGTATCCTTTGTACAGTTCTTATCACCACACACTCTGTGCAGTGCATATTTTAGTTGCTAACAAAAAAACGAGAATTGGTGGAAGTTCATAGATCTATAACATTTTAAGTTGGGAATATTTGCACAAATCATAACTATGATGGAAAATGCTGTAATAATACTTATATGAATAGCATAAAATTGGCAGGAGATATAATAAAGTCATGAAACTGGCTATCGTTTTAGTATTTTACAAATTTTAACCTTCGACGCTGCAACGGCGTGGTGTAATAAGTTTGACGTGAGTATTTGTGTAACTTAATGTCTGTCTGTGGTATAGTTACGCCCAAGATATATAAAATAAACCGATTCTGTTGAAGTTTTATTTCTTTCAAAGATAATTTAATCGAGATGGTTTTTAGCTATAATTTGTGAAGATCTGGTCAGCCGTTTGGAGACGCCATTTTAGCAATCTTGTAACCATGGTACCACACTAACATTGAGTAGAGATGATACTGTATGTTTCGATACCTTGCTTTTAATATCAAGTAACGAATAGATTCGTATCATGGCTTTTTTAAAGTACATTACAGTTATATTTTATCAATTATTTTTTTTATTGCATTTTATTATTATTTGTTAAATCTGTATTAGCTCCTGTTCTGAAATGATCGACTTATTCAAGTTAATGTCGATTAAAATTATCTACTAAATCGATGTCGCGTGGGTATGGATAGGTAGGTACTTGGTGACTGTTCTAAATTAGAATTCTGTCGGGGGTAATTTTTTTTTGTTTTAATCTTCTACTAAATGCACTAATTGGCACTTCATTCACCTTGATTTTATGAAAATATGTACAAATTTTTGATTTATCAAAAAAAAGTTTTTGTTTTGAAATATAAGTTATATTTACTTTTTTGTTTCAGAATTGACACTGGCATAGGTCAAGAAAAGGCAATTCTATTACACCTTTTATTATTTTTTACATATTTGTATAATATACTTACTTATAATTTACGCAGATATAGAAAGAGGTAAATAAAAATTTAAATTTCGGTTAAATATTTATTCTATATTTATATAAAAAGCAACCGAAAAAGTAACTACTATGTAGTTATAACATTAAAAATAAGCTATAGACTAATTTTTCAGGGCAAGTGAGCTCCGCTAGGTACGAAACCGTTCTCATCGGCGGTATAGTCCACTCTGTAGGTAACACCATCGGGGCCAACATATTCGAAGAATCCCTTGGTTCTGAGACCTTCTCTCTCGTTGTCAATCTTTTCGATCTTACCAGCCTCCTCAGCTAAGATTTTGTTTTCAGTCTCATACAGGTAGTGGTAACCATCAGGAAGAACATCAGTTTCCTGACGAATGATGCCATATTTGTAGTCGTAGTTACCAGTGTTGACTTTGGAAATAATTGGGACTTGTACGGCTGGTGTGGGCCTAACATAGAAAGGAGTGGTGCTCACAAACACTGGGCTGAATGTAACAGGAGCAGCAGTTGTGGCAACTACTGGTGTCTTTTCTTCTTCAACTCTGCAAAGCATATTTTAAATATTTTTTAAATAACCTCATCTTATTTTACTAAGATACAAGAAAAATGTTAACACTGATTTGATTCAATAACTTATTATTATCGCTATTCAGATATTATTTTTTCGACCAACAATTTTTTTTAAAGATATTAAGATAAAATATTCGTTAGCTGAAGTATTTACTATTAAGTTAATTAATAAAATTAAATCTAATATAAAGGATAACAATGAAATTACTATTATGTATTGTTATATTTTGTTAACATTAGTATGTACACAAGTGCATATCAGTTTTTCATTGTACTTACACTACTACAGCAGGTTGAATGGTAGTGACGGGTTCAGAAACAACAGGCTTTGCGGGTTCGGAAACTTCCTTATCCCTAAGTTATTGAAAAATATAAAATTGATGATTTGGTAAGTAAAAGTGACTGTTGATATTAACAATGATCTTCCTAATAAGTGAAATCACAATTAGTACTACTAGTTAATTGTATTAGAGTGTTTGATTTAATAAACACAGTGAAAAGGAACTGTTAAAGGCTTTGTTAGAAATATTTACATTCACTGTCCCGAACAAATTGTATTAAAGATAGATGTTCCATATAAATAAGTACTCACTTTGAAGCATCTTTGTCAGGTACATACTTGTCGCCTTGTCCACCTTTTCCGAAACTGTCCTTGTTGCCTACATAAGCACCTCCTGGACCTCCTTTGTCCGAGGAACCACTGTAGAAACCACCAGCTGAACCTCGGTCACCGCGGTCACCGCTGAAAAGATTGTTTTTATTGCTGAACAAATTTTGAACGTTATATAGAAAAATGATAAGTTTGATTAACAGTTTCATGTGAAGTAGTTAAAGCATTTTCAGATAGTCCATGAGACATCAGACCCGTTGTTTGGTGAGGCGCCTTATTGCTGCTATATAGAGATAAAAATATAATTTATGAAGTTAAATTATTAGCCTTCTTACGAAGCCTAAGAGATTTTTCCTGTATATCTTTTATAAATAATAATTTTCCTGTAACTTTAAAGGTTCTAACAAGACATTAACACTGTATTTAATTACACTAATATAGTATAAAATTATGTCACAAACCACTTACAATTAATATGCAAGGTGTGGTCAGGTTGTAAATGGATGCGTCAATATGTCGTTTTTAGCATAAAAATTAATAATTTTACACATGTCAAAGTTCAAGTTAATTTTTTCTATGTTTATTATGAGTTTGAATTTTAATTGCTTGAAATGTCACCAAAAGACAACATTCGTATTGGTTACTAGTCGATCCACGTGATTTCATACGCGTAGAATTATAATTTTCAACTTCAGCGTTTTTGTACCACTCCACAATACTATTCCACGCGAACGGGACGGTGCTTTTTCAGAAAAAATGTATCCTGTCAACAGTGTGTTAATCTTCCTTCTAAAGAATCCGTGTACCAAATTTCATTTAAATAGATTCAGCGGTTTAAACGTGCTACGCGCATAAACGACAATTCTACGATTTTATTATATGTATAGGTTTTTGTAAAACCCCATAGATAACGGCTGCACTATTACGTTTTGCTTCCAATATTAGTAAAAATAGGTTAGATATAAGGATAACGTCACCTTTTTAAAAAAATGTTTTCGACCTCCTAATTATAGATAATTTAAACCATAAAATATTATATTTCCTTAATGTTATATAAAAACTAATGTGTTTTGTATTCAAATAGAGAATAATAAAATTCTTGTAAATAATTTGTTTATAGACGATTTACAGGTGTTTTTTTTTTCTTTAAAACTTAACACTTACGATGGCTGTACAAGTAGGTATGTATAAATAGGTCAAATTAAAAATAAATCAAAATACGCTGCTTTTTTGTTTAAAAAATCAAAATAGATGCTATTTATTAGAATAAAACGATTATTCAACTATAGATAAGAAATTATCAGTTACCTTATTAAGACTAAATGTACAGTTCCATAATTTATATAATTAATATTTCATTTAAACTCACTTGTAAGAACCAGATGGGTCAGGAACGTAACGACCAGAATTGTCGTATTTTCCAGGGTTGTATTTGCCTGGGTCGTATCTACCTGGGTCGTAACGACCAGGGTTGTAGCGTCCTGCGTCGTTGTATGAAGGAGTATTTGGGACTCTGCCGGTTGAGTACCGGTAGGGGTTGTAGGTGTTTACTGATGCAGTGGCTGAAGCACGGGTCACTGGGAAGGGAACCGGGCTAAAACAATTTATTTTATATAATTTTATTTTCGGTTTACATAATGATGAGATTATTTTTTGTAACAAAATGCGTTAGTTAATCCAATAAATTCAACCGGGATTTAATTCTGTAGTTCAATTTATCCTTATAGTTTTATTTCATTTTATTGACAAATACAATAAAATCAAATAAAACTATAACGATAAATTGAACGTCGACGTTTTGGCTCACCTTACAGTTTCAGCGGCATAGGCTACCGCCACCGCCAGTGAAAGTACCTGTAAAATAATGAATATATTTAATAAAATCTTTTTTATCATAATTCATTAAAATATCTCAAGCTTAAACAAAATAATATAATATGTATATTTCAATATTTTAAATATTTATATTGAATTATAAGTACGTACCAGCAGAGAACGCATTGTTGTTATTGTCCCACTGCTAATCAACTTATGTTGTAGTCTATCAGATCTATGCCTTTATATACCTTTATATCATCTAATTTTATAATGTGATGCTCCTGGCCTGTTCGTCTCATTTATAATGTGTACGATATTAGTTATTCATTAGCAACGTTTCTCAAACTTTATAATTTTGTTGATTAATTTTGTCTTATTTCAATGTGCGAATAATATTATTGATATGTTAATACATTTATTGTGACTCTAAAACTATTGGAAGATTTTGAATAAAAATCACAAAAAAAAATCAAAAATAACCTTCGATATCATTAAACATAAAATAAATGTGTTTTATTTTCGATAATATTAGGATACATTTATATCCCAAATAAATTAAAACTGTATTAAGCGTAGGATATCTACGCTATGCTAAATTTTGTAAAAACTGGAAATCACACTTAAACTTAAGCAATAACTTTGAAGGTAAGCGCACTCGCATAACAAATATTCGACTTTGAATTTTACTAATATAAGAAACCACTCAGGGTATTTTTAAATTCAGTTCCAATTATTTTTCATTTTTTAAAAAATATTTGTTGAATTTGTGGATATTACTATTATGTCCAGAACTAAAAGAAACTTTGAAGATTTATTTTCTGTACGGATATAAGTTTAATAGTAAAATTATAGTTCAACATCGACCATCTCACCGTATTTAAGATTATTGCGATAAAATATATCAAAATACCCGATATTGTTAAATTAGGCATAGATGAGTAATTTCTAATAGTTCAAGGATCCAGGTTATAATTTATAACTCATAATATATTTCAAGTTGGTATTAATTAAATAACCAAAACTAAAAACTGGTTCAACAAAATGATACACATTTATTTATTAGTTTTCCATCTTCAATCATCGAAATTTAAAGAATATTCAGTGGGTATTACCGATTGATCGGGGGAGTTAAAAGGCGGCATGATTGTACGCTCTGTAATAAAGCGGTAAAATTTTCTTTTAAATATTATATAATTTTGCTAAAAAATGTATCTAATAGTTGAAAATAATAAAATGTGTTATTGTCGTTTTTCATAAACAATTCCTTCGGTGACAGAAAATTACATGTTTTCAGAGCTTATTAAGACTCACCGACACCTTGAAGTCAATATCAAAGAAGAAGGCTGACCACATAGGTTATAATAAAAAAGTGCATTTAAGTGCAAGGTAGGTAATTAGATAGCAATTTTGTTTGGAACTACTGATACGATGATTTTTTTAAATTTTTTACTGAACTTTACTTTCGAGGGTAATTTAAGGCATTTAGAGTAACCATAAATATTATAATTAGAAAAATAAGGCCATTAACAGTAACAAGACTCAAAATTTATGTCGTCGTTTCTGTTGGCGCTGTTCTCCTGCTCCGAATAGATTTACAGTTAATTTAGCTACCAAGTATTTAATTTTCTTGGATTTCTCAGAAAAAACTGTATAGTGCTCCACCATTTGAAAGTTATAAAGTAATTAGGGATGGTTTTATAAAAATTAAAAGTTTAGCTGAACCACTGAACAATTCAGATATTTAGAGTTCTGCAATGCTAACTTATATTCTTTCATCTTGAATTTTTGAAATAATTGATGCCTCTAGCTTAGTATAGTTCCTTTATATTTAATGTTCAAAATGAGAAGAGATGTTTTTTAATATAGCCGAAAATAATAATCTTATTTGTCTTGCTGTCTTGAAATTGAGTAAGTCCTTTAGACAATAATATTGTCCATTCTAATTTTTTACTATTTTCATTATGACCTCTTTAATAATTTTGTATCTCTGATTTACAATTTGACGTTTCACTTTGACAGATTATTCGTATATTTGTAAGCAGAATGTATGTATGTCGCAATATTTTAATAGTTTACAATATCGCGAGATATGTTATAATTTCACGTTGACAAGGGATAAACAGTGAACAGTGTAGATATTTATTGTTGTTGATGCTTGCATTATTTTTAGTTTATTTTTTTCAATTATGTTAGATAGTATCATTTATTACCTAAAATAATTTTTTGCATTATAAACATGCACTATTACTACTGAAAATTCAAAAAAATCCGTTGATAATAAGATGACGGTTTTGCAGCAAATCGGCTTTTACCATGATTACGCAGTTTGTATATGTTGTTTTATGTATTCCTATCAATTATATAATCATAAACACAAATATATATATATATATATATATTAAATGCACCCATTCAAATAAAAAACGTACTAATATAAGATAATAATATATCAAATATCTAATTATGTTATTAAGTGTTATAGTATATTACTTAATAAATTATAACCAAAATGGCACATTAGCATTAAATTGTCATCTATTGACATATAATTTATTTTTGTTAAAAATATCGAGTAATTTAAACACATAGAATGCATGGCATATAGTCTCATAAGGTTAAATGCCTGCAAACTTGACCTCAGAATTAAATACTTAACGCCAGAATCTCCAGAACGTAATGTTTTTTAAGCTTTGATGTCTTGTGGCAAAATTAACTTAGCAAATGCAAAAATATTGCATAAACTACAATCTTCATTAAAATTTTAGCTATAACGTAAGTTAGGCTTAGGTTAACCTAACTTTAGGTTTAAACAGGGAAACTAATCAGACAAGTGTTGGAATTCTCTCAATAGGCCTTGCAAACCTATACCTTGGTCACAAGTCCATGGCACTGCTAAGATTCCTGTCGTAATTGTAAGAGATCATAATGTTAAGTTATAATATAATCGGCCCAACATTCTGGAATATTTTACTAGATCCTCTTTTAAACATATTAGATAAATATGGAATTCATAGTCAAGCGCGGACGACGTCGTTCTGGTGTTTTCCGGTTTTAAAGCTTCAGACATAGAAAATAAAGCTAGGGTCGTGCTTGACCATGTGTATGAGTGGGGTCTCGAGAATAAGCTAAAATTTGCCCCGCATAAAACTAATGCTCTGATAATAACCAGGAAGCGGAAATACGAGACCCCGATCCTGCAAATGGGAAGCACGCCTATCAAAATGTAAACGAGATGAAACTATTAGGCTTAATATTAGACAGTAAGTTAACTTTTAACCCCCATTTACGAAAATTATGTAAAAAAAGTTTCAAATATCTATAAATCCTTGGCTAGAGTAGCAAAAATTCAATGGGGTCTGCAACCGGAAACCATCAGAACGATTTATGTGGCAGTGATTGAGCCCATTATACTCTACGCGGCGAGTGCATGGGCGCCAGCAGCTGAGAAAATCAGTAGTCGTAAGCGCTTGTGTGGAGTTCAGAGAGGTTTTGCCCAAAAAATTATTAAATCATACAGGTCTCACTGAATGCGGCTCTGGTGCTCAGTGGGCTGATTCCAATAGACCTTCGAATAAAAGAGGCCGCAAGGCTATTTGATGCAAAGAGGGGTGAACCCCAACCCTTTCTGTTTGATCGAGAGGTAGAGAAAAGAGAAGCTATCTCCCAAATAGGTCACCCAGCCGAGCGTCTCAGCATACGATTTCAGAGCCTGGAGGATCTTACGCGGGAAACCGTGGAAGCCCATAGCCTTAATGGTACGTTGGTATTCACAGACGGTAGCAAGACGAGCGATGGGGTGGGGGCGGCGGTCAAAGAGTTTAGCCTAGCTCCTTTCTGTACAGTGTTTCAGGCCGAACTTTATGCCATCTATCAAGCAACCAAAATTTCCCTGGATTCACGGGATACGTCAGTGTGTGTGCTGAGTGATTCTAGGTCTGCCCTCGAGGTTCTCGGGGACGCGGATGCGTCTCATCCAATAGTCATCCAAGTTAAGAAAACGATAAAAGAAGCAAGACAGAAAGGCCTTTATTGGGTCAGGGCGCATGTAGGAGTCTGGGGAAATGAGAGGACAGACGAGTTGGTGAAGCGGGCGGCCGAGAATAGACAGGAAACATCAGACTATGATAGGTGTCCAGTCTCTTTCGTCACGAAATGTATAAGGCAGGAGATAATAGTTGAATGGGACGAACGGTATAAAAGCGAACAAACTGGTAAAATAACATAATTGTTCCTCCCAGACATTCAGATCGCTTACAAACTAAATAGACAACAAGTCCAAGATTCTGTATTCATCGCCAAAGTCTTGAACAAGAATTAGGGACTGAAATAAATAAAAACAACTTACATAAAATAATCGCAGATAGAAATATAAAAAATAAATTTATTCAATTTTGTGAATATGTGACTACAGTTAGTTTAAAAAGAAATAAAAGTACGGCAAATAATTAAATAATAAAAAAGGAGAAGGGAAGAGCGAAAAGGGTAAAGTAAAAATATAAATAATTGTCACAAAGAAAACAATAAATAGATAAAAATAAAAAGTATGTATATAAATAAATTAAAAAAAATGAAAGTGTTGTAAACGAAAATAAAATGTAACAAATATAATAATTATATTTAGTTTACATTATAGATATTTAAAGTAATGGATCATAGATATAAGTAAATACAATACGTAATAGAAGATATGAAACAAGTCGCTTAATAAAAGTACCAAAAAGAGAGAGGGGGAAAAAAAAAGAGAAATTTCTTTGAAGACTGTTATGAAACTGCAAATTGAAACTCCGCGAATTCACAGTGGAGAGAAGACAGCAGAAAAAAAAATGTTAAGTTATTAATAATTCCAGTAGCAATATCAACATTGCGTTTACCCAATAGTCCTTTCAATATCACACCCCTCTTGTAGTGTTTTTCAATAAACCCCTTCTCCTTCACCTTCTCTTTCTCCATTTTTCTCTGAGTTATATTGAAACTATAACCATATGTATGATCTTAAATCTTATACGTATTATAAATATTTCAAATTATTTAAATAAATAAATAATAAGGAAGAAAAACTCATTTCATCCTATAATTGACAAAGTACATTTTTTTTAAAACTCCCGAATAAAAATAAGAATATTTTATGTGTTTTCTTTATATTTGCGTAGTATAGTATATTATACCCACATTATATAGCAAAAATTTGGCCAAGTGTAAGTCGGAGTCATCCACCCAGGGTTCAACTTAACTTTGCCATTGGAAAACTTTCTTTGTTGTAATTTCAGTCAATTTCATTTGTTAATGAAACAAAATATAAATCAATAAATGTTTTATACTCATAATTTTACGATTCTAAGTTAATAATACGTTACAAATGTATCAAAATATGAATAAACGGTTCTCTTGATAGCATTAATGGATCTGGAATGGAATGGATGGATGGATTTTTTCACATATAGAATATATCAACTGGAATCAACCTATAATTTTGTGAGTAACAAAATAAACACCTGTATTTTTTGATTGAGTTGTTTATTTTTATATAGATACCAGACCTACGTATTTATTATTATTTTCATTTTAATACCTCAACGCGTTCTTAAGAAAAGGGTTCTTTTTTTGACAAACGAAGTGAATACACATCAATCAACAATTCAAGTTATCATTTAAAAGGAAAAAAGAAACCCTTATGGTGTTTCCTCTTAAAGGTAGGGAATCTTAAAAAATCAAGCTCTACTAAGAAGTTATAAATATTGCGTCAGCGCTTTGATTGTATTGATGTTTGGTTAAAATCTTGTAATTTAACTAAAGAAATAAAAAAAATATAGTTATTTAATAAGTATTAGTTTCAAAATGGTATAGTATCTTAGCCTAATTATCGTGAAAATCTGCGTATATCTGTAAATTCAGATCGTCAACTTATTGCTAACCTTTCCTCAATTAGTTTGTAGACGCATTTGTAGACATATTGCCACTTGGTCAAAACTGTTTTTTTATTATGAATTTTACTAAAATTTTACAAAAATTATTTTGAATTTTTTGTTTGTTGTAGATAGAATTTATACATAACTGATAGTCCAAACATGAAGATCAAGTGATTTAGAACTTTATAATACATGGAAAATCATAGAAAATATGATGAACGAAAAGTTTCAAACATGAGGGGGAGCAAATAATTTGTAGTAATACAATAATCACATTGAGTGTCATTGTCTTGTTCAATGTACTTATACTTTCTTACTAGAAAAGCAGAACGGAATGACCGAATTTAAAAAGCACTGCTGTTTATTTCCGCGATTGGTAAAATATTTTTCCTTGAAACAGATATGGAACAGTCGGATTGGCGGCATAAAATATTAGGTTACAGTAATAATTAAGATTTTATATAGCGGCCCCCACAGGCCGTAGCACGAGGGAGTCTGCTTTAACGGAAAAAAATTAAACTGAAATGAAACAAAAATATTAAGGAATCATTAAAATATCTCTACAAATTAAAAATTTATGGGACTTTAAAGTGGCGCCTGTAACAATAATTTCATATCAAGCGTGTGAAGTCACTTCACCTAGTTGATGCGGCGCGTATACCGCGTAGAATGTATAATAGGTTGGGGAAAAAGTCTTTTCGCATTATAGTATGTATGAACTTATAATATAATCTCTTTGGCTATACTATTTGTATCTGACTGGTTTTGGTATCATTATAAGTTTAAATTTTAAAGAAGATAATTCCAAATTCAAATTAGGAAAATGTGTGATATTTATTTATTTTTCGTACTGTGAAGATGAGTGAATCTAATGAAGAAATTCGATACATTTTAAAATTTTACTAAAAAAAAGGTAAAAATGCAACGCAAGCCTGAAAAAAATTAGCGATGTTTATGTAACTAGTGCAGTGTCTGTGAGAGTAGCACAAGTTTGGTTTAAGCGTTTTCAATCCGAAAATTTTGATGTCAAAGATGCACTTCGTTATGCCCTATTACGGATAAAATGGATGCCATTTTTGAAAAAGTGGAGCAAGATCGGCATATCAGTAGTTACGACGTAGCTGAAGAACTGTGATTTGACCACAGAACAGTTTTGGTGCATTTGAAAAAAACTGGGTACACAAAAAAGCTCGATATTTGGGTACCTCACGAGCTCACTGAAAGAAATCTAATGAACCGTGTACTCATTTGTGATTCTTTATTACGACGTAACGAAACCGAACATTTTTGAAGAAGCTGATAACTGGTAATGAAAAGTGGATCACGTACGACAAGAACGTGCGAAAAAGGCCGGTTAGGCTTCACAGACTGTGGCGAAACTCGGGTTAACTCGCAACAAGGTGATGCTGTGTGTGTGGTGGGATTGGAAGGGCATTATTCATTATGAGCTGTTACCACCAGGCAGGACCATCGATTCTGAACTCTACTGCGAACAACTAAAACGGCCGGCAAGCGGCCGGAATTAATCAACAGAAGGGGTGTGGTTTTTCATCATGATAACGCTAGACCTCACACATCTTTAGCCACTCAGCAAAAATTAAGTTTGACTAGGAGGTGTTAATGTATCCACCGTATAGTCCTGACTTTGCACCTTCAGATTTCCACCTGTTTCGGTCTCTTCAGAATTCTTTAGGCAGTGTCAGGTTAACATCACGAGAGGACTGCACGAAACTACTTGTCGCGGTTTTTTGATCAGAAGCCAAAAATTTCTCTAGCAATGGGATCATGTCCCTACCTACAAGATGGCAAAAAGTTATCGAACAAAATGGTACCTACATACTTTATTTAAATGTAAATAAACTATATTAAAAATGTTTTGAATTTTCTTAAAAAATGCGAAGAAACTTTTTCCCCGACCGAATACAATATACAGTGCCACAATCGTTCCGCGCTACAATTCATAAACTCAAATAATGTGTTTCTTCAATCATTTATTGACGGATTTCAAAAAAATTTTCACGGATATATTGGTTATATAGCATTATCAACATCGTGAAACATCTCCAAAAGCTTTTTAAATAAATAAATGTTTTATCATTTTTTTCTTGTCAATTTTTATTTTAAAATTAAGATTTATGAGTGTTTTGTACTATAAAAATTAGTATATAGTACAAGTTTACTGTAGAAATTTAGTTTCGTATCTAGAGGATATAAATACTGTTTATAGTATATGTCGGAAACTATTAAAATAAGGAATGGAATGGATGGCTCAATAATATCTCAAAATCTATACGGACGTAATACGGTCAGGATATTACGATCTCGTACTATTCTGACAGGAACTATTACGACAGGAACCCAAGCAGCCATCGCACTGCACACTTTTCTACTATCTATAGCACTGTCAATTGTCCACTGTTTACTGCTTACATGTTCTAAAGCGAATATTACATTGCTTATCTTCAGGTTACATAACAAACATGTTCATTATTTCAAAATATCAGCTTTAATTAGATTACTTACAATTATGTAAACCAGTTACAACTACACAAGAACTGTAAAGTATCACACAGATTTAAATAAGTTACCGGATTTCAAAGACGATTGATAAAAATCGATTATCAAGCCATCAAAACACATAAAATCTCTCATTTACATAAATTATTGGCGATACACAATCATAGTATTTCCGGCTCTCGTAGTAGGTACTACTATA
Source organism: Limenitis camilla (assembly GCA_905147385.1). Taxonomy (NCBI): domain Eukaryota; kingdom Metazoa; phylum Arthropoda; class Insecta; order Lepidoptera; family Nymphalidae; genus Limenitis; species Limenitis camilla. Next base: position 8,102,989 of record LR990230.1, on the reverse strand, counting down.
TATATTATGTTCAATACGTTTTTTGCTTAAAATTATATTTTTTACTACTCTTGCCCGCAACTTTGTTGAATGGTGTGAAAAGAAAGAATAATCGTAAAGAAAAGGTAGACTATAACACCATTGATTCAAATTCAAATATTCAAATTGCCTTGCCAGTTATATAATTATTTGGAATGATTAAGGTCTATTTCTACTTTACTGCAAAAATTATATGTTACTTTCGATTACAATAGTAAGAAATTAATGCACTTAATAAACTAAGTAACTAGTACGTCAATTATAACGGTGATCACGAAAGTAAAAAAGGAGACACTGCTAAAAGTGGGCTATACATATAATAATTTATATTATAATAAATTGTTCTGTTTTGATACCAGCTTTGTTTAAATTTAAATTAATTGATAAGCCTCATTTTACAATTCCAATTCAATTAAAGATTAAGGTATAAGAGAGAAACAATAGTATAATTAACAAACAAAAACAGTCGCTTAACACAATTTTGCATATCAAATGTAGCTGATATATTGTAATAGGTACTTTAAATATATCGGATTTTAATAAAAATAAATATTATACTTATTATGTACATGAATTATTCAACTTATCTCAATCAAATGCTAAATTAAAATTTAGATTCGGTAATTTGTCTAGTTAAATTTAGTTTTATTTTATTAGCTGTTATTAAATATTCATTTATAGTAATTTGGAGTTCCTCCAGATATTTTTCTTAGATATTATCAGTTGATGATGACAATTTAAATTATAAATAAAAACGATGCAGATATTTTCTTAATTATATTTACATGAACATGAATCGTGAAAATTATCAAATTTTTTTTAGAAACAGGCACGGAACGGTCTATTACCAATGTTCTTTATTCTCTAATTTGTCTATAACGATTTATATATCCTCTCCTCCTCCCGAATTTTCTTAATGATGTCTATAACATATCGCAGTAAACGCAACGTGCACACCGATTTTGTTTAACGGTGGAAAATGCATTTATGCATCTTCACTGAGGGAGAGACTGAAGACAGAGACTTACTAAAGTTTCGATTATTTTTAAGTGGGTAAAAACAATCGAAACCAACGCCGTCTTTAGGTGGACACTAGGCACCACTGAATTGCTAATACACATTCCACCGTGGTGTACAGACAGAAGTGTATTACTGTCTGAACAGAAAAAGGGAAACCGCTTCGGCCTAGTCTCCTTAAGTCTAATCATTAACTCGTTTAATGCTCCTCTGCCTCTTATCCCCTCTTACGGTGTTATATTCAACCTATCAGCTCACTTAGCGTGGAAATCCTTCGGGTACCTTCGGTAATGTACCTGAATAAAGGTAACTAGAAAATAAAGTATGTAATAGCGTTTGCATGTACCTACTTGACGTAGTGATTTGTTATAAAATAAATATACTATGTTATTGGTTAAGTTTCAATATATTGGAGGAAGGGCTCCAACTGATAAATTTGCCAGGAGCCCCAAGCGATGTAGATATTTTTCAATATTTTACCTTAATTATAATATTATCTCAATCGTCGAATTTTGATGATTTGAATTGCAAAGTGTATATCTAAAAGAAATCAAAAGGTTACCTTGCTATAATTCGCGGCAATCTGAACAACCAAACTAGTATGGCACAAACCAGAAGAGCACCCTGCCCACATAAAAGTGAGACACGCGAACCCGAACCAAGACACAATACACAAGTAGGTAACTCGACGATCTAACAACCAGATTCGTACGGCATAATCCGGAAGAGCACACCGTTCACAGAAAAGTGTAACGCGCGAACCCGAACTAATACACATCACACAAGTATATCGCGATCGACAATCGACGTACGTTTCGCTCCGTAACCGAAGCATCTTAAGCAAATTAGCCTAACATACAAGTTTTTATGATCAAGACAATTAAACAACAAAAACGATACGAACTTTATGTCATAAAAATAATTGGTATTTTTATTAATCTAAGCATTTCCTATTTTATTTTAAGTAGTTAGTACCATTACACTACATCAGAACCATTTTCAAAGAAATTCACAATGTTCTTGACGCAATAATATCATGGATAACGTAACGGAACGACAGTTAAATATAAAAAAATATGAAGCTCGCGAGAAGAAAAAATATGTATCTTACAGAAGGTATAATAGTTCAATGCCAGACATTTTGCATGGTTGCAATATCTTGTCAAATACTTTAAAAATTTTAGCCACCTTCGAAGCCAGACAGAAAGTTAAAACTAAACGTTAAAATTTTTATCAGTAGAAATGTATTTAGGCTTTTTTTTTAAATTTGATATATTGATATAGATCTGGCTCTTCAAGACTCTTGAGCTAAACGTTTTGGAATATAAAATTACCACAACGTTTACAAAAAAAACTTAAATATAACATAAACCAGCAGAGTTTCCACAGATAAATATAACATTAAACACAAAACACACTCAACATAAAAATTTAGAAATAAATTATATATAATAAGTATTATGTAATAAATGAGGTTAATTTATAGAGTAATTTAATTAAAAAAAAGGATTAATTAAATATTTTTCTGAGTTAGTCTGTCGCATTCGACAAAATCTGTCTGATCTCTTTCAATTATTATAATTATTTTACAAGCGTGCATTATCTAATTCAATAAATTTTTATTATAAGTCTGACAAGCTCGAAATATAAATATTTTTTTTGCATAATTCCTCTTTACGAGAGGTACATGAAATAATGATTTAGTTCTTGGATGAAAATTGGGATATCTGAAATACAACCTACTGAGTAAAAATGGTGAATCGACTAAGTTATTTAAAATTAAAAAAAGGGTATATTAAGTTCCAACATATAAACAAAGAATGACTTAGGTAAACAAGCTTAAATCAATCAGATTTGCCGCATAGACAAAGAATTGCGTAATAACTACATGAAAGTAATAAACTGCCAGTTTTATTACTCACAAGCATTGAAGTGCTATTTGATACATTGAAAACAAATTATATGCATTTTTTATTATTCACGGCAATCTTACTCGAGACATCGTTGCCATAAATGATTCTTGTTTTATGGAGATGCGTATCCGTGTTTCTACAATTCTGAATATCTAAATTCGCATAATTAAACAATTAATAAAATAGATAATAAATATTTTAAACTATATATTTATGTACCTTTATATTTTTAGACATTTCACTTTTTTAGTACATTTCAACGAATTTATATATTACACTAGTGTCTTCGCACGGGTAGCCGAGCACGTTATGCCCACAATGAATTGTTTTATTATATCTCAATAGATGTGCCCGCCACTCGGGACACCGAAATGTGGTGGCATTTCGGTGTCCCGCACTTAGGGCCACACCAGCGCGGCGGTTTTCTATTATTTTTGATTGACGATTTAAATCTATCATAAATAGTTTTGAGTTTATTATAAAAATTAAAAACCTAATCTTTCTTCTTTATAATATAATTCTTTATAGTATAGATAATACAATTATAATAATAGATTTAATAATATATTATGATACAAGTGTGCGTTGTTGGTCATTACATTTAATATTAATCAATAAAGATTCACCTTTTCCATGATGACATATTATCATCTCGTTGTCCGTTAGCCTCTCGGTCTTTCAAGACCCCTAGAAAGGTGAAAATTAAAATCAAATATCCAGGTATGCAGTCTCTTAAATATACAACAACATGAAGCTTATAAGAGAACGCAGTCAAAATATACATATACATAGTCATCTATGCATATAGTGATATTCGCAAATAAATCTCAACTTATAGTAATCTCAATAGTGATTCCCGCTCGAATAATAAAAAGAAGCTAAGCTAGGAAGCTGAAAATAATAATACGAAAATTACATACAAAAACAGGTTTCTAACGGGAAATTTAAGATTGCTCTTTAATCCTTCAAAATTGAACGAAACCCTCGGTGCGCAAATGCAATTCGCACTTGGCGGATGTTTTCAAAACATTAATTGACAGACTGTAAGGAGGTTCGTTTAAGAACATAATTATTTATTAAAAACTTAACAAAAATATTATATAAAATATTATATAAAATTAATTTATAAAACAAGTGTTTTTTTTATTATTAATTATTTTAAAACCTCGAATTATTAACGGACCTTCTCGTATCAAGAAGCCCAAGGGCTGTATTGATGGGAGCTTCCATATAGAGTCCAAGTTTGTTTTATTTGTACTACTATAATTTTAATAGCTTAATATAACGATTAAATAAATTATAATTTGGTCTCTCAAATTACAAAAGCCGCGAGTATAATTCTTTTTATACGCTTTTGCTATTATATTTTGTTGAAAAATAATATTATTTATTTATCAATAGTTCTTATATTTTAAAAGGGTAAAATAATAATTTACTTCAATATTTATATTGGTATTTAAAAAGGTAAGGAGAAAATTTTGGTAAATCTATTTTGAAAGTCGGTTGGAAAAGGCTTAATTTAAGACCTTATGAATTTGTGTATAAAAATCTGAATAAAATCTGACGTTGAATTTAAGAATTCATGACAAAAATTCAAAATTACCTATTTTATTTTATAATTGTACTTCATAATTTTAGCGTTTCTCTAAAATCGCCTAATCATTTTAAATTTCATTTACTTTCTATAATGTATAATGTTATTGCTATATATTTTTTTATTTTAAATTTATATATATTTTTTTATATAGATATAACGACAATGTTTAATAAAAAAATCTAGTTTAGAAAAACGAAAGAAAGACTTCTGTAAATTAAAAAAAAATAATAGCTCTTATGAGTTATTATTATTTATGTGAATAAAGAATATATTTATATAAATAATTTAACGTATGCTAACTAGTTGTCCTAGCTTTACTGAGGAACCGATAGATTTTCCGCTATAAGAAAAAAAGTTTTTGGATTGCGTTTTGGAAAACCTAACCCTAATAGTTTGAATGCATAAAGTAAATAATCATTTTATATAGATGACAGTAAGCGCTAGCAATAAGCACAAATGTGATAGAGCTATTTTTTATTTACCTGTGATAACATTCGGATAGATGATAGATTTCGAACCGAGAGCCATAATACAAAACCCCAAATAGGACGAATCCTCATCGTTACAATATAATCGAAGAGTTAAAATAGTAAGTTTAATGTTTCTTATATGACTTATAAAAGTTCTAAAACAACTAAATGTTGTGTGGTCGAGGAAACTTCGGTTACAAACTAACTCTATAGAACCATATTATAAATTTATGGCCATTGATAGATTTTTCATGTGTCCAAAATGTAGCTTTAAAATGGTTTTCATATTTTGCACGAACTTAGCAAATAAGATCAAGATTAAATTCGTATTTTCTTAATCCGAAACATTTGCTATTAAAATTTATAAGATTTATAGATAATATAAAAACTATATTAATAATCAAAAGTAAATTTGGATGTTACTTACTCCATCACGCATAAATATGTATATATATATATGTTTACTATAGCCTCTGAATGTTTTTATTTTGCTACAATATATTGAAAATTAGGTGTTTTTTTTTATAAATCTAAGCATAATACTTGTTAAATTGCCCACTTGCGAAGACGGGACGGGTCGACTATACATCATCAGCACCATCAAACCTAAAAATGAAAAATGGAACCCATACGAGATCTCATCGTTATCCGTCCGTCTGTCCGGCTCGCACTTGGCCCTAACATTTAATTTTAATTTGCCCGGTGCTTTTAAAGATATATTTTTTTTATTTTTAAAAGATGTTAACCTAATTAAATCACTATATTTTATATGAAGTCACAAATTTTTAAACCGAAAACACTTTCTGGCGAGAAATGGTTTTATTGGAACATTTTTTACTTAGAAAAGCTTATTTTCTACGATTTTTGCTTCTCGTTTGCTATTACTTAAACATAACCTCTTCTAATATTTTAATATTCTAGGCGAACGGGTTTGGATTTGGTTTTGATTCCAATCCTACCAGTATGTGTGTAAACGAAGTTTGATGTTTTCACAGCTTCAGGGGAAGACTTGAGGTTATAAAATTATTTTCAATCACCTACCTTGATAGCCTATATATAAGACGACGAAATATCCTAAAAGTGTTATTTTTTCTTTTGAGTTACAGTACCTTAACAATATACTTTCTCATAAATATTTTTAAAACGAATTCCGATTATGCCGTCTGATTGCGCATCCGTGTTTGTATTAGTCTGTTCTCCTTTCTTTTAATGTTAAATTCCTGTATCTGCTGAACCGTAACTAGCAAATTGATCGTTTAAAGATTCACTTAATGGTAGTTTTGACGCATGTAAATTAAAGTAACCGTCAAGAATTTAAGGAAAGTGGGATCATAAAATATATCTAATAAGTAGTTAAAGTAAAAGGTGTAACTAAAATTTGCTCTCATATAGAATTGCGGTATTAAAAACCAATTTATTTCTACTAACAAATAAATATACATGTCTTTTATTTTTACTTTTTTGTTATCTTTTTTTTTTTTTTTTTTATTTGATTAAAATATTTTACAGTTTAACAAGTTTAATAATATGTAACGGCCACAGAAGCCGATCTTCGGCTTATTCGTAAAATTATATATTTAGAGAAATAGGCGGATATTTCTTTTTTTATCGCACGCTACATCATTATTTATATTTATATGATAAATATGTTAAAGAAGTATCCTTGATGACCTTCGTTAGAACCAGTCATAAATCACCGAATGTAGCCAATAAAAATTCGCCTTGTACTGAAGATGTCCCACCCACAGGCCTCAAAAACTAGTTTCGCCTGGTTAAATGTCAACAACTATTATTACCACTCCCCAAGAGGTCAGGCGGGTCACTCTGAATACGATCTACAGTCGCAATCACAAATCACGAGCCTTTAATACACTGATCAAGATGATCTAGTCAGAGTCAATCTTCACATGTAACATCCAAATAATGACATAACAGCTATTGTCTGCCATTATCCGATTGCTCTTTTACAAAAAATATTGTGAAAGCGATTTTTATTTATTATACACACTACGTACCTACACGGGTATTATTTATTTGAGAAATCTGTAAAAACTACGGTGTTTACATACTGTATAAAAAGCATTTTATTAGATTTGGCCAATAAATTGAAATTTGCGCCATATTTTTATTTTATTATGACAAGGAAACAATGCTCAAACGGTACAAAAATGAAGTTTTCGCCGTATATTAAAAATATTGCCATCTATCGCAACGTGACCAAATATTTTTCATCAATAATATGTAAAAGATAACTCGATTAGGTTTTCCTTAACTCTACTACAGATGGTGTGTGGTTAGTAACATAATTCCTTACTTTTATCTAATCTTTAATATGAACTTGGCGATATTAATAATTGAGAACTGTAAGATGTATGTTGGAGTTAATCAAACTAGTCTATTAATTACTTTATCAAAGCCATCAGCCCGTTCTTATCACGTTCAAAAACAAAGACTTGGACATGACAAACAGCATGATAAAAGAAGTTATTTTCTAGAGTTATCAGATTCCTTTAAAACATTTAAGAATATATATTTTTTTTGACACATAAGGGACAAACGAGCAGACGGTCCACCTGATGGTAAGTGGCCACCGTCGCCCATGGACATCGGCAAAACTAGAAAGTATCTCTTGTTTTGCCGATGCGTTGCTACCTCGAAGATAAACAGAGGAGGGGAAGTGAAGAGAAGAATTCTGTGGTTTCATTGGACCCTGAGCAAGAAGTTATTCCAGTGTTCACTGGACCTGCAGCATTAATGGGATGGGAGAGGGAGGGCGTAGCTACACCTGGCCAACCTGCGGTTCGACCGGAACGCGCGCATGCAGGTCGTCGGAAGCCAGTCGGGGAAAAGATCCCCTACCACCAAGGGATGCTGCGTTAATCGGCTCTTACGAGATGCTCTCCCAGTGGCAGAGGAGAATTGTATTCTAACCCGTCCCCTCACGGGTAATTCTAACCCGTCCGGATTATGAAGAGAATTCGTATATAACGTAGTGTCTGATTGGTCGAGATGTCAACAAATAATTAATCAGAAGATAATAAAATAGCAATGGTGAAAGAGACAGATAGTTGAAGAACTGATGAATGTTGGATTTACATACTATTGGAGGTTAGAGTAAATAAGACCTCTAATAATATAAGAGAACATCAGATGAGTCACACATATATTCGCTGGCCACAGTTGATACCAGACAGAAGACCAACCCTTTTTTTAATCCGACTTATATCCTGCATTAGACATTTATCGCTTAAAAGGAGCTTAAAAATCGTTTAAGACTGAACCATGACAGCCGTAATGGTCTCTAAACGTCATTGAACTTGGCTTCTTGGCTAACAAAGTCACGACATTTTAATAATCGTTTCTTTTATAGGGTACTTATATATTAAATTGGGAGTAGGTGCGGATATAAGTAAATACGTATTTACAATCTACAAATAAATATACAGCTAAAGGTAAATGTTATAACATACAGGGAAAACAAATAAATTAAAAGTGAAAGTGCAAGTCGCTATCTGTTACTGTAACTAACTGGAAATCATAAAATAGTAAAAAAATAAGTAAGAGTAAAATAAAAGATAAATTAATTTAAAACTATTTAAATAAAGTATAAAATTGTACAAAAATCATTACAAACAAAATATCAGTTTTTAGTTTTGCCCACATCAGTCAACACTTGTTCTTGTGTTCGTATAAAACACTTCAAAAATATATATTTTCGTTTATCCCATAAAATGTTGACTGATATGATAACAAAATATTTAAGATCTTGAGTATTTTTAGATGAGTAATTATTTAAGATGATCTAAAATGTCGATGTCTTAAATAGTAGCGTGTTAATTTATTAACGTTGAGTTTGAGGTGGAGCGGTGGCGAGGTAGGCTAAAGCGCGCTGGATATCAGCAGGAATGGGAGGAGGAGTTGGGAGATGGTTTCCTTGTGGTTGGAATCCATTTTCGTCGGCTACATAAGTTAACTGAATGTTGCCACCTTCTTCACTGGGGTAGCTGAAATCTCCTTGTGTTCGAAGAGCTGGCTCCTCGGCACCAATATTTCTTAAACTTCCGCTAGCCGAAGCTGCTATACCGTTACCGGTTTCATAGGAATACTGAAATGAGCCATCAGGGTTGATGTCGCTATCTTGTCGCACAATTGGAATTGGTTCCTGGGGCGCGGCTAGGGCGGCTGCCACAAGGGAAAGGATAATCTGAAATTTAGATTAAAGAGAATATTAGACGTGAGAAGTATGAATTCACTTGCACTTTTATTCTAGTTTAGTTTAAATCTCGAGACTGTAAAATATTATATTTATTCTTTTGCAATTCTTTTTCTATTACACATCACTAATTTTCAAACACACTAGCACTGACACTTACAAAGGTTCTCATGATGGTTATAAATTGTTGAATGAAATAGACAATGTTGATCTAAGAGAGTTATCGGTATATATATACGGTGTTCACCTGCCTCCACCGCTGGGTGATATTGCACCACTCTCTGTGCCGCGTCAGAATAATTCGACAATATGATGTGAGAGCTTACCTATTCATGCGCTTGCGAGATGTTTGCACATCATTCTAATACCATTCTTTGTGAAGTTTTATAAATAATCCTTTACGTGCTTTAAGTAGTGAGCATATATTTACAAAGTGATTTGTACGTACACGTTATGAAAGAGACCAAAGAAAGTATTTTATTTATAAAACATTAACAATCGAAAATGCTTAGCATAAATTACAATTTTATTAAACTAAATGTTATGGGTTTTATTTGAATCTGAAGCAAATGAAATATAAATATCAAATGTGTGTAGCTGTTGTATGAGAAAGGATTATTTTTTATGAGGCATTTAATCATTTCACTTTATTTGACATACCATTGCAGAAATTAGTATAGATTCCATCAGCCCTCTTTTAATATTGACATTAAGAGCTTATTTCTAAACAGATTAGTACCGATACCTTTCTGGAAGTATGCCACCTATTTGTAACTTAAAAATACTGTTTATTAAAATGGCTGCTGATGGATATATAAGTAAAAATGTTAATATGGTAAAAGCTAGGCCTACTTTTATCCTACTCCTCCTTAACGATACGCGAAACCTACGCGAAGCGAAAGTTTGTAATATTGTATGAATGTATGATTGTTACTCTTCCACGCAAAAACTACTGAATGGATTTTGATGAAACCTTACAATAATATAGTTTACATATCAGAATAACACATAGGCTATAGTTTGTAATGATGTAGTGTGAATTATCCAAAATCTAGCGCGTGATACTGCAGGGCGCAGCTAGTGAGCTATTGTTCGCAACAAGGAGCTATCACTAGTCTAAAGATATCTATGAGATTCCAAAACCTAAGAATGGTTCATTTTAGTCACAATTCACAGAATGATTTTTTTATTTCTCACATAAAGCGAATGTAATAAGCGTAGGTTCATTTTATAGCTTTTACATACACATAAGATTCGCTATCTCGATATCAAAACTTATTTAATACGGTGGTGTTAATTATTATTCTTAGGCGTTTCGTTAAAGGTTACACAAATCGAATTCAAAAATTGTTTAGCTATTGCTTCACTTTAACTTTTATGAGTGGAAGAATTCATTAATATTCACTATGTTAATAGAAAACCTTTCAAGAAAAAAATACACTTTAGTTTGTCCCTTGTCTAACAGCAGATCAAACCTTTGACACTAGCTCGTAAATGTTTACCAATTCCTCTTCTGAGAGGATTGCCTGGAAGAGAGTTAGATTTAGCAATTTAACCATTTACCTACATATGTTGCAGTCAATGCGAATATTTAATCGTTACCTGATGGTTATTTTAGTTGAGAAATTTAATATAGGTACGTATACATTAAAACTATCCGAAGGAACACTATAATACAATATAACGAATTTAGGTTACAATGTACATAATGATTTTTGGTCACTGTAATATTTTTACTCTTAAACACCAAGGTTGTCGTAATGAAAATTAATAATCATAATATGATGTTTATGTATAAAAACATAGTGTACAAGTCGATCCTCGTATGCCAAATTTCCTTAATATCTGTTCAGCGTGCTTTTGTGACTGAGTAACAAACATACAAACTTTCACAATTATAATATTACTAGCTGCCTGCCCTCGCTTCGCTCCGGGTATTTAAAGCAATATTATAATTGATGTCCTTAAATTGTCACTATGTAATTGTGTAGTTTTTCATTATTTGAAAAAAGAGAGAGAGTGAGACAAAGTTATAAAAAAAATAATAGAAAGAAAACGAAAAGCAACATATAGTAAAAGAGGGAGGACAGAGCAAAAATAATATTGAATAGGTAAAGGAGAGAGAGCGAAAGAGAGAAAAAGAGGGGAGGGGGGAGAGAGAGAGAGAGAGATAATCGAAAGAAAGAAAGTGAAAGGAGATTGATTATTCTGAACAGATAAAGAAAAAAATTAAAAAGAGAAAAAAGAGAGTGATAGTATTATAAAAGGATGAGAGACGGAAATACTATAGACTTCTTTCAGTAAAAGAATCTATAAAATCAGATTAGTAACAACAAAATGGCCATATTCTATTAATTAAAAAATGTATATGGCAACACTAAATTACCTTCCTATTCGCCTATTCGCAACATACAAACATACAAACAATCAAATCTTTTCTCTTTATATAATAGTATAGATAGAGAAGAAAGTAGGATGCTGTATTCCTAAAGTGAATAAAACAAACTTCGACTTATATCGAATAGATATTTTATAAAATAAGAAATAATTGTTAGTCTAATAAAACACTAGACTATACAACGATCAGAAGAAGTTCTTAGTACTTAGAACGGATTTACGTTTGTATGTTACGCTTTCACGTTTAAACCACTGTAATGAATACTAAATTTTGATAAAATTTAGTACAAAGATAGATTAGTCCTTGGAAAAGGAAAAGGGCAAAAACTATATTATATTGCAAAACAAAGGCTTGAATAGGTTGAAATACCCATAAAGAGCATGTTGAGCAGTGAAACAGTTCATGTCTTTGGGAATTAGTTATATACAAATTATGTTGATATAACGATGTAGTAGATAAGTGTTGAAAAATAAAATATAAAATGAAACCTAAATACACGTGGCTAGTCGACTAGTATAAAATAAAAATAATATTTTTTTTTTAATGATAGACAAGGGACAAATGAGCAGAAGGTCCACCTGATGTAAAGTGGCCACCGTCGCCCATGGACACTTGACGGTTGAATTCGCATGCTGGTGGTCGCAAGCCAGTCAGAGAACAGATCCCCTACCACCATGGGGTGATGGGTTACTCGCCTATCACGAGATGACCTCCCATCGGCATAAGGAATATAAAAGAAACTTTTAAGTTACTGAAACAGAATATGAATAAATTCTTGAAATTACTAATCCTATCGACTGAGGTACCACCACCACTTAATCTTTTCAAAAGTAAATAGCTACCACTTTTTATTTTTATGTATTGACAAAAAACAATTCTTATTTTAATACAAGTTTTATACGAGGTTTTTATGTGGATAGTGAGTTCCACAAATTACATACTATTCTTCCTATTCCGATTACTGATTTTCGATATGAAATATGAATGAAAATATAATTCAACATGTCCTAAATCGCTAAGTACATTATCTAAAAATATTTATAAAATTATAAATAAAAATTGCTAATGGTTAATTAACCTTTATGTGTTTAGCGATTACAAAACTCTCAAGTGGAGAGTCAATAGATATTCCGGCGAAGTTATAAGCCTTCTCAGAGGCGTTGTATTTTTATTACTGTTATTAAATTTAAGCTTCACGTCTTGTTTGACGAGGTTTAAATCGTTGATGATGGTTACGGGTTAAGGGCTCGAGCGAGACGAGGTCACGGCAATGCAGGTCTGGTTTATAAAACTTCCATATTGGATTACGCAGTGGCAGAATGTCGTCTTCATTAGTTTAATGTCTTTGAAGATATTTTAATATTTATAAATATTTGGAAATGATTAATATATTATCTCATTCAAAGCCTATGGCAAAATAGCCTAGTAAGAATTATTATACTCAAGTGTAGTCTTCTTTATGATTTATATAATGAAGTTGTCTTTATTCAATGTCAAAATTTCATCATCTTTATTAAATTAAAAATTGAAAATCAAACGAATTTACCTGTAAGTGAAATTCGATGACTATTATTTTTTATACATTTTTTTACAAGATTACTAGCAGGATTAATCACATTACTAGTGTGTATTCCTTCCAACTAAGCTAAATGCTTGTGTGGTTACCCACGACTTATCGATCAGGGATTCAACGCCGTAACCACTGACCTACTAACGTTCCAAATATTTCTATGTGATTCAGTTATAATTATTATCCTAAAATAACTAATAATAATTGAAACCTTTAATGACATTTTATGGTTAAAGAAGTTGCATTTCCTTCCTTTTATCCTTTTGCAATAGAACTTGGTCGAAACAAAAGATTATCTATTTTTTTTACATATACAGAAGATATAGGTGCCTATATGTTAAAAATATGGATGACTGATACATCATAGACGCACAGGCTAAGCTCCTGGGAGCGTAAAACTTGCATCTGGAATTAAGAAGAAGGGTTTTTTTTAATAATTTATGTTTTAGTAACCAAAACAGAATGAACCGATTTAGATGATCCTAATAGATTGGGAAAAAACTCAATTCGATTCGATTTAAATCTATATTTCAAGTTATACCTGCAGCAATACTATAGTGAAAACCATAAACAATTTCTTATAGGAGTTTTAGCATGAAGCCAGTAAGTACAAACATTAAGACTCACTCAGAGAAACAAAACCTTTACGTATTATAAAGTCACTTTCAATTTTCTAAAATATCTTCAACGTACAGACGACACTTTCAATTTTCTTAAATATCTTCAACATTCGATAGGTTACACTTTTTTAACCCCCGACGCTACAACGACGGGATGCTATTAGTTTAACAAAGGTGATTCAATTGAGATGGTTTTTAGCTATAATTTGTGAAGATCTGGTCAGCCGTTTGAGGACTGTCAACTCATTATTTGAGAACTGCGTGACAATAATATTATTGACAATTATAAAAATCTTCTAATCAAGGTAACACTAACATTGCCGACTGAGTAGAGATGACACGGTATTTCTCGATACCTTTCTCTCGATATCAATTATCGAATAGAATCGAGTCCTAAACTTATTTAATGTACGTAACAGTATATATTTTATCTATTATTTGTTTTTTTTTACATTTTATGAACATTTGTTAAATCTGTGTTGACCGCTGTTTTTTAATTTGGTTTTCAACAATACAAAAAGATCGACTTGCACAAGTTAATATCGATCCTTCTAAATCGATGTCGTGGGGGTTTATAGCATAAAATAATAACTATTAAATGTTTATTTAATAGTATTTTCGAACACAGGAATGGATCAAATAAGACGAAGTGTCATCTATTTCATAACCCATATAGAGAAGGGTAAGTATTATATAGGTATGTTCCTGTCTAATGTATTATCTAGAATTTAATTCGTTAAACAAAATTTCGTATTATAAAATCGAGTTATATATATACCAACTCATTATACCGATTGTGTAAACAAAGTTTGGAATAATAAATTACATTGGAAATAAAAATTCAAATGAAATGTAAATAACAATGACGAATAACTATAATAATGATATATTTGGTCTACAAAAATACAAAATATATTTAATAGTCTACAAATTGGAGGTGACTTCACTAAATAAAACCTTTACGCAGTCGTTCATTGATGTTAATGAAGCTTTTAATACGATAACCAACAAATGTTGTTCTTAATTAAATATTTTTGTCGGTCTATTGAGCGTTTGCTTCAGCTGGTGGAGGTGGTGCAGTGGCGAGGTAGGCTAGAGAGCGCTGGATGGCTTCCGGTACTGGGGGAGCGGTGGGCAAGTGAGCGCCTTGAGGCTGGAAACCGTTCTCGTCAGCGGTATATGTCAGTTGAATTTCAGTACCATTTTCACTAGGGTACTTGAATTCACCAGTCACCTCTAAGGCTTCGACATCTCCCACCTTCTTCAAGTCTCCCTTCTGATCAGCACTAATACCGTTGCCAGTTTCGTAGGCATATTGGTATGAGCCATCAGCATTTATTTGACTGTCCTGACGCACAATGGGGATGGGTTCTGTCGGTGCTTGGGGAGCAGCAAACGCCACCGCAACGAAAAGTACAATCAGTGCCTGTGAAATACAAAAAGATTTTAACACCTTTTGATACATTACGGAACTATGTTTGTTTTTTTACTAATATTAATAATAACACTTCGAAAATTCTCTAGGTTACAGGTTCTATCACTTCACTGTCACAATAATATAACAGAAAATAAGTAACACGATCACAACGTAAACTTACAAATGACTTCATAATGTTTTTTTTGCTTTATGAGGTATCAACTGAAGATACAGTTATTGACTGATGCTTTCTTATCCTGATAATTTGAGTATTTATAGTATATTCTAGGTTCCCACCTCTCTGCACTCCTAGTTTCGCAATTCTTTAGCAATGTCGCTAAATCTATGAAATAAGTAAACAGCAGATGCATTACCTCGAAACTTATATGTCACTTAGAGTGTCGACGTAACGGCTGTCAACAAAGCTAACGGATCATTTGTTCAGAACTGACCTTAACGCAAGAGAATTCACTATCTCATTATTTCAATCATACAATTCAGTAAGTCCTCTTCGCTAGTCGTTACACAGTTTTTACTTATACAACATTATAGAATTTCGTCAGACACAAGAAGCATGTTACTTTTTATGTTGCGCTAATTTAAAGACGATTTGCGTTAAGCATGATTATTACCAACTCGAATTTAGGTGGCTTAAATATAATCAACCTTGGTATTCAAATACGAACAAATTACATTTTATTAGTACCTATGTTATACTACTTAGAATATATTATGATGGAATACATTTTGATTTCGTTTATCCGATTACAAGCAAGTAACGAGCTGATTCACAGAATGTAAAATACAAGAACATACATATTAAACTGTAACAGCTACCTATAACTACCGTCACAATTTCCAAGACCTGAGATTTATCAATACGTGAGAGGTAAAAGTGCAACTGGTGTTGTGATCATTCATATTAGCGAACCACATACAAAATCTGTTCAATGTGTTGTATCATTACCAAGAAATAGTGAAATTTGTGAAGATTTGCAAACTTTTGATTTTCTCCTTATAAGAAATATGTCTGTACAAGTACTAAATTAAATTTTTTTTTCCTTAAACTTCAAATTTCTTATTGTAATTGTAACATTTAATTGTTGTTATTTTTGAAAATATAAATGCTTTCTTTATTTTCAATTTAATCTCAGGAATTTCATCTTACTAATAGTTATTATAAATGTGAAAGTTTGCATGTTTGGATATCTAGATGGTTGTTACTCAATCACACAACAACGGCTAAACGAATTTTGATGAAATTTGGCATATGCTTTTTAACCTAGATTAACACAAACTTTCTGTCCTGGAAAAATTCACAGTTCCTGCAGGATAGTAAAAATGTGTTTTCAACGCCCGAAAATTAAGTATTTTTTGTTTAATCTAAGTTGTATGTGTAACGTGCAATACGTTCAAAGCTGGGACGTCTCGACTAGTAGTATTATAAAAACAATCTGTATTGCAGATTAATAGTTCTAACTTAACCTATTAATGCTATTTTCATAATGTTGATTAAATACATAGACGTATTGACACAGAAATACTCGCTGTTTAATTCCCAAGATTAAAATCTCAATGGTAAAATCCATTTCTTTTAGTTTGAATTCTTCTTATCTCCTATTTACAAACTAGATACGAAATATATTACTAGGTAGAGGTCGACCAGCCTTGGCATTGCATGGGTGCAATTTACCACCATACATATTATCGCACAGTAACTCTGATTTTTTTCGGGAGAAACAGTAGCCTATATGACAATTAAGGTTTAATGAGGACAAAATTTTATTGAAATCCTTTCATCCTTTTTGGCGTGATTGAGTAACAAATAGCCAAACATCTAAATATCCAAACATACACACAACAAACACTTTCACATTTATAATATTAGTTATATTGACATAATTAGTCAAAATGTAAGGGACATCTTATTTTTTTTTATTTTACCTTCTTTTGATTAATAAATCTATTTAGACAAGTTTACTTTTAACAAAATAAATATAATCTAATGTAATTCTAAACATTTAATAATTAAAAAAAGTTTTTTTTAATTATTAAATTTATTCCATATAGCAAACATTTAATTAAACTATTGTCATCATAGAGATTATCCTCTTATCTCCTATAGAGGAAAGAAAAAGACCCTCCTAGAGAGGAAAGCGCAATGTATTACCTTATAATATGTATTGCGACACAACTCTTTAATTCTATCCTTCTGAGAAGTCCATATGTACCGATGGATGTATATCGACACTTGCAATATTATGTAATACATATCATAATCATACGTATGAATAGGTATTCAGACAACAAAGGATTTCTCTCATATTGGTTATATAAATGGCAATGTATTGTAGACAATGTAGGTAATAGAATTACTTCGGGCGAATTTGGTTGCATTACCATTGCTTTTTTGGGAGTGGTATAAGTCTGATTGATAGGATCTATTGTACCTATATGATAATGTAATGAAGAGGACGTAACAGTACGGATCAAGGATGTCACCAAGAAGGGCTGGGTTACCTGCCTCTTACTAGATGCTCTTCCAGCGAAAGAGGAGAATTGTATCATAACCTATCCCCTCACGGGTGTAACATATTATATTATAATAAATAAAAATTTGTACCTTAGATATTATCCTAAATTTCATATTTTTTTTTAAATAATTTAAATATATACAATATTCATGTTTTGTTTATAACGTTAAGGTTGTGAAAGGTGTGAAAATAAAAATAAACGTGACACAGAAACTATTCGACATGTCTCTAATTCTTCTGTAACTACTAACTGTATATATATATATAGACAGTAGGTACATATAGGTTGTAACTATAACAAATACGAACATTTGTAAATTATAACTAAGAATAGTTAATCTTATTTCAAATAGAAAGCAATATATTTTTAATATATAAATCTATAAACTCAACTACTATACATAGACATCAAGACATGTCATATAAAAGAATTAATATAGCAAAATTATATTTTAGAGGCTTTTGTGTATTTTAAATAAAATGTTAAGAAGTTTACAATATAATAATTAAGAAGCTGTAAGTGCGTGAAGTTTATGGCGATGGGAAACGACCTTGACACGTCCAGGGAAAGTGAACCGGCGGGTCGTTGGGCAACTGAGGTCGTCGTGAGATCTTCGCCGCGCAGGCGCACACACTAATACGACCTGACGACGGGTAACACTTTTTCTCTTAACAATAAAAAATTAACTAAACGCTGAGTACCATATGTTCATACAACTAGACTTGACAGATAGAGGTCATAGTCCCAAATATTAGAATGCTTATGGAAATACATTACCATAAATATATCCGGTAAAATATTAGGGTCCAACTGATGTCACAATGAGTGCAATAGACCTTCAAATTTCTTAGTCTGACAATATTTGACTTATCACAATCACAATATCTAAGAAACTGCTAAAAATCTATCAAAAGAATGAAACAAAATATAGCATCATATTCTTTAATTGAAGTTAAATAGTTCAACAATAAAACATAATATTATGATATAATTATCCTTAACATTATTTTATGCAAGGTTTTTTTTTTATTTTTTACAAAAATTCTAATTAAACACAAAAATTTATTAAGTACCTAACTATTCATATCGGAGCCTCTGTTTGCAATAAATTATGTTTCTTTAGATTGATTTATCAGTTAATTTATAGGACTTAAAAATGGTTCTGGTGGTCTGGTGCTTGTGGAGGAAGAGTTGCGAGATGGTCTAATGCCTTCTGGATTTCTGCAGGTATTGGAGGTGGCGTAGGAAGATGTGCTCCTTGAGGCTGGAAACCATTTTCGTCAGCGACGTATTGCAGTTGGATAACCTGCAGGAAAAATAATGTATTCTGATAGTATATTATTTGTATTTTAAATGAAATTGAATAAAAAAGTTTTGGAGTAGGAAAAAATTCAATAGTTTTATTATACTACTCCAATGTCTGAACTAAGCGCATACAAGTAAAGAAGCAATATCAAGTTTCTAAGTCGATTTTATCATATTTCTACAAGGCGCTCTCAATAGTGACGTAAAAATTAACAAAATTATAGAAGTTAAAGTAGTATAAATTAACAAGATTAGAAGATTTAATTTACTTGTCCATCAGGGGCGGTATACTTGTACTGTCCCTGCGCAGTCTGTGCTTCTTGTTCAGGAATACCTAAATTCTTAACGAAACCCGCCTCTTCAGCGCTAATTCCATTACCGGTTTCGTAACTGAAAAAATAATGAATATATTTAAAAAGATAAAATTTTTACATGTATTGTATCAAAGTATATATTCAACTAATCAAAGCATGTTTCTACTGAATATGACATGAGTTAAAAAGATTAAAAGTTTTATTATTATATGAGAGTTAAGATGAGGAAAAATAACATTAAAACAATTTTAGTTGATAGGAATTAGGTACCTACTGGTATTATTAATCAGATTCTTACAACACTATAAAACATATATCTACTACTTACTTTTACTTAATAATAGTTATTTTAATGCTAAAAAGGTTGTAAATACTAACTTCCATTTATACGATCCATCAGGATTTATAATTTGATTCTGTTGGATGATGGGGATGGGTTCAGTAGTATATAGCTGTTGTTGCTGCTGTTGCTGCTGCTGTTGTTGTTGTTGTTGTAGTGGTTGATGAAATATAAACGGATGTATACTGCTTATGTCTGCTGCTGCTGCAGCGATAATCGTAACTAAAACGCCCTGAAATAAAATTGTCTTATGTTAAATGTGAAAATATTGTACTGAAAATTATTGAATTAGCAACAATTAAGTAATTTGTAGAAGTAGAAATGTATATTTTTTTAATGGAAAGCAAAACAGAAACAGAATATTATGATTATTATGGAACTTACAATGGACTTCATTTTTCCTTTATCAAACACAGGGGAGCTTACAAAAAGCAAAGAGAAGAGTGATGCACTAAGGAATAATCCCACGTATTTATACGTTTTTTTGCTGCATTACGCACCGGCACAGATTCAAAATTCATATTTTATAACAGTTCATTACAAAGAATATGTACTGCGACATGTCCCGTATGCAGCTGTTACATATGGTCATACGCATCGTTCAGGTGGGCAAAATAATAAAATGTACATTATAATCTTTAGGACAAAGAATTTAAATTAGAAACATAAAATAATATAACGAAGATAAACCAAAAAAATATTTATATTTCTAAGAAGCAGGAATAGGAATTTCCCAAATAACTTAAAAAACCTTATTATAGGCCCTTTATAAAACTTATTTCAGTTATTTGTTTTGGCTACTCCCAGTATTACATTTTATCCAACTCTCATACTTTAGCGTTTCTTTTCTCATTAACAACAAAATCAACTTCAATCAGTTATTGTTATTAACCTACCTATAAGTCAATCATCATACATTTCCTCATTGATTTTGCGTAGTCTGCTGGTATATCTTTGAAGTCATCCAGGACTTCAAAGATATTCTTGTGAATAAAGTTAAATTGATTTTGTTTTTAACAACAAAAAGAAACGAGAATCAATTTATTAAACAAGAAGAAATTGTGTCCAAACTTCTGTATATAAAAATATAGAATTAAAAACCTTCTTTATTTCAATCCCGACGATTTTATTAAACAATCTTAATTTCATATATGTCACAAAAACATGATGAGAGTTTTACTAATAAAATTAAGGTTGTCATTATTTTATAACTTAATTCCCAATGAAGTTTCCACCGATTTAATATTTAATAAAAAGAATCATTTATTCAGATACAAGTAATATAAAACACATTTTTTTAAGACAGTTAAGGCGCAAACAAGTAAGAACCGCAGCATTAATGGGATGGGAGAGGACGTGTGCAGATCTGACCCACATGTGGTGCGACCTGAACGCGTCGGAGTTACTTGGCTGTCAGATTATCCGAATCCGATATCCAGGTGATCGCTACCTAGTCGAAGACCAGATCTCAAAGACTTCCTACCAAGAAGGTACAGGTAGAAAAAAACACATTGAAATTTAAGTTCGATATTAATATTTTAATTATATCGGTATCAATATTCATATATGGTACAGAACATAATACTCAGAATATTTAAATTTCAAGCACGCAACGCAAAACACAAGTGCAAAACTTAGTCAAATAATTTGTTGGTTTGCGGTATTCCTCATCATATTCCTCACGTTCTAGATCCTATCATTTCTGAGAAATCAAGAGAGATTTTTTTGGAAATATCTTCCATTTTAAATGACGTATCGTTGTTTAAAATATAAAATTCTACGAACTGATTATTTATTTCTTTGTGACAGTAAAGTTTTTAAGTTAAAAATAAGGTATAAAAATGTAACTGATTAAATTGATAATAGTGGAACGAGCAAAGGTTAAATAAAGACATCAAACCAAAATATTTGTGTTTTTATCCTTTTTTACACAAAGGTATTTACAATAAAAATCGTACTTCAAATGTCAAGCAGACACGTCAATGACAGTTTAAAAAAGGATCACAGGTTTTGTTTTGAGTTTCGACCTGCTATAGCACTCTAGTTTGTTTATATGTCACTAGCTGCGCCCCGCGGTTTCATCCGCTATGTTTTGAATAATTCACACTATATGATTATAAATTATAGCCTATGCGTTAATCTGATGTGTAAGCTATATTAATGTAAAGTTTCATCAAAATACGTTCAGTAGTTTTTGCGTGAAAACGTAACAAACATACATCCATACATCTATACATCCATACATTCTTACAAACTTTCGCGTTTGTAATATTAGTAGTATTGTATGTAACTAGTTGCGCCCCGCAGTTTCACCCGCTGTATTTTGGATAATTCACACTTTATCATTATGAATTATAGCCTATGTGCTATTCTGATGTGTAAGCTATATTATTGTAAAGTTTCATCAAAATCCATTCAGTAGTTTTTGCGTGAAAGAGTAAAAAACATACATCCATATATTCTTACAAACTTTCGCGTTTATAATATTAGTAGGATTAAATTATTATGATAAGCAAAAATATGTTTTATTCTTTTCAGGCATTTTTTAAACAATTAGGAAAACATATTTAATACTCGCAGTTTACACTTACTTTTCATTTCCAACAGTTTTTTAATATAATAAAATAGGATTTAGAGTTTACTAAAATTCGATAAATCTCGCACATTAAATAGTATCTAATAAGTATACAAATTTGATCTATATAATTATAACATCAATAGAAGGTACAACAATAAACCTAGATTTTTTTTGTTTTCTGTCCGTCCATAAGTTTGTACTTGTGCAACATACAAAAGTAATGCACGAAATTAAAAGTGGTTTTCATAGTGGTATTGTTGCAGATGTCATAGCAATCCAATATTAAACAACATATAGGTAATATAAAAATAATGATTTCTGATATAATTAATGCTTCTGGAAGTTTCCAATAGGAAAATAGTTAATACGTACGGATTCGCATTATGGCTAATGTCTAATCGATTCTATAATTATTTTTTCTCAATCATATATCATTTGATTGAAGAGTACAGACTACTAAACTCGAGGATTATGAAATATTTTTTGTAAATTTAACCTTAACTCGTAGGTGCATCATTGCAGGTAGATTTCTGGAAACCTGTTATAAGAATGTATGACACACTTCAACAAGGTTTTTTTTTAAACAAAAATTTATTGATCTTGCTTCATCGACTCGTCATAAACAACAAAATATTGTCCTTTAACTGTTATTCACGTTTTGTTCTCAGATTTCGTTTTGTGCCAACTGTGAGACTATTTTTCTAGGTATGATAGAATGTTTTAAAATTTTATATAATATCAATTTTTCTTCAAATTGCTTGTTATATTGCAGCGTTCTTTTACTTTTTTACATTTTTGTAATCATCTGTAACACTACATGTGCAAGAGAAAACTGTTTTGGAAAAACTACCATAACTTTTTCAGGATAATTTCTAAAGAAAATGCAATATATAGTTCATAGCGATGTCCGTATTAAGTTATTTTATTTTTCCAGGAGGAGGAGTCCACTACACTACACATGAATGTCACAAAATTTGCCCCCTGACATGGATTGTTTGTTTTTTTGTTTTCAAACTTGGCAATATCGCATGAAGTCCCGAAAAATCAGCATTCTAAAATTCTAAACAATTTAAATAATCACCTACACTGCTGTAACGATTAATGACAGAGATGTACACTGCTAGAATGATCTATGTTCAATGGCTGGACTGCATTCCTGAAACCGTTTTACAAAAAAACTTGCCCTTTTCCCATAAGACCTTTGCGTAAATCGAAAAAGAACATCCACGGTTCATGTTTCACAGAGATTTCTGTAATAGTTCATAGGAATCAAGTGTGGTCAACACACCAGCTTCACTTCGGTTGATAAAGGCATGTATTAAAAATCCTACCGATTTAAATTACCTAGTGTAACTTAAAGGGAAAAGCTGCCGATAACAATAGCAAAATACAACGACGACGTGCAGGACCTGAAAAATTTCTGTAGGCCTTAAACGATTAAATGCAGGATTATGTAATTTTTCATTAATTTCTAATCACAAAACAATTATCATTTTCCTAAAAAATAATACTATAATACATAGATAGATAGATAGATAAATTCTTTATTGCACACAGTATAAATGAAGAATACAGTTGCAGAAATGACATCTTAAGATTAAAATAGCATGCAAAGGCGTACATGTACTTTATCATTAATAAAAAATAAATACATATCTTCAGCCCTGATTTTTTTCACTAATGTTAACCTTTAAACTCAATTATCTCAAAACAACAAGCAATGGACATTCTTCGTTCTTACAGTGGACCCTTCAATTATGATCTATAGCTATATTGAAATAGTTACTCATCGATGTCTGTATTTAGAATTTATTTAAGAAAAGTTAATGATGAATTTTCATATACCTTTGGATCTTCCTAGAGCTACTAGAAATGCTTTCTAACCTGTAGTTGGATTCCATTTTTTTTTACTTTCTGACAAAACATTCTTCCCATTTGGTAGAAGGATTGGTTGCATATCAAAATGTTAAATATAAATAACAAAATGCCCACATTCCATAATCTAGATGAATATAAAATCAATATTCATTAAATATATATATCTATTAATAAGCGTAATTCATAAATAAATTAGCAATAAAAATAAATTTGTAAGTTAATAATTTCTGCGGTCACTGACCTAAAAATAGCATGTAATTTAAAATTGTTATTTATGCCATATCTGAAAGTGTTAAATTATATTTTACTAGCTGCGTCCCGCGGTTTATAATTTATATCAATATAAATTCAGTACTTTTTGCGTGAAAGAGTAATAAACATACATCCATACATTCTTACAAACTTTCGCGTTTATAATATTAGTAGGACTCAAACCAATTTTCGTAACAAATCTTTTTAAATTTATATAATTTATGTTACGAAATTGATTAGAAATTCGTAATATAATACACTAGTTGACCCGCGCCACTTCGTCTGCATGGAATTTAGTACATGCTCACTGAGAGAGAGAGTCTTGTACACAGAATGCCCTCAATGGCGGTGTCTTAACTTTTTCAGACACTTTCTACAATAATCGTCATATTTCAAACAATTTACACAAAACACCTAAACCTTCCTCGTGCATCACTGTGTATATTGGTGAAAGCCGTGTGGAATGGTTTAGTAGTTTTTGAGCTTATCGCGTGCTACATGGCGTCGGAATATGATTTAATGTAAAGCCATACTTTTGGCTAGGGATTTACACAAGTCTATGGAACAGATTACAGACATCTGCTCCTGTAGCTATCACCCGTACGGCTACTTTTAAATTTAAAAATCGGATCATAAATCTCAGCGTAATCGGTATACATACATAAAAAAAATATACCAATCGAATTGCGAACCTCCTCGTTTTTGAAGTCAGTTAAAAATTGAGCATCTAGGTGGTGCATTCTTAAATGGTATTAAAGGAAGAAATCTACATGGAACAACCCAAAGGTTTTTCTTCCGATCCAAGCCGTAAAATCTGTTTGTTGAAAAAATCCCTCTACGGGTTAAAACAGGCAGCTCGACAATGGAAAAATTTTGTGAGTTATTTTAAATATAGGATATGCTGCATTGCTTATATTATAAAAGAGATTGAGAAAATCTCCTAATTGTCACAGTGTTTGTCGATGATTTCTTTGTCCTTTGTAATGATGACAATATGAAGGATAATTGCAAAAATCATCTCAAGAAACTATTTACTGTAAAGGATCTCGGTATTCTTAAAGACAGCTTAGTATTTAGAAATGCGAATCATTCAAAATGTCAATAGTCATTACATCAATGTCATTACTCTTGACAAAAAAAACTATATCGAACAAATTGTAGAAAAAATTGGTATGACAGACGTTATCTCTGTATCTGCCCCTATGGATCTTGGTCCGAAACTATAGTCCAGGTCAAAATGATAAAAGGCATGATTTACCGTATCAGCAGCTTATAGGATCTCTGATGTAATATACATCGCAATGTATAATGCAATTGGATCCAGACCGAATATAGCATATGCTGTGTCCAATTTACATTGAAATTCTGCTAAGAGATTTCTACGTTATTTAAAAGATTTAAAACTCACTTTTAATAACAGTGACTCTAACCTTATAGGATATGCTGATGCCTACTATTGTAATAATCCATTGACAGGCGATCCTATACCGGTTACGTTTTCAGAATGAATGGTGCTGCTCTCCACTACTGAAGCTGAATACATGGCGCTTGGAGAGCTATGTAAGGAGGCTTTATTAGTTATTTACTTAAAACCACTCATACACGAAGTATTCAACATTTACTATCCTATCAAAATCTATTCAGACAATCAAAGTGCACTAAAACTGACTCGCAATAACACTTTTCACGCAAGCACTAAACACATCAGACATAAGACACTATTTCATACGCGAATCACTATTACACCATCAGCTCAATCTTGAGTACTTCTTATAACCTGGGGTCCTTCAAATGAGGCGTGAAAGACATCTTGCGGGTGGGCAGGGCGGTTGCGGCTAGTGCAGTTTGCATTCAACAACTCTATTGGCAGACCTCGTGTTTGGACTCTACTCCCACTTACCATCAGGTGGAGTAATCATCTGCCAACTTTCATAAATAAAAATAAAAAAAAAACCATAGTATCATAGCAGATGTTTTAATAAAGCCACTACCTAAGTTGAAGCATTGTACATATACAAACATTTAGATAGTAGGGTTCTTTTAATTTAGTCGATTTTTTATTTTATTTTTAGGGAATTAGGTAGGTGTATATATAGGTGTTACTTATTAGTTAATGTTTATGAGTGGTTTTTTGTTTTAAGTAGTTAGTGTACAGTTTTACTTTGATAGGTCAATTTGTATGTACGTTCGTTCTATTACGGGGAGATGTTAAACCTTCATTGGTTTTTATGTTTCTAATAGAACATGATCTTCTTTAAATTTCATTATTTAAATATTTTAGAATAGACACGTCAATTTATTTATGATTATGTCTTATACTTCTACTGCAATAAAGCATGTAAGAATAAATTAAATGTTTTTTCTTCAAATTTCCAAGAAACCTTATTACTACAGAAATTTTAAAAATGAACATTTGTATACATTTTAAGAAATCCTCTTTTTATTTTTATTATGTTGTGGGACATGTAGGTAATAGATTAGATATTAACAATGATTACTTTGTAAAACAGTCAATATTTTATAAAAAAAAAATACAGAATAATATTTAACATTTCAATGAATACATTGCTTTCACAAACTTTAAGATGATGACTTTTTGGCTTCCTTAGCAATATTGTTGTATGCAATCGGTCTGTAAGGATTGAAAGAATTGTATCGTGGGTCGTAAGAATATCTGGGATCATAAGGCCTATTGGAGTTTAACTGTCCAAAAACTCTATTACGATTGTATGGATCGTAGAGGTTATAGCGGGGATCATATACTTGGGAACCTTTTACGCGGTCAAGCAATGGTGCTGGAACTACTCCTCTACCATCGGCTGGTATGTGAAAGCCTGCAGGTCTGAAACCTGTAACAAAAAACAAACATTTAATTCAAATTTCCGACTAAATTTCGGAGCAAAACATATTAGTACAGATTCATAGACATATTAATAAATATTTTACATATTGCGTCTTTAGAATGAGGATGACTATTCTACAAATACTAAACTAGTCGACTCGCGCGACTTAGTGCGCGTAATGCTTCTCTCCTATGGGTAGTAGCGTGATGATATATATTCTATAGCCTTCCTCGATAAATGGGCTATCTAACACTGAAAGAATTTTTCAAATCGGACCAGTAGTTCCTGAGACTAGTTCAAGCAAACAAACTCTTCAGCCTTATATATTAGTATAAGATTAAATTGAATGATATAGGAATTTTATTTTACATCGCTATCGTTCTCTTATTATGTTTTATGTTTATTTATTTGGCCTCACCATTTTCATCAGCAACATAGTTAAGTTGAATCGGAGTTCCTTCAGGGGATACGTAACTAAAACTGCCTTCCTTAACCTATAATATTAAAATAATTTATCAATACATAGACACAATGAAAGTTTTACAAAAATATTACCAACATTTTATAAACTTAGATTATTATGTAACAATTATATTTGTATTATAATACTAGTACCTATTTACAGTGTACATATAAATTTTTTCTTAATTTCGATAATTTAGTATACATTCTAAAATATAGATAGTAAAAATAATATGTAGTAAAAAAATTACTAAAATTATAATAAATATAATTATTACAAACATTCAATAATACTTAAGATAAAAAAGATATTTTTATCTAATTTAAATTACCTGAGTTCCCTGAGGAGCGCCGGTATTATCTATGTAAGCATCCTTTAAGAATCCTGATTCTTGAGCTTGCTTGCCATCCGCAGTAGTGAAACTAATTAAAATAATTTAATTTTTTTAAATAACTAAATACCTTAATTCACCAAAAGTAACCACAAGTATTATATTTTATTTTTATGTAAAAATTAAATTGTTAAATTGTTAATTTTTGACAGTTCTACAATCAAACAAAGTATATGATGGGTTATAAAAAAACATAATTAAAACTTATTTTACTCTTACAACAGGTCAAGGGGGTGAAAGAATATAATATGTAATACAAGTACCAACCTGAAATCATAACTACCATCAATTCCTTGATTGCTCGAGTAACTAAGAATAGGGACAGCTGGTCCGGCAGAATTATAATAGGGATTGTATCCAGGGTTAAGAGGATTCCGACCTGTGTAATAGGGGTTCAATGGGTTAGCAACTCCTGGAACGACTCCCGGAGCGACTACAGGATCAGCACCAAAAGCGCCACACGCTAGGTAGACTAGCGTTATAGTGACAGTAATCTTCATCTGAAACAGTAACTTAACTGTGAGAAATATACTGACACTTGACATATGAAATAAATAGTATTTTAAAATCTCTAATTTTTGAATTTTATAAAAATTATTTCGAAGTTGAGTCGGGCGTTAGTCGTATGGGTGCAAATTATTAATCAAAATGTAATAATTATATTATTCTATATAATATGTAAATAATTACGTACATGAAAATATATAACATTAAAATAAAATAATTTTAGGCTTCTCTTTTCACCGTTTCCATTTTATTTCCAATCGCCTATGATTTTTTTTCTTATGGATTCATAAAGTTAATAATAAATATATAACTTTATTTTATTATATATTTAAATTAAGAAAACTTGTTGTAAGAGGTCCCTATAGCGCTAACAAAAGCCAAACCAATCGTTTTCACATTTTTAATTTGTCAGTCATATATTTATAAGCGCATCGCGCAAAAAGTACTGCATTAAATTGTATATAGTTTACAGTTGTATTGATCCAGGTCCAACTTTTAATCTAGGCTTTGATTCATTTAAATCAGATTCCAGTAAATATGTTTTTTTTTAATTTAAAAATGTTTTATCCCAGC
This sequence comes from Limenitis camilla, assembly GCA_905147385.1. Classification (NCBI taxonomy): domain Eukaryota; kingdom Metazoa; phylum Arthropoda; class Insecta; order Lepidoptera; family Nymphalidae; genus Limenitis; species Limenitis camilla. Next base: position 8,073,777 of record LR990230.1, on the reverse strand, counting down.
AAAGTCTTACCTTAGCGTGGATTAGTTTATAATATAATTTCAGTATGGAAGTCAAGTTTCAAACTGACATTTATTAAATATCAATTAATAAAAATTGAGTTGTTTGTGATTAAGTTATTGAAATTATAAAGCGATTATAAATTATTAATATTAATAGCCTTGGTTAAAAATATAGTTAAACTAATAAATGAAATAGAGATCACTTACCATAGTATATTACTAGAGCACGTTGCGCTGATTGTACTGACTTTGGTACTGTTAGTGTGGGATCTGATTAATCCATTTATAGGCAGGGTTGCTCATATTTTTTGTTATGCCATCACTGAAACGTGAGGTTTACACACGCCCCTATTGCTTGTGTGTCGGTGCTAACTGCGATACACTCAATTTTACCAAACATCATAAAGCACGAAGAAAACATTAAGACGATTTAACCTGAAATCAGCGTAATTGCGTAGCGCTTAGCATAAATAAAATACATGTAGATATAAGAAGCACACAATATTCTACCCATTGAACTGTTATTTTATTAGGATTTTATAAATGTTTCAAATTTTATTGATATTACCTGGATAGGTTTAATAGAAAGATGCTGTAATTTTGATGTCATAAACTATTGTGGAATAATTTAACGTTTTGGCTGTGCAACATATTTTTATTTTTAACTTCAATTAGAAAAACAAAATCAAAAATAACAATTGGTAACTGTTTATTACGTTATTTAAAATGTAAAATGTGTTTTAATAACCGATTTTGAAACGATGAAATTAAAAGATAGATATTAGTTGGGTTTGTAATTCCAGCTTAATCAAAATATAGCATAGTTATCCAGACTAAGGGTGTAAACTAAATTTGAGCTAAGTTGCAATACCTGTTTTAAAACTAAATTTGATCTGTACTAACGAGGCGACATAAATAAATATAACACCCAAACCTACTTTGAAGTATAAAACCTAAAAAAACCTGTCTTCTGTGATTTGGTTGTAGAGGTGGTGGTTGCGTTGGCATATAGCAAGGAAAAAGGTAATTCGAATAATGTCATAAATAAAGAGTTAAAAACTGAATGATGTTAAAAGACACTATGACATTCTATTACCTTCTTAGAAAAGAGACTATTCGCTTATATACATTATGTTTTATGTTAAGCACTGTTTTGTGTGATCAATTGGTCATCCAATAGATAAAGAAACCTAATTATTATTATAGGTACACTATATCGTTAAATTTGCTATATTCTGGCTTCCTCCAGCTCTAACATAATTAAGGCGAATCCTAAAATTACAGTGCCTGCCCAACATATAAATATTTTGACTGACACGCTAAAGTATTAATTACTGAGAACCCACCCTGACTTTGCACGATTTTTACAAGTAATTATGTCATTACGATTTTAAGAAAAGATAGCTTGCTTTTTTTTAATATGCGCTAAATACATTTAAAAAATGCAGGTCAATAAAAACAATGAACGAACAAACAGACTGGCGCTTTGTGTAGTATTAAAAGTATGAACAATGGGATTAAACAATATGTAGCAAACGCGGATTGTCCAAAAAAAGTCTGATTTTAAAATCAACAGGAAGAAGAGATCTTCTATTATTCTCATAAAGAAGGTCAATTTGTTTCATTAATTTCGGTACGAACAATTGCGATAACAATCTAATTGTCAATTAAACTCTTATCTAATATCAAGTTGCTTTAATTATACAAGACTCATTTGCATTTTTAACTAAAACGTATTACTTTGTATTTCAGCGATTGAGACGATAACTTCGTGGTTTGCTATAAATATGCCTAATACTACTTGTTCAAATTATTCAACAATGTTTTGCACAGACTGATGTACGTATTTAGTTAAGTGTTGTAATAAGATTGTTATCAAATACATTAATTATGTAATTGCAACTGTAAGGAGTACTCTGAGAGTCTCATAATTTTTTCTACAAATTGCTTTATTAGGAAAATTCTTGTGCAGTTTTGTGTATGGACAAATCAGACAATTAATGAAGTCTAAATAAAACGATAAATTAATATAATATTAAGAACTAAATAAATTACTAATGATTATAGTCAACATTATTTATATAGGTAGTTCTTTTTTTAATTTTAGCTGAAAAACGCACCATCCTAATTGATTTGATTTAAAATGTATGTAAAATGTTATTTGTTTTTTTATGTAATTAGAATTGTGCAGTTAATACAGTTCGACCCGGGCTACTTTGTTCGCAAAATATTTTGTACTCTACATGCTCACTTTTTGCAACATTCTTCATTAAAGCTCCGCTGTTTATACTGACAGACGGACAAACAGAAAATGTTAAAATTGTAGGCTTTTATAAAACATATAAGTAAGTAACCTGTATACATAAATGAAAAGCTTTGTCAGTTTTTTTAATTTTTCTAAAAATGTTATATGTATATTCGTCCCGAAGTTAGGTTTAAAGAGGAGATATTAAAGTTAAAACTATTACGTTTGTCAATTATTTTTCCCATTTGTTTTAAAGACAAATGGACTGAGATTGTATTTTGTAATACGCATGATCGCCACTAAATAATCCATACATTTGACATTTAGTTCAGATACTTCGGGGTATGGGCAATGAATATTAAGATGTCTTACAAACGAACAAATATGCTTTGAATGCCTAATGATAAGATGGTGTCTGAACTGTAAAGGTCATGAGCAATGAGCAATCCACGTATTTACACTACGACCACCAACGCAACGTGTGATGTCAACTGACAATCATCTCAGCGGTAGCCTTGTTGCTTATAATAAATAAATACTCTCAAAAACCTAATAATTATTTTAAATTAAGTTCTTTTTCTTCGAATAATTGATAAACCTACTAAATGTATTATTCTAGTCACTTTTCCATAATATTTTTTTTTATTGTTTATAATCGTTTTTTTTATATTTCAATTGTTTAAATAATTAGTTAAGAAATTATTTTATTCTTACAAATCATCTTTGACCCTTTCCTATGGAATAACAGAGAAATAAATTTTTTTTATAAATAATTTCATTGTTTATTAACTTAACAATTTGTTATAAACAAATAATATTAACCGTTATATTTTTTTTGTATACTTCAAAAAATTACAAAAACAACCATATATAACAAAGTATAGAAAAATTTTTTTTTGTATTTTTTACAGCATTTTTAAATATCATATGATAATGAAATTACAGCCGTTACAGAATTTGTCAAGTTATAAATTGTTATAACTTTTAAACTATAAGAGATACGGTAAAGGACATTCAGGTCATTATTATAAAGGATTTATTTATCTTTAGAATGAATTCAAAATCGATTCCGTTACTATTGTTTATCAGTTGTTATAAGCATTTGTTTATAAAAATATTTCTATACAACAACTACTTGAATGAAAGAAAACTAAATTATGAACTTAGATTCATTTGCAACCACTTTCCGCATACGACCTATATGAATATGAATTACAGTACATTCTTACCGCACCGCAATCGTTTTGCTTTACAACTATGTCGTACATTGCTAAATGAAATATAACATATTGAATACAAACTGAATTATTTAGAATACATAAACTCTAATAAGTGCTCAAGACACAGGATGAATTAGGCTGATAAATCTACTCAAACGGAACCCGGTGTACATAATAATGACACATCAAATAAGCCCTCTTCTCCCTCAACATTAAACAATTTTTTTCATGTATGATAAGATCAACATATTACACCAAAATATTAACGAACTTATCAACAAATCTGATTTACTGACACTTTCATTAAACTCTCTGGAAAAAAACCATAAACAAGCGGATGTTCTTTGTATTACTGAGCACAACATGACTGCAGCAGACACAAACTTTTTAAATATAAATAACTACTACCTAGGTTCGTTTTTTGCAAGACAAAACAGAAGAGGAGGCCCTTGTAATTTAATTAGAAATTCACATAAATTCAAAATTCTACCAGAACTTTTAAATTATAGCATTATTAATTTAATTGAATGTTGTGCTGTTGAGCTAATAGAACATAGGATAATAATTACATGTATATACAGGCTACCTAAGTATTCTATGACTGATTTAGACATATTTTTTAACAGCTTCAACAGTTTATTACAAAGTTTCTGTTATATAAATAAGAAAATTGTGGTTTGTGGAGATTTTAATATCGACACCTTAAAAAATACAAAAGAATCTAGTAGGTTTATAGAATACTGTAATGCTTACAACCTTAAACTAGCTATCAAAGCCCCAACGAGACTTAGCAGTGGTACTTGTTTGGATAACTTATTATATAACATAAAAGGTTGTACCTGTCAAATTATTGAGTATGCATTGTCCGATCATACAGTACAGTTACTGACATTCCCAGTCAAGACAAGAGGTATACGGATATGCGAGATTATAATAACGAAAATTTGGATAAATTTAAATCATATTTAAGTTCTCTAAGTTTCAATGAAGTTTATGCCTCTGCTGATTCTGAATCTGCTTTTAATAATTTCTTTGACTTATTTTCTCTATTATATTATCTCTACTTTCCTAAAATACAATTTAAAAACTTTATATATAAAAATAATACATGGATTACCAAAGGCATAAGGGCGTGTTTAAAACGGAAACGTTCAATGCTGTGGCAGTACAGAAAAAATCCATCTCTGAGTAAAAAAATTAAATTAACAGGATACACTGATCGTCTCAATAAAATTATCAAACTAACACAAAAGTTTAAAAATTAATTTGCTATAGAAACTGCTACTAATAAATCCAAAGCAGTGTGGAGCATGATTAACAAAAACACTAAAACAAACAAGCCAATAGAATATATTCAACACATTAAAATTAATTCTCAAATTATTAGTGACACAAAAGAAATAGCTAACTCATTTAACAATTTTTTCACTGATTTGGTTAACAACAATTTGTCCACAGTCCCGCAGTAACAGTGCCGATTAGAATAAACTAATATCATTCTAATTCAATATTTTTAAGTCCCACTACAGCTTTTGACATTTATCGAATAATTAAAACGCTTAAACAAACAAACAGTACAGGTTATGATGAGATACCAATTAAAGTTTTAAAACATGTTTCAAACATTATATCTCCCGTATTAAGTCACATAGTTAATTTGTGCATTTCTCAAGGTGTTTTTCCCGAAAAACTAAAAACAGTTATTGTAAAACCACTATTCAAAAAAGAAGACAAAGGAAACATGAACAATTATAGACCTATAGCGATTACTTCTTCCCTGTCAAAAATATTTGAAAAATGCATTTACGAAAAAGTATACACTTATTTTGAAAAAAATGACATATTTGCGAAAGAGCAAATGGGCTTTCGAAAAAATAAAAATGTAAATATGACAGTTTATAAAATTTTAAACGCAGTTATGCAAAATTTAAATAACAAACGTCCTGTATGTGCCCTGCTTATGGACCTGACAAAGGCGTTTGATTTTGTTGATCTTAAAATACTTTTAGGTAAACTTGAAACATACGGTGTTCGAGGAAATGTATTAGATCTTTTCAAATCTTACCTAACAAATAGAAAACAAATTACTGAAATACCCAGAATTTGCGCTGAAGGTAAAAACTTTGAACTTTTAAAATTAACGATTTACCGAAAATAACATCTCAAGAGACGGTTTTATTTGCCGATGATAACTCCGTCCGTGACATAATATATGGTATTTTGGACGTCAAATAAAAAAAGATAACTTTGACATATACTATAATAATAACAGAATCCATTACATAAATGAAGCAAAATTTTTAGGTATTTTTATTGACAGTAACTTAAATTGGAAAGCTCAAATTGCATATATTTGTAAAAAATTAAATCAATTTTTTTTCGCGCTCTACACATTGAGAAAAATCGTAACAACGTCAGCAGTCCTAACTGCCTATCACGCCTACGTAGTATCTACGTTAAGATATGGTATAATTTTATAGGGCAACTCCACTGACAAAGCAATTGTTTTCAAGACTCAAAAAAATTGTGTTAGGGCGATATTTGGGTTAAAATCTTCTGAAAGTTGCAAATATTTCTTCGTCAAACATAATATGCTTATATTTCCGAGTCTATACATTTATGAATCCATACTTTTTATCAGACAAAATCAAGAACTATTTGAGACTATGACTTCTAAGAGACTCGCTCAAAAGATAAGGCATCCACTTAGCAAATTTTCCCTATTAAGTAAAAGCTTTTTCTCCATGGCACCACAACTGTATAATCACCTCCCTATGTCTGTCTTAGAAATAGAAGACATACACCTATTCAAAAATAGAATTAAAAAAATATTATTGGATAAAGCCTATTATCACATCAAGGAATATCTATCTGACAAAATATAAGTTCATTATTTTCATTAACAGCAGTTAAACTATGAATTATATTATAATATAAATAAAATAGGCGCATATATTATGTACTGTAATTTTATATTCTATAGTGTGTTTCATGTATATCTATAATTAATTATCTATATCTAATATAAGTTTTAATTGACATATTGATTTATTTTATTATGCGTTTCTTGACTATGTATTAAATGCACTCTTATTTGTTTTCTGTTCTAATGGGATATATAAATTAAATTATTATGAATAATATAATGAGAGTATGTAAATGTTGCATGCCGCAAGGCGGAATATAGCTGTACATAATATATTGTAAACCAAACATCTTATTACCTATATTCGCAGCGAATAAATGATTTGATTTGATTTGAAATACTTTATTAAAAATTCTATAAAATTTTAAAAGTAATTTTGAAAAAATATTTTATAAGTAGATCTTTTCCTTTACCTATGTAATAACTTTTTTGCTATACATGATACTAGCTAATATTTAAACAAAGTAGGTATATAGAAGGTCGTGAAGTCTGAATATAACATTATAATAAATCCAATTTATGGCGCAATATAAATGGCCAAAAGTTCTGATATCCTTGGCAAAATAAGGTTAACATTTTTAAATATACAAAGAGTCATTGAAATGCCTCTATAGTCTATACAAATTAGTCTTAAGAGTCGAATAAATAGAAAAGAAGTGATCAATATTAAGGATTCTAATATTAGCGACAAAATATAGAGGCTTATCCTAATCGACTATACTTGAATGACACAATTGGTGTATTATTACTTTCGGTTTTAACGATTTGGGCGAATTTTAATAATTAAGTAAACAAAAATAAATGTGATCAGGTTACTAGTACGTCGAATTATCTATTGCTAATAATAGTAATGGAGAGTCAAGTACACAACGTAACTGTATAAATAGGTAGATACTAGATACGAGTACTTTAAGCACGTCTTTCGAATACTCAATCCGATGTATAAAATATCTGGGAAAATATTGTTTAAAAGAAACACTAGAACATTTATAGTAAATCGAATATTCTTAACATAATATAGTTTCTTTGAATGTAAAAAAGGTCGACAACTCTTATGTTTTCATTAATATCTACATGTGTATAAAAATAATTAAATATCATATTTTCATCAGATCATACCATATTATTTATAAATATTACCAAACAAAAGAAGTTTTTTTTTATCTTATCAAAGTACACTAATCAATTCAATAAAATAAACAAAACATTGGGTTTTATGGAATGAATTACAAATATATTATAACAAACCCCAAAGATATAGAAATTAAAAAATAGAATAATAAAAATATATATAAAATTTATATATGTTATTTTCAATAATACCAATAAGATTGAGAGTATTTTTCATTATTTTTAAATAGTTTATATTATTCGAACGCTGATTGTATTACATTTATCCATCAATAGACTAACCAACTAGTTGTAGACAAATAGACTTTTTTTTGCAATAAGTGTTATTCTCTATGATCCGAGTATACCCAATAAATTTCTTTTTCTCTATAATATTTCTATATTCTAGGTATAATGTTTTTAATTATAACATCGGGGCACAAATAAGATAGAGATAGATATTTCAAGAACTATTAAATAAATAAAATTACAGTTGTATCAAATTCAGTAAGTTTTATTAGGTATTAAAACTAACACCAAAATATAACGTCTATTAACAAAATGTACAAAATATGGCACTGAGAGTGAACTAACTAGCTAGATATATTTGCTATAAATCGTCTAGTTTAATATTCACTGACTCAATAAGGCAGTTATTTTTATCACATATCCCTTAAAGTAGCTTGAGTTCATATTATCGTGGTTTATCTCCTTGATGCGGGTTTTGGGATTGAGTCTCCTTCTGCGTGGAAGCCGGTCTCATCAGCAAAGTAGTTGATGGTCTCGACCTTTCCGTCAAAGTCGGTGTATGTGTATGAACCACGGACAACAACAACTGGGTGAGGCTTGTTTTCTTCATCAAGGGCTTCTTTGATTTCACCAGTTTCGCTGCGAGTGATTCCATTCTCAGTCTCGAAGCTGAAAACAAAGATTAAATCAAAAAAAAAAAAATTTATAAATTAGCCAATTAATTGCACGTGTAAGAAACTCAAAAAATATTAAAACGTCTGTACAACAATAAGGCATATATTGTAGGGATGAGTAGTTTTTCTAAAAATGTGCTAGATAGCACGTTATAAAATGGTACCATAGTCCACACTGTATGCTCACTGCGGTCAGGCAGATAGTTCGAATAGTGATGGTGAGCATTAATTTACAATATAAAGGGATGACCTAAACCGGCACCTAGGTCTCAAGACTGAGGCACTATTTGGACTTCTGTCCGATAAGTTTATAAGGTAATATAAAAACTGTAATCTAACCTGTAAATATATCCTCCATTTGGTTGTTGGTCGAACTCAGAACGTAAGATTTTTGGTGGCTCCTTTTCGTTGACGGGCGCAGCGGCGACGATAGCCACAAGGGCGAGAGCGACAATGATCTAAAATACAGAGGCGTTAGAGTTCCCTCTTAATAAAATATTTTTTTTAAAGCAAATTCATTAATCCTTCTTTAAATCAAGTGTTTTTGTTAGTTAGGTACTAATTAAACAAAAAATAAAACTAAAAGTTTCTGCTGCTGCTAAAGATGCTTCGAATTAATAGTTTTCTGATGAAAATAATTACATTTCTATTTTTTTTTAATACAATAAATATTCTTCCAAGTAATCAATTATAAGCAACATTATAAATATTTAAAATTATTAAACACTTTCGACGTACCACTTTCATGGTGAATAGGTTTAGTATGATTTGTTTCAATCACGAAAACTGAATGATGCTCTAATGCACAAAATGTTTTCTTTTATACGTTTCTCACGGCTATGCTAATACTACGTAATACTATGAGGCAAAAAAACGCTAAAGACAGCTGTATACGATCCAACTAATAATAATACTACTATGGTAATGGCAGTACGATTTGCTACTTCTGCGAGACAACATGTACATAGTATTAAAAACTGGCTTAAATAATGATATGAATGAAAATTAATTAATAAAATTACTTAGTGTAATCTCTGTATACCGACACTTAAGAATTTCAATAAGTGAAATAGATACATTACTGTAGGTAAATAATAATCAATTACCTTCTGTATTTAGTGTGCACTGTGCATTACTTAAGAACGGTTGCACATATTTGGTTAATTATTTTTTGTGTTCGTACTTGTCAGGACAAGGTTTGTACTAAAAATACATATATGTTTAAATTTTCTAGGAAACTCGGAAGAGGCGAAAATTCAGTAGGAATTATTAAATGATATTTTTGATAAAATATTATTTGTGCGTTGAATTTGACAGTTCAGCTATATGCACAACCTAAACCACTGAAAACAGATTCATGGTGTACAATATATTCTATAGTAACTTTCATTTTCTTCAGCACCCGGGCGAATCTGGAAACGATTGCTTCTATATATTCGCCAAAATTTAAATTAATATTCGTTTATTTAATTTAGTTTTAGGTTTTCATAATTTGGTTTTGTATAATGGATAAGAAATAAAACCTGTATTGTAAACTGATTCAGGACTAGTATCCGTTTTATTATATTATAACTAATGAATCTGTACTAGCTTCGATGGACTTTACGTTTTAAAATGGTAATACCTAATGTTTGACATCCGATTTTAATAAAACAAATTCTATGTTTTAAGTTAGACCTGCAGCATTAAACAACGTAAGGTACTGTATTTTATGCAGTAGTTTCTGATGCTCGTACAGACATATAAACATTCTAAAAATTATTGTTTTATTTTCATTTTGTTTATTTTATTATTATGTTTTGTCTTCTTTTGATGCTATAAACACAATTTTCTTGAATATTTTATATATACAGACATAACGTTTACAGGTAAGATATACCTTATATGATAAATCTGGTTGCAATCTATATTTGTATAAAATTTCATTAAAATCTATTGATCTATTGTTGTGTAAATAATACCCTTTTATTGTACAGGTACTGCAATTTTATTCCATTCCACTTTTTATGGAATAAAAAGTACCTTCTATTTTTAACCTGGATACATCACACGAACTAGCTTTGAGACACAGGTATCCTATCCTGTGGAATTTAATGGAATTAAAATCTTGTATTTACATTTTTTGACAATTTAAAAATTATTTAATAAATAATAAATTAACACTGAATACGAGTAATAAAGAAGAATGAATATTGTATACACATGTTAATATATTATGTTTGCTTTGTTATTAATATTTGTGTGTTCCTTACACCGTACACGGCTGATTCGAATTTGAGAATTTGTAATTATTATTTAAAAATTGTAGATATGAATTTTAACTTGATATCTGCTTCTAAGAAAAATGGTCTTAACTAGATAGGATAGACAGACAGACGAAACAAAAAAATGTAAATTCGTACATGTATTTACTTACATGAGAAATGCGTCAAGATCCGTTAAATCATTTCAGGTAATATGTGCGTGATCAAAAATTATTCGCTGATTGTATTTTAGTAATCTATACTATTATATAAAGAGGAAAGCTTTGATTGTTTGTATGTTTGTTTGTTTGGACTCGTTTAAATAGTCTTGACAAGCACTCTTGTGCTACATGACAGCCACGGTGTCAAGATGGCGCCGAAAGGTGGCCATAGAAACTCCCAGACTAAACAATATAAAACCGTCGAGTTTGGACTCGTTTGAATAGTATTGACAAGCACTCTTGTGTTATGTGATATCCATCCTGGATGCAGAAAATGAAACGAAACTTAAAAATTTAGAGAATAAAATATTAATAAAAAGAGTATAGAAAATAAATTGTGAATGCAATCAAATCTTACATTTTATTAAATTATAAAATTTATATTGATATAAATAAAAGCTTGTCGCGAGATTTCAAACAACATCGTACCTATCTACTAAGAATATTTAATTCCAAAAAAAGACTTAAACGCGTTCTTATCATTTGCTTAGAATTAAAGGTAGTTTGTTCTTATGAAAAAAATCGAATTCATTTAGGCAATAATTAAATACAGTAACTATTTATAGTATCTAATGTAAGAGACATTAATCATTTATTTTACATACTTTAAATAGTTACTATACTATTCGTAAAAAGAAATCTTAAATTATTGAAAGAAGCAAGCGACAACTTTTCGCTTTATAAGGTCCGACTATATTTTTATTTTCTAATAATATGCATTAAATCTTTAATAATATACCTATAAATATAAGATATATATGTCTTCATCAAAACTAAAATGTAAAAAAACTGTTATAAAAAAACTTAATTTACTTAATAAAAATGTTAATAATTTGAATAAATATTTTAATTTTATGTTATGAACTCTCAGAACTCTAAAAAGATAAAATTTCCAAGATCAGTTTAATGAAAAGATACATCCGCTTTTATCTCATGTGTTATTTTGATTTTCGAGATAAATCAAAATTTCCAGTTTTTTTAGTGTAATTAATTTTAAGAAATTGAAATTTTAAAACTTTAAATATATTTATTCCAAGAAAAAAAGAAATAATTTGTAATGCAAAAATGTATTTAAAAAGATTATTTGGTAAAATATAAATGCTATTAAAATTTATTAAATTTTTAATTTTTATACTGTTCAATAAGGTTTATAGTAAGACAACTCTTTCAGTTACTCAAATTTTCCTTAACGTTTATCAGGGTTTAACTCAGTACCGAAGATGTGTATATGAATAACATATTCGAATATTAATGTAATCGCAAAAACATCGACGTTTTTGTCATCGTATTGTGTGATATGAATCTAAAGCTAAGCGCGAATCCTAACAACGGCTGTTGACGATATGACATGTTGTCAAACGACAACTTGTAAAATATTTTTATTGACCCAAAAAAAAGAAGGAAGTTCTATATTTGACAATACATATTCTATTAACATTTGTTCACCGACTAAAAATTATTTTAGTTGCATTTTTGCATTTTTTTTTGTTAAAAATGTTTTAGAATCTATCTAATAGATAAATCCTTTATTGCACACAAAAAATTACAATTTACAGTGATAAAAACTTATATTCAACAATAGCATGCAAAGGCGGCCTTATCACTAACAGTGATTTCTTACAGGCAACCTTAAGTGTAAGTTTTATCATATTTTCTTATATTTCTTTGTGTAATTATAAATATGTCAATTAAAACATGCATTACTGATGTCCGGAGTAAATGCACCCCAATCCTAATTTTGATAATATTTAAACCCGCACACGAAAATCAAAATTTGATAGTGTTTGTCCCTTTATTGAAATTGTACGGAACCCTCACAGCGCGAGTTTCACACTCGCACTTGGCCGAATTATTGTTATATAACTTTTAGTAGATGGTCTTAACCGAACATCTTAACCTTTATTTTTTTTAGATTTCATTAAATTATGGTGGTTTTAGCGCGCGCCAAAGTTCTTACTTATCATTTTTCGCAACATTCCTATATTATTAATTAATTAATTATTATTGACCCTTTTCCCACCTCTGAGGTAGAGTCAATAGGCGCGTTTTTTACGTGAAACTAATCCTAATCACTGTCTGTACACTGACAACTACTAGGCCAGAAAATCTACATAAATATAACAACTATAAATATGATTTGTTGTTTTTATTATTCAAATATTACATTATCCTCGTGCATCCTTTGATCATTTTTAAACTTATTTACCTCATGGTATAAAGAATTTAAAAAATGTAAACCTTTGTATTATAACAGCCAAGCTTATAGTATCTTAGTTTTGTAGAGTATTATTTATTTTTGATTTAAATAAATAATACGACATCAGTCGTATACGCACCATTAATTGATTTTTTAATAAAAATCCTGATTTCCTTTTGTAAATAAATGAAAACTTTACACACACACACACAAAGTAAGAAATGAAAACACAAGTTATACAGCAAATTTAGAAGCTATCCAAAGTGTATATTTAGTTGTATATATGGAATTTCAAGGACAAAATTCACAGTTCATCCTTATTTTTAATTTAGTTAAAAAATAACTAGATTATGACCTCATCAGAAATGTCATGATTCAAAATAGAACCTATACGAACAGCGCCCTGGTGATTACGCCAGACAGGCAAATAGGCAATCTTCAAACAAAGACTGGTCCAACTCTATTTGTCGAATAGTATTCGTTAAATTTTATTCATATTACACAAGCGATATATTTGAACAAATATCTGTGATGAGAATATTTCATCTTAAACAAAAAATATTAAAGGTTAAAGGTAACAAGTTTTTATGAGTTTTACCGACTACCTTTTAACTAACTAAATAATTTAATTTGCATAATATTATTAAGGTTTATTAACGCGTGTTCGATAAACAAATAATATGTAGTCATGTACCCATCTACAATTTTACATTTTAAACATAGACAATTTAAAGCCAATTCAAACTTTTAAGACTTAACCGAAAGCTCTATAAAATACTTAGACTCTAAACCAAATTGTAACTATCATTTGTCATTTATCCACATCCATTCATCTACAGTATTACATAAAGAGGAAAGATTTGATTTTTGGTATGTTTGTTTGTTGCGAATAGGCTCAAAAACCACTAAAACCATTTTGATAATTCTTTAACCGATAGATAGCTACATCCTTTCCGAGTAACATATATGTTCGTATCACTAATAATAGAATCCTCATACACTACTCTCCTCTATCTTTCCTTTCTTTCTTCTCTGCCTCTTTTTATTTCTTTCTTTTTATTAATTTCAATGATGAGACAATTCACTGTTGATAAATGACAATGTAAGGATATGGATTATGGCTTGTAAATTAACTGTAAACATCCGAAGCGAAGCAAGGATGCCGCTTACTGTCTATACATATAATAAAAATGTAACGTTGGTTCAATCCACGGCACGACACCACGTGCCTACTAATTATCAAAATCTTATATATAGTAAGTTATATCTATTACTTACTGAAACATAGAAGACATTAAAGAAAATTTTATGTAAGGGTTCTTTATGCCTCTAACAATAATTTTATTAATATTACTTTATATGTCTTTTCGTATGTTTGTTCGCGCTATATACCAAAACTATTAGCCGAAATGGGATACGGATTTCACAGTTGTATTACATTTAAAATATAGGTTTTTTCATTTTAAATTAAAAAAATATGTTGTTGTCGTGTAAAGATATTATAGGTCAATGAAGCTAGGGCGGATTGAAAATATTTGTAATTATCTATGACATAACAACGTAAATTGCATTGATAGAGTGCACAGATTTTTATGAATATGGTAAGACATTTTATTCATTACATTATTGTTTCCTTCAGTAAACAATTATACTTGTTAAAATGTTCCCTTTTCAGTAAAAAATTGTAAATTATATATTGTTTAGTTTTAGCTTTTATTGTTTGTAAAACATATTACACTTATTTGAAGGTAATTGTAATTCTCAAACTCAAAATATTTTATTCAAATAGACTTTTTACAAAGTACTTTTGACACGTCAAAATTGGTCAGTCAGTCAGTTTGTCTGAAGCTACCACCAGTTCGGAAAGCAGTTTCCCAATGAGAAGAACTGACAAAAAACTGAACAGTTGCTATTTTCAAAATGCCATTGTTTACATCAGTCTGTTTTACAAAGGTGTAATCATTCAGCTGAGCATCAACGTCATTTTGAATCCAAGCTTTGTCATCATTCAAGTAATATTGTACAGAGTTGTAAGCTTTATTTACTAAACACCTTTTTTATTAAAGTTTTAAATTGCTGAAGTGGCAAATCCAATTTAGGCTGTGGAATCTTATTATAGATGCGAACACCAAGCCCCAATTAACAATTACTCACTTTGTGGAGACGATAGCGTTACAAGTTTATTTATTTTTTTTATTTAGAAAAACATACAGCACAATATATTACAAAATTAATCTTTCTAGTAAATACAAAGGCCAATAAAGTTTTCACTGATGTACATTTCATGAAAGGGAATTTACAGTATTACTTATCATTATTTTATTATTATTTTTACTTTATAATTTACTTAACTATTTTAAGACTAAATATGAGTTAAAACTCAGTATGTATCTGATTCCGATACGATCATCAATTTTAAAATATGATTTAAAATATAAGCATTCATCACTTACACATTTAATTCTATAGATTTTAGAGCAAGCAAGAAATTACTAATACTTATATAATTAAATGGATCCACTTGGTTGTATTTACTGTTATATACATTGCATGCACGGATTAAAAGTTTATTTTTACAGTAGTTCGTACTGCATACTGGTATTGAGTACATATTGCGATTACGAAAATTGATCTTTTTGACAGAAAATTGTATCTTACTTAAGAGGATTCCAATATGAGTAGGGGTGATGTAATTATTGCCGTAAAGCTTCGATCCGGTCACATTCCTCTTAACAGTTTTGCTTATTTGCTAAAAAAAGTCCCATCTCCCAAATGCGCAGAATGTGGAAGGGTAGAAGACGTTTTCATTTATTGGTGGAGTGTGTACGGAACGAGCCAGAACGAATGCAATTGAGAACCGCACTTCCTTATATTTTTGATTTTACCATCATGTAACAGTATCTTGTCCTCATCGAGTTCCGCTGAGACCAAGATGCTTTATAGTAAAAAAAAGTAAGTAAAGTAAAAAAGTATTTATTCAGTAAACAAAAGTAATATTACACATACATAGCCAAATAAAAAAAGTATTTAAAGTAAAGAAAAATTTTACAATATAATAAACATCTAATTTTACGTTTTACAAATCTTCACTACCTAAGTCTATTTATTTATAATTTTAATATATTTGTATGTGGTTCGCTGGTGCCTATGATAGGTAATAAACCTGTAGTACAGGACACCAGGTCCCCGCCATTGAACCGCACATTATAAAATATATATATATATTTTATAAAGATTTGTATTCGTGTGTGTGTTTGAGTGTGTGTGTGTGTGTGTGCGCGAGTGTATGTGTGTGAGTATGTATGATCGCCATACATACTTAAGTTACTTTATGTTGGGATAATGAGAAGGGATTCAGTTGCATTGTAATTTTGGTTAAGTAGCCAGTCTTGTAGAGTTGATTTGAGTTTATATTGGTTAAAGCCATAAAAAGATAATATTTTATTAATATTATTATAAAGGTAAGGACCGAGGAAGAAAAATCTGTAGCAGAAAGATTTTCTTGTTTTGGTAGATTTAACTACAACATAATTACGGTGGCAACTTTCTGGATCAAAAGATGTTTGAGAGTGCTGCCTCATTACAGTAGCCAAAATCTTACTGTACTGTCTTACTGTAAAGACTTTAAAGTGCCTTTAAATCTCAGTAGTCGGATACAAACAAGGCTTAAAACAACATACTTTAAGGATTGCTCTTTGAGCACGTTCAACTTGTATTAAATGTGTTTTTGCGGCACCCCCCCACGTCGATATACAATAATTTAAAATAGATTGACCTAATGCTAAATTAACCATTTTTATTATATCAGAGTTTGCCGAAAAACGGATTTGCTTAAAAATATATATGAGTTTGCGTAATCTATTTGATAACTGTAGAATGTGCTCTTTAAAAGTTAGAGTACTATCTAATTCTTCTACCAGCCCAGGTATCTTACAGATTTTACTTTTTCAATATAGTATAGGTTATATTCATTATAACTATGATATTGTTTGCCATATAGTTGTAAAGGATCAGCTGTTGTAGTAGAGGAAGATCTAATAGAGAAATTTACCGAGTATGCTGCCTTGCGGCACACCGTAAGTAACGGACAGATCTGAACTTATGTGGGTTCCAATTCTAACACGCTGAGTTCTATTACTTAAATAGCTCTGAAATAAATCCAATTGAACCCCCCTTATTCCAAGGCCTTCCAGTTTACTAATAGTATAGTTAATTTAGCTCTTAAGCAGAGAACTTAATTGTGTGTAATGGGGGTGGCATGTTCTTCTAGAAAAAACCCCCTAAATAAAATATAGAATTAAAAAAAAAAAACACCGTACTGAGGGTCCCAGCATGTTGACGCGTATTCCAAATTTGATCGAACAAGTGAGTTAAAGAGTAATTTTAATGATCTGGGGTCCTTAAAATCTGTTGTTCGCCGTAAAACAAACCCTAGCATTTTAAAAGCTTTGTTCCGAGTTTTATTTATATGTGATTCAAAAAGCAATTTAGAATCAAGCTGAATTCCAAGATCCCTCACCTCAGTCACTCTTTTAGCTCTCTTTGATTTAATTTATATTCATTTGTTTTTCCTGGAAAAAGTGATGGTACAACATTTATCACTATTTAAATATAAATGGTTGGTAGTGCAATATTGACATATACGATCCAAAACTTTCTTCAATTCAATACAATCATTTTCTGATTTTATAACTTTAAATATTTTAGTATTGTCCGCATATAACAATATTTGTGAGTGTTGAACACATTCCACTACATCATTAATAAAAATATTGAATGCAGAGCAGAGGACCAAGGTGGGAGCCCTGTGGAAAACCGAAGGAATAGGAACATAACATGTGGTATAGCCCTTAACCGCGACTGCCTGGGTGCGCTCACGTAGATAAAAGGTCAACCAACGCAAGAGATCACCATGTATACCGACCTCTTCTAATCTTCTAATAAGGATATTATGAGAAATTCTATCAAAAGCCTTAGAATAGTCGGCATACACAGCATCAATATCCTTTATCCATCGCGTCAAGGGTTATATCTAACAGTTCACTTAGATTTGTTTCTGTAGAACGCTTATTAATGAAACCATGTTGGGAAGTTGTCAAAATTGGTCGTATTGCCGGGAATAGCGTGTCATGAACTATTTTTTCAAAAAGCTTTGGAATAACTGATAACTTCGAAATCCCTCGATACTTCCGAATGTCATGTTTATAGAACAATAATAGAACGTTTCCATATTTTTGGCATAATAACAGATGAAAAGATAAGTTAAAGGACTGGGTACGACATTTTTTAAGAAATACCGGATGTATTCCATCTGGTCCACTTCCTAGTCCTAGTCGTATCTAATATAGACAGATATTTTTCAACAATATTGAAATTAATATCTATGTTTTGTATAACTATTTGAGAACTTTGTTTCAACTGACTGGTAAGTGTTGTGCTGTTATTTTTAAAAACTGATTCGAAAAATTTACTAAATAAATCCGCAATTTTTTGCCCACCGTATGCTTGTTCATCATTTAGATATAAACTATCTGGAATATTGTTCGTTTTATATTTTGATTGTACATACGTCCAAAAAGATTTTGAGCTAAATTTAATATTTTCTTCTGCGCGTGAAATATACAGATCATAATCATGACATTCCAAATTTTTAGATTGTGATCGCAATTCCGAAAACGTATTATAATCATATATGTTACCATACATTTTCGATTTTTTATTTATTAATTTAATTAGGCCGGGCGAGAACCAGATTGGGTACCTCGTATTATTAGTTAGCTTAGATGCAACATATTTATCGATTATCAAGTTGACAATAGAATAGAATACGCCCACAGTAATTTCTAGTATTTATACTGTGTGTGTCACTATGTTTGGAAAATAACGTAATGTTCTGCCTAATGGGCATCGTAAGAATACCTATTTTATTAAAAACATCTCGAAAGGAATCTCTAGCTCTTAGATTGTAAATGGCCCGAACTGCTCTTTTTTGAAGAATGAAAATGGATTCTATGTCGCGGCCCTGCCCCACAACAAAATGCCGTAGGACATTATACTATGAAAGTAAGTAATATAAACGAGTCTGGCTGTATCAATATCAGTTAGTTGCCTTACTTTTCTTACTGCGTAAGCTGCGGAACTGAGTCTTCCCGCCAAAGATGATAAATATGGGTTCCACTGAAATTTTTATCTAAAGTTATTTCCAAAAAGAGCGTTGAGTTAGTTAAATTCAATATTTCGTTATTTAATAAAAGGGTGAATTGCTGTTTTTTAACATTCGGTAAAGCAAATTCCATGTATTTAGTCTTTTTTGCGTTTAGTACTAAATTATTAATCGTAAACTATTGAAGAACCTGCGACAATGCACTGTTTATATCGTAGTTATTCTATATCATTATATATAAATTTAAATAAAGACTATTAGGAATGTCATTTTTAAATAAAATATTAAATAATTGTTAATAAGATTTATTTGCTGTTGAAACCAAGTTAACATAACAAAAACTAAGTATACAAAAAAATGGCAGTGAGCATCATATCGATCAAAACAAATAGAGAGCTCCGGACGAATGATTCGTCTTAGCCTAAGGCGATCATAATATAATACAATTCCAAGAATAATCATTTAGTAGGAGATCTGGTAAACGAATCGATTATTCTTGGAACTGACACGGTAGTTATAGGTAATTATCTCCTGACCACTGCAGCAGTGGCAACAGGGATGGAGGGACCTTCTGCATGGAAGCCAGTCTCATCTGCGTAGTAGGTGATAATCTCAGGGTTGCCTTGGTCGTCTTTGTAGGAAAAGCTGCCACGGACTACAACGACTTGGTGAGGTTTGTTCTCCTCATCCTGGACTGTCTTTAATTCACCCTGCTCTTCACGTTTAATTCCATTTTCGGTTTCATAACTACAAAAAAAAATATGGTTATTATTATCATTATCAACCACATACATTTTAATTACGCTTTAATTACTTACAGACAAACGACAGGTTTGTCTGTAAGTAATTAAATAATCTTTTATTTTTGCATGCGGAATTACTATGAGTATGCATTACTACATATGAAACTTATGAGTTTAATATATAACAAAAAAAAAATTTTGAAGAGATAACAAAACGATGCGTGAATTTTTCTCCCTAAATATAGTGTTAATATTTTATTATAGAAAATAATAATGAATAGTGTGAAAAAATATAATAAATCAAAAATTATCTTTGTAATTGTTATTTTATGTGTTCACTTTTGGACACTCAATATTATTACATTTAAATTTACAGTCATTATAAATCCAACAAAAAAATCAAGCAAAGTGGCATGACAAAAATAATACTTACTTGAAACCATATGAACCCTCGGGTGTTTGGTCAAATTCAGATCGCAGGATCTTTATTGGTTCGGGCTCAACGGGCGCGGCAGCAGCGATAGCCACAAGGGCAAGGGCGAAAATGATCTAAAAACAAACAGCAATAAAATTATACTTTTAGTTATACAAGTAATACATGTAATTTTATGTTATTATTTAATTAATAAATCCAAACATACCACTTTCATGGTTGATTGATTTGGTTTGAATACTCGTGTATCAAAAGAGCGACTGATGCTTTAACGATCGGAGCTAAATCTTTTATACATTTCTCCCGGTGTTTACGACAACAACGTCGGCTTCCCGGATATCATCACAGACTCTACGAGATCACAGCCGCACACCCGAAGAACCGCTCAAGCGAGTTGGTGACGCTCGGATCGCGCTCCGACGTGTACTTCGACATAGCCCGAGAGCGTTGGCGAGCCAGACCTACACTATATAATCTAAAAAACTCATTCGTTTTCTGAAATTCCATAGATAGTAACAATTTTAGGTGTTAGTATATAACAGGGAAAAAGGTGTAATTTGGAAAAAATAATTTTTCTGTTATTAGATCCTTAGTACCTATACAAAATAGGAATTTAAAAATTTTATTTAAATTGTTTTAAAATTCTTAACAAAACATGTGCTGTTGAAATAATAATTCGAGAAGTTATTCTTATTTTTTTTTTGACAAATATTAATAATTAATGAATGCTGAAGAATTTGTTTGTTTTGTTGAACGCGCCAATCCCAGGAACTATACTGGTTTGTTTTTAAAAATTCTTTTAGGCTTGGATAATACATTTGTCGAGGAAGGCTAGGTTATATAATATCACGCTACGATTCAGCTTTAGAATCAGATTATATATTTTAACGTAGGTCTAGTTGTTTAGGGATCTCGGACTCAAATATTGCTATTTGAAAGATTCATTCGCATATGCTTACTTAATAATTTGTCACTAAATTTGACATACCTACTTCAACCGTGTAACAAGACGGCCTATCTATTAGGCCAAGGTACATAAATGCCATGTAACTTTTTGTTTAACTTAAATTTCAAGTAGTTTTTTTAATAACCTCGTTCCATTTTTGACTCAATGGTTTATTACCTGATAGAGCTAGGTCATATAAACATAACCCATAAACAGAAATTTATAAAACTTATGAATAACTTTTGTTTTTTTTTAAATAGTGTTACCCGCCCTAGCTTCGCTGTATTGAGACAATTTAAATTCTTGATTCTATATACTCCTGCACTAATACAATTTAAAAAACTATAAAATTTTGTGTAGTTGTTTATAGGCGTACAAACATACTAAATCTTTACGAAATGATTGATTGACTTTTTTTAGGAGAGATATTATAACAATTTTATTATATGTCTGTATAAATGTACAATGTATGTACCCAAATCTTATAGTATGCTAATATTTAAAGCTGAAGAGTTTGTTCGCTTGAACTAATCTCAGGAACTACTGGTCCGATTTGAAAAATTCTTTCAGTGTGTAATAGTTCTTTTATCGAGGAAGGCTAGATATCATCACGCTAAGACCAATAGGAGCGGAGCATCGAGCAGACGAGGTCGCGCGGGTCGACTAGTATTTGTTAAAATTAAACGCAATGAATATCATATAGGTTATTTCAAGCTTTTAAACATAATTCATATCATAATTAAGTAGGGCAGCTAGGATCTAAGCGATACTAATATATTAAGTAATCAGTTATAAAATCTTAACAATCTCTTTACGATTATAAAATGAGATATTGCGTTAGAAGAGAAGTTAGAACGTATCTAATCAAATTCAGTTTATTTATTTATTTCAAACAGTAGGATAAATTCAAGGTTGCATTCTGTGTGGTAGTATTTTTTGGTTTAAGTATATATATTTTAATATAATATTAAAAATAATAATTTTCGAAGAGTTAACATTAGATGATCATAATCTTTGAAACTCTACTCTTAAAAGTAATAAAAAGTGTTTGCTAATTTATTCAGGATTCAATAAATATTTTAAAGGTCAAACAACTAAAAAATAGCTAAAATCACATAAAATATAATTATCATTAACAACGTACCTCCATGCATAATTTAAGATCTAAACGTTAGAAAAACTTGTCCAGGCAACGTCGCTATGCAAGACGCAAATAAAAGTGATGTGCTCTTAACCTTTCCAGAGGTCGGGTACGATCTTTATTTTGTGAAATTATAATTCAAGGTCTTCGTGTGTTTTTACAAACATATGTAAATTAAATAATTTTTAACTGGACAGTAACTTGCTAAGCGTGTACTAAACATTTTATAAAGATTGGCTAATTCTGAATGAAATTCATTTGGCAGAACAAATTATTGATAATTCCTATCCAAATTTATTCACCAGTCTTATCTACACTATTATATAGAGGGAAGATGTGATTGTCTGTATGTTTGTTTGTTGTGAATAGGCTCGAAAACTACTGAACCGAGTTTGAAAATTCTTTCACCGATAGAAAGCTAAATCCTTTCCGAGTAACATAGGCTATGTGGTGTTGCCATATATATTCTAATTAACAAGATACGGCCATTTAAGTCATAACGTGGCCATTTTAAAAATTGAAGGGTTTCTTAGGAACTAACAATCCGATTTTGAAAATTCTTTCACTGATAGAAAACTACACTATTCGTGAGTGACAAAGATGATTTAGTGTTGCCATATACATTTTGAAATTAATAGAATATGGCCATTTTGATGTTACTAATCCGAGTTTACAAATCTTTCACTGATAGAGGTCTATAGTATTTCTGTCTCTCTTCCTCTTAAATACTATCATTCTCTCTCATCCTCTCTCTTTAATTTTTATCTTTATCTCTGTTCAGAATGTTCATTCTCTTTCTTACTTTCTTCCGATTATCTCTTTCTCTCTCTCTCCTTCATCTATTCAATTTTATTTTTACTCTGTCCTCCCTCTTTTAATATCTGTCGCTTTTTCTATATTTTTTCTTTTTATAACTTTTTCTCTCTCTCTTTCTTCAAATAATGAATAACTACACAATTACAGAATGATAAATTGAGGACATCAATTATAATATTGCTTTAAATACCCGGAGCGAAGCGAGGGCAGACCGCATTTTGATATTAAATGCAAATGTCCAGTAAAACTATGCTTAATATGAATAAGTTTAGATAGTAGCTTATTAAATTTAGTTTAAACCAAAACACCCATGAATATTATTAGCTCAGAATGTTTTCCTTATTTTAGAAGTATTAATTTATGTACGCATATATAAGAATAAATTGACAGACTGAAAATTCTGGAACTAGGAGTCTGGGTTGTGAAAATTTACTTGTGTACTTTGTCTATAAAAAGGAATTTTAGGTGTTTCATGTTGAATGGTGAAAAGGAAATGAAAGTTTCTATGAATATCCGTCTCTCGCATTTCATCTCTGAAATTCTACTGCTCCCACCTACGTCAAACCCCGCAGGCGATCTTTCAATTATTTGGTATATCTATATTATGTTATGAAGAGTAAAGATTTGTACTTTTGTATGTAACGAATAAACTTAAAAACTACTGGACCGATTTCAAAAATTCTTTTACCTTTAGAAAGCTACATTCCCTGAGTAACATAGGCTATATTTATTACTAGAAAAAATTAAAGATCCTCAGAAATTCACACTAAAACCAACCTAAGGTGTAAAAAATTAGCCATAAAATGTATTTCATCGCATGCGCTGCAGAAATTATTAATGATAGAACAAAAAACCGACTTCAAAAACTACAAAAAAATGAACTAAAAAGTAAGAAATAATTCCGTTATTTATTAACCTCCCTTTATTAGGACAATAATATACAATTATTGTTATTTTTGAAGTCGGTGCCAGCCAGGTGAACAAACGTGTAGTGAGAAGAGCAGTAATAGGTATATCTATTGAACGAACCTGTAACGAAATATGTACGATTGTACGTACTATACTATTGCTGACACCGTCTACAAAAATAACAATAACTGTATATTATTGTCCTAATAAAGGGAGGGTAATAAATAACGGAATTATATCTTACTTTTTAGTCCATTTTTTCTTAGTTTTTGAAGTCGGTTTTTTCAAACGTAGTTTTTTTTATTTTTTAGTTTTTAGTGTTGTTCTATAAACTAGTAGGATTTTTCTAGATTACATCAGGTAGACTATAACATTTCGTTGCTTTTTATTGTCAGATATTAAATAGTAATTTTATTTTAAGGTACTTGGGTAGGCCTACGAAAGGTGCCACGTGCCTTATACAATATAGATCCCAAGAAACGGGAACGGAAAAAGTGTTCATAAAATTAAAACTAGGCACTAGGCCAAACTATGTTAAATTTTTATGGTACTAAATACAACTATTCCGCATCAAACAAAAAAAGAATCAAATAAATCGGTTTGTAAATCTCAGCGTAATCGGAGTACATAAATTAAAAAAAAGTACCAATCGAATTGAGAACCTCCTCCTTTTTGAAGGTTCATAAAATTAAAACTACTGGGCCAAACTATGGTAATTTTTATAGGACCAAATAGCAACTATTCTGCATCAAACTAAAGAAGAATCACATAAATCGGATCACAAATATCAGCGTAATCGGTGTACATACATAAGGAAAAAATGTTTATTAAATGAAAACTACCAGGCCAAACTGTTAAATTTTTATGGAACCAAATGGCATATATTACGCATCAAACAAAAGAAAAATCACGGAAATCGGATCATAAATCGCAGCGTAATTGATATACATACATAAAAAAAATATATACCAATCGAATTGAGAACCTCCTCCTTTTTGAAGTCAGTTAAAATAAATGTTCTACAATATTATAGAAAGTATCAATATCTACAAAAATCTTCGAGAGACCATATGTCCAACTATTGTAGTTATGCGACTATAACTAAAAAAATTATCCACCCGCGCAGAGCCGGGACGGGCCGCTAGTCTATTATAATTAGCAGTAGCGGTCAATCAATGTCGGTTGTGAATAAAACTATGAATATTTTCTTAATCATTTATTTAAATTATTAATCAGCAAAATGTACTTAATTAAAATTATTATAAAAATACAATGGTGGGTTAAATCAGCTTTGGCTCCTCGCATGTTTTCACAAGTTCTGTGCCACTGTTAGAACGTTAGAAACACAATAGGGAATATGCGTATATTTTTTAAACGCCATATAATATAAATGAAGCAATTAAAAATGTTTAAAATTGTAAACACATAATATAAGCCATTTAAACGCCCGTCGTTTTTTGCGCGTTCTTGGCGTGATCTAAAGTAGTGAACTATATAGTAAACAATGATATAGTCAATATTTTAAGATAATTACGTCATTGAGCAACACAAATCATCGAATAACTACAAAACTCATTAACATGCTAACTATATAGCATATTAAAAAAATCCTGACTATTGTATTAACTTTTAATAATTATTCATTATACATTTCAGCCGAGTACATACGATATTTTTTTCTACAACCTGAAATTTTCAAGGTTGTAGATTTTTTTCTTGATGAATAATACATTTAATTAAAATTACTGACCTCGACATAATTCTGAAAATAATAATTCCAAAAAAATATTTGACCTCTATTTAAATACAATAAAATAATGAATTCGCCACAGGACATAAGATTATCATTATTAAAACGCTCAAATAAAAGACTAAATAAAGTAAACATGTTCGCAGATAAACATCGTATGATCTGCAATTAAATTGGTATTTAAATATGTAATACGACACATAGCTTAGTGACTATTTAAATTTATGCGACATTGTCAAGGTCGAGGTCAATGGTGAGGCACATTAAGAGTTTCCAGCCATTCACAGGTACCTACTACGATCAGCGAAATTATTATTATCATATACATTATTCATTAGGCGATTATACTTATATGAGTGGCAAATATTTAAATATTAAAAACTTATTATTGAAACTCATTTACTAAAAACATAACAAATAATCGGAGTGTCATTTTCACAATCACCAAGTTAAACGCATAACGTGGTCAGTTTTTCTTTTGGAGGATTTTATGAAACCGAGAAACTGTAGCTCAGATACTGCGCGCGTAAAACGTACTCTGAAACAAATTATACATAATAAATTCACTTAAATATTAAACACGCTTTTGAACACGTCATGATGTAACTTAATATAAAAATGATACAAATAGAAAATAATACAAAATTAATCAAAACAAAACTGAATAGAATTTTAATAAACCGAATATAATTTTTATCAATAAATATACATAAAAGTATCTTAAAATTATGAATGAAAACGAATGTTATATTAATAATCTAAAGAATACCTTCAAAATATTCAGATTTTAATGCTTCTTTGCAAAATGAAAGAAGGAAAAACGAACACACACTTTTAATTTATCACATTAGTATGGATAATGAATATTTCAAATAATAGATAGACATATTCAAACTCAACTCAACTCAAAATATTTTTATTCAAATAGACTTTTTACAAAGTACTTTTGACAGTTAAAATTGGTCAGTCAGTCAGTTTGTCTGAAGCTACCACCAGTTCGGAGAGCAGTTTCCTGATGACAAGAACTGGCAAGAAACTCAACAGTTGCTCTTTTCAAAATGCCATTGTTTACATCAGTCTGTTTTACAAAGGTATAATCATTCAGCTGAGCATCAACGTCATTTTAAATCCAAGCTTTGTCATCATCCAAGTAATCTTGTACAGAGTAGTAAGCTTTATTTACTAAACACTTTTTTATTAGAGTTTTAAATTGCTGAAGTGGCAAATCTAATATAGTCTGTGGAATCTTATTATAGATGCGAACACCAAGCCCCATGAAACAATTACTCACTTTGCGGAGACGATAGTATGGCGTTACAAGTTTATTTTTATTTCTAGTATTTATACTGTGTATTATTATCTGGGATTGTTATGAACGACAAATGATATTTAATATATACAATATTTTTAGTATGGCATTAAAAATAAAGCCTTATATTATAATAGAATTGTTGAAGATTATTTCTGTGTAAAGTTTTTCTAAAAATAACAACCAATGAATAAGAATATAAACAATGTAATTATATCGGATGGTCTAGTTCAATTCCTGGTTCATTAGCACGATTTAGTTACTTCAATACTACGAGTATTACTAGAATTATTCTATAAACTAAATATCAATTGATATTTTTTATTTGTGTTGACATTTTATTAGTATTTTTAAGTTTCTTTTCCTTTAATATGTCAACATTAATAAAAAAATAAAATATTTTATTTAGAGGTCGCCAGAAATCTTTTAAAATTGAGTACTTTGAACTTTAAAAGTAATAAAATTGTAATCAATTTTTTTATTTTCAAACCAGAATATCGGGCAAAAAAAACTAAATTTTTGAGGAGATTTTTCTACAACTTGCGCGACTGCTATAATTTTTTTAACTGATGATTTTTGATAAGGCGCCTAAAACCTGATCAACTACCATATTTTCGCAGAAGGCAAGAAAAAATGATAGTTGTTATTATTTTTGTTTAGCTTAAAATATTTCCACATTCTCCAAAAAAGTTTTCCTAGTAGGGGTCATAGGGTAGTGAATATGTCATCCTACAAGTTCAATTTCCAAATCTAAACTTCTCAGTCTAAAGCTTATATGACTGGATTCACGATATAGAGGTCGTAGGATAGATCTCCAATGACATTTAATAATATCCCCATTACAAACGTTAAAATCAGTCGTCGGTAATAAGGTATGTATATTAAATTTATAGAAAATATCTGGGATTTTTTTAAGGCTAATCTTGCAAATTGAGAAATAACAGAAAACAACAGGTAAAGTAATAAACACAATCTTAATTTAAATCATATTAATTAGAATAATTAGATATACACATCTTACAAATAAGTTTCGTTTAAATAATTATGCATTTACCATGCATTGAATAATTCAAATACAAATATGGCGGAGCAATAATTTTTATTTATTTTTTACTCACTGAATACTGGCATCCTTATATCGATCTTCGTCTTCTTCATTCGGCGCAATGACAGCGGCGAAGGCCTGCAGCCAGTCGTACAAGTTAATGTGCTTGCCGCACTCGCGATGCAACTTGTACGCTATACACACATCGGGCAGACTTTGAGATATACTTTCCATTGATGGTAAAATACAGCATGTACACTAAAAATATATATACATTAAATACAGTATAAGCAATGATAGCTTGTCTAACTATTCTTAAATATAATTAAATATTTAACAGAGAAGGAAAACGTCGTGAGGAAACCTGAACGCCTTAGAGCTGTCCAAATGTCTTCAAAAGTGTGTGAAGTTTGCCAACCCATACTAGACTAGCGCAGGGTGCTGCAGAGGGCCATTAATAGGTTGAGATGATAAAAATGTCAAATTATATAAAATTTATAATTATAACTTTCAGCGCCTACAACAATCAAAAAAAATTATATAAAATAGTATAGTAAGTGAAATTAATTATAACCCAATTTCAGTATTTTTCTAAGATATTAGATGTAACTTTATAATATTTTCGTACACAACAAGCAACCATATAGCATTATAAAGTTCGTCGGTTTCTAATAAAAATTTGTGATGAATTGAAAATTTGATAAAAATATGGAAATGGAACAATACGGAAAAAACTTTTTCACCTTTCCCTGCTTAATAAGAGTGAGGGAAACGCGTTTTCCCTGCGAGAGTGAGGGAAAGTGATTTGAATTTAGAATGCTGCGAATTATCATTATGTACGAAACACGTCATTCGAAGTTCGATTTATCAAATTTCAGAACACCCAAACAATAAAACGTTCCGAAACTAATAAACCTTTAAAATGAAAATTATTAGGTAACGTTGTAATTAAATATCTAATTAAATAATAAAATATAATGAATACACTGAAAAAAGAAAAAAATAAAGAAAATGTTTTAGAAAAAATACCAAGTAGTTATGCACAAATAATTTATAGTTTTAAAAATCTTTATTGGTACAACAGAATACTACGGGTGCAGTTTCAGAACGTAACTTTATAGCGGGATAATATAAAAATAGCGGGAAACAAAAATCAATATTATTTCTTCTTCTTTTGTTTTTCGGTAGGTAACTACTTACAATTAGTGTTGCATATCACAAATTCATATAATATGAGTGAGTCTAGTGACGAAAACAGCAATTTAACACCTGAAGAATTAAAACAACAAGTGTTGAATGCTGAATTCAGTTTTCTTCCTCAGAAATCATGTGATAGGTATCTGAAAACCTATGATGTTTTCAATAAATGGAGACTTGTAAAGGGCGCGAACACTTTCTCGGAGAATGTATTATTGTCGTACTTCATAGAATTATCACAAACGAAGCAATCAACGTGGAGTAACCTACAATGTGGAGTATTTATTCGATGTTGAAACCTACAATAAAGACAAAACATAATGTTCATATTGAAACTTATCCCAAACTTATTGCATTTTTAAAAAGAAAGTCAGTAGGACACAAATCTAAAAAGTCCAAAATTTTTTCAATCTCTAATATTGAAAAATTTCTTAATGAAGCTCCGGGCTGCAATTTTCTCGCTGCAAAAGTAAGTTACTACCTATATGTCTATACTTAATTAGTAATATATGTGCACGTACGCTAACCATTTTCGCTAATATTTACTAAAACACGAGTTACTTATGTAAAGAAAGTGGGTAAATACTACGTTTTGTTTGTTATACATTTTAATTACTAACATTTTACTTATATATTTTTATTACAGATTATCCTCATTATTGGAATAAATGGAGCATGCCGCTCGAACAAACTGTTAAATCTGACTGTTAATGCCATCGAAAAACATTCTGACGAACTGCTATTAGTCAACCTACCCAACACAAAGACAAACATTGACAGGTCCCTTGTTATTCGCGACGAATATGTGAAAATTGTCGAGAAATATAAGGCATTACGACCTGATGATACGAAAACAGATCGATTTTTCTTGCAGTATCGTAATGACAAGTGTTCAAGACAGCCTATGGGAATCAATAAAATAGGCGGGACACCACAACAAATAGCCACTTTTTTAAAATTACAAGAGCCTCACCTTTACACTGGACATTGCTTTAGGCGAACTTCGGCCACGCTTTTGACTGATTCAAGAGCCAACCTCACAACATTAAAACGTCATGGCGGCTGGAAGTCAAACACGGTCGCGGAAGGATATATTGAAGATTCGATCGAAAATAAGTCTAAAACCTGTAAACGCATAATACAAAGCATAAACTTTAAACCTGATCCTTATGCACACCCGCGCCCCTCTACTTCCAAAGACACAACGTTTACTAATAGTATTGTCTCGTCACAGTCCAATAAAGAAATAGAAACGAACTCGAGTCAAACTCAAATCGCAAACTCCACGGTATCACTTCCTAATAAAACTATAAATTTTCAAAATGTTACTTTTAATAACTGCAATTTTAAATTTTAGTAGATATAGACTTATTGTTTGCAAATATATGTGGTTTCATTTATATTCATATTGTATCTTTTTATCTCTAATAATGTTCTCGCTGCTAAGGTGAAAAGTTGTATGTGTCACGCGAGAGAAAAGTTATTTCCATCTCGTACCTTGGAATCCCTCGCGACGCTCAGGATTCAAAATTAGCACTCGCTTGGAAAACCAACTTTCCTCTCTAGTTGAACAAATAACTATTGTTTGAATAGAGGCTCCTATATATACAACCGATTTTTATATATGTATAGGATTCTATAATTAACTCTTGGTATTTCAGCCGTTTATGAAAAATATTCTTATTATTTTATTACAAACGTATTTCACACTATTCATAAAAGAAGTTATTATAATATACCTTATAAATATTTATATAAAGCCGGTATCAATATATAATTTTTAAAGAAAACAAGTTTCAACAAGCAAGACAACAATCATTTTTAAACGAGGCGGATTTGTTTATAATCATACTAGAAATTATTACTATAAATTTTAATAATTTAACATTTCGATACTAGTCATCGCAGTTAGTCTTTACGTACTATATAAAATTACCAGCTGCCTGCCCTCGCTTCGCTCCCGGTATTTAAAGCAATATTATAATTGATGTCCTTAAATTGTCACTGCAATTGTGTAGTTTTTCATTATTTGAAAAAGGAGAAAGAGAAAAAGTTATAAAAAAAATAATAGAAAGAAAAAGAAAAGCAACAGATAGTAAAAGAGGGAGGACAGAGAAAAATAATATTGAATAGGTAAAGGAGAGAGAGCGAAAGAGAGAAAAAGAGAGGGGGGAAGAAAGAGAGATAATCGAAAGTAAAAGAAAGTGAAAGGAGACTGATCATTCTGAACAGATGAAGATAAAAATAAAGAGAGAAAAAAGAGAGTGACAGTATTATAAGAGGTTGAGAGACGGAAATACTATAGACTTCTCTCAGTGAAAGAGTTTTTAAAATCGGATTAGTAACAACAACATGGCCATATTCTATTAATTAAAAAATATATATGGCAACACTACATCACATTTATCACTCACGAAAAGTGTAGTTTTCTATGAGTGAAAGAATTTTTAAAATCAAATTAGTAGCAACAAAATGGCCACATTCTATTAAATAAAAAATGTATATGGCAACACTAAATCACCTTTGTCACTGACGAAAAGTGTAGTTTTCTATAGGTGAAAGAATTTTTAAAATCGGATTAGAAACAACAAAATGGCCAAATTATATTAATTAAAAAATGAATATGGCAACACTAAATCACCTTTGTCACTCACGAAAAGTGTAGTTTTCTATCGGTGAAAGAGTTTTTAAAATCGGATTAGTAACAACAAAATAGCCATATTCTATTAATTAAAAAATGTATATGGCAACACTAAATCACCTTTGTCACTGACGAAAAGTGTGGTTTTCTCTCAGTGAAACAATTTTTTAAAGCGGATTAGTAACAACAAAATGGCCATATTCAATTATTTAAAATATATATATGGCAACATTAAATCACCTTTGTCACTCACGTATAGTGTAGTTTTCTTTCAGTAAAAGAATTATTAAAATTGAATTAGTAACAACAAAATAGCCATAATCTATAAATTAAAATATGTATATGGCAACACTAAATCACTTTTGTCACTCACGAATAGTGTAGTTTTCTATCAGTAAAAATTTTTAAATCGAAATAATTTATTTGGATAAGAATTAATACAAAGTTATGGAAAACATGGTCAGATTTTGATAGGCATTTTTATCAACTTTTAAAATGTAAAAAAGAACTTATAGTGGCTTAACTACAATAGTTGGACATATGGTCTCGCGGAGCTTTTGTAGATATTGATACGTTCTATAATATTGTATAACATTTTTTTGTTCTATCATCAATACTTTTCGCAGCGCATGCGATGAAAGATATTTTATGGCTAATTTTTTTGCACCTTGTGTTGGTTTTAGTGAGAATTTCTGGGGATCTCTAATTTTTTCTTGTAATAAATATAGCCTATGTTACTCAGGGATAATGTAGCTTTCTAATGGTGAAAGAATTTTTGAAATCGGTCCAGTAGTTTTTATGTTTCTTTGTTACATACAAAAATACTAATCTTTCCTCTTTATAATATTAGTATAGATAGAAGTATAGATAAAGAGGAAAGATTTGATTGTTTGTATGTTTGTTGCGAATAGGCTCGAAAAGTACTGAACCGATTTTGAAAATTCTTTCACCGATAGGAAGCTACATCCTTTCCGGGTAACATAGGCTATGTGGTGTTGCCATAAATACTCTAATTATAAAGATATGGCCATTTAAGTGCCATAATGTGATCATTTTGTAAATAAAAGAGTTTTTCAGAAACTAAAAATCCGATTTAAAATTTTGTTTCACTGATAGAAAACTATACTTTTCGTGGGTGACAAAGGTGATTCAGTGTTGCCATATGCATTTTTTAATTAAACGAATATGGCCATTTTGTCGTTACTAATCCGATTTTAAAAACTCTTTCGCTGATAGAAAACTATACTTTTCGTGAGTGACAAAGATGTTTCAGTGTTGCCATATACATTTTTTAGTTAAACGAATATGGCCATTTTGTCGTTACTAATCCGATTTTAAAAACTCTTTAACTGATAGAAAACTATACTTTTCGTGAGTGACAAAGATGTTTCAGTGTTGCCATATACATTTTTTAATTAATAGAACATGGCCGTTTTGTTACTACTGATCCAATTTTAAAAATTCTTTCACAGAGGATGTCTATAGTATTTCTGTCTCTTTTCCTCTTATATACTATCATTCTCTCTCATCCTGTCTCTTTTTGCTCTCTTTAATATTTATCTTTTATCAAACTTACTCTATGTATTAATGTTGTTATTACAAAAAAACAAGAATTAATTTACCTAAGTGAGAATAAAAATTA
The DNA here is from genome assembly GCA_905147385.1 of Limenitis camilla. NCBI lineage: Eukaryota > Metazoa > Arthropoda > Insecta > Lepidoptera > Nymphalidae > Limenitis > Limenitis camilla. The sequence continues at coordinate 8,039,957 of LR990230.1, read as the reverse complement.
CAAAATGTATTAATAATAAGTATATATAAAAGTAATATCTCAAACAGCTAATAAAACATTCAATAACAACTTGTACTCCTTGAACTTTTAACTCTAACAGTTTATTAATGATGAAGATGACAATATAATGATATGTGTTAACTATACAAAAAATTCCAACAGATTAAAAAAATGTGTAATGTTTTATCGACGAGCGACGACTATAGACGAGCGGCCTGCCCTCGCTTCGCTCTGTGTATTTGAAGCAATATAATGATTGTGTAATTGTGTAGCTTTTCATTATTTTAAAAAGAGAGTGACAAAAGGTGATAAAAAAAGCAAATGCAGAAAGAAAAGGGACAGATAATAAAATATCGAGAAGGACAAAGCAATTTAAAAATGAAAGAGAGAGATAATAAAAGCATAAAAATGGAAGAGAGGCGGAAATACTATAGACTTCTGTCATTGAAAGAATTTTTAAATTCAGATCAGTAATGTCAAATAACCATATTCCATTAATAAAAAAAATATATGGCAACACATCACCTTTGTCACTCAGGAACAGTGAAAGAATTTTTCGAGCCTATTCGCAAACAAACATACAAAAATGTCCTCTTTATATAATAATGTAGAAGTAGATAAATAATGTTGAGGTCTCATAACAATGAAATATAACAACTGTCTTTGGCATATTAATACATTCATTTTACTTTGCACATGTTTGAAATTCAAAAGCTTTAATATTTGTATCACTTTTTGAAATATGGCAGAAGAGGTAGATATGTCCAAGTTGTTATTTAAGCTCAAACGGAGGACTTAGTTTGTCTTTACATTACGAAACATCTGAATTAAAACGAAAAAGACAAATATAATATTCATGCACTGAGTTCAAAAATAAGATAACAAGTGATAATATATTCGCGGATGGCGTAATCATGTGAAATAGAAAAAAAATATATTAAATTAAATTACATTTTTTAATATTAATAGTAATTTATCGAATTGAATAAAATTAAGAATTATTTTATTTAGAAAAAATAACATGACTAATGAAAAAAATCTGGATACATTTACTAAAAATTCATTCTCATATAACATATAATATCTGTAAAGTATTCTTGTAATTCGAAGCGTCATTAGCTCAGTGATTGAGGCGTAGGATCCACGACCGATAGGTCGTAGGTTGAAACCCTATTCATTGGACTACTGACATGGCCCACTCCTGACACAAGAATTTTAGCTTACTTGGAGGGTTTAAAAAAATTCAGGGGTTCAAATCAACTTTCGTAGCAGAAACATTGATTTAGATAGTGTTCTTGCAAAAAAATTTGCTAGACCCGCCAAAATGAGCTCAACTTCAACCGAAAAAAAGTCGTTTTTTTAAATATAATAATAAATAAATAGCCTAGTATGTATGACGGTATCAAAATGATTTATGTTTTTTAAAAACAGTTTTTTAGAAATAAAAAAACAATAATTTTTTCCTTAACATTAATCATAAAATGGAAAAGAAAACTTGATCCATTACTAAATATTTAGCATATCATTCTAAGCACACACATTTACTAACCTGTAAATAATATATCGGGTTACTCAAAGCCGTATGCAAAGCGCCTCGAGGTGATCCTACTATTTGCTTCTTTATATTGGCCACATCACTAAAATATAATACTTCGTGAAAGGTCTGCGTGTGTGGTGGGTGCAAACCTTTGGTAAACACCTCCTCTAAATAACTCACAAATCGAGATCGGATCATCTCAAATTTTGATTGAATTTTCTCAACTCTTGTCGCTCTTAATAGTTTCTGAAAAGTGTGCATTGTAGTAAATATAACTAAATTTAGACCAACGAATATTTTACGAAACCATACCTATTAAAAAATAAAATAAAGATAATATATTTCATCTTATAATTTTGAATAAAGGAGATCAGTTGTTAAATTACTTGTAATGAAAACTGCATAGTATTTGTTATATTAGACAAAAAGTGATTGTTTTTTATAAACGTAATTTTAATTTACATTCTTGACTAAATTCACTCCTTCAAAACTCATTTAACTTGAGGTTAAGACTTCATGACTTAATGTAATGAATGAACAGCTTATATTACATACCTCTTTTAATTTATATCTATTACCAGGTACATCAATATCCATATCACTTTCATCTACATTACTAAACGCCGACTCTTCATTACTAGAGTTTTCTAATTGTCTTAAAAACATCATAAGATGAATTCTAATAGTTTTAGCAAAATCTTGCCCCAAATCATCACTTGTAGCAATATGAGTGATATTGTTCTTTGTAGGTGTGCATTGTAGAGGTTTAACAGGTGATACCATATGCAATATTGTATTTATTTCTTTTAAAGCATTATTTATACTATCAATCAATTTTACTTGTGATTGAAAACTCAACAATTGCATAATTTCTCGAAATGCTTGAGTTTTTGTTATATTCTCCAATGAACATTTAGCGTAGATTTCTCTTACCTGTAATTAAGATCAAATGAAGTACCAAATGAGACCCTATAATGTATGATTGGCAACCTTAGATCGAATTCATGAATTCTTAATCCAACCGCCAAGTGGACCCTCCCATCCTGTTGATGCGGTTCTAGTGAACTCTGGATTCTCGTTCAGGGTCCGCTGAAACCGCAGCATTCTTCTCTCCATTCCTCTTCCTCACTCTATCTTCGAGGTGGCAACGCATCGGCAAAACAAGTCACTCTCTTGTATTACCGATGTCCGTGGGCGACGGTGGCCACTTATCACCAGGTAGGCCGTCTGCTCGTTTACCCCTTAACTGCCAAAAAAATATATACAAATTATATATTAAAAACAAAAGTACTTACAGATTTGCCAATTACATTCTTTGGTAGATCTTTAACAAAGGCAGAAAGCAGTTTTATACACATATAAAAACTATGTACATAGTCATGGAGCTTGTTTATTTCTTTAAACAAAACATCTCTAAAGAAGCCATCATCTTCAAAGAGACCTATTCTAGTCACACAATCTTGAACTTCTAAAAAGGGTCTAAAGGATAGAAGCTGCCGTACATTCTCTAGATCTTCTGCAGTGAGGTTCATTATAGTTTCTTCCAGTTTATCCCGCGAACAGCATAGTGATTTAGTGTTATCACCATAAAAGTGCTCTATCATACAATACTAAAAAAAGTCATATATAAGTTTAAATTCTTAAAAAAATTGTATTTTTTTTTAATAATGGAAACTGCAATTTTTAGGGTTCCATACCTTAAGGCAAAAAGGAACCCTTATAGGATCACTTCGTTGTCCATCTATCTGTCTGTCTGTCAGTCCGTTTGTCAGGACCCCTTTTTTCAGGATCGCGTGGGGGTATCAAGTTGAAATTAACATCAAACACTCAAGCCTGCGATTCCATGCGGCTGACAAGAAATCAAACTTCAAAGTCCACGCATTGAAAAGATATGACCGTAAATGTGGTCATATAATTAAAAGGTACTTCCCAATGACCTAGCGACGTGAAATTTAGCATGAAGCAAGGTCTCATAGCACAAATAAAGGATAAAATTTACAGTCTTTAATTAACTATTTTTGACTGCCACTTGCAAGACCCTTTTTCTCAGAAAAACGTGAAGATATCAAGTTGAAATTTATACAAAATATTCTAATTTCTAGTTCCTCAAATATGTAAAAATATCAAACTGCTAAGTCAATTTAATGAAAAGCCGCAGCCGCTTTTATCTCATGTATTGTAATTTTGATTTTCGAGGTATATCAAAATTCCCAGGCTTCGTCTTTTGACCTAGGAACATGATTTTTGGCAAGAAGCGAGGTCTTATAGCACTAGTATGGGGAAAAAGTTTCTTCGTATTTTTTAAGAAAATTCAAAACATATTTTAATAGACATACTTTATTTACATTTAACTAAAATATGTAGGTACCATTTTGTTCGATAACTTTTTGCCATCTTGTAGGTAAGGCCATGATCCTATTGCTATAGAAATTTTGGGGCATCCGATCAAAAAAACCGCGACAAATAGTTTTGGCAGTCCTCTCGTGATGTTAACCTGACACTGCCTAAAGAATTCTGAAAAGACCGAAACAGGTGGAAATCTGAAGGTGTAAGGTCAGGACTATACGGCGGATGTATTAACATCTCCCAGCCAAACTCTCTTAATTTTTGCAGAGAGTCTAAAGATGTGTGAGGTCTAGCGTTATCATGATGAAAAACCACACCCCTTCTGTTGATTAATTCCGGCCACTTTCTCTCAACTTCTTGTTTTAATCTCATCAGTTGTTCGCAGTAGAATTCAGAAGCGATGGTCCTGCCTGGTGGTAACAGCTCATAATGAATAATACACTTCCAATCCCACCACACACACAGCATCACCTTTGCGAGTTAACACGGGTTTCGCCACAGTCTGTGAAGCCTGACCGGCCTTTGACCACGACCTTTTATGCACGTTCTTGTCGTACGTGATTGACTTTTCATCACCAGTTATCAGCTTCTTCAAAAATGGTTCGGTTTCATTACGTCGTAATAAAGAATCACAAATCGATTCATTAGGTTTCTTTCAGTGAGCTCGTGAGGTACCCAAATATTAAGCTTTATTGCGTACCCAGTTTTTTTCAAAAATGCGCCAAAACTGTTTTGTGGTAAATTCCCAGTTCTTCAGCTACGTCGTAACTACTGATATGCCGATCTTGCTCCACTTTTTCAAAAATGGCATCCATTTTATCCTTAATAGAGCGACCAGAGCGAGGTGCATCTTTGACATCAAAATTTCCGGATTGAAAACGCTTAAATCAAATTTGTGCTACTCTCACAAACACTGCACTAAGTCCATAAACTTCGCTAATTTTTTTCGCGGGTTGCGTTGCATTTTTACCTTTCTTGTAGTAAAATTTTAAAATGTATCGAATTTCTTCATTAGATTCGCATCTTCACAGTATGAAAAACAAATAAAAATCACACATTTTCCTAATTTGAATTTGGAATTATCTTCTTTAAAATGTAAACTTTTAATGATACCAAAACCAGCCAGATACAAATAGTATAGCCAAAGAGATTTTATTACAAGTTCATGCATACTATAATGCGAAAAGACTTTTTCCCCAACCTATTATTTAGGTTTTGACGCATTATTCGAAGAATACGAGAGATTAATACTAAACATGTAAGTCTATAATATCTTGAAGCTATGAAAAAATCAAACTTCTAAAAATAAGCAATCAATCAATAAATAAAGCCATTTATACTGAAGTGATAACAAGTAGTTTTTCTATAGAGCATTGCACATAATATGCGATGTTTGCGATTTTAGTAATATTCGAATATGTTATACAATATACTTCCCCGCGATATAGAATACAGACACAAAATATTTTTACCGTTTTAACTCTAGTTAACGAGTTTAATTTTATGAAATTGAAATTTAAAAACTTTGTATAAATTTATTCCAAGAAAGAAAAAAATAATTTGTAATGTAAAACGTGTAAAGATTATTCGTAAAATACAAATTTCATAAAAAAAAATATTTAAGTTTTTAATTTTTAGACCGAGGAATAAGGTTTAAAATAAGGCACCTCTTCCATTTACTCAAATTTTCAAAGCCTGTTCACCGATTTTAAAATTATTTTAGTGAAATTATTTTTTATTGCATTTTGTTTGTTAAAAATGTTTTATCTTATTTTCTTATATTCTTTTACTAAAATCGCACAAGAAAATCTAAATTTGAAAGTGTTAGTCCCTTTATTGAAATTGTATGAAACCCTCGGAGCGCGAGTTCCACACTCACTAATGTGTTTATTGGAAAATGGTCTTACAACGTCATAGGCCAATGGCTAAAAGATTCAACTTATAATTTTAATAGGCTCATGTGAATCAACTGAGTCAAGATTCTGATATAATATTCTTGGTACAGCTATATCTGTGAAGGTTACTCTATTCTTATTTAACCTTAATTTAAAATAGTTTAAACCACATTTAGTCAAGGATACATACCTTAATGCTCTGAATAAGTCCTGTAACAGAAAAATCGTAGAACAGAAACACATCAGTCAATAATTCAAAAGCTTTACCCGATAAGTGAAATAAACTTGAATAATTTAAAAATACATTCTCTAGAACCTGCAAATTAAAATATAATTTTAAAAGTAATGCAAATAAAAAACCAAATCAAGCTAATAAAAGCAATTAAGAGTAGCATAAAATTTGTTGAACAGGTAAATATTTTCTATATATTTTCTATACTATAGTAATATATTTTCTATAATTCAGCTTTCATTTCTAAAATGGCGCATTTCACATATACTTTAGATAAAAATAAATATTTATTATATTAATTTAACAACTCTCTCAACTCAATTTTTAATCTGTATTTAATACAAAAACAAAGGTTGTATTGTTTATTATTAATATTTTTTTGTATTAGGAACAGATTGTCTATTTGTTAATGTTGTGTCTATATCTACTAAATGATACAGTCTATTACACTGAAATACAAAGCTTTTCCAAAAAAAAATTCTGATATAAAAAGCATAAAAAGTTTACACACCTGATTCATATAAACATGTGACGGGTGGGAATGAAACACTTTTATAAGAAGTTTTGAAGACACATGGTAAGGAAATGATTTATGTAAAGCTGAGACCGACGTCGCAACTCCAAATATTAATACTATTGGCAGTGATCTTGTATAGGAACTGAAAATATTAATAATAAAAAAGTATTTTACATCTGTATCAATAATTAATAAAAATGACAAGTGTTATTCCACGTCAAATCGACCAATAGTTGGAATCGACCCCTTTCGATTTCGACAAATTTTGGTCAGAAGTTTTCTTTTATCCCTATAACGAAGTTCCGCGAAAGGAAAAACATTTCACTTTTTTCCATATTTTTTTAATTTATGTTTTAAAAATCAAGGTCTTATTTAAGGCGAAAAATCCTAAAAATGCCAATTTTTATTACATTGCAAAAAAAATGATCTTGTAGATATTTAGGTTTTGACGCATAATAAAAAAATGTTTTACTGTTAACGTTTTTTTTCTCTTCATTATGTCAATAAATGAAATTTTAACTATTCGAAATATCAAAATTACCTGATTTGCCAAACTCAATTAAGATAAATTTTAAGAAAAATATATTTTTTTTAACAAATATCAAAAATACATATTTTTGAAAAAACAAAAAACACAGTTCCAAAAACTTCAGGATCTTTTAAGATTGGTACAAGGTATCCAAAAATGTTTGAGCCAAAAATTTATTGTCGATTGTAAATTTTGACAATTTTGAATTTTTTAATAGTCCCTAGTATCCCCTTTAAAACTTACCCTAAGCAATTTTTTAATTCCAATAATTTTCGAGATTTTTAAAACATAAGTTTAAAAAATATGGAAAATAGTAAAATTTTTGATTTTGCATAACTTTTGAAAAAAAAATTTTTGACCCCACATGATATAGCGTTGGTCACTGCTTAAACAATGATTATTATTAGTATTTAAATCTTAATGATGCAGTATATATTATGCGTATTTTGATTTTATGAAATAAAGCACCTAATCAATGTTTTCAATAAAATATATTGTGAGTTAATTTTCTTATAGTATTAAAAAATCTTAAAGCTAAATAACAAATTGTTAAAAAGTGGAATTTTTACCTTATTATCATCACAAAATCTTGTAATATATTACAATTAAAGCTCTCAAAATCAGGCAATATTATAACTAATGTTTTTCTTGAACCAGCATACTCAGATTTCTTTGGTGAAAATGTCATACACTTAGTTTGATACCAATTAGCAAGAGTTTTCATGGTGCATTGACTCTTCCTCAATTTTGGTCTCTGATCTGCATCAGTATCAATACTCATATCAGAAGCATTATCCTGAAAAAAAAATATAGAACATGATATGGGCTAGTTTTATCATTTAAAGATAAAAATATATTATTATTATAGTGACATTAGAGGTATTGAGGATTATGCATTTAGTTTTTAGAGTTGTGGTTACATACAGATTCACCGGTCAATCTCCCTCAAAGATTTGAATAAACACCTTGAACTGAATAATAATCACATTAGTGTTTCTTCACAAATTTGATGACATTGACACAAATACTGCAACATTAAAAAAAGCAGCAGTATCTGGTTAAACATTGATTATGCTACAAACTTAAATCCACTATAAGCACAATAATTTAGATGTATATCATTTGAAGCTCATCATTATTAAAACGTAATGTGCAATTCTGAGCAAGGTCTCCTCCTCAGAATGAGGATGCCTCAGTCAACCATGCTGGCCCAGTATAGATTGGTAGATTTAACACATCTTTGAGAATGACTTTGACTAAATATATAATTAATAGTCTAAATCTTACCATTAAATCTTGTCCATGTATTAACTGCCAAACAGCACTCTCAACTAATTGTTTTATTGTTTGCGCATCTTGGGAATTTATTATTGCAACAAATGGTGTTACTTCTTCCCTAGAAATTGATATAAAGGTTTTATTATTAATATAATAGGTTGGGGAAAAAGTCTTTTCGCATTATAGTATGTATGAAATTGTAATAAAATCTCTTTGGCTATACTATTTGTATCTGGCTGGTTTTGGTATCATTAAAAGTTTACATTTTAAAGAAGATAATTCCAAATTCAAATTAGGAAAATGTGTGGTTTTTATTTGTTTTTTGTGAAAAAGTGCTGCAAGATGGGCATATCAGTATTTACGACGTAGCTGAAGAACTGGGAATTGACGACAAAACAGTTTTGGCGCATTTGAAAAAAAACTGGGTACACAAAAAAGCTCTATGTTTGGGTACCTCACGAGCTCACTGAAAGAAATCTTATGAACCGGGTACTCATTTGTGATTCTTTATTACGACGTAATGAAACCGAACCATTTTTGAAGAAGCTGATAACTGGTGATGAAAAGTGCCGGTCAGGCTTCACAGATTGTGATGAAACCCGGGTTAACTCGCAACAAGGTGATGCTGTGTGTGTAGTGGGATTGGAAGGGCATTATTCATTATGAGCTGTTACCACCAGGCAGGACCATCGATTCTGAACTCTACTGAGAACAACTGATGAGATTAAAAAAAGTTGAGAGAAAGCGGCCGGAATTAATCAACAGAAGGGGTGTGTTTTCATCATGATAACACTAGACCTCACACGTCTCTCTGCAAAAATTAAGAGAGTTTGGCTGCGAGGTGTTAATGCATCCACCATATAGTCCTGACCTTGCACCTTCAGATTTCCAACTGTTTCGGTCTCGTCAGAATTCTTTAGGTGGTGTCAGGTTAACATCACAAGAGGACTGCCAAAACTACTTGTCGCGGTTTTTTGATCAGAAGTAGCGTTGGGATCATGTTCCTATCTACAAGATGGCAAAAAGTTATCGAACAAAATGGTACCTACATACTTTAGTTAAATGTAAATAAACTATATTAAAAAATGTTTTGAATTTTCTTAAAAAATGCGAGGAAACTTTTGCCCCAACCTAATAGTTTAAAATAAAAATTAACTCAATTATTTTAAAGTCAAATAATTTTGAATTGCTACTTACAGACTAATTTAAAAAAAATAGATTTCTGATTTACCTGTGTATTCTATAATGAAACAGATTACTTAACATAGTTAGATTTGAAGGAAATATTATTTTTGTTGCAGGTCTAACTTAAAATCTATATTATATTAACTTTAAATCTGATGTCACAACTAAACTTACATTCATATAAAGATCTTTTTTATCTTTGATATACCTCACATGCATAAAGAAAAAAAAATTATGAAACATACCTAACTTTATTTACAAGGGCAGAGAACTGATTTACATGATCAGGCTGATTCACACCAGTCAGCAATGTGGCACTTGGTATTATTCCTTCCAGCATATCATACTCATATTCTTGATTAAATGTCTTCACATAATGCACAATATCACTAAGCAAAGCACTGTATGTCTGCTCATGCAAATTCTTAAAAGAAACCAATGAAAAATATTATTAATGGTAACAGTACTAGTATTTTTATATAAAAAAAATGTGGATTAGACTGGAATAATACATTTAGATTAACATTTATGTACAGAACTATTTATTTAAAAAGGTGTGTCTTATAAAAAAGAAACATCATTCTTCCATAGGCATGATATTTCACAATTTACCAATTTATTCTAATAGATTAGTTCTTAGTAATAGAAAACATCTAATAAAAAATATTATAATATTTTTATATAAGATTTGTTATAATAAATATTACCAATACTCATTTCACCCCTCTATGTAACGTGTAAAATTGCTAAAATTATTCTATACATATAGCGTAACATCCTGTTGAATTTTTGAGAATTTTGATGAGATTTTTACTATATAACTAGATGACCCAGCAAATTTTAGTAACCCTAATCCACTGTGGGTATAAAAATAGCTTACAACCTATTTTCAGACTCTTTATACTGCTTTTGTAATAGAGAGCCTTTTAAATAAAGTTTAAGACCTTAAACAACTCTATTTAATAAAAAAATAAATAGTTTTAAAACTAACCTCAATTTGTGTTTCAATTATATGCCAATTTTGTTTTAATGTTGTATACCAAGGTTCATTATACAAATTTTGCGGAAGTGTATGTTTAGTTTTGTTTTTTGAATGTTTTGTCTTCTTAAATCCGTTTGTGAACAAAAATACTCCCTGTAATCAGACAAACGAATTTCATTACTTTTTGGATATTAACAGATTGTTAATTGTATATATATATTGAAATTGCTTACTTTAGAGACGGAGACTGTATCTTGTTCCATCGCAATTGTAGATTAAAGCAAGATTAAAGTAAAGAAAACGTTTGTGTTTGTATTGTTGATTAACTGAACATTAAGAACCGGTAAGTTTAATTAACAATAAAAATATGTCTAACCAGGTTTCAGATAAGCATAATATTTTATGTAAAAAAATATCCTTCAAAATTTTAATTCAATATTCAATATATCATAAATCTAAGTAATCACTAACACGCTTAAAGAAGACCAAATCATAATACAGTTTCACAGGAGCAAATTCTAAGGAAATCGTAAGAACCTAGTAGGAAACAGATGACAGCTCAAAGCTTCTCATATATACAAATGTACTCTGTGGCTTAAAGACAGCTGTCTTTTGACATGACACTGACAACAGGAGTGTTGCTATGTGAAACTTTGAGAATGCCTCACTCAAAAAAATTTTCAGAAGAGTACAGGCACTATAGGTGATTACATCTATTTCTACTTGTATGAACATGCTTCAAGGAATAGAGAAAAATTAAATATTGTGTTACTAATAACATCAACTTGTCTATTTAACTGCTTAAAATTTTTTGTATAGCAGATTGTTACGAACACCTTAAGAAAAAAATCGTAAGAAAGAGACAAAATCCCCTTTGGTCCGGGTCGGTCTCTTCGGCCAGCTCGGAGCGATTTTGCTCTTTGCGTGTTGGAAACAATTGTCAACCTTATGCTAGTTATTTCAAGGTGCATAGGTATTTGAATATACAATATTTTTAAGTGAACGCTCACTTAGTTATGATATAAATTCCTTGCTCACAGGGCAATGTCATAGTCCGTCAGTTATACTCCGTGCACCGCAACATGATGCGAGTGGCAGTTGTCAATTTCACTTGACAAGGAAAGTGAAACAATCGATCAATTTTTACAACAAAATTTCTTAGATATACGATAAAAGAAAAACATGATTACAATTTATTTTAAAATATATGTAATACTAGACAAATTACCAACAAAGCGTCCTCTAGCAACCAATGCCAACTAATGTTCCAAACCTTTCTTAAAACACATTTTAAATATTTTTTTATGAAAATGCTTATGAAGTTAGATACACCCGTCACAAAGATTTTGAAAGTATGGTATGGATTGGCACATTCGGCTTACTCCTCAACTCTATTTAGGGATCACAATAGTTTTGGGTTGAAATTGAAAAAATCATCGGAACTGTAGTAGCACCTCATAGTTACCAAAACGCATGTCTTAGAAAAGTTAATTTACATCTCTCCCAAAAGACAAACGTGCCTCAGAACTTGAATCACGACTTCAATTCCATAAACAACTTATGGCTGTCAGTCGACAGGTAAATAGAGCTGGGTTAGGCGCTAAAAGAAAACGGGAAGACGGAGACATAGCAAAATCCTTTCTACAACAGGATTAAAATAAAAGCTATGAATTTAGAAACAAAATTTGTGTTGACCGGTGTTATTTAAATACTTAAATATTTCCATTGGTCACGGCATCACACGTGAACACACCGATTTCGCCAATTCTATTTTTGTTTGCGTTTGTTATCGTCAGGAGAAGGTGTTTATGTAAAAAAAAATTAAAAAGTTAGGCGGAAAATAAGAAAATTTAAGAAAGCTTTACGACTATATTAACTTTTCTAATATAAGCTATTGCCAGCCAATTTAATATTCATATTTAAGACAGGACAACGTCTGTCGGGTCAGCTAGTACACAAATAAAGATTCAGATGTAACAGTCTTTAATATTTTAAAATAAGTTGTGGAACCCTAAATTATTAACAAATTCATTTGTTATTTAAATTATTTTAGATCTAAGCATTGAGACGGAAGGACAGGGAAGCGACTTTGTTTTATACTATGTACTACGTAAAGATAAAGATCAGCGCGGGATTTACACTCGGAGCTGATGGCGACAAATTTTCTGCGAAATTCATAGCATAAAAAAAACTTTTATGATTTTTACGATGATGCCCATCAAAATTGCTTTAAAAACAATAATCGTGTTGGATCCGTCGTCAAATTATAATGAATGAAATAATTTAAAGAAAAATATAGCAATGTTTCTATTTCAAGTAAAAAATGAATAAGAACAAAAATCGATATAGTTCGAAAAATTGAATAACTTTTGAGAGACAGTTTTGAACTATTTCATGCTGAAAGAAATTGCACATTTTTGAAATAGCCTGTCGGATCGATGGTTTTCAAATATTTTTTTCATCCCATCTATTCGAAAAGGACGAATTGGTTCGCCTTTAAGTGCACCCAAAGGTGGTGCTTTCTATTAGAAACTTTTAGCGGGCAACAATGAGTTTTTAATCCTATTTATACGTGCGCCGCAATTATCTTTGCCGCGTTCACTTTTTGAATTTGGAACAACTTAGTGTTCAGCGCCAAAGAAATGGAACACAAATATGGTTTGAATAAAGACTGGCTGGTACGAAGGCCCGTAGTAGCGCCGCCGCAAAATAACAAAAGAAATCAAATATAAAATCTACAGCCATCTCCTAATAATACCGTAAAAATATTTTTTTTATAATTGTGTAAATGTCTCAAATGTTAATACAACTTTTTAGTTGTTTTATTATTAGATACTATTTAATTTCAATTTATTTATTACTCTATGTTTGATTAAATAATAATATTACAATAAAATATGAGGCCCCTTTTATTTCCTAATAGGGGGTGACGAAAACTTTAACTCACTTGTTCGATCAAATTTGGAATACGCGTCAACATGCTGGAACCCTCAGTACGGTGTTTATATGAATCACATAGAACAGAATATATTTAATAAATATTTAAAGAAAAGATTTGGTAATATAATAATGCAATCAATTATTCATTAGAAAAGAGTACAAAGATCAGTTGTCTTTGATAGGATGGTGGAATAAGTGTGCGGACAGCTACGGTAATAAAACTCCATAAACTTGGATTGCACACATTTATGCTTCAACATAAATTGCAACAATACAGTCAAAGAATATTAAATAATTAATAATTACTTTATGACTTAATCTAAAAGTAACAAGTTCAGCCATGTTTGCGCACAAAAGAGGAAGAGGCAGAGACAAGCGCATAGACATCCAATTATTTAGAGGCATAGATAAACAAACGTCTGTATAGGCTACACCACACGGTCAAATAGTTTTTACATAAAATGGTAAATAGTTACTGCATTCCCCTCTTAAGTAAGATACAATTTTCTGTCAAAAAGACAAATTTTCGTAATCGCAATATGTACTCTATACCAGTATTCAGTACGAGCTACTGTAAAAATAAACTTTTAATCCGTGCATGCAATATATATAACCGTAAATACAACCATTTAATTATATAAGTATTATATTAGTAAATTCTTGGTTGCACTAAAATCTATAGAATTAAATGTGTAAGTGATGTATGCTTATATTTTAAATCATATTTTAAACATTTATATTTTAATATTTTGCTTGGTATTTTCTTTTGTAATCTTAAAGATACTGAATCTAATTCCGATACGATCTTGTGTTTTAACTCATATTTTGTCTTAAAATAGTTTAGTAAATTATAAAGTAAAAATAATGATAAGTAATATTGTAAATTCCCTTTTATGAAATGTACATCAGTGGAAACTTTATTGGCCTTTGTGTTTACTAGTTGTAATATTAATTTTGTAATATATTGTGCTGTATGTTTTCGTAAATAAATAAAAAAAAGTTTTTTTAATTTGTTAAAAACTCAGACTCAGAACCTTCTTGGTGTACTTGGATATCGTAGTGCGGAGAAAGTGGTGCATAGTCGAACTATTGGATCATTGTGAAGTGTACAATGATGAACAGTAAATATCGTAAACACCGTTCGGGGCCCCTGGCAAATTCATCAGATGCCCCCCCACCTCCAATATTAAGAAACTTAACCAATTACATAGTATTTTTATTTTATAATAAATCACTAAGTGAAGTAGTAGTACGCTATTACAATAACTTTATTTTCTAGTAACCTTTAATTCATATCAAATAGAAATAAAAAAAAAAACAATTTTTGGTTAGTATAGTAGTAGTATAGTAGAGCAAATCTACGAGAAGCCAAGTTTCCGGCAGGGTGGAAGATGGATGGATTTGTGGATCGTGTCAGTCGTTCTACGGGTGGATTTCAATCGGAAGATGGCGATTGATCTTAGACGTATCCCTGGACAACATGAATACCTTCATAAGCTTCCACCACAAAATCATAATGAGATGTCACTTTGAGACTTAGATGTACATAGGCACAAAATTGAGAGCGGCGTACCAAAAGGCTTAGTGGTTGGCAATTTGGCAATGATTGACTATTGCCCTGCCCGTAGAGAGCCTTGGAGCAAAAGTAGTAATCAGGGGAAGCCAGTAGCTCTGGAGACCCAAATGACGAGGTTTCCTACCTTACTTTGAACATCTAGTTCTGAGGAGAATGGGCACGCATGGGCAAATGGAGGCGCAAGCTTCACATGCCGGAGGCTTTACTTAGGGTAGGTTCTTAATATGGCCCCACATGAGGCCCCAATCTGGGCAGGTTTCCTTTGGTATACTGGAGGAAGCAAGCTGGTAGAGCGATTCGTGTCTATTGTACAATGTTTCAGTTGAGGACTACGCTCCTGGCTGGAGATCGTCCAGAGAAGGGTGGAGGCCGGAGGTACCACAACGGAATTATCCCCACTTAGAGAGTAAGGTGTGCGGCGAAACACGCTTTCCTAAAAAGGGCCATGCACATGTTGGACTGTGCACTGTGGAGGGCATTTGTCTACATTTTAAACAGTGGTTGAATAGAGTATTTTGGTGATTTTACTGCTTCGATATGTATTTACACCAGATCGGTAGGGAGTCGAATGAAGGTTACGACGCGGGCGGTGTTTCTGTGGACACGGCGTTACACACGTACGTACCCGAAGACATGGCACTTTTTGGCATGAAAGCCGCAAGAGATGCATTGGTGTCGGAAGTGTCAAGGTGGGTTGAATATAAACCCGAAAGAGGGGATAAAAGGCAATACCAGCGAGTCAGTGATGAGACTTAAGCAGACGGCGGCGTGGAAGAGAAGGGGACGCATCGGCGCCTACGCTCTGTAAGTGAAGGAGGGGTATCACTTGCAGGCGCAGTTAAGCACAACCACGGAGAAATTCTCCGCTACAGGCGGATTTCTTCCTCACTGAAGATGAGTAAAAGCATTTTCCATTGCTAAAATATTGGTGTCCACGTTGCCAGCTGCATTTACGGCGATATTTTATAGATATCAGCCAACAACATCAAAATCAATATCAAGTTCAACTTCAGGATTGTCAAATCTTGCGAAACTTTGAACGATGAATTGTTTAAATATCTGCTTTAAGATGGCACTTTTTCTTGATTTTTTGCCCGTAAGCATGGAAGCATACTTTCTCTCTTTCTCTTTTTGTTTACATCATGATCTAAAATCCCAAAATTTACTCAATCAATTCGAGCACCTTTGAAGTTCCATTTTCATTTTCCACAAACAACCAATTCTTATAACAATCTAAGGATGTAGGGTACTTTTTTATACTTAATAAAACAATGATTCCCCCACTTTCAGTGTTACCAGGGTCCGTGCCACAACAAAAATCTTACTTACAAAACATAAAGTAGAGATTTCCCAGCATCAGTATTATAAATGTTCTTTTTTGTTTAACGCATATTGCACCTACATTCAAATCAGTTAGTAACTAAAATACATTAAGAATAAGTAATTAGTTATTATAGATTTGACTAAATATTGAGATAATAAATGTTAAGATCCACTTGTGCTCACAGCCCTCTGTGACCGGGGGCCCCCTACGGCTCGGGGCCCCTGGCATTTTGCCGAAATGCCTCCCTATAGTTACGCCACTGACCGTAGTGTAGGGTTATTTTTGTACAGATTTAGATGGACTTTGTGAATATCATAAATAAATTCTTTACCAACGAAGCATCTATCAATTTCTTCCAGTCCTGAACTCAAGCTCGTAACAATAGTTTAGTGGTCTTTAATTAAATGATTTGTTACGACGTGGAGTAGTGTAGGAGTGAGATTCGCGGCAGTTTGACTAGTAGTTTTTTGAATTTTGTTCTTTGGGTTACTTAGAAGTATATTTTCTTTCCAAAGTACCGTAACACGTTCTGGTCTCGCCGTAAGTAAGCCAGATCTCCATAATACAGTTCTTTTTGTTGAATTTTGTTCTTTGGGAATATTCAAAAATGCACAAAGTTGATGTTCAAGTTTTTACTTCTGCCAGCACTCTCAGGGCAACCCGTTTTTTTTTTAATTTGTTTTCACGTCATATTATTAAAATTAAAAACAAGAAACTTGAAAACAAGTGAGAAACCTAAAATAATGCTTTTTTTCTTAATGATTATATATTAGTATTATTTGTTATAATTCTAAGATTCTGCAACACTTAGCTATCATAATGTAGTAGTGAAATAAAAGTATCTTGTGATTGTAAATGTTTTTTTTTGCATTTCCTCGCAAAGGTGGGATGAAAAGTTACGTGTTGCACTCGAGTGTATAGATTTTTCACCTCGTGCTCCTTTGATTCCCTCGCTAACGCTAAGGATTCTAATTTTTTAATAGAATTCTTCCCTTGCTCGGTCATCAAAATTGAGCACGCGGTTAAAAAGCACCTTTGCACTCTTGTATAAGTTATAACAAATAACTATTAATTGAATTTTTAATGTATGTTCATGAAACTCAACTCATTATTAGTAAATCGTAATAATTTAAAGATAAAAAAAATATATTCAAGATGATTTTATTAATTAATACATTTCTGTAAAAATTAAAACTGATATTAAACTTTTATTTTCCGAAACAATTATCTAAAATATGGAATTGGTTATTGGGGCACTGTAACTAAATAATGTTAGTTTGCTATTTGTTAAAATAAAGTAGCAGACTATTTAAGTAACAAAAACATGATTTATTCCTTGTTCGCTCATTACAATACAAAGTCCTTTAAAACATCTAAGCTACAAGTAAAGGATTATAATAAGTAATATTCATTTATTTACAAAAATATATTTCGATATTAGCCATTTCGCGAATATACCTATAATAGATTAATGAGATATTTTGTAATAAAAATACTTCTTACTGGCGTCGTAGATGACTTATTAACTAAACTTTTTATAAGTTATACAAGTAATTTACTATTTATTCAATTTTTCTATTCACCGCAAGATCCACGACTATTATATTTAGGATCATTAGGTAAGTATTTCAGTGTTAATTATTTTACATGTTATTATGTTACAGGTTTTAAATAAACTTTTGTTCGTTCTGTAATCACAGCGATATCTCAATAGATATAAAAATTATTATCAACTCAATAGTTGAAAATAATTTTTAACAAATACAAATTTTTTTATCAACTCATAAAGTTTTAAAGATTTTTCTATTGATATTAGCGGTGTAAATTGGCAAATTATTAATTTGTAATTAATTATATCATAATAAACATCAATTTGTTACAGTTTTTTATGTTCTTTTACTTTGTCGTAAAAATACTAATAAGTATTTGTTAGTAGAAGTCTATAAGTATACTAAATAATTTCAAAAAATAATAAAAAATCTGATGAGTTTGGCTCATGTGGTGCGGAACCCTTGCGTTAGATTTTAAAAACAACTTATTTTTAGGAATATAATTTTTATGTAGTTTACTTTAAAGAAGAAAAATCTGTTGTAGGAAAATATATATAGTGTGCCAAATTCTTTATATAATTTTAGCTACCTCAGAAATGTTTAGCACAACAAGGTATTGACTATTTATACCTAGTATTTATTTAACGTATATGTACATATATTATAATTTATTGTTTCATTTCTAGTGTACAACCCGAAGATATTACATTATTTTGTCTAAATATTATATTGGTCACTGCGTTGGGGACCGCGGCGAAAGTGTAGATTCTTCACAAGGCGAATGGCGTTCTTCTTCAGTGCTGAACTTGTATTCTCTTTCAGCTGACTGGTGCTCAGATGTTGTAGGTGTTGTTCGTTCTTGGTTCGTTGTGGCAGCTTCAAGGGGAGGTCCATTTGCTCCGAATGACATGCCTTCAGCGCTATATGCTACATCCCCTGTTCCTACGTATTCTGATGGCTGGTAACCATAGCTGTTTAAACTGAAAATTTAAGGTTATTTAAATTTTGTTGGTTTTCTCATTTAATTGTTATAAAATAACTAGTTCCAATATTAATAGTAGGATATTACTTTTTCTTCTCGTTAAAAAAATAATTTATGACTATAGAAAATATGACGAGCAACGTTTCAATTAATATACCTGATGAAACTATTCAATCCAGTCAAAACTTATTTTATATTTATTACATTTAACTTTTCACATTCAATTTAAATGTTAGTATGATCCGATATACACAGCAAAAGCAATATTTAAGTAACAACAAGATATTTTGCATATGAAACTGATTATATAGCTTTCAACTAGCGGGTTTTCTGTCTACTACCTAAACAAAACCTTTGATTTTATAGCTTAGACATTGTTTCGACTATTATTAACATTTAGTTTCTGAATTGTTTATATCTGCCGACTCACTCCCTACAAATAGAGATTGTAACACATGCAACACAAATACAAACTACATACTACATACAACTATATTTTACATCGATGTCATACCTATTCGGCCAGTAAGAGATATCTTCTATCGTATGATGAGCGTAGGGCGCATATGCGTGTTGATAATATGGAGAATGATGTTGGGCTGGAGATTCGTACTGCAAGGGGTAAAGCGGCGCAGGCGCTGTTGCTGGTGCCGAAGAACTAGATGGAGGTGGCGGTGCGTACTCAATGGGGGCAGGGTACGCATGAGGAGGGGTACGGTAAGGAGCTGGAGACGCGTTAGGCTGGGGCGAGCTACCTCCTTGCGTGGTCCAGTAACCACTGCTGCTCGCCCAGGTGTAACTGCCAGTACCGTTTGCAGAGGCCGCTGTAGATCTTTCCGTGTTACTGTAGGTAGCTATAATAAAAAGTTAACTTGTTAAACAGTTACTAGGTCATACACAAAATATTGGTATAAGTTTTATACAAAAGGTTAGAATACAGCATAATGCAATGCAGGGGGCATAATCTATCATTGGGCTACAGTTGCTTTATAAAATACGAGCGGCATTTTAACCGGGTATTTAGACCAATATTATAATTGATGTCCTTAATTTCTCATTCTGTAATTGTGTAGCTTTACATTATTTGAAAAAAGTGAGAAAAAGTTATAAAAAGAAAATGATAGAAAGAAAAAGATAAGCGACAGATAATAAAAGAGGGAGGCAAAAATAAAATTGAAAAGATAAAGGAGAGAGAGATAATCGAAAGAAAAAAAGTGAAAAGAGACTGATCATTCTGAATAGATAAAGATAAAAATTAAAGAAAGAAAAAAGAGAGAGGATGAGAGAGAATGATAGTATATAAGAGGAAGAGAGACGGAAATACTATAGACTTTTCTCAGTGAAAGAATTTTTAAAATCGGATTAGTAGCAACAACATGGCCATATTTTATTAATTAATTAAAAAAATCATTAATTCAATTAATTAAAAAATGTACATGGCAACACTAAATCACTTTTGTCACTCACGAATAGTGTAGTTTTCTATCAGTGATAAACATTTTTTTAAATTGGATTAGTACTTGCTGAGAAACTCTTCAATTTACAAAATGGCCACGTTATGGATTTTGAATGCCCATATCTTTTTAATTAGAATATTTATGGCAACACCACATTGCCTATGTTACCCGGAAAGGATGTAGCTTTCGATGAAAGAATTTTCAAAATCGGTTCAGTAGTTTTCGAGCCTATTCGCAACAAACAAACATACAAATATACAAAACAATCAAATCTTTCCTCTTTATATAATAGTGTAGATTATCTAATATTTGTTACTGTTCAAGGGTAAAGTACATTGATAAAAAACAGAACGCATAAGAGTTTGCATTTTATGAGATTTTTTGTTAGGGGAAAAGTGTAATTTTCTATTAACCCGTTAAACTTAAATTCAAAAATGTTTAACTAATCAAATGATAATAAATCCTTACATGGCGGCGACAAAGTTCTTGGACGTGAAGGTGGTCGGGGAGGATAAGGCGCTGGTCTTCTTGAAGATGAGTTGCTGCTTCCGTAAATTGGCTGCGACGTTACAAACCAACCACCAACTAAAAAAATATCTATTAGTAAAAATGATCTATCCTTAGCTTAATCCTCTCAGTACAATTTTATCTCAGATAATAGATATTTTATATTAAAAAGCTGTTTCATTTGTTAAAATAAAATATGAGGGACAAACGACCAGACGGTCCACCTGACAGAAAGGGGCTGCCGTCGTCCATGGAAAACGTCAAAACTAAAAGTGATAGAGTGAGGAGTGTAAGAATGCTGCGGTTTCAGTGCACCCTGAGCAGAACCCGGTGTTCACTGGAACCGCAGCATTAATGAGATGGGAGGATCTGGATCTGGCCTACATGCGCCTCGATCGGAACGCATCAGAGACACTTGGCGGTCGGATTCGCATGCTGGTGGTCACAAGCCAATCAGGGAACAGATCCCCTAATTTATTATATATTTCATACAGTTTAATGACATATTTTAAATATTTGCTTTATATGTATTTATTTCAGTCGTTATCGATAAATTTAGTTAATATTACACCGATTTATTTATAATACCACACTCACATTGAGGGTATTGATGAGGAGAAGAACTTTGTTGTGGATAATGAGTTCCAACGAAATCCCTTTGATAATATCCCTCGGGTCTTTCTTTTGCATCCAGAAAAGCTTTAGCAAAGGGATTATATTTGATTTTAAGCGACGTCACTTCTTCATTTTGATAAGCAGTCACAGCTATGAATTGAGTTTCAGGGAACGGATAAGTCATAATACGCCGAAGATCAGTTCCAACTTTCACTAAATGTACCCGAGGCTCATATTTGTGTAGAGAATTCAGCATTATCTAAAAATAATAAAAAAACTATATTTATTATTACTATTTAACAAAAAAAAGGTATTTATATGATGACTTGGAATTTTTATTATAGCGCTAATCAAAACGACATAAAGATGAATAACTTTATTTCTTTTAAGAATTTATTACAAAGTTAAAAATAATGATAAAATATGAAAATGTTACTACTAATAAATATTTTCAGAAGATTTGTCTGTATTAAACATTTATTTTATGGCACATTAATGTTATGTATTAAAATTTTAATAATTAAATAATGTCAATAAAGATCAAGAAAAATAGATATAATATATAAACGTCATAAATTAATTAAACGTTAATTCAATCGTTTAGTCGTGTATACCCACTAAAATTATAACCCTAAAATCAGATAGATACATTGGTGGAGAATACTCAGCTAACAATGCAAAACTGAAGGAACAAAGCGATAGTTTATATACAAAGTTTATGAGTTCGCGATGATACTATAATGATTATAATAGCACATTAATATCATTAGAATAATAATAAAAATCAGTAAACATTGCGATGAGACAATAATTATTACAAATGATAGTACGTATAGGCACCTGCTAAATAGTTGGTAAAGCTATAGATTTCACACCGATCCGTCAACGTATGGATCTGGATGTATCAGGTGTTTGCTTTCATATTCATTCGCACCACATACGAGCGTGAGAAATAGTCTGTACGAAGTAGCGGTAGCCACAAAACTGTAGCACTATAACACCTCCCGCTTTCTATTATCAAAAATTAATATTCTGTCAGTTCTGGGTACTGTTAATTATGGCCCGTTTTAACCCATGAGACGAGTATAAAGAGAAACACAGAGCAAATAAAGCAGCTTCGGTAACTAGACAAATGAAAGCTAATGTTGTATTGATACGTCCAACAGAACTGATTGTCATATATACATTTGTGTGATGAAAACGGTTAAAAATCAAATAAAGAACAAGTCATTTAATTGTTGACTTTATAGCATATAAATTACGACATTAATTATAAATTAAAATCAAAACATCATTATATAAGTATTTTTAATTTATCTATAAAAATTAATTACCTGGAAACATAAAGAGACAAGCAGTGTTTAAAAATAAAAATATATTTTTTACTTTAGTTTATTTACCTGTCCATTTCCATTGGTCTTGTTAGTTAGTTTAACTTTAGCGAACGATATAGGTTCTTTCATCCAATGCGCTCCAAAATTTGGACTCTCCGGATGAATGTAAATGGCATTAGATGGAGGGACTTCTGCTTTGCCTCCAGGGACCTATTAATAGAAATAATAATATAGTATTGCCAAGTTTCAAAATAAAGAATTTTCTAATGACGCTTCGACAGTATTTATACTAATATTTATATTTTTTTTAATTTATTTATAACTTTATTGTACGCCACATAAAAATAATACAGTAAAATAAAAACTAAATATAATGTGAAGTACAACGGGCAGTCTTATGACTAGTTAGCCATCTCTTCTACTAATATATTACAACCGAATACATACACACCTACAGAATAATATTATATAATATGAATACATACAATTATAATAAACTAATAAATATTCTAAGGTTATAATAAACTGCATAAACAATATATAAATATAATAAATAAATATTAATTTAAGTATTTTTGATTCTCTAATGTTGAGACTTGAGAGGTAAATCATTCCATAAGCTAATGGCTTGGACTGTGAAGGATTTTTTATAAAATTTGGTTGAGAATTCAGGCAGAAGAAGCTTAAGTTTACGTGTAGATCTCAAATCAGAAGGATTTTCTACAAATTTAAATCTTTCCTTTAAGTATGAAGGTGCGTTTGGGCTTAATAATACATAGTACAACAGACTAAGAATATGTAGATTCCGGCGAGAAATATTATAAATATGAATGTGTATTTATTGGTTTATTTAAAAAGGGACATAACCATATAGGCAACGTGGGGTTTTAAGTTGCTTATGTTACACATAAGCAACTTTTTATCCCGAAAAACTTGACAGATCTTGCAGGATAATAATAAACCCATACCAACCCAACAATATGTAAGCACTCCAATATTTTTATTTAGCAATCTCATCTATTATAAATGATATAACGTCTCTAACTCCATCGTCCATATTATATGGTAGTAACGCACCGGATTCCATTAAAATGGCGTTTCTTGATTATTTTCTTTATTTTTCTGTTATATGCTTAATATTAAGAAGAGAAGTATCGACTTAAGTATAGTAACATACTAAGCTACTTTTTGTATTAAGATACTTGGAAAATTCAAAGTTTATTCAGGATACAAATAATAAAATTTGTTTTAAGATAAAAATATATTAAACATTTAATTTTTGTTATTCCTACGCATACATCAGGAACTTAAGTAAAAATATCATCCGTGGGATGCCGGATCGCGTCCCTAGTATCGAAATAAGGAAAATAATAAAAAAACGCTTTTTCACACGATACAGGCACGTAACTACAGTATCTACTAAACATAACTTGAATAAGCAGATAATTAAAATCGGAAACTGAGTTTGTAGTAAGTTTTCTTAAGATAAAATAAAATATTACAAAGTCGAGTCATAAAAAGATATTTGTAGTTAGTTGTAAAATGCGCTTACTTACCCATTCGCCGTTAACGTATTTCCAACGGTGAGTGTCAACTTGAACAAATTCAAGAAGAACAGTGTACATGGCCGTCGGGTCCAGCCCACTGGCAGTTACTTTTACTACGGGGAACATACGGCTGAAACAAAGGATAATAGACATTTTACTCATCTTATGACATTCAAACGTATTATACCGTTTTCTTTTATATTTTACTTTTTACTGTAATCAGTTGAAATTATAATTTTCATTATTAATTTAAATAATTGTGTGTATTAAATTCTACATTATACTTATTTACAATGATTAGCAAGAAAGCTTCATATTGACAATAAAATATTATTAGAAATGAATATTGATTAATAACTAACTAATTCGCCCTTGCTCCATTTTCCAGTTCCTGCTTCCAGTTTCCATTCAAAGAAACGCTCAAATTCCTTAATGAAAGCAATTAAAATGGAAGAGAATTTCCAAAAACCGTTTCTTGAGCCTAACTAAACTGAAAGAGATGCCAACTCTTCTAATTAAGTCTTTTGGGTTAGGTTTTAAAATGTTTGAGATCTCATGTGGAAGCTCCTAGTCATCAACTTACACCACATCTTTACTTCTATAATAATTTGGCCAAGTGCGAGTGTGGAACCCGCGCTCTGAGGGTTCTGTACAATTTCAATAAAATTTGATAGTGTTTGTCACACTATCAAATTTTGATTGTCGTGTGCGTGTGGGGGCCATTTACTCCCGACATTAGTAATGCATATTTCAATTGATATATTTATAATTACTTACAAAAAGAATATAAGAAAATATGATAAAACATTTTTAACAAAAAATGCAATACAAAATAATTTCACTTAACAAAATATGTACCTATTGTCACATATAGAACCACTTTCTTTTTGAGGAGTCAATTAAAATATTTTACAAGATGTCATTTAACAACATCTCATATTGTCAACAGCCGTTGCTAAGATTTCCACCCATATAGCTTTAGATTCATTTCACACGATACGACGACAAAAACCTCGATGTTTGCGATTTCACTAATACTTGAATATGTCATTAATATGCAGGTTTTCGGTACAGAATTAAACCCTGATAAAGGTTAAGCTAGAAGGTTTGAAAATTTATGTAACTG
Source organism: Limenitis camilla (assembly GCA_905147385.1). Lineage (NCBI taxonomy): Eukaryota > Metazoa > Arthropoda > Insecta > Lepidoptera > Nymphalidae > Limenitis > Limenitis camilla. The sequence goes on along the minus strand of LR990230.1, from coordinate 8,014,498 downwards.
GAAGAGGTGCCTTACTTTAAACCTTATTGACCTAGTCTAAAAATTTTTATTTAAATAAATTAATTAATAGAATTTATATTTTACCAAGTAATCTTTTTAAATACAATTTTGCATTACAAATTATTTCTTTCTTTCTTGGAATAAATTTATTTAAAGTTTTTTAAATTTCAATATCAGAAAATTAAACTAGTTAACTAGTGTTCAAACAGTAAAAATATTTTGTATCTGTAACTACTGGGCAAGTATATTGTATAACATATTCGAATATTACTAAAATCGCAAACATCGAATTTTTTCATGTCTGCATATGTGTGAATGCCCTATAACAACTACTTAATAATAAATGCCCGTATTTATTGATTACTTACGATTACAAGTTTGATTTTTCACAGCTTTAAGATAGAACTATAGACTTACATGTTTAATATTAATTTCAACATGATAACTTCACGTTCTTTTTCTTCATATAATGCGTGAAAACCTAAATCTAATAGAACATTTTTTTCGTGATGTAACAACAAATTGCCATTTTTCGGATTTTTCCCAATACTAACGACCTTGCTATAAAACCTTGCTTCTTGCCAAAAGTCATGTTCCCAGGTCAAACGACGAAGCCTGGGAACTTTGATATATCTCGAAAATCAAAATTACAATACATGAAATAAAAGCGGCTGTATCATTTTCATTACAATGAATTAGACTTTTGATTAATTCACATATTTGAGAAACTAGAGATAGGAATATTTTATATAAAAAGTTGAGATTAATATCAAATACCGCGGGCTTGAATATTTGATATTAATCTACAATCCTAAAATTAATCTATATAAAACAGAACCTAAATTAATAAAGACTTAATTACATTATTTATACGACGAATTTAAATATAGTGTTTTATTTTTTAGTCATTATCGTTAATATCCATTTAAGATGCAATTTTTTAAATACTGGCCGCAATATGAAAATAAACGCAATATATAGATTTAGGTTTTTCCCAAGTGGAGTCATTTTTTTTTATTGTTAAGACAGTGCAAAATGTTTATGTTTTTATGTACTATGCTGTTGATGATCAACATTTACAAGTGCTAACAGGGTGCTGAGGGGCGGCCAGTTTTCAGCTATTAACACTGTAGGTCTTGCTTATTAACGTAGGGCGTCTAAACGATACTGCCCGACCTATGCTCTACCCTTGACGCATTGTCTTATTTTAATATAGGAGTAACATAATATACTGAACATTAAAATATTTTTTGAAGAAACATAACATGAACAAAGATTATCTTTATATCAGGATCGTTAGCCAGAACGCGACGGAATTAACTATCGTTGTGTCTCTAACAATTATTCTCATATCCGATTAAGCTAAAATTCAGCATAGGTAGTAAAATGTGAGTAAATTGTACTCGTACTTTAGTACTTAATCATCCCAAAATATTTTTTTTAATCATCCCAAAATTACGTCATATTATTATAAATTAGTAAGTTAATATTTTTAACCCCCGAAGCTATACGGATAGTGTATTTATTATAAGTTTAACGTATATCTGTCCGTGGCATCGTAGCGCCCAAGATAATCGACCGATTGTGATGGTATTATTACACTAAAGGTAATTTAATCGAGATATAACTTGTGAAGATCTGCTCTAAGACTATCAGCTCAGTTGTAAATTGAGAGGTGTGCGTCAATATTAATATATTGAAACAAATATATTCTAATATCATTCATTATTGGTTTTGGTAACACACTAACATTGCTTTGACTGAGTAGAGATGAACGGTATTTCTCGATACTTTTCTTTTGATATCAAGTATCGAACAGAATCGAGTGTCAAGCTTTATTAAAGTATGTAACATTATATATTTTATCTATCATTTGTTTATTTTGCATTTTATGAATATTTGTCAAGTCTGTATTGACTGCTATTTTTATTTGTCAAGTCTGTAGTGACTGCTATTTTTATTTGTCAAGTCTGTAGTGACTGCTATTTTTATTTGTCAAGTCGGTAGTGACTGCTATTTTTATATTTTGTTTTCAACAATACAAAACATCGACTTATATAAGGTAATATTGATTCTTCAAAATCGATGTCGTCACCTTAATTTTTCTACGGTGTTGTAAATATTTTTTCCACCATCAGAAAGTAGAGATTTCAACGAACAAAAACGCCACTGACTTCTAAAAAAAACAAATATTTTGACGTAAGATTCTGGAAGACTGGAAATTGGAGGCTTTTTGGATACTAAGTCTAAATAAAGTTAAAAAAAATAATATTTTAACTGTTTTTAGGACATACAAAGTAAGTAAGTTTTCACCTAATTTCGTGAAAAAAAAAATTGGTTTTTGTAGAAGATAAAAATAAAACCAAAAACTAGATTATTTGAATTTTTCACATAAATTTTCAGGTTAAGTCTATGAAAAAAGTGTAAATACAAAAAGTTGCAGATCTTATTATACAACTTTGCCATAAAACTTTTTTCCATAAGACTTGTAGTGTTGCTGGAAATCGAGACAATCCGTTATTTAACTTTAAAACCGCCCCTTTTCCACTTCCAGACCTCAGATCGCCGGTTAATTATTATTTTTTTTTATTTTTGTTCTATTCTCTTTCTTTTCTTTTCTTTGCTTCGGGACTGGTCTATATAAATATATTTTATATTACAACAATTAAATAACGAGTTAGCAACATAGTTTAACTTTTATTCATTTTAATTATACCCACATAACAATTTATTACAAGACAAAATAGCTGTTCCCATAGACTTGAGCTAGTTTTCAAACGGAGCACGCCTGGTAATCATTACAGCTATAATGTCGTGATGCTGGATCTCCATTACTAAGGTTTGCATATTGGTTACTCGTTTTCCGTCTTAAGTGCATATTATTATTGTCTAGTGCGTGTTACTATGCGATATCGGATCTATGTATATTAGCAAACGCGTTTTCAAGTTGACAAACATTTGCATATTCTGAAATAATAAATGACCCATGTCTCAATCTCATGTCCAATATCTCCATGCAAAAAAAATTACATCGATCTCGTTGAATGCTGCATTATTATTTATTACTATAAAAGATGGTCAAACTAACCGTCAGCGATAATAATCTTTTCTTCCTTTTTCCCTTGTATTCGTCAACATACATTTGTCTATGTAAAGATAACAAAGAATAAATTATTTTAATAATAGGCTAGTTGCTAAAAATTTAATTATCTTTAATAATCTTCAACTTTTATATGAAATAGACTTTATTAGTTTAGTTTTTGACTAGATTAGTTTTTTCTTATCTACGTCTCTTCATTTATAATTAGAAACCATAAACCAAGCAATTTGTTATTAGTGGACACAAGCCTATTGTCATTTTGTGTGACCAGAGAGATTTTAAGTGAGCTTGGAATCGAAGTAACGTTGACTCTCCGGTAGGTACCTATAATATTACTGTATTATATTAATATTAAGATATATCATTAAATAAATATAAATGTTATAAACCATAAATAGTGTTCGCCTTTTATGAAGAAGAGAATAAAAGATTTTTTATTGTATTCAGATATTTTACGGTTACCGGCTTTATGCCGCTAAAAATGGATAGGTATCTAGTTTTGCTTTGGGAGCTCGAGGGCGACTTTTTAAAAATTAAAAATTAATTATAAAATTATACAAGTGAGTTTATTGAAGGTTGACAAAGGAATCAATTAAATCTAAACTTAAATAACTACAGGGCAACATATCGCCCACCGAGAACATCTTATCTTATTCTAAGAATTCACTAGACGCACGGATATGGGCTAGACGCCTAGTCAGCGGATCTAGTGAATAGGACAGGGCCGGGCTCAGGTCGCATGACTTCTCCCCCCTGAGATTCGAGATTATCCGAAATTACATGTTCTGGAGAATCTCGAAAATTACATGTATAACCTAATTTTACCAAATTAATATAGAAGATAACTCCTCCGAAAACTACTATAATTAAATATAACACAATCGTCCAAACACTGACACTATTTACTCTCACTATTTCATCTTCACTTTTGGCATTGAATTTTATAGAATTAGTTATCTCTTGTATATTTTCCAGATCCATATCTTTTAGTTCTACGGGTTTTCCTTGCTTCATTTTTATTTCACTTATGTGAGGCAGGTTCACGGTTGGCAGTCTTACGTAATCCATTTTCATTATCTTGTGGGGGTGTGATTTTAATGAATATTTGTCTATTTTTACTTCACATGCATCTTCTACCGTAACTATGTATGTTCCTTGAATGTTCCTTTGGTACACATCGTTAGGACAGAAACTCCTAATTATTGAATTTTCCTCGGAAAACACGATCCATCGGCTAGCTTGAATGCGCTGGACAAGGACACCCTTATATCTTACAGATATTAATGTGCATGAAGTAATATTTTTAGCAAATTGCATCAATTCTGAGATGCAAGTGTCTTCATTAATTTTTCCGATGTTCGAGACGTCTCTGAAGCAGACGAAGTTATTGATATCCGTTTGCTGGCATGGTGTAGACAAAGGCTCAGAGGTAAGTCCTTTCACTAATAGGTAAGGATACTTTGGAAGGATAATATAAGTCTTATGATCATGGAGTATGGGAATAGGATACAATTTATAGTATACATATGTTTCTTTATACACTAACGGAATTTCCATAACAAAGGTTAACTGATTTTCTTTAATAAATGACTTAACACAAATGGTTTGTTCTATTTTCACAAGATTTTCAGGCCTAGCAGAGAAAATTAATCTTTCGGTAAGTTCAATTTTATTCAGTAAAATTAAGAGAGTATCTGAGTTTATTATAGAATAGTGTAGAGTTTCGAGCTTGCAGAAGGCCATTGCTGTTTCTACTTCATTTAATTTTATTATTATCATTTGAAAATTATGTAAAATCATGGAATACACATTGATTATTATATTATTTAAATAATGTCTCTGTTCTGTTTCTTTTAACTTATCTAATCCATTTTGAAACTCTTTTAATTTAAGATCAATTTGTAAAACATTATCCTTAATATTTCGTGAGATATTATACAGATTTTGAACTACCTCGGAGACCAGGGTTAGCTTATTTTTCAAAAACTCTTGCTTAGACTGAACATTCTCTATGAGGTTGTCATATTTAATTGCATCTTCGTTATCTAAGTTTCCTGAAATAATTTTTATAATTGAACCCAATGGGTTAATAAGACCTCTTTTCACTCTATATCTAGGCAATATCTGCTTAATTTTATTTATCGTTAAATTCATGGCAAATTCGGTTTGTGATTTATAGTCGGAAAATAAAAGAAAGTTATCTTCTATAATTCTATTAAGGTCATTAAACCTAGCTATATTAACGTTAATATCGTCGCATATTAAATTTAAATCTAATCTCTTAATAATTGTCCATTTTTCTGAACTAATGACAGCTGTTCCTTCCTTTACAGGCAACACACCGGGATTACCTTCCAGAGACTGCAGTTGAAGGGCCTGGATCGCTGCAGCTAGGGCCAACCACAAGACTGGGACGATCCTGTGAAGGACGTTTTATGTCTTTAATGGGGATCTTAGTCTCGCGATTCTTTGTTGCTATCTTTACTACATTCCTATCTACTTCACCTATAACCTTGCCTTTATCATATCTAGGTTTATCTTTACCTCTTCTTACATTTGTTCCCCTATAATAGATATCATCATCAGGTTTAATGTTAAAATTAGTCTCACCACCTTCTCTGTTTTGAATATTTTCCTTTATTTGTAACATTTTATTAGTTAAATTTTTATAAAGAAATTTAGTTCTTTTCTTATGGTCACGTATCAAAACTTGCATATATTCTCTATCAAAATTTACGTTAAAGGGACTTGTTGATTCAGTATGCCCAAATACCACTTCAAATGGTGTTAGTCCTATCACAGAATGAATGCTATGATTGTAAGCTAATAAAGCAAAAGTCATCACTGATGCTGCATCTGTTAGCTTACGTTCATACTTCGCTAACCTATAAGTTTCTGTTATCGTGGAGTGAAATTTCTCTATGAGACCCATTGAATTAGGGTTGTTGGGGGTGCCTAAATGTAATTCTATTTTATAAAAGTCTAAGAGTTCTTTAATGAGTGCGTTATTAAATTCTGATCCTGAATCTGAACTAATTTTAGTAGGTGTCCCGTAAAAAGAAAAGTATCTAATCAAAGCTCTGACCACTTCTGGTGCAGATTTGTTGGGAATCTCAAAAGCCTGTCCTAATTTACTGAAGGCATCTATAACTGTAAGGAATGTCTTTCCTTCAATTTTAAATAAGTCTATAAATATTTCTTGAAAAGGTTTGTTCTGTGTTTGAGTTAACTGGATTTTAGGCTTAATTGGTTTTCTGTCGTATTTTAACCTTTTACATGTTTCACATGAATTGATAATTGCGGCTACTGTTATATCCATGTTATGCCAAAAGTATGTTCGTTTAATATGTGCTACAGTTTCTTTAATTCCTCTGTGACAATTTTTACCTATGTGATATTTCTCTATTATTTCCTTTTGTTCGTCCTCATTTTCCACATACACAACTCGTTCGGTACATTCCAAGATATTTACTGTTCCCTTCTTGAACAGTGTTAAAACGGCATTTGTAAACTCTAATCTATGCTGCGGATTTTCAAAATAGATAAAGTATTTTATTTTAGTACGGATGTATCTCTTCAAAAAGTCTTTTATTAAATCAGGTCTTTCTAATGGCAAATGCACTTCTAAAATCTTTTGTTTTATGTTAGAAATATTCTTGATAGCTATTTCATCCCTAAACCAAGTGTGAATTAAAATTTGGTTCGGTTTAGTATCGACGGCTTCTTTTAATATAGGGATTCCTGTGGAATCCATGTTATGTGCAGAATGAATAGTTTCAGATCCTACATGTGATTCTGTTTCAGATGCTGTAATGGTACCACTTGAAGGTCCTGGAATTGAATAGGGTGAACGCTTACGTTTGGGTCTACTTCCTGTGCTTTCTGAATCTGATGAGAGTGATATAGGTTTTTCTGAATTTGGTGAAATAGGGATTGGACTCCTATTCCTACTTAATTTAGATATTTCCTCTGTAATTTCTTCACACTGCTTTTGAATTTCCAAATCCTTTTCATCTACATTTACTTGTACTGAACTGTTATCTTTAATATTTTTTCTTAATGCATTTATCTTGACTCTTGATAGAGCGTCAGCGTTGGTGTTTTGACGGCCGTTTTTATATATTACGTCGTAGTCGTATTCCGCTAACCGTAATCGCCATCTCGTGATTTTACTGTTGGGTTCTTCGAACGAATGTAACCATGAAAGTGGCCTATGATCGGTATAAATGGTGAACTTTTTACCGTAAAGATATGGGCGAAAATGTTTAATGGCCCATATTATAGCAAGTGCCTCCTTTTCAATGGTACTGTACCTACTTTCAGCCTCATTAAGAGTCCGTGACGCATATGCTACAGGACGATCACTTCCTACTGGTCCTTGTGACAATACTGCACCAATAGCGAAGTTTGAAGCATCTGTTGTCAATAAAAATGGTTTCTCAAAATCCGGATATTGTAACAGCGGTGCGTTTGTTAATAATTCTTTACATTTTTCAAATGATTCTACATATTCCTTATTAATTGTTATACCACGATTTTTCTTTAAACAAACTGTTAAAGGTCGTGTGATTTTAGCGAAATCCTTGATAAATTTCCTATAATACCCAATTAAACCGAGGAAGCTTTTAATTTCAGTTTGTGTTTTTGGCAGAGGAAACTTCAGAACTGCATCTATCTTGTCGTTATTGGGTTTTAACCCTTCTCGCGTTATTGAATGCCCTAAATATAGAACTTCTTTTCTTAAAAACTCGGATTTATCTAGCTGTATTTTTAAATTTGTTTGCCTGAGTTGTTCAAATATTTTACGTAATTTTTCTATATGTTCTTGAAGGCTTGATGAAAATATAATTATATCGTCCAGGTATACTAAACAATGCATTCCTATTAGTCCTCGTAATATACTATCCATGACTCTCTGGAAAGTCGCAGGAGCCGTTTTCAAGCCAAAGGGCATGCGTAAGAATTCAAAGTGACCTGCCTGAGAACTGAAAGCAGTTTTCTGTCTATCAGCTTCACTAATTTCGATTTGGTGATAGCCGCTAGCTAAATCTAACGTGCTGAAATAATTGGCTTTACCTAATTTATCGAATAGATCGGATATATTTGGCAACGGGTATTTATCGTCGATAGTCATGTCATTTAAACGTCTGTAGTCTATAACCATTCTGTACTTTTTCTCTCCAGAAGCGTCCATCTTTTTAGGCACAAGGTGAACGGGAAAATTCCAAGGAGAAAAAGACTCTTGGATAACATTGTCTTTGAGTAATTTGTCAACTTGTCTATTAATTTCGTCGTTTACGGTCTGTGGCTGTCTGTAAGGTTTTAAGTATATTGGTTCTTCATTTTTAGTCCTAATATGGTGTTTTACTTTATTTGTGAAAGTTAATGGTAATTTGTCACAGTAGAAAATGTCTCTATATTCGTAACATAAGTCACTAATAGCTTTCTTTTCCTCTGTGTTCATATGGTCAAGTCTTAATTTGTTTAAGTTTTCCTTCAAATAGTCATCGATGTCAAGGTCGTTTTCAGATACTGCGTTGATTTCACATGTTTGGGGTTCGTATGGAGTAATTGGAATTAATTGGTTAATTGTCAAACATACAGCTGTATCTAAAGAATTCTGTATAATAGTATGAGCTTGACCCTGGGTGCAATTAACAAGTGCAGAAGGCATTCTAACACCTGGTTTGAATGTACGATGTTCTATTATTCCTGTACCATTATTAAGGTCCGTCGGTAGAGTTACCTTGGTTTCAGATCGCGGTTCTAATTTAACTGTAATTTGGGGATTATACACAATAGGAATGTCAACATTACGAGTCCTTAATATCTGATTTTTCATGTCTATGTTAGCGTCAAGTTGTGATAATAGATCAGATCCTATAAGTCCATCATAGTCCTTGTCTACTTCATATATGTAAAAAGTGTGTGAATCTGAAGTTTTAAAGATTTCAGAGAGTGGGATGTAAATTGCCTCATCGTGTAAACTTCGACCATGTGTGCTTATTACTTCGAAAGGAACTGAAAACTTATACTGCTGAAAATATTCATTTGCCTTTTTAGGACTTATAAAAGAGCGAGAACTTCCTGTATCTATCATAAATTTTGAATTAATTTCTGGTAAATAAATGTAGGGAAGCTTTGCAAAATTTTCACAATTTAAATTTATTAATTCGGTGGATTCATGTCCGAGGCTATTTGATAAAAATTTTCATCTGTAATATCATTATTAACTTGATCTGCGACTTCCTGACCTTCATAAGTTTCGTTATAATAATTATCATCTGCGTCCTGAACATAATAACAATCATCATCCGTCTGAGGAGGTGAATATACTTGTAGCTCATTATGGTGAGCCTGATTACGAGCAGGTAATGCAGTGCGCATAGTAACATCAATGTCCATTTTTGGATTCTTTTGCTGTACTGGTGGTATACCGAATTTAAACTGATGTTGAGGGTTAACAGGTGGTCTGTAGTATTGTTGGCCTTGGCCAAACGCTGGTCTATAACCTTGAGGAATTTGTGGGGTATTGAATCTGGGTTGAATATTCGGCGGTCCAAATTGAGGTCTTCTCTGATTATTATGATGTATGCCAAATTTGAACTGCTGATTACCAAAATTAGGTTGCTGTTGAACCTGCGGGCGGATTTGATTAGGTATACCAAATCTGAATCCCTGGTTCTGTTGAGGGTTCGAAGTAATAAATGGTTTAAGACCAAATTTCTCTACATAAGGGTTACTAGTGTTAGCTGAAGGCTGTGAAAATTGTTTTTGAACTAATGGTCTTAACATTCTATTACGTTGTTCATACTGAAATTTGAAGTTTACTTCTTCAAGAACAATGCTGAGGGCATCTTCAAGTGTATTAGTGCCCTTGAGCCTTACTATACGAATTAAATCCTCAGGTAAATTATATAGAAATACGTTCAGTGCCATATTATCATATATAGTTATTTTACTTCGCCTAATATGATCATCTGTTAAAAGATTAACCTTCGCGAATAATGTGCTCTTAACCTGTTGTATACGGTTACAAAAATCTAAATAGGATTCGTTATTTTTAATCCTTAATGTTTCTAATTGAATAGCAATGCATTCTTCCGAACGCGGATCTCCGAAGTGTTGCGTTAAAACAGATTTTAATTCAGCCCAGGATTCTATATCTGGCCTCTCACTAATTAAGTGGGCCGCTTTACCGATTAATTTACTAGAAACTACATGAAAAACGTATAAATCCTGTGCTGGATTATTTTCCCTCCTATAACATCTTATAACATATTCACATTTTTTAATATATAAATTTAAAAGCCTTTCATCTCCATCAAACTTAGGGATAATTGACGATATTTCTTGTGGAATTGAAACAAGAGTTGTAGCCATTTCTACCATCTAACTTAAATACAATATAATATAAAATGTAGTATAACGTATTACCGATTTTAGTGCAATACAATTAAAATAAAATAATATTAAGTACTACGAGTAATTGCCGATTTCTGTGCAATTAATTAAAATTAAAATATCTAACTCTATATACGTAACTAATAAAACTAACTCTACGTATAATTGCCGATTTTTAGACAATCAATTAAAATAAAATATGTAACACGATGTACGCTACGTGTAATTACCTATTTTCTGTGCAATTACCTTGAAAATCAGTTAACCAGTAATTAAGAGGTAATTTTGGACCTCTACAATCTAGTTTAATACAAATAAAAAGGAATAGATTATGGAAACAAGGAATAGTGAATTTGGACTACTCACAAGCCATCCATACTCCTCCAATGATGATCCCTTTGCACTCACTTGTCTTCGCCGCGCGTCCCGAAAACTTATTTCTTTGGTTCGAGGATACCGATCTACTTTTTCCGCGCTTTTCGCCCAAAACCCGATTTTTGAGTTTTTACGAATGGCAAGCAACACGGCCGTAGAATATACGGTATCCTACCGGCTGCGCCAGTTTTGCTTTGGGAGCTCGAGGGCGACTTTTTAAAAATTAAAAATTAATTATAAAATTATACAAGTGAGTTTATTGAAGGTTGACAAAGGAATGAATTAAATCTAAACTTAAATAACTACAGGGCAACATATCGCCCACCGAGAACATCTTATCTTATTCTAAGAATTCACTAGACGCACGGATATGGGCTAGACGCCTAGTCAGCGGATCTAGTGAATAGGACAGGGCCGGGCTCAGGTCGCATGACTATCTACTATACACATTCAAAATCACTTAAATTGTAAATACATTTGCAATATTCTATGGGACAGATTTTATTACAGTTACACATCTAAATAAAGGAAATACAAACTGATAAACTAATGAAGGACCTGAAGGAGAATGAAAGGAAATATGGACAGAAAAGTAATGGACTCCTTAAGAATCATGCAAAAATGAACGAGTCGTCGAAAACAATGTCTATCTAATCTGTTTAAAGTAATAACTATGAGAAACTGTTGAATTACTGAACAGTGTAAATCGTATACAATTTCGTGCAGTATTCTGCGTGATGCAAGTATAAAGATAGACAGAAATAGGTACATACAACCCAAAATATTAAAAATGTTTGATCTAGGTGATTGATGCTATAAATACCCCTCACATTTTTCTAAAATATATTCTATGTACACAGATTCGATAAGTTATTTTTTTATTTTATTAAATTTAATTTTTAAAAATGTGTGCAATATCGATAAATATTCCTTAATAGTATGATAAAAACGTATTTAAAGGACGAAAATGTAAAGGATGTTTATTCTAAGACCTTTAATAAATCATAAAAACGCAGCAAGTTAATTAGTCTCTACACATTTCGAAGAGCTTAATGCTTCACTTAAATATACAGTAATCATACTCAGGCTATAAACTACATAAATTGTAAGGCATATTGTTCGATTTTATTTCTTACTCATTTGCTTCAATGTTGTAGCTGTGTTTTAATGTTGGTTCTTCGTACAGAAAATAGTTTATGATTCATATCTCGATGCCTTTACATAATTATCGATATAAATGTCAATTTTATTATTTGTAAAGATTTATTTTTATATTTAATTGAAGTCGTCATATTCAGAGTTAGACAATTAAAATCAAGGAAAATTGAAACCACAGAAAGTTTAAAAAAGTTGTTGGATGGTGAGGTCTAAAAGCTACTACTACATATTGATGATGACGACACAATCAATGTTTTTAAACAAAAATATATCCAACCAGATGATCATACAGTTTTTATTTTTTATATTTTTTACTAGCTGGCCCGGAAAACATTGTTTTGCTACATAAATTAATTTCTGGACAGGGCCACCCTTATCACCAAGTGGTAAGTATAAAGAAAAGCCTACAACCTTTTCTCAAACCAACCGAAAATACACAAAAATATAAAATACTATGTACAAATTACGTACGAGATAGCTAACAGACACCGTGACACGAGATTTTTATATATAAGATTTGCCAATCCAGTTGTCATGCAATTATATTTCACGACAGATATGATAGGAGATTGAGAGTAGAACTATGTCGATCGATTATTTTTGGAATTCATGTGTCAGAGAAATGTAATTGATTATTGTAATTTTTTCGTTCCATTCCGTTCGGTTCCGTTTCAATAAATATGGCCATTTATACTGTAGTGAATACAAGTCGTTTTTCTATAGGGCATTCCAAATATAGCGGACATGAAAGAAAGTCGATGTATGCGTTTTTAGAAATATTCGAATATCTTATACATATTCCTGTCTTCTATACAGTGGATAGTTATAAGAGTGCAAAGTTGCTTTTTAAGCGGGTGCTCAATTTTAGCGTTAGCGAGGGAATCAAAAGAGCACAAGGTGAAAAATCTTTGCACACGAGTGCAAAACGTAACTTTTCATCCCACCTCAGCGAGGAAATAAAAAACTAGTTGCACTACACTACAACAACAATAACGTTGTGCATTAAAGTAACCCAAAGAACAGAATTCAAAATAATTACTAGTCAAACTGCCGTGAATATCTCGCCTACACTGCTTTACGTAGCAACATATCATTTAATTAAAAACCACTAAAACTATAACAGTCAATATTAACTCCACGAAATACTCGTCAAACTGCCACGAATCTCACGCCTACACTGCTCCACGTAGTAACAAATCATTTAATTAAAGACCACTAAGCTATGATAGTCAATATTAACTACACAAAATTACTCGTCAAACTGCCAATGAACTTGTAACAGTCAATAAAATATCCAATTAAATATAAACATGAAATCAAGACTCCCAAGTTTTCATTTCAACTAGTTTCAATTATTAAAATATGTCAAATTTAAATTTTCGCTAATTTTCTGTCGACAGTTTAACATTTTTTACCCATCCCAAAAAAATGTACACATAGTTACAACGCCGCTAAAGAAGTTTTCACCTCATATAACCCTTCTTTCGCAGTAGGGTAAAAAGTACACCAAGGAGGTACCGAGTCTGAGTTTTTAACAAATTAAAGAAGGTTGTATGATAAATTCGGCACCATGGAGGTCGAAGTAAATAGGTTTAATGATGTTTTGAATTCACAAACTTAGTGCACACGATGTTCTGAATTCAATTTTACTTTACCCTCTAAAGGATAAAAACGGCTTTTGCGCTCAGATATCGAAGAGCAAAAATTCTCTTTCCGAGATGGTGGGATAAAAAAAAAATTTTACGCATTAAACTCTGGTTAACGAGTAGAAATATTTTGAAATTTCAATTTCAAAAGTTTAAATAGGTATTTATTATATAATATTTATTTCAAGAAAGCAAGGGATCATTTTATAATGCAAAAATGAATTTAAAAAGATTATTTAGTAAAATATAAATTCGATTTATTAATTTGTTAAATTTTTAGACTAGGTTATATATGCTAAGTATATAAGAGAGAAATGTGGTACCCATTACTGTACAGCAATACGTATACACATGCAATTTAGACTGAGGCGAGCGGTGCCTGGGGCTTGAGACCCAGGAGCAGGTTTAAAGAGCTCTTTCATAATATATTAACTCTCACCTCCACCACTCGACCTCGCTAATGATAATAGACAATAAAGTAAACTTACGTTGACCTCGAGAAGGGTAACCTTAATCACGACACTATAACACTAACTTCCATGTTCACTGCACTAACTTTTTGCCATCTTGTAGGTAGGGGCATGATCCCATTGCTATAAAAATTTTAGGACTTCTGATCAAAAAACCGCGACAAGTAGTTTTGGCAGTCCTCTCGTGATGTTAACCTGACACTGCTCAAAGAATTCTGAAGAGACCGAAACAGGTGGAAATCTGAATGTGCAAGGTCAGGACTATAGCGCGGATGCATTGACACCTCCCAGCCAAACTCTCTTAATTTTTGCTGAGTGATTAATTCCGGCCGCTTTCTCTTAACTTCTTGCTTTAATCTCATCAGTTCTTCGCATTAGAGTTCAGAATCGATGGTCCTGCATGGTGATAACAGCTCATAATGAATAATGCCCTTCCAATCCCACCACACACACAGCATCACCTTGTTGCGAGTTAACCCGGGTTTCGCCACAGTCTGTGAAGCCTGACCGGCTTTTGACTACGACCTTTTTCGCACGTTCTTGTCGTACGTGATCCACTTTTCATCACCAGTTATCAGCTTCTTCAAAATTGGTTCGGTTTCATTAACGTCGTAATAAAGAATCACAAATGAGTACACGGTTCATTAGGTTTTCTTTCAGTGAGCTCGTGAGGTACCCAAATATCGAGCTTTTTTTATGTAGCCAGTTTTTTTCAAATGCGCCAAAACTGTTTTGTGGTCAATTTCCAGTTCTTCAGCTACGTCGTAACTACTGATATGCCGATCTTGCTCCACTTTTTCAAAAATGGCATCCATTTTATCCGTAATAGGGCAACCAGAGCGAGGTGCATCATTGACATCAAAATTTCCGAATTGAAAACGCTTAAACCAAATTTATGCTACTCTCACAGACATTGCACTAGGTCCATAAACATCGCAAATTTTTGTCTCGGCTTGCGTTGCATTTTTACCTTTTTTGTAGTAAAATTTTAAACTGTATCGAATTTCTTCATTAGATTAACTCATCTTCACAGTAAGAAAAACAAATAAAAATCACACATTTTCCTAATTTGAATTTGGAATTATCTTCTTTAAAATGTAAACTTAAAATGATACCAAAACCAGCCAGATACAAGTAGTATAGCCAAAGAGATTTTATTACAAGTTCATACATACTATTATGCGAAAAGACTTTTCCCCAACCTATTATATAACGTTTCAAGTAAGGTTTTTCCAGTATCTCAATTTTTTAAATATCTCTAGCCTAACGTTCATAAGGGTTTAAAACTGCACGGAAAGCGTGTATGTGTATAATTTGTTCAAATGTTAGCAAAATCGCAAACATCGACATTTTTATCGTACGTATCATGTGAAATAAATCTAAAGCTATATTGGGCGTGTACCTTAGCAACTGCTGTTGACGACATGTAATGTAGTCAAATGACAACTTGTAAAATATTTTAAGCTAGTTCAATAAAAGAAAGAGTTTCTATATTCAGCTGTATGTATTTTTAAGGCGTCTGCTTGTCTGTCTGCCTGTCTCAAGTATGTCTTAAGTCAATTTCAAGTCAAATAATAAAACTGGAAGCACTTCCTTACAGCCGCAAGGGTCCGTAGGCTTTAGTATATGATATTAATTTCAACTTGATACCTCCACGCACTCCAGAGAAAAAGGGTCTTAACAGACAAACAGACAGAAAACGAAGTGATCCCATAGGGGTTCCTTTTTTCCTTTAAAGGTACGGAAACCTAAAAACGATGAAGCGATTTGAGAAAAGGTAGTAATGTCGTTGCGATTCAATCGTTTTGACGGTTGCACTGCAGTGACCCCAGATTTTTTTATATATAACATTTTTATATCTCGGGGATTTTAAGTATGAGTAGGGAGGAGGAGAGGGAAATATTGGAGAACACTAAAAAGGGTGATGATATTTAATTGACTATTGGGTAAACGCAACGTAGATACTTCTTATTTGATTATTTATCGGTTCAGTACCGATAAATAATCAAACATGATCTCTAACGATTACGAGAGATACCTAAGCAGTGCCTTGGACTTGTGACCAAGGTGTAGGCTTAAGGAACTCCTTTAAGTGAACACGACACTCGCCTCTATTGCTCAGGCTCTCTATTTAAACCTAAAGTTAATCTCACATAAACCTAACCTAACACAAGACGTGGCAACTAGATTGTAAGGTACTCACGTGACCTTGATCGGACAGCACTCCTAGCACTAACACTGCACAACACTAACACTATTCAGAGACTACTTTCACTTTTTGAGAGACCGCGCACGACTAAGACTTCAGTCAGACTGTTAAAACAACGGAAGTGACTACTACCTTACTCCAACGCCATAGATACCGATGACGATTCGATTATTTAATAGTCTTTTACTATTCTCCGTCATATATATAACATGAATTCCCTATATTTATTTTCAGACCTCTAGCATCAAAATTTGCGGAAATCTCGAACAAACTTACAACCTCTAATTTAAAGGGTTTAAGGGGTTTAAATTCCAAGTTTTGAAATTTTTTGTTGTTTATGTATTAATACTAGCTTACGTACCAAATTTCAGTTTTCTAGGACTTCAGGAAGTACCCTAAGAATTTTGATGGTCATCAGTGAGTAAGTGACGAAATCGTTTTTATAAGAGATATTTAATTGAAACTTTATATATGTTTATTGAGTCCACTACTGACATCATATCCCGAGAATTTTGTAGGTCTAGTATATAACAAACCAAAGTAAAGCGGGTTCAGGATAATGATGAAGCGTTTCGAGAAAAGGTAGTTCTGCCTATGCGGTTCGCTTGGCTCGTTTTGCTTATTTCTTTTACTGCATCTTTATTTATTTTTACATATAATATTTTTAAAGTTTTCTTATAACTTTATATAGAAAGGCGTTTCAATATATAGAAACGCTTATTGCTAATGTTGAATGTATGATTTTATAGAAACCTATATAGACCCAAAGAAGACGTGACCTGTAAAGAGATTAAAATGACACTACAATCACAACAAAAATACAACGTAGATGTACCACTATTTACAGAAGATGAAATACTAAGAAAAATTGACAAACTTAAAGAAGGTAAAAGCTCAGGCACTGATGGTATGTCAAATGAAGTTATTAAGGCGGCAAAAATCGTACTAATCAAACCACTAGCCAAATTATTTAATAAAATCCTTGACGAGGAAAAAATACCATTGTCATGGTCGGAGTCAGACATTATACTTTTATACAAAAAGGGCGACCCAACTGATGTGGGGAACTACCGTCCCATAAGTCTCATACCATGCATGTACACTCTTTGCCTCCTGTCTATTAGAAAGAATAAGTGGTAATATTGAGGATTTTCAACCAACAGAGCAAGCGGGATTTAGAAGATCATACAACACAATAGACCACATTCAAGTACTTGAACAAGTAATCGAAAAATATAGCGAATTCAGAAAGCGACTCTACGTAGCGTTTATTGATTACAAAAAAGCTTTCGACTCTATTTCTCATGACAGCATTTGAGGCGTCAGGCAAGGCGACCCTCTTTCTCCAAAACTCTTTATTTATGTGCTCCAGAATATTATGAAAGGGCTACCATGGTCTGAGAAAGGTTTAAAAATAAATCAAAAGCGTCTGAATCATTTATGTTTTGCGGACGATATAGTGCTATTTTCAGAAGACCCACCGGAGCTACAGTCGATGATAGAAGAGCTTAACCATGTTAGTTGATGTATTGGACTCGAGATGAATATCGATAAAACTAAAGTGATGACTAATCATGTCAAAACCCCAATAACAATAAACAACCTTTAAACTACGTTAACGAATACATATACCTAGGCAAACAGGTTTCTTTTAGGCAAACTAATAATCATAAAGAGATAGACAGACGCATTGCAATTACTTGGAAAAAATTCTGGACCTACAAAGAAGTCATGAAGTCAGATATTGACTTAAAATGGAAGAAGAAAATAATGGACTCTTGTCTTCTACCATGTCTTACGTACGCATGTCAAACATGGATCTTCGACTCAACTAGCACTAGAAAAATAACATCATGTCAAAGGGCGATGGAACGTAGCACTATCAACGTGAAACTCAGAGACAAAATACGACACGCTACAATACGAAACAAAACAAAAGTTATCGACGCTCTATTATTCGCCCGCAGCTTGAAGTGGCGGTGGGCGGGTCATTTAGCAAGATACAATGACGACAGATGGACTAATATTGTAACCACATGGAATGGTCCTTACAGTTTTAGACGCAGAGGCAGGCCAAAAGCTAAGTGGAAAGACGAGATAGAAGCTATCGCAGGAAAAAATTGGGAAAATATTGCTAAGGATCGTGTGACTTGGAATAAGCTGGAGGAGGCCTATACCCGAATAGGGGTCCAAGTAACTGAACTATAATCACTATAATAATATTTATAAATATCTAATTAAATTAATCAAATAAAAATTAAATACAAATAATCAAGTAATTTTACAATAAAATATAATTTATATAATTTTAATTCATTGATTAGTGTTTTATAGTATATGAATGGAAAAGATGATAAATTACTGGAATAATAAAGGCTTTTTTTATTTTTATTTATTTATTTTATTATTGCTAATGTCGGGAGTATAATGATCATATTTTGGCCCACATACGAATTAAAAATTTGATAGTGTTTTTCCCTTAATTGAATTTTTAAACCTACATTAACAGTATTGCCTACTTCGATTGTTAAGTTAGTTATTAAAACTATACATAAATAGAATCAACTTACCGCCCATTCTTAGTAACTATCATTTCATTGGTGAGGGTCTGGAATCGGACCCAAAGCTCCCGGTCATCGAGCGCTACATTGACCTCCCGTTCACGACCTGCGCGCGATCCACCCCCGCCCACAGTAGGTTCTACAGCACTCAAGATGTGCGACGCTGCCATTGTACCTGCAAGACAATTGTTATTATTAGCGTCTGTTAATTCTTTAATAATTCTCGAAAATATGTAATTCATTTAATAGTTATAGATGTTTGCTTTGCAGGTTGTGTTCACCACTGCTTCCGGATGTGAAAGTGAGTTAGAAGTTCCTAAATTTCTTAGTTGCTAATAGTACTGCTCTAGTTTCGCTGGATTCATTATTAGTTTTTACGTTTGCAGCAGTAACACTACTGCGAAAACCGTATCAAATTTCGTGTAGTCGTTTTTGTGCGATGGCCGACCAAATAAACTGACAAAAATTTTAATTTAGTTTGTTTTGGCTTCTATTTGCCATTAAGTTTTATCTTATATCTATATACCTTCTTTGCAGACTCAATAAGCTATTTTTATCATAGGTATAGATTAAAAGTAGAATCTTTATTAAAATTTTATTACTAATAACTTTATCATTAAAAAATAAAAATTAATTATTTCATTTCATACAACCAATTTAAATGGGTCTTTTCAGTATAGAAAGAAAATTCTAGTAGTAAAGTCCACTGAGCATGTATAAAAACGTCACTTTGGCTATTCACAACCAATGCTAGTGGCTTAGGGCAACAGAAATAAATATAAAATATACTCGATTTTTTTTAAGTACACTTCTCATTTCTTTTACACATAAAATATACCAGAGCGAAGCCGGAAAGAGCGAAATTAAACAAACAGATTTCAAAGTTTAAAGATATTATTTAATAGTTGATTACGAAATTTTTATTTTGAAGCAACATTAAAAATGAGTATAATTTACTTCCGTCATCTTGAACTTTCTAAGATGTAACCAATTATCATAAGAGATTATGAAAGTCACACGATAAATTTTCTTGAATTTTTGACTACAGTGAAAGACGAACTATAAAATTGTAAAGTTTATAAGGTAAGGTGTAAGAAGTTATGATTCTTATTAATGGTAGAAACAAAAATAGGTAATACAGGTAAATCTTTTTCTACGATATGTAAGAAGTTGAAATTTACAGGATTTTTACAAAAAAATTTGGATGGATTATTAATATAAACCTATATCAACAGTATTGCCAGTTATTAAAACTTGTCTATCGCGATGTGCATTAAATTGTAAGTTCTTCACGAACTTCTGTTGAATGTTTGTTCTAGTTATTATCGCGAACTGACGCAGTTCAACGTCCAAGAAATCTACTAAGCTTATATTTTGTCAAATTTATTTAAGCGTTGTAAGTGAAACGAGATTAGTAAAATAGTTTTAACTAAATGAGTCTTAATATAATCAGCTTTTAATAAGTTATCTACAAAAAAATCATAATTATGCGATATATAGCATGGAATCTAAAACAACGTGTGTATTGTTAGAAAAGTCAAGGTGATATTTTCTATAAAGGTAGTTAGTAAAAATATTTTAGTAGTCAATAAAAATAATATAGCAAAACAATATTTTAGGGTTTTTTGAGTTCCGTACCTTAAAAGGAACCCTTATAGCATAACCTCGTTGTGCTCACGCAAAATAGGCACACAGTGACGTCAAGTTGCGGAAACAAGCTGGTTTATACTTATACTAACCTCGTTGTGCGTCTATCCCTCCGTCTGTCTATCTGTCCTTTTTCTCAAGAACGCGAGGAGATATAAAGTTCAAATGATAAATTCTGCAGTTTCTATGCAGTAAAAAAATCAAACACTCACGTGAACGTAATCAAATAATACTGCAATCTATACTACATGTATTGATATTTTGAAATTCACATAGAATTTAAAAGTTATTAGACATTTCTCGTGGATCTGAAATCATAAACTTTTGCATGATTATTGCAGAAGTTAAGGAAAAATCGGAAACCTCTAAATTTGTAGTTACATTACTATGTATATTTTAATGTCTGTTTCTCAAGACCAATGTTCCCAGGAACGCGTAGATGCATCGGTTTTAAATTAATATTATATTAATATGCAATGCTCAGGTCTTTGGTATCTTAGGGTTGTAAAAAATCTTATATGGTACTTCCCGTTCTTATAGATAGATGACTTAAATTCGAAAAGCAGACTTATAAGGAATACGTAGATTTATTTTACATCACGAAAAAAAATATTTTTTGCGATTGGGAAATTACTTTTTTTATATAGATGTATGGGAAAAAGAGTTTTTCAACGGCATCGTTCAAACATTGTTTGGATCTTAGCAGTTTCACCTAAAGTTATTCGTGTATATTATTAAATACTAGCTTTTCTTTTTCTTTATAGTGACATTTTTAATAACTCATTTCTAATTGATCAATTCAAGTCATTTCATTTTAATAAATCCTGATCTAGATATACTGTAAGATCCTCTTTCTTATCTTAATTGAGAAGGTTTTGGTAATTAATATCAAAAATTAAAGTCTGCGGTCAAAAGATGCGACCATTTATGTCGTCCTGCATAAAATGATAGGATCCTTTCCGTTCGTACATAACGAAAAAAAAATATTTAGTGCCTGTAGATCATAGCTATTTATTTCGAAAATGCGTAAAGTTATCTTGTTGAAATTTATATAAAATACATAAGAAAAAAGCAAACAAAGATACGACCACTCATGCATTTTAAATACTCACATAGGAATTGTAACGTATTTGGTACTTATCGTTGACATAGAATCATGTAGTTTAATTATTAGTTTCAGGCTTCAACTTACGTAAAGAAAATAATCCGAAATCCCTAAAATTACATAAAAATACTTTATTGAAGTTTGTAAACTGACTATGCTGAAGTAAGTGTACAACAGTTTTCCGACGGCAAAGTATGGTTTGTCTCTTAAATAAAATTGTACGGAATCTTCAGTTAGCCTCATTCGCACTTGCTTTTGTGCCTTCGTGTATTAGTTGCTATCTTATTTAATTATACAATAAAACATCAAATCTTAAATTAAAATTTTTACTGTGACAAAACGATTAACAGAAGTTTAATTACACAACATCAGTTTTCAGTAACATGGCTTTTATTTTTTTTTACAATGTACATTATTTTTTTTAAAATTGTGTCATAATTGTTTAGTCACCTTCATCTACCTTCTTTAATGACTGTTAATTTTTTTAATACAGATTTCTTTAAAACCATTTCGACGGTTTCCTAATTTCTAAACTACTTGATTATGATCCTGACCCTGAAACTTATTATTTCAGGAGAAATAATAAAGGATCATATTTTTTTCACTCTATATACATTATTTTTTTAATAAAAATTGGTCCTGATCGTATCAAACTTTTATCATATTATTATTTTAATAATGCCTCCATAAACTCTAAGTATGGTTTAAGTAACTTTCTGGTGCCGAATCATTGTGCTTAGGTCCTTATCGCCATTTAATAAATACTATATATATATATATATATATAGTATAGTCTTTTTATTAATGGTAAAATAAAACTGTTAGGTGTTTATATCTTACAACACCTAAATCAGATAATTGAGAAGGTTTTGGAAAATGGGTTAAAGAAACAATATAATAAAACCGTAACAACGCAAATTAGTAAAGTTTATCACATTGTAACCTATTTGCATTATTCATTTTAATTTACCATTCCTTTACAGTTACATTAAAGGATCTATAAAAGTTCATGTAACTCTACAACATTTAAATTTTACACAACAAGAGAGCCAACGTGCGGTACTTATGTATAAAGGCAAAGTAATTACAGCACTAGCCAACTCAACTCCAGCGTCATTATTCATCGTTTTACGACTCTATGAGGTATAAATATTAAAGTTGAGTCGTATAGATGAATTGCGAACATTTTCTTTTTAATGTTAAGCTTAAATATGGTGTTCGGCCAACTATTGGACCGAACTACTCATCTAAGTTTGTGATGTCCGCTACAAAATATTCATAGCGCACCGTACGTAAATATTTATCGTTTTTTAATTGCGTGTAATTACATCGATTCGTTATCGATGCCGGCAGGGCCCTAACTCCAACCCCAATATAACCCGCCTCGATCACCACAAGTGGAATGTCGCTTAATCGCTTTGCAGTGCCGTCGTTTTACTGATCGCTATAAAATATTAAAGATAACAACGAGTGGATCTGAATGTTGCCTCGAAAGGTACTCGGGTCCCGTGATTGAAGGTTTATGACAGCCGCGTCGATAAATCTGAACGCTATGTATGTATGATGTTGAATCGAAAGGTGCAATTGTTCGCAAATTGTAAGGATTAACGCTCAAAGTGTTGAAAAAAAGAACTTACTAGAAATTATATTAGACACTATATTGTTGTAAGTTTTAAATTAGCTCAATTTTAATTATGTTTATGTATTTGTGTATCAATTGAAAAATAATATGACTATAGCATTTCTATCTTATATCTTTTTTCTAACTAGTAGATGTGCGGTTCGACTTCGATGTGAACAGAGAGGTGCTAATTATCAGATGCAAGACCGAACAGACCAAAATTTGAAACCATTGAAACAATATAGCTCGTGTTGTCTTTTCCAATTTCAAAGTTTGCAGAACGGCTGCGTAATGAAGGCCATGGAGGCTATGCAAATGGAATGATGCCGAAAACTCAAGTAAGTATTTTTAATGGTCTTGCGTCATCCACGTTTCAAACTTGAATTTTTATTATCACTTTACGTGTATACAACCATCAGCCTTGATACGTTAATCAAACAATAGACTAAAATCAAATAACGCAACACATGATCAATTCTGTTTGTTTTAGCAAATATATTCAAAATAAATAGAAGAGAAGACAAGAACAACTTATTTTTTTTTAACATAAAAAGTAAAATTGCAATACATGATATAAGAATTTGCCACTGTTTAATTTAACTAACCAAGAAATACAATCAATACGTATCGATCTATAATTAAGAAGAACCTGACTGACTGATGCACAACCGAAACTACAGGAGCTTTTACTCTGAATGTTTGCTTGCTCGTTCCTTTGACATAGAAGAGCACAAGCACTAAGAAAGGATTTTTGGAAATTCAACCACTAAGGTGGTAAAAAGCGGATGAAAGTTTGTCTGAAAGTTAGATGTTTATTTATGAAAATTGATCTTTTGATAATTGTTAAAATAATAGGATAAAGGATGAAATTTTGTAATTACTAAAAAAATGTTGAAAATTTAAAATTAAATCTAAATACTAAGATAAATTGCACACGGGCGAAGTTGGCGGGTCGGTTAGTACTTAATAAAAAAAAACTTATCGAATACCTTGATGTGTCCTATAATACTAATAGAAGCCAACAAAACGATTTTTAAATTGTTGTCTGACTGTCTATCTTTTTAAATAGACAGATAGTTATGCATAACACAAGAACTACTTACTGCACGAAAGTGGATACGGTTTTCGCACTTATATTATTTTTAACCTAATTTTTTTACTTTCTTTGGATTTCAATCAGATGTCGGTAAAATGGTTATTGACATTTAAAAATATTTAGGCCAAGTGAAACTGGGGCGGGCGGGTCGAATAGTTGATTTTAAAATGCACTCGTTGAAGTCGTTTATATAGGATTTAGATTCTATTTTTAAAACTATTCCTCCATAAGAAATTTCGAATCAGGTTTTTTTATATATATTTGTAATCACTTCTTAGACATATACATTTATTTCTGCTTTATGAACAACAAATTAAATGCATTCTTTGAAAAATAAATATACAATTTTAACTTCTTATTTTAAAATAATGTTACTGTACAGATCACAGTCAACGAATACAAGCTTATTATAATATAGACATGGTCAACTTCGTATAACCAGAAAAATTCAATGTAAATATTCAAATTCGGAAGCTGATAACCGCAATCAAACTTTTTTTCGGGGATACATTTCAATTAAATTTTATTCCTCAATTCTGAGGTTGTCATAAAACTTTAGAGTTTGACGAGTGAAGCCCATTGAGGAACTCCGAATTGATATTAATTCAAATAAGTCGGGTTAAAAAGTCAGGGTTTTATGCGTGCTGTAAAAGTTTATTGGGGGGCTTTGTAGTGAGGCGGACGCGCCGATAGGCCTTCGTGCTCGATGACGGAACTGGTCGCCGCCTGTGCCGCCGTACTCCTTTGTGCTGATCCTACCGCTCGCGCAGCGCCGCGCGCCTTACCGATATTGCGCCCACCGTACCCAGCGCTACTTTGTCGTGCCTTGGTATACTTACTATAGCCAGACAAGCGATTATATTTAGTAAAGTCAATTTTATCTTTTATTTAAAAGTACCTGGCCCATACTTGCTTGGCTTAGGCACATAAGATTTGTCATGTTGATAGTCTAGATTCTAGAATAATGTAAAATATTTGAACAGAAAATTAAAACCAATTTTTTTACCAACGCAACGCTAACTATACTTCACTATGATGTTGAACTTATTAAATATCGGCAACAAGAAACAGTTACAATATATGAATAAAAACTATATTTTTGTCTTTCCATGTAATGTTTTATGTTCCTAAAACGTGAGTCTTAAATTAATTACTGAAAATAATCATCCAAATTTATCCAGCCGTATGTTTAAATAAGTAGTTATTATCCATATATTTTTATAGTACCCAATAAATATAATAAAAAGAAATTCTTTAGGTGTTGTCACAACTAAACTAATAACTGTGGCAGAAGCGTAGGTCTAGGTCCATGGAAGTATTGTACAGCTTACTTTTCGTCCAAGGAATCGAAACTGCGATTAAGCAGGACATACAGGTAGCCATCGCGAACAGGTTTTCTGTAATGGTTAAGAAAGTATACAATTGCGCATTTACCTAAAGAGACTTATGTTTAGATTGAACTAACAATGTGCATTTTTATTTTCCATTTCCAATTTATTTTATCTATGACTTTGCAATATTAACACTTTCCTAAGCCTTAGATTAATAGAGAAGATATTTGATAAGATGATTACATAAATAGTTAGAAAAGATGTTATAAATATAATATAAAAGGGAGTTTTTTTTTATTATTAAATTCGCTTTTCGTTAAACCGGATATTTTGTTTTTAAAATTGACTTTTCACGCAGCTATTTTGCACGTTAGTCAAATTTTATAATAAGAACTATTCTAAAATTACAGTGTAAATGGCTGCTAACAAACTTTAAACCATGGCGGTCAATAACTCTTAAATTTAACTGAACTGAACGTCATTGGACTACATTTCTTTCACAATATGCTATCTTCTTATAGGCATATTGAGTTTTAATTAGTTCAAACCCAATGCAGTATATGAAGATTTCCCCAAAAAATATTAAGAAAGTACCGATGCTCCAGAATATTAGAATAGGTATAAATTACCCTGAGTCAATTCATCAGTGTCCTTTACTAGTTGAAAGTAAAAGCCCATACATAGATAGATCATCATCATCACGACCCTTCAATGGCCCACTGCTGAGCCGGGTCTCCTCCTCAGAATGAGGAGGGTAGATATTTCATAGATAGATATTTCATGCAAAATTTTGTTGTAAGAAAACTTGTGGGAACTACAAGCAATAATATAATGTCATCGTTACACGAACTTCAGACGTCTTGAGCCATTTTCATCATCAACAATTTTTTCCATAATTAAAAACGTTGTTGATTGTGTTTTGTATAGAACAGTTCAAAGTAGTCTATTGCAGAAACCGTGGTTCGATTCCAATATGAGTAGGGGTGATGTAGATACTTCGTAAGGCTTCGATCCAGTCACATTCCTCTCAATAGCTTTGCTCATTTGCTTAAAAAAGACCCATCTCCTAACTGCGCTGAATGTGGAATGATAGAATACGTTTTTCACATATTGGTGGAGTGTGTTAGAAACGAGCCAGAACGAATGCAGTTGAGTTCCACTGAGCCTAAGATGCCGTATAGTATGGTTAATGTCGCTCTTAAGCGGCGAATTTAATTGTTTTTAATTGTTGCTACTACCGGGGGTGGTATATTCTTTTAGAAAAAAAAACCTAAATAAAAAAAATAGTCTTGTTGAATATTTCTATTATCATATTTTAATGTTATGTATAATTATAATATTTCGCTTTCAGGTGCACTTTAATAATACATTAATTATACGCTTCATTTTTGCCAAAATTGGCGCGGGCCATCGTGGATTGAGCGGTACTTTTATTTAACGTCTTATAAATATAGAACGTAAAAAAAATCATAGCTTTCTAATAAGTGGATAAAATAAATACGTCTTTCTGTAAGAACATACCGAGTAAGTTTTTAATTTGTACATACTACTTATAGCGGCATGTGTTTAGGCAATAGCTGAATGGTGTAGATGTGCTTAGTTAGTAGTGATATTCGTCACCACATTAAATTGCGGTTTACGTCACTCATTTTTTCGATACAATGTTCTTTTCTACTGATAGAAATATCACCATGAACGCTAAGTATCTTTAATATCCACTGTTTAAAAGCATCAGTTATTTTTCATAAACAAAAATGATTTTAGTAGTGTAACAGTGATTAAGAGTTCGACGTCTTATTCGGGAGTTCCGAGTTCGATCCTGAGCACACACCTGACTTTACCGAGTTTTGTGTGTATTAAGCGATTAGATATCACCGCCTTTCAAGAGTGAAGGAAAACATCATGAAGAAACCTGCACGCCGGAGAGTTCCCTAAAGATCTCAAAGGTATGTGAAGTCTGCCAACTCGCACTAGGTCAGCGTGGCGGACTATGGCCTAACAACCTCCTCACTCTGAGGAGGAGACCCACTCAGCTCAGGGTTATGATGTGCAATGATTTCAGTTTCTATTATCAGGATTGATACATAATAAAATAACGGTTTTACCATTATTTTTATTCAAATAAAATTTTCGAATTTATGATTTCGCACTTGTATACTATTGACATACAGGAGTCATTCTGTAATATCTTATACCTTACCTTTTGTCGGGACGTTTAAGTATAAAACTAGGAGATACTCCTCAGTAAGGACATTGCCACAGGTAGCAACAATTAGCTAATATAAAGATTAGGGTTATATTGGTGGTGACCTTAGAATATATAAAAAAGAAATGGTTGGTATATACCTATAGTTCATTAATATCTATACTTAGTATTTTATTATAATAGTATAAAGCTCAAGAGTTTGTTTGGTTAATCGCGCTAATCTCAGGAACTATTGGTTCTTATTTAAGAAAAAAATACAATGAAAAATGTTGCAAAGAATGAGCATGTACAGTACTAAATTACGGCTAATATAATAATTTATAATTTTCATGATTCCAATTTGTTGCCAGACTCAAAACATGATCAGAATTTCGAAGGCCTCCCGTATATAACAATCTAGGTACCTGTAAATTAAATGTTCACGTGAGTGAGAACAAAAATCATAAACCATGTTCTTTTATGGAAAAACACCATTGAAAGTGATGTTGACGATAGATATTTTTGAGATCAACCTAGTGGAAGTACATACAATGTTTAGTAAAATTAATGTCTCTAAATAGCTTGACAATTGTTTTTTTTAAGTCTTACTCATGAAATTTTGAAAAATATTTTATACCAATTGATATATATAAATCGAAATACAGAAGTACCACCTACATGAAGTTAGATTTAGATTATGCGTTTTTTGTCAGTCAATATAGCATAGGATACAGAATATACTAAATAAACGAAAAGCTAAACATAATTATCCTAATAAGTTAATAAGATATCGACAGTTGCCACCACAGTTGACAACCCTGATACCAAAGTGTATATATATATGTATGTCATATATAATTATGAGACGACAAGCCGACCCGCTCGACTTCGTTTGCGTGTTGCTCCGCTCCCATGGGTCGTAGCGAGATGTTAAATAGTCTAAGTTACTCCTTGTTACATCAGCTATCTGCCAGTGAAAGTCCCGAAAAAATCGGTCCAGCCATTTTAGAGATTAGCCGGAACAAACCGACAGACAGAAATTGTAAAAAATGTTGTTTTGGTGTATGTACCGTGTATACATCCATATGCACTTATTAAAAAGCGGTTATTTTAATATTACAAACAGACACTCCAATTTTGTTTATTTGTATATTATCGTCACACAAAGTAATCTGAATGTATAACTGACATACAAATCCGATAGTCAAAAAGTCAGGTCATAAAAAAAGCGTCTTGTTGACTATGCGCTTGCGTATTATCAACACTATGTTGCAGTAACCCTCATACATCTAAGTTATTTAGGCTTACAAAGTATTATATCAGCTGTCATTGGTAAATCAAATTATAACATGATGTATTGTTATGGTGAATATTCAACTAAACATAGGTAGTTCAAACCTTTTTTGATGATATATGAATGTTTAATGTACCTAATAAATTTAGATAGAATAGACATTTAAATAAACAACTAAATTTAAAATTATGTAACACAAAACTACTTACATAATACAATAAGTGCCAGATATAATAAAAAACCAGCCAAACCAAAGGTAGGTATAGAAATCTTAAATTTCTCAATATTAATATGTTTCAGCTTTTAATCGCATACAAGCGGATGACTGAAGCTTTTGTCGTATAAAAACGTACTTACTTTTTGAAATCTATTCAATAACAATATTTTGATATTATCTAAATTTAATTTTGAGTAAAGTGTTTTAAATAAAGTTTTAAAAGTTTTGATGCTACATAAAGTTTTTTATCATGAATTTAAAATCACTTAAGCTTATTACTTAGATACATAGATCTTACCTTCTATAAATACCGATATCCCTCAGCTCTTTCAAATATGTTTTAATGTTTTCAACATCTCAGTTCACTTCACTTTTAACGCACTATGATGTCTTTAGGAATCAAACAAATAATAAACTTTTGAAGAAATTCGTCAGCCGTTTCATAGAAGCTGAATCTCTACTTGTCACATAGCACAAATCAGTGCTGACGTGCCAACTGCATGACCAACTACCACAAACTCGACCACACTACACCTCATTAGCAAGTATACAAAATAATATACCCACTACATCCTTGACGGCGTCATTCAACAATCATCCATGTTGCATGACTAATACATCATCATTTCCTATACCAACCTCACAAATTGATCATGAACGTGGCGCACTGTATTGAGTCTTAGTTTTATAATAAAAAGGTGTATATTTGTAACTATGGGCATTTGAGTTACGACCACGTTTGAATTATTAAAGCTCCGCCTCTACTGTATTGACAGATAAACCGATTGGTGGCGATCTTTGACCACTTTTGTGACAATCCGGCGCAACATGATGCGGTTAGTCAACTAAATAGACTCTTAATAATTCAATAAAATTTGACTCCAAATTAATTTTATATGCCGTAGCGGAAAGTGTGTTGATTTACATTTCAATTCCATGTTTCTATTATACTTAAAACCAATACTCGTAAAGATCTATTGAAATTAAAATTATGATTTTGTTATTAATTTAAATAGTTAATTGATCAGCCCAATCAATAAATTACAATTTTTATAACACTGAACTATTCTCATCTTATTTATTTGAATGATGATTATTATAATTTTATATATCAAGGTACAAATGATAAAATAACATCATTTGAATGATGTTAAACCTGGGTATGTAGTATAAAAGTATGATGCTGTAAAGGCAGGTAAAATGTAATAATAATGTTTTAATATCACACTTCCATTTATTTTATTCAATATTAATTTTATAATCATGTAACAATTATAAAACTATTATTGTAAAGCTAAAAACGCTCTAAAATATTCTGCATTTTATCTGTTGAATATTAAACCATTAGGTAACCTAGAGAGGTAAGTAACCCCAGAAACTTTATTTGGATAAAGATTCTTTTATCTCCATAACCCTTTCTTATCTTTTTCTAATGAGCCAACAATAGGTAAACCATTCAATAATTGTATCAAGAAATTCTTATCGTTGCGCTACGTTACAAAGAAATAGATAATATGTTAAAAATTGAAAATAAGTATATACAATATGTTATTAAATCATATATAATATTAAATCATTTTTACATGTCTCATCCATGTTCAATTATTAATATGAACCAAAAAAAATTAGGTTTATATATGCAGTTTTAAAGTTTATGTATTTTACATAAAATAAGACAAGTGGCCTCTTATTACTATATGTATAAATCCCAGATTTTGTAAGGAAATACAGCTTGCACTGCTGCCACCTTCCTTATGGTTTTGAGTTAAGTTAGATTACAATTATACATTTGCCTAAGTATAACTAGCAGTGATAATTATTTGTTTCGATTTTAGTATTTTTGTACTATTTGAAGATATTTGAAAACGAATTCCAGCAAGCTTGACATGTCTTTCTGCCTTGAGCTCCTTTGCAGATCGACGAAAATTTAATATAGAACCTAAAAAGAGCCTTTAATCATAAAAAATATGCGTTATTTAGAATTGACATGCAATTTATTATTACCAAGCTCCTTATATTACAGAAATCTTAAGATCATATCCTAAGGACAAGGAAAAAACATTGAAGTATCTATGTGTATTTTAAACTATTTCTTGTTTAAGTTTAGAATTCCTTAGCTTCTGTTTGAAATATACTAAATTAATTTATTTTAATTATTTTCACGAGTGTCAAGTAGTTATCGCAAAGCACCTCTTACATGTATAATACCTCCCGAGGAGAACCTAGCCAGCATTCCGACATACCAAACTCGCCTCACCCAGTTACGGTCTACCGGCCAAGTGCTAATTGGAAAAGGAAACCTCAAACAACGAACGAGCTCAATGCTCTCCACAGAAACGTTTCATTTTTAAACACTCCGCCGTTATAGCCGATCTCCCTGGTTAATATCTACATGTAGAGATGCTCGTACCTTATACTGTTACCTAATGTAAAATAGTATGTCTTGTAAATGCATACGCTGTTAAAAGACATGAATTTTTTTAACATCTCATTTATGGAGATGATAGAAAAACCTGTCCATCATTTCCAGTTACTCCCCAAAAATAACCATTTTAAAACCACAACAATTCTATCAGAGCATAGAGATTTAAAAACTCTATATTATATCAAAGAATCATTTAATGGGACAGCTAGCCACAAACAGAAAAGTATCAATTTTATTAAAACCAACTTTGACTTTATTCAAAATTGAAAGCTAGAGGCATTTGTAGAGCTGAAGCACAAAATAAATTCTAAAAGCCACCTTCATATGTAAACATAACCAGTCTTTTCTTAGAATCTACTAAAGTTTAATTTTATTTACTTACGTAGGTGTGTAAAATTGACTGTTTCGTATACCACATATACAATGTAAATAAAATTGAGGCAAGGTTGATTTCTAGACCAATTCTTACTAGATCGTAGATAGAGTATCGTTGTCGTATATCGTTTTTCAGTACAAAATGTAGGGAAAATGTTTTTGGCGATTTGTGACATTTCTAGTACTCATACCTTAGATGGTCCCATAGAGTCTTGATCCCCATATAGGATCGATAGGCATACAATTTTTTTTTTTTGGATTTTGGCACTTTTTTCGCTAACCGTACATTTTCTCAAAAATCTGTGAATGCAGTTCAGAATATCTTAAAAAGTTATGGAAGTAACGATTAAGGTACCTGCACTTACTGTTCCGTCTCAAAAATCCACCGTGTATAATTTAGTATTATTTGTATTTATACGGCTAAACGTTACTTTTTACTATTATCCCAATACTATTTTAATCAACTTAATATACTCAAGTAAGAAAGGATTATGGATAATGAAATAAAAGATGTCCTATTGATAATCGATTAATTTTTAATAGAAATTATATTATATTTACCGGTACTGTACATAATAGTTTTTAGCAATTACGAGTGAAACTAAAGGCATACTACATAATTAAGGGATGACTTTGTAGGAACAGAAAATACTTTAGCCGGTAAGAATACAATTCCCCTCTGTCGCTAGGAGAGCATCTCGAAGAGGCGAGTAACCCAGCTCCCATTAGTGGTAGGGGATCTGATTCCCCGACTAGCTTGCGACCACCAGCATGCGTATTTTCATCACTCCCCCTCCTTACTCTATCTTCCATGTGGCAACGCATCAGCAAACAAGAGTACTCTCTAGTTTTGCCGATGTCCATGGGCGACGGTGGCTACTTTCCATCAGGTGGACTGTCTGCTGGTTTGTCCCTTATCTATCATAAAAAAATATAGTGTGAGAACCATCAACGTTGCTAAGGTAGTAATAGTAACTCACATATTCTTAATTGATTTCGTAAAGTGACGCTCAGTTAGTTTGACACCTGTGAAAACGTAAGGTGAAGCACGCGCACCGCGCACGGTACCTTCACGTAGCTAGCCAGCTCAGGTCTGTTTATTCGGAGCCCAGTGCTAACTCCGTCGTTTAAACACTACGTGCTAGCAGGGCATGAATTAACTTTTCATATAAATAAAATTCACGCTACTCTAACCTCCTGAAATTAACACCTTGGCGTAAATACCTACTATTTAGTCTTGTTATCTCATACCATAACGGGCTAAGGATTTAATGTCTGGGTAAAGCATACGACATTATGATTAGTGTGCAGTAGAAACATAGAAAGGAGGACCCGTGGATATCGTTTTCAATGTGTGAATTAGTTAATTTTGCGTCATCTTATCAAAAATGTTGTGTCATGATCACTTAGGTTATTTACTCAGATTGCTAAGCCAAAATTATCGCCAAATCATGTTTAATCGCTTTCAACACTATTTAAAAACTAATTTTTTACTTACACAAAAATAGGGTAATAAAAATTTATTGTTATTAGCGTAAGTATTAACAGTACGCTAAAGATAACAGTTTCAAAATTTACGTGATAGAAAGTCAATATTTACAACTATTAAGTTTATTATTTAATAACTACTTAAATAGTATGAGGTCGAGTCGCAGGAGTTGAATAAACGCCGTAATATTCATATTTCATTTCCTACATTTTTCCTTATATCTACTTAAAACTAAAGGCTCACTCACACTAGGATAAAATGTCTACTAATATACAAAATAGGCTTTACTTCGAAATATACACCGACACTTCCGCAAAACTTCACAAAACCCCTGAAACACAAAGTATTTTTTTTAAAACAAGTCTAAATTATTCCACTATAACTTTTATCAGCTAAAATTTATCCTACTAATATTATAAATCCGATAGTTTGTAAGACTGTATGGATGTATGGATGTATGTTTGTTACTCTTTCACGCAAAAACTACTGAATGGATTTTGATCAAACTTTACAATAATATAGCTTATACATTAGAATAGTTTAGAATAAAATATAATGTCGCTTGCTCCAATACTTAATCTATTTAATATACTACTTAGGTAGAAGATATTTATAGATACAAAATGTTTATTTTTATTGTTAGCAACACCGTTGATAACTTTTATTTTATTTTAATTATACCCACGTAACAATTTACAAAAAGACAATATATAATCTCTGATATGATAGACTTGAGCCAGTTGTCGAACGGAGCTCGCCTGGTGACCATTACGGCTGAAGTGTCGTGATGCTAGATTTCCATTAGTAGAGTTTGGAGTGAGTTTTATACATTGGTTACTCGTTTTCCGTCTTAAGTGCATATTATTATCTAATGCGTGTTACTATGCGGTATCGGTCCCATGTAGATAGCATTGTATATTATTTTCATAATAATAGGAGGGTAATAAATAACTGAATTATTTCTTACTTTTTAGTGAATTCGGTTAATTTTTACGTTAAATTATTTTTATATTTATAGTATATAATATACCGGATATCATTATAAATCATAACTACCAATATCAGACAGGTTGAATCCATTTATATCGTCTTATGTTTGTGTTAAGACTATAAGTATGGTTAATTATTAACGGAGAGAGAGTTGTAGTATTCTATACGCACTTCATCAGGCTTGACTAGTATATCTTCCTGGGGGTTATACTTAAGACTCAGAGCTTCAGTTACTGCTAGGAATACTTGCGATGTAATTCCATCAATATTCAGTCGTGACGGCGTATTTATTTTGCAATCCCCGCGTCCTTTATTTGTGTTTATCAGTTAGCCATCATTCAAAACTTAAAATGCTACTCATATCAGCCCTACCAACCGCAAATAACAGGATGCTACTCGAATTATAAGTTGTTGCCAACATGATAATTAGCAGTATATTCTGTGTCTGGCTGAGTGCTGGTTCTTTGCAGACCTGCTATAAATTAGTCGAAATGTTCGTTATTAGGCAAAATTATCCTAAACAACATTTGATAAAAAAAAAATATTTATTTTAACGATCAAAGTCATGATTATGCAATCAATAAGTAACTTTTGCTACTACCTAGAACATAAAGTAGCATTAGGTAGTCGATTGTAAATTTTGAAAACTTTGACTTGACTTGAAAATAAATATACACCTATTTCAGCGTTTTCTTTCATCACCCCAATTGTATAAAATTAAGAAAAAAAATTTTCATTAATATTTA
Organism: Limenitis camilla; assembly: GCA_905147385.1. Lineage (NCBI taxonomy): Eukaryota > Metazoa > Arthropoda > Insecta > Lepidoptera > Nymphalidae > Limenitis > Limenitis camilla. The sequence goes on along the minus strand of LR990230.1, from coordinate 7,979,054 downwards.
TATTATATATTTCATTAATATAATAGGTAGAGACTAGAAAATTATTACTCAGACTAGAATAACTTTATCTTTGTGAATCGAGATCAGGTTATATCAGTATACATATAATAATATACCTAAATAGCTAAAACAAAAGTAAGGTAAGTAACAACTATCAACAAATTAGAAAAACACAATTTAATTTTAAATCAGAAAAAAGGTCCTTTTTATCTCAGCAAAGCGAGGGCAGATCGACTAGTTTATTAGCCGACAAACGTTTTTTTTTTTCATTCGCAGTAAACGAACATTTTCTCTCACCGTAGCGTACCTTACGCCTCGTCGGGTTTTCTGTTAGCTCTACCGACTGCCTACAAAACATTTCCGTGCGTAAACTTATAAATAACCTCTCGCTACATCTCTGCCATGCTTGTCTACTTTTGTGTTTAAACATGTGCTTAAACATGGTGACATGAAACGTGTTCGATAATTATTGGAAGGATCAATAACAGTACGCCAACTATTCGTGGTTAGCAAACAATCATGTTTTTACGACTGTCGTCTTTCGAACTGCTCTTTGCGCTTTACGTTTCTATTTGAATCTTGATTTTAACTCGGTTTACTTTAAATACGCTTTCAAGACTCTTATTTACCTTGTCTCTCCTAACTTATGTTACTATGTTTTCAAATGAGCGTGATCTTGCCAATTTTCAATACGTTCACGTTCCGCATAGTGTTTACCTACTCGATTTTCTACTAGTTACAAAGCAAATATTTAAAAAAATTTTGTATCTATTGATAGTATTAATAACGTTTGGTACGTCGTTTATAGAAACTTTTGAATTTCTAGTTGGCCCTACGTAGGATATCTATGGTCCTACGACTAATCTTGTATCTCTTATATATCTGGTATCTATCATCATCATAATCACGACCCGTCAATGGCCCACTGCAGAGCCGAGTCTCCTCCTCAGAATGAGGAGGGTATTAGGCCATAGTCCACCACGCTGGCCCAGTGCGGGATGGCAGACTTTACACACCTGTGAGAACTTTTAGGAAACTCTCAGGAGTGCAGGGTTCCTCACAATGTTTTCCTTCACCGTTAAAGCTAGTGATATTTAATTGCTAAAAACACACATAACTTAGAGTCAGAGGTGTGTGCCCGGGATCGAACTCGGACCTCCCGTGTAAGACTTGAAGTCTCAATCACTGGGCCATCACTACTTTTTTTCTATATCTATAGCCCCTACCATAACCGTTTTTTAGAACATAGTTTTTAGCCAGAATTTAAATGACTTTGTAAGAAAATAAATTTCATGAACATCATGAAAAAATCCATTAGATCTTATTAGGTTAAAAAAAGTTTTTTTGAAAGTTAAATTTATTACTAAGACAGTAGAGATAGCAAAAGTAATCAATAGAAGATTGTACTGCCAATTTAAACCACAACGCCGCCGCAACGCCGTGGACCTAATTTTTAATACAGTCTCGAAGTTTCGACAAATCCAATTTTATTTCTGTGTTTTTCTCCCTCAAGAGAAATAAAATTTATTTCGTGGTGGTCCCTGCTTACCTTAAAAAATTCAGTCTTCCGCCTACATATCGCTAGTGAATTACAAAAACTACTCATTTGCTATGACCCCATAAAGTTGATTTAATTATGAGTTGAATATTAGGTTAATTTTTGCTCGTACAGAAATATTCAAAAGAAACGAACTCAAAAGTTTTTTTACCAATCATTTAAAAATATTTTTACTGAAATGGCGTTGTGTACTTATTTGAAATGTTTTAATTAAGCTTCATTATGTATTTTTATACGTAGTATGTATAATGAAACTCATAAGCTTCTTTTTTTTTACATTTCGCTCTATCTTTGTCGTCCCTTCTCCAAAATATTTTTCTGCCCACGCTTTTTAGGTCCTCCTCAACACAGTCCTTACAATGCTTCCTAAGTCTCCTATCATCATCATCAAAACTCAAAAACAACCAAAGTATAATGATGTAGATAATTAAGTTTTTTCTTGTCTCTGTTTTAAAAATTTCTGAAAACATCTATGTTTATGTTTGAAGTGGAAACATTGGAAAGGCTTTTTTTTTAATTTTATTAGTGAACTATCGGTTTAAACTTGAAGCGGTATATTTCTTCAAAAGCTTCTTCCGCAGTTTATGAATCATAAAAATGCGACATTGCTAAAAATTCAACGTGGGAGGCATTATGCAAATCACTCTACCTGTAACCCTAGCAGAGACCAAGACAAATACACCTTGTCCTGTCTCCGGTTTGCATAGGTTTATGACGCGTGTGTAAAGTATGATTATTTCAATACCCACTAAAGGCGCCGAACCGAAAAGAAAGACTAGTGCCATGAAAAAAATAGATTCCTCTTTTTAGACCACTAATTGATAGGTATTTATTAGGTGGAACCAAATTTACTCGACCTTTAGGGGTTAGGGTTAAAAATTTTTTTTATAAATAGATAATTTTAGGTTTTTTTTAAATTTTGTTATTTTTTGTTATTTTCTCCGATAATCTAGAAAAAAATCACATTATGTTAATTTTTGAAAAAAAAAGCATCGAGCAGGCACAAGATTATCTATTTTTAAACAATTTTTTTGTCCGATTGATTTTAAATGAATCTTAAGAAGGACTTATGATGGTCATCGCAAGAACCACTGTTGAAACTGGGTCAACACAAACAGCTACAACTTTTGAAATTATATTTTTTTTTTCAAATTTTCATGGCTTTAATCAAAACATGCATGTGTGCATGTGTGTAATAATTCCATATTATTAATTTTATAAAATAAAATGATTTAATGCCAAAAAAAATTACTGAAAATTCTCATTTTTTTACCCCTTTAAAATAACGTTAACTCATTATAAAAGGCTAAACAGTACTTTACCCGTCTTTTGTAATAAAATCTCGTATGGTATGTTAACAGGACAAGAATTTATTATCTTTATACTCCTTAATCTCAGTACTTCAATTCTAACCTTTCTATACGTAAGATTTTGAAGTACACTGATATCTAATATTTACAATTTGATTCTAAAACTTACTCAAAAGTTGTTGGTGATAAAACGGTAGAGTAATAAAACACAAAGTTTTAGTAATATTAATGCATATATTTTCTTTTATTAACATTGAAAAAAAAATTAAACTGCTTTAGTGAAAATTTGCATAATTGAATGAATCGTCACCCTCACCACTCCCAACATAACAACTTACTTAACAGCTGAGCACAACATTCTTATAACATACATACTTACAAACTTGCCGGAGCAGTGAGGCAAAGCACGAACGTGAATTTATACAATAGATTACAATCTTTATCTTCTACGACCCTTATTCACTTATACTATACCAATTTATACAGTCTCTAATATAATCCACTGCTTACGTCAAATCACCAGCGGATATACAGATAAAATATATTAAATAACCCACAACAAAATGATTATAGTAAAGGCTCAAGTATTCTGTAATGAACATGGCTTCAAGACCAACACTTCTAATTACTATTTCCATTATACTTTTTTATACAAAACAAATTAACTCTTTTAATTACCAAAATAATTCAATAAAAAGGATATATCCTCGATGAAGTTCTAACAGTGCGTTCAATGTAATTTTTTAAAATTATCCTATTGGTCTCGTTTTGGTCAAATATTATGTATTAATTGGTCGAGACGATGCGCACCAATATACTTTAACCAATGAAATTCAAATCTCAAATCACTCATAAAATGACTTACGCACTGTTAGAACTTCACTGACGACCTTTTAAAACACGATTTGTCTCGGCGACTGTACAGCAAGTGTAAACATCTTTTAGTATTGAATAATTTACTGCAATTTCCCACAAACACTCAAAACTATCTATTCTTCACGTTCCTGTTGTGTTCAAAATGGACATAGCTTGTTAAATTAAAGATATATAGTCCTGTTTCACCACTTCTATAGTTTTTCTTAAAGACAATAAATTACTACAATAACGTGGCATTAAAACACTACTATCTTGTTTGTATTACAATTTAATAGCACAAATTATTATATACATAATAAAATACACGAGTTATACCATAAATGCCATGTTTCAAAATGTATATATGTTTGTCTGTGTGCGTTAATTATTAATGTTCCGGACAGACTTTAATGATACTTATAAGATATAGCTTTTATAGTAACTAGTATATATTTATATACAGACAATTTAGAATGTATTTGGTAATATATTTGTGGTGAAATAGGTTATTATGAGGAACGTGTCAAGTCTAGAAGACAGTGAGTGATGTGCATTATTTTCTATTTGTAAGGACGCGATTAAACCTTAAAGCAAATGACAGCTATAATAACTGTGTTTGTATTAAAACCATGAATAATAAAAAAGCTCTATATCTTAAAGAACCAACAGAATTATAATTTTTGTAACACAGACGTTGTGATTACCTATAAGTGTAATAGAAGTTGGATTGTTATTATTATCCGAGTTAAATGTAAATTAACAATGTGACAACTTTTTTCTAAAAAATAATAAATAAATTTAGACACATTTAATTGTTTTTAAATTTTCTAAAAATATTTTTAAAATAACTCAAACTCTTTAGCTGCTGAGCTTAATATATTACGCCAAAAGGCAATTCCTGTACGCGCGTGCGTGCATGTGTGTGTGCGCACACCATTATAAATTACATAATTTAATTAATATAAGACAAATCGTGAATTAAAACTTTAAATCCTCTATAAAAGATTCTGAAACAATTAGCTTATTGCCAACATTAAAACACCCGTTATATCATCCAAACGGGTGATATAATGTTAATACTGAACTTCACACCACATTCTTACTGCTCGATGCGTGGTGCCTGTATGAATTTCAAAAAAAGAACATGAGTATGAATTTAAAAAAAAGAACAGTCATTCACACACTATCTAGAACGCCGCGCGCCGTAAAATAATATGTTATTCGAATCCCCGCCATTTTTATATGATTTTTTTATTGTTTTGTTTACAAAAATTGTGCGATTGCCTTCCAACATTAATAAACATATTCAAATGAATTTTAATAATTGCACTTTGCACTATACAAAATGTTAATTACAACTAAAAAAAAAAAATTTAATGTTAGCAGTAAGCTAACTGTTTCAGAATCTTTTATAGAGGATTCATATTATGAGAGTAGATAAAGTCTTGTATGCAACTGTTGATAATTAGGTATTATACAACAGTTGCATAAATAAATATTATAAGTTGTTTAAAATATTATTTTTTTAATAATTAATAATATTTTTTTTTTATTATTATAAAAAAATTTACAGCACAAATCCTACATGAAAGGAACTGCTATAGTATACGTTTGGACTCTGAAAGTCATTCCCGCGCACTGACATATTTAAATGAAACGATGGAACTCCGCTCACGACTTCTCAGCAGCTAACGAGAGTATAGTTATTTATGCAACTGAACTTTAAATTATTGTAAGAATAACTTGATAATATATATTTTCTACTACTTTAAATGCAAAGTTCCATTACATACCCCGATTAGAAATTTTTTTAATTCAAAATATAAGGTCTTTAAGACCTTATATTTTGGATAAATAGTTAAACATGGAGTACATAACGAAAATTTCTAAATGTAATTCTGATGAATTATCGGAATTTTGAAGTTTTGCCGTCGGCTCCTCACTCGAATTTTTTTTTCCTAACTGGCTTCCTCTCTCGGGTAAGAAAATTATATTCTATTTCTTTCCTAAGAAAAATGTAATTAATGTAATAAAATATCCAAGCTATTCACACCTCCGAACAAGTTAAGCTGCCCATACGTACAAATGTATTTCAATAAAATACGGAAAGATTTTGCTAATAGAACTATAATCTTAAGCAAACCACTAGAGAATAAAAAAAAATTATTATCATTTATAAATGCGTTTAGAATTGTGAGAAACAGAAAGACATAATATTCTTTAAATTTTGGCAATAGGTTAGTAGGAAGCAACACGTTTCAAGTGGGCCAAGCATAATTTTTTGCTTTAAATGGAAAAATTTACAAATAATTGTATTTTAACAGTTAGAGAAGGTAATTTTTGTTACAATTAAATATAGAAAAATTAATTATTTAGTAGTCGAGAATTGTCACTACATAATGTGGTTCTGTTGGGTCTCATTATTGCGCAAATACTACTCCAACAAAATAAGGACATTTATGGGTTTTTAAACTTTGATGGTTACTATCAATATTTTTATTTGTACCAGAATATTTACTATATAACCTGTATCTATGCGATATGTCCATTACAAATAAAAATATTAAAACCTAAACCTGATGAGGAAAGGGTCATTCAAGTGATATGTAAGCAAAATGTTTGACCACAAAAGTAGCACCCAGCAAAAGTATGCAAAGCTCTTACCCCCTATAAGCAGTCATGTTTATTGATATATAATTTTAAATATACTGGGCATTTGTAAAATAAATATTACTGAAGTAATAATGTTATAGACCTCCCCCTTTACCTCCATCTTATTTGGAATAAATAAAGATGTTTACGTAATACTTGAATAAACCCTAACTCAATAGAGATATAGATGAAGTTAAAGATCTCTTCTTCATATCTTGATATAATAATCTATACTAATATATAAAGCTGAAGAGTTTGTTTGCTTGAACGCGCTAATCTCAGAAACTACTGGTCCGATTTGAAAAATTCTTTCAGTGTTAGGTAGCCCATTTATCGAGGATGGCTATAAATATCATGACGCTAAGACCAATAGGAGCGGATGATCATGGGCTCTAAGTCTTAAGGGTCGGCTAGTTTCATATAAATGAAACAATTGTTTGAACTTGAATAACAAATCATATCTTTACAAGTATAGTAAAAACTGCAAGCTCATAACATCAATCGTTCATAACAATGTCTAATTGTCTCTGTTAGTACATTAGTTCTAAAAGCTCTTCAAGAAATACAGAGCGATTGCACGGGATTTACGAAATATATAAAAAACAACACATTAAATGTACACCTTAATTTAGATTTGAAGATAGACAGGACCAATATTTTTCCTTACTAATTACACAATATAATCAAAATTAGTTATGATTCTGCTATTAAAAGGATTGGACGCACTTGATATCAGTTTGGAAAAATATCAGTTGTGTCTCCCTTTAACATTGTTTGCGTCTTATGCAAATAAAATAAATCAATCGTTATGCTAAGTATATAGACAAAATAAATTTGTCTGAAGAGGTGAACGTCTTAATTGTCACTAGTCAAGAACCGCTGCATAAAATGTTGTATCATCCTCGGGATCAGATCTAATCTCTGGAGGAAGTATCCATAGGGCTGGCTGGCTGCATGGAGGGTGAGGGGGGTGCAGGCGGCGCAGGGGACGTGGGTATGGTTGCTGATAAAGAAGGCACGCGGGGCAGAAGTGCCCCACCACCGGTTGGTACTGCAGGCTTCACAAATCTCTCACTTGTACGTCTCCCCTGTTCCAAAAAAAATATATACTTAATAAACATTTAAGTTTTGACAGTGTAATTAAAACCAACATCTCAGCCACTGGAGTCAAAAATATTACATTTATAACAATAATAGTTAAACATATTATGTAAATAGCATACCTATTTGTCTAACTCAGGTGTTATATATTTTACATAGAAGAAAGCTGTCTAAATTTAATAAAAATAAGTAAGTAGTCATTATAATTTCAATTACAATTAAGGCTTCAAACTTGTGTTTAATATGAATAATGTGAAAAATGAATTCTTATTTATCATTACAATTTTTTTATTGATAAATAATTCGTAAAACTTCTTCTAATTTTATTAAAGTCTAATTTCATTTCTTTAAATGAAATAATTGGGACATAGCTTGACATTAGCTGATTATTGTTCAAATGAATACATACACATTTGAAGCATGCTCTGCCTACCTGCGAGTTAAAGTGCAAGGAGGGTCGGGATAGAGGTACGCCTGGGGCCGACAGCAGCGGCGACGCGTACGGGGACAGCGGCCGGGACCCGCCAGGAGACGACACGCTTCTTGACCGCGCCTGGAAATATTCGAGTTATTTAGAGATTTTTACTACATAAATGAAAAGTTCCATTACATACTTCTATGTAAAATGGCTCTCAGATCAGAGCAAAACATTGTATGAAACTTTATATCGCACTTGGTTAAGTTCTATTTATATAATATTTCACATTAAAACTTGATTTAAATTTATTATAAGAAATGGTGTCGTTATATTGTGCTGTTTATGTGTTATTATTGTTATCTATGTCCTGGGTTGCATGCAGCATTACAGTGCAAACACATCCAACTGATGGATAATCATAACCATGTTTCCTCACTATCTTGACATTGACAGAACTACTGCATTACTTGCTCCTAGCATCATAAGCTTAAAAAATATGAAAAGGGACCTATTCCATCCACCGTATTAATTTTTCATATCTGTGTAATAGTTGAATCAAATCACACTAAGCTTATTACAGTACACAGATTAGACATGTATCTACTGTTTAATGACTAGACTTTAAGTGAAATTCTAAGTAAAATTGTATTTGTTATTTGAAAAAAGTAGGCTATAAAAGATAAGTTTTCTTTATTACAAAATTATATTAATAAAATAATTATTAATTCATTAAATAATGGATGTGATAGTACAGTATAGCTCCAGTGTACAGATATTTGGTAAATAATTAATTAAAATATTTATTAATTCAACATATTTACAAGCAATGTAATCATATAAAGTTAGTAGTCATACACAAAGTCAGACAATTCAAATTCAATAATACTTATATAACTTACACTCAAAGCCTCATTAAACTGCCTCTCCTCCTCCATTTCTAGGGATGACTCGCTTTCGGACAAGTGTCGGCACAATGCTTCACGCCGCTCCACCTTTATTAAAAAACAAACATTTATTATATAACTGGCTGCAGATAAACATATTGAGGCACCATATTGTTAATCATATTTTATTATTATCCCAAAAAACTGACATTTATTTCAGGATAAAAAGTAACCTTTAAAACCCTTAAGCTTAATTATAATCCAAATATCCTATCAAAAATCAGATTTTAGCACCACACCTTTACAGACCACAACCACCAGTAGATATTTTTAATAACAAATATATACTACTCATAACAATGTCCTTACAGAAATGTTTTTTAAACATTTTATGTTAAGTATAAAATACAAACGAAGGTTTTGCAGATCTCCGCTCTTGTATTAATAAGATTGTGTTATTATATCAAAGGAGTAATATTTTGTTGCTGCATGACTTATTATAAATAGTGGATTTAATAAAAATGCTCTTGAAAAAAACTTTACATTAATAAGCATCAACAATAAATTCTTTTAAATCAATAAAAGAAAATGATTTTCTTGTTTCATTTTTACTTTTGGGACTACAAAAAATGCATTATCTATCCATTCAAAGTCAATAAAAACCAACCTCCTGTTGTAACTTTCGATGTAAACGAAGATTTTCTTCTCGGATATGTTTTTCTTCTAAAGCAAAGCGCTGCATTTTCTCTTTATTTTCATTTTGAGAAACCGCTAGTTGATTTCTGTAAGGACCAAGTGGACAAGATATAAATAATAATTAAAATTTAGTGCAGACATATTCTAGAGTTACCACTTAATTTTATTTTATTATTTTGTTTATTATGACATTATTATTATTTTTTAATTTAAACTAATTTATAACTAAATGTACTCTTTAGTGAGGGCAGGAGAGAACTGATATCTTAAACACAAGGAAACTTAGTTAGGAATTAGGGGTCTGGATGTTTGTAATCAATATTTTTTTTTGCTAAATATATATATTTATTTATAAAAGATATAGATATTAAAGTATATATATTTAATAAAATTAAAGTTTGAGATGTTATAATATTTTACCTTAATTTAACAACCTCTGAGCGTAGAGTCTGTATATGATTACTTAAATTGGAGGCTGTGTCACCATTACTGATGTCCCTGGCAAGGTAGAGTATTATTAATCACGACATAAAGAATAATTCACACATAAAGTACTTTTTGAATGTATTTAAAAAATACGTGTGAAACAGTGTTTGTATGTTTGTCCTTTTTATATACTGTAACAGAGTGATATCTTAATTTTTTATATATATATAGCTTATGTTAAAGTAACAGGCTACATTTTATCATAAATATAAATGTTTTTGTGGGATAAACATAAAATACCTTCAGCAAGTGGGATGAGCCTGTACTGCATTGTATTAAAAAAATAAATTTAACTCTAGTAATATCAAACATTGTTTCTGCATGTTACCAATAAGATTTTTGTATAATATGTCTTGAGTCCAAAAATAGTAAAAGTTTATATTTCAGAGGTTTTCTTATTAAACAATTTTATTATAATATATCACCTAGGACTTGCAGGATCTGATACTGGCTGGTCAAGTCTTATTTGAAGAGATCGTTTCTCAGCTTCCAATTTATCCATTCTCTTCCAAAGTCTATTTACAAGTGCTTCCTGTTCTTGTTCTAATGTGTTTTCTAACTCAACCTATAAATCATATTTATAATAATAATCTAATATATAAAATTCTCATGTCACAATGTTAGTTACCGTACTCCTCCGATACGGCTTGACCGATTTTTATGAAATTTTGTGTATATGTCGAGTAGGTCTGAGAATTGGTCAACATCTATTTTTTATACCCCTAAGTGATAACGGTAGCCCGTGGTGGCAAAACAAAAGTTGCTGGGTCAGCTAATATAATCTAATAAGATGGACTCTTTCTTAAGCTTCACAAAATGCTCGATTTAACAAACTAGCATTAAATTCCTAATATTCACTGTATAATATATTAATTTTGCTATTGCTAGTGTTATGATTTCATAACCTTTCAATTTTCAAACAAATTTCCAGTTATAATTACCTTTTCTCTTCGAAGTCTCTCTAAATTTGTCTGCTTTGCAAGAGTTTCAGCTTCAAGTTTTTCAATTTTACGCATTAATTTATTTACCAAGCATTCTTGTTCTTGCTCTAATGTCTGCTCTAATCGACACTTTTCTTGACGTAACTGTTAAAAATTAATTATAATTACTAAACATTAAGTATCTAAATTAATTAAATAAATTCAATTTTTAAGAAAGTATAAGTTTGTAATTTATTTCTAGTTTTAGGTTTCTAGTATGGTAAAGATAAATTTAGTAATTTAATTATAAAACCTTAATAAATATTTAAATTTTTTAAATAAAATTTCATAATATCTTACAATGTTTTCCTTTACCGTTAAAGCAAGTTATATTAAATTTGCTTAAAACACACATAACTCAGAAGTGTAATGTAGTGCCCAGAATTGAACCCTGACCTCCCATACATTGAACTACTGACCTGGTTTAATTTTCGAGATAGATCATTAGTTAAGCATTCTTCTTCGCTTTCATAATGATGTGCCAAAGTTTCCTTTTCTTTTTTAAGAGCCTGTATCTTTTTTAACAATGTATTAGATATGTACTCTTCCTCTTGTTCAGCTTTAGCTTGCTAAAATTAATATATTGTTTAATTTATAGAATCTGATAACACCATTTATAAACATAAAAATGCAACTTACAATTGAAACTGAAGCTTGGCGCAATGCACGATTTTCTTCCTGCAAAGCTTTAACTCTCAATTTGTAGGTATCCAGCTCTACTTTTAGTACTCTGAAGTAAAATTGCATATTTCAAGAAATTATTTTTAATAATGTTGGAAAACTAATTATGAAATATACTCTGTACTTTGAATTATATGTTATTAAAATAATCTAAAATTTTCACTAAAAATACACGTAACAGAAATAAGCACCGCGTAATTTTAAATTAAATAATAAAAATACCTATTTTGTTGTTGAAGTGATTCAATCCTTTTTTGCAACTGATCGCGGGAGACTGTGCTGGGAGGAAGCATTGCCCCGCCATCAAGAGAACTGGAGTCACTTTCCGAAGCTGAATCACCCATTTTGTTACCTTCAAAATTATTCTATTGTATTTTTGTACTAATGTAACACCTTTATCATCAGTATTTACCTACCTGGAGAAATCACTGTATCATCCATTTGCAGACCTTACAGGTGAAGATAGCGACAAAATGTCATTAAATAAAATATACCAAAATTTTATTTTATTTCAATAAATAACGTAAAAGTTGTGTTTTCACCGCTAAGCATATATGTTTCTATATTTATTAAAAATAAAAATAATTTGCTCAAAGTTATAGCCAATAAGAAAAACTAAATTAACTCTCGAACTGTATCCTTCTACAACGTTTTTTCATAGCACCTCGCAGTCTTACACAGATTACATAAAAATAATAGACGGGACAGTTCGACCTAGAACCAAAATATAAAATGTATTTACTCTGTAGTTCTAATATGAAATGTCGGCACACACAGACTGAGATGGCTGGAATCCGTTTCGGTCTAATAATCGAACTAAAACTACCACTTACAACCAAAAAACTCAAAATTAAAATAGAACTATAAAGAGTAGAGGACTTTTTGATAATAAATTCTAAAGTATGATGTAACACAAACTGATGATTATTTTTGAAATTACTATAAGAATGCACCCATCTCTGGCTGGGTTGGATGAGAATATCTGTTCATCATCAGGGCTCACTTCAACCATCCTGTAAAAGCAAGCTGGAGCTGGAACAGGAGCTTCCTCTGGAAGCACTCAGGTCCGTGGGGTCGCTACTCACCGACTGCGTGTCTCAAGTTGCCCTGCGAATGACTGACTGCAATGACCATCGAGGCCAAATAAACTGACAGAATAAACAAAATTTACACATTTTTCATTTTTTAGGTGTGTAATTTACAAATTGAAATATGCATTATATTGAAAAATTATTTACCGCCGACTGTCTAAAGTTGATGTATCTAGGAGATACCACCAAAAGAAGCTATTTAGATTAGCTTAAGCATGAAATATCTGCGGGTGGTGCAAGTGAGGAGTAGGGTATAGACTACTTGATACTACATTGTCATCTTATGGTTACCATGTCCTAGAAATACCACTAAAATCCTAAGATTTAAATAAAACGAACTTATGAAAATTTATAAGATTATCTGAAGTTTGAACAAACGTCTGACCATATCTAACTAATGACAGATAATAACTATCTGGATTAAATCAGCTTTCAAACAAAAAACCGCATCATCATTATCTTGGGCGCTATGATGCCACAGACACACACGTTAAACTTATAACATCCCGTCGGTATATACCTAACCTAACCTAACCCCGGGTTAGTAACATTTCTTTTTTTATATTAGAACCATTCAATGATTAAAACTGTTGAGCGAGTGATCACAAGAGTATGGACAGACTATTAATAGTGCGATGCCAAGCGTCTAATTTTTAAAGTTTCTTAGGTTGTGTTATAACGTATAAGCATTCAAATATCACTTGCTTTAAAAATGAAGGAAGACATCTCTTTCTGAAGACGGCTTATTATAGTTTTAAATTATTTGTAGAATTCAAAAGAAAATTTTGCCTGATACATACATTTATTAAAAATGTAAAGAAAATATAAAAATTGAAGAATATTATGGATGTATACCTAATTAAAATCAAGTCTTAAATACTAGGACATAAATCACACTGAATGTAAGTGCACAAGAAGTACACAAAATAACAAATTTGCTATCTACAATTTTCACAAAAATAACAGTAATTAGTGAAGATCTAAATATAATATAATTTTATTATTAAATAAAACTGTTAAATATTTTTAGTTAAACTATGGCTTAGAGAATTTACAATATAACGATCGCTATTTTAAAAGGTAACACTGATCACCATAAACTTAAAAAAAATATTTGTAAAAAAGTGACACACACGCCATAATGTAAATTGCTTCTAGATTTGGCGTTTGAGTTAATTTTTTGCATTTTAATGCTAAAACTTAGTGTTTTCTGTACACACATGGCATCTAAAATGTCCCTAGTTAATATTGGTAAGGAAGAGATCGATTATCGTGTTTGATGAACAGTATTATATCTACTTATAAAGTATTTAGATTCGATCAAAGAGATCGAAGCCATTTCGTTTCACTCGTATAAATGACTTGAGACCTCTTTTTATGTTACTTCATCGTTTGCCAAAGATGAAGAAAAGTTGTAAGAACAGAGAAAAAAGTAGTGATTGTGAGGTGATTGTTCACGTCGTCGCCATAGTGGAAGTGGTTGCTTGATCAACGGAGTCATTCCTGCTGTTGTTGTACGTAATGGTCAGGGTGTACAATGCAAAGTTTACTTAATACCTGTCAAAATAACGTACTTTGATTATTGATACCACAATTTTTGCCTCTGTTTTATATATTTGCGTTGAGTATTGATTAAACTCATATTCATTATTTAGTAAATACACTTTTATTATTTCATTTAAAGTGTGCGAAATTGTTCCAAAAATAGTGTAATCCACAGAATTGATTATTATTCAATTAAATTTATTGATAGTTGCATTGTAAGATTTTATAATTAAGTGTTCAGGACATAAACTTTATCATTACTAGGTTAATTACTTGCAATGGCTCAATACTACCAAATAGTTGGGCAAGGACAATCATTGACAATTGAAGATTTGCAAAGATATTGTCCTAATCTAATATGTTCCGATGGAATAATAGTCAATCAAGATGATCAACAATATCAACAACAGGTAAGATTGTAAACACTTATTATTATGAATGAATATATATTATATATAGAAATTGTAAAATAGACTACAATAAAATCATTTGTCATGTTTCATCATTTTTCTTAGGTGGTGGTCCAACAAGGAGACCAACCTAATGATGTAATTGTAAGTGATGTCCAACAACAGTTAGTGGTTGGTGATGGGTTACAGTATCAGCAACAATATATTATTCGTCATGAACAACCGTCACAAACACATGCTGACTTTCAGCAACAGCAGCAGCATCAACAACAACAACAAGCACTGCATAGACATCAGGTAATGTGAGACATATTAATCCATTTTATGTACACTAATATACCTACAATATTTCAAATGAAATACCTAGATATAAAATTCTTATGGAATACTGAAATTTATTTATTTAATTTGCATTATGTACACAAACAGAATGACATATTATTATATGAAACAAGTATTTCTAAAACAATAAAATAAAATGTAACATAAAGTTTGAATAGGTAAGGCTTTTTATTTAAGAATTATAATACATGTGTAGAATAATAAGTAGAGCTGATTGAGAAGGCACTTTCTTCATTATCGGAGAATGTGGAGTCCTTGAAGACAAATACATCTAGACAAATTAAACAAATATCAGTGAAATCTGGTCTGAAAGCCTTTTTCAATATCATTTCACAGACTAGGCTGAACTCTTAATGTGTGTCTAAGAGAGGCTGATAGGAACTGGTCGTAGTAAAGTTCCTTGATTTTCTATTATTTTTGTTTTTGTGTACTACATGTATTTAATTGCTCATTATTTATTAAGGGTAAGTTTATTTCTCTACATTATTTTTATGATGGATCTCTGAAAGACCTGATTTTAATTTGTCTTATATTTGTTGACAATACCAGTATGAGTAGCTCTGCTCTTCTTGAAAAGCCATGGTCTTAATAGCAGCAAAAATGAGAACTAATCTTAGAGTTCATTACATCATCAACCTTTTAAGGGTGTACAGAACAGACGTTTCTCTTTTAAAAAATATAAAAATATTGTGCTATGAAAAGCTAAAAGTATTGCATGTATAGATTTTGTAAGTAATCACAACCTGTTCACAAAGTTTTATTTAGAATTAAGCTATTTGCCTGGATGTTTTAGAATATCTTAATAGTGTGGAAAAACGTTGGCTCTGTCTCCACCCTTAAAGTAAGAAATTGTTTACTAGTGTGTAAATGTTGAAAAATACTTTTCAAGATAATTTCAGTAAGTGATGAAGATTGAAGATGACTGCCATTCTTATATTTGTAGGTTTACTACACATCTGATTTACCTATGGAAACACAGGTTGTGCTGCAACAAGCTCAACAGATTATTGATGCACAACGGCCACAACATGTATGTGTGATGATTAGATACAATAACTTGCACTGTTAATAATATGAAAATCTTTCTGCGCATGTTTCTAGCTAGGCAAGATTAATTTTTCCTTTATTTTAAAGTATGAGACTATTTTTTTTGTTTCAAAAATATAAATTGTCATTTGATTGGTTGGATGGTCCTCAAATTTACCCAATTAAGTTGTGTTAAAAATTGTATTTATTATAAAATTTATTCTTTAAATTTAAGTTTTCATAAGTATCATTTCATATAAATTCTTTGTATCATTTTGATGATTAATAGTTTTTTTTGGAATAAATATAAAACACTGAGTATTCCATGACAATTTTTCAAAACAGAAAAATAACAAAACTTCACTTTAATAACTTATCTTATTAATTTTAAAAATATTTTATTCCTATAACGTATAGAAATAAAATATTTTTAATTTCTTCAATAAAAATAGTCTTGTATTATAAATTGCCAATGATATAGTTTTTCTACTACCTTAAATAAATAATTCTAAACCAAATATCCTTTATAGGATATTAGAATTTGTCAGAAAAATATTAAGATTTTTTTTCTGAAAATGACACTATAGTCTGTTGAACATATGATGAGCATGGGAATTTCAGGTAGTAGAAAAATGATGTTCATATCAAATAGAAAACTGTTTTTTTGCCCTTGAAATTAAAACTGTCGAAAATCGCCTTCTCTCGGGTAACAAAAACCGTTATTTTTTATTTTTTTATGTTATGTTGTGGTAATATTAAAAAATTAGAAGCTAATAAACCTAACCAAAGGATTCATATCAAGTTCTAATAAGATTTTGACCCTGAGGTGTTGTAAAAACAATCATAAAGTTGCTTTTTCTTGACTGGTTATATATTTTGTAAATAATCTTTTTTTCTATGTATAAATTTATGTAGAGAAAAAAGATTATCTTTAAAATGTAGTAAAATACACTGTGAGAGTATACCTGTGGTGATGTGTCTGGGACTTTAGCACTAATTCAGATTTATACATTTTGTAAATTGGTTCTTTTTAATCAAATAATTCTTGTATTTATTATGTGCTTTGTTAACTTTGGACTTATGGTCTTGCATCTATCCTTTCATTTATTGTATTGTTAAGCTTTTTATATATGTGGTATGGTATATATTCTGTAATTAATACTTATAAATAATATAAAGCTGTATAAAAATAAGACTTAAAATGGAGAAGAGGGTATAAGGGTAGCTTATATTATATATGAAAAAAATGTTAAATTGTAAGCGCAGTTTTGATGAAATTTAGCTTCCTAATTTTTGAAATACTAGTCTCTTCTATTGACCACAATACGAAAGCAGTATTTTATTGCTATTGGCCAAAGTAATAAAAAATGAACTTGTGCAAATAAATAAATTTAGAATTAAAATAATGTTTGTTATTGTCCTAAGCTAATTTTGATATTTTAAAATATCTTTTAAATTAATAATTACTTTAGACGTAAGCTCATTTGTTCCTCTTCGCTTAACATTAACATTGAATTTTGGGACGCCTATTGTACCTATATGAAATTTTTTTGTTCTGTTAATTAGTCATAAGGGAGATGTGTTCGCCAATATAAATGCCATTTGATAGACTACAATATTTATTAACATTTTATAACCTTTGAATTCAAAGTAAGTTTTATACTTAAGGCTCCCCAGAAACGTTTTTCCACACTAATCACGTTAGTCTAAATCTCCAAGCCGGGGTTTTCTTTTAAACCATTTGTTATCATTAAAATACTCATAAGCATAGGAGAAGATAAAATATATCTAGACGAGATTATATACTATCTAATTTCGTCATTCAGGAAAATACAAAGCTAAACAGACGTGTTAAACGCTAAACAGATGTGTTAGAAAAAGGTAACAATTCTCTTCTGAAGAAGAAATCGATAATAATATAAAATCTTGCGATATTATTAATAGATGTTAAAGCCAAGTGGTTTAATAGATGTAAACTTTTTAATACGGTTTAATAGGTGCTACTTAGATTTTACATTTGCAAATAAATCTTTTATGGTAAAAGAAGACATTTGACAGAGAGAGCCTACCTCTCGACTACCCTACACACTGATGTATTCGTTACTATCCTGATAAATTAAAAAAAATAAAAATTAATTGATCTAGTGTCATGACTTTCAGTGAAATAATATCACCTGAAATTAATTTCACTAAAAAAGACAATAACAAATTCAAAGACGAACAATGAAGATATTATTGTTTCCTTTATTTCATATTTATTTTCGTAATTGCTGTACGTTTAGATATTATTATTGTCATCCTATATTATGTATTTGTAATGTTATCACTACAGTAATTGGTACGAAAATTTAGACCTACGCACTTAGTGTGAAAAAACGTCCGTTTTTTTATCTACCCTTAAGGATTTCTATTACAACTTTGATAGTTGGCGAGTCCAGCGCATGTTATGTCGCAACCAACTGTAATACATCCCGCGCAACCACCGCCGCCACAACCTCCACCCTCGCCTGCTCAACAAGGACCGCAGCAAACTGTTAGTTTCTGTTTCATTCCAAATAATTTGGACCCAGTTATGCCAAAGTAGACCAACCCTTTAAATCTACATATATAAAAAAGTCAGTTGACTGACTCGTTATCGTATAGCCAAAGTTACTGAAGCTTCATCCATGGAATTTCGTCACGATTCAAATTTTCCTCTTAAAGCGGTAAACGAGGGGTGGCGAATATATTTTAATATTCATCTATTGTAATGTAATTTAGCAGAAAGACTTTCTAGTGTATAGAAAAAAATTAAATATTTCATTGATCATAATGTCTTGACTAATATTTAAAAGGTTTATCATAAAGATCAAAAGGTTATTTGCAGGATATCAATACGAAAATTAAAGTTCACTTGTTCCTTTTGACAGATTCAATTGTAGGATACATTACACTTAAATACATACTAAAAAAAATAAGTTTCAAAATAAATAAGTTTACCTTATTTTCTGGCTTGGTATTATTTGGCATACTTAAGTCGAACTTTAAATATATTTTTTTTATATACTGAATACTGTGAAATATTTTACATGGTATTTGTGTCATTACTGAAAAACAAAATGCTTTAATAAGCTTATTATTATGCACGTTCTAATAATAATTATTACAGTTTAGGTTAGTAATTTAAGGCTGGTTGGTCGATTTTTTCTAATTTAAATTAGTTACAAAAATAATGAGTAAGCTAAGTAATTAACTTTAGAAAGTTGTTCTTAATGTAAATATACTATTTTTTTCCATATTTATATCATTAATAAATAGTATTGTTTTGGAAGAAACATTTCAAAATGTATGGTTTGCTGTATAATATACCAAAAACGAATATTTAATAAATTAAAACAAAGATGTTCTTGTTTTCAGCCATCCCAATCGCAACCGCAACAACAACAACTTTCACGGGCATCTCCTCAAATTATGCAGCATTTACAACAACATCACCAGCAAATCCATCTGCAGCAGCTACAGCAACAACAACAACAGCAGCAGCAACAACAACAACTGCAACACCAGTTGCAGCAGCATCAACATATCCAATCTCAGCAAATACAACCACATCAGATTGTGATGCACACTGCCTATGTCAATCAAGGGGTCAGTATATTTAAATCAAATATAATATTTAAAGTTCTTTTAAAAACTACTAATAATTGTAAAACATATTTTAGACTTTAAAACAATGCTACATACTAAAAGTAAGAGGTAGATGTTGCACTTAGCTTTACAGTAGTTGACTACGTTTAATTTCTGAACATAAATGATCACTATTAAAAGTTGCACAAATGCCAAACATTAATTACTTAAAATTTATTTGTAGGGTGACTGTTGATTTTAGTGCCTTATCTGGAACATATCTTTTTAAATTCAGGAAAAATATAGCTTATAAGTTTTACCGTATATTAATATATAAATGATAATACTTTTAGGAGTCGCCGTCCCGTCAACCACCACCTAGATTGCTCAATCAGGCATTGAATAGTCCCGGAGGATTAACGTTGGTTCGGAATCCAGCGCGTCCGGTGCGACCTAGGCGTCAAGCTATGGTGCGTCCACCTATGCCCACTTCTCCCTTACAAGTGCCTCCTCGACTTCTCAACCCGCAGCTTCAACAGGTAAACTATAAATAATTAACAATTATTGTACCTTTAATCTCAAGTTCATAATGTGCCTAGCATCTGAGCAAGCAAGCTCAAGGTATTTACCACCCAAATTTTCACTAATTTACGTATTATTTTTCCGTTCCTACATATTATGAACTTTCTGGGGTTGGGTCCTATAGTAAAGAAGAGAATTTTAATGTATATATATATACTCTTTATTAAGCATAGGTAATAGATACAATATTGAGCATCTAAATTCGTTGAACTTTTACTTTTTTTAAACGTGGTTCTCAGCGTAGTAAATGGGAGCGCGGTAGAGTTTAACAGAGATGATAATAGTAATAATAAGCCTGTTATTCTGAGCTCTGCGATCACAGTACGTCTCACCGCTTTGTGTGCCTTGCGGCAAAGGCCTCCTCCAACATCTTCTATTGTTGCCTATCCGTTGCCACCTTTAGCCAATGGGGACCTAAGGTCTCTTTTAATTCATCCTCCCACCTTCTCACTTGGCGATCTCGGCTCCTAGAACCATCTCTTGGATACCCGAATATCACCAGTTTACTCCATTTCTCTTCTCTTGTTTGCAGTGTAACAAGTGCCCGGTCCATCACGATTTCTTTTGATCAATATGCGATAGTATGTCTGTTAAATTTGTTTTGCGCCTGGTGTCTATATTTCGGATTCTATCTTTTAGTTTTAGCCCTAATATACTCCTCTCCATGGCTCTTTGGCATTTAGCAAGTTTGTCCCTATAATTTATAGTCAAGGCCCAGGTTTCGCAGCCATATATGATGCGGGGGAGAATACAGGTATCGGAAGTTCTTCTTGATATTTATACAACGTTCTTTGCTTTTCATAATTTCTTCCAAAGCCCAAAACTTTTTCGAACCAGTAGCAATTCTTATGTCAATCTCTTTGTCAATTGATTGCTTATTGATACTATCTGACCCAGAAATATATGTTCCTTTACGTATTCGAGCTTTTATCCGTTTATGTTTCTGTCTGCAGCTACTGAGTTTGTCATCATTTTTGTCTTCCTTGAGTTCATTTCCAGACCTATTTCTCGACTTCTGTCTGCTAGCGTTAATATCATTTGTTCCAATATTTTTGGGTCCTCTTCCAATATAACTAGGTCATACGCTAATCTTAGATGGTTCAGTCAGTTTATGTTTAATTCTAATTGATCCCATTCAAATTTTCTAAACATTTGCTCAAGAACTGCTGAGAATATCTTTGGTGAAAGTGTCACCTTGCCGGACACTCCTATCAATTGGAAAAGAATCCCCTAGAGATTCCAACTTTATGCACGCTTTACTCTCTCCGTAAATGTTGCTGATGACATTTACATAAGCGTTTTGAACCCAACTGCTCCCATTGACTTTGACAGAATTTGCCATGCAAAGACTGTCAAAGGCTTTAGACTATTAAGGGTAAGTAAATGGGTTGATTGTATTTTTGTATGACCTGTTTGATAGCGTGTATGTGGTTGATTGTACTGAAGTTTTTCCTAAACCCTGTCTGCTCTACCAGTTGATTCTCGTCAAGCTTGTTTGATATTCTATCTAAAATGATTTTTGAAAAGAATGTATTTACATTTGAAATGAGAGATATGGGTCTGTAATTTCCAATATCATCCTTTGAACCATTCTTGTATATAAGTATTATGTATGATTCGAGCCATTACTTTAGGATGTTTCCGGTTATTAATATCTGATTGAAAACATTTGTTATTATCGGGCCTAATTCTTCAACAGTTCCTTGCATAAGCTCATTTATAATTCTGTCTGGGCCAGGTGATTTTTCGGTTTTTTGACTGTTTATAGCCTTTTTTACTTCTGATTGTAGTATTTCCGGTACACCACTTATTTCTCCTGTCATATTTTCCATGCTAAGTACTCTATCGAGCGACGCCGTCTTTGATTGTTTTAAATATAAGCGATAGTAGTCTGTTCCTATGTTTAGGATTGTAGTGCGTGTAGTAGTTGGCCGATCTTTGTTTCTTAATTTTGGTATCCATTCTTTTCCGACTTCGCACAGTTCCTTAGAGCTTTTCCTGTACCTCCCGATTTGAGGATATGGTTATCTTGTATGGTGGTTATTATTGTTTTGATTCTTTTATTTTTTCTGTCATCTCATACTTTTCCGAATTCTTTTGGTTAGGATCGAGATTTCGTTAAGGTTTTCCTTCCTATTTTTTCTGGAAAGCAAATTCCTTCTATATTCCATTAGTTTTAGAGTATCTTGGTTTAGATAGGATTCTTTATTTTTTAATATTTGTGTTCTTATCTGTTCTTTGAGCTTGCTTTCTACTCTGTTATACTTTTAAGTCAAACAGATATAATAGTACAATTTAAATAAAAGTTGTGATCCATATGCAGCCATATAATTTATTTATATAAACTTTTAATTTATATTGCATGTAATTTAATATTATGTTAAGTCTAAATGCCCCTTCCTCCGAATAATTATTATTTAATTATAATTTTTTAATTAATTCCTTTTTAAACTAATGTTTCGAAGAGCACATCATCACCTGGCAACGTTCGCGGTATGGGACCGAACGGCGCAGGTGTCGCCGTGCGACCCGCGCGCGTCTCTCGACCTGGCTCCCCGCGCGTTTTAAACCCGCACGCCGCACATGCGCAACACCGCCCACCAAGACCCCGCACTCCTTTGCTACAGGTCAGGCCAGTTTGTGAGCCCACATGAGTCCTAAAATAGAGTTAAAATTTCTATATGTATTTATAATACACCACATCAATGCAACTTCACAGAAGATAGTTTTTGATCATATGCATAAATCAATAAATGTGTTCCATAACACATATATAGTTATTTAGGTTGCACTATTATTATTTCTTTTGATACTGATATTACTTTGGTTTCATTTTGTTATCTAGGAAAACATAAAAACATTATAGAGCAACTCAGTGATTTGAATAAAATAATTTATTAGAAAAATTAAATTGAACAATTTTATTTTTATTAAATGTAGCAATCATCGCAGCAGCAACAACAACAGCATCAACTAGCTCAACATGTCATTAACCATTCTCAAGTCCAGCAACGAAATCAGTTAAAACTCACTAATCAACAGGTATGTAAGAAAAATCAGTTATTTCACAAGAACTACTGATGTGATTTTTTTAAAACTAATTTACAATTTTAAATGGTTTAAGATTATATATTGTATTAAAGTATATGCCAGTATGTCAGATATTTCGTATGTTTTTACGAATTTTATGTTTTTATTTTTCAGCAACAGATGTTACTAAATCAACCAAATCAATCACATCCGCAACAACCAGCACGAATATTAACACCACAAGGGACTATTGTAACGCAAACATTACAAACATCAATGACTCAACATCATACTGTGCAATTAAACCAGAATGGACCTCTACCTCAACAAAACCTCAATGCAAATCCTCAGCGCGTTTCACCTCATCCCCAACAAGTTCAACAACAACAAGTTCAACAACAAGTTAAGAAGGTTGCTGTCCAACCCAATAATGCTAGCGATATGGACGATTTAGAAGACAGCATAACTGCGGCAATAGTTCAGAAAAATCCTGTCACAGAAAACCAGAATCCTCAACATCAGTTTCAATCAACTCCCTTAAGACAGAATCATGTTGGTCTCACGACGGCGCCTAATGTAAATCAACAGCATCAGTTAAATTTCAATCCACAACATACCTTCCAACAACATTTAACATTCGATCACGCGCACGTACAACAACCGGCACAAACTATTAGTCAATTATTAATGGAACAAGATAATTCAGAAGAAGAAAGACAGTTTATTTCCTTGCCTAATGGTCAACGAATGTCCGTAGCAGAGTACAGACGAATTCAGTCATCACGTGTATTATCGCAACAACAGCAAACCACTCAGCAGCAGCAACAACTAGCAAGGTAAAAAAATTCCATATCCGATTCCGCATTTCAGCCGCTGCCAATTGCTATTTATCTTAATTATTACACCGTTGTTGTACACACACAAACAAGTGTGATTGTTACATTGCATTATATTATTGCACTTTTGTGGTAACCTATGCTAATATATAAAGCTGAAGAGTTTGTTTGTTTGCTTGAACGCGTTAATCTCAAGAACTACTAGTCCGATTGGAAAAATTCTTTTAATGTTTAATAGTGTATTTATCGAGGAAGCCTATAGACTATTTAACATCACGCTACTACCCATAGGATACATGAACGAAATCACGCGGGTCTTTTTCAATTCAATCTTTTTTGACAAATTATTGTGTATATATGTGTGTGTATGGTTGTTTCTTCTTATGTTTGTTGTTGATAATTGGATATTTTAGTAATGTACAGATGTTCCTTTTTCCTCGCAAATGTGTTGAAACGTCGTATGACTCGACTCGTGTGCCTTGGTCACCTCTCGGCTTCGTTACACTCTCACATCTACTGTAATAACCAACTTAACACACTCATACAATGTTATAGTATAATTTTGAAACATGAATGCTTATTAATTTATCGCACTATGGCTTATTAATAACAAATATTTTTAAGCAATCAAAAACTATTTAAAAAAAAATTAATTTTCTTGCAAGAGTAGAAATTATTGTATAAACAATTATAAATTATTTTTAATTAAAATATATTATTACAGGGAAAGTGGACGTCAAACATTAGTAAGAAGTAAAGAGCAACAAAGACCGGTTCAAAGAGTTCCTCCGATGCAAACCCAGCAACAATCAAATCATCAACCTGGTTTGTATTATTATTGTCATTACATACTGATATAAATATCTCTTGACAATTTAGAAAAATTATAAGGCATTTTTGTATGACTCATTTTTGTTGTAACATTAGTTAAATGAGCTTAAAGTTATATTTATGCTTTTTTACACTACTTTTAGATGTCGTGTGGAATATTTTATTAGCTTACTTAGGTAAAATTTATTTGTGAATTATTTTTTATTGTAGAAAGCAGTGATCCAGTAAGCGGACCATCAGAACAAACAGCAGAGACACAGTCTGCAAAAATGTTAATTTTTCTACAAAATGGAGAACAGAGACTCATTACTTTTACCTTACCTAAAGAAAGTTGTACACTTCAAGAAGTTTTAGAACAGGTATAAATCATGTACATGTATAATATTGCACCTTTAAACAAAATATATTGTAGTGTTTTAATATTATTTAAAAATAATGTTACACTTACTTTCAGGTCAATGTGCCTTTTACGGAAGAAACCAATATACAGTGTATGCAAAATACAAGTAGTGAAATAGATTATTTCGTATCTGTAGGCTCAACAACTAGAATTGAAGAAATGTTAGAAAATCATCCAGTATGTATAATCATGATATTAACAGCCCGCGATCCAATATGCACAGGCTAATAAAAATTGTTGTTATTAATAAAATATTTTCTTTATAGATGTTTGTCGGTGATATTAGCAGTAGAAGTTCCCCTAGTGTGTTAACACAATCTCAAAATAGTGAAGTATCCACACCTGAAAAAGTACCATGCCCTGATAATGGTTTGTTTAACAAATTTAAACTATGGAAATATATTTTTCAGTATATTCTTATAATGTGTTAAATTTGAATTGTTTTTTTTCAGCCAACCACAGGGTAGAATCCCCCGAACAACGGTCGCCTCCTCCTCGTTACATTGAAGGAATGTTAGCAGTGTGTAAGCTGTGCGGGTACACTGGCTATGACTTCAGCCGTTGTGAACGGTTTGTAAATTGATATGATCATACTTTAGTTGAGGTAAATAAGGATAGTGATTGATAGAGCCTCAATGGTTATGGAAAATTAAAGTCTTTCGTGTTATAGATAGGAAAATGTCCATTTCTCCATTGTATGGAGATCCGTACCAACTTGCGTCAAACCAAATTTACTTTCGAGTCTAGTTTTTATATAATCTTTCACTACCTACAACATTTTGTCAATGTTTAACTGCATTTTTGAAATATTCAAAAAAAGTTAGTAAACACCCAGTTACATTTTTTAGCAATTATTAATCTTCGAGACGACTATAATTTATTTATTATAAATGTAGTGAATTAATTCTATAAACATAGAAAATAACATCGATCGATATTAACATCAATACAACGCCATAACCAAATTGAAATTGACACTGACAGTTCTATAATTTGTTGTTCCGCAACGCCTTAGCTGTGTTTGGTCCTCCCCCATGTTGGTGCCCCCTTTCTCCGCGTTGCTCGCTGCGCTGCGTGGCGCGCCACATCGGTCCTTCGGAGTGTATTTTTTAATTTTGTAACATTTTTCAAATTGTGACATTTGTGGTGTCATAGAAGATGTGCAACATTTTTTAGTGGAGTGTGCTCGTAACGCAGGGAGGAGAAGTGAGCTAATTAAAATATTTAATATCAATTTATTAGACATTGTAATCTTCCAAAGCATTCTGGCTTTTCCTTCTTCGGAGATAGCCAGAATGCTTTATAGTTTTAAATTTAAATAGTACCTATATATAAGTATGTTATATTTATTGTTTTTGGGAACGATGGGACCGACATTCACACTTTGTGTAAAAGTCCCAAAATAAATAAAGAAAAAAAAAAAAAAAAAACATCTTTCGAATGGAATGTCCGATTTCGATAATTCAAAAGTAATCAACAGGTATTGAAACAGTCTTGAATACAAAATAATTTATTTGGATAAGAATTAATACAAAGGTATGGATAACATGGTCATTTTGATACTATCAATTTTTAAAATGTTAAAAAGTAGTTATAGTGACATAAATACAACAGTTAGACATATTGCATATCTCGCAGAGTTTTTTGTAGATATTGTTACGTTCTATAAAATTGTAGAACATCCTTTTGTTCTATCTTCAATACTTTTTTTTTTTTGCGATGAAAGGAATTTTATGGCTAATTTTAATACACCTTGGGTTGGTTTTAGTAAGAATTTCTAAGGATCTCAAATTTTTTCTAGTAATAAATATAGTTTGTTACAATTAAAAAAAATTTTGATCGAATGAAATCGGTCCAGTAGTTTTTAAGTTTTCGGAAATGAACTTAAGTTTGACGAATATGCCATTTTTTGTGGAAGTAGGTAATTAATAGTTATTTACTAATCACTTTTTTAATGCAGTTAAAAAAACGGGTTTAAAATCAGTACATAAATGTAATAGTAATATTTTATTCATACAAATAAGTAAAATATTATTTTTGGTGTTAATGTAACTGTGACGCAATATTGTTAGAGGGATGGGCATTCTCTTTTATGTACTAATTCTTTTACCATCAACACTACTCTGTTTTGTTGCTAAAACCGTCTCAAAATTCGTCATCAGCTCTCCGGCTCTAACGAATATGTCAAAAATATAATTTACCATAACAATATTTTCTACCACAGATGTAAAAGAGTATTTACTGAAGAACCCAAAAGTGTCTTAGCAAGTAAAAAAGTTGAACAAAAGAAAAAAGAACCAGAAAAGCTGTTATTAGAAAAACAAATGTAAGTAATTACTAGTAGAAAGGCTTGCTCTAGATATTACACTAGAATTTCGCGCCTACTTGTTGCAACTATTATTTTAAATTTAATAAAAAATATTTGAGATTTATTTTAATCACAAGCAAATTTTCTATTGGATCATAAATTGAATAATTGGGTCTGTAATTAATTTTCTCAACTTCACTGAGATGAGTTAATATATAACACAATATTACTGAGTGCTCTAGATATGGTTGTGAAAAGTTATTTTGTGCTCACAGTGTAAAATTATTTTTTTAGCTCACCAGAAGGTATTAAATTGAATTTATTGAAGACGGCTGTTAAAACTATGAACAATAAGGGTGTAAGTTATTTTACTTTACAATAAGAGTTTATTATTTAATAAATTTCGTACTAAATACACTTTTTAACTAAAATAAAGTTTACTAAATATTTAATATATATGTTTATTTTAAAGGTTACCCAAGAAAAAAAAACAGCAAGAGTACGGAAACCTAAGGGAAAACAACCCGACCCAGAACCAGTAATTTTAACATTAAGTTCAGATGAAGAAGATTCCAATAGTTCAACATTTAATCACGTAAGCGTTCACGTAAGCACTAAAACATTCATTTAAATCCTCATTTATAAAAATGTAAACAAATGATTTTTGAATAAATAAAAAAAAACTGACCATGTCCCTTATTGAGTTAAATTGATGCCAAGAGGTTAAAAATTTCTTTTTATTGTTTATTGTGATTTTAAATTAGTGTGAAATATAATATAACCATGCACAGTAATACACATTACAAATAAACAAAAAGTAAAAAAAATCTCTTATAGCAGGAACAACTGATTAACACAAAGGAACCTTCACTAAGTGAAATAGAAGCTGCTTCACCTGATGACTTTGAAAATGATGACACGGATGGTGAGTAATTTATTGATTTAAGATTTTTTTTTTAGCAATAATATCGATACATGTTAGTTTCCAACTAACCTAATCTTTACGCATACATGCATTATGCTATTACCAGGTACAGTACCACTACCTTCAAAATTCTTCTCAACAATGGCCAATTACCAATGGTAGTGTTTTATAATTTTCCTTAATGTTATTACAATACAATCTGCTGCAACCAAAAGTCACTTTTGGTTACGCAGATGATAGCACAGTGTTACAGATAGGTACTAAACAAATTCACATACCAAACTAGCAAAAATTGCTGAGCATATAGAGAGGCCTAGAATATAAGTAGCGTTAACAATAGACAAATGTTATATTAAGCTTCTTTGTATTTCTATAAATTCCAACATACATTTGGTAGTTATATTCATGTCAGCTTCAAAAACGCATTGAAAAAACTTGTCACCTTATATCACTATCACTACTGAGATGACTCTGCGAAATATCAGTTTATATTTTATTATATGGGGTATTATCTCCTTGGTGGTAGGGGATCTGTTCCCCGACTGGCTTGCGACCACCAGCATGCGAGTACGACCGCCAAGTGTCATAGACGCGTTCCGGTTGAGCCGCATGTGGGCCAGACTTACCCCCTCCCTCTCCCATCCCATTAATGCTGTGAGTCTAGTGGACTCTGGGCTCTTGCCTAGGGTCCGCTGAATCCGCATCATTTTTCTTCTTCATTCCCCCTTCCCACTCTATCCTCGGGGATGCAACGCATCGACAAAACGAGAGCGTGTTTCTTGTTTTTCCGATGTCCATGGGCGATGGTTACCACTTACCATCAGGCCATCAGGTGGACCATCTGCTCGTTTGCACCTTATCTATATTATTAAAAAAAAAAAAAGAACAAGAAGGACAGAGCAAAGATAAAAATGTTGAGTGAGATAGAAAAAAGGAGAAACATAATAAAAAGAAAGAAAGTGAAAAAAAAAACAATAATGAACAGAAATCAAGATAAATATAAGAATAAATATAAAAGAGGAAGAACGCGAGAGTACTATAAACTTCTGTCAGTGAAAAAATGATTAAAATTATATCAGTAGCATCAAAAAGGGAATATATTTTATTAATAAATAAAAATACGGAAACACTACATGTCACTCAGGAATAGTGCAGATTTTTTCAGTGAAAGAATTTTTAATATTGGATCAGTAGCAACAATCAGTAGGGCGTTTTTCACTCAGGAATCTTGTAGCTTCCTATCAGTGAAAAAAATTTCAAAATTGGACCAGTTGTTCCTGAGGTTACTTTGTTTATTCAAAAAAGCCATTTAACATTTTCATTATGATATCTATGGAACCCTACACTCTATCACTCTGGCATAGTGTAGCTATCTAGCAATAAAAGAATCAATAAAAATGATTTCTTTTTAATTATAGTATTTATGGCAACCTTTAAATAAACATTTATGGTATTTATTGAAAAGCTAAACCACCTTAGGTTTGCTGATGACATTGTGCTGATCGCAGTTAGTGCAGAAACTCTACAAACCATGATTATAGAACTATCTCTGAAAAGCAGAAAAGTAGGACTTGTTAAAATAAAACTGACCAATAGATAGCCTATGTTACCTGGAAAGTATGTAGCTTTCTATTGGTGAACGAATTTTAATAATAGGTTCAGTAGTTTCGAGGCTATTTGCAAAAAATTTACATATCAAATCTTTACTCTTTATATAATATAGATGTAGACAAATATATGTTGTGTAAATTGTATATTTATTAAAAAAACCTGTTTTTGTTTATTTAAGAGACTTCTTAGTATTATTTATGATGTTTTTTGTGTCTGGGGAAATTATACATATTTTAATAGGGATATAAGGGATGTTATATTCACTTTATCATAAAATGCAGAAAAAAAATGTGCATAAGTAGAGTAGAATGAATCAGTGGTTTGTTATTTTTTTAGCAAAGTTAAATATTAGTTTGAGCGTAATGTGAAAAAAGGTATTTACTAGGACTGAAAATTTTATTAATAAAAACATCGATTGCTACAGTTTTAAGACATCTATCGAATTTAGTGACAAAAATCGATATGTGCATCCCCAGTTCAAACCTTGGCTAGGGTTGTGTAAAAAATATTATATATCATAAAATCGATTTTTTTTTTAAAAATAATAGATATTTTTTCTTTTAAGAAATAAAATAAAAATAAGATATATCGATATTTTAAATATCAAAATTTCGACAGTCGATATTTATTTCTAAGTATCAAATTCGATATTTTTAAAAGCTCAGTACATACATAAAGCAGCACTACTGAATTATTCCATTTTTATATCTCTTGTTAACCCATGATTTCCATGCCCCCACTACTAGTAGAAAGAGTACGCTCTCAGTAACTCCACTATCGTCGCATGTATTCGATAGCGAACTGAGCCAAACTCCGATCACATCACCTAAAATATAATCACAGTATAATATCGAAATAGTGATTTTTTTTTTCATTATTTAAATTCAATAATAAAAACATCGATTGCTACAGTTTTAAGACATCTATCGAATTTAGTGGCAAAAATCGATATTTCCATCCTTAGTTCAAACCTAGGCTAGACTTGGGTAAAAAATATTATATATCAAAAGATCGATATTTAAAAAAAAAAATAATTGATATTTATTTCTAAGTATCTAATACGATATTTTTAAAAGCTCAGTATATACATAAAGCAGCACTACTGAATCATTCCCTTTTTATATCTCTTATTAACCCACGATTTCCAAGCCCCCACTACTAGTAAAAAGAGTACGCTCTCAGTAACTCCACTATCGTCGCATGTATTCGATCGCGAACTGAGCCAAACTCCGATCATATCTATGATATAATCACACTATGATTTCGAAATAGTGGTTTTTTTTCTCCATATATCGATATATTTCAAAAATATCGACACGATATATTTTTTTCATTTGCCGCCCATCCGGCATCCAGGCTAGTGTCAATCATTGTTGCAACTTGAGAGAATACTCCAAAAAATAAGGGAAGTTTTAATCAAGTTATTTTTAAGGGTAATTAAATCCTAAAATATTTAATTTTTAATGAAGAAAATAATGTTTTGACATTTTAATTTTTCATGTAACGTTTCAAAAAATTTTTTAGCTTATCACTATGAATGCTATCACATTTATGTTGTTTTTGAATAATTAAGGGAATTTTATAATTTTTTTGTGGGAGATAAATTTTTAACTGTTGGCAACACAGGTGTAGAGATGTGACTTGAAGGCGGAAAATTCGACTTTTAATCGATTTTTGTACTATTCGAAGTGTCATTTTTTCGTTCTAAATAAAAAATATAGAGTAAATAATAACTAAAACAACAATCTGTTCGTTTTAAAACTGAAAAACAAACCAAGTTTTTTTTTTAACAAATAATGAGGAAACTGAATTTTTAGTACTACTTAACATTTTATTGAAACATAACGTGATATAAAACAAACCGATTGATACAAAAGAATGAAATGACTACCTATTAGTCTCAAAACTGAAATACAAAACAAGTTTTCATTTAAATGTTAAATTTGGACATTAATACAGATGTTTAGTATAATTAATCATTTACTAGAACAAAAATAAAATAAAACTGATCATAAGAAATAATGTGACCTTTTCCTATGATCTCAAAACCAAAATACAAAAGAAAATTTTCTTCTAAGTTTTAAATGTGTCATGTATTTGTGATTTTAAAGTAATTAAGGTTGTCTATGGTTTGACATTAGTCTAGGTGTTGTTTCGAATCTTATTTTTTTTTACGTAACGTAAACGTTACGTGAGTAAATAATCGATTTTTTTCACATCCCTACACTGGTGTCATTTACTGTCATGGTGGTTTTGCGTTTGATTGCAATGCGGTTTGACGATTACTATAGTATTAAGTTTAGTGACTAAATATGTCTAAATTAAGTAGAACGAAAGGTATTATTATCGTCTTAATTGTTTATTATTTATTTTTGATGTCAAGTAGTTTCTTTCGGTAATTATTGAAGTATTGATAAACTATATAAATCGATCAATAAATGCTAAGCTTGATTTGGGACAAAATATATTGAAATATTTGTTAAATATATGGTATATTAAGTTTATAAATTTGGAAGACTTCACAAACTTATTCCAAACCTTAGTATGTGGGTATTAAACTCAGGGTCTGTGTTACTTTGGACACGCAATACAATGAAATGGGTGCTTTCTGTGCTAGTGTTTTGATATTACAAAATGCCTTTATTGCATTTAATTTTAAGATTACTTATGCCAATAAAACTTACAAATTAACTTGTTAAAAGTGCTGTTTTATCATATAGAAGTACAACACAATAGGACAGATGCAACATGTTACATACAAAGTTACAAACATGTTACTTTGGTTTTTTGCATTAATGTAAATTAACAAAAGTAACTTTCAACTGTGAGCAAGATGACCTACGTTCATAAACTTTTACTTACAATTTAGATTTCTTGCCTTTTACCGTTATGCAATGTTATTTAACATTTCAATATATATCAACTAGAAAGAACTATTCGTCATTAAATATTGCCCATTAAGATTTGGGAACATCGCTACTCAAAACTGCTGTGTGGATGCAGCATAATAACCAGAGACATGCGAAATAGTTTATAAAAAGTATTCAAAAACTAAATGCAATAACTTTTTATATTTCTTATTTTAAATACAAAATGTTTTTTCATTTTATATTTAAAATATGAAATGCAAAATACATATTTTCAAAATACTTTATTCTAATAAAATACTTATAAAGATATTAATTCTGATCTTGAAAGAATTCGCAAATGGGCTGTTATTAAAAAATATTTTGGACTTATGGTAAATCCTGCAAAATCTAGATATGCTTGTGGGAAGCAGATCTATCCCAAGAATTCACTTTGACACCTTGGCTAAAGTCATGTATGATGGAATAATTATACCACTTAGTGAGATTTGCAAAAATCTCGGACTAATCATTGATTCAAATTTAAGCTGGACAGCTTAAGTTAATGAAGTTAGCAAACAACTACATTTTTCATTCCTTTTCTTAAAACATTTTCAGAACTTTCTCCCCATACAAACAAAAAAAGATATTGGGACAAATGTTACTCCTACCATAGCTCAACTATCAACTATGTTGACATTTGCCTTCTAGATGTCTCAGAGGAGCTCCTTAACAAGTTAGATTGCCTTCTAAATATGTACTGCTTTATACATTCTGATATCCATCATCAACTTAAGTGGCTGCCTATTCGACTTCGCCGGAATATGCATTTTTATAATAATCTAGGCTCTTTTCTAATAAAATGAAAAATTCTATCCATCTTTATTTAAGTGAGATATTCCAAATGAGCCCCCCATAGAGATCGAGTTTCACGCTCATGCGTAATTTATACAAACCTTGTGTTAACTCAGACTGAAGCAATACTTTCCGTGAATTTCATCTTAATAATATGTTTTATATATATTTTGTATTGTGTGTAATATATATATAATATGTGTAGTTCATTTAAATGTATATATTTTAATGCATACATAAATAAAAAATTCTGATCTATTCATTCAATTTTTATATTCTAGTAGTGGCTCTTCCTTTGGCTAAGTTATATTAGACTACACAAGAGTTGATCAAAATCGGTATAATGTTTTTCTTATATTGTTACCTTTGCCAAGTCCTACAATAAGTTACCAAATCATTAAGCACAAACATTATTTTTTATTTACGTAGATTTGCAATATTAAAACAACATGATTTAGAAAAATCATGTTTTTCTAAAGTACATTACTTGGAGTAGTTTAAGAAAATTTAACACTAAATGGCACACAATTCAAGTTTTTAGATTCTCTTCTTGTTTGGGGCAAATATTGTGGCATAAGAAATTTTTATAAAAAGTGAATTTAGAGTTAATGCAGTGAATGAGTGAATTTAGAGCACATTATTACCAAATGTGTTGTAGATTAGATGTTAATGACAGTCCATAATGGGTTGTATGAGTAATTTCAAATTATGTAAAAATGCAAAATAATACAAAATGTAATAACATAATAATTATGTGCA
Organism: Limenitis camilla; assembly: GCA_905147385.1. Lineage (NCBI taxonomy): Eukaryota > Metazoa > Arthropoda > Insecta > Lepidoptera > Nymphalidae > Limenitis > Limenitis camilla. The sequence goes on along the minus strand of LR990230.1, from coordinate 7,944,430 downwards.
TCTACTCATAAATAACACGTTATAAATATTTATTGATAATTTCAGTAATATATACTAATGTTATTTCTAGATGGTGGTAGAGACTTACAAGGTGTGGAAGCCTTTCTTAATTGCCGAACTATTAGGATAGGTTCTTACAGATACACACCCAAAGAAAAGGTAAGAATTTTTTGAACTCTTTATTTTATTCTAATTTGATTCTAATCTTCAAATTTGAAGCTTCTATTTAATCCTAGTTTATTATTATTATAGCCTTTATTCAGAAACACAAACTTGAAACATATAATATATCTACTGAATTAAACAAAAACATCAACTGAATTAAAAACTAATTGAGTTATTCTTACAAACTACTTAGGGTTAATCCAGTATTTGGTATTTTGTTATTTTTTGTGTGTCTGTTTGCCCATTGGCAAAGGCCTCCAAACGTTTCCATTCTTGGCTATCCTTCTTAACACTACTCCATGTTACTCCAGCAAATGATTTTATGTCATCATCTCATCTTAATAAAGGTCTGCCTCGTTCTCTTTTTTCATGTCATGGATACCATTCAGTCGCTCTGGCTCCATTTGTTTTTTCTTCTGATGAGATGACCAGCCCACTTCCATTTGAGTCTTTTTATTTTGATTGTTATATCCTGTAGCTTGATAAATCGATTAATAAGAAAACTTTGGATTTAATCCAAGTATTTTATTATTTACAGGTACATATATCAACAAAAGGTGTAAAAATTGTGGCACCATCATTAAAGCAAGAGTCACGAGAGGTCGCCCTACAGATTCAGTTTAAAGAAATAGTTAAAGTTTTAGTACATTTTGGAAAAGGTTTACCCGTTATTTTTTTGTATACTCAGAACAGGTGCGGTGCGTATATAAGAAAAGCTTTAGACATGGTAGAAGAGTCGGGTCAGTAATTTTTTTTTTAAATAACCTAATTTCATTTTCCAAGTATTATTAAAATCAATAATATGTTTATTTTATTAGATCAATACTACAATCCCACGTCTAGTGAAGATTCATATAAAAGGATAACATTATTACCTGAAGTAATATCGGAAGAAGCAAAAGCAGCATTAAAAAGATTATTTCATAAAACCATGGATGAGTTAAATATCAAAGAAGCTAATGAAATACTTGTAAGAACTTGTCCTAAGGAAAGCAATAATGTTTCTAAGTTAACCACAAGATCCATGAGCGCTTCCTTAGCCTCTGGAACTAAAAGGTAGAATTCCAATCTAACTTTAGCAAAATAGTTGTAATTAATTTTGTGCAATATTTGTTGTTTCAATTAAAAACTATACTTGGTTTACCAATCTTATGAAGGGATGGCCAGAAGAAAAACTGAGCATGCAATTGTACTTTGGTTTTAATGTTAAAAAATAAATAATAAGAATAGAATAAATCTAATTCCTAACAACATGTGTTTATAAATGGTAGGGACGATTGCTCTACCACTGCCATAGATATTAAAAATAATCGATTCGTCGGATATATACTATATCGATACTAAAGAATTAAATATTTATATAGAAATTATTAAATAGAGTATAATTATCCTAACAGTAACAATTTGAAGTGATGAATGTGTTATTAAGTAATAGGTTTGAAATCTGGAGTCAAAATATTTTTCTATTTTAAATTAAAATTGTTTGTAAATAACAAAAATGTTAACTAAAACTTATTTTATTTTCAGTGCTAATCCTGCTGAAATCCGTCAAATTTTAATTTATCCACCTGGAAAGGGTGGAATACCAATAAACACAGAAGATTACATGTGCCTAGCTCAAGATCAATTTTTAAATGATGTTATTATTGATTTTTATTTAAAATACTTACTTCATGATGTATTAACATATAGTCAGAGAGAAAAGACTCATATTTTTAGCACATTTTTCTACAAAAGACTAACAACTAAACCAAGTAAAGTAAATAAAAGTTCAAATCCGCACGAATGGGATAGTAGTTTGACTCCTGCTCAAAAGCGACATGCGAGAGTAAAAACTTGGACAAAGAATGTAAATATATTTGAGAAAGACTTTATTGTAGTTCCTATTAATGAAAATTGTCACTGGTTTGTGGCTATTATCTGTTACCCAAGTCTGGATGGATGTCGGAGTATGATTGACAATAGAACTGTGACTCCTCAAGAAAATAAAAAACGAGGTGACTAATTTTTCACTTAATATACAACTAATATAAATTATTAAGCTTTTTGTCACTGTTTTGCACTGTTTCTCTACTAAAAAAAACCTTCTTACCATTAATATCTATTGCGTATTTCTAAGAGATCTAAACATACAGACAACTAGAAGCGACTTTGTTTCATACTATGTAATGATGTTTAATAAAAATGTCTTCTTAGCCATTTCAGAGCGCAGGTCCTTAATGCAAATAGGAAGCACAACTATTACACCTTTAACTAAACAGGAACAGCTTACATTAAATTGTGATTCGGATAACCTCAGTGAAAGGGATGAAGCAGAAGCAGAGGTACTGTACTATTTTCAATACCCTTGTTTATCATATAGTCAAAACCCTTAATTACTTAAACCTATTTTTTTAATCAAATCATCATAAATAGTTATTTTGATTGGTTATAAGTAGTAGCTCAAATGATTATAATGTAAATAGTAAAAATATTTATATATTTTTACTATTTACATTTTTTTTAATTTTTTACAAATTATTCAAGTTTTAAATTAATTGTAAGTTATTGGTTAAGAGTTTTGACTGCTATAGTACATATCAATTTTTAAATAGCAGCACTATTTAATTTTTTAAAAATTTACCAATAATAGTGCAAAAGTGAATATAAACTAAACAACTAAGTGTTGGTCAATAAAGACTCCATCCACCAAAACATCTTGAGGAAGTTGTTTTGGTGAAAAAATGTTCAATTAATCAAATTATATTTTAGGAAAGTGATCTAGACATGCAGTGTGATTCAGAAGATGAAGAATTTGAGAAAGCACAACCAGAAAAAAAACCTGAAGTACCTGTAGCAAGAACAAGTATTCCAATAAAACAGTAAGTAATACAAATATATGTACTCTTAATCTATTTTGTCTTAACAAATATATAATAATACTACCCTTACGACTTTGTGCCCGTGATCATCCGCTCCTATTGGTCTTAGCACGATAATATATATATAGCCTATAGCCTTCCTCGATAAATGGGCTATCTAACACTGAAAGAATTTTTCTAATCGGACCAGTAGTTCCTAGGATTAGTTCAAGCGAACAAACTCTTCAGTGGTAACCATGTTAGTAAGATAAATATAGTATATTCATGTTACATATAGTTAAATATAATCTATACATATACATAATATAATCATATAATTGCTGTGATAACACACACACACTTATAAATGGCTAAACCATTTTTAAGTCATGCATGCACAAACATTTTTGTATTCAATTTAGTTCACATATACTTTAGGAGGTTGATTAACATATATGGTACTTTGAATCTCGAAAAAAAGCCCCTTTTCTCGTGAGATACTATGGTAGGGTAGTACTTTAGTTCACATACTTCTACATGGACAAAGTTACGCTGGTCAACTAGTGTAGTAAAATAAAAGAATAGCCGACCCGCGCGATTTCGTCCGCGTGATGCTCTGCTCCTATTGGTCGTAGCGTGATGATGTATAGCCTATAGCCTTCCTTGATAAATGGGCTATTTAACACTCAGTTACTGAGATTAGTGCGTTCAAACATACAAACTCTTCAGCTTTATATATTAGTATAGATATGATAACAGAGATAATTGTTTCAGACCATGTATATTAATATTTGACTCATTAGCCGGCGCGTCTAGATCAAGGGTTGTAGCGACGTTGCGTGACTACCTCACATGTGAATATCAAGCTAAGGTAAAAGATTTTATTACTTATCATAGATATTTCCAGTATGTATATTGTGTTTATTTTTAAAAGCTTTACTGCTCAAAAAAGCTGTTTGTAAATCGTCAACCACACGCTTTGGCACTTGCCACAAATGTTTGCCTTGATTTTAGGAAACAAACCACCCATCCACATGCTTGTGAGTTTGTTAGTATGTTTTGAGAAGACAAGCATGTAGAACATTCAACTCATGTCAGTTGTTATACTTTACTTAAGTAATTTTTATTACAAAAACAAAGAACATATCATAAATAGTAATAGGAAGTTTAAGGCATCTTCATTTAAACAGTCACACATTTTCCATAAAAAAAGAATGTACAAACTAGACAAACCGGGCACAAACGTGTGGACACATAGCAAGTGCTTGTGACTTCTGACACTGTTCGGATCAGCTACAACCATTTGCAATCCTGCACAAACTATGTCAAACCTTCTATTCACACGTTTGAATTAGTGATGGCTTGTCAAGGTCTGGCAAGCGTGTGGAGGGCGTATAAGGGTTTACAGGTTCAAATGCCAAGTAAAGCAAGACCCTTTGGTGCCTATATATATTGAGGGGCCCCTGTCAAATTTCTTGTACTGCCAGCAAATAAATGATGTTATGTAAATTATAATATATTTTTTATTACAGATTTCCAGAAGCAAGATTTTTAATAAAGATAGTATAAAAGGTAGTTGCCCTAAGATTCCACAACAAAACAATTTCACAGACTGTGGGCTGTATTTATTACAATATGTTGAACAGTTTTTTAAGGTAAATATAATTTTAATTTTCGTCCAGCCCTCCTTTGCTTTTTTTTGGCTTAAACTTAAATTTATTTTCAGGATCCTATATTTGATTACTCTCTACCAATAAAACAATTAGCAAGCTGGTTTGACGAAATAGTAGTGACGCGAAAGCGGGAGGAAATATCTAATTTATTAAAAACATTAATGCACAAATTTAATCCAGACTCCCATTTACATTTGCCTGACATTAAATTTCCGACACTAAATGGTAAGTCTTTTTATATTTTCACAACTATCATTTATTTTAATTTTTCTTTACATTTAATAATAATTTACGTTTCTTTTTCTTTACAATTTATAACTATTTATTATATTTATAAAATAAAAGTTACTTTTTTAAGTTTAGTATAATTTGAAAGACATTTAAATAAAATTCAGTTAATTTTTTAATTTAATTTACTTATTATATTTCCAGGTGTATTAATTGAAACTGATGAACAAGAAGATAGTACAGATGGAGACAAAGGTACTATGAGTGTAAAAATAAATAAATCTGAATTAAAAGAATCAGAAGGCCATACAATTTATGTCAAACATACTACGTCTACTGGTGAAATATTATTGAAGCGAAATTTTGTTGACACTTCAGACACAATACATGTGCGAAAAAGAATGATTAGGGTCACTAGTGACAGTGAAAATAGATCTGTTGTACAAATCAAACCTACTGGTGACAGTGAAAGTCAGTTTCTCATTCCCATTAAGGTGCAAACCTCCAGTGACTTAGTTAATAATATTCATAACACTTTAATAGTTAATAAGAGTAAAACCTTTAGTGACAAAAAATATGGTGTACATAATCAAAATGTTACTAGTGTGAACTGTGTTCGGCAGAATGTTAATGATAGTGACAGTAATTCCTTTATCAAAATGAAGAGGATAAATAAACTTGAAGATGCAGTAGCCGAGAATAAAAAGTTAAAAAAAAATGAATGTTGACATTGTTATGCAGGTCCACTAAATATCCAATATTATGTTAAATTATTTTTAATTTAAGTATTTGTATAATTGTTTCTAGAACTTGTAAATATTAGTTAATACTGTTTACTACATGTATTTAATACCTTATCTGTTTTATAAACATAATGTATAGTTTAAATTTAATGTATTATATAGCTTCCTGAAATATAAATAACAGTAAGTTTCTAGGTATATCATTTTCTTTTGTTTTATCACTATTAAAATTTTCTATTTAAGTTTAAGACTAGACAAATAAAATGAAATGAACAATCAACAGTTATTTTAGAATATTACCTTTATATATTCAAAGTAATAAAGCATATAAATTCTATTGACGACCTAACAAGAAAATACAATATATGAAGAACAACAATTTGAAGTTTGATCTATGGAACAAATTGCATGATGACAATGATTTGAATTTGCACGAAAGCAAGAATTTCAGTTGCCATGCCAAATACTTCTGGGGTTACTATTTTATTTCATTGCGTGACTGATCAGTATTATGTAAATTAACATTTAATCTTAAATATATTTAATATCTTGACGAAAAAATCAAGTTCGTTTTATTTTGGTGATAATAAGGAAATAAGTTGTTAATGCTTTTTTTAAACATTTATATGGTTTGAACCCTAGCAGCTATCAGTCAAATAAACCGCAATGCAAAGTACAAACCGGTCTTGTATTATGGGCATACAACTAAAAATGAAATAGAAATTACAAAAATACATTTTCTCTTTTTAGTCCATTAACAGCTTATATAGGTACTGTTCGTGCTCAACTTCACTAGGTATACTCATTAAATTTGACCTTGATTGAGACGATAATACTGGCCGTCAGTCATCTTAAGCGAAGTATTGTTTACATATTATTATCGTTTAGTTTTCAAACGATTACACTCTCCAATATAACTTGAACGATGACAACTATGAGCGCAAAACATGCCTAGTAGTACTACTACAGTAGTAAAATTTATCAGACTTTATTGACAAATAGTAACAACTAATGATTCGATTAATCGATATAAAAAGAAAAATTATGGAAGAAGTTTGGGAACTGATTATAAATCTAAAAGACTACTCCAGCGAGTCCAAATCGGACTTTCATGATGACGATTGGGGTTGTGAACCATTTTAACAAGATTAGAAACATGTTACAACTTCCTTTTGTTTGAAACATCCAGTAGACTTCGTTTGACATTCGTTTTGTTTTTTTAATAGATTAGCGCTTGACTACAATCTCACCCGATGAAAAGTGATGATTTAACCTAAGATGTGGCGCGCTTATCTAGAAGATTCGTAAATACTCTCCTTTTAAAGATATCCATATTGCATGACTTCGGAAATACTGACGCCGGTAAGACGTTCCACTCCTAAGTCATCCGTATCAAAAAAGACGAAGCAAAACGCTTCGTACGTAAAGACAGTGTCGTATTCAAAGGAGTGGAGACTTTTCCGGCGTCAGTATTTCAAATGATGAGATGCGTTAGTACGGGCGATATTTTTTTATTAATAGTTTTGATGTCTGAAGCACGAATTTGATCTATGCCCGGACTTATGTTACTGTTTAGTCTACGAGTTGTGAAGTTCGCTCGTTTGTTATTTTATTGATTCCAATGGATACTTATGGTTTTATTGATAATAATCGCATTTAGGGGTTAATTTATCTTTGCTGTTTTTAAAATAATTTTAAAAGTTATTCGCTATGTCAGTTTTGCTGAGTTTAAATAATTTGAGAACAATTTCTTCTATAAATTTAGTTATATTTCCGGTCAATGGGTTAATTATATTCCATATTTTTTAAATATTTCTAGTTGTTTTTGATTTTATTTTCATAATATTTATTTTTCACATTGTAAATATATTTATTTGTTTTATTATATATTAGCTAATCCCGCAAACGTTATTTTGCCATATAAATTTGGGGTGAACCACCCTTATCACTTTGGGGGATGAAAAATAGATAGTAACCGATACTCAGACCTACTGAATATGCATATGTCATAAAAAACCGATCGAGCCGTTTCGGAGGAGTACTAAAATTGTGGCACGAGAATTTATTTGATTATTTTATTATAAATGTTGGTATTATCTTTTTCATATCCATATCTTAAATAATGTATCCCTCTTTCTATACATATATTTTATTTTATCATTTATCCATGGACATTTTCCTTTTCCATTATCATAAATTTTAACTTTGATTCCGATATTTGATCTCTAAATTTGTAAATTTATGCAAATTATAAATGCCGTTATTTTAAGAATTTCAGATGCAGCAAAATATGCTAGTAATTTTAAGAATTACTTGAGTATGCGTAGGGCAATGAATTAAAATGCCTTAATAAGAAAGTTATTAAAAGCAGTAAAAAAATTAAATCAAATTGAGGAATTTATATGGAGGAAAGAATTAATGAGTCTATAACTATAAATAAGGAAGCATCTCTTGTACTAAAAGACTGTGCTGGGTCTAGTTTTTCTTATGAGACAAATTAACAAATAAAAATGATTTACTTTAGATAAATATTGTTCTAAGAAAGTAAGAAGATTTGCATTGACATTACACGGTTTGTCGCCGAAAGCATATAATTATATTGAGAGACACTTATATCACCTACTTGCATACTCGAATTATTAAAATAATTATACTTAAAAGTATTGAGGTTTTCGGAATTAATATTTACATTCATAACTATATTGTGTGTTTAATTATTTCGATCGGTGTAACTGCTACATGCTGAATATGTTCAAATTCTATAATGAAGATGTTTCCAATTTTTTTAATACATTCATTGTAATATTAAAGTAAAATTGAACAAAAATTTAAAAGAATCATTAAAATATAGATATTTTAATAAAAAGGTAATCGACTTTAAAGTTTCGACTGTAACAATCATTTCGTTACATACGACAGGTTAGCGTGTGACGTCATTGCACCTAGTCGACGTGGCGCGTATACACATAGAATGTATAGGAGTAGATTCATTTTCGTGCTGTTATTTTTGCCGCTCGTGTCGTGTATTGTTTATTATAATTGCTGGGGCTAAAAAATATGCCTATAGCACTAACATATGACGGGTTTGAAGAAAGAAATTCCATCGCCGCGTATATATATCAATTTTAGGTAAATTTTCACTTTGTCCTTATAAAAATTCTTCTTCCATTATGCTAAAATAAGGATTACATTACTTATTAAAAATCTACTAACAGCTGTACGTGAAACATCTACAAGCAGCACAGGCGCTCTAGGTGAGATGACGTTAGAGTAGAATCGTACTGCGCTAAAATACGTAAAATTAAGTAGTATGTTTTTCAATTATTTATTAACGGATTTCATAAATTTTTACACTCCTATATATTTGTTTAGATCTATTAGTTAAACATAGCATTATAAACATCACGAAACTTCTCTATTTTATTAGTCAATAAATAAAAATCACAAAAAATTAAAAAAAATTCCAGCCATCACAGAAGGGACATCCTTCTGTTAAAATCATGAAGTTTGCATTTTGTTTTGACATGTGGTCTATATAAGTGAAATTAATTTAAGTGTATCAATATTCTTTTAAAGAAATCCATTATATGGCAGCCATTTTGAGCGAGGCCGAACTAAGTATGCACTCATTTTTATTAGGTAGGCCAGTCTTATGAATAGAGGTCTATGGCTGGGTAGGTATTATCTGTGACGAGATAATAAAATTATAGTATCGATATTTGATACTTTTAAATGTTGACAATAATTTAATTTTATTTCAAAAGTTAAGATTAGTAATTAACTAATTAATATGATTGATGTAAAAAATCATTAATTAGTTCAATAATTTCAGTAACCAGTATTCTTATTATACCCTGTAATAATTAAATTACGTCGATGGCTGATGAAAGTCGTCTTCAGCGAATAAAAGTTATGATTTATATTATTACAATTATTATATAACGGAATCAAATCAGTAATCTATTAACAAATATTTACTTTAAACTCTTTATTACTTGAGAATCTTCATTGTATTTGTCAAGTTCCTGAATAACATGTTATATTACAGCTGGTGCATTTTTAGCTTCTGTTGCTGGAATTTCTGCTCTTGTAGGCTTTAGTGCTACTGTGTCAGCAGCTAAAAAAGCAGATCCAAAATATTTTAATAAAGGTAAGATCTTATTCCTAAAAAAATAAATTTTCACCCCATATATTTTATAACCAAAAATTAAAATATTATAGTTGATTAAATAAATGAAATGTAGGAAGGACTTTCCAAGTGCTGACGTAACGAAGGGGGGCGAGGGGTTGTGATTGGGGTCCCCTCTATCGATCCCCCCATTTTTTTTTGCCTCTGACGCATATTTTAGGAATTATGTGATTTCAGTGGGGCCATATTTTTGAACTACACATTGAAAATATAGCCTAATTTTGATAATTAAGTGTACAAATGAAATATAAGTTTCATAAAGGATTTTGATTAACTTAAAATAATTTCATGCTTTGTAACATTTTTCAGGATTACATGCAAGTGTCGAATTAGCAGATGCAGGTGCGTTACTTGCCTTAAGAGCACTTGGTTGGGGTTCTCTGTATGCCATAGGTGGTACCACTTGTATATGCTATGGAATTTGGAAATTGTCTGGTGCTAAAGACGTAAGAAATCTTTTTATTATTAATTTTTATGACATTATTACAAATTTTAGTATAAATATAATTATGAATGTTAGTGATCTCCAAAGACAGATAAAATCTTCAGTATTACACTAATTACATATGACATTGTTAATTATTTTTTTTATTTGTATATTTATTCATTTATATTCCATCTTTTTAAGCTCAAGGATTTTAGAATAAAAATGGGAAACTTACTACCTGTTCTGCCTAAAAATAATCCACCTCAATCAAGAACTGAATTCACTGGTCTAAATGATCTATTAACATATTTATCAGAAGATTATGGAAATCAAAAAGGTGATACAAAATAAGTTAATACTGTAATGATAATTTTTATTTATAAAAATGTTAATTAGTTAAATCTTGTTTTATTATAAACTCTTCTTTATAAGCAGGACCAGCATTACAACTTTGTTTGCAAGTGTACACAGCTAATATTCCCCAATCAATGCTGTTCAATTCTATACCAACATTTATGTAGTTCAATAGTTGAGGCATGATCTGAAAGTAATCAAAAATAAGGAACATCAAATAAAAGTTAGTTAGATAACTTTTTACAAAGAAAAAATTATTCAGCCTAATAAATATATGATTATTATATAAGATGAATAACTAAACTTAACAAAATATTTATTAATGTATTTTACTTACTTGAAATTCAAATTGCCTTTCGCCATTACAGTATTTGCAATGAGGAATTTCATTTAAACCATCTAAGTTCCCAGTGATCCATAAAGGAGTTCCACCTCTGTCATACCTCAACACTTGATCAGGATGTCTTGCTATTCTTTTAGAGAATTTACTAAATGTCTTGTCCTCTGCCAAAGGTTTTGCATACTGTTCCAGTTCACTTTCACTTACATCATTCATAGTACCAGCTTTTTTTTCTTGTACCATTCTTCTTAGTTTATCCATTTCCTGATTTGGATCAATGACTTCTGAATTCTCCTAAAAAATATATTATTATATTTAAAGTTTTATTTGTGTTTAATTAAATACAAATTTCTTAAAACAAATAAATATTACCTCATCTTCCTCATCAACTATCAATTCCCATTCTTTAAATAATAAGCTTCGTCCAGCATTTGTCACTTCAAAATCATTCAAAAGAGGCTCACTCTTCTAAAAAATAATAACATTGAATGAGTGTTAAATAACATTAGTATGTTTGCAAAGCAAATTAAATAATTACTTTTTGTAATTCAGGGCATTCCTGTTTATGACCATTTTGCCAATCTAGTATTTGATGTTGACGAGAACAATAAAATATTTTTTTACACTTTGAGCAATGTGATGGCCCCTTCAGACCACAAAGATTGCATAGCTTTGGGCTCCTCTCCATTGAAAAGCACTGAAAGAATTTTTTAATAAAAACATTTTGGATTTTACAACATAATTACCAAACATAATATGGTGTAGACCAAAAGTTGTAATAACATTTCATATGGGTATAAAAAGGAAAAGTTATAATGGAGAAAAATTGAATGGACATGGAATTTCTGTTATAACTTATCTCCAGGAAAAATTCTATTAGGATAAGTGAGGTGATGAAGTGGGACACTTGGATACTTTAACTGTATAAATTTTATAAAAAAAACTGGTGTTCCTTCTTTTTTTCTATATATGTATACAATCTCTCAAAGTTTTTCTGTATTAAAAATTTTGTTTTTTAAAAACATTGAAATATTACCAGACTTTAGGTACACTACTTTTACCTCATTTTTATTTTCTTTATATGGTTCATAAGAATAATAATCATTTTTACGAGGTAACTGACAACGTAGTATCAGAAAATTGTCGGTTGAATTTGTTCTGCAGCATGACCCTTTCTTACATATAAATAAGAAAATTGTGCGATGAAAACAGTCATTTGATTCTTCAAAAGGAGCATAAACCTGTAACAAGTTGTTTGGATGCAGATATTTTTACAATACTGTTGAATATGAGAATGCACATTTTACACATACTTGGCACAAAAATACAAGAGGTTCACTGCATGTCTTACAGGTTACCACTTCATAGGAAGGTATATGGTTCAAGTTTAACCATGCTGGTTTACCTCCAACTTTACTCGGAAAAAATCTAGGATGTAAAAGCCAATTTTCTTTTTCTTCTAAAAAACCAATGTCTACTTTTTTATCGTTCATTGTTTCTTATTTATAAATTTGATTTTCATAAAACTATAACCAACACATTTCTAGGGAAGTAATCGAGTTTTTACATCGATGTTTGACAATTGGCATTGAATCAATCTTGCTCCATGTCTCTAATTCTCTCTAGAATCGATTTAGGGTTTTAGGCAGCACTCATCGGCTGATACGGAAACTAAGGTACGATGTGGCTGGAAGCTATTGTCCGATATGACCTTCGTACCTATATTTATAAATATAGTAAAATAAAATGTTATATAAAAATTTTATATAGAAAAAAAGTCTCTCAAGACAAAACAAAGTAGATTATTTATTAAATGATCTGCTCACTTTAGTCAACATCAATAAAATTGTCTAGGTATTATGTGTAATACCTAGATTATTTGTATACGTGTAATAAGTTTCATTTTGTAACTTTGAGTACTCATGACAGAATAAACACATGTGTAAATGATGCACCTAGTACTTACTCTTATGCACACATTACTTGCAAGCTGTAGTGAATTTTTAACTATCTATTTGGCCGATCCGATTTGGCCCCCGGGTCATATTGGACATCAGCTTCCAGCTATATCGGTCTATGTGTGCCGGCCTTCATAATTTGTGTTACAACACTCACAAGAACATCGATGTTTTCAATAATGATTGATGAACTATAGTCGATACTCAAAACTTTAAAATCGCTAGCGAAGAAAGTAAGAACTAGAATTTTAGGTTAGGCCTTAGGATAGTATTATTAAACATTGACTTTTGAAAATCGTATTATACTTATTAAGTTATTATTTTAAAAGGAATCATTATTAACAATGAAAATAAAATCAAATATATCGGAATTGTTTCTTGATGCTAAATGTAACCAAAATTACATAAAAGTATGTGCTCCTATGGTTAGATACAGTAAAGTACAGTTTAGGACTCTAGTAAAAAAGTTGGTAGTATTATTTCTAATTGTTTAATTATATTACAAAATGCTTCTTTAATCTTGTTCTAAAATATGTTGTTTTAACATTTTATTTTCAAACATTCTGTGTTTCAGTTTTGGTGTTGATTTATGTTTTACTCCGATGATACTTGCAGACTCATTTTGTCAAAATGCAAAAGCAAGGTCAAACGAATTTGTAACTACAGTCAATGACACTCCTTTGGTTGTCCAGTTTGCTGCAAATAATGTTGATGATTTCTTAGATGCGGCACATCTAATATATCCATATGCTGATGGAGTAGATTTGAATTGTGGATGCCCTCAGAGATGGGCAATGAAAAATGGATATGGTTGTGCCCTTCTTTCCACACCTGAACTTGTTCATGATATGTTGAGGACTGTGAGGAACAATTTTCCTTCTACATTTAGTGTGTCAATTAAGATAAGGATTTTGCATGAGCTTAAAAATACAATAGTAATGTGTCAGCAGCTTGAGAAATGTGGTATAGATTTTATGACTATCCATGGACGTACACCAGCTCAGAAGAGTGGTGAAGATATCAATATAGATGTATTGAGAGATGTTTGTGATGCAGTAAAAATACCTGTTATTGCAAATGGTGGTATTAAAACTTTGGACGATGCCAACCAATTGTATGAAAAAGTTAAATGTGATGGGGTTATGGCTGCCGGAGGAATATTAAATAACCCCTCACTTTTTAGTGGTGCAAATATAACTCCACTTAGTTGCATTAAACTTTGGATGGATATAAGAAATAAAAGCAGTGATAAAATAACATTTCAGTGTTATCATCATCATTTAGTTTTCATGCTCGACAAAGTGTTATCAAAGAAACAAAAGAGAGAATTTAATTACCTTAACACATTTGAAAGCGTTGATGATTTCTTAAATACACATGTAATTAATTCATATGATATTAAAGAGGATGTTAATTATGAAATAGATGATTTTATTACATGTAACTTTGATAATGAAATAACATCAAAGCACTCGGTTAAATGTAGAGGTTGTGGTAAAAGTATTTGTTACTGTGTTTGTAGTTCATACAACTGTGATTTAACTAATGGTAATTTTTTTTCATCATTTGTAAGGGATGATAGTCTGGATTATATGGATAGCAATATGTTTAATGAAATTATTTGATAGATAATAAATATATTAGCTTTAGTATATATAATTAATAATTTTATTATTACCTGTAGAATGTAAGCCATAACATAGATTAGTTCTCTCCAAACTTCTAATATTCTAGCAATTATATGTGATCTCAGTCACAAACATTTGACAGAAGATAAATTATGAAAGTAAAAGTTTTAAATGCAGAAAACTAAAAAAATATTTTGAAGTGATTTCCTGGGTCTATCCTTCTATTACAAACACTAAAGTTTGTAAGAATGTACGTTTGTTAATCTTTCACGCAAAAACTACTGGAATGGATTTTGATTAAACTTTATAATAATATAGCATACACATCAGAATAAGAGATAGGCTATAATTTATAATGATATAGTGTAAATTGTCCAAAATATAGCGGGTGAAACCACGGGACGCAGCTAGTATATAAGTATTTTTATCGTTTACTAAATTAACTCGAGCAATATCAATCTTCACTTGAAGATTAGGAATTAGATGACTTGAATTATCAAATAGTAAATATTAATTCGGCCAAGTGCGAGTGTGGAAATCGCGCTCTGAGGGTTCCGTACCATTTCAATACAGGGACAAACACTCAAATTTTGTTTTTCGTGAGCGGGTTAAAATATTATCAAAATGTTTTGAGGGGCATTTACTCCAGACATTAGTAATTCGTGTTTTAATTGACATATTTATAATTACTTACAAAGATAATATAAGAAAATATGATAAAACATTTTTAATACAAAAAATGCAAATAAAAAATAATTTCACTAAAATAATTTTAAAGTCGGTGAACATATATCAATAAAATATAATTTTTAAATATAGAGCCTCCCTTTTTTGGAGTTTTCTTCTTCAATTAAAATATTTTACAAGTTGTCATTTAACAACATGTCATATCGTCAACAGCCGTTGCTAAGTTTCACGTAAATATAGCTTTAGATTCATTTCACACGATACGACGACAAAAAGTCGATATTTGCGATTTTACTAACATTCGAATATGTTATGATGTCTTGAAGAGTGGATGGAAGAGGTGCCTTACTTTAAACCTTATTCCCCTGTCTAAAAATAAAAGTAGTATGTGTGTATGGGTATCCTTTAAGGGGTTTTTATTTTTTTTACCATGCTGATGCGATAATGAAATGTTTCATTACAAATATGATTTTTTTAATTATAAATTTCAAGATGATGGACCAGTTATTTTTTTTTATTATTTCAAAAATTATACATTTTTGCCGTTTTCGGAGTTATTGGTAATGCTTGTTACGATTTACGAATATGACGACCACTATAATTTCGAAATGGCTGCCTTTTTTTTACAGTTAACACGCGTGTCCTTTTCGGGTTTTCTTTGATGATGACGGATTTTTCTTTTCTTTATCTTAATTAGAAATATAGCCACCATTTTTAAATGTATTATTTTAATAGATAAAATATTTTTTAGAATACCGAACGATCCTTCAAAAATTTCTCTTGTTTGCTCTGAACATTTCCATAGAAAATACAAATATTTTGTCAATAACCAAGGACGCCTAAGATTAAATAAGGGAACGTTGCCACGTAAGGCAAGTTATTAAAATATTTATATTATCTACCGAGTTCAAAATAATGTGACAAATATATTGTATCTATGGATTGTGGGTTACTTAGTAAAATATTATTGTCTTTTCAGGCTTTGTTTTTATCGTCATTGGAATCAGATGGTGATAGTGATGTCTCGGATGAGGACGATACTTTCAAAGAGACAGTAAGTGAATCTGCTTTTAAATATATATGCCTATTACATATTATTATTCAGTAACGTTTGCCTAAACTTTACACATTCATCTAAAACAAGGTTTTACATAAAATAAATTGCTTATTTTAAAATATTTTAGCAAGCCTTTATTGATAATAGAAAATTTATAAATACTTTATCAAGCCCATAAATATCTCTGTAATTAATAGTTAGTGGATTATTTCAATTATTCCTTTTTTTTCGGAACCCATTTTTAATATTGAAGCTGGACCTGTCTGTAATATAGAGACTGAACACCTGAGCTCATTGGAACGGGAGGTAGCTGAAAACATTCATTGCGAAGATGCTAAACATACTATAAACGAGACAGTACAAACTGAATCTGCCTATTATATATTATTATTGGATAACGTTTGTCCAAAATTTTATACACTGAGAAAACTTGATGTGTCATAAAATTAGTTTACTAATTTAAAAATATTTTGAAATGACTTTGTTGAATATAGAGAAGTAGTAAATATTTTAGTACATTAAGCCCATATCTCTCCGGTTAAAAGTTAGATAATTATTACAATTATTCCTTTTAGAAGCCCAGTATTAATGTTGAAGCTAGACCTTCCGGTATTGTAACACCTGAGCTCCTTGGAACTGGATGACACTGCGGACGCTGAAAATATTACATGTCATTGGGAAGATGCGAAAAATACTTCAAACAAAACAGTAAATATCTGAATCTGCCTATTACATATTAGGTACTAGTGGTGCTATCACTACTATCATATTTACTGCCTATTAAATGTTAGTAATACCAGAGGATTCCATATGTACATAAGGATGACTTGGTAATGTTTGCTCGCAGTTCTAATAATATAGTACCTATAAAAAGTCAGCTCATATTTTAACTAACGTTTTTGTTTTCAGGAAAATGAGACAGAAGTTATTCAAGACTTTTCAGATCATATTTCTATTTTCGATACTCCGAAAGAAGTTAAATTGAGACGAGAACTACGTAAAATATTATTCTCAAAAAAAAAAAAAACCAAACATTAAAGATCCAGTCGCTTAGACGAAAAAATATAAGACTTAAAAAAAAATTAGACAATCTCAAAAGCGACGCCACGTCAAAACGAAAGCTTTTTAGCAGAACAAAACAGATCCAAAGGGAAGGACACTAAATAAACATTTTTTATGGTTCAAATTAAATGAATATTTTTTATATTACGGGTCCATAGTTTTCTTTCTTTATACTAAATTGGCAAAAAAGGCAATTTAAAAAATATTGGATTTTCTTTTCTCAAAAATGACATATTTTCAGAAACGAAAAAGTTAGCGTTCGATTAACCCATCCCATAATATATAAAAACATTGCAAGTATTAATCTATAGAAAGTATAAAATGACCGAAATCCAGACCTCGAGACGTTAAATTATTATTGTTGTATTATTTTGGCATATTTTTGTAAATAAAAAACACTTGACTCTATATGTAATAAACTCCCTATTTTTAAATTAATTTTCAACTACTGGTATCATTACGCACTCACACTACGAAAATTAAAGTACGTGGAAGGAGTGTAAGATACAGCTGTCAGGCACACTAGCATATAAAACTTGGCCTATTTGTATAACTTCGTTTGCAGCGCGACACTCTATCTAGATATATAAATAATCTAAGCTCCGCGTATTCTTTAAATAATATTATGTCAAAACCTAAATCTATAAAATATAATTTTTTTCGTGGCGTAACAAAAAATTGCCATTTTTAGGACTTTTCCCCATACTAGTGCTATGCTTCTTGCCAAAAGTCATGGTCAGGTCAAAAGACAAAGCCTGGGACTTTTGATTTATCTCGAAAATCAAAATTACAATACATGAAACAAAAGCGGCTGCGGGTTTTTATTAAATTGACTTAGCAGTTTGATATTTTTACATATTTGAGAAATTAGAGATTAGAATATTTTGTATAAATTTCAAATTGATATCTTCACGTTTTTCTGAGAAAAAGGGTCTTGCGTGACAGTAAAAAAAAGTTAATTTTCTAGTGATGTAGAATTTTTTTTATAGTTTTTTAATTTTATCCTTTATTTGTTCTTGTGCTTCATGCTAAATTTCACGACGCTAGGTCATTGGGAAGTACTTTAAAATTATATGAGTAACCACATTAACAATCATATCTTTTCAATGCGTGGACTTAGAAGTTTGATTTTTTGCTAGCCGCAAGGGACCGCAGGCTTGGGTATTTGATATTAATTTCAACTTAATACCTCCACGCGATCCTGAGAAAAAAGGTCTTGACAAACAGAAAGACAACGAAGTGATTCTGTAACGGTTTCTTTTAAGGTACGGAACCACGCGGAGGTTCTACAAGAGGTGATGCAAAAAGAACCACTGCTGTTGGTGGCAAATGACAGGTTTCCAAAGCAACTTGTTTTCGACAAGAAGTACGAAATACAGCTGTACGAGGTCCCTAACGAAGGTCTAAATCTAAAAGATCTCAAGATCTTCACTGACGGCTCCAAAACTGAATCAGGTAAGGGATACGGAGTATTCTTGGAGGATCTAAACATACAAATAGCTGCCCCACTTGGTGCTCAAAATACCGTTTACCAAGCGGAATGTATGGGTATCCTAACGGCGGCTACTGCGACCCTGGCTTGAAAGGTAAAGAATTACTCTATCCGAATCCTCTCGGATAGCAAATCCGTACTGCAAGCTCTACAAAGCAATACTATCACCTCAAAGCTTATGTACAACTGCCACCTATCCCTGACGGAGGTATGTAATAACAACAACAACATAACTCTACAGTGGATCAAAGGTCATAGTTGCTCTCGTGGTAACGATGCCGCTGATGAACTGGCCAAGAAAGGGTCGGAGATGGCTGCGATTGGACCAGAACCAATTGTCCCCCTTCCCTCAGCATGGCCTACATCAGCCATCCGGCAACACACAAAAGAACTACATAATAAATACTGGACGGAGATAAGTGGGTGTAAGCAGTCGAAACAAGCTCTCCCTAGCATAAACCGGAGACTGTCTCGTAAGTTACTAAACCTCACTCGCCCTAGTTTACGCAAAATTACTCAAATAATTATTAGGGGCCACGGCCCCTTCAACAAACATCTGTTTAATCTAGGTGTTACTGACCCTTTGCAGGGCCTGTTTGGAGGCAGAAGAGAAGGCCGCCCACATTGTTCTGGAATGCACAGGCGTGACCGACTACCGGGCCAAACACTTGGGGTCACCGAGGACACTCCCCGAGGTTATTGGTGACACCAGAGGTTTGATTAGCTTCTTAGAGGAGCTGGGATTGCAGGATTAGCCACCCACCTTTCACGCAAAATAGGCGCACAGTGACGTCGAGTTGCGGAAACAAGCCCGTTTATACTTAAGGTTGCCCGTTTATACTGTGTTTGAACCAGTTTTCCACTAGAAACTTAAAATTGTTTTATTTTTTAATTTTCTTGTGTATTTCTATTTTCTGTGTATTGAAAATTTTTGATTTAATTCGGTTATGAAGTGAAAATTATAATACAATAATCCGACCATTCATAATATTATTATGGTAGAATATTATTAATACCGAAAAAATTGTCAGTTTCTGCGGCATTATATTAAAATATACAGTAACATCGCTAGTGCCCACAGATCACAACTCACACAGCACACTATGTAGTTTTGATCTGTGGTAGCGCCTGACAATTTGCACATAGCAACGCCTTAAAAATGTTTTGATTCATACTGCACTCGTACGAAGCCGGACTCTTTAAAATAAACATTTCATAATTTTTGTTCATACGAAGTGGGACAATGTAAATATCACATAATATCATTTCATAAAAATATTATAAACATGAATTTCTTCATAGGTTGATGTTTTTTTTTTTACCTGAGTGGACCTAATGTTGTTTGCCCAGCCTTGGGTATTTTCGGCATTTCGCACAAGGTCGCAATAACACCAAGTCATACGCCGCCGTTAGCGATAAACTTGAAAACTATCAAACGGATTTTCATGCGGTTTTCACCAATAGACGGAAAGATTCATGGATGAGTTTTGTGTAAATTGGTTGAAATATTACGATAACTTGAAAGTGTCGGATAAAGTAAAACCGGATGGAAGCTTTCATCGAAAACACTGCCGAGCAAACGTGAAAGTGATGGTAAGGTGTGCTAGAGATTGAGTGAGCATGTAGAGTACTAAATTACACCTAGTAGCGCAGAATTATTTTTATAATCACTAGCCGACTCACTTTATACTCCGGGTATTTAAAGCAATATAGTAATTGATGTCCTTAATTTGTCATTCTGTAATTGTGTAGTTTATCATTATTTGAAAAAGAGAGAGGGAGAGAGTGAGAAAAAGTCATAAAAAGAAAAATGATAGAAAGAAAAAGAAAAGCGATAGATAATAAAAGAGTCAAGGACGGAGCAAAAATAAAATTTAATAGATAAAAGCGAGATATAATCGAAAGAAGTGAAAAGAGACTGACCATTCTGAACAGAGATAAAGATAAAAATGAAACAGTGAAAAAAAGAGAGAATGTTAGTATAGAAGAGGAAGAGAGACGGAAATACTATATTCTATCAGTGAAAAAAATTATAAAATCGCATCAGTAACAAGAAAATGGCCATAAACTATTCATTAAAAAATGTATATGGCAATACTAAATCACCTTTGTCACTCACGAATAGTGTAGTTTTCTATCATTAAATTTTTTTTTTAAATCGTATTAGTAGTTCATGAAAAACCCTTCAATTTACAAAATGATCACGTTATGGCACTTAAATGGCCATATCTTTTTAATTAGAATATTTATGGCAACACCACATAGCCTATATTACCCGGAAAGGATGTAGTTGTCTATCGGTGAAAGAATTTTCAAAATCGTTTCAGTAGTTTTTGAGCCTATTCGCAACAAACAAACATACAAACAATCAAATCTTTCCTCTTTATATAAAAGTGTAGATGTAGACTAGTAAGTGGCCCCAGATTTAGATAGTTAGGTGTTTAAATTTTATTAAAAACTTATCAACCCCATAACTTCGTCCACGTAGAGCTAAGTTTGTTCTAAGGTATTCTAAGTTACGATTCATATTACATGTGTAGAAAAAATTAATATTCCTTTAGCTGTAAGAATAATAACCCTTATCCTACAGAAACTATAGCTTGTGCCAAGAAAAAAGTATCTATATGTTTAATCAAGTTATACACTATTGTTGTGTTGAGAATTTTCCTT
Source organism: Limenitis camilla (assembly GCA_905147385.1). NCBI lineage: Eukaryota > Metazoa > Arthropoda > Insecta > Lepidoptera > Nymphalidae > Limenitis > Limenitis camilla. The sequence continues at coordinate 7,922,917 of LR990230.1, read as the reverse complement.
CTGCAGCTAATTTTCAGGATTCTCCAGCATATAATCCGTATATCTTTCAATCAAGTCGGTCCAGACATACCTACTGATGCGTGCACAAACAAACATCAGACAGGTCGACAAAAAATAAAAAAACTGGTTATTATATTACATGATTCTGGATAAAAGTATTCTATGTGTTGATTCAAGATACTAACTATACGTGTACCTACAAATCCTAAATAGGGATAAATGTATCCTATTTACTGATTCAAGCTAAATATTAGTCAAATTAATTAATTTCATTCATATCCATTCACCTGTGTATGCAGTATTAACAACGCTGATTCCCACAGGAACTGTGCTCTTTCCGGGATAAAAAGTATCCTATTTGTTAACCCAGGTTATAAGGTACCTGTATACATGTGTAAATTTCATCCATATCGGTTGAGCTAGTGTTGCAAAGGCCTCGAGTTCTATAAAGAGGGATTGGCACGATGAATCACCAGACTTTACTCATTACAACACGACTCCAAGAGTAAACATTAAAAAATCGCTATAAGCTCTCGAGTATTTCATAAGAACTCGCGTCGCAATTGAGACTCAAGTCCTTTTATAAAATGAGCCGCGTTCGACTCATCTTCCTACACGAGGTTCTATTAAACTGCTGTTAAAATTCGGTATTAGTTTTTAATCATAATATACGAGTAGTTATTAGTTATATAATGAAAAATATAGATATACTTTTAAAATAAATTTTTACACAATTGAACAACCCTCGCTCCGCTTCGATCCTAACCTTCATACAAATATCACAAATCAGTGTCCAAAGTGCGCACACATTAAACAAAATGTCAATACGAGTATGTATGTTTCATATTTTTTTTACTGGTAATATATAGCTATAATTTGGTTAGTTTTTAGGGTTCCGTACCTTAAAAGGAACCGTTACAGAATCACTTCGTTGTCCGTCTGTCTGTCTGTCTGTCAAGTATTTTTTGTCTCAGGATCGCGTGGAGGTATCAAGTTGAAATTAATATCACGTAAGAAGTCGATGTTTGCTTTTTTTAGTTATATTCGATACAATATGTTATACATACGTTATACAATATACCTCCCCTTGATACAGATACAAAATATTTTTACTGTTTAAACTCTGGTTAACGGGTTTAATTTTCTGATATTGAAATTTTTTAATATTAAATAAATTTATTCCATTAATTAATTTATTAATTTTATAAAATTTAGACTGGTCAATAAGGTTCAAAGTGAGACACCACTTCCAGTTACTTAAACTTTCAAATCCATCTAGCTTAAAGTTCATTAAGGAATACTAGTAGTATGTAATCTACTACTGCTAGTATTCTTTAAAAATAACTTGAATTTAGAAAACACATAAAAACTGACATTGTAAAATAAAATCCTAAGTTGTAAATTATCATACGATACGATTAAGACGTTATTTAGGTAAATCATTTCTAACACAGATTTTTTTACATGAAATTTGAAAGTGAAATTTATTTATATACCAATAAAAAAGTTCATTAAATCATGACTGTGACTGAGTTGTATTTTACAAGTAACTCGAGGGTTATGTGCCGCTTCTGATTCCTCCGGGGGATGGATGTTTCTGTAGATATGTCCTGGCATCCCCCCTCGGTTAGGTGCTTGGTAAAGCGAGCTCATGGGCGGGCGTCTGCGGGTACTTGTACCCGGGTGGATGTGCTGAAGCGTCCGCAGAAGTATGCTAATTTTATCAAATTTCATACATAGACAACTACGTCTTGCATGTTTTGCCTATCAAAATATGTCCATAGTTATCCTTAATTTAAAAAATATTAATTATTTTTTTTAGCAAGTTTCACCCATTTGTTTACCAATCCTAACTAATATTATAAATGCGAAAGTAACTCTGTCTGTCTTTCTGTCGGACTTTCACCCCAAAATTAATGAACCGATTTAAATGAAATTTGGTATACAGATAGTCTAGAGCCTGAGAAAGGACATGGGCTACTTTTTATCATGAAAAAAGGGTTGTAAGGGGTTGAAAGGGGGATTTTTTTACTCAGATAATTTTGCGTACTTGTTACGTCAATTCTATGCGGCTTCATGCGACAGAATCAACTGTGTGAAATTTGATCCAGAAAATTGCAGATGCCTTTCAGGATACGATATTCATAGCAATTTCAACTGATCCCTTCAAATAGCTGAGATTTCTAGGAAATTCTATGCAGCACATTGAACATCATGTATTCGAATTTTTACTCCCTATAAAAACCACACCTTACCTTTTGCTGACCATAAATGACTTCACCGATGTCTGCTATGTGATGCCAGAGGAGAGGTACTCAGTAAATTGGACTGTCTTTTGTAGGTTAAAATTAGGTTCATTCACCTCAATTAATTGATACCCATTCGGTAAAGCAGATGAAGTCGTTTGTTATATACTTTGTATTCTATAATTAATAATCCTAACGCCCCTGAATATCTAAAATGTAATTTCACTTTCCGGTGTTCGAACACCGACAAAAATCATCTTTCTACATCTAACAAACTAATAAAAACCCCGGTCAGGTTTCTACGCTCATTCTTTTACTGTAAAAACCACGAGAAAATGGAACAACTTACCACGGAATTTACAACGTTACCTTTCAATTTGTTCAAAAAGAGCTCTTGGAATCATTTTCTTAGCTAATCATACTAGGCTTGAAAAGTAAAGACTATTTTCATTTTATATTTATCTGCTTCTAGTACTAGTATGTATTATTGTACGTATACGGTATACTTATATTTCTGTATTATCATATATTATGTATGGTATTAAGTTATAAATCTTATATATAAAATTTTCGTGTCATAATGTTAGTTACCATACTCCTCCAAAACGGCTTGACCGATTTTTATGAAATTTTATATGCATATTCAGTAGGTCTGAGAGTCGGCTGCTATGTATTTTTAATCCCCCTAAGTGATAAGGGACACCCTAAATTTATATGGCAAAACAACGTTTGCCGGGTCAGCTGGTATTATATAAATGATTAATTTTTTATATTTTTTATGCACATTTTTTTACTTTTATTCTAGTTTAATATGTCCCATATAGTAGTAATCTTCATTTTTTTTTCTCTTTCTCAATTTATTGCTCTTATGTGAAACATTCTGCCTATCAATCAAATACATGAATTTTCACGCTTTTGTATAGGTTATTCGGGATACAAGTGACAAATAGAAAAATGTAATAAAACTATGATTGTAACTTTTCTTACTCCTGTTTTAATTTGTTTGGTGTTGTAAATTAATTGTTTATCGAGGTGTACAAAATTACAGGCCATTACAGTGAGTATTGGTTTTCTGGCATATTAAATAATTACAATATCATAACCTTGTCACAAGGCGTAAGTATTCTTTGTATTAATAAATATTGTAGCAGAAGTTATCAAATACAGAGATATATTGCTTACGTTGCCGTACCTACCATAAGTAAGGTATTGTACTTATTATATATAAGAACAATCTATTCTTCTTAGGTTTTAGGTATTTTATACAATATTGTTACAAAGTTTAAATTTGTATAATGACTGATTATTAATAATAATTTTATTAAACTGATATAGAAGTTTAAAACAGTAAGTATTTACATTGTTTAACCGAAGATAACGGAGAGCGCTTGGATTACGTGGTTAAATTTAGTTTATGCTCCTCGTCTGCACTTTTACAGAAGAATAGTTATATAAGCATGTTTTGTTATATTTTTTCTTTACAACGGCATTTGACTTATGTATCTTCCAGGTAATTAAGTACAGATTTTGTGCGTTCGAGTTCTCATATAAATATCCTTCTGCCTATATAGAAATAGAATTTATATCCATTTTAATACTTAAACTGAAATACAAGGTACAAAAATACATAAGTATCTATAAAATCCAAGTAAAACATGAACAATACAAGGAATGGTGAGAAGTCATTAACAATATTATGCAATAGCAATTATTATAAGTTATAATTTACATTTAAACCGTTTTTTCTAACTTTAATTGTAATTATTTATAGGAAGTGTCATACTTGACTCTATGATTTCGACGTTAGTTTTACAAAGTATTTTTGAAGCTACCGATCAATCATCAAAAAAATCGATGCAAAGAACATAAAAACTTGTTTGTACTCGACTAACTTTTTAGATAAATGTATTCGTATTTTACATAACATCGAAATCAAAATGTGTAATTTTACTGTTTAATATTCGACACATTATTTTCAACGGTATTCGTTACAAAAATTTTAGCTCTGTAGGTAAATGCTTGATATAAAATATACAGATAATAATTTTATAAGTGATTGCGTGTAAAAATCTTATCTTATGAACAATAGAAATATACAAAAAGCTATCGCCTGGTTCTACATCACGTATAAATTAGTTTAATCCTTAGCGACTCGACGGATCCAGGACACGCCATTACACATAATGCGAACCATCATTATAATTACATTCGCCAATCGTCATATTTCACATTTATCTCAGCCTTTTCGAATAGGAGAATCATAATTATCGAAATTTGGAATATAAAATAGTAACTAGTAAACTCGGTGAATAATTACATGTAGTAAAAGTCGGCCAGTTCGTAGTTGACTGACACGATCGACTACTACTCTACGATGTGAAGCACCATTTGTTCTAGCGTAGGGATAATGTACAAAGTTCATCCATTCTACTCTAAATAACGTTATAATTAAATTAATGATGTATATACGCGCGTACTCTATCCAATTAATTCATTAGGAACAATATTTTAAAAATACTTTACGGATATTTCATTAGGATACTTGATAACTTAAAAGTTGCGTATCGATGCGCTTTTGGCACTTACCCTAATTATTTGTGATAAAATTATACAAAAGATAATATTGCAATCGGTTATCGATGATATTTTTAAACCTGAACCGCCTGAATGTACCTATTGTATTCCAACAAAAATAAAACTGAAGTTTAAAGATACTAAACGGCTGAAAAGACCTTCTTTGGTGAAAATTAGCAATTCCCGTTTAACACGATATATTGCATCTAATCAAAAGAGATACAATTGAATAATTATGTAGTTCCTGCATGTAGAAACACCATTCACTTTAACAATGATACTGAAACACATCTTACATCATATTATGTACAGCTTATATTTACAATATTTACAAAAGAAATTATAAATTATATTTATATTGGTGTCAGAACATCCTATTTACAATAGAATTGAAAAAATACAAAACAATTGAGCATTAGCGTAATGGGGAGGATATTATTAGAGTACCACATTGCTTAAAAACTATTTACTAAATAAATTGGATGCAGTTTAAGTAAGTACTTAGTACTTATATCTAAAATTATATATTTATATACATGTTTACAACTTAACGTTCGTATCATAATCTCATAGCCACTGAATAAGATCACTGAATGTGTCCATCACGTGAATGTCTAAACACATTAACGAGTACTTCAGTTCGATCACAAAACTTAAATCACACGATGCGGCGGGGATACACACGTCCGACGAGAGTGCGCGGCGACCTGCCTCAGGTGCACTCGATAATTAGAGGTTGGTTGGACTCTATGACGCTGGGTCGGGTCTCGCCGCCGACCGACCCGTAGTGCTGCGGCTCGTGCTCGGAGCCTCCAGGTAGAAGCGCTCGATAGTGGCTCGCCGAACCTGGAGAGAGTTGTCCGTGTCCTATGGCCAGATGTGGTGTCGTAGAATGCGCTTGCCCTCCCATCAGAGAGTCGTGCGACATCGCCACTCGTGCCCCACCGGCTCCCACCAGACCTCCTTGCGAGGCGGAGTGCACTTCATATGCCTCGAGCCCCTCTCTTTCATGGCAGTCTTTGTCGACAGTACCTGCAAAGTGCACGCGAAAATGAAATCGGTCGCGCTCAGCGAGAGCGCAAGTGAAAGTTGTGGTTCGCCTATCGAGAGAAAGTGCACCGCGCTCGGTTACTCTCGCAGTTCATAAATATCGTTTTGAAGTACTTTTTTTTAAATTATGATTTGTGAATTAAAATTTTTATTTTATTTTATAATACTATTATGCCATCAGTGAATTATTAATTTTTCATGGTCTTTTAAATGTTATATTACTTACCAATACATTCAGTGTTCGCGGCATTGGTGATGGCTAGAACTTCTTCGATGTTATTTGGTTTGCAGCTTGTGGTTTTCCAGTGAGTGCGTAAACCTGATGCGCTGATATATTTCTTGTCACATCCCTGACAGACGTAAGGACGATCGTTTGTATGTAATCGTTTGTGTAGTTTTAGGTGCACAAATTGAGTAAACTTTTGCATACATAAATCACAAGCATAAGGCTTCTGGCCTGAGTGTAAACGTAAATGTGTTTTCAAGTTTGACGTCGATGAGAATCTTTTCTTGCATATATCGCATTGATGAGGCTTTTCACCCGTATGTACCAGATGATGTTTTTGTAGGTGAGCCAATTGTGTAAAAGATTTATTACATACATTACACTTAAAGGGCCGCTCGCCTGAATGTGTCCTTAAGTGAACTTTCAGATTGGATAGTTGACCAAACGTTTTACAGCACACGTTGCATTCGTAATGCATTTTTCCGTCTTTCTTTTTTAAGGGGTAAGGCAAACTTCTATAGCCGCGTGAAGATTGTGAATTGGGACTCATTGGTGCACCGATTATACTGCATGTGCCGTCTGGGCTTATACTACTATGTTGTGGCATCATCTGACCGTTCACATTAGAATTTTGTATCAAACTTAATTGTGAACAATTTTTCAGCGTTATAACGCTCGTTGAGGACGGAAAATGATGATTATTCTGGCCGTTTTGACTTCTCTCGTATTGATGTGAAGAAGAAACTGGAGAATAGGTAGTGGGAGGTGATCCTAGCTGCGTTATAATTGTTGAATTAGGTGGCGAATATAAGCTGTATGAATAATTGGGATAATGGCTTTCGTATCGGGTCTCTCTTATTTCTCTGATCTCTCTTATTTCACGGATTTCGGTAGTGTGCGGAATTGAATGTGGAGGGGATGAAGAGTAAACGGATACTGAATTAGGCGCTGGTAACTGTTGTGGTAATGGTAGCAAAGACGGCAAAGGTGTTAAATTTGAACTGGAATCAGGACTACAGGCGTTGCCATACCTTTGGCTTTTTTTGTACGAATATGCCATTTCTGTTGGTGATGAGGGTGGAGGTGTAGCATTTGGTTGCCTGCGGCTAGGATCATTATTATTTGTATCAATTCTATTTCCTGTAAGAATAGTTTCGAGAATCCGAGTATCTGGAGGCGAATATCTCATGAATGCAGGTTGAGGTGTGGGTGACACTGTTCCATCCTCATAGTAGGGTTTGCTTATTGGTAAAACAGTATTTTGAGAGGATTCCAACACGATAACTGTAGATGTAGCTGGATCACGACGAGGAGGTGATACACTTTGAGCAGAAATAATAATTCCTTCTTCCGCTATCATTAATTCCTTTTCACTTTCGCAGTCCATATCTTTATTAAGAGCGTATGCTCTTGGCATTTTTATTTTAACTTTCCTATATTCGTTTCGGTGCATGTCTTGGTCTATTTTTTGAACTATTACAGTTTCTTTTGGCTCGTTTGTTTTATTTGAGCAATCTAATACATAGTTTTCTACATCTGAGTCGCTTGAGTCTTCAGGTGGGGTAAAATCGTCATGATAGCCATTGCTGTGGTAGCCTTCATCTGATCTAACTGAACCATCGTTTGGTGTTAGCTGATGTTCATAATGACTTGGTACACAATGACTAAAACTAGGGGATTTACTTCCAAGTTTATCAGAACCATTTGGTGCCATAGGAGAGGGTCCTCGAATATCTCGAATGAGAACATTTTGGGCAGGTGATCGATTACTATAATGTCTTGGGTTGTCATGTTGATGAATAATCACGTGCGATGTGCTTTCTTTATGTTGTATTATTAAAGTTTGATTGTCCCTATGATGTGCTTTCACTGGTGAAGGAGGCTGCATAACATTACTAGGCGATAGTGAAGGATGTTCATTAATTATTAAATCATGTTTTTGGTGAATTACATTTGACGGCATATCTGTCCTTACATTTGATCTTTCATTTTTAGTCAAGTTCCGTGGATCGTCTCGTAGCTGAAGGTTATTGTTTTCATGAAGTTGTTTATCACTCGCTTCACGTTTTCTTCGTCTGTTAGGAATTTCGGCTTCTAAAATATCTTTAGCATTTGAAAGACCGAGAACGTATTTCATGTGGTTAAAAGCAATTTCTGGATGCACTGGTGCAGGTGGCAAGCCATAAGCCTTTTTTATAGTTTCTTCTTTACCTGTAAATAAAAAAGTTTTATTAGAATGCGTTCTTTTGGTATTTGGGTTTTTTGGTATCTATTTAGTAATTTATATTTATTTACTTACATATAGAATAAGTTGCTCTTTCGGGATCGATATCATATCCGAGTCTAGTTGCGAAATCTTTGCAATACCATACCATGAGTTCTTCGTTTGGCATAATATCCCTGCAAATACAACATAATTGTAAATTGTCGGATCAATTACAAAAATAGTAATTAACTAGAATCAGTGTGTTAATTTACCTAATCGTGTAAAAATAAATGTGTTCTTGGTGTTGACATGCGACGAGATTCATTACGGAGAGGGAATATGCTGAAGCCACGTATCGCATCCAGTTTGCAACGCTAGTATCCGATCCATCCAGGTAATAATAATCACTGTCTTTGAATATCTGTAATTATTTATAAGATAATGTTTATCACTAACAATTTTAATACACAATAGTGAAGTCGACTAATGTCGGACGATAGATGCCTTTAAGTGATTATATGCATATCATAGAGAGCGCATAGCACGTGTATGTATTTACAATACGCGTGCAGCTGATAGCGATAATGGTTATAGCAAGAAGTCAGGGATGAGATTTAATACCATTATTAACTAAGACATCAACCTTGCTTCTACAGAAATTTAATGAGCCTTTTATTATAAATGATCTGATGAAATGATAATTTAATAAAATCAATTCTATATATGCTAAATAAAACCATCACCACAGAAAATAGCCCAATCTCACCTTGATGTTTCCGTAAGTATGATGCCTGACCGTTTCTTGTACCTGGCCCAAAATAGAGAGGAATAGGTTAGTAAGAAATAAAGAAGGGTAGATGTATTTTAGATATACGCCTCCAATAATAAACAAGAAAATAGAAGTCCGGTGTGCTTCATGTATTAGAATTGCATATTTTAGTCGGATTTCAAGTAAGATAGATAAGCCATAACCATAGATATTGTTATGAAAAGATGTATAAGGATAAAAAGCAAGGGATTCATAATTATTATAACCACGTCTTTACTTACCCTCCAATAATACCGCCAAGAAACTTTGTCATTAGGTTTATTCGGTGTTCGCGTTCCTTCAAATGGACCAAATCTTGTACCACGTGGAATAACTCCTGTGCTCCATACGCCCTCAGTCTGCAATAGAAACAAACATAACTTTATTATCAAATACGCGTATAATAGGAATAATCTTCAATAAAAGTAATGAGCTCTCATACCGGTGTATTTGGAGTAGATAGTACTGCAGACGGTCTGAGCGCCAGACTGCGCGGGAGTGTTCTTTCTGCTCTGTTGGAAACTCCTCGTTCACACGGCACATCGGGAACTATGTATACTGTAAGCCTTTCGAATTCTTCTTCGCGCATGCGTGTTACATCGTATGACTCTGTCACGGCCACGGCACCAACAGGGCCCGTGATCGGACTTGCTGTACGCCCCACCGTCGTCGAAGGGATTTCTTCACTTGTTGACTGTAAAGAATAGATACTTAATAATCAAATTTATATTCTTATTACTCTTTACATTAAATTTAAACTTGTAAGTGAAACCTCTGTTGTATTTTGAAGGTCACTAATTTTAATTGCTTTAAGTGAAAAATAGATACTATCTACAATTTCATAAGGCGAAAATATGCAAGTGAAATCCATTCCACCTTTTCAACCTTAGCCCAGCTGTTTTATTTTAAATCTTGTCAAGCTATTTTGAAAGTTTATTTTTGCTAAGTGAGGAGTCTCCAGTATTGTTCGATAAAGGGGCGGCGCTACTACTGACCCAGTTTTGTTACAAGTGCGCACTTTTCACTGCGCACCGATCTTCCCATTTGCCATTTGTCTATTTATTATTTCACTAAAATTAGTTTAACCTTAATTCTCGTAAAAATCACTTTCACCTATACAGTTTTTAGCAGCAAATTAAAATTATATTTATTTAATGTTTTACTTACCAGCCTCATTCTGATGATTAAATCCGTTGTATATGTTTTAACAAATTATGTACCTGGAAAATCAAATTATTTTGTTAAAAAAGAAGAACTAAACGTATCAGAATATTTTATTTTCTGTCATAATAATCACAAAAGCCATTGTAGGACCAAATAAAAATAACAATATATAAGACTGAAAAAACAATATACATAACCACTTATTGACGGTTGTTATACCTCTACGCTCCTTTTAAAATTATTATTTCAAAAGATTAATATGTATTTACCGAAAATGAGAGCCAAACAATTTCAGTTATTAAGCTTGTTAAACAGACAGACAATCAATCACGGTAAAGTTCATATGCGATAAAAATGCGTGGATTGAGAAGTGTTGAATTCTTAAAATATAGCCTCATAAATAAATCTTATAATATATGTAATATAATTTATTAATAAATACAAACAAGAATCTAGTAATTTCTGTCCGTCTTTCATGTTTTGAACCTTAACTTCGGAATTAGTTTTTTTCTTTATGTATTTTTAATTAATATAAAGAATAAAATATGGCGTAAAAAGGTCATGAAAATGTTGTAATGTAAACTGATTCAACTACATGATGTAAAAATTCACGATATTTATCATTTTGGTATTTTTTATAAATATGATATTCAAAGTTTGTAAAAGTTTTACCCTTAAGGGTGTAAAATAACAATAGGGAAATCGGGTAAAAAAACCGCAATTTTATCTTTTTTTTAGTAGAATCATTAGGTTTAAAATCGATATCTAGACAATTTTGATACCAAGATAAAGTGAGCATCAAATACATCCGAATACAATAATATTACAGTCGTTCATTAGGTCTTCATAATAAAAGTATATCTACTCATTTTTTTTACGTTATCAAAGCAAAGAATATTTATAAAATATGTTAAAATAACTCATTAATTATTATATTCTATATATTTATTATATCTATTTATCGCTGTTAGTTATTGCATATCATAAAACTAATCAAACTAGTCTGTCAGCTAGAAAGAATTTATTAATAACACAATGTCATGGTATAATGATAACGTTAAGTTTTCCTATCTCGACGAGTGGTAGAAGAGGGTGGATACAAGTGACCGAACACGAGTCGTGACATGCGCCTGCGCAAAGTCACGCCGCACGCGATTCACTCTTGTGTCCCTTATCTTACCACTTATCCACTTGATACACTGTAACATATTTACAAATAAATAACTAATAAGTTAATTTACCTAATCTGCAACATTTTATGCATATGCAAAGTAGAATAATAATGAAATAGCAAAATCAACTTTTCTATATATAACATAAAAATGTAACTTGTCGAATGTTTATATCATCTGATGCTTAAGAAAATTTATGTCGGGTGTTAGACGCCATTTTTGAAATGATTCTATAATCTTGAGGTTGATTTCACTGACTTCTTTTTAAACAACTTTCGGTTAATTTAAGAAGTTATTTGTTAAGTATTCCTCAATTGTTATTGCTGAAAGATTAATTATTTAATTGTTTTACATACATTTCAACTGATTAATATTTTTATCTTAGCTTGTGAGATGTTTTTTGTTGATTAAAAGATTTTGTATATTAAATATACAGTATATAAGCGTTTGAATAAGACAAAAATTGTTCAAAACGATACAAAATTACTTTTCATCAATCAAAGCATTTCTATAAATGCATTAAATAGTCATACATGCGTTTTCTAATATTAATGTTATTGTAACTAGTCATATTAAAATAATCTAAAATTATAACCGAACACATTAATTTATGTGTATAATATTTCTTATAATACAAAATCAAAATAAAATAATGATAAACCTAGCGAAGATCTATTGATAAGATATTTATGTAATTTTTAATTACGATAAGGAGAGTGCAAAACGCATTCAAAATAGGTCCTCATAACTCCTTAATTATATTTGCTTTTAAATTGATCTAATCACAATTACTTAATTAATTTTTCACAAAACGTTTTATTTTTAATTATCTTTGTTTTAAAAAATATACTCTTTAAATTAAGTAAAAGTTATTTCTGGAAAGATTATTTTCAAATATATATTTATATATGTTTTATATATAATAATTGAGAATTTTATTACTCTCTTGTTTTTAGCGTGTTTTAATCAAATTCTAATAATTTCCTCGGGTATTATTCAGTTTTTGTTTAAGTAGTAATCACGATTTATCTCCTTTTTTGTTATTTCTGAGATAAAAGAGATGATATTTTACAAATATTAAATTAAAAAATCAGATATTTTTTAAAGTATTTTTAAGCCTGTTTAAGTTCCAAATAAAAACACAGACATTTTTAGGATAAGTAATATAATAATGTAGAAATAAATAAGTAGAATCAAAATTAATGTGAATCGAAATTAATGTGGATGGAAATTATTAATCATTATAACGATTGTTTGAACTATTACAATTAATTTTTACAAATATCGATTCTTTTATTAATAAACATGGCAAAATGGGAACAAGAGCTAAATATTAATTTGAAGTTACATCTTTAGAAACGCAGTGATAGCCTAGTGGTTCAGACATTGGTGTCTTACCCGGCTGGTCAGAGTTTGCACACACCTCTGAATTTTCTGAGGTATGTGTGTTGTAAGAAATTAAATATCATTTGATTTAACGGTGAGGAAAAACATTGCCTGGTGAGGAAAAATAAAGAACCCGCACTGTGCAAGCGTGGTAGACTATGCTCTAACATCCTTGACTTGTGATAATGATGATGAATTAGAAGGAGCGTAAAAATATATAAATATAGTATAGTTTTATTTGTAGAGCTATTTTAATGTAGGTGTTGTTAACAATCTGTGGCGATAGCTTTAATTCATATAATTTTTATTTTTTTTTAATTTGGTATTATAAATCAATCCTATTTTTAATATTTTTCTATTGGTAAGTAATGAGCTAGCTAGCGCTACTATTTATGGCGAATTTAAGAACAAGATTTAATTCTGATGCGACAGTTTCAACTTTAAATTGACATATACATATTTTAATATACGATTATTTAATATTTTCTGCAAAATCTAATCTAGAAATTTTGAAAAGAAAATTGGGATCTCAGGATGATTGGAGAAATTTTAACTGAATGTTGGTTGTTACTCTAACTAGGAAATTCTAATTTGACTCCAATGACTATGTGATCTATGTAATATTTCTGATTTCAACAACCGGTATCTCTTAAGCTACATTTAATTAATTACATTATTTAGCTATAATTAGATGATATATAATAAAGGAATGGGAACTGCATAATGATGTTGATATAACAGCTGCAAGTTAAAGAATAGACCGCTCAACGCGCACAGCGCATAGCAGCGGCGGCGCCCGCGCAATAGGAAGCAACCTTGGTGCATCGCACTTGAACTTGCCCTTTATGCCGCGTGCAAGTGCATGCGTCACTTTATCTATTACTGTTATCTTATTCTAAATTATTTCGAATAAAAATAAGAAACGGATAATTTTTTTTACGATTTAGATCTTTAACATTTAGGAAAATGTAAAATCTGATGTATTATTTAATTTAGGTATTAGACGAATGCCTAAAGGCTAGCTTTATAAATTAAATTTAAATTTCGAGTAACAAGTATTTAATCAATTGAATTAATAATATTTAATTTAAATATTAATTAATCTTTTTATTGGTTTTGCATATTTCGGGTAAATGTAGAGTTAACTTTTAAACATAGTAAGGTATTAAACATGGGAATATTTTATATATGGCCATGATATTGCAAACCGTCTCTGTTACGTGTATGTATGCAATGGGAACCTAACCTTGCAGTCTAATAATAATTTGATACGTAGATGTTTCCACTGCAAATATATATATATTATGTATAAACTACATCGACTAGGTAAAGATTGGTACTACACATAACGAAAAAAATTGTCCTATAACCATGTTAATTTGTATGTTTATTTTATGTATTCTTGAAATATTTAAAAAAAATTACAAATTCAGTGGCTACTCTTATTTTTTTTATTTTTGTTATGTTTATATATCAATGAATTTTGTGTTTTGTTTTAGCTGACACTTCACTTAGTATTGTCCAAATATCTAGGTAAAATTTGCACCACACGACATTAAAATTGCTATACATTTTTAAATTTTTGTTGATTTTTGTATTAAAAAAAATCGTTAAACCGAAAAGAACTTTTACAAACACGTCTATAAATACTTACAGGAGTCATGTTTCAACGCTATCTGCTAACAATTGAGACTTCACGCGAAGAATTAGTCCGCGAGATAGCTTTATAGTAAATAGTCTTTGGTGTTGGCTGATTTACGTGAAGGAAGTATCTGAGAATAGAACAGGAGCGATGTCGAGAGACTTAAGGTACTCCAGCAGTATGCGGAGCGTCAGCAGGGGAACGAGAGGTGGGAGCCACCGCGGTCGCTCCGCTCTCATGTCGGTACGCGGCTGTCGCGAGGCCCGCTGAGCGCCGACCGGGAAGCGGATGCTGCGGCAGCTAAGTACGTGCGGGCCCCCGCGGTCGATGCGCTCGCTGGTGGCACTCGCAGCACTCGGAGCGCATTATGCAATGCTGCTCGCCGACCTGCCCCACGTCTAGCTACGGAGCGCGTCGCACTAAGCCGACGTGCGACGTCGCGCTATGCCGACCGACCTAGATGCACTTTTACAACGCCGAGAATGCTATCGACACACATATTCGCGTCTCGTTCCGATAAACGCATCGACGACGAAAGCGGCCCGTGATGGAGAATGCGGACGAATTTGACAGTGAGTGCAGTGAGTACGTCACGTTCACGCCTAACGCTCTGCAATTAGAAGAGAGCGAGACGGCGCGGTGCAGTGCGGTGTGGCCGCGGCCGGCCGCTGCATTCAAGTTCATTACTTCCGAGTTCCGTAGTGTGGCGGCCGCGGCGCGCCCTGACCGTGCTCCCGATCCACGCTTGCACTTTATTGACAATCGCGAAAAACCGATGATGATGAACTTTCAATAATTTATGTGCTTTCAGATAAACTAATATACATAAATGTTTAAACGACATATAAGAAAATTTAATATAAAATCTGAAATAAAATTAACTTTGCATATTATATTTTATTTTAGAAACGTACACAACAGTCATCTCACTAACATTTATTTCATTAAGTACACTACAAATGTACTATCATATTATGTCTTCCCTTGCAACATGTAAGGTTCAAAACTATTATAAAACACGTTAAAAACAACGTGTGAAAGGTTAGCGTGAGAACGGTAGCGAAAGGCATGTTAGGGCGGGCGGGCGCGCTCGCCTGCGCCTCCCCGGAACAAGCTTTCACTCTCGCGGGTCGACGACACAGCCTTTGCACCCTTACCTCTGATTCTCGAATTCAAATTGGAATTTTCTAGTGTTATTTCTGTCGGAATATACGTTTACGAAGAGAGACGCAATATGCTTAATTCGACAAAACTCGAATTTGAACAATAGTAGGGGTAGACGCGTATTGCCTCCACTGTCGACGTGGCCACGCTGCACCATGCCATCTACCATTATCCAATATTGATTTCACTATTTACAGCCTTTAATCTGTTAAAAGCCTACGAACTTTGAATAATGCACTCGTTGGCTATACAGAGCTGGAGCACTGTTAAATATATGTTATATGTTCATGAATACAAACAAAGTTCATATGTTTGAAATTCAACATTTATAACGAATTTTAAATTTTATTTGTATAATAAATTAATTTTAAAGAATAACTGACTACATTTTCAACACTTAAGTAAATTAGTTTATGAGCGCCCACTTTCAAGATATGATCATAACATTATTAAGAAACTAAAGTTACCAAATAATTTAAATCATGTTCATCATTATTAATATTTTTTTTTTAATAAATACGGTCTTAGGTATCGATTAATAATATTGATATTACTTTATTCTTCTACATTATTTATTAATATTCAATACTGAAATGAATAATTTGCGAAAATTATTATATTGACAATCGATGCAATTTAATAAATATGCGATGGCCTAAATTATTCTCCCCCAGTTGCATCACGTGCCCATTTCCCCCATTATGAAGCATGACCTACCCCTACGTCTGGTTTCTTGCAGACAGAATAGAAGCCCTGTGCTCCACGCTATCGATTTAGAGAGATGTTTACAAGCTGTAAAAAACTAGGCAAAATGTAATAATTTATCTCATGTACGTCATAGATGGATTTTAATTTGAATTGGCTTTTATTAGAAAAAAGGCCTATCCTTATTGGAAATTTTGTTTCTAATTAAAGTTGATGCTACTATTTAGTTTTAAATTATTTTCTAATAATTTGTTTATTTTCTGACATGATTGGACTCTTACAATTTTAAATTATTTTTTTTAAGCACATTTCAATTTTGAAAAGATTATTATTATCAGCAACTACTCCTCTAGTATTATTACCACTAACTACTACTCTAGTATTACCAGTAATCTCGCAAATTCTTTCAATTATCTTTATGTTTGTAATAAAGAAAATGTAGAATAACGCAGTTATTACTGGATTCCGATCTCCAGGATCTCCTCTGTTCATGTATTTAAGGCACTAACTAAGCTACAGAAGCTTTATCTTTTTTTTAGGTTAGTTAAATATTACTTGAACACATAATTTTAAGTAAATGTTTTATTTCTAATATTTGTATACAGTTATTATTTAATATAATAAAGAATCCTGTAAAACTGAAAATTTAGTGACTTTAATTAGAGCGTGAAAAGTGAAGCGCATCAAAGAAAATGCAGTTTTCCATCGTCGGCGTCGGAGGCTCGAGCGCGAGCGGTATCAAAACACTGAATCTTCCGGGGTGAACGGCCTGCCTCCGTCCCACTAGCCCCCGCCGCCGGCGCCGCGCGTCTCGTTCGCCCGCGAATAAATCGCACCACACTTGTGTGTGCGGCAAATGCGTTTACTGTATGAGTATTGGGCACAGCGGTCGTTGACACACCAATTTTCTTTAGGCTTGCAGTTAACTTTGACTATATCTCGGTAAAATGTAAATTTTAATTTTTTTAATGATTATTTATTTTAATTTTAAACATTTCTACTTAACTTATAATGAAATAACATTTTTAGAAGTTCCATAGTTCGTTTATGAAATCAGAATCTGCTAGTAGTAAAAGTAATAAGAGTAACTTAAGTGAAGCATCTAATAAGTCATATTGAGGCAATTGATGTAAAGACATTTGTCTTTTATGGCCTAACTACTTGATCTAAAATTTTGCTAGTTGATTATGAAAGAATATGTAAAGAGTAGTATGTAAAGTATATAAAGAGATGATATTTTGCAATTAAAATTTTAACATGAAAAGCGTTAAACGCACTCATTGAAGGAAACTGCTTTTATTGATCTCACATACTATGGTGTCTGTCTATGTCTGTAGATGCAGTGCCCACAGCCCACAGTAAACTCGATTTCCCCCTTCTTGGGGTAGGCTTCAATACTCATTCATGCCTTTTTCCTGCTCTAGCCGGGTGCAGGCGCATAGTCCGCTCCCTTTCCGTGTCGACGCCAGTACACACGCGCATGCACTAGACCTAACCCAATGCAGCGAATTTTGCGTAGGGTCGTCGTCCTTGCCTGCCTATATCCGCACTAAACTTAAGCACTTGCTATTACCAGACAAATCTCATATCCAGCCAAACGCAATCAGCTGTACAATTGCAATTACTTCACTTGTTTGTTTTTATGACTCCATAGTTTTGGACAAATGTGCAGTTTTTACAATATACTATAGAGAAGACGGTAAGAACAAAAGCTGACTGTAACTATAGACCCTTTGGTTTATGACTAGCGGCTATTAAAACATTGCACTAAACATGCCATTTGCACAAATTGCAATTTTTTTCAATTCAAAGAAATTTAAAACGTCAAGGAAACAATGTCGCTAAAAAACCTTCAAGGTCTTGCAAAGCAATTTGTAACAAAACGTTATGGGTTTAAACTAAAAGGCCTTTTGAAGTTTTTTTTAGTTTCTAGAATTCAGTGCACGTTGCGGTGTTGCATAATGACGCATTTATCATAAAATTAAATGTTTCTTTACATCACAAAAAAGGGTACTAAGTGTAAATATTATAATAAAAAATTGTTCTAAAATTTTGATTCAAATCATTTTGGTCTCAGAACGGTGAATTATAAATAAAGTTTAGTAAGCGTCTTACATATACATAGGTAATAAATGAAATGCATAGAAGTGTGAAGTGCTAGTCTAGAATGTGCTAGGGTCAAAAGCCGCGCAGTATGTCAGCGCTTAGTATTCCGTGAGTCCGGGCCCGGCCGGCTAACGGGACCCGTCTACACCGGCCTTTACTTTCATCGATCCAACCGACTACGGTTTACTTTCCTTTGTTACTTACTTCTAAATATAATTCAATTCATTCTATCACTTTTTACTCACACAAATGAAGTATTTAAAATAGCTTTTAGTTTACTAGTTTAATTTGCTTAATGTAATTATTGATTGAACTGAAAAATTATGCATAAAACATAGAATTTAAACATATTTTTATTGTAATAGTCCTGAGACAGGAGATTTACTATTATTATACATGGTTTATAAAAAATAACAAAAGGTTAGGAGCAAGTGTTTGCAAGGATCGCAGGTAGAAGATTGAATTAAAAAAAATAACAATGTAGCTTTTGTAGAGGACATACCGTTATATTCATTTGAAAACATTTGAATCAAAAGTAATTATTGCCTTGAAAAAAAATTAGGTATTTCCCCTCTAGTTATGTATATTTTTTAACTTTTATAGGCGATCGAAGACAGTATAACATGTATTCTCAAAAATATCCTGAGTTACATACATTTCCTATGTCCTTACAGCCTAAGCATTATGCAGTTAATATTCTATTCATAATTTGATGAAGTGATCATGAAGGAATATTAACAATGTTTATGCAATAAACGTGTTTAAGCAGCATAACCTTATCTACACAGTAATTTTTAAATCTTTAACTGTGTAACTCATGAAAATAAAAGATTAATTTGCAAAAATAAGTAATACCGTTGTATTACTTACATTCCTATTCTATCGTGAGACAGGAAGATCAAATCAAATCACATAATGCATGAATTGATTTAAAGATATTTCATACGGTACCAATGGGTTCCGACTACCGTTAGGTAGAGTCGATAAAAAATAAAGTACGAGGGTGAAATCAGAGCCCAGCGGGCGGCAGGCTCTGCATAATTTTAATATTCATGTGTGTAACATATGACATACCTTAAAGAATCTGCCTACAATTGTATTATTACATGATGCATTTTATTATACAGTAATATGATCAAGTTAACCACGTGAATTCATTCATTGATTAAATGTCAACCGAAGTCAATGTACGGGCACGACACGGTTCGAAGGCTTCGCGTGTAAGAGACCTCTTAAGTATTTCCCTATTGCATAATGAGATGAACATCTGTATAAAATGCGTTGTAAAAAAAGGTGGGTGACAAGAGGTGCACAAATGAACGGTATTTATGTGGTATGGTGCATGATTCTCTATGGTGTGGAAGCCGCTATTACGGGCGCCGGAAATCACGCTTCATACGCGTTATATTAGAATTATATGTATTTGGGACGATTACTTTAACAACTGACACTCTAACACTTTCAGTGATTTAATTGTCTCAAAATATAAAGTTGATACAACTGTATTAAACTAAATAAATAATTATCGAGTTGTAATTAACATGGATTTTCATTTAACTTTAGAAGTTATTGTTTATACGTGTGGTTAAAAGGCTTTGTCATGATTATGGGAAACGCAGTAATCGTAAATTCAAGACATGAAAGCTTAAATAGTAAATCCAATAAAATCGCTTCTTCCTTGTAAAATTTCAATTCTCATTTGTTAAATTCTAATTCATCTTATTTTACTTATTATGATTATGCAACAATAGCATTAGTTATGCAGATTTGTATCGTAGAACTGTTGGTATAAAGTTGTATGTGACAATGACGAAGGTATTGGAGCATAAAAATCATGGTTATATAATAGATGCGTGTGCGTCCAGGGGCCCGAGGCATACCGACACCGAGGTACCGTTGGTCGAACAGGTTCTATGCACTGGCCGGCGCTGCTCCCCTGCTCCCGCTCCGCTCCACGCGCGACGCTTCCAAGCATTTACTTTCTACCCATCAAGGACCTTCCTGGCACTCCCACGTAAGCGTAAGTGAACTCGCCGGGTGACTAAATTTTTAGATTTATTTGTACGATATGCCTTGAACTTATTGTCAAACTAGAAATACTGGATTGAAGGTGGTGTTATGTAAGCACACAAAAGATTACGTTGCTTTGGTTTTGATTTAATTTAGTTTTAAGGTGTACTCATTATAAAATATTAATTATCTACTTAGTGCATGACTTTTACATTTGTTATGTAAAGCTGAAAGATACATTCTTAAAGGAGGTCTTACTTTAAGTAAGGAATTTTAAAAACTGTCTCTCAATCATTCAGTCTAAATAACAAAAGTTTGTAATTTTAACATAAAGTTAAAGCATTTACTAACGTTGAAATTTTACTTTTTGACTTTTCATAGATAGCATGTAATATTGATATTAAAAAAAAATCACACAGACATGAAAATCAATCGTAGTTTATAATTCTACTTTCGTTTATGAAAACAATAATATAATATCCTAATAATTAATGTTATTTTATTATAAAAGTTATTGTTTTTGTTACATTTTATATTGTAATTTTTCGAATCTTAAATTTAAAGTTAATAATGTTTACATTTTCAAGTCATAAATTAAAGAATATGTTTTTGAGGCTTAACTTAAAAAAGTTATTATTTAAAATATAATTGTCTTAAAATATTACAGGATTTAATTTTATAAAAATATTTGAGTGGTGTTAATAATAATCAAAACTTTTGCGCCTAATTCTACTGAGAACTGGGAAGAGATAAGTTTGTTTTGTTTACTAAATGTATTTAGTAAGGGAATATATTCATCTTAATATTTCTGTGTTGCTCGTCAAAACTGTGTTAATTACTAGTTTTAGTAATATTAGCCAATTACAGAATTGTGGAATAATCGTAATCTAACGAATAAATTTGGGTAAACTCAGATATTTGTTTATTCCGTTTCCCCCTTTAGAATTAAAATTTTGAATAACCGCTTCCCACTAAATCTTGCATCGCAAAAGTTTGATTAAATTTCATGTAACATCAGTAGTTTCAGCTGAGATTTCATGAGTCAACTTTTATTGAAGACATAATCTCTATATATCGAGATATAATTTGCTTATTATTGATATAGCGTTTTTTGTTCCCCTTACAACGCTTATATTACAGGTACACACAATGGTAGATTAGCGCGTTTAATACAAGTAAATTAACTCTTCAAGATTATAATATTTGTTAAGATATGCATGATACAGTGAGTATTTGATTATACGATGAAGAGATGAGGTGGAACATGGGAGTGATAGTCAGCTTTATGGTGAACAGTGTAAACACAAAATTGCGCAAGCGAAAGCAGTCAGTCCGGCCTGGTGGCCGCGGCCGGCTCGCGGTTCAATGACCGAGTTTTCACGGGTTTGTCAGCCTGCTGTTATATCATCGGCGGTAGTCAGTGTCATTGCCGAAACTGCGAGAAACGTGTGTGCTACATTCGACCCTTTCGCTTTTTGAATTAAGCTCACTTTTGCTTGCACCTCGGGAAATTGTTTGGCTCTATTTATTATATTTGCGTTCGATTTATGTATTGTTCTTATAATATGTACGATGTACATACGAGTATGTTTGTGTTCGTGAATATTTACATGATTATACGTGGACTTCCAAAAGTCAATTATTTTCAAATAGTTGTGAATATTACATATTAAATTTGTAATTTTATGAATCTTACCTAGATTATATTACAGATACTATATGCTTGATAATAAAAAGTAGTATCCTATTTTTAAGTACTTTTATACAGCCTTTCAACTTTTGAAATAATATTGTTTATGTGGCTAAGAAAAGGAAACAAGATAAGGGTTCAAATAAGTTTGAATGAGTTAGACTCATAAAGTAATATCAAAAAATGTGTACAAACTATACTTAACAAAATAGTTAATTCAAAAAACATTAATAATAGTAAATTAGTAGTTTGTTTACAATGACACGCACATGTCATTATGTGAGTGGGGTGTATTACGTAAGCCCTCACGTGCGAATGCTCGCCTTGAAATTGAACTTGCTGAGTTCAAGGTTCGTTTTTTGCAATTGCCCATCAATGTGTGCGTGTGCGCAAGAGTTTGTGTAAGTATGTGTTCCAGTGTTTATGGTAATTATAGCCTAAAACTCATTCCATAATGATTATATACTTAAAACTAGACTGTATGTAATAAGCAAAAAAAAAATATAGGTAATAAGTAAGATTATAAAGTATCACTTAAAGTATTAATAATTTTCAATTTAATTGCTTTACTTAGCAAACAGATTAAATTAATATTACTAATTATAATAAAAAATATTGCAAATTTATCTTATGCGATTAGAGACTAAAATACTTTTAACTTAACTTTAACTTAAAGTTCTATATAAATACTATTTCTGTTTTATTTCATCAATAAAGTGATAACAGTATCTAATCTTTTTTTTATATTTACTATAACTCTACTATAACTCGGTTTTATATTTGCATTGTTTATTTATTTTTAATAAAATAAGTTACCACGTGAAGTAGTTAAATCGTAACGACAAACAATAAAAATATTTAAAAATAATATTTTTACAAATATAATAATTATATTATTTTACATTCTTAAATAATAGAAGTGAAAATTTCATTAATCCTTACAAGTTACTGGGAAGCTTAAAAGCTGTATTCTCTAAAGACGCGCGTTGAAGTCTTTTGAACGCAAAGAAATTGGTTGCGATATATTTTAAAAATATTGACTTATATTTATATACATGATTTACTTACCAATTGTATCATAATAATCCAAAGCCAAAGAGTAAAAAAAATATCCTCATTGAAAATCCGTATTACTTCACTAAACTTAAAACTACACTTCACGTCACTTAAAATTATTATTAAAAATATAAGTCTTGCATGAGATCTATGTTACGTTCAGTCTGAAACACGTTAAAGGGTCATCATGGTACAGTGATGTTAGCGCGGTGCGCACCGATAGCTCGGGTAAACTGATAAAGTGTGGCTCAGTTCATGATCGGAGACGTCCTTCCCGCCGCTGCTTACAGCCCGTACCAACAGCCGCAGTCCCATGCCGCCGCCTGCGCCGCCTGCGCTTCTTCCGCACTCACCGCCGGGTGAATGAACTGCTGCGTGCGAGCGAGACGACCAATGCCACGGTCACACGACTACTTCTATCTCGGCAAGGCAATCTAGTACAAGTGTCAAACGATATTTTTCTATGTATTTCCCATTTCTCTAATATTAATACTGATATATAACATACAATTCATATTGTAATGCTGAAAAATAATTTCTGAAAAAAAAAATTAATTACTCTAAACATTTTTAAATTTTCGCCCATAAAAGTACTGATATCGAAAAAAGAAATGAGTTTTCCAATCACTTCTTTTGATGAAAAACATGTACCATCAATTAGCAACTAAGTTGGAATCATATGTTATTTTTTTTAATTTTAATAGTAATTTTAATAAATATCTCAGGAAGTATTGTAGCTCTAGTTATTTTAAATATTAATACTTCCTAAATTGTTAACTTTATAAGAACTCTTTCACTTCCCTTTTTCTTTTTTTTTTCGTTTTTCCTTAAAAATTAAAATTACTTTTTCCTTAAAAATTAAAATATTAATTAAAATAAAATATTAAGAAGGAATTTGTTTTTTTTGTAATATTATAACTTATATTTAGATAAGTTAAGTGCTTTATACTCGAAAATGTAGGAACTCAAAAAATAGTAGAAATTAAAATTGACTTCTGAAGAAAAATATGTTAACAGCAAAAAAGATAAATATGAGGTTCTCTTTGTACTCTTTGTACTCTACCGACTATGTAAGAGATTCTATATTGATTATGTATATCGATTAGTTAAGATAAATGTATCAAAGTTAGTCTGAATAATTTTTATAATAATATGAGTAATAATACTCTTGATTGTACAATCTAGTCCTTACTAAATTTCATTTAAGTTTTTGTTTTAAATAAAATAAATAGATTTAATGTAACCCTTTCAATGTTTTTATTTAAACTTTTAAATTATAGATTTTAATTTCTATCCACGTATGAAGCTAAGGTAAAGGTTTCGAAGGAATTGACACAAGTTTCTGAGAGGCAGATGGTAACCCATTGCCTACGAAACAACTTAAACGGCAGTCGATTTCGTAATCATCCAGCATATTACAATACATTATAATATCAGATAAGAATAAAAGTACAGTTGAGCAAAATAACTGTGTCACATAAGAAAAATCACAAAGGATATTATGATGTTTTTACAATCGCAGCTTTAATCGCGGTTTTTGATCAGATTTGCTTACCTGCGGAGCCCCTAGATTTTTTGCTCTTAAAGGGTGGCCATTAAACCTCGTAGTATAAAAAACATAACGGTTCTTCATCCACCCTTACACACATTGCGATGAAAAAAACACAATGACATCGAAACTATTACGTTTGCTTCACCAAAAAACCTAAATAATTTAGGGTTTCAGAGTTAAGCATTGTTTTTATGAACCAAACTATTTTTTACCGTAAACATAACGACTGCTTTATGTAATTCATTATATATATTTAAATAAATTAATAAAGCATATATTGTGCATATTACTCATAAAACCTTTTCTTAAGTAAAACAATAACAAAAACCGTTTGGAGGGCGTATACAACTGTTTAATTTATTTAGCTTAACTGTTTATGCGGTAAATAACCTTAACAAAGAGTTTTATTATGCAGTAGCTAAAATGTGAAGAAAGGGTAGTAAGTCATTGAAATAATTTTCCCCAGACCATTGCTATTCAAATGAGGAGTAATCATCAATTTGCACGGCTTAGAGATTGATTTATGATGCTGCGGGCAGGACATAAGGATTAATGTATTAGGAATATTTAAAATTTAATACTTCAAGAGACTGACCGTTTTTAAAAATAAATGCGGTTGTTATTATTAAGCTCCTCTATATTTCGGATTTGTTTTTCCATAATCTTAGATGTTCAGCGAGTGTAATAAAAACAATATATTTGGAAAAATAACAAAGGAAGGACATAAGTGTTAAATAAGGAAGTTTAATAAAAATAATTAGATACGATTTTTTTACGTATAAATTGTTCTTTATAATTTGAAAACTATTTTTTAATGAGATGCTAGAGTTGTGTGGGCACTGGACCCTCGGCAGGCGGGCAACAAATATTGAGTTGGTAAAAAAGACTCGTCCAAACTCGAGCCGACACTCCGACAGGACGCGATCAGCGATTCGGGTGCAACGTCCTCGGCCTTGAAGCTAGATGAACTTACGTAACCGGCCGTCAAGACTCCACCGAAATATTCCTTGACTTTTTGCAACTCCTACCTTCATAATTGATACCGTGTCTCGATTGGTACATAGAGGCTATATCTTAGCTACTTGTACGAATCTATGCGGATGTTTATATAATATACGTATACGTATTAATAATGAAATTATTCAGATATTTGGGTTAGTGCTTGTTATTTTTTGGATTTTTCTTTCGTATTTTAAAAGCACCATCGATAACATTTGACTGGGTGTTGGTTTCTATTGATACATTTTAAAATTACCTCAACCACTTATAAGCTGAATATCGATTTAGAGTCAGTCTGACGAGTATTTTTATGAAGTATAT
This sequence comes from Limenitis camilla, assembly GCA_905147385.1. Classification (NCBI taxonomy): domain Eukaryota; kingdom Metazoa; phylum Arthropoda; class Insecta; order Lepidoptera; family Nymphalidae; genus Limenitis; species Limenitis camilla. The sequence goes on along the minus strand of LR990230.1, from coordinate 7,896,840 downwards.
ATTGACTATCATTTTGATATTAGGCTTTTAACAAGCGGTATACTTATTGACGATCATGTAAGTCATTATAATTTTATTATTAGCTTAGTTACCTGTTAGGTAATAGAGACGAGAGACTCAAGAAAACAAGTGAAAATTGGGTCTCGAACCCAAGATACCCCTGCTCTTTCCTGTCTAGATTACAAGATTATTATTGTCTAGAGAGAGGTATGGATCAAAAGTATTAATGGTAACTGAAGATGTCATAACTAATTTTTTCGAAGCTTAAAGTTGATATTTGAAAACCAACAATTTTGAAAAATGCTTTAATACAAGCACTATACGTGATATAATTTTTGTTGGCATAACAAAAATGATATTGATCGCACAGGAGTACATACGACATGATATCGACGCGAAGGTGATGTCATAACCAAAAGTAAGGTTGCACAAAAAGAGCCATTGTATAAGAATCGTGAAGCTAGTTGAGATGCTGACGTGCGTTGAACTCTTTTGAGTACTTCAACCATTAGCCGGCTACAAAAGTGTTAACGACGTTTGAATTCTTTCAAAACTGTGAAGAAACAACTATTTGTGATTCTTTGAATATTTCTGTTATGTTCTATCTATTTTACTAAAATATCCTATATATTCCTACATTTATTATAAATGTGAAATTTCGTATTTTTGAATGTTTATATAGTGGTTAATTAATCATAGACAACTAATTAAATTGTCACAAAGGCTTCTTTTCCAGGAAACAAATCATTGTTTCTAGGGGGTAATAGTAAATTATGTTTAATGAACGCCTACATATAGCAATATATGGCAATATATTGAAATTTTTGGTTTTATGTTAAACCTGTGTACTTAACACGTGGTAAATTGAGAAAAAATGGCGGGTTAATTAGTATTTCATAAAATATATATTTTTTCAAACTACGTAATATGTTTACTGTATTTATTTTGTTTCCAATTATAATGAGTTACCTTATCTTTACAGTGCTACGTGGTTGAAGATAATTGCTGCGTACCCGCATGGTAGCCAGGTTTTTGACTTTTGCTACGAAGAATTTGCTAAAATACAAAGCGAGGCCATGGACGACTAAATAAATTATATATTCACGATCTAATTGAAACAAAAAGTACGAGACGAGTTGCCTGGCGAGATCAATAGTTTTCTGTTTAAATGTAGTAGAATAAGTTTTTTTAGTCTGGCTAGCATTGATAAATACACAATTTTGCTAAGAAAAACTTGTCTTTTCTCATAACAGTAATCTTAAAAGAATTTGAATTGTTTTCACAACACTTCTTTATAATATCTCTCGCCTTCATCACTCGACGATTTAGTACGATAGTCTAATCTATTGTCTACACGTCGGTATACTTGACATAATATAAAATAACCTACCCGCTAATACTACTTTATAAACGGTTAACAACACTTAAAATTATATATTATGGAATCTATTTCAAGGAGGAGGATCTCTCCTTTAGGGATTTTGCATCAGTTTTACAATCATGCTAATGAATTATACATGTAAATACTATAATGACTAGAAAAATAATGCAAAAACATTTTCACATATGAATAATTATTAAAAAAATATGAATGTGTAACATAGAAGTAGCAATGACAAGGATTGTTCTTGTTATCTATTGATATGTTTGATTCAATGTCGCCAGATGTCTACAACATTTGAGACCTATAAACGGATATAATAAATGCATCTATTGAAAACTGGTTTTAATTAATACATACTTTTGATTTTATATCTATAATTATATTAAGTTGAAGCTTATTCAAAGTAGTCAACTAATAAAGGTTTATTGATTGTATTTAGTTAAAATAGAATGTTACGTATATTTTTTGTCATTTTATTTTGTAGAAACAATATATTATTTTATTTATATCTTTGTTTTGTGTTCATTAACCTCGAAAACCTAATTAGAGTTTAAGATACCTGATACTAGATTTGTGATGAAATTAGACATTAAAATGAATACAAATAAATATATCTAACTCAAGAGTTTAAATTTAAAATTTGATCTTTAACGTGATCCAATCAGGTTTTAAATAAAATTCTATGATCGTAATAAAGCAATTCGCAGACGAGAAATGTAAGCTGCATACCATCCTACTAATATTATAAACGCGAAAGTTTGTAAGAATGTATGGATGTCTGAATGTATGTTACTCTTTCACGCAAAAACTACTGAATGGATATTGATGAAACTTTACAATAATATAGCTTACACATCAAAAAACACATAGGCTATAATTTATAATGATATAGTGTAGTTTATCCAAAATATAGCGGGTGAAACTGCGGGGTACAGCTAGTACTAAATAAACTTTATCATAATTTGCAGTCTCACTTATTAGTACATTGTCTCCATAGATAGAGATGTTTGGCATAGTGAACATAGCGAAACTATCTTCGCTTCGATGAGGTAAAAACGATATATTTATATAGGTGATATTTCTATGAAGATTACTTTTTTATGATTCTGCTCCAAGCTCTATCTACTTACGAAAACCGCGTAGAAATCCGCATCCCCCTACACTTACAGTATAAAATTTAGCTGTAGTCGCTTGTTAGATCTGTCCTTTTATGAGTATGTCATAAATAATTGTCCAATTTCCAAATTTATGTTTGTAGTTTTAGTGGTTTAAAATTAAGTATTTTTCATCGAAATATCCTTCAAGCATGTTTGTAGTAACCCTTAGAATGCTAAGATTCTATTTCTAAGCTTGTTTCGCAATAAGCGTTGGCAATAGCTCCTCTAGTGTGCGGGAGAGTTCGATCACCCGCAGATCAATACAAAAAACTTGTTTGATTTGTGTATACCACTAGTATTTTATAGTTGACATTCAAAGTTGCTCCTCTGCGTATAAAAAAGCAAGTTAGGTTCGGGTATTGTGTATGGTTGATTAACATACCCACTAGCGACCTGTACTCGCTTTACTTTGTTTAACCATACAGCGTATATAACAAGTGACTCCCTATGACTATTGAATCCACATGTTGGTTATATATTCAAATACATATATTTCACTTTTATATATAATAATTATACTATAAACTACTACTCTAAACCTATATTATAATCTAGTAGATGAGAATACATAAGTTAACATTCTAAAAATGATTTTATAAGAAAATTGTAAATTATCTATCATTACCATTTGATAATTATAGTCTAACATTTTTTTTGTTAGTTATAGCTTAGCGTTTATGCGATATTAGGCTACACCTAGATGAAGGATATAACTTGTTTACCTAGACAGAGTAGTAAACCGCAACTTCGCAACATATAATATTATTATATTTTTTCTTTTGAATAGTTGCGTTTGTTTATTGAGAAGTAAGTGGCGAAGTAAGATTGACTCTAAATATTTGTCCATCTTGGCAGGTCTAGGACTAAGTCATAATGCCTCAAATGTACCGCAAACAAAATAAAGACTTTTACCCTATATACTTATGTTCGAAAACCTGTGGAAGGATCAATAAATATCACCACATTTTACTCTTTACTAGTAACCCCGGCTTTATCCAGGTATAATTTACTGATGAAGTAAATAGCAGAATAAAAGACATTTAAAACGTGAACCTAGTTACAGAAACCTATAAATTACCAAGCCATATTAAATCGTTATATCAGTATAGTTACATCAGTCCATAAATAGAAAAAGTGGTTTTTTGTCTTTTTGTCTACTTTATGTTGTCGACGAGAAATATCTCAAAAAAAAAATCTTTTATATTAGTTAAATACTTATCTTTAAAGTTATCTAAATAGTCAAGGCTCTATCAAAAATTTACCTTGTTTTTCATCGGAGCCGCAGCATTAAAACGAGAGGAGAGGCAGGGCAAGTCTAGTCTGGTGGTCATAAGCCAGTCGGGGAAGAAAACCTCTACCACCAAGGAGTGCTGAGTTACTCGCTTCTTACGAGATGCTCTTACAGCGGAATTGCATTCTATCCCGTCTCGTTATGGTTAGTACATACTATTATACAATAAAACATGAATTGAAATTTAAAAAAAGGCCTTAGTTATTAGTTCCATTAAAAAGGTTAGAGTAACATTCTTTGTTATGTGTTAATAAAGACCAGAACTAAATGGCAAGTCATGACATAAACAGTTATTATCTTGTTTATCACTGAAAAGATTTCTATTAAGATATTATTCTATAAATAACAGCAATTCTTCTAATATACATAATCATGAACTTAAAAAAAGAGAAATGTGTGCATTGTTCTAAAAAATGCCGTAAATTAAATTTACTAGATAAAGTTTATTAAAACAGTTTTCAAGTTAAAATGAGTTCTTATATGGTGTTTTAGAACCAACTTAAGGCATTAGTTGCGAAATTAACTGCCAGAAATAAGAAAATGCATGATTTCATACGATAATAACAATTGGGTCAATTGCTTAGATTCGGTAAAATTAAGTTTTCTTCCTCTGTTTGTTGACAAAATCGTGTATTTCGCGCCGCGTATTTAAGTACCACGTTTTCTTACTTGAGGAAGGAACTACTAGTTTCGAATGTTTCCATTGGGTAATATCTGCACGAACATTATTTTGTCTACTACCTACATCCGAACATTTGCAGAAAAAAAACATTTCTCAATGCTTTTCTATCGAGTTAAAAGACTGCTAATCTGACTTATTTTGCAATTACTTTTAAACTTATTTCTTTCAAGTTATAGAACTTTTTATTGAAGATCAGTTATGTGTCTGAGAAACTAAAAACAACTGTATAAAAATAAAATTAATTTTAAGTTGAGTACTATAGAAAGGCTTTGAAGTCTATTATGTTATCTAAATTCGTAATTTTCATTGAGATAAAGCTAATAGAGTGATGCAATACTTGCAACAAGTCTTGGATCCGCTGAGAAATATGGTATAACAATGTATCAAAATCAGTTCTATTTTTATATAGCTATTGTTAATTATGATGTTGGCAACACTAATAATTTGAGTAGTATCTTGTTATTTGATGTTGGAAGGATTGACATGAGTAGCATTTTTATTTCTTGAATGTTGGACAACTGATAAACATGAATCAAAGAAGTAGGGATTGCAAAATAAATACGCCGTCACGACAGAATAATGATGATTATATCGCGATTATTTTAGCAGTATACGCTAAAGCTAAGAGTCTAAAGTATATCACTCAGAAGCTTATTCTAGGCTAGCCGTCATACTGTTGGTCTGCGTATACACTTCAACTCTTCTCTTTTTATTTAATTGACATTATGAACTATCACATCAACATAACAAGATTGTAATTCTATGAATAACACCTTACATGCCCATATCGATTAACTGTTATGGCTATTCCGGTTAGTTTATGTAAAATTTGGTAGTATGATAATTTTTATATTCTTTGTAATGCCGTATTATGTATAGTATGATTGCAAGAAATTGTTTAAGGTGCTGCCTAGTGCTTAGTGCCTAGTTTCTATTCGCTGGTAGAGCGCACGGTGGCGGCGGCGTCGAGTGCGTCGAGTCAAGGTAAGTGTGCCGACGGCCGAGGGTGACCTAGTGTAGTTCCCCCACTCTGCTGCTGCGTTCTGCACTCGCGAAAGTTCAACGAACCTTCAGCAGAATTCTTACAGGCATACGCGACTGTTACATTACCGGAAAGCTGCTGCAGACGTCTACATACACAGAGAGATAGAGTCAGTGACGTTAGCGCCCGTAGATTGCATTGTGCGTCCTTACTTGATTCTCCTAAGATTTAAAGTTTTTATATAATATACTAATTTTGTTAAAAATTGAAAGATTTTGGAAGAATTTTCATTGTCACTATCGATGCATGCACTAAGGGTTCCATACCATTTAAATCTGAATTATAATTTGCCGGTTTTTCTTAAACACGTAACTTAAGATTTGTATATATTATATCATTGTAACGGTTTTCCAGAAAATAAACAGTAATAATATGAGATTGTTGTGTTTTGCCTAGGCTAGACATTTCAATGGATTATGAGTAAATTTCATAATATCTTTAAATAGTGATGTAACCTACATAGCGTTTTCCCTATTGTTTTCAAAAGTGTGTGAAGTCTACCAACCCGCACTTGGCCAGCGTAAACTATGGTAGACTATGTCTGGCGGTTGATGGGTTAATATGATGATGAAAATATTAAATTAATTCGATAGCTTTACCTTTCCTGAAACAATTTATTAACAATTAATTTTTGATATTTTAAATCTTGTAGTGTATGCCTGCTTTTCGTTTGTTCATTTTTCAATCAAACCACAATTTTACATTTAAAGATAAATTTAAGATAGTACACCTATTTCAGGAAATGTTAGAAAGAAGTATGACTAAGAAGGAAAAGAAAAGGAGTTATTAACAAATACTGAGAAATAATGTTAATTTTGTTTATTATGTCACAGAACGGTCAGTTTTGTGAATCATGGCCGCCTTCTTGCGCCTGCGCATACGTATTTGCTAACACCGTTATTACTTTCTTCACAACCCAGTTGGGTTTTTATGTTAGTCAGTTTATAAAGTTATCCTTTATTAATACAATTACAATAGTATGTTAATAATAATATTTTGTATTAATTTTGATTCGCTTTAACTGGAAAGAGTCCAATAAAAATAGGTTATAATTATAATTCTCTTTCGTTATCTTTTAAAAGTCAAATTTACTAGTACGTATAGTAATTGGGGATCTTGTCCTAGCTCACGACCACTATCAATAGAATGTGACGGCCAAAATGGCAAGAGATACCCTACTACTGTGTACTTTGTGTTAAAGTGAACCTACTTAATGAAACTACTAGCTAGTTTTATAACATAAAACATTGCACAGTGATCTTTTGTATAAATTTAATTATTATATATATAACGTATTATTTGTATATGAGATAAACTATAGCACGAAAGTTTGTAAATAAATTATTTAGTTCTAAACTTTGAGATGTTATCAATGAGAAATTCAATGAGGCGTATGAGTATTAATGGTTAGACTGATTTTTTTTTAAATTGAATTACATTGAAATTCGTATATTATATTGCATAATACTTATTTCTTTTTTATTTATATAAAACCATTTACTTTATAATATTGTATGTTTATTCGTATCTAGTTTATTCTAATAAAAAACTGGTTTGTGACTCGTGAAACAAGACACAGATCCAAAAATGAAAAATGAAAGGTTGTACGTATTTGGGGTTAACGACCACTAGCAGTAAGATGCCAAAAACTCGCTGCAAACCTTATTATCAAAGATTACTTAATAGCCAAATACCTAAAAGAGCTTGTTTTTATCAATATTGGTGCTTGTTTCCTTATAGACTATAGAATTGGTGGGAAATGTGTTTTGGTGTGAAATAATAAAGCGTATTTGACGAAAGCAACAGTACCAAATATTTATGTTTTGTTTAATTTAGTTAGTTTCGGACTTGTTATCAAGTTTATAAAACACTTTTTGAATTCATAGAATAGTAGCGAGTACAAGATAACTATTGAAGAATAGTAGCAAAGTACATCTTTTCTAATCTATTTTTTCTAAATAAATGTTTCTTAAAGAAGGTTTGACACTTTTCTCGTAAAGACAGATATTTAAGAGGAATTTTCAGTAAATTAAAAAGTAAGGATATATGACATACTGTCAAAATTTACATAAAAAATAGAATAACAGAATGACTCACTGATACCGGTGTATCTGGAGCTAGTACCACGAACATTTGCCGGTGTTTTGACTATGTAAGAAAGGATTTTTAAAAATGTAACTTCCGAAAGAGTTACAAAGAGGATTAAAAAATTGTACAAAAATTTTAAATCCATTACGGTTTAACGATCGTCATGGTAACAAAACTGCGAGTATGACTAGATTGAAGCTGCTTGTGATGCGCTAGTTCTTAAGTAAACTAACTAAACAGATGACAATCATTTAGAATAACATTTATATTGAAATTGTCTATAGATTTCGTGCTCATGTATTATGCTTAATAGTAATTTAACTTTATATTAAACTAGTGGACTCGTCCTAGTTTCACTGGGCCAAAACAGCAATAACTTTTTCCTAACATCCGATTGAAATTAAAAAATATTATAATTTATATGCCTATATATACGCCTTAATACATATGTTAGCCATTTCAAATTTCATGTAGTATTCTTTGCATGACGCACATACACACAGCCGGAAAAACAAACAGAGAGAAAAGTAAAGTTTTCTTAAATAAAGTTTTCGTAAGGTTTTCTTAAATACCTTCTATGTACAGACATATAGTAAATGCAATTGGTCTAATATACATAAATCCTATTGTTCAGTTTGTCCCATAGTGTGATTATTATATCAGTAGAAGTGCGTGGATCAGCGAGAGCGGTGCGGCCGTGGCGGTGGCGGTGCGACGCGGCGTCCGGCGTAACGGCGCGATCGGGGCCGTTGAACGCGGGTGGCCTTATTGCCGCAAAGTATCGCAAGCGAGAAACATCGTACTTTCATTGTCACCTCACGATGCACTGACAATCTGACACCCATGCGCCACTCTTACACTGCCGATAGAGGCAGCATCTCGCTCCTCTGATCGGTATTCTTAGCCGTGGTCGTCATTAGCCGTACATAAAATAAAACTTGGTTGATACAAATTATGTATAGTCAAATATTCGAATACTGCTAAAAGTTCGGAGTAATAGAATCTTTCTATTCATTTGATCATAGATCTGACATCTACATTTATGCCAACTTTTACAGTAAAAGTATATTATAATACTATTCATATGAAATCAAACATAAAAGAAGAAAAAAACGCTCATTTAATAACAAACGACTCTCTTAATATTGGTCTGGCAGTGGTGGTGGTATTAACGTGCCAGATCAATGTAATTAAAAGGGGAGCAAATATAAAACATGGACTAAATTTATTGATATAAAAGTGAAATTTATCATTGCAATTAAAAAATCAGTTAAAATTAATTATTTCTCTTATACATTAGATTTCAAATCGATATTTTAATTTGTATAGATCGATCATGACCTAATAATTTCAAAAGTTGAGTGCTTATATAATTATACTTTTAAATATTATCTTTATTTTATTATATTATGTATTTTGATAGTAGATAAGGTCAGCTACGACGCACTTGTGCTACGCCGCTACGCCGCAGCCGCTACGCTGTCACTGACCTCGCGCATTGTCAAGTGCACTACGATATTGTGATGCATTTCATTAATTATCATTACATCACATAAATCGTTTACAGTTTACATAATATTTCAATAACATTTTCTTTATTAACTAAAAAATGTTTCATATGAAGTCGCACGGATGCAATTTACCACTCGGATTGTATTTAAGACCGTAAAACATTCCGTTAAAATTATTAGTTTTTCGGGTTTGTAGTCTGGTAGTAGTAATCCAGTCGGGGAAAAGACACTATCACACAATGAAAGCTGGATTACTGATCTTTTCTGCCTCAGAGTACTCAGAGGATAACTAAATTCTAACACATTAAATCGAATAGTAAGCATTAGGGGGGTGCTAGCCCAAAATTTTAATTAATTTTCGATCTTACTTTAAAACAGATTATGCATAATATTTTTTATTACCCTAAATATACACATAAAAATTATGTGTCCAGTTATAATAACAAAAATCCGTTTGGATATTTTCGTTAAAGTCCAAAAGTATTTTAACACGCAGAATAATTTTAAAATTCTATCAGTTATTTTATAATAACTCTAATAATTCCCGATAATTATAATTCCCTATTTTATCATTTACTACTTTATTTTATAAATTTTTATAATTTTGATTATTAATAATCGTTAAACAAACTTTAAAAAAGTAACTTTTTTTATTCGATAGTTATGACTTTAATTCACCAGAAAGCGTGAAAAGGAACATTATAATCTAACATAATCAAAAATAAGTTTTCTTTGTAGATTCACTAGAATATTCACACTCATTCATGTAACATCCAAATATTATAATCGATATATAATTCAGAAAATAAAACCAGTTAAGATCCATTTGTATGTGTTGATTAATTGTTATCGTTTTACCTCAATATGTTTTTCGTTGTTTTCACTATTGCTATATTACAAAATTCTATAATTTTAAAATGTCTAAAATGGTAATAACAAATAAAATGATATCCATATTAATATAATGCGAAAGTATGTTTGCTGGTCTGCTCATTTTTCACGCTAAATCAGAGCACCGAACCGACGTGATTTCTTGCATAGATACTGAAGAACATAAAATTATTAAGTCTAGTAGATTAAACAGAGGTAAAAAGTAGACAATAATGTTGTTTAAAAGTGTAACTTAATAGAAACTATACTTTAAGTTTCACTGAGTTCGAGTTAGTAAGTGAAAATCACATCGTTGTCCGGACGTCATTCCACTTTTCGCGGCGTCAGTGGTTTAGTGCAACCATTTTATATTGAGCTGTGCAATTGTTGCTTGGATCTCTATGTCTATGGTATATTGCGTTAGAATAAGGGGGTAAGGCAGTTCAATGAGTGTGGAACTGGTGGCCGTAGTAGCGAGTGACGCCGCCCGTCGTTGCATTTTCGCCGCTGCAGTCTACAGTAGGTAAGTGTGTCAATGCACTCTAATCCCCCCTCGTTTTTGCTACCACTTATGACAAGTTCAACCTGTCTATTTTCTGGACAAAGTATGTGACACAATTTTAAGAGAATTCTTTCTTTCTTATTTTAATCAGAATCGAAATATTGTAGTACAACATCCGAAGAGAAGATATCCTTCTGTCGTCTGTTTATTTTAGTTAAAATGTTATCTTTCTTTTTTTGCCCAACTTTGATAGGAATGAAATCATAATGATAAGTAACATCCAAATGTAGTATTGTCATTTTATTTCTATTCCTTATTACTGGGCAAGCAGGTATTATGATTTAGGTAACGGTTCACGCATTTTATTCAGAAAATTTTATTACGAATAATATTACCTTCACAAAACTGATCATGAATTACACGGAGAAAACTTTTGATTATAGCTTAATAAAATTAAAAATGGCTAAGAGCATATTTTATAAGGCAATATAATCGCGATTTTATTTAAATACATACATACTTGATAAAATAAACTTTTTATGTAATAAGCTGATGGGCGGTTCTACAGATTTGAGACCATCATCGCATAATACAATAAGTAGAATGTTAATAGTAATACATATTATGAGGAGTCTCATATTAATGTCATGACTTCATCTTAAATAAATACAAAATTGTGTGTTTTTGTTGCAACATATCACTGTGAACTGTATTCGAAAAGAAACGATTCTAGAAGCGAAATCTGTGTTACTTTTCTTCCGTATACATAATTCAACATAAATATTTTTGGTTTGCCAATTATCCTATGAATTATGGAAAACTGAAGTAACTACAATTCATGACGCTGTATGCTTACATTAAGCTATTATCAGAGTGACTCAAAATTTGCAGGTAATGAATAATTAATGCTATTGTCGTTGTCACAGTTGGATTATATGTGTTTTGTGTAGGTGACATTATTACATTAAAAGTGACTTTATTATGTAATCATATATTAATTACATATATACGTAATATTAATATTAATGACTAGTTGGCCCGGCGAACTTCGTACCGCCTAATAGTCAATGAATGTCTTGTTACAGATTAGTTGAACCTAATTTATGATTGACAGTTACGTTTGAAATGTTGAAATTGAAATATTTGACAGACAAACCCTTGAAAATTTTGTATGAGTTTTTTTTTAAATTTTTCTCTCAATTTTCCAATGTTTTAATAGTTGTTCTGCTATTCGGGACAAATACAACAAATCAAAATTCTTGAAAATCGGTCCAGTCTTCCTCGAGTAATAAGTGTTTCATCAAACTCGACTTTGCTTTATATAAAATCATAATGTAAGATATATATACTAATCATTGCTTATAATTATGGTATTGTTCTTTTCCAAAGGTTAAAGTTGTATTTATTTTCTTGTAAGATAAGGTAAATACATATATTAATAAAAAAGCGGAAAGATGCGGTTAAGTATAGCACAAAAAATATTTTTTCCTATTGGTAACAATAAAAGATGATATAAATGAATAAAACATCAACAGTCATTTGCCGAGACGTGCATCATGATTTTGAGAGCTCTTCTAATTAATGAAGTTTATGAGATGTGATAATAAATTGCACATAATTTAGATGGTGTATTATCGCAGCGTCGGCAGACGAGTTCGATACCCTGTCTCGTTTTCATTAGCGTGCGCTACGGAGCGTGATTACAGCGGAAAAACTTTCTTACACTGCATTAATGGCATTAGGAAAGAAATCTTTAGCCTATTTTCAGTTAATCCACAACAATTAAAAACTATGTAATTACTGCGGATATAATGTAGGTAAATAGTTAAATAACATACTTAAATTTTTTTAATCGCTCAGCAATATGTTAACTAAGAATTTTCGGCATTTCTTTTTCATTTTCATTTCTTTTTCATATAAATTTCTTTTATTTGGGTAAAGGTGAGTAATCAAAGATTACATAGGCATGTGGCTGTGGCGTCACTCGTCAGCGGCAGGTGGGCGCGCAAGCGCATCGTTGAGTTTCCTATCCGTATCTAGGCGAGTGACAGTAGTAGCTTGCGAAAGTGCACATAATTGGATCGGTGCTTTAGAAAGGGGGTTATGAGTTTGTAAGTGCAATGAACCCGAGTGCATTTCCTCGGGAAGATGCAGTTCAGTCGGCAATGGAAAGCGTTGCTTCCAGGAATCGCCGATACATCGACAATGCCCCGTCACGGCTCTCTCGCCACGCACTCGATATGGCGAAAAGTGAAAATAAATTAACACACTAGCAAACTTATCTGTTAAACATACCAATCTATCTTACCGTACCTATCTAATTTGCCTTTGAAAACGTTTAGTTACCTTATATATTGTCTTATGAACAATCATCTGCTAAAAATTAAATCAGTTTTTGTAACAAAAGGAAAAGGCAGCCTATTATGCATTAATAGAGCGACTGTTAACCAACCGCGATATAACGGGGCCAAAGGGTTACCCGGCCATATGTTCCAGTCAAAATAGCGGATATGGGTTAAGTAATCACAGGCTCTTTCTTTTTTTCGTATCCTTTCTATTAACCCCTTTCAAAGTCCCGTAACAAAACTTTTTATTGTAAAAAAGTCCGACATTTGCAATGTTAATTAAATTTCTTATAACTGATGCCATCCCCCAAATTTTTAGATCGCAGATTTTTATTTTTGATGTAGCATCTAATAACATTTTTACTATCATATTTTTTATTTGTGTATTATAATTTTATTAGAAGTGCAACAGTCTAGTGTCAAATCAATTATCAATAATATTAAAGTGATGTGGTCGTTCTATTATTTTTTTATTAACTTCATACCGCAGCAGCTACCTGATTTATATTTGTAAACAAATTTTACATTACTACTTTCATATTAATTTAAACCTCAAATTCGTCACAGTCTCTAGATTTATGATCTGTCATTTATCTTTGAACCTTTTGTTTTGGTGGGTCCTTTCATTCCGAGAAACTGGTATTATGTACTATTGGTCCCGGTTTACACTAGAAACTGTTACTTTGTAACGGAGCTCGCATGACGGCAAAAGTGCATTTTGTTAAAAAAAGTTGTGACGTCACAAAGCGTCACAAAGCTAACATCCGTTATTCGTACAAAGGCACCATAAACAAAGGACCTCCCGTTTGACCACAAAGTAGCTGCTCACTCAGTATTGTTTAAAATGCACGGACCCTAAATCAATCTAATAACAAAACACTGTTATTTTCAAATGTTTTGAAAATGTCAGCAGCTTACAAAAAACAAGTACGGAGAAGTACATAAATACATTTATATAAATATACCCAATTGTTTAAAAAATCTTATGAAACATTGTATGTATTTCTTTAAGTAATTATAACAATAATATATTTAGTAATTAATAACCTTTAATTTATGTAGAAATTTAAATAATCTGCGAATATTGAATATCTAAAAATAATTTTGGCATAATTTTTCTTTAATAGTTATTTATTTTAAGGGCAATGTCTATAAACCAACTACGCTGTAAACATACAATATAACAACAAACAACTATCCGGTAAAAAAGGTATTTCAAAACTAAAAACGTCCTCACAAAAACGGACCTTTAAAAATCGTTAAGCTTTATAAAAGTTAACGCATGCCTCGGCCGAAAAAAATTGAAAATCGAAAAAAAAAGAAGGATAAGTCCCGTTACTATTCGGGTATCCTGCTGCGTAACGATGTATTTAATAGACGAACGGGAGAGATTTAAAAGGCTCAAAATGGTAGACTAAGTTATTTGTTATTTTATTCAAAAATTTTAAATAGGAAATAGTATATTTTAGATAAATTTCAACGTTTATTAACATAAAAACCTTTATACTATATTTTTTATACTAGTCCTATATTTTTTTTTAATATAAATGAAGTGTGCTAGTTTTGTATTGAAATTGATATTGAATTAAAGTTGAATTGATTTCTTATACATAAGTCTTTGTACTGAATACATAAACGTTTTTTAAACTATGTTTAACCATTATTTCACTTGAACATATTTTATTTATGCTAATTTAAATTGTCATCTGTATAAATGAATAAAAATAAGAATTGAGCTTTATGTAGAAAGATAAATAAAGATTAACTTACGATATTGGTGTTTTATAATCAATGAAAGTGTAAAATACTAAGTATAATTATGTAACGCTACATAATCTTAAACTTATCATAAAACTTTTGGATACATAACATAACATGACGATTGATTACTTCAACATATCTATTCAGTTATCATAATGGTTTAAATTGGTATTATATAGCTAAAATATATAATACCAATTTAATTCATCTCTCGAAAATATACGATTATGTAAATATTTCATACACAGTATTAAAGACCTATATAAACATATTCTTTGAAACAACCTGGAAACAGATTTTAATTTTACGATTTGGTTTTTATCCTTTTTCATTATTACGAGTATATTATATAATTGCGTTTACAGTTAAATCCGCCATACATTACATCATAACTTGAGGCCAAATTTTCGATATTTAAATAAACCTCTACATTAGATATTATCATCATCATTACGACCCTGCAATGGCCCACTGCTGAGCCGGGTCTCCTCCTCAGAATGTGGAGGGTATTAGGCCATAGACCACCATGCTGGCCCAGTGCGGGTTGGCTGACTTCACACACCTTTGAGAACTTTTTGGGAACTCTCAGGAGTGCAGGTTTCCTCATGTTGTCCTTTGCCGTTAAAGCAAGTGATATTTAATTGCTTAAAACACACATAACTCAGAGTCAGAGGTGTGTAAGACTTGAAGTCTCAACCACTGGGCCATCATTGACCATGACTTTAGATATATGAATAGTTTTTAATAATCAAGGACTACAATATTTTGTCTTTAACAAATGATTGAATAGTAGGGGAGTAGTAGAAAGCTAAATGCAAAATTACCTTTATATTCTAATTATTTAGTAACATAAAGTAAGTACAGTATTTTACATTTATTTATGACGATATTTTCATAACATACATTTAGAATGGGGTTAGGAGTATTGAAATTGTTACTTTTACTTTTGAATAAAATAATAAAAGTTTATAAATTGAAGAAAAACTTTAAATGTAATTAACAAATTGCAGGTCTACAACTACAATATAACTCTAGGGGTGCATAAAGTATCTGTAAGTCAAATTTCAATGAAATCCATTCAGCCATTTTTGTATAATTATGTAACAAACATTCAAACATCTAAACTTTCATATTTATTATATTATTTATAGCTTCATTTTCATAATTAAAATTAAATATTGTT
This sequence comes from Limenitis camilla, assembly GCA_905147385.1. NCBI lineage: Eukaryota > Metazoa > Arthropoda > Insecta > Lepidoptera > Nymphalidae > Limenitis > Limenitis camilla. The sequence continues at coordinate 7,881,024 of LR990230.1, read as the reverse complement.
TTCAATTCAAATGCAATAGTATTAGTAAGTCAGTTGTGTGATCAAAAGTCACTGCTAGCATAATATAAGTGTAACTAGAAAAGTAGCGCGTGTTAGTACTCTGGAAGTCGTTCGCGAAGCGCGGCGCTAGTGGTAGCTTGCATTGCTAGTAGGAAAGTTGCTTATGACGTCGGAAAGTGTCACGTTGAACCATGATGAACCGCGACCGAAGTCTTCCGCGGTACTTGGCCTACTCATGAATTGTCATTCTATCAATCCGTCACCATGACTTTATCTTTGCCATCTGATGGTCACACTTCGCCTTAAAAATACGCTGCGCCTTACCGTTGTTCGTTTATGTCAATCATTTTTGAGACATGATAAATCGACTTCTTTTTACATTGTAAGTGTTTATGCGATTACAAGATTAGGAACAACAAAAAATAAACTGCTCTTAATGGTCAACTTGAATAATAATCTTTCATGTGTATAAAAAAAATGTAGGTAACTTATCGAATGTTTTACATAGAAGATATTTAAGAAAACTAAATGTAAGGGGTAATAACACAAATAGAGGCAATCATTTTAAAACATTTGTTTGTCTGTCTATTCTTATGTTAAAATTGGATACGATTGTGTTATTGAAGATCTAACTTAAGATATACCTAGGCATTTAAATAGGATTTCAGGAAAAGCTAGGGCGGGTCGACTAATAATAATCTTACAACCATTGATTGGGCTTTTAATTGACATTAGAAATATGTATGTAGTTCATTGACTTTCCTTTGATTGATTTACGAACATTCTACTCTTAATTAGTTCCGTTGGACACATATTATTTAAAACTCATTTTATTTCAACATAACGTATGGATGATGATTTTAAAATTATTAATTTAATTCACTATTATTAATTCGAATTATCAAAATTGTTGATAAATGCTATTTGCATATTGATGGGGAATTTGATATATTCACACTAGTACATATAAATTACTAATTCAATAAAATTGAGTAATTATTATGATATATAAGGTGTTAGGTAGAGAACCAATTATGATGAAGTGAGACAGCGTGACGAGCCGACGAACAGGCACAACGTTTTGTAACGCTTGCTGGCGAAATAGAGGTCAATGACAAGGCCTAGCTTTGCATCAGCACCATCCACTTCTATTTTGGTGTCGTTTTTACAAATATGCTGATCATAAAACCTTTAATGAATTAAAAATATATATTTAATTAATATCAATAATTGTTAATTTTTTAAAGATATTTATTATTAAGAAATAATGATTTTTGTAATTTAAATTTGTGTGTAATGTGAAGTAAATGTCGGTAAGGAATAATTTTTTTTATTTATTAATTATTACTATTATAATATAAGACTACAGAGTTAAGTGTTCTGAGAAGTACATAAATAATGCTACTACTCCAGCTGCGGAAGAAATCATCAGATTCGAATTATAAAATTACATAAAACGAGTTTGGTTTCAAGTTTTTGCGCTGTGCATCCGGTGTTTGCGATAGTTAAGTTAAAGGATTTTTTGTACTTTCTCATAATAATAATATTTGAAAAGTCTATAGATACTCATTTTTTATTGCTGATATCTCTATTTTTTTATAAAAATAAAGAACAATAAATCATAAAGTGGTATTAGATTACTAAAACAGATTGAAATGAAAAGAAGTGATGTATTGTAGTTGGTGTTTCTTACTGATATTCGTGAGGTGTGAATTATTGTAAAGTTGCGGAAAGGGAAGGCGGTGGGAGGGAGGTGCGAGGTAACCAACGAAACGAAAATTTGTGAGGTCAACGAACGCGAGTGGCCGCGCAACCAAACGTCAAGTTGATTCACTTTTCATCTGCGCACACTTCGCAATAGGAAATACAAAACTTGTTTTTCTTGGGTTATCATAATACCAAATACTATGAACTTATTAATAGTATTATTAAAATTTGTTACGTTCTGAAATAACGCTATCACGAATACTTGACTCATTTTATGATAAAGGTTATTATTTATTAGCCCGGCGTACAGAAAATATTATATAAATCTTAGTCTTCCCTCATATTTAATTCATATGAATGAAAGGTATTATATAAAAAAGGACTACACCTTGCTATCAAAAATAGAAGCACAACAATTATAACAGCGTAAAAATTTCCACGCACACCAATCTACATTAATATATTTAGTCAAAGAGAAAATAATGTCAATTATGTAAAAACAAAGTCAAACAGCGATATTTTTCACCCATACATGCTTACACAACCGCCATGATTATGCATCATTTTCTTATAATGATACGATTTCGGATTCTCTTTTAGGCCTAACTAGTATGATGTAGTTACATCATTATATGCTAGGAAAATATTAAGAAAAAAAAGAAGATAAATTAATAAACTTTTCGTTAAATTCCACTACATCAATTCTAATTTTAACAAACTATTAAACGATAGTACGAAATTATTTTATTTTGTTTGCCCATTTTTCCTTTCACATCAGAAACAATGTACCTATGTATATACTCGTATCACCTGTTTAAATATTCGATGTAGAGTATTCAAAATATTTTATAACGTGAGCAGTAACGCCAAAGCCTGAGTTTTTACTTTTACCGAGAACAATGTTTTATCTACGCATATGTAATTAAATTATATTTTAAGTCGATATACTTAAGGTCCAAAATAAAAGCAAATGTAACACTTTATTAAAGATATATGTACTTACTATATAACGAATGTCAACGGAGGCCAACGAACTTGTAATTCGCGGGAATTTTGCAGCTATCTCAGTCCAAATTCGACGTGAGACTATAAACTTAAACGTTTCATACCTTAAAACTTGTGCTGTAAGAATTATAATACAATATCATCAAAACAAAATAATTAGCTTCATGCGCCGAAAATTGAACTTTTTCTCTCTTACTTGTATAGTGTACACATTCATCCACCAATGATAGAAAGAACATTTAATTTTACATACTTTTATTTATATAAATTGTTGTGATAAATTTTCTTCTTTTAATTCTTGGTAGAAATTTTTTTCTTTTTGAAAAAAAAGTCATTAAAAGATTTAATATAATTTATTAACAAACAACTTTCATAATGTGTTTACACTTTGCAGAATATTTATAGTTATAAAATAAATTAAAAGAAAAGCATTTAAAATAAAATAAAAAAATATTTTCATAAATTTTGCAATTTTTTATAAAAATATTTTTTTCATTGTAACTTAAAAAAAGGGTATTTCATATATTATGTTGTATATAAGTTGACATACATTGTGATATGATATTTCAAATGTATGATCACAGTATTTTCTTATATGTTTTTTACCGAAAACTGTTTTTCATTGGTATTGTAATCAAGCGCAGCTCGTAGATGCAGAACACGTTGAAGTCGTTTGTATGGTACTTTGGTGCGGTAGCGTCCTGTAACGCTGTTTCAAAATATTATTTAGGAATAATTACTGGTTGCCATATAGGTCTTCATACATATGTCGCATAATTTTAAAATAGCCAAATGAAATTCAGTAGCACAAGAGTTTCTCACAATGAGGTGAGAACGAAGAGTATTCTAACCTAACTCTATTTTATTAAAATATCATATTTATTGTTCTTCTAAAGTTTATTAACTAAAATTTAAAAAAAATTGATTTAACACGAAAAAAATAAATGTTTCAATTAATGAATAATTCCAATAATACCATTAATTTATTTTTTAGCATCTTTTATAGGCAAGTATTTTTTTTATATCTACTATAATACGAGTATTTACAAAGGAATCAAAGGGCGGATCGTTTGACTTGTAATTTAAATAGAAATAAATGAACCTTCGAATGAGTTTATTGTATATTTTATTGTAAATCTATATATTGAACTTTTTAGTTTAGTTCTAGGTTCACGAATGTCATAGTGCGACACTCAGGAAAAAGCTTCCGCATTGCGCAGTACAGTTATATTCTATGCAGTTATCCTGTCATTAATTTATGTTTTCTCCTTACAAAAGTCCATGTGGATATAGAAGTATACCCAAACTTCGTTGATTATTAATAGCCTATTTATTTACATAGCGACAAGGATCTGCACATCTTGTCTATTATTAACACTGCCCACAAATATAGAGACTCCAGTTGCTAAATCGTGAATCCCAAAATTCAAACGATTATATTAACTACAAACTTGCCTTTATATAACGTTATAAGAATTGTAATAATGTCAGTTCAATTCCAATATGAAACAATATTACAATATTCCTATAAGAAACAATATTACGATATAGGGCGCTACCGCTTCCGGTTTCATTTTGGATTCACATTATATCATTATAAATTATAGAATAGAATCAGACAACATCAGAATAACATAAAGACTATAATTTAGTCTTTATGTAAGCTATATTGAAAAGTGTCATCAAAATCCATTTAGTAATTTTTGCGTGAAAGAGTAACAAACAAACATCCATACATGGAATATTCTTACAAACTACGCGCTTATAAAATTAGTAGGATTGTTTCTTATAGGAATATCGTATGTGAATGCACAGACTATATGTCTTCATACTTGAGTCTTCATACATACAGGATGTATTAGAAGAGAAGATTACATTAGAAGATTATTTTTGAGTATCAATTTTTATTTCCGTTTCTGTATTTTTTTCATGTTTTTCTTTAAATTTATTTTAATAAAATAAACCGTCTTACTTACCTTTGTCGAAGAGCAGAGCAGCAATTATAAAATAACAATTTATTCCATTAACTTGTTATATTATGAATTAGCACTATTAGAAATTAAAATAAAAAAAAAAACCTATGAAAAAAAGATATATTTAATCTGGTTTTACTTTGTATTATATAGTGTAATGATTTGCATTATTTGTATATTTTACGCTTCCATAAGTTTCCAGAGACTCCTGACTTTAATTATCCAGTTGGCTATCCTTTTCTTCCTAGGACGTTCTCCTTCTCTGTTATCCTCTTAAGGCACCCCATTCTGTTTTTCATTTAGTCTATCGAGTTTTATAATAGTATCATAAACTCTACCAACTTATATTTATTCTTGGCAATACTTATTTAAAATTTTATAACCTATAATATTTATCAAGAGGAAAGATTTGATAGCTTGTATTTTTGTATGTTTGTTGTTGCGAAAACTATTGAACCTATTTTGAAAATTCTTTCACCGATAGCAAGCTTCATCCTTTCCGGGTAACATAGGTATTGTGGTGTTGCCATAAACATTTTTATTAAAACGATATGGCCATTTAAGTGCCATAACGCGGCCATTTTGTACAGTGAAGGTTTTTTTGTACAGTGAAGTTTTATCAAAATCGTTACAATTCTGACCGTTTAAACCTTCCCTGGACTCCTACAAATGATTCAAAATCAAAATTAGCCAAATCGGTTTAGTCGCTCTCAAGTTTTAGTGAGACTAACGAACAGCAATTTATTTTTATATGTAAGAAGATTTACCGCTAGATAATTACACAATGCCTGAGCTACGGAGTGCAGTGTTACCATACATATCATAATTAAAACGATGTGGTTAATAAAGTGGTGGCAGGAAGACATTAAATGGCCTTTTTGAATAAAGGAAGTAATCTCAGGAACTACTAATCCGATTTTAAAAATTCTTTCACTGATAGAAAGCTACAATATTTCTTAGTGACACAGGTGATGTAGTGTTGCCATATTTTTTTTAAATAAAATATTTCCATTTTGATGATACTCATCTTATTAAAAATTCTTTCTCTTCTATACTTTCATTCTCTCTCTTCTTTATCTATGTATCATTCACTTTTATCGTTGCTCTTTCTTTCTGTATTTTCTAGTTGTTGTCACGTTTTTTCACTTTCTGTCTCTATTCCTTTCTTTATTATTTTTTTTATGGTCGATAAGGCAAACAAGCAGATGGTCCACCTGATGGTAAGTGGCCACCATCGCCCATGGACAACGGCGAAAAGAGATACCCTCTTGTTTTGTCGATGGGTATCTCTCTTGTTTTGTCGAAATGCATCCTCGAAGATAGAGGTGGGAGGGAGTGTATAGAAAAAATATTGCGGTCTCACCGGACCCTGAACAAGAGGCCACAGTCCACTAGATCCGCAGCATTAATGAGATGGGAGCAGAAGGGGGTGAATCTGGCCCACATGCGGCTCGATGAAACGCGTCCATGACGCTTGGCGGTCGGATTCAGATGCTGGTGGTCGCAAGCCAATCGGGGAACAGACCAACAGTACCCCCGCTTGTTGACTAGAATATTACTCCCGAGGGTTATAATTTAGACAAAGCTAGCTTTATTGCTTGATTACTTTCGCTTCGTCGTATTTTTAACCCTTGTAACTTGGGTTTAGATTATACCAGATAAATAAAATTCTCGGGGTATACCTGTCAATAGTGTTTCATCACTGACTAACTGATGATAAACAAAATTTTTAGGATACTTCTTGAAGTTCTATAAAAGCTGAAATTTGTATCATTCTGATCTATCACTTATTGTAAATACTAAAAACTAACGAAGAAAAAAGACAAAGATAGATAGAGAATAATTCGGACAAGTGCGAGTGTGGAATTCGTGCACTGAGGATTTCGTACGATTTTAATAAAGGCACTAACACCGACTTATTTTCTGTATGCATATGTCCTAATGGCCTATAGAAAAACTACTTGTCGTACCTACAGTATAAATGGCCATATTTATTGATTCCTTGCACTTATAATTTTGGTTTTTTCACAGGTTAAAGAGACTATAAACTGACATGTTTAATATTAATTTCAACTTGATAACTTCTCGTATTCATTAAATTCACGTATTTCTAAGAAAAAGGGCTTTACATTATAGTCAAAAAAAATTCTAAGTAAAATACAGCCTTTTAACTTTTACTTGTGCTATGAGACCCTACTTTATGCTAAATTTTATGATTCTTGGTCATGGAGAAGTACCCTGCAAGTAACAACATTTCAACGCGTGGACATAAAAGTTTGATTTTTTGCCAGCCGCATTTCTACTTGATTACCCCCCCTCCCCACGTCCTACCTCTACAAGCCCTAACTTCACAAGTTCTACTCCTTAGTAAAGTAGTTGCCTTTTCGTTACTACAAGAACTTTTGTAAAACAGAATAATAATGTAAATACTATACTAACGGAGAAAAAAGACAAAGATATATGGTAAGCTATGAAGAAAGGCACCACTGATGTGTAAGAAATACACTAAAAGAAAAAAAATCATAAGCAGCTTAAAAAAGAAGTGAAGTCCACCCATCAAACACTCACCGAAAACATTTTCATGTAAACCGCCAAGACGATGCTATATACCTCGCACTGTTAAAAACTTATCAGATCCCATGTAGTGCCAAGCTTTTAACTCTACACGCCCTACCTCTACAAGCCTTAACTTTACAAGCTCTACACCTTAGTCAAGTTGTTGCCTTTTAGTTACTTCGAGAAATTTTGTATAACAGAAAAATAATTAAATAGTAAATTGAATAAATCAGTAACAGCATTAGTGATTGGTAAATGTAAAGGTCAATTGGGTAGTCATTCTACGTTTAATAATTACGCCATTCGGGACGAATGAGTCCGGATGGCCGAGTTAGCAACACCGTTTATAAATCTATATTTGGGTTAGTACTATTTGTGTTATTCTAAGACTGTATAGAATCACTGATCCGATAGACTTGAGTCAGTTGTCAAACGGAGCTCGCCTGATGATGATCATGGCTGTTACAGTGCAATATCGGTCCCATGTAGATGACAGTAGGATAATGATTTCTGTCCCCGCATCGTATTTATTTAGCTACCTCCAACTTTTTCATGTAAAGTTTACCAGATGTGCCACCTTTGAAAATAAAAATACTATTCTAATCCATGTTGCCAATATCATAACTAACATTATTTTTATAATACATTGTTTCATTTATTTTTCACTAGCGACTCGCTTTCGGCTTCGCACGGTTTCTTTCAAATCAAATCAAAATTATTTATTTCAATTAGACTTTTTTTAAAAGTACTTTTGAAACGTCAAAAATTTGTCTTTCTCTACCATAATATGCATGTATTACACTTAAATCACCTTTCTCTTAAATCACTCTATCTATTAAAAAAAACCGCATCAAAAACCGTTCCGTAGTTTTAAGGATCTAAGCATACATAGGGACAGACAGACGGGAATCGACTTTGTTTTATACTATGTAATGATTATGTTTATATTTTATATGTACAAAATTGAATTTAAATTCTATTTGCAAAGATTTTCGATTGAGACTGCATTGTAATTTCAGCCGTTAGGAGGCTGTTGTCATAACTGCGCGATAGTATTATGTGAACAATAAAATGATGCAGAAGATACCGATGCAACGTACCAAGCGTTGGTGGCAACTGTCGCCATCGGCGGCTAGCGGTTCGCAAGGTTCAGGTTCACTCGGGTTCATTGCCATAGTTTTGTAACCCTTCTTGTGTAACTCGCTCTCGGTGGCCCTTCGCCCGCCTCTCACTTGTACTCAATATCGTGCGTATTTTCTGCATTAGTGCGAGATAGTGCATTTATCATTTTCATATAAAATTTTACGGTACAAAATTAAATTAAATATTTCGAAAAGAAAATTATTTTCTAAGCCGCTATATATTTACAAATAAATGCACACTATAAAAAATATAATGTGAGGATCTTTATAATGTTTTGGTTATCTGTATGTGTGAATCCAGGAACTGTACAAAATTGTATACGATTTTCGTAGTTTATTGCTATGTCTAACTTAAAATAGTTAAATACATAAAATATCTTAGTTTTATCTTAAACAGATGTCAGAAAAAAGGTTATAGTCATTTAAGAACGTTTTTGCCCAGCGAAGTTACAAGTATACAAGAATTACTGACATAACAACGCACAGGCAAAACTTTTTTTAATTTTTTTTATACTGTAAGATGAGTATTAGGAAACCCTTTACGAAATCCAACCGATTACCAAGATGGCGAAAATGAAGATGAAAGTATGTATGAAAATTCGTCATTTTTAAATCAATGCTTTGTATATTTTATACGTCAATTTCTGATTATTTAATAATACTCATAACAAAAACCAAATGTACTAAGTAGCATAGAAAGTTAAAAGTAAAGTTATGGGGAAGTATTAATTGAGCAAGCATAGGCCATTCTGCATCTAGCGGACGTCGACCCCGCAGCCTTTCGAGAGTATCGAACCGCACGGATTACGTCACCGCGCAAGCCTCACTCCCACCACTACCACCACCACGCCGTGAAGCCTACTCATTTTGACAATTTACGAATTTAAAATTACTATGAATACCTTCGCTAATGATGACTCGACTATCCTTTCGTAGTAGCTACTATTAAATTGTATCTATAAACCTTTATTTAACTTACAATCTGTGGATGTATATGTATGCTTAAGCCATACAACTGAATTTTAAATCAGTATGAGGTGAAAATTTGGATACACACTTAATATAAATCTAACATGGCGGACGGCTCAAGATGACTCATTAGTTATTTTTGTTAACACCTCGATATGGGTAAGAAATAAAACAGTTTGCTGAGAAGAATAACGAAAAAAAACACGAAAAGTGGTAAAAGCTTGTGTTTAAATTTTTCGAAACCTTCTGATCAAAAACTAGCATACACTGTGGGCAGGATTTTATTAGATAATTTTTAATATTTACTTGTCTACATACAACTGACTTAAATCAATGTACACCTGTTCATACACGTGTACGATTTGACATCGAAGTAAATTTTTTGTATTAATAAATTAATTTAAAAGAGCTCACTAATTTTTTTAAATTGATGTTTTAACTGCAAGATTTTTGTTAAAAATAAGGAAGAAAGTGTCACCATCTCATTTGTTCAATGCAAATAATCCTGTTCATGTTAGTAATGTTGCTTTTCTTGCTACTGTAAAATGAAATAAATATCTGTTCATACAAAATTTTTCCATTAATTGCCCATTTATCATCAAATAAACTATATTGAAAATAAACTATAGCCAATATTAAAGTATCATATATTATATATTATAGTTTAAATGTTATATATTTTTTGTTTTTTTTTTATTTTTAATTCTGGTCGACCTATTGCTTCTTATAAAAATCACATTCCTCGTCTTATTGAAAAAACCTGAAAAAGAAAAACTGCGCTTTAAAGCGAAAATTGACACTTTACTATTAACCGCTTTCACTTAAAATGAATTGATATTTTTATACAAAATAGGTAAAGGTACATTAAAATTATGATCAATATTACCGAAATTTCGCAAGAATTTTTATCCTTTTAATTATAATAGATGTAAATTTTTTATCAAGCGAAAGAAATAACAAAATGCAATTGACTCCCATTTTTCTAAAATTATAGTCACTTGTCGAGCCGACCCGGCTTGGCACATTTAATTTTTCATCCCACAGGAACTATAAATTTTCCGCAATAAAATTAGTTAAACCGTTCTATAAAATATTTGTGTACCAAATTTAATTTAAATCCATTTACACGTTTTTACGGGATTGAGTAACAAACATAGAAACTTTCACATTTAAAATATTAGTAACATTATAAGATTATTTACATTAGCTTGGAATTATAAATTATATATATATTTCTGGAAAAGAGCAATTAGAAATGCAGATAGATGGTGAGGTGTTATTCGTCCTGTTAAATTTGCTTTTCTTTGCTTACAGTAATAAAGTTTATGGATATATGAAATGCACCGTATGGAATGTACAGTAAGATAAATAAAGAAGACTATCATGCTATCATGAGCCAACACTACGTAGATGTGTAGATGTAACAAGCCCTTAAAATTCTACTCAACGCACGCTTCCATATCGAGCATCCCCAAAAATTTTAACGCTACAATAGGCGATTGCAGAATCGAATGTTAGTATCTTTCGTAATAAAATGTTTATTTTGCAGTTGCTCTTTAATAATTTGATAGTAATTTAAGTACGTCAGATGTATTCTAACTTTTTGGAATGTAGAAAAAAGGGCATTGAAAAGCTTGTTTTAAGACCGCCTATCTCAAAAAATATATTGAATAAATGACTAGGTATGTATAATTTATATAATATCTACAGTTTGATAGTCACTTTACGTTTATTTGTTAAATAAAAATCTTCCGTGGTTAATACATTGCAGTCATTGACCCCAACTTCTCTCACAAGGCCATTTCCTTACACAACTCGCCACGAAAAATTGACATACCGAAATCATGTATTCATTTTGACAGCTGCTTGCATTTATCCGAAAGAATAGTGAATACACGTTTAGTGTTGTGTGTATCCACATTTAAAACGGGACAATTGTATTCCGTCAAAACCACAGAGGTCACTGTTCCTCGATGAACTTAGCGCGTTTATCTTGGATACGAATTTTGAAAAGGCGGGCTTTGTTTTGAACAAATATAATAGCATCTGAACGGTGTTCTCAATACGATGAACTCGCGATCGGTCATATAGTGAGCGGCTAAACGCTCGAAGCGAGCAAGCAACAAAAGTACTTTCGGGCGAGTAACGGGACTCCACAGAGAAATGCTCTACGAAATCGAAATACGTGTTACCGTTAGCCGGCCTAGCGGCCCTCGCCCTAGCAGCCTCCTGGATAATCTTGATCGATGGTAGACCTTTTCCTCTCTGGTCCGGCTTTAAAAATTGATAATTATTATTTTATTATCCAAATTTTTTACGTTGACTGGCCTTGAGCTATAAATGAAAAAAAATGTTTTATAATCACACTTTCTAGTTCGTTACATATTTTCCTGCAAATACTTTTTCCTGATGTACCTACTTACTCATATGTATCAAATATACTCCTCACACTTTTAAAAAACCCTGATTTCACAACTGAATATCGTAAATTATACTATTTTGTATACTGAATTATAAAATATGAGTGGAGTACCGTTATTGTATTTTTAATTTTATAAAATATCAAAACAAAATACAACGCCATCTAACAGGAAACATGGAGAACTTATACGCGCATTATGTGAAACAATTTCTGTACGGTAAAGTTGAACAGTAAAGCTTTAGTATTTAGTTTCATATGTAGAACATAGATGGCGCGATGAAATAAATATTCTATTATTGTATAAGTAATTTATTGTAAATTTAGTCAATTGTATAATCATATAGATAAATTTTATTCAAGATTAGAAGAGATGTGAAATTCGAGGTATGAGAGGAGGGGGATTTATTCGTGTTACGATATACCTAATCTTGATATGAATATCGGAATAACTAAGGTGGTACAGGGCTTTTGGTCATGGAGCGGTTTATTTTTATTGAAATTCCAATAAAAACCACAGTAATTTTATACTCATAAATAAATTCATAGCCGTTGTTTTTTTTGAGTTTCAACGTACGGTACAAAAACAGTACACTAGAAGTATAACAGTTTCTAAGTAGATTAGATGTTTATTTCAGTTCGCTGCTCTGGACGTTAGTCATTACAATTTGCGTATGGAGCTTATTGCACTACAACGTATGTCTATGGCGGTCATTTTAGTTATCTATTAAAGACTACAGTTAATTATTTACATCTACACTATTATGTCAAAGGAGAGATTTTACTTATTACATTTGTAAGTTTGATTATTGTGAACCGAATTTGATAGTTCTTTTACTGATAAAAAGTTTCAATAAAGGAAGATCTACTGATCCGATTTTGAAAATTCTTTCATTTATGGAAAGCTACATTATTCCAAGTGACAAAGATGGTGTATGGTGACTAGAAATGTAGTAATTAAAAGGAATAAGATATATTTTTTAATTAGACTAAAAATTCAACGAAAGCTACATACACTATTTATTTTAAGGGTAGTAATTATAATTTTATTCTTAACTCTAAAAAGCGAGGGCGCGGGCGGGTCAAATTCGATAGCCTATTGACTAATAAGTTTCAAATGTCCTTGAATTTTTGGTACGTTACACAGTTAAAAGCTTTTTTCTGGTTTCTGGGTTGTTGCGTGTTGCTTGTTCAAAGGAGCAGATAAATTTTACCTGCTGCTCTGTGCTGCTCTTGTTTTGTTGTTTATGGTGCGGTTTTACAGCGTAATTAACCTACAATATTATACCTAAAAACTATGTTAAATACGAGTATGCTAAAACGTTTTTCATTTGCTTATTTATTATTTTAATTTTAACAATAGAATAGAATAAAAGTGCTAATTTAATAACGAGTAGACGAAAATTTAAATTTTTAACGACTGACCTTAAAAACCTATTTTTGTATCGTCATACAATTATCAAACTATTAAATACGAAAGTGCAATCGCTCGTTAATTACAAAAAATTGAGGTCATGGAATAATCAAATAAGCTTATAAAATTTAAAGCACCGGTGGTCGTTTCAATACAGCTATTTAATGAAATGAAACAAAGTATATTTAAAATTACCATATTTTTTATTAAAAGCAAAATCCTAACTATACCTACCTCGTTCAATTGAAAAACTGCAAGTGTGTTAATATTTTCTTTATGAGCGCAATTTCAATTCAAAATTATTTATTTCAATGAGACTTTTTTTAAAAGTACTTTTGAAACGTCAAAAATTTGTTGGTCAGTTTGTCTGAAGCTACCACCAGCTCGGAAAGCAGTTTTCTGTTGAGACGAGCCGGCCAGAAACTCAACAGTCGCTCTTTTCACAAATCATTAAACTTGAGAGTCAACGTCACTTAGATTCCAAGCATTCTCATCATTTAAGTAATCCTGTACATTATAGTATGCTTTATATATTAATGACTTCTTGATCCGAGTTTTAAATTGTTGAAGTGGCAAGTCTAATATAGGCTGTGGAATCTTATTATAGATGCGAACACCAAGCCCCATGAAACTATTACTTACTTTGTGGAGACGATAGTAAGGCGTTACAAGTTTATTTCTGTTTCTAGTATTAACATTATGTTTGTCACTGTGTTTTGAATACAAATGAATATTCTGGTAAATGAACAAAATATTACAATATATGTATTGAGATGGGACTGTAAGAACGTCTATTTTTTTATATACATCTCTAAGGGAATCCCGCGCTCTTAAGTTATAAATGGCCCGAACAGCTTTCTTTTGAAGAATAATAATGGATTCAATGTCCGCGGCCCTACCCCACAGTAAAATGCCATAAGACATAATACTGTGAAAGTAACTGAAGTAAACTAGCCTAGCAGTGTTAATATCGGTCATTTCTCTGACTCTCCTTACTGCGTAAGCAGCTAAGCTGAGTCTTCCCGCTAGTGATGATAAATGGGGGTTACACAAGAGTTTTGAATCTAAAGTTATACCCAGAAATATCGTCGAGTCCGCCACATTTAAAATTTCATTATTTAAACGTAGGTTAAATTTTTGTTTATTAACATTAGGTAAAGCCAACTTAACGCATTTAGTCTTTTTAGCATTAAGAACTAAGTTATTTACCGTAAACCAACCGTGAAGAACCTGCGATAATGCAATGTTTACATCGTCATAATTATGTTTATTTCTGTTTTCTTTAAATATAAGAGATGTATCATCAGCAAAAAGCACAATATCACACAAGTTCTTCACATAGTATGGCAGATCATTAATATAAATCAAAAATAAAAACGGGCCTAAAATTTGTAGCAAAGATCCAGAAGATTTTACACCATTAATAGTAATCCTCTGGACTCTTTGGTTTAGGTATGAGGCAAGTAGATCCAGAGAAACACCACATATACCGTAATAATTAAGTTTTTTTAAAAGTGTTTCATGTTGAACACAATCAAAGGCATTGGAAAAATCGCAAAATACACCAATCGCATTTTGTGATTTCTCCCATGCTACATAAATATGCTTAAGAAGTGCAACTCCAGCATCTGTTGTTGACCTACCCCTAGTAAAACCATACTGTTGACTATGAAATAGTTTATTTTTATTAAAATATTCTAAAAGTTGGTTTAAAATTATCTTTTCAAAAACTTTACTCAGTGATGGTAATATAGAGATTGGTCTGTAGTTACTGTGATCTTTCCTGTATCTATACACTTATTAAAAATATCGGCTAGATGCGGAGCAATATTATTAATTATTGCATTTAATATTTTTACTGAAATGTCCCATAAATCACCTGTTTTTTTTATATTAAGTGTTCTGAAATTCAATAATATCAAACGCTGTAACATGTTTAAACTCAAAGTAATTATCACAGCCTGGGATATTAGTTTTTAGTAGAGAAATAGCATCTGTGGGCGATGATTTTAATACAGATGTTACTTTGATAGGTATATCTGTAAAGAATTTTTCAAACGTGCTTGCCACTTCTTCTTCCGAATTAATTAATATATTATCAACATTTAATTTAATTGGTTCGTTTTCTATTTTAGATCTTCCAGTTATGCTATTGATAATATCCCAGGTAGCCTTTATTTTATCGTCTGAGTTAAGTATTTTGTTTCTAATATAAATTGCCTTTGCCTGGATGCAAACACTTTTAAAGATCTTAGAATAAAACCTAACGCGTCCTAAAAATACTGGATCCCGATTATATTGCCTCATACCATATCTATACTAATATTATAAAGAGGAAAGATTTGTATTTTTGTATTTTTGGATTTTTGTATTTTTGTATGTAACGAATAAACATAAAAACTACTGGACCGATTTCAAAAATTCTTTCACCATTAGAAAGCTACATTTTCCCTGAGTAACATAGGCTATATTTATTACGGGAAAAAATTAGAGATCCTCAGAAATTATTACTAAAACCAAGGCAAGGTGCAAAAAAATTGGCCAAAAAATGTCTTTCATCGCATGCGCTGCGAAAAGTATTGATGATAGAACAAAAAAATGTACTACAATATTATAGAACGTATCAATTTCTACAATAAACTCCGCGAGACCATATGTCCAACTATTTAGTTATGTCACTATAACTACTTTTTTACATTTTAAAAGTTGATAAAAATGCCTATCAAAATCAGACCATGTTTTCCATACCTTCGTATTAATCCTTATCCAAATAAATTATGTCGTATTCAAGACTGTTTCAATACTTGTAAATTACTTTTTGAATTATTAAAATCGGACTTTCCATTCAAAAGATATTACGAAATTAAAAATATCAATATAAACAAAAAATACACGCCGACGCGACGGGCCAGTATAGCGACGCAGCGCAGCGAGTAAAGCGGCAAGAGTGGGGGCCCTGAAATGCGGGAGAGCCAAAATGTTTTTTAATAATTCATATAATTTATCTCTACTTCTAAATATACCTAAGGTAGCCCAGTCACTAAATATCAATTTTAAATTTTTACTAAAAGTTTTTATTTTAAATGTGTTATTAAATTCATTCGAAATCATAGTAAATAAATCATTATATAGTTTATCTGGGTCCTTATAAATCAGACACAAATTAGGTATTTTTTGTACTACATTATCCTTAAACAAGTTAATTTTATTACTCGACTTTGGTCTACATGTAATCTTATTTGAATTTTTAATTTATTGGTCTACTAACGTGAATTTCTGTCCATAATGATCCGAAGTTAAGTTTTTCATTATCAATGTCTTAAACACTGCACAGTCACAAAACACATTGTCTAAACACGTGGCAAATGTATCCCCAACATGAGTTGGCTCAGAGAATAAGTTTAACAAATTATATGATTTAAATAAATTTAACAGCCGGCGACTAAAAGTTGTGTCAATCAATATATCTATATTAAAGTCTCCACACACGATTATAGACTTATTTTTAATACAAATACGTTTAAGTACGTCATCAATAGTGGACTCAAAAGTTTTAAAATCACTATTGGGGGGGATAGTACACACATACTATATTGTAACGTTGAAACTCTATACAAGAAATCTCAACAATACGCTCGACAGAGTGAGAAACAACATCCTGTCGAGATTTACAAACTGTATTGGATATGTCACTGCGAACTAATATTAAAGAGCCTCCGCGAATTGTATTCTCTCTGACGAATGTATTAATTATTTTATTAGTACCTTAATTGAAACCGTAGAAAGTCTGGTCGTATTTTTTAGTAATACAAATTAATAAAAGAGTATTGAAAATAATCAAGACACGCAGCAGCGTGCCCAGCTAAGTTAAGCCTCGCAGCAGCCGTGTATAGTATTATACGAACCATTTCGAACTACTTTTGATTCCTTCACAACTCGAAAGCTAATTAACCTACATTTATAACTAAGCCCCTTAGCTTAGTTAGGATACTACTACTATTATATAACATTATTCAGCAAAGTATTAGTATTTAAACAAAATATTATTAACTAATATTAACTATATTAGTATACATACAGTAGCCAAGGATATCCAACAGCATCACTACCAGCACCTTGTTTGTAACTGAGTAACGTCTAAGCTTCAGAGATAGATTAGAGGTAAGAGAAAAGATGGACCCAACGCGTAACTGCCCTTTTATAGAAATACTGTCATAAACAAAGCTAGGTGGTGGCGCTATTTAGATAAAATTCCAATTAAGTGGTTTAAAATATTTAAAAATATTATTAATATAATATCATTTGACTAAACTAATATTCGTATAAATTATATATTTAGTTTAGTAATTAAAATCTTAGATTTATATACTCTATTTTAAAAATTATTGATTAAACAATTTGAATATATGGTTTGGAACGATTAAATTCGATTGAAGTCTAAACATTTCAAATCTTGCTAGTCTAAGAAACCTATTTACATTTAATATTTATTGTTTGTACTGTACTTATTACTTTCTGTATAGTCAAACGTTGAGTTTAGGAACATTACATCTCAATTGAAATAATTAAATGTTCTTAATAATTGCCTGTAAAAATGAAGAACATATATGTCGGGGTATGGCTGGGGTAGGATAATAGTGAAGGTCGTGTTGGGCTATAGTTAAGGTAGAATAATAACAAAGAGGACTTGTCACTTCCGTCGCGTCATTCTAATATTCGACGATTTTAGATAGCGAGTAAACGATTATCGAATAATCGGAATACGAGCGACATCTACGGCACATTATTCAATGATTTTTGATAGCTTCAAACTAGTAATCGATTATCGATTAATCGGAACGTCAGGGCCATATTTCTTATTTGTTGATTTACTTCGGATAATAATAAAGAAAATTAATCATCACTTACGTCGCGTCATTTTAATATTCAACGATTTTTAACAGTATAAAACGAGTTATTTATTAATCGGGACGCCAGCGCCATATATCCGTTTTTTTGATTTACTTCTCCCCACTAGTGGAGGGGCATTGCTACCATTGTCTAGTCCCTTTATATTCCCCTACTGACGCAGTACACTTTAGTCTCTCGACAAGTCTCTTTGAGTGAACATCACCTGGAGTAGAAGTGTAACAAATAGTGTGTCGCATCCCGAATATTGGACATATCGGACTAAGAATCATGTGAGTTCTTACGTCTTATTTATTATGAGTCCCTACATTGTATTTAGATGTGTTAACACAGCCTTAGGTTAGGTTAGCCTTATGTTAACCTAACCTAAGACAAAAAGTGAGACCGGGCAGTGGAGGCGAGTGTCGTGATCACTTAAAGGAGCTCCTTAAGCCTACACCTTGGTCACAAGTCCAAGGCACTGCCTGGGTTCCTAACCAAAAACTACAGAATCGTGATATTCGATCACTTCATTCATTCAATTCGGCTCTCTGTTCTAACATATATAAGTCGGAGAAAATGAATGAGAATTAATGGGGGTATATTGAAAACAATAAGAGGTGCATCATATTGAATGGACTATTGGGTAAACGCAACGTAGATACTAATAAAGTATATATATACTAATAATAAAGCTACTGAATCAATAAATAACTAAACATCTCTTACAATTACAGTAACCTAAAAAGTGCTTTACATTTGTGACCAAGGTGTAGGTTTAAGGAGCTCCTTCAT
The DNA here is from genome assembly GCA_905147385.1 of Limenitis camilla. Taxonomy (NCBI): domain Eukaryota; kingdom Metazoa; phylum Arthropoda; class Insecta; order Lepidoptera; family Nymphalidae; genus Limenitis; species Limenitis camilla. Next base: position 7,862,157 of record LR990230.1, on the reverse strand, counting down.
TCAATAAAAACACTCAACTCTCCTGCTCATACATTGTGGTACCAAGAAATAAGAATAATTTCTTACACTTTTTTTAGATCAAGGAACAGGAATTTTCTAAGGAAGGATAGGCACAAACGCAGAACTTGCCAAACATATATCTCAATTCTTTTTCGGTGAAGTTGACATCGAAGCATATACTTTATAATGCACTTGGCTCTTATTTTACATTAATGTTTTTTCAAGGATCAGCTTTTGCCACTTTTGATAAACGGTGATACTTTACTCTAAAACTGTAATGAGACATAAAACCTTCAGGTCAAATATTTTTTGCTGCTATGCTTAAGTATTTTAATTATTATTCTATTCTTTTTTAGTAATATACTGTGTAATCTAAATCATATATTGCGTGTATAGCAGTATATACATAATTTAGTAATAACAACAATGTATAGCAACATTGATATTTTAGCTATGCTCTAAATACGACGTGCATAACATTAATCATTTTTTGGGTACATACAAGGGCGTGTATTAGGGTAAATAAAGCGACGTAAAAAACATTACTTTTTATTATTTTTATGTTCTTTATTTAAAAAATAAGAGAATTGATTGGTTGCGCAGGACTTCACGCGACCCTCGGGCGCGCGCAGCGTCCCTCCAAAAATCGACCAATAAAAGCGCTTGAACTTAGAGGGTCCGCGCCCTTTCGCGTTCCACTAAAAATTATCATTGAATATTTGATGCCAAAAGTAGTACTTTAATTTACACCAATTTTATGGTCCCATATGCCTAAAATTTAAACGACATAATATAGTAATGATACAGCTAAACATTATTTATGAAAAGTGATTATTTTAATCAATGGCAAAACAATATCTATTATTTTCCATGTCAAACTATTTTAAATTTCAACGGAAAGGTTGGAATTAATTGTTTAAATACCTATGTTTATAAGTAGTACATATAAATAAGCCAAAATAGTTTAATACTAGCGACCAATTCAAGCATGACACGACGTAGAAAATAAAAAGTGCAAAAAAGGCGTATTTTTATTTTTATGACGTGTTTATTTCCAGTGGTTTAGGTTGTGTATATAGCAGCATTGTGAAACTTACCAAAAAAAATGTATTGTTTAAATGAAACGTTCTTAAACTTTTCTTTTATACAAACTCAAACTCAAAATATTTTATTCAAATAGAATTTTTACAAAATAATTTTGACAATTGTTCAGTCAGCCAGTTTGTCTGAAGCTACCACCAGTTCGGAAAGCAGTTTCCTGATGAGAAGAACTGGCGAGAAACTCAACAGTTGCTCTTTTCAAAATGCCATTGTTTACATCAGTATGTTTTACAAAGGTATAATCATTCAGCTGAGCATCAACGTCATTTTGAATCCAAGCTTTGTCATCATTCAAGTAATATTGTAAGATTACTTGAGTGATGACAAACAGACAGACAACAGAGTAGTAAGCTTTATTTACTAAACACTTTTTATTAGAGTTTTAAATTGCTGAAGTGGCAAATCTAATATAGGCTGTGGAATCTTATTATAGATGCGAACACCAAGCCCCATGAAACAATTACTCACTTTGCGGAGACGATAGTATGGCGTTACAAGTTTATTTTTATTTCTAGTATTTATACTGTGAAAGTAACTAAAATAAACAAGTCCGGCTATATCAATATTAATTAGTTGCCTTACTTTTCTTACTGCGTAAGCTGCGGAGCTGAGTCTTCCCGCCAAAGATGATAAATGGGAGTTCCACTGAAGTTTTGAGTCTAAAGTTTTTCCTAAAAAGATTGTTGAGTCAGTTAAATTTTTATTATTTAATAAAAGGGTGAATTGCTGTTTTTTAACATTCTGTAAAGACAATCCGACACATCTTGACGTAAAAATGACGAAAAATAAAAAAGGAATTAGTAAAATCGAAGTTAGACGCTTACATACATTATGCAATTGATATTTTTTATATCAATTAATTCTGCCGCAAATAAAAGGAAAAAAATGAAATATAATTTAAATCAAATTAAAATAGTTAAAATTATTTTAATTTGAATTGACAGCTTAAATGCTAGTATTGATTGTTCAATCCAATACGTCACATAGCGTGCCTACTATTTGTCAAAATGTGGCGTCTTGGATAGTACTATGAATGAATAAACACTTTATTCCACACTATCGAATATATATAATAAGAGAACTTACAAACTAGACAATGGAAGCGTCAGTAGCTCAGTGGTTCGGGCGTTGGATTCAAAATATTGTAATTAAAAAGATCTGGTCATTTTGTAAATTCAAGGGTTTCTCAGGAACTACTAATCCGATTTTAATTTTTTTTCACTGATAGAGAACTACACTTTTTAAAAGTGACAAAAGTGATTTAGTGTTGTCATATACATTTTTTAATTAAACGAATAGGGCCATTCTGTTGTTACTAGTCCAATTTTAAAAATTCTTTAACTGAGAGAAATCTGTAGTATTTCCGTCTCTCTTCCTTTTATATACTATCATTCTCTCTCATCCTCTCTCTTTAATATTTATCTCTGTTCAGAATTCTTTCTTTCGATTATCTCTCTCTCTGTCTCTTTGTCTACTCAATTTTATTTTTGCTCTGTCCTCTCTCTTATATTATCTTCGCTTTTCTTTTCTTTTTCTTTCTATCATATTTCTTTTTATAACGTTAGACAAATTGAGGACATTAATTATAATATTGCTTTAATTACCTGGAGCGAAGCGAGGGCTGGCGCGCTAATATTTATCTCTGTTCAGAATTCTTTCTTTCGATTATCTCTCTCTCTGTCTCTTTGTCTACTCAATTTTATTTTTGCTCTGTCCTCTCTCTTATATTATCTTCGCTTTTCTTTTCTTTTTCTTTCTATCATATTTCTTTTTATAACGTTAGACAAATTGAGGACATTAATTATAATATTGCTTTAATTACCTGGAGCGAAGCGAGGGCTGGCGCGCTCGTATAATATAAGCAGTCAATACAGACTTAACAGTTATTCATAATATGCAAAAAAAAGGACAGATAAAATATACGTAAATACTGTTACGTACGATACTCGGTTCTACAGTTTATCTCTGCTCAGTCTAAGCAATGTCAGTGTGTTACCATGGTTACAAAATTGTTATAATTGTCAATATAATAATATATTGTCACACAATAATAATATTGTCACGCAGGTCTCAAGTTATAAATGAGCTGATAGTCAAATGTCTTCTGACAACAATTTTGATTCACAAATTATAGCTAAGAACCGATTAAATTACTTTCAAACAAATAAGACTTCTTTTTGAATCGATCCATTATCTTGGGCGCTACGATACCACAGACAGACACACAGACACACACGTTAAACTTGTAACACCTCGTTGTAGCGTCATGGTTTAAAAACAATATAAAAAAGGGCGCAAATGTCTAGCTACTATCTATTAAGTTAAATTTTGCAATTGGTTACAGCATTTTGTATGAAGTTATTTTTAGTGTATTTTATTGAATTGACATCCACATTATTTACATTTTCTTTAATAAATATACATATATCATAAAAATATAAGTAAAACATATAAAATTAAATCTCAAAATAAAAGATAATATAACTTAAAAAATCATAAACTTAAGATCCAAGTACCTTATTTATATAATAAAGTTTTAAAGCTATCTATCTTTCAATCTAACAAATTACGGTATTAGTAAATATGTACTCCATACACAAAGTTAATAAAGGTAGTTCCTTACTCATCTAATATCTAATATAAAAAATTAATAGTCTCTAAACATAACAAAATTCATTTTAAATATTTACTGTGTACTATTCAACTTACACCCTCAGTTTGTTTATAAAATTATATTGAATATTAGAGATTATCTTCCAATAAACAAACTCAGGCTGATTTCAACTTGTCAGTTAGTTTTGTCAACTCTTAATTTGTGTATTGTATCTCGCGAGGACTGCTTGATACAAGTCATGATTGAAGAGTATTGTCAAATAGGCAAAAAGTTGTCATTTTTGTTAGTCACGCATCATCCGCCCCCTCGTTGTGTTATAAGGGTCGTAAAATGTGACGCATGCGCTGTGTAATACATCGTTCATATTTAAAGTGAATTTTAGCGGGCTTATGTTATATAAAAAAGGTTAAAATTTCATTGTATACTGAACAACAGTACTAAACCTAAATAGTTTTCAAAAAATATTAATTTCAATTTTTTACTTCTTAACATAACTTAACGTTCTACTGAATGGCAATAAGTAATATAATTTGATTCACATTTTTAGCATAAAAAATATATAAAATCTACGGCACGCGAGCTAAATCCTCATGAATAGTATTCCCATGATTCTATAATTTTTTACCGTATTTATAATTTTTTATAGCCTTGTGAGTTTATCGTTTTTTTGTTGGTCAACGAGGGGTCAGTTTTTTGTTCCTTGTTCTGATTGATTGACAGACAACGGTCATTCGCAAATTCACAACTACATCTGCGTAATAATTGGATCGGGGCTTGAAATTGTGTTTACAATATGAAAATGTTTTCCTTTCAAAATAAGATTTTTTACGTACCCATTACAAATGTTTTACGTTTCGGAGATAAGTTCACTACTAGACAAAAATCGATTAAACATTATCGCATAATATCCTAAAGAATGAATTCAATACATTTCTTACGTTTTAAGGTTAAAAATGACTTATCAAGTGTATTTTTCACCTTATTTTAAAAGATTTATATATTATATAACAAAACGAATTAAATAACAAATTATTCATTTTTACAATATAATAAATAACACAAATATTTTATTATAATTGCCACACGCTAATCTTATTATTGTGTATTTTCTTCTTTTATCCCATCGCACGCGTCCAATCTAGTTTTTTTGCATTTATCCGTTTTTTGTATCACTTTGCTAAAAAAGCTCTCCCCAATCCATAAATAGCAGGGACCTTTGATCTGGGACCTTATTAAATATAAATATTTCATAAAATACTCTAGGGTTTTATTTTTTATTCTTGCGATTATATTATCCCATACTATTCCTGATTTGTGATTATTTTTAATTTTTGTAAGCATAGGTACTAATTTTAAGCATAAATACTATGTACATATAGTATATATATACATATGTATAAAATCTAAAATAATTTATCAGCTTTTTAAGTCGATAATGAATGAATTAGCTAGTGCTTATTCATATTGATTAATAATAAAAATTAGCGTGATTTTGCCTATCAATTTTGCTATCAAAAAAAAATGTGGAGCATTAAATCTCGCTCTGGTACATCAGCAGCGGGCTATGGGGTCTGTCAGGTAACAAGTAGGGTAACCATGACATTTATGTCTGACCCTTATCAAAAAGTCACTACAGATTGTCTTAAATTTAATACAGCCTTAACAAAAACGGACCGGCTTTAAAAATGAATTGAGAAATCTTAGTATATCTATACTTAGGATTATGCACTGTTAGGAAAAAACCCATAAGCAGAAGTTAGGTGTTTATGATGTCTGAAATATATTGTTTCTTTAATTTCTCGGAGACTTATAAAACAACTTCTAATAATTTAATTTGAGTAATTTAAAATAAACGTTTATTGGAACTTAAAAATTTTCTGCCTATTTATACTTAGTGAAAATAGAAATTACATTCACTTTTTGAACCTCAGGATCTACGAGTTCTACAGCTTACTCGGAAAAGAAATGACCCAGGCCTGAATAGCATTTAGTAGATGCAAGAACACTGAATTTGTTTTTATTATTACCAGTACCTCAATTTTTATATAATTTTGATAAAAATGATGACTTCAAACTTTTAAATTTAAATCTGACCGATCAATTTTGACGTTTCCAAAGTACTTTTAAAAAAAGTCTAATTGAAATAAAAAATTTTGAGTTTGAGTTTTAAAAGCCTGGAGCGATCACCCTATATTCTTAAGGAGTTATCTGTACTAATATTATAACGCTAAAGAGTTTGTTTATTTGATTGAATGAGCTAATCTCAGAAACAACAGGATAGAACTGAAAAATTCTTTTAGTGTTAGATAGCTCATTTTTCTGAGAGGTATATAAGCCGTATAAAATCAATCCACGACTAATAGGAATGTAGCATCACGCGAACGAATTGGCACGGATCGGCTAGTCTTGAATATTATATAATAACTTTTGTTACATACTGTTAATTAATAAAAAGAAGAGAGAAGAGAGAGAGAGTTGTAGTAGTCTATATGCAGACTAACATTATGACGGCTTGACTATAATATCCACCTGGAGGTTATACTTTAGACTCAGAGCTTCAGAGTTATTGCTAAGAATACTCGCGATGTAATCCATGATTATTCTGTCGTGATTGCCTTGGTTTGTGTTTATCAGTTGGCCAACATTCAAGTGACAGGATGATACTCACATTATAAGTCTTGCCAACCTCACAATTAACAATACATATTTATTTCTCTCTATCTATGTAATTAAAAACTATTTTCAATAGAAACCAACAAATCTTTATTTAATAAAATAAAATAATAACTACTATAGATAACCCAAGGCAAGTATCTAGATAATAATTTTAATTAATATAAAAAATATATATAAATTGTTATTACTAAAATATGGAGTTATGAGTTCTAGTATTGTGTCCACGAGCTGACCAGCAGATGTGCGAGCGGCCGGCTGTTTGCATTCACTCGACGCATGCGTCGCACGAACAAATATGGCCACTGTCATTATGACCAAACTTACTCCATCCTTGCAACCAAAATGTGGGAGCATTTATAATCCTCTATTATTAAACCTCCGTAATTAATAACGCTTATTTCTTTAATATTATAGAAAAAGCAATCATTTATTTACCCAATATATTCTCAATAGTTAAATCAAGTCATAAAAATACTTTCACTTTATTTTAACGGGATTCTGTGGAAGAATAAAGTGTAAATAGATTTAGAATTAGGTGATGTAGTTAAAGTACCTTGATTCTTTTATGGATTTTATATTAATCATCTAATAAATGTCCTCTTTTCTCTGCAGGCTTTCTAAAAAAACTAAGTAAGGTGAAATAATAAAGATAATAAATTTAATTATTATCTGTAATACGTTTCATTTGTCCATAAGAATTATTAATTTGTCCATAAAAAATAAAATGACTTCACAACTAGGAATATTCTTCGTTATTTACCTACCTGAGTACCTACTTATAGTCTTCATCTGAAGGATATTGATACTGCAAAATAATATAAAATATTTTAAAGAATAAGAAATTGTAATGCGTACAAGTTGAAAATTGTACTCTATAGGTACATATTATAATAAATATTTAAGTTATCGAATGTTTATAGAATATTTTCACAAAAACTTAATGTTAAGGGTCTCTTTAACATCATTAGATTTTCACTTGTATATCTGTCCGCATGTTTGTAAGTGCATAACGTAAAAACTACTAGGTATACGAAATTGGATAAGGTTTTCACAGTCTACCTTAAAATATAGACCTTGTTTCGTTTAAATCGGATGTCAGAAAATGTTAGTGTCTTTTCAGGTTTTAGCTTAGGATAGCTATCCTATAGCGGTAAGGAAACTCGAGTCGTTAAGTATAAACAACAATATTTTTTTTTACCTTCACTTTGATGAATGCAGTGAAGTATAAGAAGTTCATTGAAATAAAAAGGTCTTTTGCATAAAATTGTGGACAACGTTAGCTAGGCAAATAATATAAGGTAAATAATAATTATTACATTAAACATTTAAATTACTGAAAAACTCTACTTTAATATAGTCATCAAGTATCGATAACCACACGACTTCGATTTAGAAGAGAGGTTTAAAATTATACGAATTTAGGTGTAAGTGTGCAAAATCCATCGATAGCTTAAATACAGAGGTCGATAATAAAATAACCATAATATTAACAAACATTTAATGTAATATATACTTTTTAATGTATATTACTTTTTGCATTAATCAATAGTTATATTCATTTACCAAGCTGATTCGCGGATACCAAAACGGTATTGCTTTCGATAACAGCGTCAGTAGTCTATACCTATGTGTTATATATTTTGTATTCGCTTTGAAAAGTGAAAGTAAGAATAATAATTGTTATTTATAGTGAATGATTTTTGCCCACCCCCGTCCATGCGCGTCAACCCCTGGTCTCCGCAATACTTACAGCGCAGTTCTTCGCAAATCGTCACTCGCGTCACGTCTCCATAATGTATATTATATATCCACATTATTTAGACCATTTTCAAACTACCAATAATCAGCTAATAAACAATCAATAAACTATAATAGTAATAATAAAATAAAAAAACTAATTGCACAAAGCAAATCATATACAAGTGTTCTTTTATGTTTTTTTTAATAAAGCCATAGTTCATAAAAAACATAAATATTGATGTTTCACAATACAGTATCTACGTGGTAATGGGACTCTGTTCTTGGAGGGTTACTCTGCTTTTACATGAAGGGTGAGTTTATTATTTACTACGAAAAAATTTAAACAATATTACTCAGTAGCTTTATAGTTATCAAAGGCTTATTGAAAGTGTAAAAACAATATTTGATTGCGATTCATTCTACATTCACTCATTATGGACACGAATATTATCTAAATTATATAAATAAACCTAATGTTTCTAATATATCTGTTTGATAATTAAATACTTAATATCTTCATGTATATTTTGATGGTGAAGAATTGGTTACTCACTCCTTATGTACACGAATATTTATCTAAATTATATAAATAAACCTAATGTTTCTAATATATTTGTTTGATAATTAAATACTTAATATCTACATGTATATTTTGATGGTGAAGAATTGGTTACTCACTCCTTATGTACACGAATATTTATCTAAATTATATAAATAAACCTAATGTTTCTAATATATCTGTTTGATAATTAAATACTTAATATCTTCATGTATATTTTGATGGTGAAGAATTGGTTACTCACTCCTTATGTACACGAATATTTATCTAAATTATATAAATAAACCTAATGTTTCTAATATATCTGTTTGATAATTAAATACTTAATATCTTCATGTATATTTTGATGGTGAAGAATTGGTTACTCACTCCTTATGTACACGAATATTTATCTAAATTATATAAATAAACCTAATGTTTCTAATATATCTGTTTGATAATTAAATACTTAATATCTTCATGTATATTTTGATGGTGAAGAATTGGTTACTCACTCCTTATGTACACGAATATTTATCTAAATTATATAAATAAACCTAATGTTTCTAATATATCTGTTTGAGAATTAAATACTTAATATCTTCATGTATATTTTGATGGTGAAGAATTGGTTACTCACTCCTTATGTACACGAATATTTATCTAAATTATATAAATAAACCTAATGTTTCTAATATATCTGTTTGATAATTAAATACTTAATATCTTCATGTATATTTTGATGGTGAAGAATTGGTTACTCACTCCTTATGTACACGAATATTTATCTAAATTATATAAATAAACCTATTATTTCTAATATATCTGTTTGATAATTAAATACTTAATATCTACATGTATATTTTGATGGTGAAGGTGTGAATGGCCAAAAATTTTAATTTTTGGAACATATTTGAAGAAAGATCAAGTTATATTCATTCGTTTATTTAATTATATCAACTAGATATATATACATGAATATTTTTAGAAATAAAATATTTACAAAACAAATAAAAATGTATTTGTATTTAGATTGTTAAACATATCAAATTTTTTTTTTCTTGTGTTTTGTTATTTAGTTACATTATTTATTAATTTGGATTTGAATTGAATCAAAATGGCAGGAAAAAAGATTGTGGTCGGTAAGCTAATTCTTCATTCCAATGTATTCCCTGTAATTGAAACAGTAAATTCTATTCATCTTTTTTTTGAAGAAAAAAATAATTGGGTGTCAATATAACGGGAAAGAGAAAAAAGCATTAATAATTCGACATGTTTTTCACTTTTTAGGGTAAAAATAATCTTCACATTGAACTTCAATCATAATAGTCACGTTACTTGTTTTTGTATAATGGTACTAAATAGTTAACAATATTTAGTTTACTGCAATATAACTATATCTTTATTAAGATTTTTTTTTCAGCGGTTCATTAATTAGGTGAGACAACATACATACGTGATAAAAAAATCATTATTTATACTTTGATCATTTTTGATACATTTCTGTGATCTCAAGAAAATCTTGGCTGTGTGAAGAGAAACTGTAACCTTTGTACTAAGATTATTTTAAAAATAACAGAAAATAATATTTTCCTTTCTGTTTAATAAAAGTTTAAAATGAATAAAAATATTTTTTTCAATGACATTCTTATACTTATATTGTCTCAAATTCCATTACTTACTCTATGATAATCATGTTTAGGAAAATTCGCCACCTTTTTAAGGGTTTTTGGCAAAGTAAAAAGATTTTAAAATGTTGTGTCTCGATGCACAGAAACTGGTATCATTTTGCCAATTACAAGGTCTCGAGATTCTCGTGTGAACAATCTTTTCCATAAAAAAATCTAACTAAGACCAAGGCCAGAAAGTTCGTATCTCGAAACAAATTTTAGTATGTAATGGAACTTTTTTACGTTTATTTACAAGTGGTATTTGTTTTAGAGTGTAGTGTATGCGCAGCCGCAGCAGCAGCGGCTGCAGCGGCGGCAGCGTGGAACACATCACAGGTCACCCACGAAAGTGAATCTAGGAAGGCTTCACCGTTGCACATACCTAATGGCACAGTCAATGGAGAGGAAGTTCACTACACAAAAACTTGTAAGTTTATTTTAATACTTTCATCTACGATATGAGACATTTTACATTTTATTTTTCAGTCATTTAAACATAGTAATTCTGATTCCAAATGTGTAATTGATGAAATGAGGTTATTTGGTAATGAACCTGTAACCTTATTATTACTTACTTGTTAGCTATGATAAAACAAAACTATATATGAATACAATCTTAATCGAAAATACATGAAAAATAAATTTTAAATCTTCAATTACTTTAATCAGAGCTTTTACACACAGATAATAATATTTATCGGATTGACTTGAATAGTCAAGACAATTTACTGAAATCTTAAAACCAAAATTTTGATATACCTATCTATTAATCAAAAATAATATGTTGAATAGCTCCAGCGAAGTTTATTTTACAGTAAAAAAGACATAGTTTATATTTCTCCAATGATTTGTTGGTAAATTTATCTGATAAATTGTAAATAAACCATTAGTAATTGGAAGTGCCTAATACTTACAAATGGGAATTTTTAACAATAAAGAATTATTATGGAAGGTACTATTCGACAAAGTCTCAGATACCAATAAGTATTTATCATGTTATATATTCTACAAAAAATACGTAAATGTGGTATTAAAAAGGTATTTTATTAAGAAAACCTTTGTTTTTAAAGTCCGTTTCATCATAAGTAGGTAAACCCAATTAAAAACAATTATGACTGAGTACCCCACAATCATATGTATCTAAATTATAAATTGAATTGAAAAATTTAAGTTTCCCTTGTTTTAAAATACTTATTGTATAACCCTATACCTATATACCCTGATTATCTAGTTTTTAATTCCAATCAACATGTCTTAATGACACTGGTTATTTAACATAGTAAGTCACGTTTTTCAAAACTGATAGCTCATATGGTTCATAGCGTAATGTTATATAACCAGTTTTAAAAAATTGATTATTTATCTTATTCTTCAGCTAAAAACTAAGATTGACAGTCAATTGTATTATATTAAAAGTACTCCTCGATATATTTTCAGTCCTTATTTATTCTGCAAACTTATATATTTAGTTAAACTGATCTATCTACTTTTTGTGATTAATAGCACCACCCCCTTTCCGATAAGGGTGCCGCCCTATCCTATTGGAATTGTAGGGAGCTTTTTGCTGTACCAGTAACATGTTCTGTATGAAGTTGGACGCTCATAAATATAGATGTCTCTAGTTGAGTGCTGAATGTGCTGCCCTCTGTAGATGTATAGAATAACCTTGAAGATAGGTTAGTTATGAATAAAAAAGCTTCACTGATTTGTCGTAAACGTCATAGATGTCGTTATTGGGAAAAATACTTTGAGATTTCTGTGAAAAATTTTATAGCTAAAAGTTTTAAAATCATTACAGTTCTACACACTCATTTAATTCTTATGAGCAAAAATTAAAAAAAAAATCAAAACTCTATCACTTAGGGTACACTTAAGTTATATAATCTTTATACTATGTTAGTTTTAAACTTAACGTTGAAAATCAGAAAAAAATGTAAATAAAGTAGGAAAAAACTCATTCCTTCATAATTCGAAATAATAAAAAATATATTAAAGCAATTTTTGAGAATAGGTGAAATTTAAAAATAACAAGTTCAAAATCGCTACCATTAGTTTAAGAATCAGCTGCTTCACAAATTAAATCAGCTTTCATTGCAAAATCCGCGATTGGCGCGAACCAAGAATCTGGAACAATTGAATCGATTTGGATAATTTTAGACTAAGTAAATAGTTTTATAATTTTATTATGAAAAAAAAACGAAATTTTCTTTATAAAAATATTGTAACCAGGTCAGGTATTTGAGTTAAATTTGACTACAAGCGATGCCTATTAATTAGTTGCACCATTGTTTTTATAACTTTTGTATGACTTGGACCATTGAGATCATATTCGCACTTATGTGCTTATTTTGCTGTGGCGAAGGATCATTGCTAAAAAAATGGTAAATTGATTTTAATAATACTTTTACCATTGTTCAATATATCTAAGCAAAAAACGAGTCAGCTGTTAGTTATGTTATAAATTATTTAGACCAGATTAAAAATAAATTGTTAAATAGCTACTCGTTATCTATGAAATAAATGTATTTTACGCAAGCGGTTACAATGGTACGAGTTTATCAAGGGTCACCATGAGTCAAACCTAGTAATAAAATTCTAAGTATTGGAAAATGACTCATTGAATTTGGCAGATTGTTCTATTGAAAGTTTCATAAGAATTTTTTGGGCATAAATTAAAGTTAAAAGGTAATGTTCAATAATTACACTTACACATTAAAAACCACAATTCTAAATTATCAAAATTCAGTAGTGACGCAGTGTCTTAAAAAATAATTTATTTAAAGAAGCTCACTATATGTATTAAATATCATCGAATTATTTCTTAACCTACTTAAAATACCTGACAAGATGTAAAGGGGAAGTATTAATAAAAAGTCCAAATCTGAATTGATTCACAATAATAGGCGTATTAAAAATAATATCGGTAACGAGCAACGAACTTTACTGGGGTGAAAAGTAAAGAGAAAGTAAACGTGACAATCAGGCGGGTTTTATTATTTTCAAAACTTGTATTCCTAGTGAATATTCTATTGTTAAACGATTTTGGTGCATAATCATTCGTGGATTAGATGGGTCACAAAGAGCCAAACAGGCGAGTTTGTCAGTTTTTGACAAGTCAGGAAAGGGGACTTCCTTGAACGTGAAGAAAAAAACTTTCCGATTTAAATTTAGGTGATGGTTACTGAATACTGACCAACTGCCGATTTTGTGTTAAGTAACTGAAATTATCATTTATTTACTGAAATTTCTTCACTTATGGAAATAGTAGCTGAGTATTCAAAAGAAAATATATATATTGTATTATTTTTTCACTGGCGTATGTTTTCATTAAGCATCAATTATGATCAAATACACAAAAATGTCATTCGAAGTTGTGCAACATGAAGATTTCGATTGATGTACCCATGTTATAAAATTCCAGTTAAACTCGCATTCCATAAAAGTTGTTCTAAGACATCTAAGAGGCATGTTCATTAATTTAGGATGGTATAATTTCATTCAAATTTTAATACTTAATGAAAAGCTCGTAATACTGTGAGAACTTCAAAATTTTAGTGTGGGTATATTATAAACATATGCACGTCTCTCAAAAATTATTATATATATTTGGAACAGATCATAATATGGTTGTCGGTAAATAATTAAATGATTAATTCATTTTTATTACATAGAAAAAGTTTTTAAAATTGAAGTAAATAATAAGTAGTTACAGTTAAATATGAGGATATATGGCGATCTCTTTTTAAAACGAGAAGAGGTCTACACTAAGACGTAACAATAGTGAACCTCATCGACAAGTGACATATTTTGGATTGGGGTAAAGCAGCCGGCGCTTTCGGGCAGCGCACACGTTCCGTTAGCTTCTCTATTTTAAAAACTACTTGCTTGGCTATATCCGGGAAGGGACGAACCACATCACCGCGCGTCGTCGACTCTTCACTACTGCCACTCATTTTCGGTGCAGTCGACCTGCGTACGCGCTGTTGGCCGCTTCGCGCGCACGCGCGTCCTGTCTCATGCACTCTACAAATTTTTATAGTTGATAACTCAATTTTGTATCAATAAAGTAGCTAAAGTCCAATGAACCTTAACTAAAAGTGCCTTCTTCACACGCGGAGGATGGATGTTACACAGAGGTGATATCAGTGGTGCAAGTTAAGATATTTTAGTTAACATGAGCGGGAGGGAAGGCGGAAATGCAGTTCCGTCTTCGAGTAAGTATACAAAAATATAATGTTTTTTTTAACATTTATTATAATTTATCTATTTTATATGTTCCTCGCCCCTTCAAGCACGTGTTAACGGGGTCTTTGTATACAAACTACGCCAGAAGTGATTCCGTATATTGGAATCTGTGGCCTTATCGAGCGGATGTGTGACTCGTAGGGCCTGGGAAGCCAATCATAGAAATTGTTTACAACATCATTGAAATTATTCGAATTGAGGTTAATAGTCTTGTTCATTGATGTCGCACATATGCGTACCATGTTTACTTCGTATCATGTTCATCAACAACATTTATCTAATTACAAGTGCGTGATAATTATTGAATATTTCATTAAGAGATATGTCTGTCAAGTGTAGAAAAATTTTATAATAAATAATGGTCTGAATCATGTTGGATTTCTAAGATCTATTATATATTTAATATCAATAATTAAATAGCTCTATATATTACTAATTTCTATGTGACTCACCCACAGCTTATATAAACATGTTCTAAGACCTAATTTACTGATCAAAATTTGGATTTTTGAAACAGTTTACGCATCATGCCGTCAATTGTTTACTATACTCATAGTAACGATACGATCCCGTTTAAGTTACTCGCGGTCGTAGAGCATGTATGCATTATAGAGTTGCTATCAATTTGGAACTCTATTTGCGTTAAAATTAGGTTTCTTATTTATGTAACTCTAATTTGTATGAGTTACTGAAGTTGATGTGCGTTTTAGGCCAACTGCATTTTTGAAGGTTTGTATTTGTAATCTTAATACCTCACCATTTTTTCACTACGTTTCTTTATCGTTGACATACCAAACGAGTAGTGAGGAGTATTGTCGGTATGTTTACGTCGATTAAAGTTTGTTGTTGCAATAGTCAAGGTTTGGAAGTTCCCTATTGCATCATTGAATAATAGTATGATTGAATTTCAATGAGCGCTCGTAACACTGATTACAAAGGATGTTACTCGTTCGTAGTAAATAAATGTAAGTCATGAGCGCGTTATTTCCAAAAGGAATTGTTATTCACAGAGAGTTGCGGAAGAAGTCCCATTTGGAATTTTTAGAAAGTCGATGTTAAGAAACGCTACGTCCCTATGGCAGGGTCTGAACCCGTAACCAGTCAATTAAATCTGAATGGTGGTACATTTATCTGTCTCTTTTACTCTTAGCTAAGGATCCCGACCACAAGCGCCACTTGACAATGATTCATGTTTAAATTCCATACCTGCGATTGATAACAGCAAAAAAGCAGTGAATGGCACTATTCTAGATATCTACTTACAGGTTAAAGCTTTTTCTGAGTTTAATTTCAATAATAACATAGAATAAATGTCGTAGGAAATTTACAATGATGTAATATTTTAAGTAATTTATAAACATACGAATGACTGGGAACCATAAAATAACGGAAAAGTAAGCTATGTGCATTTATATTTAAATAAATTCTTATTCAATGCATGTCAATCGAGACCGCTACGACTCGTTTTCGATTATACTTTATAGTTATTTAAAATACTTATGCGTAATGCTTTATTTGATCCGCGCCGCCTTAATGCGTAATTATAGTAAAATATTTTTCCACCGGAAACAAATACATAAATTAGTATTAGTAATACTAGATTTTATAATTAGTAACAATGTAATGTGTATTAAAATAATTTTTTAAAGGTTATATACTTACTTAAACTAAATCTTGGGCTGTAATGATTGAGGAGTTAACATTGATACTTAACCAATAAAACTACCAATTGAAATTAATCTTTGTACTTAGATATTTTATAAGTACTTTCATATTTTTAAAATAATAAGCGAAGTTTGGTCATCTTGTTACTACTTATTGTATTTTAGAAATTTCATTATCTTGAAAATGAAATATTAATAATTATTGAGAAATATGTGGACAAAAAGATGAATCATGATCAGATATATTACATGTCATTAAAAATATCACGATAAAGCCCAACGAATAGATTGTGTACTTGATTGCGCACATTTAATAACGCCAAAAGAAATTTTGAAATAATTTGCGTTTGGGTTATTTAGAAATATTATGTATATTTTCCAGAAATTTTTACATATTTATTTTTTATTTATTCAAATATTATTAATTTATTTTTTATTTATTCAAATAAAATATAAATATATAAAATTTAAACTATGTATTTAGCAACTTTCATTTAAAAGAAGTATAGATCATGAATCTAGAAAAGTCCCACAATTTTTTATTATCTGCTTCTATAGAATAACTACTTATTTCGTTCTATCCTAGAAGTAAGATGTAGGTAGAACAAATAATTACATATAAATTTTTTTGTAATAGTAAAGTTGTCTCTATTATAAGTGCTCAGTACGCATGATAGTGGCGTTTATTTGAACTTAATCACTTATATTGTTCTTAGCCTGTAATATATAAAATATTCAAATAATTTTTAGTAATAAAAAGTTCCATTTAATTTGAATTAATTGAGGGACAAACTTAAATTTGCAGTCGGAAAACTATCGTCCCCATACATCAACCAAAAACCAAAAAATATGTTTATGTAATTTTACGGTTATGAGATATTTTTCTTTCTGAAACACATCGCTCCTTACCAAACTTCTTGGTTTAGGCCGATGAATAGTACCTACCCAATACATTATGATTTCTATGTGAGTATCGAAACCGTAAAACGGCCGTATTTTTTGAGTACCTAACGTACCTAACGTTGATTTTGAACTTTTGTTTTTTCGCTGCTCCAAGGGCCCGGAAACCTCAATATTTGATAATAATTTCATGTTACCTCCAAGTGTTCTCGAGGAAAAGGGCCTTGACCGACAGACAGACTGGCAACGAAGTAATCATACAAGGCTTCCTTTTTTCCTTTTAAGGTACAGGGCCCTAAAAATGTAAAAAGATCGATAATTTAAAATACATAGCCTAGAATAACTGGTGCAGTTATAATTTTGGTTCTCTATCTAACTATCTCTTAGTTTTGTCGTTGAACGAAATGAGTAATTCTTCTATAGAAATAGATTTTAACATTTGTAATACGTACACCTCTGACTTTTCTAAGTTATGTGTGTTTTAAGGTTTCTTTAAAGTTCTCTGTCTGTGTGTGAAGTCTGCCAACCCGCACTGGGCCGCAGCGTGGCCTAATCACCTCTGAGGAGGAGACCCGGCTCAGCAGTGGACCATTCACTGGTTGTGATTATTGATCTTTTTCACTAATTTCTGAAACGGTTTATAAGTAAACAAATTTATTTACTGGTAGTGTTTTCGACATGCTATAAATTCTGTTGATATTTAGCGATATTTTTTATAGAATATATTTTGATAGACAAAATAAATGAGAACGTTTTAGTATTTTTCTGTATCTAATGATATTTTTAATTGAACAGTTAGTAGTAGATATGTAGTACGAAGAGACTAGTAGAATTAGAAGCTTAATTAGTAATTGATATTGATCCTGATGTAAAGAATACTTTAAGTCAATTAATTTAAACAACGACGTATCTTGAATATTCAATGCTTTTTCCCTTCTATTTAAGAGTTAAATTTACTGAAGCTCAAAATAGTTTTAGGTGATCGCTGAAGGAATTAACAATAAGACAAGAATGTCGAGATATATTCCTCGTGCTCTATAAATGTAAGTGGATTTTTCACATACTTCAAGGGTTATTTTTATTTATAAGAAGTTTGGTACTCCCTACACTCGTCACAATTTGAAACTATTTATTTATATAATATAGGTAAGAAATTACTAAAATCAAAAAATAAAGTTATGATAATAATAGAGCGGTTTACTGCGGCTGCGTCTTATAAAACTATTTTATCAAATTCATAAAATGTAAGAAGAAA
Organism: Limenitis camilla; assembly: GCA_905147385.1. Taxonomy (NCBI): domain Eukaryota; kingdom Metazoa; phylum Arthropoda; class Insecta; order Lepidoptera; family Nymphalidae; genus Limenitis; species Limenitis camilla. The sequence goes on along the minus strand of LR990230.1, from coordinate 7,843,754 downwards.
AGCATCCAAAAAAATTTTAACCAAATAAATTGTAAGTGTTAACCAATACTTTTACCCACGAGACAAGATTATTCAAATTATAATAAATATTAAACTTACTGAGTATATTACATGAGTAATAAAAAATACAATTGTATGCAAAATCAAACGGAGATTCATTAGAGGAATAAATATCAGTTTGATTTTGCACATATATTTGTATATTTCCAAACAAAAATTTACAGAGATAATAAGAGTGCACAGTCAATCACCCGATTTGATGATGGAAATAGAAAGTAGGGGTTGGAACGACCTAATGATAAATGGTAGAAGAATTTGGATTAATATGTTTAGTATTTAAATTTCTGAATACAAACAGTCAGTAGGTTAATAAGTTAGGCTACGTATTATGTTCTTATTTAAAATCAGTAAGTAAGTTAAATAAGCCGAGGAATGTCAGTGTTAAATATCCTGAAAATGAAACTGGTGAATATTCTATCTACAAATATTTGAGGGCACAGTCTAATGGAATGCAATCAAAAGTTAAGCAGGCATATGAAGTTTGAAATTCCTAAGTGTATGTTTTACTGGTAGGGCGTAGATGCGGGCGGGCGGCGCGGCGGTGAGGGGCACGAGGGGTGAGGGGCGGGGGGCGCGGTGGTGGCGGGCGTCGACTCACGCGCACCACACTGAGTAAACATAACAGATACACGACTCGGATGCGCCTGTGCTACCGCCGCTTGCACTTGTCCTATATTCACAATGAGGGGGATAAAAATACTACACTAATATGTTATTTGTTGTTAACTTCGCTTAAAAAACGTCTCAATTTGACAAACAATATAATTATTTACACCCGGAAGTTTACCTTGTCGGATATCGTTGCCGTAAGCTTTACATTGTGAACAATAATTTTTTCAGTCATTTATTTTAAATGTGCTGACTAATCGTGACTAAAACAAAAAATGACAAATATCTGTGGAATTCTAATTATATGCGTGCATTGAATATACTTAAAAACATTTAAATTGAGTAATCATAGCCATCGTTCTATCAAGCTAAATAATAATTATAATCATAATATTATACGTGCACTTTATAAATACTTAGTATAGGTGTATCCTGTTATATCTGAATCATTTATATTCACAAAACTATGATTCACTATTAAAAGGGCATGAATGTACTCGTAGCTTTTATTATACAGTTTAATCGAAACCAACATAATCATTAGAGGAAGCACGTCAATCCCTTTTGTATGAACATACCACTTCTCTTTATTTAGGAATGTTTTGAACAAATATTACTCCTTTGAGTCCATTACATTAATACGAGAGTGCCAGTAAGTGTGTTTTTTACATACATTTCATTCAAACCAAAAAAAATCAAAAACTTATCAATGAGTACTATTAAAGATATCAACAACGTATTAGGATTCCTAAAATTATTATTATGTCAATGAGAGTAGTAATTTGTTACTGTACCTAACAATAAATACACATCTTATCGTGAGCATACTTTATATAATTAAAAAACTATATAATAATAAGCATAATATGAACTAACAGCTACCATCGCACAGCCAGCATATGATGTAAATAATATCGCAAAAGAGCTGTAAAACTCAAATGCTCCATCTAAACTTTATGTCTATATTAGCGATAAAACATTATCTTCAAAGTAAAGCTTATATTAAATACTTATAATCTACGTTAATATAGTATCTATAAATTCCTGTATTGAGGAATAGTGTAATTCTTATATTTTTGGCACTTACCTAAACGAAAATGTTCAACGTCCCTTATATATCAAGTCGTGCATGTTAGGAATTGTTTTTGCTTTTATAAATAAATCTATATGAAGATGCATATGGCATAGAGGAAAAACATCAACAAAATGTTTACGCTTTTTCATTAATGCAGTATAGGAAATCATAAATATTGAGTATCTTATGGTGTGCGGTTGATTCTTGACGACAAGGCATCCAGGGGGAGGTGGGGAGGGCGAGGCAAGGCAAGGTGCAGTGTTACGGCAATGAATGAAGAGGTACCAGAAACGCAACCTAAATACCGCACATTCTTCGAGTCCCCACCGTCGCCGCCACGTGTGTTGCCGCTTTTACCTACCGCTACCTACCGCTGCTACTGCCCGAAATAATATGCTTTCCCTAACATAATATATGACTTTTACAGAACATAAACATACAACTGAAATATATATAAATAACAACATTTAAATACATATAAATAATTATTAGTAAATTAATGTATGGCGTCGTTATTTAGATGAGTTCATCTGTTCATATTATACACTTAATTAAAATGTTTTTTTTTTCTTCAAATAACAACTATTTTCTGACTAATAATAACCAGTATTTGTATTAATTAAGTATTACTCATAGAGGCAGGTACATGTGTCACCGAAGTTCGGAAGTTATCACATTTTTATCACAAATGTTTTTCGGAAATAGTCATTCTGATTACTCGTCATTCGTAAAATAATAAATATTAAAAACACATATTTTATATAACAGTTATTGGATTATATTTTTTGTGTGACATTTAATTAAAAATGCGCATCGGCATTATTAATCCCTTTAAAATGAGGTCTTCAACCTTAACTATACTCCATAGTGATATCTACACATAAAAAGAAGAGTTCTTTATTTCATTCTGTTCCCACGTTATTTTTTGTGAAGAAGCCGATAAGGGGAATAGTATACCCTTTCTTAGTCCTATAAATGATCGTGGGCCCTTATTTATTGCTAATAGATTTCCGAACGGTAAAATGTCTAAATATGTATGCCTTTAAAAGAGGGGACGATCCACTTAATGCTATCACACGACAAGTTAAATGTGTTCCGTTTTGAAATTCAATTACAACTTTCTCTAAGTTCCTTCAGGTGGCTTTAATTAATTAATGTTTAAAAAATAGATAAGCTCCACGATAAACATGGAAAATGCAATCGTTATGATACCATTATATATGCATGTGTTGCCCTACTTTACTAATTGCTTATCACTTTATTACAATATTTATTATAAAAGTTACGACTCAATCGTAATGTAATAGATAATTAATTAATTAAAAAGGTGAAACGTTTTTGTTGTACTTATCTTAACATAAAGGAGTGACAAAGCTTGTGTTTTATTGCAACTTCACAGTTAAGTATCTAATTGGACAGGAAAACATTACAGAAGTTTAGTTTACTTGTTAAATATAAATATGCTTTGGAATATTTTCTTATTTATTCAATATTTTGGGTAATAATATGAATAATAGTAAAAATGATGAATTTTATTGGGAGCTTATTTTGCGAGAGCTATCTACAATAATAGAAATTAATTTATAGGAACAATGTTTTACATATTTTAACAAAATAGTTATCTTTTATAGGCACGGGGAGCGCAAGTGGAAGCGGCGTGATAGGCGTGACTCGACGAGGTCGCTGCAAGTGGTTCAACGTGGCCAAGGGCTGGGGGTTCATTACCCCAGATGATGGTGGTCAAGATGTTTTTGTTCATCAGGTGGTTGACTAGCACACTATTTTTTGTTTATTGACTAGCGAATAATTTATGTACTCACCAAAAGCACACCAAAACTGTTTAAAAAACGGGAAAATAAATTATTGCTTATTAAAATAAAACTACACTTACGAATTGGTCGAAATGAATTATATGATCAATTTTATGATACCTGTATTATACCTTTGAAAACCTTTATATTTATTAAAATTAAAATTGTTGATTAGTATTTATTTCACATACCAACAGGAAAAAACATCCATTGTGAAAACACGCTTCGTATCTAGCGGTCGCGCCGATAGCGTGCTTGTATGTTTGTTCGCCTTATCAACTCCGGATGTTTTTTCTATACATTTGTGCCACCAAATTTGTATTTCGACCTATTGCAACAACGCCAGCATTAAAATTTATTTGTTCTGAAATACTACACATATTCATATGTTTATACTAAATTCAATAAAGATAATTTTCTATATTGCAAATTAATATACAAGTATTAGAAAAATCTCTGAAAATACAATTTAATCAAATGATCGTATTCAGTTTCACATCGTATCGTGACCTAATATGACAAAGCAACTTACAACATTTCTCCATTTACTGCTGGGAAAATGTCCAATATTGCATCTTGTCTAAACTAAATTGCCAATTACCTCACTCACGTGCTGCATCGACTTGTATACAACAGGGAGGTAAATAAACTGATAATTTATATTTACATTTATGTCATTAGGACATTTAGAGATAGAGCTTATTTGATACGTTATAAACTTACGTATCAAATAAGCTAGGTCTATTATTATATTTTTATATGGGTAGATATTTATTTCAATTAGGTTATCGCATCACCAACGCACTGTACGATTTTTATATTCTTCACGTTGATGGAAAAGTATTTTTCTAATCATGATTATTTTCTATATTGTATAGTAAATATAAAAAAATCTATTTGAATACTGGCTAAGCGCGAATTAAGCTCACACTCAAACCCGTATGTAATCTATGATACACAGATGTATCAGTGAGTATGATTGTGGATTTGTGTTTAAAGAGCTCAAAAAGTTTCTCTTCTCCTAAAGTGTTAATGGATTTTCCTGACATCAATTGTAAAAAAGTTACATAAATCACTACCGGTTTTATTCCTTTGTGACCTTATAATAGAACATATTATATGCTCTTGATATATTAGCGACATGTCACAAAATGTAAATATTTAATTGTAAGAAAACTTATTTAAACATGGTTAAAAATCAATTAACATAATGTTATAATTAAATTTCAGAGTGTGATTCAAATGCCAGGATTTAGATCGTTGGGCGATGAGGAAGTAGTAGAGTTCGAGTGCAAGGAGTCAGATAAAGGGCTAGAAGCAACACGCGTTTCCGGACCTTCCTCCGTCGATTGCCAGGGCTCCCATCGGCGTCCTTTGTCCAAAAAACGCTTCAGAAAAATACGGTATTTAAAAATTAAGAAATAAACGAAAATGTTAATTTGTTTTTTACTTCTATCTTGTCAAGAAAGGTAGGTATATACTTAACATAAACCCATAGGCCATAAAATATATTACATTAGACTAAACGCCGTTTTGAAGCACTAAAAAATTACAAGATTACGGTAGTTCAGTTTAGTTTAAATTTGTGTTATTATAAAGTATATCGAAAGGTCTTCAGCGATAGTGGTCTCAATAAATATTCTATTGTATAAGAAAATTTCTATATAAAAAACGAGTAATTTTCATTGTTATAGTTCTTAAAAATTCAATTGGGTATTTATTCATGTACCTATATTTATTTATGTCTCGTATAGTTTTCGTCACTTACAAAATAGGCAATCAATGTATAGATAGTTCAATCTGCAAGTATTTTACTTACATCTGTTCATTCGAACTCTTATACTTCAATTTATGCTATATTCTCATAAACTTAGTTAAACTGAAGACGCTTGTGGATAGACCTTGCTTTTCCTTGTATTGTACAAATGCGCTGCTCATTTCATACCTTTTTTATATTATAGCTGTTACAACTGCGGTGAATTCGCTAACCATATAGCCGCCAAATGCGGGATGGGGCCACAACCAAAGAGATGCCACAATTGTAAGAGCGAGGATCATTTGATTGCCGATTGCCCTATAAAAGTGGTTAGTATATTTCGTTACTATTTTATTTTGTTAAATTAGTTTGTTAAATGATGTTATTTTTTTAATTTAATCATCTTAATTTGTAAGTTGTGCAAATAAGGATTTTTTTAAAATAAATTATAACCATGAACTATTTAATTTCTATTAGAGTTTGCCTTGAATAATGCTATAGATATATATCTTTTTCATATTAAAAATACAGTATTATCGCAATTTTAGGTGGAGAAGAAAAAGGATGACTCACAATCGAAAAATTCTAGTAGTTCACAAGAAAGCTCGCAGAGTGGCCCCCAGCAGTAATCTTATACTCGTCGCTGATCGTTGACTAATTATTATAGTCTAGAATTCTATATAATGGAAGCCTTGTGCAACATATCCTCAGCAAAAAAATATTAGATTAGAGTTAAAAATTTTAAATTTGGTTCAACAGAAGACCTTACCCACAAAATAAATAAATATATACATAATTTGTGGATTAAAAAACTTGTCTAGTGGACGCCCTAATTCTGGAGAGTGTGCTAAAAATGATGTATGAAATATTAACTATGTAATTTTTATAGTTTCATTAGTGTTGTTGCGCAAGTGCCCATAAACAATTGCAGTCAACGTTACCGAAACATCGTACCATCAGTGGCATGTTAACAACAATTGATATTAAGCTATCTACCTCATTTTACAAAGATCCAATATTTTAAGTACAAGACTGATCAGTATGAAACCGTAAAGTACAAAACTATTTTACTCTTAGATTTTATGACTTAAGTTTGCAAAATGTAACGTAGTACAAATTTTATGTGTTCGATACTTATATTATTACATAATATTGTATACCCAAAGTTGTGTGTGTTTGTATGATTATTATTAATTTTGTTGCTATATTCTATCACAACCGACTTAAAGTTATATTTTAGTTTAGGATAATTTTAAGTTAGATTATGTTGGCTATGAATGCAGTATGAAAAAATAAAAGTTTTAGACTTTTCTTATAACGTAAACAATCAGTATCTAGATCTTATATTTAAATTTGAAATAACTATTCTTAATATTGTTGCGGTTCAAGAAACTTAAAACCTAAAATAAATGTCAAATTACGTGATTATATTTTTGTGTAAACATGTCGAATCATTGTTCAAATTATAGGCAACTTTAAAAAGTATTGTTGTAAGATAATGACAGTCAATACGTTAACACTTCCGATACTAATATGAACGCAAATAAACGTGTTTTTAAAAAGTTATGCGCAATATCTGTAGTATCTAGAGGACCGGCTGGGTCGTATCACGTAAACATAACAAGTAATATATTTTAATTATAGATACCGATAAAAACTTTTTACTCATATACACCTCATAGGTTAAATTGTGAGTTAAAATTTAAAAGTAGTCAACAAAAATGTAAAGTGCAACTCGATGCGCCAAAGCGAATAATATGCTGTTGCAATAAATATATTATTATATTAGATTTAAACGTTTTTGTCAATTAAACTAATTTAACTCGTTCCTACTAAAACGAAACAAGTACTTTATGCTTAACTTTATGTTCAACGATCGATTTCATTGGATCAATAACTTAAATGGAATTTTAATATTGATGATCGCTTTTGGTACTTAACACAATTGAAAATCTTTGTTTATTATGTGTAAAATTATATCAATTGACCCTGAAATGTAATTATATGCCAATTTTGACCTGTATCTATGCCATTAATAAAAATAACTTAAACCCATCGATTTTTAGGTTTTAGATTATGGTAAGCTATGTGAAACATTTTAACTGAATGATTTTAGTATTTTAAAATATTAGTAGTAGTTAATCACCTTTACAATAGACTTAACTTCTATTCATATATACATACATAATACAGATATATAACATTCAAATTCGGTAATAAAAATGTTTCTAATATTTACAGTAACAATAGTTTTTAAGTAATATTTTGATCGTTAAATCTATCTTCTTAGTTATTAATAAATATTTCTGTTCTGACCTATGCATAGATTAGTTTTTATAATTTAAAATAACTATCGATTATTTTAAAGTGCAGGATTTAAGAAAGCTAAGAAAAAATATGATTTCTAAATATGTAGAACATTTGCGTATTTCTCGTACATATACAATGCAATAGTTATTTAACAGTACATTACTTATATATTTTATTGTAACAGAATTTATCAAACCACCATTTGTGTTTTAAAAATGACGTTTGGTCTATTCGCGGATAGGCTAAGAACTTCATTGTGAGCAATACTTTATGAAACAAACTGAAATTAGGTATTACAAATACGGGTTTCTTAATTAAGCATAAAAATGTAGTTATTTATAAGGTTTTAAAGACTATTTGAAAACATCTACCTCATAATTTAATAAAGTTTAGAGTTTATTATTAAGTTAATATTATAAACGTATACAAAGTCTAGTTATTATTTTCATTCTATCTTCGAATTCTGAATGACTAAAGGTTTTGTATTTCTTATGTTTAGAGTTTAAATTTTGTTTTCTTTTTATTTTTCAAAGAAAAATAAAGTATAAAATGTAAAACGATCTTTTATTTCTTGACACACATTACTTATTCCGATAAACCAAACTAATTTTAGATGATTAGAAAATATAGATTTAATTAATAATAGGTTTAACAGAATTTATTGTTATTCGTTTTTATATTTCTTTTCATTTTCGAGATATATCCTAGTAATATTTTAAACGCGAAAATTTGTAAGAATGTATGGATGTCTGAATGTATGTTTGTTACTCTTTCACGCAAAAACTACTGAATGGATTTTTTTACAATAATATAGCTTATACATCAGAATAAAACATAGGCTATAATTTATAGGGAGATAAGGTGAATTATCCAAAATACAGCAGGTGAAACCGCGGGGCGCGGCTAGTGTTATATATACTAAGCCGGCAAACTTCGTACCGCCTAACAGTCAATTAAAAACTGATAGTTTTTATAAAATCAAAAACTGATTAAACTAGCTAGTTATTGGTTTTATTATCAAAATCAAAATAGTGTCCATTCACGTCAATACACCGCTGCATCCGATGGAAACACTGAGAAAAGCACTTTGCACACTTGTCCTTAGGGGTCTCTTCGACGGCCCTTTGACGCAGCTTCCTCGGCGTTTATGAAACGTTTTACTCGAAGTTTTTCTTTTATTTTGATAAATAAAAAAGGTGCGAGGTCGGGGCTATACGCCAGTAATTTCACGTTTGACGTCGCCAAATAGTCGATCGTTTGCCTAACAGAGACGTTGTCGTGGTGAAGGAGGATGCGAGGTCGTTTCTCCCGACCTTTTTCCAAGACAAGTGCAGCAAACAATTATTAGTGTACCACTCGCAGAAACTGTTTTCGTCCTCTAAAACAATTTCAGAAGAACGAGGCCACCATCTTTTTTCTCACGCTTCAACCTATCGTCACTTTAGTTGGCAACTCCTCGCAAGGAAACACCCACTGATCACTGACTGTCTTTTGGTTTCGGGATCATAATTAAATCCAGCTAATCGTCACCCATAAGTCTGTCTAATACAGCATTTAAGTCACCTCCGTTAAATGGTCTTTGAATGGTACAATCAATACGACGGAGTTGTTGGACCTCGGTCTAATTATGAGGTATCCATCGGGCACAAAGCTAACTGACCGCTAAATGTTAAAGGAGGATATTGTGCACTTGACTCATACCGATGTCTAAGCTTGTCCGAATCTGCTGATAGGTCACTCTTTCTTCAGTCTCTATCATACACCGCACAACAAGATGTTATCTTAAGTCGTCGCCGTAGAAGGCCGTTCCTCACGCAGATCATCGGTGAGATTAGTGCGACCACGTTTAAACTCATTAAACCAGTTGTAAACAGTGGCACAAGATGGGGCTGCATCGTGAAAGGCCAATCGTAGTCTATTACTACTTTGTTGTTGACTTAAATGACACCGAAATTCATAAAAAAATCATTGAAAAACTTTTCTCGCGTTAAATTCATGCTGACGTGACACAGTCAATTTTCAATTTGCCGCCAAATCGTAAAACAAATGATAAATAATTGAAATACATACCTACTCAATAATAATGGCAAAGAGTTTTATTTTCAAAATGTTTTTTATTATATTGTTTACAGTTCTAAGAACTTTTAGTTTGACCCCCGTATGTCAATCCTTTTTCACTACTGACGTTATTATACATTTTAAAATCTAAATACGCTACTATCCGAAACCCAAACATTTTGTATGGGAAAATGTATTTAAATTATTTTATTTTACATTTACAATGTTTTTAATAATTACTCTGCTATTCGGCACGGAGACAAATACAACAAATAAAAATCCATTCGACCAAGCAACCATTAGAAAATCGGTCCAGCAGTTCTCGAGTTATAAGTGTTCGAACAATTCGAATTCGAATTATAATGTTCAATAAAGATTATATCGAACTAACATGTTGTTTGTGTAATGATGGTATCTTTATTCACCTGGTTGCAGGTATGCTTTCCACGTAAGGCTCACAAGCGATTAAGGAAAAATATTAAATAGATTAAAAATTCAGAATGTTTGAGTGGTTCCTTCCATCATAGCCTAAAGTCTATATAAATCCAAAATTTGAAGTTCTTGAGTCTATTAGAAGAACCTTAGAATGTTGATGATTGGGTAAGTATGTCAGTGATTAATTCTAAGTAATTTGATTATTGAAACAGATAAACTAAAATTTGGTAATTTGATAAAAATCGTATGTTCTCCTGATCTTTTTTCTCTCTATCTTTTTGTTCCAATTGACCCATTAGTTTAGGAGTGAGAGCATGGTCGTCTGTCATACAGGTAACCGTAGTTATTTGTATACTCTGTATTACTCGATAAAATTGTTCATCTAGAATAAGATAATTATGTTTGTAAAAGAAAATAAAGATTTTGAATTTGAATTTCAATCATCGAAAATCCACAATGAAGGCACAGAGGGAAAAAATTCCGTAAGTTCCGCTTATTGCTTATTTTCTTTGCTCAACTTGGTGAGGCCCTACCGTGCCCTCTGACTTTTGTTTCTATTTTTTTACATTATATTTATTGTCGTACGTTGAATATTGTTGATATTTTGGCAAAATTCGTATCGACGTTTTTGAGCAGCTTATGGCTTGAAAATAACATTTATATACATTAGGAAGCGCCTAACAAAGTTTACATAGCAATACTTTAAATTTTAAAATTGCAAATATTGAATGAAAACTAGGTATATAAATAAGATCTGAGTATAATAAAATCCTTAAGAACACATTTATTGAAAGGTTGGTTCTAATTTGAATAAATATATATTATACACACATATATTGGGGTACCTAACAGCACGTAAGATTTGATTCTTTGTTTCTATTAAATATAAAAAAAATCGTTGACCGCCTAGATATGATAGTGTATAAGTACTCACAAATATTACGTCTATGAATGAATACAGGTTTTAAATTTTAGAAAATATTTATTGATTAAACTTATAGAAAGCACAAAGATCTTAAATTTTTTTTTACCAACTTTAAACTATAACTATATTTTTTACTAACTATAAACTTTTACTATTAATCTATGAAAAATTGCCGTTTTCTTTCATTTTTCATCGTTTACAACTTTTACAATTTTTATGTGCTAATACACGTTTTTGATACATTTTTCTAGGCGTCATTCCGAATCCAATGGCTATCACAAATAATTTTAATAGCAGTATCTTTATTTTAGACCATTTTCAACTTCAATGGTAGTTTGTGTAATGACATTAATAAAATTATTTAAATACTAGCTGACCCGACAGACGTTGTCCTGTCTTATCTAAACTATTATACAAAGAGGAAAGATTTGATTGTTTGTATGTTTGTTTGTTGCGTATAGGCTCGAAAAGTACTTAACCGATTTTGAAAATTCTTTCACTAATAGAAAGCTACATCCTTTCCGGTAACATAAGGCTATGTGGTGTTGCCATAAATATTATAATTAAAAAGATATGGCCATTTAAGTGCCATAACGTGGTCATTTTGTAAATTGAAGGGTTTCTCAGGAACTACTAATCCGATTTAAAAATTCCTTCACTGATAGAAAACTACACTATCCCTGAGTGACAATGGTGATTTAGTGTTGCCATATATATTTTTTAATTAATAGAATATGGCGATTTTGTTGATACTGATCCGATTTTAAAAATTCTTTCACCGACATAAAACTACACTATTCCTGAGAAACAAAGATGCTTTAGTGTTGCCATATACATTTTTAATTAATAGAACATGGCAGTTTAGTTACAACTGATCCGATTTTTAAAATTCTTTCACTGAGAGACGTCTATAGTATTTCCATCTCTCTTCCTCTTATATACTACTATTCCTTCCTTTTACTCTCTCTTTTTTCTCTCTTTAATTTTTATCTTTATTTCGGTTCAGAAAGATCAGTCTCTTTTCACTCTCTCTATGAGAGATCACTCTCTCTCTTTCTCTCTCTCCTCTACCTATTCAATTTTATTTTTGCTCTGCCCTCCCTCTTTTATCATCTTTCGCTTTTCTTTTATTTTTGTTTCTATTATTTTTCTTTTTATAACTTTTTCTTACTCTCTCTTTGTTCAATTAATGAAAAGCTACACAATTACAGAGTAACAATTTAAGGACATCAATTATAATATTGCTTTAAATACCCGGAGCGAAGCGAAGGCAGGCCGCTAGTCTATGAATATCATTCAAATGACTGACATTTGTCAAACGCCACAAACACTACATTTACACAAAACTTTATTTGGTTGTTAAGTTTTTTTTAATTTTCTAATTTTCCGCAAACGTTTCTTAGTTTTTTCTTACATAAGAACGTTCTCCTGACAATAACAAATACAATAAAAAAAGAATTAGCGAAATCGGTCCAGCCGTTTAGGCGCGATGCCGTGACCAAGGGAAATAGAGATTCATTTTTATATATGTCGGGGATTTTAAACGATGAGAAGGGAAATGGAAGGAGGAAGTTGGGAAATATTGGGGAACACTACAAGGGGGTGATGGTAATGGGTGGAATATTGGGTAAACGCAACGCAGATACTTCTACTGAATCGATAAATGATCAAATATGATCTCTAACAATTACGAGAGAAACCTAAGCAGTGCCTTGGACTTGTGACCAAGGTGTAGGCTTAAGGACGTCCTTTAAATGATCATAACACTCGCCTCCACTGCTCAGGCTCTCTGTTTAAACCCAAGGTTAAACGCACATAAACTGAATCTAACACAAGGCTAACCTTACCTAACATTGTGTTTACTTAACCACGTGGCAATTACATTGCAAGGACTTACGTGACCTTAGTTGGACAGCACTTCCACACTACACTGCACTTGACACTATCACTAGCACTACTTAGATGATTTTCACTTCTTGAGAGACTAAGACTTCAGTTAGACTGTCGATCGCATATAAAGGGTCGAGGGTAGAGACTGTCAAAACAACGGAAGTGACTACTACCCCACTCCAACGCCATAGACAACGATAACGATTCGATTAATCGATAATCTTTTACTATGCTCCGACATATATATAGATAGATAGATGTGTAGAAATCGCCTATTATTTGGCAGATACTAGGCGCGCAATGTGTCTCCGCTATCTGTCTACGTCAATATGTCAGTTAAATGGTAAATTAAAAAAAATATATATTAAAAAAGTATCTTTATCTCAGTCTCCATTATGTGGATTAGTTTTTTTTATACAAATGTTCATTGGGAATTTTTTTTTTACAAAAAATGTAACCGACTTTAAACTAAAAAAATGCACTAAAAAGTAAGAAATAATTCCGTTATTCCGCTCTTTATTAGGACTATAATATACCATAATTGTTAATTTTGTAGTCGGTGCCAGCTAGGTGTACAGACGTGGAGTGAGTGTTTACTTTTGAGTGCATTTTTTAGTTTGAAGGAGGTTAAATTTTTTGTCAAAAATGTTTTATTTCTTGCATTTTAGTGAATATCACATATGTTCTGTAACTCATCCCACCATAACCATCACCACCCATGCACATTTTCTACCCATTTACAAACTGACTTACTCAATTTACAAAGTACCAAACTGTACCATTCTACTCGCCCTTCCATCTCTAATCTACTGCACCCACTTAACAGATAGCCTTCAGCTCTTCATAAACTGTAAGTAAGAAACATCTATATCACCTGAAATATCGAGTATAAACAACCGCACCCAAAAATGAGTTCAAGTAACAGTTTATTAAGATGTCACAGACAGACAAACAAATAGACTAATAAACTAATAAAACAATGTCATCTTGATCCCATTTATTTCACACAGAAAAATTCGCATCAAAATCGGGCCGGTCTTTTGGAACTTTCCATGTTATAGACAGATACACATATATACTGTTAAACTTGTAAAACTATGGCATCTTGATCCCATCTGCTTTCACACAGAAAAATCCGCATCAAAATCGGTAAAGTTATTTGGGAGCTACGATATAGACAGACAGACGAATATTACCATTAAAAAAATTCAGCTAAACTTTACGACAATTCCATCAAACCCAAACACGACTAGTTTACGTTGTTGTCCCATGCCTGTGTTCCAGTACATACTTTCCAGTGTCATCATGAACTAATTTAAATTTTCTCATAGTAATAGTTGCTTAACATTATTAATCATATTATGACTATCTGTGATCTTACTCATCAGTTCCACTTCACCAGATAAGTTCTGAATGTTGTGAAAATGCTTGAAACCCTTCTGAAGATATCAAAATCACTATATGCGTTCCTATAACTTTTGACGAGTTTTCTCAATTCCTTAAGGATCCATTAATTAGAACTGGATTTTGAAAAAAATAGGACCAATCTGTAAGCATAGCCTACCAAATACAAAAAGAAATTTCCAATTCGGTTCATAAATGACGGAGTTCCTAGGTAACAAACAAAAAAAATACAACCGAATTGATAACTAAGGAAGTTAAGTTTAGTTAAGTTCTGGAAGTCGGTTGACAATATTTAAAGATTTAACCTTAATAACATTTGAACTTAAAATTTAAATGAATTATGGCTGGGCTACACTATTATTGGTCGCCATGTTTCTCGCTTCGTTGAGATAAAAGAGATTTTTTTGCTAACCTTTTTTACATACATAAGGAAGAACATTTTACGAATAAAACAGAAGATAGATTGATAGATAAGCACTTTATTGCACACACTAAATAAAGGGAATAAATAGAAGGAAATTTATAACAAGTAGTACGATAACAGATAGCATGCAAAGGCGGTCTTATTGCTAAATAAGCAAATAATAGCAACCTCTAACAGACACCCTTCGGTGAAAGGATCTTACGCAGATGTTTATTTATTTCAAAGTTTCAAGCCAATTAGTAAAGATTTTTTCCGTTTTCTATACAATATTTGTCAACCGATAAGGCTTAGTGAATATTTTAAGAAAAATTCGCTTATGAGTTTTCGCTTAAAAAAATAATTATTGTCCAAATCTCCTGTTTGTAACTCCTAAAGGTTGTTGCTGTTGATGAGTGAATCAACCAGTCTTATCGTATACATAGAAGATCTGTTAAAAGATATTAAAAAAATAATAAATGTATTGTAGCCTAGCAAAACCGACATAAAAAAAGATTAATATCATAAAGAATAAATAAAATTTAAACTTGTTTTACGGTATCATATTATTAACTGCGCGGTTCGGTTAGGCCTTGGAGAGCGCAGAGGTGGTCGACGGCGAGAGATGTCACGTTTTTCAGGCGAGCCGGGTGAAGATGGGCGCCCGAGGATGCAGCAGTGCGGGGTCCCCCTCGCTCCGTGAGTCTCCGCACCCCCGCGGTCCCGCTGCGCCCCGCTACGCCGCCCGCGCCCCTCGCTGACGTAACGCTGCCGTGTCCGCCCGCCCTAGTGTGTGCCGCGCCGCGCTCCGACCGACCGGGCATCACTCACACGCGCCCAACAGTCTTTAGTGTAAATCATTTGACGTTTCACTTTCTGGACATCCGATTCGGTATCGAGCTCAATTAAAAGGTGTTTAATGAAACTGTTCACGCGCTCATATGCTTTCCCTTACTTTAAGAAACTCCTCCTCCCTTCGGCCGGATGCATCGATGTCATTTCTCAATAACTTCACGTTAACAGCGTTGTAAAATCGCCTTTTCACCGCCGTTTAGTCTTAGAATATCGATTAATATTATAGTATTTCATCAGGTTTCGGCCAATAACTATTATTAATTTGAGTCACGTACTCTAAAGGATGACGGAATTTCGTGTTGTGATTAAGATATATCTGTCAAAAAAATGAGTTCTGTTTGTAATTATAAATCATAAGTCATATCTTTATCATTTAGCTATACCTCGTATCTAATATTACTTGCCTAACATTCATGCAATAACTCTTATTTGAAATTTGATTGAATTAGATTCCATACCATTGCAGCGTAATAGAGCTATGTATGTTCAAGTTTATGTAATAGTGAAGGAGCGAAGCATCATTAATATTGTCTAGTGTATAGTGTAATACAGAACTTGCTTTTAAACTTTAAATATACATAACATTTATTAACTCGTATTCATTATTCTACTAAAACAGATTTATCTTAATCAATTGTGTATCGAAATGCGATGTGTATATAGATCGTCGATGAGTTCCAAACTTAATACATTTGGACTATAAAATTGGCATTAATGTGCTTATGGTAAGTTATATGTCTGATCGAGAAGTAGGTAGTTGACAACTAAGCTTTTTAGTTTTAGAAGCATCATATATTATATTCTATACTTCAAGCTGCAGAAAATATTATTAAATCATTAAGTAATATCATTCATATCATGGTCGTTGTACAATAGGTACTTATAGTACAGATTACTTTCATTTAGGTTGAATGATAGTATCATTATTATTCTAAAAATATATTCACCTCAGATGTTATCGATATCATTAAAGAAAGAATAGTTGAATGTTAGCAAAAGCATGAGGAAATTACTTTGTAGTATTTGTAATGCCTAATCATATAATAATACTTCTATAAATACGAATAATTTCAGTGGGTTTTTGGTATTATTAGTAAAGATACCATATAGATCAGGTATATCCGATTTTATACGCATAATCATTTCCAAACTAGTTTTACCTGAAGTAATGATCGCATGAATATTAAGCGCGTAACGTTAATTTTCTCCTTACTAGAATTAGTATCATTTTTTCCTCATTGGCCAGATGAACACTAGAAATTTAATATGATATATTATTACTTTAAGTACGATTTAAATAAGATACTACAAATACTATACAATTACTGATAAACCTTATAACATCCTTTAAATAATATTTTAACATTACCATAATATGATAATTACAATTAAGGTTTTCTAAATATCCTTAATGATGATCTTTAATCCCAAATTTCTAAGTTGATTAATGTATTCTACCAACTGGTAAAGAACGATAACAATAATAAATATAACTTTTATCAACAAAATACGAAAAGATGGACTTTATATTATGCTAGTCGACTCGCCCCGGCTTCGCACAGGTGCAATTTAAAACTTGTACCTCTTTTCAATATATAAAATATAAAAAAAAAATTTTTATCCAGCAGAAAATATGATTTTTGGAATAAAAAGTAGACTATGTGTTAATCTAGGTTATAAAGTATCTGTGCAGTACTATACCCTTTGGGGCCCCTGGCAAATTCATCAGATGGGGATATATTTTTTTTACAATAAATCACTACGTGAAGCAGGAACATAATGTTAGTTAAATAGAAAAGAGAGTTGAGTCGTAGTCTATATGCAGCCTAACAATATGACGATTGCTGGCTTGTCTAGAATATTATCCTGGGGGCTATACTTTAGACTCGGAGTTTCAGAGTTAGTGTTAGAATACTCGCGATGTAATCAATTAATCAGTATTCTGTCGTGACGTCGTTCTTTGATTCTTGTTTAGTAAGTTGTCCAACATTCAAGAAATTAAAAATGTTACGTATATTAATACTACCATCATGACAGGGTGTTACTCAAATTATTATATTTATTTTATTTTTTAGTTGCCTTTAGTTCAAATCGTATTGAACTAAAATTACATTTTTTTATTAAGAGTTTAGGAGAAAAATATTAAGAGAAGAATCACCTTATTTTAAAATTTTGAATTAAATAAAAACCATTAAAATAAGGAATTATTCGACCAAGTGCAAATGTGGAACTCGCCCATTGAGGGTTCCGTACAATTGAAATAACTAACACTATCAAATTTTATTTTGATATTTATTATTTGGTTTTCGTGTGTGGACGTGTAATCAAAAGTAGTGTTGTGGGGCGTATAATCCCGACATTAGTAATGCGTATTTCAAGTTTGACATATTTACAATTACTTACAAAAAGAATATAAGAAAACATGATAAAACATTTTTAATAAAAAAAATTAATCGACTTTAAACTAAAAAATGCAATAAAAAGTGAAAAATTTATTAAAAAATTACATTAAAATAATTTTACAGTCGGTGAAAATATATCAATAACAAATATAATATTGTCAAATATAGAACCTTCTTTTCTTGGAGTCGATTAAAATATTTTACAAGTTGTCATTTAACAACATGTCATATCGTCAACAATCGTTGCTAGGATATTCGCTAAAATCGCTATAGATTCATTTCACTCGATACGAAAACGATACGAAATTTTTAACTTGTCCACTGTCTGTGTGCTAAATTTTATTCAAATCCGCTCAACCGTTTTTCTGAGACTAAGTAACAAAAAACCGAACATACAAACTTCCACATTTACAATATTATACTGAGATTAGTATAGAATATTATGATACAAGTGTGCAAAGTTACGACATCTGACGAATCGAAACGGAACGGAACCATACGAAACCGTACGAATCATGCGCACCGCACTAATGCGGTAATGGATTTATATAAACGGGCCGCGTGGCTTTGTCTGGCTCTTATTATGAAAATTATGAAATATTAGTACAGATTACATAAAAGTAATAAACACATACAACAATTTGTTTGTAGGTTAGTTTGTTAGTTTCGATAATTTTGTTATTTTCGTTAGTTTCATTCGTTTATTTTAGTTACACAATGATTATTTTACTGCACTGAAACGACAAATAGACGGTCGATATCATGGTAAATGATAAGTGGCCACCGTCGACCTTGGACGTCAGTAAAACGAGAGAGAGTGCCCATGCAATAGCGACTCGAAGATAATATATTGAGGGGGACTGAAGAGAAGAATGCTAAGGTTTCAGTAAACCAGGAGTGGGAACCAAGGGTTCACTAGAACCGCAGCAAGAAAGGGATGGTAGTGGGAAGGGAAAATATGGGTGAACGACTCAACCGGTACGCGTCATACAAACTTGGCGGTCGGATTCACATTCTGGTAGTCGCAAGAAAGCCGAAGAAAAATACCACCACCGAGTATACCGATGTTTTTTTTTCTCGTAAACGTGTTAAAAACATCCTATGTGCACTTGTGCGCTTTACTTAGCACACTCGTATCATAAGTATTAATATATTAAATTCAACTACTGGGACCCGTCACTTCGTTAACTTGAGTTCTTTAGTTGTAAATATGATGATTGAAAGCAAGCTGTTGCGAAAACTTACTAAATAATGGCTAGTAATATATATTTTTTAATTTCATCTTTTTTTACAGAATTTACGCTTTAGCATAGCATTTTTTGCTCACATCAAGGATATCTGATAATAGCGGAGATTCTTGTTAAATTGTATTATAGATTTGTGTTTGTGGCGTACAGTTTTATTCATTTTTATTTGTTATCAATTATAGTTTAATTGCAAAGAACATGAAAATGCCAGCTACTTTTTTTAAGAATACTTATCTGATCAATGATTAATTTTACGAAGCTTTCTGAATTTTAAGCGCAATTGATTCAGTTAAAAAAAAATAAACTGATTTAAATCATAAATTAAATATCAAATCAATCATTTTAATAATTAATCTAAAATTTTAATCTTTGTTGATTTGCGTTCGCCCTTGCTTCGCTGCGGTAAATGGGTTTTATCATGTGAGAAATCCGGAAAATCTGAAGAAATTTTATCATGGGAAAACCCACACCGATATTTAAAAAGAGAATTATTAAATTATTTATAAAGAGAATATTCAATTTCAATCGTATCGTAATATTTTAAACACTTTTGGAGGTAGGATGGCGGTGATGTAAGCTATTGTAAGTAAAACTTAGCGTACTAAAATGAAATTCTGCCTGAAATGCGCATATAACTTGCTAAGATTATATTCTAATGGAATTTTTATCTTTATGTCTATGTCAAACAATATATAATATGTAATAGTAATTTGACACAGAGTTCGTGCGTTTATTAAACAATGCCGTAACCATACAACTGAACGTCGATTATCCGTCTGGCTGAACAGAGCTGCATTGACTGAATGTCCAACAGTACAGCTAAACGACATTGAGCCAAATAAGTGATTCTGATGAAGTTTTATTTGTTTGAAAGGTAATTTAATCGGGATGGTACTCAATTATAATTTGTGAAGATCTGGTCAGCCGTTTGAAGAGCTGATAGTTCATTTCTAACTCAAGAGCTGCGTCAGAATATCTCGACCATTAAATAATCTTATATCTATGGTAATACACAGACATTGCTTAGACTGCGTAGAGATGAGACGGTATTTCTCGATACCCTTCATTCGATATCAAGTATCGTATAGAATCGAGTATCAAGCTTTTTAAAATTACGTAATTAACTATCAGTAACTGTAATTTTTATTCTGCTTTTTTTTGCATATTATGAATATTTTTGAAGTCTGTATTAATTGTTGTTTTTATATTTTATACAAGTTATACAAGTTATTATGGATTACTCTAATTGGTGACTGAATAAAATTACATTTTTAGTCGGGGGTAATTTAAATTTAATACTTATTGCTGGCGAGCTTGACACTAACTTGAAAACAAACGAAACTAGCGCCGCGCGGTGGTGTGAGATAAACATATTAGTTCAACAGCGGCTCTTCTATTATAAATAAAATCGACCAAGTGCGAGTATGGAACTCGCTTCGCTCGCGAGGGTTCTATTTCAATACCTTTTTTGACAAACACTATCAAACTTTGATTTTCGTGCATGGATCAATAGTAGTAATATCATCCAAAAAATTTATGTGGGACGTTTACTACCGACATAAGTAATGCGTATTTCAATTGAAATATTTATAATTACTCAAAAAAGAATATGAGAAAATGTTAAACATTTTTACCTAAAAACAATAAACTGACTTCTAAAATCTGAAAAAAATGCAATAAAAATTAAAAAAGAATTAAAATAATTTTGTGGTCGGTGAAAATATATCAATAAAATAGATATTGTCCCTTATAGAACCTCCATCATTTTTAGAGTCGATTAAAATATTTTACAAGTTGTCATTTAACAACATGTCATGTCGTTAATAATTATTGCTAGGATATTCGCTAAAATAGCTTTAGATTCATTTCACACTATACGACAGTAAAAACGACGATGTTTGGAATATTACTAACATTCGCATATAACATATTAAAATCTCAAATATCGTCTTTTTTAATGTCCGCATATGTGGAATGCTCTATAGAAAAACTTCTTGTGATGACTTCAGTATATAAATTGCCACATTTATTGATTACTTACACTTAGAAGTTTTATTTTTTCATAGCTTCAAGATTCAGTTAATATTAAACTATAAACTTACATGTTTAATATTAACTGCAACTTGATAAGTTCACGTTTTCTTCAAATAATGCATAAAAACCTAATTATATAAAAGATTTTTTTTCGTAATGTAACAACAAATTGCCATTTATAGTATATTTCCCCATACAAATGCTATAAGACCTTGCTTCTTGCCAAAAATTATGTTCCCAGGTCAAAAGACAAAGCCTGGGAAGTTTTTTTTCTTGTCGAAAATCAAAATTATAATACATGAGATGAAAGTGGCTGTCCCTTTTTATTAAATTGACTTAGCAATTTCATTTTTTTTCATATCCGAGAGACTAGATATTTGATATAAATTTCAACTTGATATCTTTAGGTTTTTTTGAAAAAAAGGGTCTTGGAAGACAGTCAAAAAAAGTTAATTTTCTAGTGATTTAGAAAGAATTTTATTTTTTATTTTATCCTTTACTTGTGCTATAAGACCTTGCTTCATGCTAAATTTCACGATTCTAGGTCACTAGTACCGTATAATTTTGTGAGTGCTCACATTAACGGTCAATTCTTTTAAATGCGTGGATTTAGATGTTTGATTTTTTGACAGCCGCAAGGGACCGCAGGCTTGAGTATTTGTTATTAATTTCAAATTGATACCTCCACGCTTTACTTTACTATTAATATAAAACATTTTGAAATACAGATAAATAACAAAATGTGTAATGTGATAGGATATACGGGGTTACACTAGCAGAAATCAATAGTATCAGAAACCTGTAATACTCTTCTACCGTTACTTATTTGACAGGCAAACCAATAAATATCTATCTATCTAGACTACATGTTAGTCTATGAAATATTAAATAGCGATGGTAATATGTGATTTTTAATTTATATTTTTTTTGAAATTATATTCACACTTATGGTTTATTGTATTCATACTATCCCTACTATATCTAGGTACATTTAATTTGAGTCTTTATACATTTATATATTAGAAAAGAATTTTTATTTTTATAATTTTTTTTTCAATAATATAATTTTTTTTTCAAATTAATTTTTTGAGGAGGTAAAAAATATTATCCCTTTTTCTTGCAAACACTAATTTAAGATTCAATTACTCGTATTTACATAGTTTGAAAAGTTTGAAAAATTAAAATCAATCAGATTAAGTTATTTACTTGTTTATCTACACAGGTACATCTCGTGACAAGCTTTTTATCATGTAAATTGTGTGTTAAAAGTTGAAAGTAAAAGTTTTAAAGGAAATGTTTATTTTATTCTTTTTAGCGCAATTAAATAAAAACTTGTTTACGTTACGTCTACGGTTTTTACTCTTAATATATTATTTTCTTTGCTGGACATGTTTCAGTCTTCATTTAATTAAAAGCATCATTGTTGCAAGGTCGTTTGCCGGTCACTAGCTTACCATGTTGTTAGTTCTAGAACTATTAAAACAGATATTTCGTAAGAAAAACACCAGCACTTACACACATAACCACATTAATAGCACTTATCACATCAAAAATCAAAGAAATACTGCTCTCTGTCACCTTGCATCATCTTTTTATATCCTACCTTAGCCTAAAAAAATAACGGAAACAGTATCAATGCTGACAATTCATCACTAATATGATCTAACTTATAGACAATTAATTTCCTGTACAATAAACAATTTATCATAAACATAACATGAATATATACCATAGATAATATTCAAGCATTGTACGAACATGTAACAACCATTTATATAAAATTAAAACGGATGCTAACACAGATTACTAAATAAAGAGGTATTTCTCTACTTTATATGTTAAGCGCAGAACATACTGAGTGCGTGTGCATTTAAATTATAACATATAACAACAATTTATATAAAATTAAAACGGATGCTAACAACGTATTGTCATCAAACTAAACGTATTTACAAAAATTTAGCTCAAACGGTTAAGTTGCAAGATTCCATTCAACAAACATACATACATACATTCCAAGTAAAATAAATTTTGGTAAAAACCCCGTAATTTGATAGTAAAACTGTTACATCATTACGTCGTACCTCCATTGTAACATAGTGATTTTAAGATTTTAAATTTATCATAAAACATTATCAACAATAATAATTAGATTCACAAATTGAAGATGTATTTCTGATTAAAAAATAGTAAATTTCGTACCGCATACAAAATAAAACACTTTTTCTTTCCAGAGCAGAGTAAGGAAGCTAGTATAAGCGAGTGGCGAGTAGAAAGCTTTCATCCCGAGGGAAAGAAAAGCCGTTTTTGTATCGATGCGCACGATATTTTTTCTACTACCTCAAAACAAAATAAATTAGAATCATATTCAGTAAAGTTCGTTTAAGTTTTTGTAACATGGATATCCTCCCCACGAAGTTTAGCGATTATTACATTTGACAGAAATACATAATTATGTCGTAATAATAATAAATTAATAGGGTAATTTGATTAAACTTTAATATACAAGCAATGATAGCCCCGTGGTTAAGACATCGGTGTCTTATTCGGGAGGTCCGTGTTCGATCCTGGGCACATACCTCTGACTTTTCTGAGTTATGTGTGTTTTGAGCAATTAAATATAATTAAATATCATTAATAGCAATTAACTTGTGCTCCTGAGAGTTCCCTAAAAGTTCTCAAAAGTGTTTGAAGTCTGCTAACCCGCACTGGGCCCAGCATGGTGGACTATGGCCTAACCGCCCTCCACATTCTGAGAAGTAGAACCGGCTTAGCAGTGGGATATTAATGGGTTGTGATGATACGGACGGAAGGTGACTCATAGACGATTTTGGTTATCTTTGAGAAGTCCATCTGTCTTTTGCTAGAGCCTTACGTATCTTAGTGGTACGGACACGAGATGTGATTCAGTTCACTTAGTGTGATTCAATTCTACTTTGAGAATTCTTGTATACAGTGCCGGATATGCTTTATTTTTGGCGATGCGTTGTGGACTGGTGTAAAGGCTTTGTACCCACATCAGGTGATATCAGACTACCCCCATGATAAGTTATCTTAAATATTTCGTGATTTGATACTCCGAGGTCCCTGGTGACTCAAACGATGTTGCTCGTGTTTATCACTCTGTGATTTGATATTTTTACGTCCTGAGGTCCTAGTAGATATCACTGTGTATATCGTTCCTTATTGTAAGAAGTCCGCAGGTTATTTATTTTTTTGACTGCCGTCTCCCTATGCTAGTAGGTAGTAGTAGTAGTCAAAAACATAGTCGTACACACCTTCGATAAAACTGCACAAACGTACTGCGCAGTCACATCGCTACGATAAATCGTTGTCATGTATACCGGCCATAAGTTGGACCATAACACATATTTTTATCAGCTACAGCTGCAACGACAGCACATTTATGAGCACGGTTATGTGCTATCGGAATATGTGTACATATTCCTTGCAATCAGCCGCCTAAATGCTGTGAGTTCTTACGAACTTATGTTTGAACCAACGATTTATTTATCACTTTATAACCAGGACGTGTCCCTTTGTCTTCGGACAAATTGCAGCTTTGCTGTTTTATTGGATTAATTTCCATCACAAGGCTCACGCCTTTTTATTATTACAGCTTCGGCTGAATCATTAACATGGCTTTCAACACTGCAGTGCAGTTGACTGTATTACTCGGACTTCGGTCCTTGCTAATGTAGCATCAAGAGTGTAGGCACACTATAAATAGCTCCCTCCTCCAGGAGGGTCCAGGAGGCTTCAATCTTTGGTTGAAACCCATAGTCGGTGGCGGGTGTGTATTTTATGTATCTATTTTATATAGCTAGCTCGATATAGTTACAAGTTGTGTAACAAGAAATATCATTGGGAAAATCAGAATTACTTTTTCCCTGAAATCTGATTTAAACTTCATTTTATTTCACACCTGCAGCAATAATACTTAAAAATTAGTAATAATACTTAAAAAGATGAATCAGAGCAAAGTGCAGGTGAGAATTAAGATATTTTAACTTAATTTATAGGTAATATAAGGGATTCATTTATTAAGCAATATTTTATATGAATAATTTGTCCGTCACTTACGTTACTACATTATGATTTTATAACTAGAATTTCTACTCGGTGATTCTGATGCTGTTTAGAATTTCAAGCTTCAAGTTTTTTCTAGCTATGCTCTCTATTTTTTTTCTTAAATAAATAATGATATAAACTAAGATTACTCGTCTTAATTAATGAATAATCCTGTGGATATATTCAATGGATTGAGTATCTGAGTCTATTCAGTAATTACGGTATAAACAGGTTCTCCTATTACGTCAACACAATAATGTTGTTTAAGTATACTGATACTTTGTAAGATAGTATTTTGCATCTAATGTGTTTTTGTTAATTTTTAAATACATTTATTGATCAGTAGTCGACCTGACCCTAGTTGCGTTGGGCTAAAACATATTTAAATGAAAAGCTTTACATCCAATTTAATTGAAACAAAGCCTTAAGTAATACAGCAATACAACTGTAAAAACGTATCCAATTTCGTGTAGTTTTTGCACGACGCATTTAAAATATAGAGATAAATAGAGAAACAAACAAAATCATTATTAATATTTGAGTTTGCAAAAACATCTCTCATTAGGTGTCCATAAATAGATATCTCCAGTGTGCAGATGTGAGGCAGAGGAACAGATTATTTCGAAAAAGCTCATGTGTTAACTAAATTACAATAAATCTTAACAACAATTTCAGAGATGTGCGTGATCAAATAGACAAACACACAGACAAAACCAATTAAACTTGTCAGACCTTCTATACATTTCTCTTTTCGTATTCTTTTCAACAATGTTTATACACATTTCCAACCTAAAAATCTCGTCACTTATTCGTTTATTCGCACCCTCACACACTAATTGATGCAATAATTCAGTTCCCTACTTATCAATTTATTCAATTACCAATCCCCCGCTTACTCAACCACTCACTCTCTCACCCAATCAACCACAGACTTACACTCTCATTAACTCAACAACTCACTCACCCACGCGCTTTTCCACCGGCCATCTCTTTAATTCATTATAAAATTATTCTCTAATCCTTATAATTGTATGCGTACAAAATTTCATTAAATTCCATTAAGTTGTGACTATGTACGAGTAACTTTTCATATGTTGTCCCCGCCGGAACCAGTAATTATTCCAGGAAAAGTAGTATTTTATGAGATTATTCAGATTATAAACTACATGTGTACAAAATTTTATTATAGTCAATTGAGCATAATTATCTTAATAAAGTCAAGCTATAAAGCATCTGTATGTCAAATTTCATTCAAATAGGAACAGCCTTACGTATGCGCGTATAAACATACGGACACACAAAAATTCTAAAAATGATTATTTTATTGGAGTTATAAAAACCCCTAACATTAAATATTCTTCAATATCTTCCATGTACATGTTCGATACGTTACATTTCATAAGATCACTTCGTTGTCCGTCTGTCTGTCAGTCTATCTCAGGAACGCGTGGAGGTATCAAGTTGAAATTAATATCAAATTTTCAAATCTTTATTAATTAAGCTTCTAAGTCATCGTAATGAGCAGATATCTCATGCATTGTAATTTTAATTTCCCATAAGAATAAAAATTCTCAGGCTTGGTCCTTTGACTTCCGAACATGATTTTGGCTAGAAATCTTAGGTTCTTAAAACTAGAAATTTGTTAACATAACACATTAACAAACATTATTTGATATAATAAATGAAGTTATCAAGTTGAAATAACATTTAAACAAAGTATAATATAGTAGAAATATTCGCTACTTGTAAAAAAATAATAAAAAAAAACTGTTGTTGTTGTAGAACTATTAAAGTAATAATAGTAGTTGTGTACAAAGGCGAGCTTATCCCGAATAAGGAATCTCTTCCAGCCAACCTTTGAATATCTGAAAGGACACGATGATAATATGGGTGGCAGTAAATTTAAATATAACGACCTTGAATTAGTGTACTCATTCTTTAACCTCCTTTTGAAAGACGCCAACGTTTGAGCCTTTCAAACTGATATTGGTAATTCGTTCCATGATTTTCTTGCCTTAGAACTAAACAATCGATCATATGTTCATGATGAACTAACTGGGTGAGCAAGTTTTAGGTTGTTGCTTGTTAGACGACAACCACTAACTTCGCCTAGAAAATGAAATCTCTCTTTCAGGTATGATGGAGACTTTTAGTTGAATATAATAGACTAAGGAATTAATATTTGAGTTTCTTCTATGTCTATAAGAATGCACATCAGTTTTTTGCGGAATTCAGTAATGTAATCGGACTTTTATAGCCCGAAGACCGAATTGCGGTATTTTGTGGACGTTCCATATAACTTATAAAGTAATTTTTCCGACGCATCCATAAACAACGTCACCGTAGTCGAGCAAGGGAAGTAACAAAGACTGTGCTGGGATAATTTTTGTTTTTGAATGATAGGAAGTTATGAAGTCGCTTAAGAGAGTGAAGAGAGGAGAATAGTTATGATTACCTGGGACTCTTTAGGGTTAACCGAAAGACCAAAGTTGAAGACTGAAGATCATTCTGAGTAGTCTTGATCAACTTTTATCCTTTGTTTACGGTCACAAAGATATGAAACAAACCATTCCAAGGAATTAGATGACATATACAATACTTTTACATATACCTAACAGAATTTCATCCACACAGTTAAACGCTCTGCTAAAATCTAGGAAAACTAGGACCGTCAGGTTTTTATTAACAATATTATAGAGTATGTCTGTTTAAATTTATAAAATGTATATTTAAAACGTTTAAATAAGTTGTATTCCAAGAAAGAGAGAAATAATTTAATATGCAAAGTGATTATTCAGTTAAGTATAAATTCGATTTATTCCATTTTTACTTTTTTTTAATTTAAGGTTTACCAGGGTTTATTAAATATATACCGAGGAAAATATGCGAATGTTAGTAAAATTCAAATATCACCATTTTTTGTCTGCCCGTCCAGTGAGAAATCAACCTAAAGCACATCGGATCATATATCATATACGTTACCTGGCAACGGATTTGACGGCGTACGACGTGAAATGTTGTAAAATGACAGCTTATAAAATTTATTTAAATATCTTCATCAAAAAAAAAAACGGTGGTTCTATATTTGGCTGTTCGTATTATTTAATTAATATTTACAAACTTTTCATTCAATTCGTGGGGCACCTATTTGTCAAATTTTTTAACTTGCCACTTCGGCGCAAATGGACCAATATTGTTTTGATGATAACATAGAAAACTGCTGCTAACTCAGCTGTACATTGAAAATCAGCAGCTTCCACAATCCCCTTTAATTCGTCGTTGTCGACTAAAGTTTTCGATCGACCACGGGGTTTATTTCTTAGGTCGAAATTTCCAGAACGGAAGCTGGAAAACCAATAACGGTTGGTGCGATCGTTAATAGTGTTCGCTCCGTATAAGTGTTGATGTTGCTTGCCACTTCTGCCGCTTTGCTGCCACGACGGTACTTTTTTTTAACGTATCCATGATGATGCGATGAAAACAGAACGCTAACCATTAAAAAAATTACTAATTTTCAAAAGAGAAAGAATTGGACTTGAAATGGCCAGTACGGCAGAACGGACTTTCACAGGTAAAGACCTATTATTATATAAAGAGAAAAGTTTCTTTGCTTGTGATAGGCTATTGTTGATCGAAAGCTACATCCTTTCCGGCTTACTATGTGGTGTTACCATAAATATTATAATTAAAAAAGATTTTGATTAAAAAAGTTGTTGATTATCTCTGAAAGTACTAAATCAATTTTGATAATTCTTTCGCCGATAGAAAGCTACACTATGCCAGATAACATAATTTATTTAGTGGTGCCATAAATATTACAGCGCAGATAGTCAGACATTAAATGGCCATTTTGAATAAAGAAAGTAATCCCAGGAACCATCTAATTTTAAAAATTCTGTCACTGATAGATAGCTGGCACTATTCATGAATGGCATAGGTTATGTAATGTTGCCATAATAATTTTTTAATTAATAAGATATAGGCATTTTTTGTGTTGATTCGATTTGATGTAAAGCTTGTTTAATGAATATTCACCAATTTCTCCATCAACACAATACACGCTGTATAACGATAAGATTGCCTTAACTCTTCCTATATTTCAGTGTTTCCGAATATTTTGTTATTAATTGGGCAGGAAATTGGCCGTTTTGTTTATATTGATCTTATTTCAAACTTTTTTTCACTGACACGAATCTACATTATTCCCGTCTCGTTTTCTTTCCATTTCCCTCATTTACTCTCTTGCCCTCTCTTTTTCTTTAATTTTTCTCTTCTCTTTTTCTTTCATTCTCCGTCTCTATTCAATATTTATATTTTTTCTCCCTAAATTCTCTCATTCTCTCTATCTCCTGTTCTCTTTTTCTTATTCTCTCCTACCCTTTTCCTTCCCTTACTTCTACCTCTATTTCTCTTTCTTTTTTCCAATGAGTAAAAACATTATTATCGAGTGGTAATTAGGAATTTCGATTATAATTATGTTTTAAATACCCGAAGCGAAGTTCAGGTAAATTAACAGTATTAAAATATATGTCAATTGATAGTAAATATAAGCTGTATATAGTAAGACGTATGATTATGTTGAATCACGCATTACCTACTAATATCGGGAGCATACACCCCATAATACCACTTATGATGATATTTTGATTCGCATATGAAAATCAAAATTTGATAGTGTTTTCCATTATACTGGAATTATGGAATTTAGTGTGAATCAAGGTCATATAGCACATGTGTAGGGAATAATCTGAAAACTGTAAATTTGCCGCCACTTTACATATATTGTATATTTTATAAGATAGTCTATATACTTATAGGAATCATAACGTATTGGGTACTTATCGTTGACCTATTTTTATAAAATATGGTAAGAAGAAATGTGTTACACACTTTAAAGAAACAATCCGATAACCAAAAACACACACAATTGGTAAACTTGGCGACGTGTGTTTATGGATGGGGACATCAATTTTCCGACGGCAAAATTAAGTTTAAATTCAAATTGTACAGAACCCTTAGAGCGCAAGTTCATACTCGCACTTGGCCGAATTTTTATTAATATGTATAGATTTAATAATAATAATAAATATACTTTATTGGACACCAAATATTACAAACAGAAAAGAAAAAGAAACCAAAAGTTACGTCACAAAAGAAATATATGACCAATAGGCGGCTTTATCGCTCAGAGCGATCTCTTCCAGGCAACCTTGCGGTGGAGGAGTCATGAATTAAAAAAACGGCAGACACGCTCATTAAATATAGTAAGCAAAAAAAAACACTTCAACTTAAATATACATTCATAAACAGGTATATATATTTATACATACATTACAAACATATATATGTCGGAAACTAAAATAAAAAGGATATAGATGGATGACCTATCTCAAAAGCTATACGGGCGCAACACGATCAGGATATAACTAAACATTACTATCACGTACTATTCTGACAAGAACATAAGCAGTGCAGATGACAGGAACCTAAGCAGTGCCTTGGACTTGTGACCAAGGTGTAGGCTTAAGGAATTCCTTTAAGTGATCACAACACTCGCCTCCAATGCTTAGTTTCACCGTCTAAACCTAAGATTAGACTAACATGCACCTAACCTAACACAAGGCTAACCTAACCTAAACCTAACACACACCTCCGACACGGCCATTCTGACACGACCGTCCTCGGGCGATACTGAATTTCTAAACCGCACTATGGATCAGGAAATCCGCTCGTCTTTCCTGATAATATTTTATTCAACGCGAAATCGCAAGTATTAAAATCTGTAAACGTACTAACTGAGCTGGACAATAAACTAGTCATTAGTCTACACCGAACGACATTAAAGGAACTTATTCCAAAGTATCACAATCGAAGTAATATCATCTTAACCTTAACCGATGAACTGGCTAAACGTTAAATTAAACGATTAATCAAGAATTAAAGTAAGTTTGTATCATCAACGTACCGAACGCACACGTAACACTCTAGTTTTTACTTCGCACCGATTCCTATCAAGTATCACACGGTGTCTTTGATCGGACTACTATCAAATTAAGATAATGACAATTTTCTATTTCACGAAAACAACATATTAAGTAGAGCCATGTACCAGAACTGTTTATTCCAACTTTCAAAAGCTACACACTAACTACTTCTACAAATCCTTGAGTGATACCCTCCATCACCACGGCTCTCACAGCCGACCGGTAATCGCAACCACCATCACACGCGCATCCACCTCGTGGATCGCAACTCTCACACACATCCAACACATAGACTGCAATAATATTCAATACGGTCGATAGATTCGATCACTCAAGAAACCAAAATCCATTTTACTAATCATGATCACCATTAAATTCAACTTAATTTGGTAACTGGTACATGATCTACAATCATTTTTTTAATCGCACGGGTTTACATTTTCTAAAAATCTTTTAACGTCGTAATCTAATAACGCGAATGCTGATAGACCCCATGTGAAGCGAAGGTCTATCCCACTTCTGATGTCGGAAACTAAAATAAAAAGGATATAGATGGATGACCTATCTCAAAAGCTATACGGGCGCAACACGATCAGGATATAACTAAACATTACTATCACGTACTATTCTGACAAGAACATAAGCAGTGCAGATGACAGGAACCTAAGCAGTGCCTTGGATTTGTGACCAAGGTGTAGGCTTAAGGAATTCCTTTAAGTGATCACAACACTCGCCTCCACTGCTTAGTTTCACCGTCTAAACCTAAGATTAGACTAACATGCACCTAACCTAACACAAGGCTAACCTAACCTAAACCTAACACACACCTCCGACATATATAATATGCCTACATTTATACATACATAGACTACATGCATAAATACGATTTTTCTGCCCCTTTACTCTTCGACGAAAACTCTTCATAATATAATGAATATTCACATCGATTTTACTTATTAACTGTACAATAATTCAGGTAATACAATATTACAACACTAATTTGTAATGTCTTATGTACAAAGGTTGGCTGTAAACTATAAGATTGTCTTTTGTTTGTCTAAAATTTTTAAGTAAGGGAAAGGACGGTAGATTTGAACCCCCTTTTGTTTAAAGTGTGATATAAATAGGCCAAATCTTCACTCAAAAAGTTACAAAAAAAATCTAAAATAGACTATCAATGTTGCTAGTTTCAATTAGATTAGGTTGTTAAATAACTGTACCAGAAATAATAAATGACATCGCAATATACAAAATTAAGTTTGTCCGAAAAAAGACGTTTTTTTGTTTATACAAAATTGTAAGGACACCTTTTTTTGTAAGATACAAAAATAAGTTTTTGCATTAAGACAAGATATATATGTCGAGTAATAAAGTATTTATGAAAAAAAAATTGTTTATCACTTATGTTTTCCTTGAGGATTCCAGGAGTTTCGGACCTCTTTGGAGTGCATGGCCTATTCATCTCTACAGGCGACGTTTGATCTGCATTGAAAACACTCACTCTGTCTTATATATATAATTTTTATGATTTCAAATGATCATAAATACCCCAGGATTATAATTTATTACTTAACTAACATCTTAAAATATTTTAAACATACTCTAAGGCATATGTGCGTACTACCGATCACCAACCATTTTTACGATTGGCATTTGGACTAGAAGAGGTTTTCATAAAGCTTTCTTTATTAATACTTACTCACCTAAAACATGTATTTCACAAACTGAGTTTCCTCAGAGTTTTTTTTAAGTTAGTAAGCAAAACGATCGCGCAATGGACGTGTTAATTCAGAGAAAAAGTTAGTGTTTTTAATACTTGACAAGATGTAAACAACACGTTGGATCTATATGACATTAGAGTAGGAATCATTGAATGAAAAGAATAGGAAAGAAAGTATTGAGTCTTTAGATTGAAATAATTCAGTTATATTTGATATTTGCAATCTTGTGCAATATTTATAGTATCTTTAATAGTATTGTTCGTTTTAACCAGCGGATCGTTAATATTGATAGTATATTATTATTGAATAAAGCAAATGCATAATGTATTAGAATAATAACAATTATATTATTTAAATTAACTATACAAAATTATACGTCATGATATTTTACTTATTAAAGTAAAGTTTATAAATAACAATCGAACTATGAATCTGCTACAGTCTAGTACTTAGAATTCTGATGACCAGACATTAAGTGTTAGTAAAATTCATAGTAAATCAAGTTAGAAATTTGGGAATTCAGATATATTAACATAACATAACATATAGTATTTTCAATAGTGCGTTTTAGCTGGAACGTCGTTATTATTGTATACTAAGAAATTATCCAAAAAAGATCTATTATTGGAACAAAAATAAAAGAAAATTATATGAACAATTGCTTCTAAATAAAATTATTTTTTAAAAAGGAAAAGTCATTTTACCATATATTGGTGAAACGATCTTTTCATTTTTAAGTAAAGTCAGAAAATCTTACAACAAAATTATACCGTAATAGTTTTGTTGTATAGAGACTATAACGCTATTTGGTAGAGACGGGTTTTGAATATTTAAAATTGATTGCCGATTAGTTGTGTAAATAGTTTAAACGCATTTTGACAAAAAGTAGGCGCGCTAATCGCTTCGTTGATTCTATTTGGCATAATACTAAAGTATTGGAGCAAATATTTGTTAGGTTTTTTTTTAAATTATTAGTTAATTTTGTTGATGTTTTAACAAAAAAATTAACTTAAATAGAAATACTAGGTAATAGAAATAGAAAAAAATAGACTATATAGCCTACTTAAAGTATTTTTTATAGCATGTATTTAAAAAATATTCATCAAAATTATAGTAGTTTTTTATTGGTTCCAAGAATTTTCTCCACCGGTATCCACGTAAGTAGCTTATTGGCATTGGCAAAGTAAAAAGGACAATAATATAATACTTGCAAGTCATGTCATAGTCTAGAATGAACTATTAAATCACTTGGTGGGCACAGTAAGCATCCAACAGTCATGGACCAAAATCGAATGTCTCGGGCAGAGTGCGCGCGCATTCTCCCTTCATACCGCACCGCTCCGAACGCCCATTGATGATCTTCTTAATCTCAATATATTTCATGGACATGATTTTTATGAAACTTAAATCGATGGCGTGGTTTTAAAAAAGTTCTAAAATAAATTAAATCTATGATTAGATAAAAAGTGTTATGAATGAAAAACGTTAATTTATTAAATATATAATAAATATTCAGAAAGTGTGGGCGCTGGCCGTCGTGTTCGCTACGTTTGGGCGTCGCTGCGTCTCGGCTTTCGGCGGGCGGACGGTGCGCGGCGGCGGCCGGCGACCGTGCGCGACAGCGCCGCCACGCACGCTCGCCTCGCGACCCAGTCCGCTCTGACGTTTTACAAAGTCGCCGGTGTCGCTGTATCAATTTGCTCATTTTACTGTGCCATTTCAAATTAACTTGTGCGCATTTTAGAGAAAATCAGCGTTTTATATAGAGGTTCTAGGTTCGGCAGCAGGGGTAATTGCCACGATTGTAAACGTCTGTCCGGTGGTGCAGAGGTCATTTGGCCGCGTGCGGCGCGAGCTGATTAGGCTGCGACGACGATCGGGAGCTCCGGAGCCAGCTGGCGGTGTTTACACGCCGCGCCTGCACCGCAGCCCCGGCGCCCGGCTCACAGCGCCCGTGCGCTTGCTCGCTGCAACAAACTCCCCTCATATTCTATTCGCCGCTGTGAATTTTTAAATTAACGAACGGACGACTTTTGAGGTACTTAATGCTTATTCAACCCGAATCTCCACAGTGAGCACAGTTGTAGCGCTCATTGTCACGAATCGTTCAGCATACGCATCGAAACCGAATTGTCATAGTTCATTCGAGTGATATCACGAATATATAAATATGGGTGCTAAAGAGAGTGTGGAGGCTGCTAAATTTTCTGCGCAAAATTGGAACAATTTCGAGGTTCGTAGTACCTTTAAATTAATTTGCACTTGGAGTGTTTGTTTCCCCTACGTCCTGATGTATTTTTGTATTGTGACCATTGATTAAATTTTTTATAAAGAGAAATTATTTGAAATACAATATAAACATTAAAATTGTATGCACAGTATAGCAACGCAACCCTATGCATGTACACGATTTGATTAAAAATAAATTAATACAATGAATAATACTCCTTTTATTTGAAGTGGTGGCCGGCACGTACGTTTGGATTTTTTAAGATTTCACGTTACTTTCTCAATAATACATATATTTTCCTTATGTTAAAAGAATAGATCTTCTTAATAACTAAGGTTCAATAATGTTTTCATATATTTTCATTATTTAAATGTATTTTTAAAGTATAATATATAAAATAGAAATAACTTATACTCTTCAATACGTATAATATAGTTTAATCAATTAATTTTATAATTCGAATATGTAGATACTACATACAAGTAGAGTGTATGTTTATACAAATTCATAGAATTAATACTTTTTGGTAGTTTTTATACATGCCTATATCGAAATCAAATTAAACTAATAACAATATATTTATGAAATTTTATTTAAATCGATGTAGGAAAGTATAGCATATCAAACGTAGACTCTGGTTTAGTTCATTTTAAACTGAGAAACTAAACTATGTTGACCCAAATATTGTAATACGGCTCTTGAATTTTGATTGCTATTTAAAATCATAGACTCAGGCTTATTTAATAATAAAGATATAACAACCCAAAACTCACATTTTATATTTGTAATTATCAGGAGTTTCACAATATCTTTAGATACAAAAAAGATTTTTCAATCAGTTATAATGATTTTATAACAGGCAAAGATATAAAAATGATTCTACAAGCCGAGTTATTAAGTTACACTTTATATTTACGCTTGCAAATTAAGGTCACACACTGTGTTTTAAGTATTTTTCGATCACAACCAATTAATAGTAATATTATCTATTTATATAAAATTGAAAACTACTTATTTGATTATAATTTGAAAAAGATGTAAACGCAGGTGCCGACGAAATGATTTTAATATTGTTAGATTACTTAAGAAGTAAAAGCACTTTGTTGTTGAATTATAGGTACGATAAATTTGTTTGTACAGATTTGTACACTATTGAGTAGAATAGAATTACGAGTAGATTATTTTTAGAGATACGTTGTTTGAACAATAACATATAAAATATTAAAGGATTGATCAATTGTGTGAACTGAATGTGATTTGTGTTAGCCGTTTTACTACACTAGTCTTAATTTTTCCATTTAAGAAATACATTACTTTGACATAGTAAACTGTGTAATAAACTGCGCTATACTCGTAAGTTTTTGTTTCTATCATGCATGTCCACTTCATTAGACATGAAACATATATCTACGCCGCCTTTAAATAAAAATTAAAATATATTTAATTACTACCATGCGCCATTACAATAAATACTTTAAGGTTAATGTAAGATACATTAAGGTCTTATTTTACTTACTGTAATATTTAACAAATAACATAAGTTCGTAGTGGCGGATGGTTATATTATAAATGCATGCTTTTTGTAAATAATGCTTTGCTAAAATTATAAACCTATAAAACAGTTGTAAATATATTATTGACGTCATGAAATTGATACATAAAAAATATTATATATAGTATACTATAATATTAATGTATATTTTTCTACTACAAACGTCATAGATGTTATCTGTTAATTATTATTAATGTTGTGTCTTACATTTGCACTAAAATTTTATTAATTTGTGAGTTAAATCTACATTTCGGAACATATACGTATAAATAAAAATGTTCAATGCAGTCATGCCCAGACTCTTGTCTTCCAGGTAATAAGAAAAAGTTGTCTTCACTAAGCTTTGATTATTTTGTGCTTATTTACCTTACTAATTTTGATAGCTCCTTTTTCATCCCGAAGTATTGACTATCCCTGAATATTATTTTAAATTTACAGAATTAGCTATGTTTGATTATTAATAAGAGAGAAATTTAAGGCTTTTTCCTCAAATGTCATTTAAACCAAGGGCCTAAAAACTATGTAGCTTATTAGTGTGTTTTGTAACTACGTTCCAATTTTTGTAAGTGTTCAAAGTTTTATATTATGTTTATCATCATGAAAAGATTCAATTAATTAGATTATAAGGAAATATTAGCTAAGTATATAGGCTTAACGTATGATAAAAAACTAATAGTGATTTAACATTGAGTATGATTGCAGCATGGAGTTGTGAAACATCACTACAGGCACGGGACGCAGCGTTCTCAAAGTTTAAACCGTGGACACTCCCTTTCGCGCTCCGATGGCACCTGGTGACATCACGGGACCACGGGTAATGTTATATTTAAACTAATATCTCTCATCATAGTTTAACATATTTTCTCTAACATTTCGATATAATAAAACTCTTATTATGACATCAAAACCAACAAGAACCTGAAAAACCTGGAGATAAAATCTGATACCAATCCTACGCAATATATTCTACGTACGACCCCTCAAAATTATGAATATGTTCTGAGTCTGAAAGAAACTGTGTCTGACATTGGAAAACATGTATTATAAGTGATGAGTCCGGATACGTAATAAAGATAATAAATTTTATACTATGAATTTGGTAGACCCACTACCTAATATTTTCTAAAACCACCACTGTCTGACAATCTTTAGAATAGTCATTTCACTATGTCAATGTTACTTTACTGTTATATTATAAGTTATTGTAATATTTTAATAACCAAATTTAAAAATCTAAACGTTATTATTTTCTTATTACATGCTATCTTGTTAACAGTTACCTTAAAATTCTCAGAATCAGTAAGTGGGCGTACGACTCAGAGGAAGTTGAATATCAGATATATACACCTCCCACGTTGCCTTTTCTTTATTTATAATACGGGTATAATTAGAAAAAAGTGTCCTTAGAAAAGATATCCAGATATATTTCGCTCGACTACGTTGTATCGATTGCCATATACAAAACTTATAAACACCCACCATATTTTATTGTTGAGAAAGGAAGATGATCCAACAAGTATACACATTATATGTTATATAATAATATCCTTGGTCTTATAGAAATTAAAAAAAAACAAGGATATTATAATTATTTATAAATAATAATTATCTGAATGTTATAATTTTCTATATGTTCAGCGTTAAAATTTTAGTATGTGTATGTAAATTGTCATATGTTGATGTAAATTGTATCAATTTTCCGTAAGATTTTCAAAGTGGTATATTCAACGTTGATGTATAATAAAAATGGTTTCAAAATGATTTAATTTTCATCCTGCCTACAGTTGGGTGATCGTCATTTCTTAGGAATCTCAGATACAAAATTTATAAATATGGAACATAAAAAAATATAAAACTAAATAATGCTAAAGACCCATGAAAAGGCTTTATATTTAGACTATCGAAATAATATTACAAGCAATTTAAAGTAGCATTTTAGTAAAATGATTTAAATATTAATATATTATTAGAAGACGATAAAGCCTAAAAAGCAAAAGTATACACGTCATATTAATAAATTGCTATACCTCGGATGACTTGGTGGTTGGGGATCTTATTCTTTATCTTCACCGACTGGCTTGCGACCAGCAGCATGCGAACCCTGTCAAGACTTCCCCCTCCAGAGCTTTAGCGGGGTTTTGGCGTTGGTCTGCTGAAACTGAAGCATTTTACTCTTCACTCTCAATTCTAACTCAAATTTGAGGTCGAATACATATCAAGAGTATATCTCTTGTATTGCTGATGTCTAGGGCCAAAAAGTGTGTCTTCTGTCTAGAAACGTTTAGTCGTTGTCTATTTAGACCTTCTCAGACAGACATGGCGGGGTACAATTTATTATAAATTATGAACATTCTTAAATAAGAGCACTGCTGTCATAACATCATTTATATATTATATTATAATTTTTGTTTAGTATATTTACTTAAGAAGTTTGTTACAGGCAGCGTAGTAACGTGCGCCGAGTGCGGCCAACGCACGATGGGCAACAAGCTATCATCGTGTTCGTGTGCGCCCATCCTCCGCAAGGCGTACCGCTACGAAGACAGCCCGTGGCAGAACTCCCGCCGACGTGATGGACATCTTCTACGGTATCAATACGTTTTTACCAACATATTAGATTCCTCATAACACGAAACAACTCTTTTGGAAATAAAAGTTTTATCGTCTAAATCTGAGTAGCCGTACGCTGGTTTGTCACTCTGAATTATTTTTTTGCAGAAATCCTTAGAATAGTCCGTATAACTGGCCTAAAATAAAATGTAACTAAAAAGCCTTTACTGACTTAGGTAACTGTCATCTTGTCAAAATAATAAACTAAAAATTAAAAACATATTATTATAATAATAATATTATAGTAAAAGGTAATTTATTATATCATACAAAATTTTAATTAAACATATATTAAATTTTTATATATATTAAAATGGCGCTAAATTTTCTTTACCTACCTATTATAACACAAAGTCCCGCCCCGCGTATGTCTGTTCGTGATAAACTCAAAACTGATTTTCATGCGGTTTCACCAATTGACAGATTGTTTCATAGGAAAGGTTTGGGTGTATATTATGTTAATTGTGTGTCGCAAAAGTTGCGTAATCTATTTTTGAGATTTAACAAAACAATTTATACTGGGATAGGTTTATTAAAAAAAAGTATGCGACGGATTATGTGATAGAAAAACATGTAGGCATAATATGCTCTATGTGTGCGAAGCCTAGTTGCTAATATACAATATTACGTAGGTGTGGGAGGAATGGAAGATCCTCACAACGCATCTTTCCTAAAGTTAACCTTTAACATATTTGTAGAGCATTAATTATTATTTAAGTACATGAAAATAATCATAATACTTGTTTGGAACAATAACCAAGTTTTATTTTAATATTGAACGCAAACAACAACTGTTTAACAAAATTGTACATTATTTTGACTTAATTACTTCATTAATTCTAATTTTAAAAATAATTTGATTGAGGTTGCTTTGAAGTATTGTATAAAAATATTTTCAGTAATTAAGTTATTTACAACTTCAGTCAAGTCATTTGTCCGATTCTGCCATGCACGTTCTCTACTAAAATATGTATAGACTTTACTTGCGTCGTGCACGCAAGCCCTGTGGAGACAACTAGGTCGTACAAAATGATGATTGAATAATGAACTGTCTGTCAGTTGAGCGTTACATTTGTGTTATAAATTTAGATAAATCTAAGAAAATTTTAAAAGATGCTTTATTTATGTCAATGAATTACTTGTTATTGAAGACTAGTCGACCCGCCATAGCTCTGCTGCGGTAACACAATTTGATTTGATCATAATTTTTTTCTGATTTAAACTAAACAAAGCCTGTATTTTCAAGTTTATGCTATTGTATTATTATACTACTTTAAAAAACGTATCCAATTTCATACAACAGTTTTCGCATGATACGCGTGAAAACATACAGACTAATTTCTTTTTTTAAATATTTTGCTTCTATTGGTATTGTAATTTTTATCTTTTATGACCCGCCCTGGTTCCGCAAGGTTTTTATACAATAATATGCATGTATTATATACATAGACCTTCCTTTTGTATCTCTGTTTATTGGGGAAAACCGCACTAAAAGCAGTAGCGTAGCGGGAAGCGACTTTGTTTTATAATAGATATACTATGTAAAGAAGAGCACAGACATTACATAAGTTACTTTTTTATTATATGTATAGATATATCATAAAAAATTAGACTCCTAATAAAATAATGTAAGTTCTATGTAACTCTCTGTAACGATAAATAATTGTATTTCAGACTTTGGGCCGAGGTATTCCACGTTTCGGCGAGCGGAGCTGGTACAGTTAAATGGCAGCAGGTGTCCGAAGATTTGGTGCCAGTAAACATCACCTGTATACAAGATTCACCTGAGTGTGTGTTTCACATCACCGCTTACAACTCGCAGGTCGATAAGATACTCGACGTTAGACTACTGCAACCAGGTATGTTTCATTGTTAAGCAAAAATGTAGTTATATAAATAGAGATATTTCTAATTTTTTTTTTACTGCTTACAAAATATTTATGTATTTAAGAAGCTGTTTGACTGACTTCTCGGCGCACAACCCATACTACTTAAGCTAGAAACATAGTTTTTCAATATTTGATTCTTTTTATGGCGCAGAGATTCATTATAGTGCGATTTAAAAAAATTAAACTCTTAAAAGGGTAAATGAAAATCTTGACTATTGACTTGCATGCACAAAATTTTGTTATGAAAATAAATAAAAAATCTGTTTCAGAATTTGTCAATGTTCCTTTATACAATCTAATTTCTCAGCGGAGCAAGAATGAATGATTTTGTTCCTGTAATTAATACAGTGATAATTATTAAATAAATATTACGTACTTATTGTTCTTATTATTAAAGCTTTGAAGAGTATCATAAATATGGTTTACGAAATACCCGCGTATATTTTGATACTTTAACGTTAATCCAAATGTTTTTGTCGGCAACGTAGTAGTGTTTTACGAGCAAATCTGAAAGTAGCAATGTCGGCCGCTGTAACCTAGTTTTAAATTTACACTAGATGGTGCACGGATAATTGACCGAAATTCACATATACGAGAAACTGAATATTAAATCTACTGCTTATTATATTTCTACTAGAATATCGGAAGTTATATTTTTCCACGTTTGTCCTAAATCAGAAATAAGCCAATCGTATGTCGCAACCTTAGCACGTTATAAATCTAGGTCGATTTACCAAGTAAGTTTAACCAACAAATGTGCTAAAAATAATATATACAAAATAAGCTCTGGCTGCTTTCAAAACCTTTTAGTTTTATATATAGGAACATTTGATTTTTAAAAATATTTTCATGAATTTAAATTTTTTAATTATTCGATCCGCTGAGCATTTTGGTAAAGTAAAGTTACAAAATAAAACTTTCTGAGTTTCTTTCTTATCGAATACACGAAATTGATTTTAACAAAATCAGACACTGACGAAACCAGTATATTAAGATACTATACAATTCATTTTTATATCAATAAGTGGTAATACGATTGTAGCAAAAAATAAATAAATATCAATATGTTATGTAACTATAATTAATAATATCATTGTTTCTAGGCACTCGCATCGGACAGGCTTCAGAATGCTTCGTCTATTGGAAGGACCCTATGACCAACGACACATGGGGTCTCAACTTTACCTCTCCTATTGATGCAAAACAATTTAGAGAATGCTGCGTAAGTTATAAAACGATTTACCTAAATTATATCGCAATTATCAATTTCTTAAATTCATATTTAAGATAAGATATGATCAAAGTATAAGTAATTCCCTTTTATTAAGTTCGTATATTGTTCGTTAAAATTTGCAAGTCTTTTTTCAGTCACTTCTTGTCGTACGTACGCTAAGTATCATGACAACGCAATGATACCCTTGAGCTGATCTGATGATGGCTCTAATCGGAAATGGCAACAAACATAGAATTTTAACTAATAATATGTAATTTTATTATAAATTTTTATATCCTGTATTTCTTTTTTAAATTTCTGAATGAAATTCAATATGAATTTCAATAACAAAGTACATCTATTGTCCTGTTTCTGAATAAGAAATCATTAATATACTCTTGTCGGTTTGTGATTTTAGTCACCGTCATTCAAATTCTCCCGCAAGGCTTCCTCAAGCTACAGCCTAAAACTGGAGCCACCTGGTGCGAAGCAGAAGTTCAAGACTAAGAGGAAACCCGTCTCTACTCCAGCTAGCCCAAATCGATCAAGGTATTTATATAAATGTATTCACTATTCTTTAAAAATCTTTAGCATTCATATTCTATTACGATTAAAGAACTGAAATCACAGACCGTTTAAATATATATAATAAAAATCGAAAAATTAAAACATTCAATATTTTTATATAAATTTGATACATGTTTTTACACATTTAAAAAAATGCCTATCATTTATAGTTATATCTTATATATAAAATTCTCGTGTTGATATATGTATGTGTTAGTTAACATATTCCTCCGAAACGGCTCGACCGATTTTTTTTAAATTTTGTGTGCATATCAGGTAGGTCTGAGAATAGGCCAACATCTATTTTTTATACCCCTAAGTGATGAGGGTGGCCACCCCAATTTTTTAAAATTTATATGGCAAAACAACGATTGCTGGGTCAGCTAGTTGGTTTATAAATTTATTTCAATGTAAAATCAGTATCTATAGCGATATTCATTCAACAACTTTGCCCATATCAATATTAGATGTCATTTTTAGGGTTCCGTACCTTAAAAGGAAACAAGGAACTCTTATAGGATCACTTCGTTGTCCGTCTGTCTGTCCGTCTGTCCGTCTGTCAAGACCATTTTTCTCAGGATCGCGTAGACGTATCAAGTTAAAATTAATATCAAATACTCAAACCTGCGGTCTCTTGCGGCTGCCTAAAAATCAAACTTCGAAGTCCACGCATTGAGAGGATATGACCGTTAATGTGGTCAATCATATAATTATAATGTACTTCCCAATGACCTAGCGTCATGAAATTTAGCATGAAGTAAGGTCTTATAGCACAAATAAAGGATAAAATTGAAAACATCTGTAATTTTTTTCCTTCTCTTTACTAATAATATGTAATTTTATTATAATTTTTATTTTACTAATCTTTTTTTGACTGTCATGCAAGACCCTTTTTCTCAGAAAAACGTGAAGATATCAAGTTGAAATTTAAACAAAATATTCTAATCCCTAGTTCCTCAAATATGTAAACATATCAAACTGCTAAGTCAATTTAATGAAAACCCGCAACCGCTTTTATCTCATGTATTATAATTTTGATTTTCGAGATAAATTAAAATTCCCAGGCTTCGTCTTTTGACCTAGGAACATGATTTTTGGCAAGAAGCAAGGTCTTATAGCACTAGTATGGAGAAAAATCCTAAAAATGCCATTTTTTTTTACATCATAAAAAAAATGAAATTTTATAGATTTAGGTTATTAGGCATTATTTGAAGAATACGTGAAGTTATCAAGTTGAATATATTCATAAGTCATCAATA
The DNA here is from genome assembly GCA_905147385.1 of Limenitis camilla. Taxonomy (NCBI): domain Eukaryota; kingdom Metazoa; phylum Arthropoda; class Insecta; order Lepidoptera; family Nymphalidae; genus Limenitis; species Limenitis camilla. The sequence continues at coordinate 7,799,387 of LR990230.1, read as the reverse complement.
AATATAGCCATTTATTCTTACGTGCTAATAAGTAGTCTTTCTATAGGGCATTTCACATATGCGGACATGAAAAAAAATCGATGTTTGCGATTTTAGTAATATTTGAATATGTTATATAATATATCTCCCCTTGATACAGATAAAAAATCTGTTTAATGCTTAAACTCTAATTTTCTGATATTGTAATTTAAAAACTTTAAATAAGTATATTTATTCCAAGACAGAAAGAAATAATTTGTAATGGAAAAATGTATTTAAAAAGATTATATGGTAAAATATAAATTCTGTTACAGAATTTTTTAATTTCTAAGATTGTACAATAAGATTTAAAGTAAGGCACCTCTTCCAGTTACCAAAATTTTCTTAGCCCTCTAGCTTAACGTTCATCAGGGTTTAATTCTGTACCGAAAACGTGTATATGTGTTATATGTGTTATACATATACACGTTTTCGGTATTCGAATATTAGTGAAATCGCAAACATTGACGTTTTTGTTATCGTATCATGTGAAATGAATCTAAAGCTATATCAACGTGAATACTAAGCAACGGCTGTTGACGATATGACATGTTGTTTAATGACAACTTGGAAAATATTTTAATTGACTCCAAAAAAGAAGGAGATTTTATATTTGACAATTTATATTTTATTAATACATGTTCACAGACTTTAAAGTTATTTAAGTGAAGTTGTATTTTATCGCATTTTTAAAAAAAAATGTATTATCATATTTTCTTATATTCTTTCTGTAAGTAAATATAAATATGTTAATTGAAACACGCATTACGGGAGTTAGTACCCTCAATACTAATTTTGATAATATTTTTACCTGCACACGAATATCAAAATTTTATAGTGTTTGTCCTACTAAATTGAACAATGGGTTAACTTTCGCCTCTTCTCCTAAAATTATGTTCATGGATAACGATGACAGTGGCATAATTAGCTATAATTTAACCCTTTTAATTAAAAGTTTAAAAAAATCTATTGACTCGATTGGTAAATATAAACAGTGCAATGATTAATATCAAGAGTGCGATTTGATAAATATGCCCAAATGCACGTCTTAATATCTTTTTATGTACAAGAAAAATATCTAGGATATTGCAATTGATACTTTTGTTCCTTATTAATTAAATATATTTTTGTTATACAGTCTTACTTATGGCCGTGAACCACAATGCACCTGCATGACTCAAGAACAATACGCCAGACTAAGAGCCCAGGATCCACGATATCGTGAGTAAAATAATCTCGTAATTAATGATACAGAAAGTACTTAAATCTTAAACTAAATGTCCAAGTATGACAAATAATGTCATTCATTGTTTTCGCCCTTGAATATCACGTTAACAAGAGGTCATCTCCACCGTATTCATGTTTTTTTTTTGCGAAATATACATGCATACTTGTAATTTTAAACAAAATATCTAAATAACTTTTAAAACTGTCAAATATGTCATAATCGTAACGACTTAGACCATCATTTTCTTCCATAAAAAAATTGGAAAACGAAATATAATAAAATTGTAATGTTTTTTCGTTACGTTTGAATTATATTGCGCACTCGGTTAGGTTGATTTTTTTGCCCACTCTATATTATAGTATTTAGCAGAACGATGGCCGCTACGAGTTGCCCCCCGGCATTGTAAAAGATCTTATAATTTGTCGTAGAAAAAAAATCGTATGTACCGAGTGCATAGTTTTTCTTATCCCCAAAAGTTTTTCGATTTGAAGTGAATGCAAACAAGTAATAAGAAGAAAACCTCCCATCTTTGGAGAATGCGTCATGTTATAATTAACAAAAAACCAAAGCACACACATAGTCAAACGCCATATATAAAATGTTTGACGATGAAGAAATGTGTTCTTTTGGGCTAGGATCATCCACTCTGCCGCGTACAACTACTCGTGCCATTGAAACAGATGCGGGCAATGCAGCGAGGGCGGACAAGGTCGCCGCCGCCACATCCTCTACTTCTCTCTACGACAACGTTACAGGCTCGCAGCCGCAAGGCAACACTCAGCCGCCGCCTAAACGTAAGTTACATTTTAAATTATTAATTTTAGTTAAGGTTAAATTAAAATTGCAAAGAGAAACGTAAAGAGCAAAAATATCTATTTATTTTCTAAGAGACGTCTGCTTCTAATAAAATAATGTTTTGTAGAAGTGTCAAATTGTACAAAATAATATTTTATTTATATTTTCATTCAAAGATAACATTATGCATTTTTTAAATATTTTCTTTCATACATACTCTCAATTACAAACACAAAAAAAATTAACCAGATGTGAAACATTTGTATTACGATATCAAATATTTTTAATTTTAATGTTCTCATTATAACTTCATTTTCAGCGGCCGCTCGTCAAACTGATTCTCAACCACCAACAAGACCACCGAAATCGCAGGAAACTTCCACCATGACTACTAACACCTCAACTGCACCCAAAACAGTTACTGCATCTGTTGGAACACATGCAACTAATGTAAGTTGAATTATTTAGTATCCATCAGTATGGGAAGATACAGAATGTAAAAATTTGTTGTATGTTTGTGTGTTCATGATTTACAATAATTTGTGTATTGTTGTTATTTGACGTTATTTAAAAAATGTATTAGTAAGCATAATATTCTAATATAGTTTTAGCGTTGACCGGCCTAATTAGCTCAAGCAACTCTTTTATACACACGAAACATGTAGGTTTTGCGCCACGAACATTGCCACTCAACAACACACTATGTTTCATGGTGTACAATAAAGTGTATCTGTTGTTGTTATTTGACGTTGTTTAAAAAATGAATTAGCAAGTAAAATATTCTAATATAGTTTCAGCGTCGACCGGCCTAATTAGCTCAAGCAACCCTTTTATACACACAAAACATGTAGGTCTTGCGCTACGAACATCGCCACTCAATAACACACAGTTATTCCATTATTTATTACTTAATAACTGGTTTTTCATTCCAGACTAATGAAGAGTGCCAAACAAATACTGGACAAGGTAGCCAACATGGACAAGATCTGAAATCAGAAGGTGTGCAGGCGGGTGGGACACTCACTACTTCTAAATCATCCGGCACTTCCACGCGCTCAAAAGAACATCTACAGCATATGCCAAAGAGCGTTGATTATGGAGAAGGAAATGAATCTGTGAGTTTAATACATTACATCCCGTTATCTCCTATATCTAATACGGAATTTTCAAAGAAAGTTATTTCTATATCGCCAATTGGATAGAGATATTCTGATTGAGATTTCGAGTAGACACAACTTTAATTATAGGAAGTTAATGCTAAAAGATTTATCAATATGGTATAGAAGAGACTGATGATTTTAATTTAACGTGCAATTTTATTACTTTCAGTCTCGCGAACAAGACCGACACACGATGCATAATCATAACGTCATCAACAATAATACATCGGGATCGCGTCGTACTAAATCTAAGAGCACAGAAGACATGAATATGGGTAAAATATTTAAAATTTTCTAATTCTAAAAAAATTAAAACAAAAAAGGTGTTCAAATTTGTGTAAAGGAAATATTTCGGACCTTTTTTTCTAAATAATGCTTAAAAATAATGTTAACAATTATAGTGTATAATTTAAATTTAAATCACCTTATAATGTAAAATTAGTAAGTAAAACCTTAACATCCTTGGACAGTAAGTAAAATCTTAACATCCTTTTGGACAGTAAGTAAAATCTTAACATCCTTTGACAATTTAAATGTCATCCCTCGCTACCTATATTCACTTCGGCAAAGTTCGCTTTATATTAGTTTTTTATAGCTATGATTCCTAGTTACAAACAAATTTAGGTATATAAGATAAATACAACTCCTTAAAAGGTTTTTAGGTTAATAACAGTGTTGCTATAATTATTTTGCTTGAATTTAGATTCAAGCACGCTCAAACGAATGTTGAAGCCGATGCCATCAACGGAAAGCCCTGTTACATCCCCAGAAATGAGTCGTCGAAGATATGCAGCGGGTCCTTGTCCACCCACTTGCGGATCTCATGGACATCGTCACCAACATCTACACCATGGTCATTACGCACATGTGGTCAATAACAACAGTAGACAGGGATCTCAGCGATATAATTCTGCTAAGTAAGTAATGTTTCTTTTAGTAAATATCTCTTCAACCTTAATAGCTAACCTAATCCTCTCAAAGTTCGGTAAATATGGCGACCAATGAATATTTAAATTTCACTCTTAAATTCTAATTGTCTCTGTTAAATCTTTTCATAGATGCCAACGCCTAGTTTATAAATGTTTTGAATATAGACGTACCAAATAATAAAAACATCGACCGCGGTTTATATAATTTTACAAACTTATAAAATTAAAATGTTGTTAGTTACTTAAATGGGAACTTGAAAAAAAAAATGTGGACCGATTTTGCTCAATTTTATTATTTTTAAACAGGCATTATGGTTTGCATAAGCAAGAAAAAATTAATAAAAATCCTGGAAATTATCTGAATTCGGGAAAAATTAAACATCTTATTTCTATGAGGTTTTTAAGTATTATTTGTTGCCAGCAACAGTTGACGGTGCGCAAACGTCGTGATGAAATTACTTTATGTATTATTTTTTAATTAATGAAAAAAGTAGATTTTTTTTCACTGATATATCTTATATTATCGTATATTTTTTTTTATTAATTAATACGTTAAATGATTATATACAAATTTTATCTCGCGATTTATTCTGAACAGTTTTTATAAGCCATTTATTAACGTCTGTGTGCGTCGATCATGTGTAGGTGATACATGAATTATTTGCTACGTTTATAGTAACATTAATGCTTACATCTAGATCTTGCAAAGCATATTTTCTCCGTTCTTGCTATCTCAATAATAAAATCAATCCATACTTAATATCATTAATGTCACGCACACAACTCAACGCACCTTGTTTGTATATTTTTCCTTAACGTGCGTGGGAACGACGTGATTTTTTGCTTAGACATACTTCTACTAATTTATTTTAAAAAAAAAGAAATCCTGTGGGATGATTTTAAAAACTGTAAGCATTTTACGTACGTAAAATTTTTCTATTTTTTATTTTAGGCCAAATAACACAGTACAAATCCACAACGCTGTTTGCATGTCAATACATATATTATGTAAACAATTACTTAAACACTTAAGTTCTTAATCACCGAAGTTATGGTTGGAGGATGGTTAAATCATACCTAACACAATAAAACAGAATATAATAACAAATAATAATCTTATAAATTGAATACTGGAATTCTCTGCTAAAAAATTAAAGCAAGGCCTTCTCTTCTTTATTTAATATATCTTTGATAGTTTTATTGGAAATTAAAAGAAAAAATATTTTATAGCCGTGGTGTCGGGGTTGGTGCAGCACCAAGCGGTTACCCCGGTCGTGGTCTCTATCTCGAGCTTGGGGGAGGTGAGCGAGATTTGTCACCACCATCTGATAACGTGATGTTCGACAACCAGTGTTACGCGACCACACCGTCTTCCTCTAACGGCAACTCCGATCAGGAACCTTGCCAACGACGTGATAGAGATCCAAGACAACATCACCACGCTGTAAGTTATTAATATTTTATTTCTTAAGCTTTTTCTAGCGTAGAATTTATACGGAATACACTAATTAAAGTTAAATATAAAAAAGAATCATGTTTATTGGCGATACTCTTTAACTGATATTCCCTCTTTTACTCAACGTCTATATTTAAAATCTTCCAATTTTTCCTTATACGTTGAAATAACTTTGATCTCACCTATATAGTAGATGGTACATAAAGCGCATTTGTATTCTTTAGAGCCTTAAGCCACAGCCACATATGTTGACTTAGGTGTAAAGTTTGTGACATTAGGGCTTGTAGAGGTAGGGCGTGTAGAGTTAGAAGTTTGGCTCTTGGAGATCTGATAACTTTTTGACAGTGCGAGGTATATGGTTTTAACATGATTCTTCACGTGCTGGAGGATATAGCCCCTGTGATCACTCAAATTATTAACTTTTCATTCACCTGCAATATCTCTCCAGCACTGTGAAGAAGAAGAAGTTTATGTCTATCAAAGATACCTAAATCAAAGAGTCCAGAGGATTACTATTAATGGTGTAAAATCTTCTGGATCTTTGCTACAAATGGGCGTTCCACAGGGATCCATTTTAGGCCCGTTTTTATTTTTGATTTATATTAATGATCTGCCATACTATGTGAAGAACTTGTGTGATATTGTACTTTTTGCTGATGATACATCTCTTATATTTAAAGTAAACAGAAATAAACATAATTATGACAATGTAAACAGTGCATTATCGCAGGTTCTTCAATGGTTTACGGTAAATAAATTAAGAACTTAATGCTAAAAAAACTAAATGCGTTGAGTTTGCTTTACCTAATGTTAAAAAACAAAAATTTAACCTACGTTTAAATAATGAAATTTTAGATGTGGCGGACTCGACGGTATTTCTGGGTATAACTTTAGATTCAAAACTCCAGTGGAACCCCCATCTATTATCTCTAGCGGGAACACTCAGCTCAGCTGCCTACGCAGTAAGGAGAGTCAGACAAATGACTGATATCAATACTGCTAGGCTAGTTTACTTTAGTTACTTTCACAGTATTATGTCTTATAGCATTTTACTGTGGGGTAGGGCCGCGGACATTGAATCCATTTTTATTCTTCAAAAGAGAGCTGTTCGGGCCATTTATAACTTAAGAGCGCGGGATTCCCTTAGAGATGTATATAAAAAATAGACGTTCTTACAGTCCCATCTCAATACATATATTGTAATATTTTGTTCATTTACCAGAATATTCATTTGTATTCAAAACACAGTGACAAACATAATGTTAATACTAGAAACAGAAATAAACTTGTAACGCCGTACTATCGTCTCCACAAAGTGAGTAATAGTTTCATGGGGCTTGGTGTTCGCATCTATAATAAGATTCCACAGCCTATATTAGACTTGCCACTTCAACAATTTAAAACTCGTATCAAGAAGTCATTAATATATAAAGCATACTATAATGTACAGGATTACTTAAATGATGAGAATGCTTGGAATCTAAGTGACGTTGACTCTCAAGTTAAATGATTTGTATAACAGACTATGTAAACATGGCTTTTTGAAAAGAGCGACTGTTGAGTTTCTGGCCGGCTCTTCTCAACAGAAAACTGCTTTCCGAGCTGGTGGTAGCTTCAGACAAACTAACTGACCGACAAATTTTTGACGTTTCAAAAGTACTTTTCAAAAAAGTCTAATTGAAATAAATAATTTTGATTTGATTTGATTTGTCATACCACAGCCAAAAACATCGAATCCTACGTGCCCAAACTATTTCGATTCTACCAATTCTAGCCAAAGTATTACAATCACTCACAGCACTGTTTAACATTACTGAGGGTATACGAATTGCTATGGATTGCATCTTATTGGATTGTAGCACTGCTTTTAACTCACTTCACTTTTATAAATAATATTTCTTGAGTAATATCTTCTCCCTTCCATCTGGATACAGACGACTTACAATTGTATCGACATTGTAAAATAAGTGAGCTTCCTCAGATAATTGCAGCCCTAAATAAACAACTAACTGTCAATCTTACTTGTCATTAATTAACTAATAATACGGTTTTTTTTGCACTATTGTTGCCCGCTATGCAACACTTTTACTTACTTTCGTAGGTTAGTTGGAAGAAATTTCTTTTAGAGATAAGCCCACCTTTGATAACAGTCTTTGATTAAAAAAATGCTATTTTTTTCATATGCATTAAAGAATATAATATGGTCTTGTTTTATCAACATTTTACATGAAAATGTTTTTGGTGGAGTTGCAAAAAATATAGAGTTCGATAATAAAAACAATACATATAGATAGATAATTAAATCCAAGATGTTAATATAGTAAGCGCGGATCAACATAAATTAAACTATTTTTAATGACCCAATTTGTTAGACCAATATATACATATTTATCTTCTTTAAAACCTTCGTGATAGTTTAAAACAAATATTTTATGAAGCATAATTTGAACACAAAATGAAAGGACTATATTATTTAGCCTTATATTTCGGTCAAGACGTGAATTTGACAATGTTTAATTAATTACTATTGTTTTATTGTTACTCGGTAACGTCTCCGCCAAAAGCAAAATACATAGCATAGAAGAATCTTGTGGGATACTTACTTAGTATATAGAGATATACTAACGTGTTATAAAAAATATTTTCTATTAACAAAATCATCTTAATAAATAACAGAAAAAGTATCGTTTAGAAGAAAATTGTAGAAGAAGTAAACAGTAAATTTTATTAAAAACCTTTAAAAGTATAAAACTTTATATATCAGCTATGTCGAAAATATAGATTTAGATAGTTATGGAGACGTTCGTAAGAATGTAAAATTTATTAATCATAAAATTTCTTAGGTTAGTCCATTTATCTCGAGCATATTTTGATAACAACTCTTCGTTTATATCGCAAGATTTATTCACCAGTCATTCAAATCCAGTTTGGTTAATCACACTCCACGTTAGAAAAATATTATGAATTTTAAATATCCTAATTTATTTGTATTTTCTCATAGCAAAAACCTTGCTTATCACGGCAAGCATCTCAGTCAAGCGCTACACCAGCTCCCGGCTCTCCCACATCCCGACTGCTCCTTGAATACGAGATGCATCTCCGTAACACGCTTGCGAAGGGTATGGATGCAGAGAGCTACAGTTTACACACTTTCGAGGCACTGTTGAGTCAGAGTATGGAGGATTTAGGTAAGCGAATCCTTTTCAAAATGTTAAAAAATCAATAAACAATTTACACTAAAGCTTTCCTATTTCTTAAATGATCAAGTACTTCTATCTTATTCGCATAGATAAAGATGTTTATAAAATAAAGTTTTCAATCAATGCTCCAGTTCCTGTAGACTAATTCTTTATAAGAGTCCGCTCTTGTATTGCCAATATCCATGTGCGACGATGGCCCCTTACCATCAGGTGGACCTCGTGCTCGTTTTGCGTCTCTCATAAAAAACTACAAAAACAGCTAGTTACCATTACATTTATATAATATCATTTTTATACTTGTTATATAAATATTTTTTTTCTTATCTAGAATACAACGACAATTTGCCACCTTCGAATCAGCGTAGTCCATATCCTCCTCGTAGAAGTGAGTATTTTTATTTCTCGTACGTTTATTACGTACGTACGAGTAGTTGTTAATTTGTATTCTACTTATAATATAATGTTAAGGATGCTATTGTGCCATGCTTTCTTCATAAAAATTTAAAATAAAACCAAGCCTTTCCAATTATTGCAGTTAAATATAAATAAAACTAGCTGACCCAGCAAACGTTGTTTTTTCATATAAATTATTTCTAGTGGGCCATCTTTATCACCTAGGAGTATAAAAAATAGCCAGATGAAGACGTGTAGTGAGATAGAATAGTAATAGGTATATCTGTTGAACGAAACAGTAACGAAATTGTATGTACAATTGTACTATTATACTACTACGTATTATACTATTGCTGGCACCGACTACAAAAAAAAAATCAATTATTGTGTATTATTGTCCTAACAAAGAGAGGTTAATAAATAAAGGAATTATTTCTTACTTTTTAGTGCATTTTTTAGTTTGAAGTCGGTTACATTTTTTGTTAAAAATGTTTTATTTCATGCTTTTTAGTGAATACCATACATGTAACTCATTTATCGCTCTTCCACTAATTCACTTTCTCACCTGTTTATGAATGACTAAACTCACTAAATCTCCAATTCACCCATTGACCAGCTACGCACCCATGCACATTTTACCAATTTACAAAGTGACTCTCATAATTTACCTAAATACAAAGTACCTACTTACTCAACCATCATCTCAACTGTTCTTAACTGTACCACTCTACTCACCCTTCCATCTCTAATCTACTACACCCTCGTAACAGATAGCCTTAAGCTCCTCATAAATTATAGGTAAGAAACATTTAGATCACCTGAAATATCAAGTATAAACAACCGCACCAAATGGGTTAATTTATCAGGTTATTACGATGTCACAAACAGACACACAGATACACTGTTAAAGTAATAAAACAATGTCATCCTGATCTCATTTATTTCACAAAGAAAATCCGTATCAAAATCGAGCCAGTCTTTCGGGAGCTAAGATGTAACAGACAGAAACACATATATACTGTTAAACTTGTAAAACAATAGCATCTTAATCCCATCTGCTTCCACACAGAAAAATCCGCAAAATCGGTAAAGTTATTCGGGAGCTACGATATAGACAGACAGACGAACATTACCATTAAAAAGTGCCTTACAGCCAAAGTACAGTTAAAGACGATTCCATCAAACCAAAACACGACTAGTTTACGTTGTCCCATGCCTATTATCCAGTACATACCTTCCGGTGTCATCATCATGTAACGGTAGATGAAGCCGGAAGGTCTAATAATTTACTGGTAATATCAACATGATAATTATTTATTTAAATTTTCTCATAGTAACCGTTGCTTAACATTCTTTACCATATTACGGCTATCTGTGGTCTTCCTCATCAGATCCACTTTACCAAATGATAAATTCTGAATGCAAATGCTTAAAACCCTTCTGAAAATATAGAAATTATCTATATGCGTGCCTATAACTTTTGAGGAGTTCTCTCAATTCCTCAAAAATCTCATCATTAGAACTGGATTTTGAAAAGAATGTGACCAATCTGTAAGCATATCCTACCAAATACAAAAAGAAATTTCCAATTCGGTTCATAAATCACGGAGTTCTGAGGTAACAAACATTAAAAAAAAATACAGCCGAATTGATAACCTCCTTTTTTTTGAAGTCGGCTGAAAATATATATTTTTTTATTAATAGAAGAGTTGTAGATTTTTTCTTACTATCTAAATGTTCATGTTTTTTTTTTTTTTATTAATTATAAATTTGTTAAAAGACTGTTATACCAATATTATCTAGCGATTTATTTCGGAACGATTTATTAACGTCAGAGTCCGTCAATAACCACCCCTCGCCCTTCCTCTTACCGTTCATGCGGTTCATCAGTGCTATTCGATAGATATGATGAATATGATAGATGGGATTCATCCATAGCACTAGTTACCGAGTCCACTATCACCCCGAATCATAGCCCAGCATTAGCAGTTTCGAAATATTGCCATAGTCCTATGCAAGCCCGGGAATGTCCTTGGGTGCATTCTTATAGTGCATACAGGGATAATCCCCGGTTTGTGTCACATCACATTTTAAATTAAATTGACCAAAAGGCCTTTACGCGGTTACGCATCCGCGCACACCTTTCAAAGATTCGGGTCACTATTGACTCGTGAAAAGAATAAGTAGTGAAACAATATAATTAGGATGACAATATTTATTCATATATGGACCAAAAACAGAGAAGTTAAAACATAAACTTAAGCTTAAGTTAGCTAGGATAATAGTTAAAATGTTCTGTCGTGTACGTCTATATTAAATACGAGTAAAAAAGTATATATCAAAAATGCAGTGTACAACAAGAGATAAGAAAAATAACGATTTTTAAATTATTCTGTTTATAACAGAAGTAAGTTTAAAAACAAATTTCAGAAAATTGGAACAAGCAGTAAAGAGTGTAATTTGTAACGAGTTTTTATTTCAACATTGAGCCTTGCCAAATGAACTAAATCATTAAAAAAAAGAAAAGGAAATAGTATTAAATTAATAATATTGTGCAGGACCAGCATCACAATGTTCCGGAGGCGGCAGTAGATCTTCGACGCTTCCACTTCCACATAGACTTGGTGTGGAAAGGCAGCATAGCGCACGTTCGGACAGAGATGGTTACTACAGGTAAGAGAAGTCAAATTGATTGTTTTTTCTCGATTGTACAGACTAATGTATAAATGCACAAGACAAACTTCTAAGTCCTAAATGACAAAATTTAGCTTTGAGCTTCTGTGATGCTGTTGTTAGGTTCGATCAAGGGGCAATCAAGGGACCTATCAAAAAATCATTCATGCGTCATAGTCATCAAAAGTTTTTGTGAGCTCTCCGGTTATAACAGCGACAGCTTATCGAGTTAAAAGAGTAAGGGAACAGAGATTTTAGCTGTACAGAGCAGAGCTGCATATAAACTATTAAGCTTTAATAACAAAATATAGTATAACAATACTGAAATAAAAATTATATTGAAATAGAATGTCAAACATTAGTTCTACGATATTTTATTCCTGGCCAGTTTACCATACTTTTATTTTTGAAGAAAACAATCGGTGAATTGTTGTTATTTTAATTATTCATTAACCCTACAGCAGGCGCGCTATGAGTACATTTTCGCCTTTTTTAGTCTGAAAACTGTTTGCACGACAGAGGACATGACCACCTGCTATACATAGTTGACTAAAGTACGGAATAACATGTCACTTAATGAAAATTACTAATTTATTTTTAAACTTAAGAATCAATTTTCAGTAACTGACGGACACTCGGAGATTTCGCACACATTTAAAAAAATACTAATTATAGTTTCCTCCAAACCAGACTCTACTTAAATCTAAAATATCATCAAAACTGCTAAGGCTACTCTATTTTTTTTTGTTTTGTATGAAAAAAATTACGGCCAGGGTATTCATGATATGTGGTGGGTGCTCGAACAAAAATCATTCGAAACCTCATCCAATTGGCTGGAAAAACCCTAAAAGGCAGATTTAATATAGCGCCCATGCAAATTTCGTCGGCGTCCATATCAGAAAGTATACAAGATGGAAGAGTGACTTGAAAAACAGAAAAAAAATCATGATGGTGGAATTTATTTTTCCATGCTAAATACATGGAAAATGTTGAAGAGAGTTCAAGCTGAGAACTACGCAAAACTTTGATACGGTTTATAGAAGAACTTTTATTCTGATAAATGATTCATCGAGGGTTTCAGATACGGGTATAGAGCACGGCCAGGTTATTAAAGATAGGTGGACGCTACTCAAACAAAAAATACTCAAAATCTCATCCAATTGGCAGGGAGCTGAATAAAAATTTCCAAATTGTCAGATTCCGTATTTTGTAGAAAATGGTAGACAGTGGTAAAAAATACTATTTTTTAAAAAAAATGGTAGTCAGTGATTGGCAGTAGTCTACTATTTTACATTCATTAACTTCTACTGTGAGCTGATGTGATTTTCATGTCCTGGATGCTTTTTTTTACATCTTATGGCTCTGGTAGATATTAAAGAAGGTCTCTCTTTTACATTCCACTGTACCTACTGTGCTCGATAGCATATCAAATTCAAAGTCAAACAGAGCTATAGATAGTAGAAAAGTAAGTTACAGACAGTGCACAGTAGAAGTTAATGAACGTAAAATAGTAGACCATTGTCTAACATTGTTTATCACTGACTACCATTTTCTATCGCCGCGCCGTCTACAACTTACTACCTTTTTCTAGTACTTTCTACCCCTGTCTACCATTTTCTACATAACCGTCATACGAAATCACGCGGTCCGCTTTAGCGGGCCGCGCAGCCACGCGCCATACTAGTCCCATATATTTTTGGACGGTTAAGTTATTTTACCAATTAGACACTGTAAAAATTCTGATTTAAAATATTAAGGTACTAATAATACTAAGGTTGTAAGGGTTAATAAAACAAAACAAGTTCACATTTATTTAATCTTTATCATGACAATTTTATATATAAATCTTTCATAACTACCAAATTATATTGTTGATTTTGAAATTAATCCAACAACTGAAACAGAACACAATAATTCCAGTACTGTAAGGAATATCATTATGTACTATTATGTAAATATAATGTTTTTCCTGGTACCTACAGAGAACCGCAGATAATTTTTAGCGCAGACATTTAATTGATTATGATTTGAGAGCTCAGAACTCAAATCTCTCACTATTACATTACTTTTCGATTCGAGCAATCTAGTAGATAGCATATGTTAATATGGTCTCGATGATTTAGTTGTTGGTCTTCATTGCCAAAAGTTTTTTCTTGTAATTTACTGTTAACTTTAAACGTTGCTAGATCTAACACCTGAGCATGCTTTACAAACATAGTCTACAAAAGATAAAAATTAATTATGAATAAAGAAAAAGATGAAAAAACAGTAATAGATAATACAACATGATGGTAGAAATAATTAGTAAAAATATGTTATAATATTTAAATGTGTTCTTTAAAATACTTAATAGAATTTTTATGGTGAACTTAATATAATTATTTACTAACTTAATGAACTCACCAAAAATAAAACTTAAGCAAACACATCAATAATTACAAGTAAAAACAAATGTTCAAAAAGAATTAAAAATTGTAAACAAATCAAAAACATAGTTTGTTTTGTATACGATTTTTAATTTCTTATATCTGATTGAAGTAATCCAGTGTTTACAGGACTTTCGTTTGTTTCTCCAAAATTTTATTGTGTCTATGGACTAAAATCATATTCATCTATATCTATACTATTATATAAAGAGGAAAGATTTGATTGTTTGTATGTTTGTTTGTTTGTTGCGAATAGGCTCGAAAAGTACTGAACCGATTTTGAAAATTCTTTCACCGATAGAAAGCTACATCCTTTCCGGGTAACATAGGCTATGTGGTGTTTCCATAAATATTCTAATTAAAAAGATATGGCCATTTAAGTGCCATAAGGTGGTCATTTTATAAATTGAAGGGTTTCTCAGGAACTACTAATCCGATTTTAATTTTTTTTTTACAGATAGAAAACTACACTTTTCGTGAGTGACAAATGTGATTTAGTGTTGCCATATACATTTTTTAATTAATAGAATATGGCCATTTCGTTGTTACTAATCTGATTATAAGAATTCTTTCGCTGATAAAAAAACTACACTTTTCGTTAGTTAAACGAATTTGGCCATTTTGTCGTAACTAACCCGATTTTAAAAATTCTTTCGCTAATAGAAAACTATACTTTTCGTGAGTGACAAAGGTGATTCAGTGTTGCCATATAAATTTTTAGTTAAACGAATTTGGCCATATTGTCGTTACTAACCACTTATGGCCATATTGTCGTTACTAAATATTTAATTCGATTACTATTAAAATTATTATTACTTTTTAGGGTTCCGTACCTTAAAATAAATAGTAACCCTTTTAGGATCATTTTGTTGTCCGTCTGTCTGTATGCCTGTCTGTCTGTCAAGACCCTTTTTCTCTGGAACGCGTGGAGGTATTATGTTAAAATTAATATCAAATACTCAAGCCTGAGGCCCCTCACTCACCTCTATACCGCTTGTTGAACACGTATTATAGTAAGTTTCCTACTGCTGACATATTTTCCCTAAAGACAAACATGTTCAAAAACAAAATTGTAAAATTATTACAAGAGCAACGTGAAGATTATAGACCAATGTCGATAATTTTGGAAACAAAATATAATTATAGTAGGATGAAACCCACTGGAAAAGGAAGAGAATATAACAAAAACAAAAGGAAAAATAATTTACGGGCGATCTGAGGTCGGGAAGTGAAAAAGGGGAGGTTTTAAGGGTAAAAAACGGTTTATCTCGATTTCCGAAAAAACTACAAGTCCTATAGAAAAAAGTTTTGTATTTACACTTTTTTCACATAACCTCAAAATTTATGTGAAACAAGTTTATGGTTTTTTATTTTTATCTTCTACAAAAACATTTTTTTTTTCACGAAATTGGGTAAAAACTTACCTTTTAATGTCCCAAATACACTGTAATGTTTTTTATTTAAAATATATATTTTTTTAAATTATTATGATTTAATATCGAAAAAGCACCCCAATTTTCAATCGAAAAATCTCACGTCAAAATTTCTGTTTTTATTTTTTTTTAAAAAGTCTGTGGGGTTTTTGTTCGTTGAAATCTCTACTTTCTGATAGTAGAAAAAAATATACATTACCATAATAAATGTTCTCAGAAAATAAAAAATACTCGTGAAAGAATTATTTTGATACGTCAAAAAGTTTCCGAGATATATAATTTTAAAATATGCACTCTTCAATCCAAACCAAACCCCACGTTCAATGCGCGTGACGTCATAGTACAACACTCGCTCGGCACGTTCCCGCTCTCTCGTACCGTGCCTTGCGTTATTAGGTATTCTGTACTTGCGTTTCACTATAAATTATAAATATTTTTTAAAATTTCCAATCCAATTATTGGAAAATCATGTTTTGTTCCAAAATGTACAAATAAAAGCACCAGTACGCGGAATTTTTTTTTCTCGATTCAATGTAAATAACTGAAACAACTGGACCGCGGGAAATGTACGACCGAATTTTAAACATACATTTTGACTTAAATAATGACACATATAACTCAGAGATTTATGGTGATAATGGAGGAGGAGTGAGTGTGAGTGACCATTGGGTAAACTCGACGTAGATACTGCTACTGAACCTAAATAATCAAATATGATCTCTTATAATTACGAGAAAAATCTAATCAGTGCCTTGGAATTGTACCAATAGTAGGCTTAAAGACTGGCCTCTAAGATTAGGTTAACCTAAACCTAATTTACGCGTCGACATATATTTATAATGTCCTCGCTAAACCCTTTCTATTGATACCAAACACGTAATGATAATCGTAGTTTAATTTTTTTCTAGGTTAGAATTTGAAGTTTAAATTCCGTCATATAAAATTTTGATAAATTCCATATAACCTAAGTCACCTAGGCCACTACGAATCTATTTACATCTCATTCATTAAAATCAAATTCAGGTTCAATAGATTACGCGATACGTTGGCACATACAAACATACATAAATAACTAAACTGTCAAAATCACAACCCTTCCTTTTGGTTTCGCCATAGTCGGGTAAAAAGGGTTTCAGTTCCTCACGAATTCGAATGTTAACAAGAAAAAAAGAAAAAACCGCAAGATCTGCTGTGCAAAAACGTGATCTGATAGATGCAGTTGAGAAACCTGAAGAAATATATTTGCTTGCTGTGTAAACGAAACAGTATGAGAATATCCATAACATTTTTGAAACTAATGATCAGTGTTTGGAAAATTAAAAAAAAAACTAAGGGAGTTCAAGCATACCTGAAAGATAAAAGTGTCAATAAATCAACCATGACTTTTGGAAAATATTTTAAGAAACAGGAAAATAATATCAGTTTCTAATAAGAACTTTAAATCGTACATGGCCAATTACCAACAAACAGCGTGACATCTGGCAACTAGCAACTAAGCGGAGCGTTGGAAAATGACGTCACATGCAGTCAGTTGACTGTTAGCAGGACTCGATTATTATGCGAACTTTGAATGCATGGGAAATCATAACGACTTGGTATTTTTAAATAAAACAAAAACTAGTGTACTGTATATTTAAAAACTTTACTGTATCGAAGTTTCAAGTAATTTTACATACCTATTCATGAAATTTACCAAGCAAGGTCTCTGAGCACAAATAAAAATAATGTATTTTTCTTACTAAATCACTAGAAAATTAACTTTTTTGACTATCATGCAAGACCTTTTTTCTCAGGAACACGTGGACATGTTAAGTTGAAATTAATATCAAATATTCAAGTCTTTAGTCCCTTGGTTGGCGGCAAAAAAATAAAACTACTGATTTAGTAGTTGAAAAGATACAGCCGCTTATATCTCATATGTTCTTATAGCAGTAACATGTGGAAAAATCCAAAAACTAGAAATTTGTTGTTATATCACAAAAAAAATGATCTTTTATATATTTAGGTTTTGACGCGTTATTTGAGAAATACGAGAAGTTATACAAGTTGAATATAATGTAAGTCTAAATAGTCTCTCGAAGCTGTTAAAAAATCAAACTTCTAAGGGCAAGGAATCAATAAATACGACCATTTATACTATAGTGACTACAAGTAGTTTTTCTATAGGGCATTCCCCATATGCGTACGGAAAAATGTCGATGTTTGTGGTTTTAGTAATATTCGAATATCTTATAAATATACCTGACCTCGATACAAATAAAAATATATTTACAGTTTTAACTCTGGTTAACGAGTTTAAGCTTACAAAATTGAAATTTAAAAACTTTAAATAAATTTATTCCACGGAAGTAGAAATATTTCTTATGTAGAGATATTAAAATTTTTATTATTTTAAAAAATTATTTAGTAAAATGTAAATTCCATTAACAATTTATTAAATTTTTAATTTTTAGACTGGTCAATAATGTTTTAAATTTAGGCACCTCTTCCAGTTTCTGAAACGTTTAAAGTCCTCTAGCTTATCGTTAATCAGGGTTTAAATCTGTAGCGAAGACATGTATATGTATTCGAATGTTAGTAAAATAGTAAATATTGACGTTTTTGTCTTCGTATCGTGTGAAATGAATCTAAAACTATTTTAGCGAATATCCTAACAACGGCTGTCGATGACATGACGTTATTAAATGACATCTTGTAAAATATTTTAAGCGACTTCAAAAAAGAAAGGAGTTCTATATTTGGCAATATGTATTTTATTAAATATATGTTCACCGAATTTTTTACTTTTTTTAACATTTTTTAGTTTGAAGTCAGTTAATTTTTTGGTTAAAATGTTTTATGTTTTCTTATATTCTTTTTGTAAGAAATTATAAATATGTCAACTGAAACACGCATTACTAATATTGAGAGTAAACGCCCCCCAATACTACTTTTGATTATATTTTGACCCATCATATGAAAATCAAAATTTGAAAGTGTTTGCCCTTTTATTGAAATTGTACGGAAACCTCAGTGCACGAGTTCCACGCTTGCACTTGGCCGAATTATAATAATTAGACTATATGTGGGGTTTCTGTTGTGAACCAGAATTTTAGAAGACAGAATTAATCGTGGATGATCAGTGCTTCTCCAAAGATACCTGCTCTCCAAACTCTTTGATGTGTTATAACGACTTTTAAAAAAAGTGTGTTATAAATAACTATTTTGAGTTTATACCTTTGATTGATTTGAATTTTATTTTTATTGGATAAATATTGAGATAAAATTATATTTTAAAAACATTTCGGTTTCTCTGATATTACAATCGACAAAATGTTTAATTTAGGTGACAAATGTCTTATTAGATGTTAAATAATCCTGTAAAAAACCAAATTTCTTACTTTGCACCTTTAGAGGAATATTCTAGTTAAAAAATTGGCAAATCAAAGATGCTCAAAATTGCTGTGCACGGAGCCTATAACCTATGACCTTTTTAACATTGTTTTACTATAATATAAAGTTAAAGAATAGTAGTTATATCTAATTACCAAACTTAAAAAATACAGTGTGTTCTTAAAAAATAAATTGTTTTGACTTTAAATCGCTATATAAAAGTCAGGTATATTCTTTGTTAAAATTGAGGATAAATATGTACGGAAAAACGCTCCCTACGTGCCTACTCACGTTTTACTTTTATAACACGCCTACTCTAAGGTTATATAAATGGAAAAGAAAAGGCAGATTGTATACATCTCTTTTAAAATGATGGGCTTTAAGGCGTTAAGTTTTCGTAGCGATTTCGTAGCTGGATAGCGCTACGAAAATAGCGAACGTAGCTTGTAGATTTTATTTCATTCTATTATATTTTCCTATCACTAAATAAAAATTAGTCGACAATTTGAGTAGAAATACTGTTCTATACTCATTGCGTTCAGTATACTAATTAATTATTGTAACTTAATTAGAATTAAATTAATAGATATAAGAAATATTATAATACTATGATAATAAAAGTCTCTAATATATAATATGTGTGTCCAATAAGTATGATTTTTCTAGGGTTTTACTAAGAGAACTGTGACGTTTCTACTATTTAAACGCCTTTTTGATAGTTAAATAAAAAACAATTTGTTACTGTAGGATATGTTAACTTATTACTAACTAGATGGGATAGTCAGTGAGCGGATCGCGCTGGCAAAATATATTCATTTTAATTAAATGATAGAAGTACCATACCGGAAATAAAATAAACAAATTTAACGATTTTTTAAATATGTGTCCTTTGATACGTATGTATGATTAAATATATAAATATATAAACGGCTAAACGGATTTCTACATATGGAAATGGATTAATACATAGGGTACAGTTTAGCTCGGCTCGAAATTCATAGTTCCTGTGGGATAATAATAAAATATTTTTATTGAACGCCTGAATATTTTTATATAGCAATATATTGAAAATTATTATGTTTTTGGATGAACTTAAATACACGTGTAAATTGAACCCAACCCCGAAGCAGAGTTTGAGTTCACTAGTATATTATAAAATCATATTCGTATACATCTTCTATATATCTTCATTGTATATATCTTGGATTTACATAGAAGTTAAAATTGATCTATAGTAATGTATATATTTTTTTTGTCTACTCCCATGCTTTAAATCCTCTATAAAAGATTCTGAAGCAATTAGCTTATTGCCAACATTAAAACACTCAATGTCCTAATAACCATTATATCATCCAAACGGATTATATAATGTTGTATTGAATTTCATAATAACACTCAAATTCCTTCTGTGCAAAGGGTTTACTCAACAGACAGCCACATTCTTACTGCTAAATGCGTCGTATCTGTTTAAATTTCACTCGGCTTCACGTCATGTGATAAACCTACATTCGTGTTTTAATACCCCTTATTATACAGCATAACAGTTGCATAAATAACTATTATACTTTTTGCCATTAACTGAATAGCTATAAGGACTTCGATATTTAATATATTTTCTAAGTTATAGTTTATATGAATTGCATAAGTTAAACTAAGTAAAGTTGCTATGTAAATTTGAATAATTTTAGTAATATTTTTATTAATTTTTTTTTTTTATTGTGTCAAAATTATTTCTTTAATGAATTGCTGCCTCTCAAACAAAACTTCAAATTAAACATAAAAAATCAATTGTGTCCCACAATGCAAAACAAAAAACTTAGACTTGGGTCTGAAAAATATGACTATGACTACTGAATAGTGCTCGTTTAGCTCATACTAATTATAAAGAATGGGTCTTAAATGTTCCGCTCATTGACATGATGGTTATGCAAGAGTATAGACTGGGCTAAGGCAGTGTAAAATACATGGATTTTTATGTTAGGTTTGTTGTCCTCTCTGCCAAGAGATCAATAATCAAAATTTGGACACAACATCAGGCGAGATGTTTGTTGCAGTTTTGAATCTTCAGTCCACTTTTTACCATAAAAAGATAAGGCTGTGTTATCCGTAAAAGTAAATATTTGACAAATTTAAAGTCTTGATTATCGTCTTATTACTATATTAGAATTAGTATAAAATTTGGAAATAGAAGCATAAGTACTAAAAAAATTATAACCTATATTTCCTGTTCTTTAATAGATTGCTGAACAAATGTTATTGATCAACATGTCATTTATTCATATTGGTTATCAGCCAATATATTTTCCTGTTGCAGATAAGATTGAAGTTTTTTATTTAGTACTTTTTCTAGTGCCTTAGATTGAACGGGTAGCACAGAAATAAAGTATCTAGTTCTTACTAGTTATCAAAGGAAATGCTATTACATATTCCGTATTAGTCTTGCTATAAGAAACATGATTTTTAATTCATTATAAATTTGTAATGTTGGTGGTCTTAAAATAACTCATAGTATCATAAAATATGTGAAGTGTAAAAAGAATCCGTCACAATATTTTAATATCAAATGTGTCCAACATCATACGAAAAGAATGAAAATACTTTGTTATAAAGATATTACATGAATCGAGATTTTCACTTCGACGCTGATATTTGTAACAGATATTCTTTTTATATAAATCGATTGTTCGCATTTTAATCTACGTTTTGATTAAAACGCGGTATTGTTCTAGCGATCGCAACGAGCTGATGCGGGAGCGCGAGAGGGAACGTGAGCGGGAGCGGGGATACCTCAGTGATCACAATACTAGGTTTGTTTCCATTTACTCGAGTATTTTGTTTGTTTTCAAGATATATATTTGAAAGTTTTTGTAATGTGTTATCACTTTTTTCTCCAGTCTTCAGTACGAATTGAGAGGAAAATATGAACCTTTATAGAATAACCACGTTTTGCTTTTATCTATCTGTCAAATTCTTTTTCCAGGATCCAGGAGCACATTTAGGTAGCTAGTTGAAATTAAACGCTCTGTAATACATATGAAATGGTTAGGTATGCGATCCCTTGGAGCTTTGAAAAAAATCAAAATTTTTAAATAAATTTAACTGGGTATTAAAATCTTTGCTATCCCTTGAATTTTTAAAATTGGTATAAGTAAAGAGAAAAATCCGAAAACAATAATTTGTAGTTACATCACACAAGAAAATCAAATTTATATGAAGTTGGTAAACTGACTGCAATTTCTTATGAATTACGATCTATTTAAGTTTTCTAATGGCAAAGTTATATTTGTACTTCAATCTAGTTTATATGGCACTCTCAGTGCACAAGTCCCATTTGTATTTGCTGATTTTATTAAACACTTTTTACAGGTAGGAGACATTTTTGCGATTAATATGTTACATTATATTGTTATTTTTTAGAGATCGCATACGAGATAGAGACCAAGGATACCTCAGTGATCATCAATCAAGGTAAGTTAATAAATTCATTGTTTAAACGGCAAGAAAATTTGCACAAAACTATGATTTTTTTAATTTCTCTATCTAAATGACAGTTTGGAAATAAATATATATTATAGTTATAATTGTAAATATTTACCATGATTATATTCAGTTCCTTGAATATTTTTTTGAAGAAGAATTTTAGTTACTTAATTGTATACAGTATTTGATTAGTGAAAGAATCTCTTTAGTTTGTTTGTATAACGTGTTTACGCAAGGCGTCTAAACACGTATGCATTAAAACTTTGCTAGCTTATTATTTTATATCAACGTTATCTCCTACAGATAAAATATTAATTTACTATTGATAACTGTTACATTATATAAGAGAATAGGGATCTGTTACAACAATCGACACGATAAACTCCACTTGTCGACATCGTAATATAAGTCAAGATATTTCATTTGCTTATCTTTGCTAGCTTTCACGATGCTCTCATAATTTAGAACAATTGTTATGCAGAGTGGCCTGATATTATTTCGAGTCAAAGGGGTAGGCCCTTTGAACTAAATACTTTTCAGCTATTTTTATACATATTTTCAAATTTTAAGAATCATTTTAAATTAAAATCAGTAAACAACGCTAGGTACGTATCTAACAAGTTTTCTTTCCTTTTGGAGCTTATTTAACATTTTCCATTCGTCAACTGGATTTAAAGCATTTATTAATAAAGTCTTGTAATTAGTATTTTAAATAATATCTATTTTATTAGGTTATCTATTGAAATTAGACATTCAATTCTTGAGTGTATACTTTTAAATGGAAATATTCTTTTAAAGGCATTGCAAGAATATAAGCAAAATTATTTTTATTGAAAAATTAAATTTTAAAATGGTTTTTAACAACATCATCCTAATGATATTACATCTAAAACGAAACAAGAACTGTCGTTTCTTTCAATATTATCATTCTTTTCATATATACCGCCCGAGAGGCCGTTACGTTTTTACTTGTGATAAACTCTGTTGAAAAGAT
This sequence comes from Limenitis camilla, assembly GCA_905147385.1. NCBI lineage: Eukaryota > Metazoa > Arthropoda > Insecta > Lepidoptera > Nymphalidae > Limenitis > Limenitis camilla. The sequence goes on along the minus strand of LR990230.1, from coordinate 7,775,830 downwards.
CCACAGATATTATTTTAGTTTTCATATACGCAACTCTGGGTACCTAATAAGATTAATTTCTATCACTTATATTTTGTGTTTATTTTGAAGTATTCTAAAACAATTTTCTTTTACTACGAAATTCTTTAGATATAGATAACACTATTCTTTTAAGAGTTTTAGTATTATTAGACAACTTCGGAAAACCATTGTGAATAGCTATGTAATCCCATAGAATTAGAAACGGATCACAGTATTTGGAATTCTATTAGATATCTTCTTGCACGTTTGTAGGACAGTCTTCGCTACGAGGCACTTGGCCGCTTTATGCCAGATTTGCCCCTGTTTAGATGAATAGCCGGATAAAAAAATGTTTACACTAAAAGTAGAACTTTGCATCTGTTGATTCAGTAATCTTAAAGTATTTTTAATCAAAATATTATTTAAAATATCCAACCATCATATTATATAACTAGACAAATGTATTTTCCTACATTGGTTTTTGCATGATGCGCTTAAAAACATACTTACAGAACGATTTCTATAAATTATTGTTTCAGCTTCTTTTAGTGCTACAAAAAATCCTAAATAAAGTTATTTTAAATATCTTCTACGGCCAATATCTAGGCCAATATGTGGATAAAGCGATAAATATAGGAAACATATGAGTGTTCATTTATTTATATTTAAATGAAGTTTGCAGAATAAAAAATTAGAACTTTTCTTGAGAGACATATGCTATTTAGTTTCCGAGTTGGAGAAAACTAAAATTATTTAGCATAAATCGTATATAATATTATAATTTTATTTAAAATACTATCTACGTAGAAAATAGGTAACCTATAAAATATAGCAATTCCACCCCTCGTTTTACTTGGTCAGATTATACACTTATAAAGTCTGCGTCGAATAGAGTTGTCGTGGGATTAAAAATATAATTTTAAAATATGAAATGCGCTTGAACTAAATCTTGTAAAATGTTGAGCAAGGTACAGAAATGTACTCCTATGTATTTCCTTTAATAATACCGGTGCTGTTAAACTCGTAATAGATTCGAAGTGGGTTTCAACCTGACACGAAGCTGTTGTGACTCTTGGGGATTGTCGAAATGTCCATTCTAAATTAGGTTACGCAATAGAGGAAACAGATTGATTTTTTCTTTTTTACTTTATTTTCTGGTTGTTTTTTGTTCTTATTTTCTTACGGTTAATTTTTAAAAGAGGAATAAAAGCTTTTCCTGCTTTATTATTCATGAAGGAAATTTGTAGGCTGAACTGTACGTACTCCAGAATTAAAATATGGCAAAGTTTTTTTACAATATTATCATAATTAAATAAATAAGTAATGTAAACTTTAGTTAAATGAATCACTCGTAAATTATTTCGGAATTATATATACTTATTATTGAATGTTCATCTTTACGACAAAGTAATTGTTTGCATTTAAACGACTAAATATACTTAGTGTAAAGATAGTTGTTGCAACGCAGTCTCGCAGCGTTTAGCTTTAGGTACAAAAATTGGGTATTCGAGTAAGCGAGTCTAATTTTTAATTATAATAAGGACTTCTTTTTAATTTTTCGTATTTAGTCATAATTTTCTTACAGTTTCGTAAGTGCGTCTCGATGTGCATCTTGTATTGGTGAATCAGCGCGGTCAGCTTGGTACCGGCACTCAGATGGCTGGCGCGGCGTACCACCACCTGGGCCACGGCGATCACCCTGGGACTCTCTGCCTAGTCTCCGACATGAAGGAAGCCTCAATGATTCAGGATACAGAAGTAATAGAGCTGATAGCTTTGAGCAGAGGTAAGTCGCTAATGTTTTGATCTTAAGTATCCTAGGTATCATAATAGCTTTATAATTATAATCCAATACTACGTTGTTTAAATTACTAAATTAAATTACTAAATTAAACTTTATAAAAAAATTCAAACTCCTAGAAAAATTCAAGACTACGGAGAACAAAATTAGAACATTTTGATCATCCAGGAAATTTTATACAGAAAATATTTATAATAATGAAATATAAAATGATTGAACGCTCACCTGCGAATATGTGGCTCAGGAACATAGGGGTGACAATTTGAATATTTTTCGTTTAACTATTCCATTTTTGTTCTTGTAATGCATTACAATTTTAAAACAATAAATTTTATTTAATCAACATTAAACCATTTTAAAACATGACTATATTATCATTACATTATAATGAAGATATGTGAGATTTGGCATTGTTTACAATTAGTAAGGAATATTATCCTTAATACCCGATTTAATACTCTGATTTGTAATGAACTATGTACTTACTTATTCAACAAAAGTACCTTATATTTTAATAGATACTTCTTTCTACTTCGCAGCGAATAAAAAAGAATTAAACATGATCGCTTCCTATTCATCTCAGGGGATCATCTTTACGTGTTCATTTTTTATCTCGGCCTAAAAAAAGTAACAAAAAAATTTATCTTTACTGTGAAACAAATTTATGCAAATTTGAAAGCTTATTGCCACTGACTTGAGTTTAGGTATTTACATATTTTTAAGTTATTCGTCAAATAAAGTACTATTTACGAAACGACTAATAATAAATAACTATTTTAAAAAATAATGTAAAAAGTATTAAATAAATAACATCTATACTTATTCTATACCTATTCTAATAGCATATATTTAATAGTATACTAATATAAGTTTAAAAAGTTTTAACAAACGGAAAATATAACAATCCTAATTTTATTTTAATACTGGGACTGTGAAATTAGTATTAATAGCCAATAATATGGGTCTAAAAGATAGTCAATTTTGTTGTTACGATTTAATTCCTTGGTCAGCCTTTGTAGTACCTAACAATAGCGTAGCTGGAACTGAAATTCGAATCTCGGATTATTGCTAAGCCATCGGAAGCCCTATTTTACATTAATCATTCTACGAATCTATCTATCTATTCTCAATGTACTTAGCAAACCTTCAGTAAAAAATATATTCTCAGCTTGTATAAACACCCATTATTACTTTTTATTTTTGCTTTAGCTGTCACGTACTAACAACATTATCCCAACTTTTATTACGATTTTTTCCTTGTTTAGTATGTAATTTTATAAGGCTCACACGAAATTCTAAGAGGAAAATATCAGAAAACTTTAGTACTTATCTTACTATATTACGTAAATTCGCAAAAGCTATGTTTTATTCATTCAAATTTTAGATGTTTGTGTTAAGTGAAGAACAGATTGGTTATCTATTTTATTTCATCATTGCATTTTTGACGTGAATCCTTTCGTAGAAAGTAGTAAAATTTTTAGAAATATATAAATAATTTTACTCAAATTCAAATTGATAGTATTCAGATTCATTTTTCAAGTATCAATTACGAAATGCACATATCTCTGTAGGTATATATTAAACAAAGTCGGGTTTTGATCGGAGGAAATGAAAAATATTGATTAAAGGTATAAGCTGCCTTTTATGACGAAAAAGAGGCTTGAAGGGATTGAAATATGAATACAATTTTGTATGGAAGTTCCTTATAAATATGTTGAAAATTAAAACTAAATACATGGTGTAAATTACACTCTTTAAAGCTACGCCCAAGCGTTATCCGGGCTCTTATATATAATTTCTAGAGTTTTTTTTCGATCAAACAGCGCCTTTTATTGGTTACAGAGGCGTTTTCGACCGACAAGACAGTGTGAGGTCGGAGTACACGAGTGATCGTGAGTCTTCTCGCTATGGTATCGTTCAACAAGCCTCTATTGACAGCACAGACTCAAGAATTTGCTATTTGACTTCGAGTGAGGTAAGAAATAATTATTTTAGCACATTATATTAGCAATTATGTATTTAAGCATTGATTTAAGTTTAAAATACATGTTTGTCAAAACATCTCGACAGACTTTAATAATTATGAGATAATTATTAAAGTCTGTAAGTGTATTGTTATGTTAAAAAAAATCAATAATTTATATTGTTTTATATAGATAGTCAGTCAGAGGTCCTATTAAAATTCATTATTAATAACCAAACTTATTATAATAGAAGGTAATAGTTGTTCATTTATGCAACTAAAGGGCAATCCATATCAATACTTCTTAAATCATACACACAGTACAGTAGTCATTGTTACTACCATATTAATACTGACACGAAAAAATTTTAATATATATACTAGAATTGCACATTTAATATTATATTATCTTTAGATAATTTATGGGAAAAATAGGACTTTTTAACTGTCATACAGTCATTCAACCCCAAGCGCACTTACATACGGAGCAATGTTAATGGTTGGAGCGATGCAGTAAACTTTTACATTTTATGTTCCTTGAATAGAAAATAACGAGGGATAAGAATCTCAGACATGAACATTAAACGCGCTTTAGAAATAAGTCACCGTTTGTGACATTTTTCAGGTTTCTGAATTTTTATACTTCTACGGACAGACAGTTTTTAAGCCTTTCCTTTAGACGAAACCCTTTATTTTCTGACACAAAGATATATGAAATGCAAATGAAATAATAGCATGTAGGTACAGTTTATTTTGGTTGAAAAACATACAATGATCAGTCATCAAACGCCAATGTATTCCAATGAATACATTTTATTTGATATCGGGAGGATACAGTTTGATTAAATTTATATCGTTTACAAACTTACCTGAAATCTCAAGGTCTATTTCAGTACGCCAGCTGAATTACTTTATACGGGCTGCTGGTCCTTAATCTGATTTTATGTTATATCGTTCAGCATAAAATTAAAGGCCTAAGCCTGAAAAACAGGTACTAAATATACGGTTAGGTAAGAAAAAAGAATAGCTTTTAAATATTTAAGAGTATATGAAATTAAGTGAAGGCGCCGTGAATTTAAACTGTAACTTCTGATATTTTCATCGATAACAATTTTATTGCATTTTGGCGTTAGTTTCAAGAGGTAAATTTTTTAGTAATAGTTATTCAAATTATTCCATAAAGCTGTCAACTGAACAGTGTAGTAAAATTTATCCTCTTTTTAATATCTTACGAGGTGATAACGTAGATTCGCACAAATAAGATTAACACACGTGATATTCACTAAAGTTAGAAAGAAATTTAATTTGTTATTTACAAATTGAAAAACAAAAAAGAAGATAAAATTTAAATTCGGATGATAAATAATTAACACTCGCTACTACCTATAATTATGTGACCGCCGACAATGATCACAAGAGAACTTTTGACTCGTCTATCTGCAGAAACAATTTGTAATTAGAATTATAATAATCCATTTTAAAATATACTATGGAAATTAAGTTATAACATAGTTTTGGGCATAATAAAAATACCTTAGGTATTTTAAATACTATCTCTATGCTAAAAAAAAAACAAGTTAATCAGACGGAACGTGGCAGAAAGTGCTACCAACAATCACATTATTATAGTAAATAAAATGTTTATATAAAAATTATGAAAACGATAAGTAAAGTGTATGGTATTATATTCATGCACTCTTCAGTTTTTGCAGAATTCGTTTTATTCATAACTTCTTGTAGATACCACAATTACAAAAATATAAATGAAATATCATAATCATAAAGTTATAATTGTGTATATTTTACGAGTGTTGTAATTGTTACTTACAAAAAAAAATGAATACCTCCTGATAAAATATATAAGTATAATTGCAAAGACGTTATCATTAAAATTTTTTGCCCCATTAATGATTTAGTTTAAAAAAATATCATAATCGCATTAGCCTTTTTTATAGCTATAAACAAGATAAATACACTGTGGGAATATGACCTACGAGTAAATCAGCCAATTCTTTTAAATCTTAAGCAATCATTAATAGACGCAATCAAGATTTTTATATATAAAGGTAGTTACATATTATGTTTAAAACCAATTATTATTTATCAGTCAAGAAACCATATTTCACTGTTTAAGTGTCGTTTTCCTCTCACTGCAATGTGCAGTTAATTAGCTTATAGTTGATAGCTAAGTTCTTGGGAGTCTGAATACCTGGTAGAGCTTCAATACTATACCTATACATTTGTTTGAAAGTTATTCAATCGCTGTAAAGATAAATCAATAACGGTTTCTTTCTAAGGATTTATTATCTTCTTCATATGCTGATACATGTCATAGTTATTGTAGTATTTAGATTTTTTCTATTCAAAGCTCATTGGAACATAGTTAGGTTAAATGATTAATTCTCAAAGTAAATAGAGTAGATGTAACAAAGCCAAAACGGTTGAGAAGTACGGTTCGGTTACGGGTGATCGTTGAAGGTCGGTAGCCGTCGGCGGAGTGTGCGCAGGACGCAGCGCTCGATGCTGCGCCGTGGACACCCCCAATCGTATCCTAAACGTAGTATTAAAAATATTATTTTGAGGTTAACTTTTCACTTACAACAAAATGAACTGATGCCAATCGTGCGTTCTGAATGCTTATATTTGTTTAAAAACTAACGTGTCGAATGTCGCGGAGGAGAACATTGAACCGAAAACTGAGACGTTTTATTTGTGTAAATACAAAGCTTTTACTGTCAAGTGCACGGACAAAGAAGACCTCATCGTACTTGCTGCGATTCTCATTAATGGATATGATTTCTGACGGTTGTTACAATATAGTTAAAGACTGACTATAAATTATTAAAGAGTTGCGTGTTGTGTCAACATATCCCGCGTCAATTGTAGGGCCTACTTCATGTTCACGTAAATTTTATCGCGTTTATTAAAATAAAAGTTATAATTATTAAATAATTAAAGTAGAGTTCCTGCTTATATGTTGCTTGATCCACCTGTGATAATCTTTTCTAAGTTACTGTTGACTTCGTGAATAACTTCTAACTGCCAATTTCTATAAACAAAAACATTCAATTATGACATAGTCACTTGCTGATTCAAAACTAATATTAGAATTGTTAAATTATACTTCTTATTAATAAAATTAGAATAGATTTTAAAATAATATATATACTGTTGAGAGTTGTAGTTGATATTCTTAAATTTCTAAAATATATAAAGTTGTGGTACCAGGTGCTAAATAAAAATGGTTATATGGTAACTGCATGGGGGCCATCAAATCGAAGAATGCTGTTTTTTTAAAGGTAAAATTATAATTTAAATTAATCTTATTGTACCTAATGCAAGAGACATTTTATAATGTTTTATGGTTAACCTTTAGATTTTCCTTAAAATTTTCTTATCAAAATAACAGACCTTATTTGTTTTTTGATATTAACCTGTTGTGTCAACAAAATATATTATTATGAATATTTTAGAAATTTCTGTTATGACTCTTTTATTTGAGTTTTATAATATGATCTCAGTTTTTTTTGTAGCGATTGGAAATAGAATTTTTATTTATGGACAAATGAAAAGTTACTTACTTAAATGTTTAGAAAATATATTTTTATAATTGGGCATTGAAGAACGAAGGTGACAGTAAAATTAGCCAAATGTATACACTAGGTATAGTAAATTTATATATAAAAAGGGTTATTGATTTGAAAATGTAATGCATTTCAAAGTGGGGTTGTTTTTAATCCTATCTTATATTTTTTTTACAATAAATTTTAATAGGCATATATTACTTAACTAAATCTTGTAAATATTATAGAGAATTTGAGACGAAAAGTATTACTTATAATAAACTTTTAAATTATAACAATGCTCAAAGTAAAACAAGAGCCTTGCATACATGCTGAAGTGTGAGCTACATTGTCCGCTTATGCACACTTGCTGCACTTTTTATTCCACGGGGCTGGTATCTCAACAACATAGAGGGGCCAGCAGCCAGCTATTATCCAGAGAGCCAGGAGGGTTTCAGTCAGTCCTTAGCATAATTGACATGGCCTATTACGACTTTAAAGGAACGTGAAAATTCCCCACCACACGACGTTAAATGTTCTTCCGAAAAGTTTCCTATTAACCAACTATCACAATCTTTTTTATTAAAAATAGCTAGCTTATGATGGCTTCATTTGCAGAAAAGTATTTGCAAAATCTGAGTATTGTGCAGAGGTGCATTTGAAAGTATCATACAATGGAAAGAAACGTTTCATTTGGTAACTTATCATGTATCCCAAAAAGGTGATAAAAATTATGTATTTGTCATAAGTGCAAATGAAACAAATTCGCACTGTGATGAAAACTATCCTGTTTCCAAACCAGATTCCCCCAGAGAAATACGAGAGTAAAGATAGAGTACAACTCTTTTTATTATTTTTTTGATTGAAACGCTTGTGAATAGAAGGACGTATCCATTTGTATTAATGAAATTTAAAATAACTTTTGATTTTATTTTTCAGTAAGTAAATTAAAATTATATTGGGGTAAATTTAATTAAATCTTTACATTTAAATCGTTCTCATGAAAAATTTCAAATTTTAAACTAAAATATACATAAATAATATATAAAATAGTAAAGATAAGTTTTTAAAGCTTACCACTTACTAAATGCCCGCTGACTTTGGTGAGTATACACATAAAAAATTGCTTATTTCATTTTTTTGACCGAATCTGCGTTTTTAAGTTGGTCTTCCATAAACATGTTATCGTACGACGTAATTGTTGTTATTCTGGATGTGAACGAAAAGTTTTTAATAAGTGAAGTTTTTTATTATATGTACAGATAAAGTTTAGAAGTTCCATAAAAAATCCTCTTTAATATATAAATGCTAAAATACTACATATTTAAGGAAAGTAAGTATGTTATTGATGATGAGTAAGTCAAAAACGTAGTCGCCATTTTTGATTTTCTAATGAAAGTTTATTTCAGAAAAAATATACTCCTCTCCATCATCAATTTTAAAAAAAATAGTTACCGATATAGGGCCACGTACTTTATTATTTTGCTAGGTATATCTAATATTAACAGTATTAGTAACCAGTACGAGATATGTACCTCCAGATTATGTACGTGAACAAATTCATTAATTTTCTATTACATTTTATATAATTTTACTAAAATTACTATCTGGATATTATGATATGTAAATTCTCTGTAGTTTTCTAACACAAACTAACAACAAACATTTATCTTTATAGTTATTTATGCATTCATTTCTTGTATAAATCGGTCTCGTGATTTTGATCCCCAATGTCAATTTACATTACTTTTCTCTGAAAAACGTACGTACGTAATAAAATATAAACAAAAATAGTCTGTGCAATCGCTAATTTGATGAACACACAATCAAAAACTGAATTTTATTTTTATTTGTCCCTGAACAAATCTGAAAACATGTTTTTCTACGCTCGAGAATGAACTATTCCAATTTTTTTAGATTTCTTGTTTTTGCACAACTTCCTCATATGTTTTGGGTGAGGACATTTTTAATTAAAAAAAAAGTTTTTCAAAGATATTTTATTTTTTTTATTTCATCTTTTTTTTGTATTTTTATTTTTACATGTTTTGTATTTAATTTTCGTATTACAATTATTTATATCTATTCATTTTACATTTGCAAGTTTAACTTAGTAAAAATATCAATCATTCATTTAACTTTATGTATTTTTGGTTACAACTATTAGGTCGGGGAAAAAGTTTCTTCGCATTTTTTAAGAAAATTCAAAACATTTTTTAACATAGTTTATTTACATTTAACTAAAGTATGTAGGCACCATTTTGTTCGATAACTTTTTGCCATCTTGTAGGTAGGGACATGATCCCATAGCTATAGAAATTTTGGGGCTTCTGATCAAAAAACCGCGACAAGTAGTTTTGGCAGTCCTGTCATGATGTTAACCTGACACTGCCTAAAGAATTCTGAAGAGACCGAAACAGGAGGTGCGAGGTCAGGACTATACGGCGGATGCAATAACACCTCCCAGCTAAACTCTCTTAATTTTTGCTGAGTGGCTAAAGATGTGTGAGGTCTAGCGTTATCATGATGAAAAACCACACCCCTTCTGTTGATTAATTCCGGCCGCTTTCTCTCAACTTCTTGCTTTAATCTCATCAGTTGTTCGCAGTAGAGTTCAGAATCGATGGTTCTGCCTGGTGGTAACAGCTCATAATGAATAATACCCTTCCAATCCCACCACACACACCTTGTTGCGAGTTAACCCGGATTTCGCCACAGTCTGTGAAGCCTGACCTTTGACCACGACCTTTTTCGCACGTTCTTGTCGTACATGATCCACTTTTCATCAGCAGTTATCAACTTCTTCAAAAATGGTTCGGTTTCATTACGTCGTCATAAAGAATCACAAATGAGTGCACGGTTCCTTAGGTTTCTTTCAGTGAGCTCGTGAGGTACCCAAATTTTTGTGTACCCAGTATTTTCAAATGCGCCAAAACTGTTTTGTGGTCAATTCTTAGTTCTTCAGCTAAGTCGTAACTACTGATATGCCGATCTTGCTCCACTTTTTCAAAAATGGTATCCATTTTATCCGTAATAGAGCGACCAGAGCGAGGTGCATTTTTGACATCAAAATTTCCGGATTGAAAACACTTAAACGAAATTTGTGCTACTCTCACAGACACTGCACTAGGTCCATAAACATCGCAAATTTTTTTCGCGGCTTGCGTTGCATTTTTACCTTTTTTGTAATAAAATTTTAAAATGTATCAAATTTCTTCATTAGACTCACTCATATTCACAGTACGAAAAACAAATAACAATCACACATTTTCCTAATTTGAATTTGGAATTATCTTCTTTAAAATGTAAACTTTGAATGATACCAAAACAAGCCAGATACAAATAGTATAGCCAAAGAGATTTTATTACAAGTTCATGCATACTATAATGCGAAAAGACTTTTTCCCCAATCTATTATAAATGTGTTATTCATTTATTTATACTTATTTTATAATGCAATCCAAATTTCGCATTAGATTATTAAAATTTTTTCTGCATTTATTCTATGTATTCTGCTAAATTAGCCGATTTTATTAACAATTTTACTTCAAGGTTTTTCATAAGTCATGTTTGAAATGACTCTTCTTCTACTTTACAAGTTGTTAAGATTTTACTGTATTTTTTTTATAGAATACTAGCAGGATGGATCACATACTACTAGTATTCTTTAATCTTTCCACCTAAGATAAATGCTTGTCTTACGTGTGGGACTCGTCAGTATTTAAAACTGACAATTAATTCTATTTAATATAGCCAAGTGACTTTGACGCATACTGACGCGTGTGGGCTAGACTGCGGTTTCAGCGGGATTTAAGGTTTTAGCTTTGGGATCTGCTAAGAAGGCGGTATTCCTAACGTCCTGTGAGAGACAGTGACAATGTAGCATCAGGTGGACCGACTGCTTAGTCGCTTTAGGAACTAATATATTAAAAAACTCTTAACACGAAAACCTTATTGTGGAATAGTAAATATACTTAATTAAGTCACTTTTGGGGACATAAACTAAAAAAACTTATGTTCGACACCATTCCTTGTGTAACGGAACACGGGGATTGTTGTTGTAGTGCCGCAACCCCGTCTGCCTTACGGACATTGAAAATTGTGTCAGGGTCGGTTCCTATTGATCTCGCTTCTTTCACTGCGACAGCCGACCCATTCCCTGTCTTTTCCGGTTAGAACGAGACTAATTAATATACGGATATCATAATTTTTCTTGATTCATTGAACACAGTAATGACTTTCTGAAACAAAAGGCCGCTCGAAAAACATAAATTCAAATTAAGCTTTTGTTTGCCCGTCTAAAAATAAAACGTTTTTAACTTGAAAGTGAAGCTTTTGTAACAATTTAGGCATATAATTTATTTGGCATTGCCTCATTAAATTCATATTTTTCCCCATTAACGAGACGTTTCCTCTCCTTTGTTTTATGTCTATAAATTTTGAAATTTCTAAACAATGAAATAATTATTGATATTAAGGGAATTTAAACTCTTCTATCTTATGTAATAATTATCTGAAATATTAAATACCAAAAGATAAGATAGTTAGATTACTGTTGCTAGTGTACAAAAATAGTTAACCATTTTAATTAGTTTGTCAATTGTTTAGATCAGTCATAGAAAAAATAAAACGTAAAACAAATTTTGCTATGTTTTCCATTATCACAAGCTATGACATAATAATATTTATTATATTTTTCAAAGGCTCAAACTTAAATAAATTATAATTAATACGTTTAAAGCAACTAATTCAATAATATAAATTTCAGTGCACGTTGAACAAGCAAAACATAATTATTCACATATGTATTTGGTAGTTGTGAATGTTCTAAAATACTAAGCTCTACGTTTCTGAAGCTGATAATGTGTTGCGCGTATGATATGCAATTTCCAAGCATTTCCTAAACTCTTGAACATTTCATTGTATCCAAAGTGCATATCAACGTTCTAAAACATTAATTTTAATAAATCCTCGATTCCTAACAGATTAATTTAAAATTGGATGAGAGATTAATTTTTCAACATCATTTACTCTGGCGTTAGTATTCCATATTGAGATAAAGTACGGAATTTGGGTCTAATAATGGACTACACTTTGTGTTGTATACAATTTTTTTTTCCCTTTCTGCACCAAAATAGTGTTTGCGCAATCACTTCTGCTGCCCGTTCTTGACTACATCGATACTTTTTGGACGAGACAGAGGAGCTATTAAATAAATTAGAGCAAAAACCTTGCCATACGTCTCGGTTTACGTAAATACGAGTATGACTGGGTTTCAATCTTTCGTGCTCAGCTCAAATGGCTCCCTATAAGTTTCAAATTAAAATTTCTTCTCTTAAATATCTTCGTATATATGAATGTGTAGATGTACCTATATATTTATTTTTTCTCCTCGGATTTGCAGTAGGTATCATCTCCCACTGTATGACAATATTTTCATAGGTTGACTGGAATTGATGTTTTCTAGAAATAGGTTCACCTTTGTCTAATCTTGTTGCATTTATTGTCTATGCAGTAAAAAACATAATTGATGCAATATATAAATATACTAGCGATCCGGTTCTAAATATAATAAAAAATTCAACAAAAGGAAAAATAAAGTATAGGTTTTTTGTGTTTTTGGAGTATACCTTTCTACTATACCACTAACTGACAAAACTTTAAACTCACATTTTTCTTTATATTTAATACAAATATAAGAAACGAACTTATGACATTTCTGACTTTCCCAAAAGAAAAAAAATCCAAAATTTTTCAGTCACGCAAACCTCGTTCTGGTAATTAACTGTAATAATTACATACATTAGAAAATATCGATCCACATTAAGTTTAATCATTTAATTTTTTCAGGTAAGTTAACATCAAACTTCATAAGCGCAGTGGTATGTATTATGCATGACGTTTTTTATTTTATAAAATTTTGTATTATTAACGTAAACAAAAAGCATCTGAAGATTGAAGATTCCTAGAGCTGTACATTATGGCAATTTTTCGGCCAGACTGGTAAAAGCTTTTAGAAATATACGGCCCGGTTTACCTTTCCTAATGGTAATAGTGAAGTCGTACCGCAATACGTTTTCTTTCTCTTTTTAAATCCTCGCCAACAAATAGTATATACAAAATATTCAAGACTACGGAAAATATTTGTTAACAAAATGTTTGTAAAAAAAATAATCCATAAATATTGTGTCATTATAGTTTTTAAAGTGGACGTTATAAGGCGCTGCTTGGCCGAAAGTATTAAAAAATCTGCTGATAAAATATATTATATAATTTTAGGATATTTATGACTAAATAAAAGTTAATTTCCTAGGATCACTTATTTTCTATCTACGTATGTGAGTTTTGTATGTTTCTTTCTTTTATGATAGATTCTAAAACTCGATCATAGTATAATTATTGCAACTATTAAGCGGCTTTAGGTTTTATCTATCCCAGTCATGGATTTTCAAACAGCTTCTTTTCAGTCCTTTTTAGAGTATAAAGTAAATCTACTTGTACCGATCAGTAATTTGCGCTACAGCTCCTTGGTTCAAGCGTTTCAAATGAAAAAGTAACGATAATATAATTTTTACTAATATATAATTTATGTATACTAGCTGACCCGGCAAACGTTGTGCCATATAAATTTAAAAAATTTGGGGTGAACCACCCTTATCACTTAGGAGTATAAAAAATAGATGCTGATCGATTCTCAGACCTATCCGATATGCACACAAAATTTCAGACATATTGAATTAATCTATTGTAGCTACCGCTCCTGAACGGAGCGCAGTCTCCCTGATATGTACGAAACAGGGCTACTGTGTCAACGTATGTGCCTTCCCACAAAAGGGCCCGTCCGCTTTCTCAAGGGACCAGCGTCAAACGATCATCTCTTGTCTTTTATTATTAAGAGATGTTATTATAATATTAAATACACTATGTCATAATATAATTTTTAATGAACAAATCAGAGTCTATGTTCAATTACTTAACCTTTACAGGTGATAATGACAGCTTAGCTTAAGATGTTATAATATTATTAGTCAATTATTCGACATCTTTATTACCAGTTTTATATTATCTTGTAACGTATGTATATAAATTATTAATCAAAATTTGATAGCCTTTTTTTATTTACTTTCTGATGAATAATAAAGATTTTACGGACGAAGTCGCGAGTAGTTATTAGTTTAAGTAAGTAGTTAAAGCTTATACTCGATACAGCTGTAGAACAGAAAAACGTGAAAAATATGCATGTTATGCATACAATGTTTCAATTGCGTATTGGAATAATTAAAGCACTTGGTGACATACTCGTGTAGTCACAGTGGCGCAATACATTTGACAACAGTCTCAAATTGATTCTGTGCGTCATTCCTTTGAGATTAAATTTAGGTTCGTCACGTAGCGCCGCTTCCGCCCCCTTTTGCAGTGATTGCAACCGGTCGTGGTGTCCGTGTTGTTAACACCGTCGGCTCCGACGCTAGTGACGCCATCGACGGCCTCGGCTCGGCATGGCCTCACTCCGCCTCGCTGTGCACGGTGCAGGGAGGCAGGAGGTAGGAGGCGGACCGTGGAAGCCTCACGCCTGCGCTTAACGACCACCGCCATATTATTCTCTTGTAACGTACTCTCGGTTCGTTTGCTCGGTCAATTATCTGTAACGTATTGAGGAAGCAACGTAACGTGATGTAATTCCAATTTGTCATATTAAATATATTTTACTTCTCCCACGATCCACACATTTAGATTCAATTTTATGTAATAACAATTGTTTAATACTCTAATATTGACAAAAAAAAAGTCAAATTATGCGAATGGTCAATTTTTTTTAAAACCTATTCTACTTTATGGGGTGATAGCCAGATTAAGACTTCGTTGTCTTACTAGGGAGGTCCCAATTCGATCCTAAGGACGCAACTCTGACATTTCGAAATATGTGTGTTTTAAACAACAAACGATTACTAGGGCAGAGTGGTAGTGTATGGTCTAACCCCTTTCATATTTTAAAAAAGAGAGCCGGTTTAATAGTGGATCATTCATGGGATAAAATGATGATAATTGATGATGATGAAATAATAGTTGTACAAGCCACAAGTATTCCACTAGTCAATTATTGTAATCAAAATAAGACGAAACGATTAGATGACTGAACTCGCCTTAAGTTGAATAATAATAATTAAACACCAACTTCGCAATCTAATGGAAAGACGTATTGTGTTAGCCACATTTTCCCGTTTTCTCAGAACATTGCGAAACCGTAATTAATTAGGTACTAGATCTATTGGTCAATATTTTGATATGTTGAAAAATTTTAGAGTGTAAGTTAATGCAATTTAACAATATAATCAGTTTATTATGACAGTGGACCGTCCAGTTGATGGTAAGTGGTATCTCTGTCACTCACGTCCATCAGCATTGCTATCTTGCTTTAGTACACAAAAATAATAATCTATGTAGATCTCGAAAATAATGTAGGAAGAGGAGTGGTAGTAAATATAGACCGTAAAGCATCATTTGTACTTGATGGTCAGATTCCAATAATTGTTTTCCAGATTAAGTTAAAAAAAATATCTCCAAAAATCACATTGTTTCATTTATTAAAATAGAGTAATATTATTTTCTTTTCTAACCCCCTTAATAACACTTGGTTGTCCGTCTGTCTGTTAAGTCCCAATTTCTCAAGCATTCATGGTTACTCATAAAATTATAGAGTCCTTCCCGTTGTTCTATAATAATGAAATTGAGAATAAAGCAAATTAAAAAACCGCAAACTGGATTTTTTTTATTACAAAAATAATCTTTTCTATTCACTGACATGGACATAGATTATTTGTTTGACTATTATTTGTAGAATGCGTAGTTATAAAATAAAAACACAACTCTATAGTCTCCAGAAGTTGTAAAAAAAATCAAACCTCTAAGTCAGCGTAATCAAAAGATAGAGCCGTCTACAACATATTTAATATTTTGATTCTCGTACAGATATCGGAATGTTTGAAGCTTTTTTCGGTGCCCCACAAACATGAATTTTGGTATGAAGCAAGGACTTGCAACACAAGTATTGGAAAAGTCTTATAAAAATTATTACATCACGTATAAGGTACATTTCGTTAACATAGAATCATTAAATTTGTTAAAAAGTAAGAGTGTTTTAGCACAAGTAAAAGAGATAATACAAAAATCATAAAATTACATTTTTAAATATTTATTTCGATTGGTAAATTGTCTACCTATGTTAATGTATGGAGTTAACAATTTTCCAACTGCAAAGTTAAGTTTGTCAATTAATTCTGATTGTAAGGAACCCTCAGTGTACGAATCCCACTCGCACTTGGCCGATTTTTTCCTATTTTTGTATATATACGTATAATAATGGTAACACATACCTACGGACGTCAATATAGTGCAATAATAACAAAAAATAATAAAAACCGGCTTACCTTCGAAGAGTAAAGCTAACTTGTGTACGATGCATGATTTGCGTTGCAGTTTTAATTTAGGACTCGGTTTCATCTAGTTAGTATATGCTTTAAATGTCATTACAATTATTAATATCTTCGATTTCATCTTAGATATTAGTTTAATTAAGCGAGAATCACTTAAGAGGCATAATAAATCTTAGACATAGAATGTATTATTATTAGTCTTTTATTATTCAAGATTTCCTCCATGCATAAAACATTTTAGTAATCGAAAACGTCTATTTCTATTCAGCTATTTTCTTAACGGGTCGAGATAATAGTATCATATAATATCATATTTAATAAAAAAATATCAAAATGGCTAAAGTATGTTTAATTTTACATTTTCAAATGTCTGGGAAAGTTATTCCCCCGTTTTTTTTTTATTATAATGCTTGATCACAAAATATTGAGGTAACTTGGTACAAAGGTATTGTATCGCGATTTATACTCATAAATAGTAGTTAAATTAACAACCAAAATTACCTAAAAACGAAAACAATTTGATCTAAATTATTATTAAAGCTGTTTCCGAAAAACATACCAGATACATACTAGATTGATCACTTAAATTCACACAAGTTATATATAAATTATACATACATACTGTGTCTATTAACAATATTTTATGTATGATAATATAATAATCAAATGGTATTGCCACATGAATCAATGTTATATACGGCCGGTTCTTTCTGTATTATATGATCGCCGATAAACAATAAAATACCGATAAAGATTGCCTATAAAATGACATGTGGCACCTTAATGCCATTGTGGAATACTGATCTTAAATATTTAATATCTATGATGCAGCTTTAAAATGTAATCTCACTTAGAAAAAATGTTATATTTCGTGCCGAGAATAAAATTATGCTTTATAGGGTTCCGTATTAAGGTACAAAGAGAAAAATGGAACCATTATAGGATCATTGCGTTTTATATCCGTCTATCTGCCTATCAAAATCGTTTTGTATTAAAAAAAAAACTTTTAAGACACAGCGCCTGAGGATGTTTAACTATTATTAATTAATTTAAACCAGTTCTTCTATCAGAAGATGCATTTCTAATTTTTTAGGGTTCCGTCTACCTGAAAAAAAATGGGCCATTTTTCTCAGGAACACGTAGACACAAATCGAAATTAATTACAAATATTTAGATATACCGCATGCGCCTTGGTCAAAACTTCTATGTACTTATAAATTATAGGGTCCTTTCCTTTGACTTTGTATCATGAAATTTGGTAAGAAGCTAGTTTTAGCATAAGTAAAGGAAATACTTACTCCAAAAACTGTAAAATTAAATTAAAAAAAATATTTGCATTGATAAAAATTGGTAAACTGACTGTGACCTGTGTTGGTATATAGGGAAAATAGTTTTTCGTTGATATATAGGGAAAGTAAAGTTAGTCTCTTAATTCAAATTCCACGGAACCCTCAGTGCGCAAGTCCCACTCGCCCTTGGCCAAATTATTCTACTACCTAAAATTTTCGATAATCTAAGAATCTAAGGTTTTTCATCTTGTACTGAAAAATTCACCTTGTTACAATTGGTATAATGTATTATTCTGCTAACTACGATTATATCTGAGGTCCACACAAACTTACCTAAAGAAACCTTCCCGAATACAAAACAAAATTTACTACCTGACCTGAAACTTATAAGAACATACACACAGAATAAGCTTTTTAACCTTTGCTGAATAAATTCTACCCATCTCGATATCCACTTATTATTCAAGCTTTTCTAATGAGACTTTGTCTGACATACTTAATCGTTTTTTTTACGAATTGAAAGAGCGTTCTCCTTCCTTTTCATGGAAAATTAAAAGACTCTTATATTTCCTTATTATACAATTATGAGAGATGTAAATAATATTGATAAATACACGAACAAAATAACAGTAATTTGTATTTTCTAAGTTTATGACTTAAGTTCAATAAGGAAATGATTACAATAATTAGTAAGTGAAGATGTTAAAAACCAAGTTTCGTATAGAATAAACTATTTTGCTGATATTGAATAGAACATTGTTATGGTTATTATATATAATATATTTCTCACAAAACCTTGGAAATGTTTTTCCACAAAAAGAAAACTGTAAACAAGATGTCAATTTAAGTAAAAAGTGATAAAATAATATGACAACCAATAGATTAATCTGATAAAAAATTGAATAGATAAAAGAGAGAGAGAACGAGAGATAATCGAAATAAAGAAAGTGAAAGGAGACTGATCATTCTGAACAGATAAAAATAAAAATTAAAGGAAGAAAAAAGAGAGAGAATGATAGTATTATAAGAGGACGAGAGACGGAAATTCTATAGACTTCTCTCAGTGTAAGAATATTTTGAAATCGGATCAGTAGCAACAAAATGGCCATATTCAATTAATTAAAAAATGTATATGGCAACACTAAATCACTTTTGTCACTCACAAATAGTGTAGTTTTCTATCAGTGAAAAAAAAAATTTAAATCGGATTAGTAGTTCCTGAAAAACTCTTCAATTTACAAAATAGCCACGTTATGGCACTTAAATGGCCATATCTTTTTAATTAGAATATTTATGGGAACACCACATTTCTATCGGTGAAAGAATTTTCAAAATCGGTTCAGTAGTTTTCGAGCCTATTCGCAACAAACAAACATACAAACAATCAAATCTTTCCTCTTTATATAATAGTGTAGACAACAATACAATACAAAAAGATCGATTTATACAAGTTAATATAGATCTTCTAAATCGATCGTATGGATATCGATACTAGCTGACTATATTAAATTAGAGATTTAGTCGGTGGTAATTTACTTTTTTAATTTCATAGTTATATAAATAATATGTTATCAGGATCTATAACATGTTAGTACCTACTGTAGTTGTAGCGTACATTTATTTCTTCCCCGTTTTTATTTAGTTTTCATAACAATATTGTTATTATTGATCTTTATAAAGAAATTAATATTACAAGAATTTTATATATTTTTATACTGATAAAACCAACATATTGAATCAACATGAATGTGCAAATTTTTATAAAATGTACGGTACGAGCGACGATAATCTAAATATGATGAACGATCAGTACTAACGTAACTATGACGTCATCGTAACCAAAATAAACGACACGAACGACGTTAAACGAGGGGAAAATTTACATTAATCAATAATATCCCATAGTTATAATAATTATGTCTCTTATAAAGAATGAAGAATCTCTTATAAAGTAAATATCCTGAAAGATTATATAAAGATAGTATTCACCTCCATTTCTCACCAATGTAAAAAAAATCTTGTAATAATATTATTTCTTTTATGCTAGTATAATAATTTATGCCTAAAAATTAACTTTATAAACTAAGAAAGCTTCATGGCGTTCTTTACTGTAATAAGATACTGATCTTATTTTTTTTTGTATTATTATTATGAAATGTTTAGTTAAGATTAACTTTATTACTTTAATCACTTAAATTTTTTCTTATATAAAATTTAAAAAATGCAGTATATTATACAAATTCTTCACATAAGTCATTTAAATCGTTACAAGAATCATTTAAAACTAGTTGTGGAAATAGTTTCAACACCGAGCATTATTAGGTGGCAAGTAGGACTATTTTAAATTTTTGGAACGAATGGAACATTAATTCGTTTTAACAGAATTTAATAAATGGCTTAGCCGGCGCGACTTAGTGTACTCGCATTTGGAAGCGGGTAATGCGGGGCATACGAGCACACGGACGTCGCGGCGCCGCCCGCCCGCAGGCGCGCGTGCCCCGAGCCCGCCCGAGCTCGCCCGATCGTTTCACCCCGAACCGTAGCGAAGTCCGACGATCGCAACCACCCTTCGTCGACGCGTGCCGCGGTGTCGGAGCCAGTCGCAGTGAGACCCGCCTGGGCGTTGGAACACTGCTCCATGTGTCCAGTGCTCGGTTATGTAACTCAATAAACTTATTTATTTATCAACTTCAATTTCCTCACGAAATATTGTGCTTAAAACTATAGAGTCAGTTACCTATTCAATATTAGACATATTTTCCAAAACTTGTGAAAAAGTGATGTGTACCTCCTTCTATCCTCGCGGTAATAGATATCGACACAGGTTTCGCGTTTTAGTCGAAAATGTTAAATGTATTTAATATTCCTGAAACTAGTTGCTGCAAAAAGCTTGTGTTACTGAAACGTTACTACAGCGCTGTATCGATGGGCAGATGGTAAAAAATATAGGTATTTTAAAAAACTGTAGACAAATGAATACAGCTCATAATGAAAATTTGGATTTGTTACATGCCGGTTCGTTTACGTTATTGCTGTTCCAATTTGAAGAACAAATAGCACAAGACAAATACGAATTTGGCGCAATGCAGGACGCTTGTATGAAAGGTTCATATATTTGCTCACCGCTCATTTCAAACCAGTAATTACTTTCTTAGTCGATGCATTTTAATTGAAAAATGTTTAATCTTATTACACAACTCTACAATGATAATGTTATTTTTATTCCTAAATTTACTCAGAAACAGTGTCCCAAGATCAATATGACATTAATCTTACTTTAGTTTTACTCCATATCTTTATAGAAGAAGTATTAGTTTGGAAATTTTATGCCAAAATATAAAATAAATTTAGAAACAAAATTTAAATGGTAAACCACTTTGACTAAAAAAAATTAAAATATATAAGCGATATCAGAAGAACGCTGCTATGTTATCTCATACAAGTTAAAGAATAATATAACAAAGCTATTTTAAGATTAGTCTGTCGTTAATGAAAGACAATTGCAGCTGATTCTCGCTAGATAAAGGTAAAAAAGGATTTTGTCGTAAATAAATGAAGAGCTCGTAACACTATAAAATTGTGTAGAATCAGCAAACATAAGTACCAAACATTTGTATGATGCAAAGCTCAGCGACAATACTTGACCTAAAAGCGTACACAGAGAATTCTATCTAATCTTAAGGTTCTTTTGCATTGCACTTGCACCTTTAATCCAATTTGTGGCTAATTTTATTATATTGGCCTATCTTCTTCGAAGAACGATTCTACAAGTTTTGGTTCTTCTATCATACTTAGTTGCACCAGAATATCATTATGAATTGAATAGATTGAAAGTATTTCAAATCTCAGGATTTGAAATAGATTCCAAATTTGATTTTTTTCTAGACACATTTAAATTTTTATTCTATATACAATCCGTAACAGAAAGATTTTATATTTATATTGGTAATCAATGTTTTATCTACGGATAACTACTATTTTTAGCAATTATGACGTACGAGTTTGCGTAACGTTAATTAAAGTTGGATTAAAACGCAATTAAATCCAAATAATTTAACGCACTTTATTAACGGTTGACTTAAAAATAATTATGAAAAACACAATCAATCAGAGTTATGAAAAATAAAAATTATTTTTATATTTGACTTGTAATTCTCTCGGCTTCGTATGGGTGTAATTTTCTAAGCGATACTATATTGGTCTACGCTGTGCATGCCGTCATTTTCAACAATTATCTTCATATTTTATCTAATTCATACAAAACCTAAATTAATTATACATCAAAACCTTCTTTATGAATCACTCAGTCCTCCACTAGAACAGTATGACAATACACTTAGTAGTTTTTGTGTTATTCGCGTTTTAATAGAAATAGACGCGGCGGGGGATTTTATTTTCCAACTAAATATTATTCCAAAATTGTTTAAAGTCAGTAAATCACGAATAAAAGTTATCAATAATTACTCTACAAGAGGTAAACAAAATGCCAAAATTTTATTTCGTTACACAAATTATGCGTTATTATATTTTTATTTTTATTTTATATACAAAAAGTTTAAAATGTGGATATAGCAACAGCAACAAGCATAGCAAATTCTGATTCTTTATTTAGTATAATATTATACAAGTTTTATTTACTTAGGGTTTTCTCCTGTAATACATAATCTATATTAGAGAGTAGTCTAGGCGACCAGCCCTGGATTCGCAAGGTTTGTCTAAATATGCTTTTTGCAATTATAAACCTTTATTTTGAATCACTGTCTAATTAATGAAAACTTCATTCAAAACCTTTGCGTGGATTAAGAGATCTAAGCATACAGAAAATGAAAAAGGGCTTTGCTTTATACTATGTAGAATCATACACGCGTAAATTTTTAATAGTATAAATATGAATAGGTAAAAGGTAGAAATAAATTAATGAGCATTATTCAATTACGGGTATATGTTATGTGACTCACATAGACCGATAGACTAAATGCAATTCTTTTCTGTAGACTCTGGTGCATTACGCCCTACTTCTCCTGGGATGCGTCACCTGTTAACATAATTAAATATACTAAAATCATTATATTCTACTAGTCAATCCACCCTAGCTTCGCTGGGCTAAGACATATTTAAATGTCAGTAACTCTTTTCCTCACATCACACTAAATGAAATATAACCTATATTTTAAGTTAGACCTACAGCAATACTACTGTGAAAACTGTAAAAACCAATTTCGTGCAGCAGTATTTTCTACATTTATCTAAAATCTGAGATTGTATTATACGAATTATAAATTTAAATTATAATACGTAAAGTACGTACGTACGTTACATTATGACTTTTTTGAAATTTTTTGGTCCAATATTCTATTTAAATGTTCACGCTAATTAAGATGAATAAAAAACATTAAAACTGCTGACTCAGTACGATAATGATAAAGAAAGTAAAATGATTTATACTAACAATTACATAATAATTTGATTTTTTTCCATGACTTTAAAATTGAAATCCAAAGCAGAAGGATTATGTTTATCATATTTGACAATTTGTCCTATGGATAAAATTACATGTTTTAAAAACATTTCCAACGGTTTCTTTCGTTCTAAAAATGGGACCAACTGAGGTAGTCGTTAACTCAACACGCGCCTAATTTAACTGATTTTGCCTTTTTGTTTTCACTTTAACAACCCTCGAATACCTTCGTAATTATTCATACCCTAGTTTTCCCTCTCAGATTTTTTGTTCTAAGCCCAGTTCTGCCAAACTGTAATTTATAAACGAAATATAGAGTAGGTATTGTTAATCATAAAATAACAATAAAAAGGTGCACGTATTAAAGTATTTACAACACCATAACTATTGAAAAAATTGCTTCCCTTCAGACATAAAAAAGGATGTAAACATGGATTAACGCAAATTCAGGAAAATAGCATAGAATAGATTAATTTAATTAAATTATTTACTTTGCAAAAAAGACTTCATTTTTTATTATTTTTTTCATAATTATAAGACAATCCTTTTAAGAACTCGCATTCTTAATCATAGCCTACTCATATTCGTAAATCCATAGCGTACTAAATTAAGAAGAAAGAATATAAAGTATCCATCTGCAGTTTTTCAAACATATTCTCAAACTCATAGGTATAGTAATATGCAAGATATAAAAATATCTCATATGTTACGATTTTATTAGTCCATCTTACATTTTTATAATGAATTAATATCTGTTTCCAAAAATATGGGAAATAAGATAAACAGTGGATATAGTAGTAGTCGTAGAAATAATATTAAATGACAGTAGGTCGACGAGCCAATTAATTAAATTTTAAAGAGATTATCCAATTATAGAGAAATTCATGAATACCAGAATATATACAAAAATGTTAAATAAGTCAATCATTGTGTTCGACGTAAGCAAAACCCTTTATGATTTATTTTTGCTTTGCAACGGTCTCTTGACAGCTTGTTAACGTCCTTCCCAGGGAACAAGCTATTTCCAATGCAGACCGCTTACATTGATTCTTTCTACTTGTTAACGCGCTTATATTTCCGGCTAAACTATTGTAAAACTCTGCAAAATAAGTTTTATTATTACAATATCTTGCTTGGCTTATTTCTTCAATGACAGAATATTTTTAAACTTTATTATTTATTCATGTTCTTTGGTAATACCATCATTAAAATAACTTTTTGAATGTTTCTAAAATATAAATAAATAAGTATTGGTAACTAATTTTTCTTTTAATTTATCTTTACCGGTTTAGAAAATCATAAAATTCATGAACATCTATTTATATTTCTAAACTATTTGTAACTTAGATTTGAAAGGCTAAAATCCTAGTTTATTGGGAATTCATTTGCTGTTTTTTCTTGAATTACTTTCGTTTCCTCTTCTTTTGTCTTATAACGAAGTCGAAAATTATTCAAATTAATGAAACTGATGAATACTAACTATGTTACCAATGTGATATAGCAAACCTTAAAATGATTGAGCAAATTTTCAAGCGCAATGGATTTAATAAATAATACCATGTCCATCGATACAAGAATATCAGCTTTCGTTCAAGTAACGCATAATTGTTGTTTGGCATTTATTAATTTGAATGGTAATTATATATTTTCTAGACCTTAAAATTTAAAAATCTCTTAAATAATAATGCCTTAGGGCAAATTCAAAATGGTTATTCCAAACGATACTGAACTCTATTTCTAAGATGTGGATTGTGATAACAAAACGTTAAGAACGTAAAAAGTGAAGCGGGAGGCGATAAGAGAAGCTATTTTATCATCAGTCGTAATGAGGTGACGCTTGAGCGCCGGCCGCTGACGCCGCTCCTTGCCAATGATGGTGGAAACGCACCGCGTGCCGCCGCCCCGATGTGCGCGTGCGCTCGAGCCCCGATCCAAGCCCGCGTCCGCCTCCGCGCCGCCCTCGCTTGCCGGCAGCGATACGGTCATGCATATGCGCCGCCGTCGCCACAAGACTGTACACTTCGGAGAAAACCTCCTTATGCAGGTTTGTGCTGATCGCGCACATCTGGCAGCTCTCGGAGCGAGAGTGCCAGACATATCCTTCTGCCACAAAGCGCACACTGGTCTAACGAAGGAAGACGTGCGATATTGTTGCGTCGCGCACCATTGCTGCTTGGCAGCGGGAGCTCTCGTAGCGTTGACGTCGAACGGACGCCCGAAACCGCACAGGGAGCGCAGTGCAGACTCGCATTCGAGTGGCGGCGAAACCGCTGACAAAGGAGATGGCGGTGGCGGATCGGTACCGAAGGAATCGAAACGCAAAGCAAAACATCATCACCATCATCATCATCACCATCACCACAAGATACATTCCTGCCCCTATCACGATGTTGCACCTCCTCCTGAAGACGAGCCTGAGGAAAAATCATTACCTCCCAAAAAGACCATATCGCCTTATCTCTATATCCCTAGTAAATTAGAACCAAATGTGCAACAATTGTTCAGTTTTATTGAAAGTGTGTTAAGTGCGTGGGCTGCAGAGGAAGGTCTCACGAGTACTGGTGAATATTCCGAACCAGATGAACGTATAGTTCGTCGACGAAAACTAAACAAATACAAAAAACGTACAGACGTTCTTAATATACGCAGAATCGTATATGAGGTGTCCATTTTGCAAGGTGCAAAGCTTCTTGGAAATGTAAGATTTCGTCACTATCATTGGAAAGGAACAGCTCAAACTTGCAATGAAGCTTTTCTCAGAAAGGTATGTTGATTCTAATGATTTACTTATAGTATTTCTTTCCTCCATTTCATAAAAACAACTTTTGCCTTTCATAGCATATTGGGGTAATATAGTTATATATATACAGATACTTATTATGTACATTTTATAATAAATGTTATTAGGCAATAAACATTAAACGTTATAATCACGTTAAAACGACATATACTCAAGTTTCAGAATATGTAGACATTGTCTTCGATCTTCTGTATGTAGGTAGTTTTAAGGCCCCACTTATGTACCTATGAAGCTCTCAATAGGTTTCACAATAACCTTTACAATAGATAGCTCGAAGATAAAAGCCAGTAAAATATAGCTAACATTTTGACCTTATTTTAGATTCCTCTTCGAGGCTGCAATTTCCTTTTCTACTAATGAGGCCTTTTATTTTCTACTGTATAGGACTGCCTAAGTGACTTTTTCCATTTTTGTCTATTCTTATCGCCTCCATATAATGATAAATATAAATCTAATAGAAAAGCCGCCAAATTTTTTGATATTAAAATTTAATATTGCGCGAAATCATTCTGTACGATAGCATATTGTTCTAAAGAGTCCGAGTCAATCATTATCAAAAAAATAACTAGACTTACCTCTTTATATATATGTATTAAAAGATACTAAATGTTTATTTTTGAATTTTGCTATAGCTGCTATCAGTTAGATGAAGTATACGTGTATTGAACGTGTATAGACATATAAAAAGTATTAAAAAAAACCGACAATAAAAAATACACTAAAAAGTAAGAAATAATTCCATTATTTATTAATCTCCCTTAATTAGGACAATAATATACAACTATTGTTATTTTTTAAGTCGCTGCCAGCCAGGTGAACAGACGTGTAGTGAGAGAGAATAATAATACTATTGCTGGCACCGACTACAAAAATAACAATAATTGTATATTATTGTCCTAATAAAGGGAGATTAATAAATAACAGAATTATTTCTTACTTTTTAGTGCATGTTTGAGTTTGAAGTCGGTTTTTTTAAACGTAGTTTTTTTTTATTTTTTACTTTTTAGTGTCTGTAATAGGTTGTTCTGTAAACTACAGTAGGATTTTTCTAGATTACATCAGGTAGACTATAACATTTCGTAACTTTTTACTGTTATATATTAAATAGTAATTTTATTTTAAGTAATTATGGGTAGGCCTACGAAAGGTGCCGCGCGCCTTAAACTATATAGATCCCGAGAAACTGAAACGGCAAGAATGTTCATAAAATGAAAACTACTCGGCCAAATTATTTTATTAGTAACTATTCGCATTAAACTACAGAAGAATCACGTAAATCGGATCATAAATCTTAGCGTAATCGCTGTACATACATAAAAAGGTGCGGCGCGCCTTAAACAATATAGATCCCAAGAAACGGGAGCGGAAAAAATGTTCATAAAATGAAAACTACTGGGTCAAATTATTTTAAATTTGTATGGGACTAAATGGCAGCTATTCCGCATCAAACAAAAGAAGAATCACGTAAATCCGATCATAAATCTCAGCGTAATCGGTATACATACATAAAAAAAATATATATATACCAATCGAATTGAGAACCTCCTCCTTTTTGAAGTCGGTTAAAAAGTAAGCATATACTTAGAATGAATATTAAAATTATTGAATAAATAGCGAACATTTTATGTATAAAATAAGAAGGTTATATGATTTAATTTAACTCTAGTAGTACTTTTTCAAATCGTATTAAATTTCATTTGATAGGCGAGATATTAAAATCCTACTTTTAATAAATATTCAAACATATAAACTATAATATTAGTAAAATAGATACTTATAAGCTTCAAAAATAAATAGGATATTTTTTTTAATAGAAAAAAGGTATAGAATATTTTATCTGTATAGATAAACAAGTAAATTAAATAACTTAATCTGAATGATTTTAATTTTAAAAATGGTAAAATTAAAGGGTAAATATAAATGTTATTGATTTGTTCGCTTATTCTTTCATTCACTGTCTATAAAGTAATCTTTCATCTTACCAATCTGTATTCAGAGAATTTCGATTTTGTTCAAAAAGTGTTATTTATAAGGATTTGTGAAAGTAATTTGGTAAAATAAACGTAAGAACCTTTTTGTAGAAAATTAAATTTCCTACAACTTTTCTACTTAATTTTCTCGATTATTTTAAAAATATGTGAAAACAAGTAAAAAAAAGAATTTCGGAGGTAATACAATCAACGCAAATAAAGTTAGAACAAAATAGTTTCAGGCCCTTTTGAAAAGCTTTAAATACTCCATAGAAAACTGATCATAATTAATATGTTACCTTTGAAGGCTAAAGTAGAAAAATTAGAATAGAAATAACTGATTTAAAATACGTGCTTATGAAACGGAAAAAAATCAAAATTAAAAAGGAAGTACATAGAATCAAATTTAGGGCTCAAATTTTGAGATATTTTTTTTAGTGTGAGGAATATTTCCGGGTGTCAGTAGAAAAAAACATTCGTTTCAAATAAAAAACGCTAATACATATAGATAATCTCGTGTTAAAAGTGCATGATTCACTATATAATTGGTATATTACGTACCGTAAACGTAAGTTACTAAACTTGGAGTTAACGATACATTAGCTACAAAACTACACGCAAACGATTTAGCAATGCGAAAGTTAGTTTCGAAACTATGACGTCTGCTTTCAACATGGCTAGCTATTAATACAGATTCCATTGCATTATGAAAGTTGGAGCTTAATATTCTATCTTTGGTATAGAAATATAATACAGTTATTGAAAGAATTTAACATTTTACAATTTATATATTTTCTTTCTCTACTTAAAGAGATTTCGAATATTTATTTAAAGTAATTATAACGTACTAGGTTGCAAACTAAAGGAATGTTCACCATCTTCCTTATTTACTTTATACTATACAACTTTCATACTATACAACTCTCCCTTTTTTTATCTTTTCCATGATTCTTATACCGGCTACAGAACGCAGGCCCCAACTTATTAATTAATCATCACCGAATTGGATAATTTTAATTTACTTTGCAACTACGTTCAATAATGTTTTTAAATTCACAAAGATTTACGAAGAGAAAAGCGTATATGGTTTAATGCATGATCATTTTATTTTGTTTCGGTTGTATAATTGTAATATCTTTTTGTTTTGAAAAGTTCGTAGATGCCAGCTACGTGAAGAGCCATCGAGCGGAGTGCACGGCGCCGTGCTCCGCATGCGCTTTATATAATAAACCCTTTCTTTTATATCTTAATATGATTAAAATATTATTCATCGCATTTAAAAAAAACTACTTTTGAAACATAGTACAAATATTTACTAGTAATATTTTAAGGATTATGTGACTGCTATCAACGCACTTATACTTTATGTAGAGCTTAGTTAAATCTGTAGTATTCTTCTTCTGTAATGGCTTTTATTTAAGCACAATAACTGTATATTGGACTCTGTTAAAAACGCCTTCTTGTCTACTTTTCTGTAGTTTATGTTTATGTATATGCCGACAAGAGAAGTAACAATTTTCTGCGCTGGAAATGAGGGCGCGAGTGCCGGTAAATTGTGTTACACTGTGAAATATAGCAAGTATACATAAACGGGTATTTTTCGTTCTTTGTAATGTTAACATTTAA
The DNA here is from genome assembly GCA_905147385.1 of Limenitis camilla. Lineage (NCBI taxonomy): Eukaryota > Metazoa > Arthropoda > Insecta > Lepidoptera > Nymphalidae > Limenitis > Limenitis camilla. The sequence goes on along the minus strand of LR990230.1, from coordinate 7,745,929 downwards.
ATATTATTTTCAAGTATGTATTCATAACGGTTTGTTGGACGTTGTTTTCTGAAAACCAAACCAAACACAATCCGTTTTTAAGTTTTCAATGCAATGAAAACCAATATTAAATACCTGCCTACTTTACATATGTCACTCTTATTGCAAATTAAAATGAAGCAGCAGTATTATGACTGGTTTTTTTTATATTTAAGTTAAAGAGATTAATAAATTAGCATATAATAATATTTGCTACTTATAAACCAACAACCAAATTTCTTCTAACACGTTCAGTCTACGATTGCTGGTAAGATTCATTTATTATACGGTAGTACAGTATTATCTTATTCTATTTAAAATATTATCAAAAGGAAAAGAGGAAAGGAATGTCTGGTAAGACCTAAGCTAAACCCAGCTCGCTGTTACTATGTTCTGGTGAGATTTATGCATTTCTGCAAACATTAATCCAAACGATGGTACAAAATGTCGCGGCTTAGCATTTTCCCCTACTTCAAAAGCTTTTAAAGCGGAAACAAGTTTAACTTTATTTTGCTTGATACATTTCCAACGTTTAAACTAAAATTTAGTTTACTTAGAACTTAAATAAATTTATATTATAGGCTTTCTTTCAGTAGGTAAATTTTTGGTAAAGACAATATTATTAGGCGAGATATTTGATTATATATTTCTTATAAATATTATCAGGACCTTAAACTTTTTTGTGTTTGTTGACAAATAATAAGACCATTAACTGTAGAACGAAGCTTATACAATTATACTCACATATATACAAATTTCCACTTGTTTCGATTCAACGTTAAGTTTGTGTAACTAGGCTAAAGTAGCGTCAATTTTAAAGTTATTGACTTTGATTATCCACAATGATAAATCAACTCAAATTTTACCAAGTCAATATTAATATTCAATATCAATTAACATTGCAGCAAATAAAAAAAATTTAACCAGTGTTTCTTATGTTATGTTGAATGAGACCTGTGTAATATTACTGAAGTAACGAAAACAGACCTGTAGCTAAGATAATATATTGTAAATAAGGAACGAAAGATTTTGGCAGTACACTTTCTGGTTTCTATGTGATACAATATCCTTAATTATTTGAATTCATTTATATAACAGACTTCAATTTAGCACATGTTTGCTTTATGCAAAATTTACTTATTTGCTTTTTATTTTATTTATTTATTTGTTCATGCCAATACCAAAATATAGTGTTAATTATGTTGGTAAATGATGTTATGAGTACTTGTAGCATTGATTTTTGTAGCATCCTGTTAGTTATGACTTTAGTAGCATCTTTACTTTCGAATGTTGAAAAGTGATTAACATGAATCAAAGAAGTAGGGGATAGCAAAAAAATACGCCACCATAATAGAAATCATTATTATTACATCGCGAGTATTCTAGTCGTAACTCTGAAGCTCTGTATCTAAAGTATAAACCTCGGGAGTAGTATTCTAGTCAACAAACAACAAAGTTAAATTATGTTATACATCAGAGTTCGTTACATATAGGATACATTAAAAATTGGGAGTATAGGAAATTATTATTTTTATAGTTGACTTGTAGGTATAAAAAATACTAATACAAAAACTATATTAAATATAATATACTACAGAATATAGCAAAAAATATAATAAAATGATAAATTATAGGTATATTATATATGATATAAAAATATAATATACTTGTTTTTATCTAGAATCAATTTGGTAATTCAATATAATGTCACAAATATTTAAGACTGAGAGAAAATAGAGCTATAGTCTATTTATAATAAGTAATAGTGAATAAGAGAACCATGAGAATTTACCCAAGAATTCTTAATTACCCTCTTAAATCACGAAATTAACCAAACCTCGAATTACCCGAAAATTAGGTAACACTGGGGGAAGAATTAGAATCACACACAACACGGGCGAATTCGTTTATTATTGGAAGAGATCCTCTTGTCCTCCTTTTTTGGTGGTAGATGCTAAGTGTATAATGCTTTAATATTGTGCAGATATCTGATGATGATCGCATGTCGCTGACGACAGCCGTGTCTGATGAAGAGGACCCCGGTGAGAGCGCAATGAACTCTCCCTACAAGGGCAAGCAGACTGGCGCTGCGGCCGCCTCCTTTAACTGCACTGGTGCTGTCAGAAAAGCTGGGTAAGACTATCAAATTTATTTATTCATATGTATTTTTTGTTTGTTTTTAATTCTTTTTTAAGAAAATTACGCGAATGGAGAAGCGAAAGGCACAGTATAAGTTAATAAGAAAGAATGTGATAAGTATGCATTAAACATACATTAAATTAATTGAAATAAACATACACATACTTTGTTATAGTGGATACGACCTTACAGACATGTACTTGTGTCAAACTGCTGTCTGTGGTCAAACTTTAACCTATCTATTTTAAATGTAATTCACTTTAAAAAAATCATTTTAAAAATCATCGACTAATGGAATGTAATATAATACATAGATATTTTTTGAGAAGCAAATGAGCATTTAAATATGTTCACAAGCAATTTATTGATAATACCATAATTATACCATATTTAAGTCGATGTTGCCATATAATAAAGTTTATCACTAAATATATTTTTAATTAAAACAAACAATAACAGCTGCAGTAATTTTATCAGGTAATTTAAAATATTTGTTAGAACTAGAAAAACCTACAAGTTTTACATTCTAAATATTTTTAAAATTCTTTTAGGTTTTGAGAAATTTACATTTCAAATATTTTCTTTTGGAGTACACTCGTTAAGTTTTACACAGTAATTGTACATTTGTGTCCGTATAAAGAAAGATGGAACTGTACTAAAAGCACCTATCTTTCTTAAGACTTAAAATTATAGTAAAAGGAAAGAGGTTGGAAAGAAAAACAAAGAAAAGTGATGTCGTAGAAAGTTGAGTTTCCTAGTGCCTACAGCGTCTTTTATATTCCTTAAGGCTACAATTCCTGTCCCATGAATCCCAAATGACCGGAGGGAAATCTTAGCCGTGACCCATTCAATGACGCTGTTATACAGGAACGTAAGACAGGATGTTCCTCCTTCGATGACTTTTATAAGGAAGAGATAAATTCTTTTACAATTTTTTGTTTATAAGTGGCACTCTCTCTTGACGGATTTTATCCTACCAGCGATTCCTTAGCAAATTTTAAAATTACAATCATACATAGTTAACAAAGAGTTTTTTTGTTCACTTTCAAGTAAGACTAAAGGAGTGTGTACACGGAATTAAAATCAATATATCATAGATAGTAACATGTTAGAAGGGACTGTTTGGTATTTTTTAAATTGCTAACATAACATGAAAATTTAATTAAAATGAATTCAAATTCACATAAATAACAACAAATGTAGTTAGTAAATTGTTTGAATTTTCCCGATGCAATAAAATATATTCTAGTCGGGATGGCGTCGTCAGGAGGGGAAGAAAATCCGGAATATTCTAAGAATTATATTTTCTTAATTCTTTTACATATTTACTTAATATTATAACTTAAAACTAGAGGAGTGAGCTCTGCGCAAGTTGGGGGCAGAGACTGACTCGGTGAGGCGATGCTTCTAAGTCCTCGGTTATTGATTCCCACGAAGTCAGCGAATTCCGGGACGCGTAACATAAGTTGGCTAGTGAGATGTGCATCGTTATCGTTAGGGTTCCGTAACAAATATAATAATACTGATTTGTGTACTAGATAGATATATACGATCGCGGACTTTTTTGTAGACCCTTTTAAGGTGTATAATACTGTAGTACATTATTTTGATCTATTTCGTAGGGTTCAGCCAGCGTTTGCAATGTAAGCGCCAAAAAGTGTTTATTTACGAGATCACATTAGAAACCTCTAAAATTATCAGTGTTTGTCTATTATACTATATATGTATTATACATATAAACTTTCCTCTTGAATCACTCTATCTAGTAAAAAAACGTTTTAAAATCCGTGGCTTAGTTTTAAAGATTTAAACATCATTGGGACCAACGGACAGCGGAAAGCGACTTTGTTTTATACTTTGCAGTGATATATTCTCAATTCCCAATCATACTTTTGACAAAATATTTTTATACAGATATCAATTAACTTTTTTTATGCTATTTAAATTGTTGCAAGTTAAACATAAAAATAACCCTAACAATTTTTCAATATATAAATTTAAGTATAAATGATAATACGGTGGCATTATTGTATTACCATTTATTTTAAAATGGAAACATATTGTTGTAGTAATTTTCTAATAAAAATAATGTATGGGTAAACGTCAATTAATTTTTGCCTAATAGATTTTTGAGCGTGAAGAAGTGGTTGCTTCGTAAGAAACATCAGATCGAATTAGCCCGCAAAAGAGGATGGAAGGGTTATTGGGTCTGCCTGAAGGGCACAACTCTACTGTTCTACCCCTGCGATTCCCGTGAAGGTCGATCAGTCGAAGCCGCACCGAAACACCTCATTATAGTCGATGGAGCTATCATGCAACCTATACCTGAGCATCCCAAACGCGATTACATATTCTGTTTGAGTACGGCTTTTGGCGACGCGTATCTATTTCAAGCCCCGTGCCAGGTACGCGATACAACATTTTTAGTTTATTCTTTATCCCTAACAATTTTACTTAGACATTCTATTGTGGTTCGTTAGGTGGAGCTCGAAAACTGGGTGAATAGCATACATAGTGCATGTGCTGCTGCATTTGCACGTCATCGCGGCAAAACTGGAACACTCCATCTACTTCAAGAAGAAATTTACCGCCTCGAGAAGGCCATAGAATCCGTAAGTGTAACATTTCAAAATAACTAAAGGCATCCGGTTCATTTATTAATAGGGTCTAGAATACGAAGACCTAGTTTCCGTAAAGAGCTTTGAAATAGTTATGCGTTAGATGGGTTTTACTCGACTGGCGAGAGGTGCTGAATACAATACAGATACTGAGATATTATGCGAGGCATGACCTCCAATGCTCGCAGCATCGGCCTGAACCAACACAAGTATTGTTTGACTAGTGCGGATCACTACTTTTGTAAACTAATGTCTATCTTCCCGTTTTATACGTTATGACCTAGACATAAGAATCACTTTCAAATAGAGAATCAGTTTCGCTATGCAACTTGAAGTGTGTACAATGTAACAAAGCAAAAAGCATTCAGTATTTATGTAGATAAATTTATTTATTGTTGAGGCGTACTTAGCTTTTACCTTGATAATAATAAACGATGCATTTATTGCAGTTATGTTTTATTATACAAGTGGAGTAAATAAAATATGAATATAAATGATTGATTAAATTTATTTGATATTAACGAACCATTGAATTTTATGCAGAAATGTTATAATTGACTTGGGACGGTGCCAGTTTTGATGAGTCCAAGAATATTAAGAATGAAATTATCTTGAAATTGAAATCAAACCTTTATTTATTTGAACACTTAATCAAATTAAGAAGAACAATATTTATAACGATATTATATAGGTTATATAGATAACAACAAACGAATATTTTATAAATATGAACAATTTTTATTTTTAAATACCTTTTGAATTTTTTTACGCTTTTCAAATGAATTAATATTGTCTTTGCAGACTAACAAAAGTTTAAGCTAAAGTATAGGGCCCTAATTTAACTATTTTTTACTTAACCGGTTGTCAAATCTAGTTAATGATTATTGAAATAAATTAACTTGAATTTGTTCCTATGAACAATCTGTATTCGTAGCAATTAGTAGAAACTCGTAGCACAAGTATGTGTCAGTGGCATGTGGTCTACGGTGTATCTCACACAAATCGAGCCAATTCTGACCCGCATCGTCCAACCACAACACGCATCAAAGCCTTTGCTTATTACAGAAATACGGAATCGTACAAACACATGTCAGTCTACTAAATAAACATGACTCAAAGCAAAGCTATGAAAATTTTGATTTCGAATTTAATCTAAGCTGCTCAGTAGATAAATCAGTATATGTATTCTGATGTTGTCTGTTTGTACTGATATTTACTTGGAATTACTATTGAATAAATATTTTCTAAGGATGTAAACGTAAATATGTCTGTTCTCACCTTTACGTTATTGTACGTAACGATTTAGTTTACGTCGCATAAATGTAGGACATTTAATCATTTCTACGAGTGATTTATAACTATCAGAATAACCGTAATACCTATGTGACCTAATACCTTTGCTGATGTGTACATTGCATATGAATACATCATAATTACAATTCGACGTTATCGATTCTCTCCATATCCTCCCATTTGATTACTGTAGTATCAAATTATCAATGCTATTGAATTGCCGTCGCAGCAATAAAATAAACAATAAACAATCTCAATAGTTGATTTTAGTTTTGATTGATACATTACTTTGGTTGATATTATAAAGTCTTGTAAGATGTGTGTTTATCGCGCGACAGTGATCGTAGCCAGGCGGTGTGCGCTTATTAATATTCATAGGATACCTCGTGCCCTAGTACAGTTTGAAGACCGTGCCGTCAAATTGTGTCATACTGCATTAACGTTAACCACAGTTCATGTATTTTGCACGTGTCTATCTGTACTTAACTTAATTCAAATTTGTACTAAATACAAAACACAGCAAGTAATTATTATGAATTAGATTGGTGATATACATACCACACCGGTACGATTTTAGATTACTGTAAGGTAGTTGTAATTATCTGAGTATAAAGTTATTTATTATAGTTTATAATATCTACAACAAATGTTTGATACTATTACGTTTTTTTTCTTGAAATCTATTTTTTATAGGCATGTATTCATCGAATGAAATGAATCGTTTCAACAAATTAAAAATGATGTAGTTTTTTAACTGTATATACCTTAAACAGGATCACAAACTGAAGCATATGGCGGATTTACAGCAATCCGTAGTATCAGACATGGAAACAAGAGCACAGTTAGCCGGGCAAATGCTGCAATGGGAGGAGAATCTCGAGAGATTACATTGCGAGCAATTCCGACTACGGTGCTACATGGCTAGTTTACAGAGCAGCGAACTTCCTAATCCTAAGGTAAGGGAAGCTTACATCCTTTTAAATTATATTAAGTTAACTACTCTTGTTTAAGACTCCGATGTTACGTTTAAACATACATATATTCTATGTACCTACAGAATTCAATAATTTACACTTTTATAATGTACTGTTTTAATCATAACATAAAAATATTTGCCCGAATTGTGTTTATGTGCCATTGTATTTATTATCTCCTCTTTTCATGAATATTATAATAATATTGCTATTTCCGTCCGTCTTACCCATCGGTATGATCACGAAAATGTTGTGAAATAATTCTATCAAGTTGACAGAAAAGTGATATTTGTTAGGTTCGCTGCCCAAATTGACAGATTTGTTGACCGGGAGGCGAAACGTATCTGTTAGGAGGACCCGTGTCACGCCTCTATAGATTGCCTTTCAATAATTGAAATAAAATTTTCGAAGTTTATTTATGTTTTGGTATCGAGATGATTAAAAAAGACATATTAAAAACAACGATTTTAATTTTGTTTATTATTTAAGTCTGAAATTCGAATAATCTGGTTAAATGATTATATAGCTATGTGTGAACGTACTCACAGACAGATATGAACGGGAACTGCATTTTCACTCAAGGGATTATTTACATACATATACATAATCATATAAACCAGTTAAAGATATAAATGTCTCCACAAACAGTTACCGAATTTGTAAATAGCAAAAAATAAGACTATTCGTAATCGTGTCATGATGTACCAGTGAAAGTTTTTTGAAGTTGAAAGATTTAAATTTGTTTTCCTTTCAAAAATTGAAAAATGATTAATTTTTCTCGGATCTCTCTCGGATAATCTTTTTTTAGGTTGAGCGCAGGAAAAGTAAAATTGAAAATGATACATAAAATAGAAATTTTATATGATTGTTCCTTTAGATTAATTATTAGTAGGTAAAAACCAGCAACCGCTGCTCTCATCTGAGTAGTTATCAAATGCAGGAAATTATATTCGATTTAAAAGTGTGATGACAGCACCTTTACAACTAGGATTCAATTTTGTAATTTATATTATGTGTGTTTTTCTACCATAAAAAAATACTGAGTAAAGCGTTTTTCAGTCTCTATTGACACATGTGTCTCGCGGCACCAAAAGCACGCTGAACAAGCTGGGCGTGTTCACGGTGTCGTCGTTCCATGCGTTCATCTGCGCGCGCTCTCCCTCACTGCTGAACAACCTGCTAGCGGGCCGAGGCGCTACGAAGCGTAGGGCGCCGAATCTGTCCCGATCGAACTCGGGCTCCAGTCGACGGTCAATGCAGGTTAGTATTTTTTAAATGTTAGTCCACGTACTATTTATATAGATATTTTTATTAAAACCGTCGTGCCTAATTTGAAACCACTCAATATTACGTCTCATCAAATTCTGAAAGATACTTTAATAAATATACAACAAAAAATTGAATTACAAAGGGTAACATGGCACCTTTACGTTCCAACTCCATTAAAATACGCGCTTGCTAACATTCCATAAACATTTATCTTTAAATTTTGTAAGTTTTTATTCTTATAATCAACATTTTTCTAAACAAATAATTATTACTCATATCTTTTTAATTATGTACTTGAAACAGTCGTGATTTCATGTAGGCTGTTTATTGTATAAGTAATATAAAATACAGGTGCGAACAAATATGTTAACCTGTGATTAGTACACAAAATAGAAAAGCCTAGCCTCATTTCATGTTCAATTAGGGGCGTGTTGAGCTGAAATGCCGCTATGTCGTGCTACTTAATATTACAGAAACTTCTAATATACGCCGTCACGACGACGATTACTTTGTTACCCGCCGCCGACTGCCTGCCATTAAACATCTCTCCCTTGTTACCAGAACAAATTACAAGCACGGCTCTATTAAGTAAAGCGGTAAATTGCCAAAGAGCAAACAGTAACGTTACTTAGATGTCCAAATTTGTTTTTTTTTCATAGTTAAATTGAAGAAAGATATAGTTTTCTTAAGTTATGAAAAAGTTATCAAACACAGCAAGTATTTATGCAAAAATTACTTTCAAAACAAATACTAATATTTATTTATTAATTTTAATAAATACAAGTGTATATTTTTTGAATTGTTTAAGAAATCTGTATATTCAAACGTGAAGCAAAAAGTACCCCTATTTTGAAAATTGCGCGGACGGAGGAGTAACCTTAATAACCTTAATAATATTCAGACTTATAATTTAAATTAATTATTGTTGAGTTTCGACCACTGGGCGATCACTAATATTTTATTAATAAGTAATGGGTATGCCCTATTGACGAAAAATATCATTAATTAAATGTATATATATGATGCGTATTCGCATACGAACTAAAAAGGCAAACAGACTAATAAATTAAAGTTCTAAAATACTTGTTTTGACTTATATTGCCGTTACTTAAGACGCTGCAGTAAGTTTTCATACGTAGGTACAACAATTGTACAGTCAGCGGTCGGTTATACCTATTCATGTAATAATATATACTGTTATTTAATGATATATTTGATTGAGAAAAAACTAACCATTACATAAATTATACGGATATGTACTACGGGGAAGTCCTTTTGTCTATTAAACCAAAGTTTTTGTTTCTTTATTCTTATTCTTTAAAATATGAAGTCGAAGTTGTGTGTGAGTATTCTTTTGTCTCATTGTACAAGATGTCGCGTGAAGAAGGCGAAGCCGCGGTGAGGGTTTCATTACCCGAAGGTACCACGGCGACAGTGGGCGTGCGCGAAGGGATGTCAGTTGAAGAATTCCTAGCGGCCGCTTGCGCTCGCCGCTCACTTAACCCTCTAGAACACTTCGTGCGAGTCAAGAAACGACGAGACATGGAAGATCATAATTACTTTGTACCGCACAGAAGTGATCTCATCGAGACATACGTGAGTTCCGTTTAGTGCACTAAGGATACCTGGATACGTTTAATTACATTATATATTATCATCATCTTGAGGAAATAATGCTAACTATACTTGAGTAAAAATAAAAAACATTCTTCTTTTACATACATTACATAATCAAATAGAATTGATTACGACAAATATTAATTAATTAGAATATTTGATTACGACTTGGAACGTTTTGTATAATTATGTTTATTATTTTCTCTCAAAGTCAGATAGCAACTAAATAGCTAGATCATTGTTAATTAATTATTATTTTTCTGTATTTGAGTTAATACAATTAAGTTACTAATTGCACCTTTCTTTGAAAACTTTACAAAGCAGTTGACATTTTATATCGATATGATATTATAAAATGATATTATTTCCGTGCATTTTCCAAAATTTGAATCCATGAATTCCAGAACATTATAGAATATTAACCATTATTATATTATATTTGTTAATTGTTGTTTTTATTTTATATCAATTTTTTCGTCTATACAGTTGCATACTCATGAAGTAGTAGAAGTATGCGCCAAGATCCTGTACCAAGTGGAGCTTCAGCGTACCACACTTGAGCAAATGTGGGGTTTCAGCGTTGAAGCAGAGCTTATAGAGAACGCGGAGCGCCAGGACGAGCTCTGCTGCTACGTTAGTCGCGTTGAGGACAAGAGCGTCGCCATGCAGAATGGTAAGACTCCTTTCACTTTAGTTCTCCTTACTCGACATGTCCGTTATCTTGCTACACTTTACTAAACGATAACTAAATTAATGAAGCTAAGAAGTGTATCAGTTTTCACATTACTAAAAATATTTTGAATCTCATTCAATATATCATTGAAAATGTAATTTATCTATTGTAAAGTTTATTTATTCAAGCTAAAAAGTTAAAATTCATTTAGTAGCTACAGTGTTGAAGATAAAAAAGGTGCAAATATGCAACCCAAGTAGTGTTTGAATTGCGTTAGGTTTTATGTCTGAGCCGATTGGTCTCTATTTTTGCAATTATTTTATTTGTACATATAAAAATATAGATTAATCAACAGTGATGACAGGATCTGTACGATATATATCTTCAACGGTGGCAACGCTTCGTCTAAGTTACGAGTGAATTAAGTTAGATGTTAAACAATATGTCAACTTTATTGCTCAATCTACCTTGTCCGTTCTAAATTGTCTTTTATTTTTATTATGTCCTTTTCTATCCGTAATTATTATAAAAATAATGACATTTATAATAAAATCTGCACATAGCTCGAGAGTATTTTTGATAGAAGTTACTGGCCAAAATTACAAATTTTTTCTAACACTTACAATTAGTAAGTTTAAATGTATAAAAAAAAATTGTGCAATCAATATTTGCCAGGTATTATCAAAGGCGACGAGATAATGGTGATCAATGGTGCGATCGTCTCAGACTTAGATATGATGTACTTGGAGAGTGTTTTACAAGAAGAACTCTCTCTAGTGATGATGATGAGGTAAGTTCCTTTATAGTTATGTAGAATTTTGCCTTCACATAAAACTTTTTTATACAAAGAAAAGACATTCAAGTTATGTTGGCTCGTCGTATCATTTCATCGGCGTGTTGTGTGTAACATCAATATATCAAGAAATTAGATTATATTTTATAGACGAAAATGAATATCGCTGTATAAAATTTGTATAATATTCTGAACTTCAGTATCTGAAAGCAAAAGAAATATTTTTAATCCGTCAATTACCATTTTCATGCAATTTCGTCGTTCGGCAGGCGAGTTAACCGCTGTTCATTAATCAATGGTTTTCGCTTGCATTCGTTAGCATCGATTCGCATAATTTGATGCAACGCAACGGAGTTCGTTATGAATAAAAAGGCTTATGCTTTGCAAAGCAGCGTTACGGGAGAGCAGGGAGAGAGGAAGGTAGTTGAAGGATATCTACACCCTCGCCATCTTTTTATGGCATACATTAAAATTTATTTCATTTAAATAAAGAACTATGAAATTTAGATAAAAGTAAGAAGATTGTTGTTATTATGTAACAACTAGCTGACCCGGCAAAACGTTGTTTTGCCATATAAATTTAAAAAAATTGGCGTGGGCCACCCTTATCACTTAGGGGTATAAAAAATCGATGTTGACCTATTCTCAGAACTACCCGATATGCACACAAAATTTCATAAAAATCGGTCGAGCCGTTTCGGAGGAGTTTGGAGGAGTTGTGACGCGAGAATTTTATATATAAGATAATAGAGAGAAAAATTCTTTGTCGATGGAATTCATTTGCTTTAATTAAATTAAATTTTGTAACACTAAAAATTGTGTATGTTAAAATCAAGCCTACACCTCTCTATACTGATTAATTTTGCAAATATCTCGAACACATTTTAATGTAATCCAGACACATTTATGACATAATTTTGTAGTAGTGCAATAATCGTAGTATCGCATAAAACGGAAGTCAAAGCGTGAGTTCCCGGCATGAAAGTCTCGCGGGTGGAAGACTCACGGCATTTCCCGCCCTCATACACCTGACCTTTCGACCGCGACAAGTTTACTGAAGCGTTCGCAACGACCTACATGCTCCCTCACTAGGCTAACCAAGTGCTTGATAAATTGGATACTCGCTTCTTTCATTTTTTTTATTTTTTATTCGAAGTAAGCGAAAGCCCTTGATAACTAACATATGGAATTAAGTTTTTATGATATTTATATAATACTACTTTCACTAAACACCAGAGATGTTATGGGAAAGAAAATTCGGATCTGCATTTTGGTGGTTTCACAAACTTTCATCGTTCAGTACTTTCAAATGGTATTCGTTTATTTGATTTTTGAAGAATTTTGTAAAATAAAATAGCGTCAGACAAGACTAAGCAAGAGTAAACAAATAGTCAAAAGATGTCTGTGTCATTTAGATTCAATCCCTATCAGACATAATTCTTAACTATTTTATATAGAACAGTTACGGTTACGGATACAGTATTATTTCAGATATCCGGATTAATTCTGTTTTGAGATTTGTATTTTGGCTTCCTAGCATTACTGCTGTATATAAAACAATGGTTTGTGAGGTGACCAATTGACCATGCAAAGTAAATCTTATCACGTGAATGTTTGTTAAATATCTATCTCGGCTCATATCAAATAAGATCTAAAGATATGCAAATTAACACCACTCCCAGCGCGACTGTTAACTATAGTGGATTAAAAATAAGCATAATTCTCAGTAACGAAGTTATATTGGCAACCCTATCTCCCTGCGACCCGCATCCCGCCACCTCCAGCCATTGTGCGGGACCGAGCCTGTACCGCCGCGCGTGAACCAACCTCAGATTAAACACTTGCTGTATTATAATATACTGGTATAACTTCTACTTGCTTCTCTTCTGTCCGCGTTAATTACTTTTCTTACGTCCCTCAAGTTTCACCCACCAACTGCGGTAAGTCTACTAACAAAAGACCCTCTCCGACTCAGAATCACGACATCTTTCATCTTTGTCCTAAAAATGTTGATAAATTATTTTTTTTTAAAGAAATCCATTGTGCTGATAATAAAACATGACAAATTTTGTTCTAAAATATTTTACGGTATCATTACATTATTACCATCCGATTCCATCGAGGAAAGCTCTGTTTTATAACAAAAGGGAAAATGAACGTTTCTTCGTGTATTTACTTTTTAATTTGCTTTTTATAAAATGGAATATAGTATAAATGTAAATAAAATGTAATTATAGTACCAATTTACATTCGTAAAATCCATACAAAAATTTTTACATGAAATGTGAGACCCGTATGTAGATTTTAATTGATAATTACAGAATCTACATTTTTACTACTAATTTTGAGACAAAGATTTTTATACAAACAACTCTAACTATACTGTATTAGTATTTCTTCTGTAAGATCCGATAGACGCAAAAACGTACCCAATGTTATTTCAATCCTAACTCCTATATAACAAATTGCTGTTTACTAGACTTGATGAAAATATTCCAATCTAATCTTACATGATACATTATTATGCTAGCTTTCCTTCGTTTCCTCCTTTACTTGGCTTAACCTATATTCTTAGAGTTCTAATTCAAATACTACAACATTTTAAACGAAGGGAGCAGATGTCTGTGTTGCATATACGATTTGCATACAAGTCGGCGCAAACGGAACCGTAGGAAATGGATGGCTTCATGCACTCCACCGCAAATTGAACAATGAATTGCTCATGAAATGAAGTTTTAGACTACTGTTATCTGGTTATTTAATATTAAATTATCAGTTACTCGGATTATTTAAAACACATTTAAAATATACATTATCCTACATTTGTGCAACCAAATTTATAGCAAAAATATAGAATATGCATATCTTCAAATTTTTCATTTATTAGATTGAGGAAGATAATCAAGTGTGCTACAATAAAGCCTTTGCTTTCCTTGATTTATTCATCGTAAATTATTATAAACATTACTTGTTATCGTGATGAATAATAGCGAGAGACGTCATAAAATAAATAGGAGAACGAAATAAACTCACACATACACGTGACACAGGTCGTCACGGACGGAGCCGCCGGAGCTGAGCGGCGTGATGCGCGCGGCCACGGACGATATAATCGATTCGCTGGTGTGCCCGCCGCCGCCCAGTGACCCGCCAGTCATCTCCGATGACATGATATCCGGACTCATCGTGCCCGCGCCGGCTTGGAGTAAGTTCACACTTACTAACTATGCTATCTTATCAATTTATTATCTATAAGTGTAACGATAGACACTAGACTGATTCAAAGACTATACACAACGAAACATACTTGACTAAGAATTTTGAAAAATAACACTCTAGGAGGTTGGAGAGAAAGTCTCGATTTGAATGGAGAGTGGCAGAAAGATCCTTTATACCTCAACAAAGTGAAATCAAGTCTACTTACTAGTTTAATACTTAGCTGTTCTTTACTGTGACGTCTCTATTTCTTCTCGTGACTCGTCTTAATTTTATGAAGGACTTGTTCTACACGATAATATCTATTTTATTACCTTAAAATTATTATTATTATGTTATATATTACAGATGAGTTACGGACACATATATTTATATACGATTTATAAACCAAACTTACTTAGCGACTATATGACGCTGCAGTTTAAATCTTCGTACAGGAATAAGGTCACAGTTAAATGGATTTACCGACCGTGTGTAACTAACATTTATCATACTGACGTAGGCGTAGTCTCTTTTGGTCTGGTATTCATAGCCTGATAGAAATACATCCAACGGCACGCAAGATTGATCGTTTTCATGGATAACTTGGCGTAAAACGTATAGTCCTATACCATTCCAAATAGAACGGAAAGTAAACTGAACATTTACGTGTACACAGTACATACAGCCTTATGTTTGTATTATATTATACAAACGTACCGAGAGTCGAAAATAATTAAAATAAATGTTCTTTCAAGATTCCGAGAGCTATCAAAATATTTTGTTATGAAAACTCGGAAATCCGCCACTTTATTGAATTTTGCACGCTGTTATTATGTGCCATAGAAAGATCGGTTTATATTTCCGACACGATCCTCTCAAGCATTGAAGCACATAATCCTTCGAACTAACGAAGCGTCATGTTGTTAGATTTCAATTAAATCATAACGAACATGTTTGTACAAAGACATCTATAGGTACTGACGAGAAATTGAAGCGCAAACTCATATCAAATATTGCTTCCCATACACCATTTTAAATATTCGTAAAGTATCAGCTTAGATATTAAACTAAGACATTAGACTAAAATTAATGAAAAAGTACTTTTGCATTCTTAACGATAAAATATTCAAATAAAATCTTATAAAGCTACACATTTTGGGAATGATAACACAATAATTTTCTATAATTTATTATTACTCTGACAACTAATAAACAAAACAAACTTAATAAATTTTCTTACGGCTATTCACTTATGGGTTTAACGACTTACAACAATCATAAATATAATTTATAAGAACTTTTTTTATGCATACTACTGGAATAATTTATTACATAATTATAATTTAAACGTATAAAATTAAATAATGATGTATAAAATAATAATAACTGTATCTTGCAATATTTGCTTAACAAGCAATTTTGTTTTTTCGTCTACGTAATGATTGGCATCGTTTCTGATATAACAAAATTTCATTAGCTTTCAATATTATGGCTGTCAGCCAGTATTGTTATGAGTATATCGAAGTATTACAATTAGCATCATTTCAATTTGCGGTTATCGATTCCCAATGCTATACCTTGTTACCCATTTATAAAATAAAATAAATCTGCTAATTTACAACTTCTCTCTCTCGAAATTATCACATTGAAATTGAAGTTCCTCTTTTATGACAGAACAAAATACAAAACTTCAATGATGTTATTCAAGGTAATGTTATACAGTATTATGATAGTAAGGTAATAAATAATTTTTATCTTTTGTCAAACTTCTTTTAAAAGGAAAGTACTCTACAATCAAATACGAATTTTGCGAAGTTTTAGAAATACTGACAAATGTTATTGTATACAAATTAAAAGTTTTCTTATTAAAATCTTACTTGTTGTTACTTGTGGTCTAAAAATTCCAGTTTATTATTCATTAACGTCCAAACTTATTTTGTAATATTTTTTTAGTCTTAGTAGATTTACTATTTCTATCTATTCGTGCGATAAAAGGCTCTTACCTGAAAAAAATAGAAGGAACGTGCCTTGAGATGACAGACAACACTAAAACCATTTTTGATTTTTAAAACCTGTTATACTTACATCATCTTTTAATTTTTTCCTAAGAATTACATTTTCTGTTGTTTTAGAAGATAAGTTAATCCCACCAAAAACATTTTCATGTAAAATGTTGCCAAGACGAGACCATATACCTCGCACTGTCAAAAAGTTATCTGATCTCATATAGAGCCAAGCTTCTAACTCTGCACGCCCTACCTCTATAAGCCCTAACTTCACCAAGAAGATCAATATATATGGCTGGTATTTGGTGGGATTTCACTTTTTTTTGTAAGTTATCTGTGACAATATTTTTTTAGTTTGTTAATTTTTTCTTTCTTTTTTTGGGGCGTATTTCTTACACATCAGAGGTGTCTTTTTACACAGCTCACTCAATATCTTTTTTTTTTCTTCGTTGGTTTATTGTCGAGAGCGATAGAACTTCCAGAAGTACCTTAAAATGTTGTAATCCAAACTGAGAAAGGGTAAAAATACTCTTGCAGTTTGCTTGGCTCGTTTTGGCGATGTACTACCGTGCTCCCAGGAGATTCCTGTGTCAACTCGTTAAAATAAAATGATAAAAGTAGACATTGTCAGCTGTCAACTAATGTTTATTATGCGAAATAGTTTCCAAAATATTTGATTTCAATAATATTCACTAATGGCTTGCTTATAATATCAGATTATAACTTGCTTCTACATGCGGGACATACATACGTTTTGCTGACTAGGATAACTGAAAATACCTCTTATTATTTATTATTTATTTAACACTTTATTGTACACCACATACAGGATCACAATAGCAGTAATTTAACATAAAAAAACAATGGCAAACAAAAGGCGGCCTTATGGCTTATTAGCCATCTCTTCCAGACTACCTTCAGGTTAGGAAAATTATTACGAGATGGGTAAAGGGTGGTGCAACCATAAACTACATTCAAATTATTACAACCTAATACATATACATTTACTTATATACTATAAATATCATATATATGTTAATAATAAACTAATAAATATCCGGATGACAATAAACTAAGTATAATTAAGTCATATACATATATACACAAATTAGATTATAAATGTCCAACATCAATATAATCAGAATCATCCTCGTTCAGCTAAAAGATGGTCTTTAACGGATTTCTTAAAAATGCTAAGAGACTTTGATAGTCTTATGCTTAAGGGTAGATCATTCCAAAGTGTTATTGCCTGCACTGTGAACGAATCTGAATACATTTTAGTGTTATGGATTGGCGTTTTGAGCAATAAACTTCGTGCTGTTCGTGATCTACTAGGAGATCCAATACACTCGAACTTTTCCCTCAAATAAGAAGGAGTATTCGGGTGGAATAACACCTCTTACATTTGTACGAAGATTTACTATTGTTCTCCTCCACGATCCCCGACTTCATGTTGCTGATAACATCCAGGGTGATGAATATTTTGGCTTAAAAGATATAACAAAGAGGGAGCTATAGAACGTTATCAATGTTGGTCTAGGAGGACGATTCGTCGTATAGTGACCAGTAAAGATCAAGATGAATTCATAGTGACCACGCAATGGAATAAAGCTCCTAAAATATTGAGCGTCTGCTTCATCATGATCGGATTTTAGGGTTGCATGAGACGATAGGCCTTGGTGAAAAATTGAAATCGATGGTGAAATAAATTAAAAAAATATTTACACACAGTGTTAATGCCGATAGTAAAGGCTATACCAATAAAAAATATTTGGCACATGATAATTGTTCAATTTCGAATTAATAAAAAATAGGCTACATAGTAGGTAAATACAACTTGGCAATACTTTCGAAATAAGAAATGAGAGTTTTGTTGGTATTTAACAATCAGCATGCACAGAACATTGATAAATTGTTAGTTATACGCTGTTGTTGTTGATGCCTACAACAAATATTAAAATATGTGAAATAAATTCAAAAATTTAAAAAAATCGTTATTTTTATTTTTATATCGTGATATTTCATAGTCTTCCTATTAATTGATATAAATTATTAGTATATTATGAATGTTATGATAATCTACGGCTAAGGAAACTCATTGTTTGTAAACAAAACTAATTAAACCTCAGAGAAGGGGGGAGAGCTTTTTAAATATCGAATACTAGCTGACCCGACACACGTTGTCCTTTCTTAACTATGAATGTTGAATTCTAATTGGCTGTCAAAAGCTTACATTAGAAAAGTTAATATTGTCTTTAAGTTTCGTTAAATTTGCTAATTTTCCGCGCAATTTTCTTAATTTTTTCTTAAGAACCTTCTCCTGACAATAATAAATACAGAAAAAAGAATTAGCGAAATCGGTTCTGCCATTCACGCGTGATGCTACGTCGAAGAAAATAGAGATTGATTTTTATATATAGATTTAAGTAGAATAATATGTTTGATAAGACTATAACAACAGTTTATCCTTTGAATATAATCTAAAGTGACACATAATTTTCGCAAACAAAAATAGACCTTATAACGAGTAGTTCTCAAGTATGACAACTGACTGACAACGAACCTAAGGGAGGTAAGACAATTATATGGCTGACTATATATACAAACAAGCCTCTAAAGAAAACTGTCTCGCACTAAAAATGATTATTGTTTTATAACATGGAGTCCCTATATTAATTTTTAGAGCCTCTAGCATCAATATTTGCGGAATTCTCATACAAACAAACGATTCCCAGTTTAAGAGGTTAAGGGGTAAAAGTTCCAAGTTTTATAATTTTTTTCTTATTTATTTACTAATACTAGCTTATATAGCAAGTTTAAGCTTTCTAGGACTTGGGGAAGTACCCTAAGAATTTTGATGATCATCACTGAGTCAGTGACGAAATCGACGTTTTTTAGATATCTAAAGAGCTATAAAATTGAAACTTAGTATGTTTAATAAGTCCACTACTGACATCATATCTTGAGAATTTTGTAGATCTGGTATAATCCAAACTCAAGTTATGTATGTTCAAAAAAACGACGAAGCACTTCGTGAAAAGGTAGTAGTGCCCTTGCAGAGTTGCGCTTCGCTTGGCTCGTCTTGGCGGGGGCACTTCCGTGCCCCCAGATAAAATAAAACAATGTTTTCGGTATTTACGAAGTGTCATCGTCAATACTTTCGTGACACTGTATATAAACTTATTAAGCTTTCATCCTTCAGCGATAGTTTTTTTATAGATCAGGCATTTTTTAATCTACATATCATGAAGACGATATATAATTTTTAAAAACGCATTTAAGTTACTATGAAGCGTACTGTAAGCGATATGCATTAACTTCAACATTGCAGAGCCATTGCATCATTTTGTTGCAAAAGTTAAACTACAAATGGAATTCTTTGTCTCCCGAAATAGGAATAATTGTGGTCGTATGGTCATTATTTAGAACAAGCGAGTCGAAATTGCTCCACTCTTGAAGCGCCTGCTGTGTTTTATTTCAGCGCGAGTACAAGAGGCAATTATAATACGTATTGGTTTGACATGCGAGGGGCTTGTTTTACGATACTTGTGATACTGTGATAGATAGAGAGAGTGAGCTCTGAACAATAAGCCTCATCGACCGCAAAAAACATTGTTACGATGCTATGATTGTTCCAACATTCTACAGATAAAACCTAAGCCTATTTTTTCTTTTTGTTTTGTATCGCTCTATGATATGATTAGTTTAACAAGATTTTAAGTAAGGACTGTTGTGGAGAGTTTTAAAATATTTTATCTATTATATTTCGAAGCTCGATTCAAATGATACAACTTCTTTTTGGAATAAGATATCAGCTAGATGGTTTATCGCACTGAAGGCTCATATATGTACTTTCTTATATGGACTGCATGGTAACGAGAAGTTCCCGCATTCCACGATATTATAAAACTGCTCTAAAGAAAAAGGATTTATCGTTACCACGTGATTCTTAAAATTAATGTAGTAATCACATCATCCTCAATGAATAAGAACTAATCAACAAAGAGATACACAAAAAATCCAAATAGTAGGACAATTTAACTGTTTACATAGTATAACTAGCGTAAATCAAATACTGTAGGTTTTCTAGTTATATACATATAAAATACAAATTTAATTTATTTTCTTTTTATGATTTTTATTTCAATTCGTAGAATGAATGGTACGCTTAGTCAATACCAAAACAAAACATCGCAGCTTATGTTATCTTAGATAAATAGAACACATTTTAGAGAAATGAGAACATAACACAAACCTATCTCTATAAACTCTCGTAATGCGCATAAATAGTGTCTAGAACATGATACAGGTTACGGAAGATTCAAAACGCAAAGTTGTCTACTCATCGCGGCCTCCAAATAAAGGTCGCGACCCTTCCTCTGGGCTATTTGCTTGCCCCTGATGTTGACTTACCTCGACCAAAAACTCATTGTGTCACTTCTTATCACAAAGCAGACTCGGTATGAGAGTTGTAATTTACTCGCTGACGTCGAAATGTGCCGTGTTATCAAAAAGCCAGAATAAATCATTATATTTTGTATTTCAACTCTGCTGTCTTTGATACTTGGGTCTGATGAGTGTAGCAATAAGAGAGATTTGCTTTCAGCGCGATATTATACGTCAACTTTAATCAACTCTTTTAATGTAGATACAAATGAATGTTTCTATCTCGCGATTTTAGAAAACAGTAAATTTGTTTGTTGTACATTTCTTTAGAAAATTATTTCAATTTTTGTAATGACACGAAGAAACATTCCTAAAAGATAACTAAATTATATTCAATGTAACCTTCTCTCCGTTTCATCCATCTATGTTTGAATATTCGTTCTATTAGTAAATAATTATATTTAACGATCCATACTTGTAGTTTCCTGGTTAATTTTTTACTACTATTGACTATTATAATTAATACTAATAATTATTACTAATAATTAATTAATTAATAATTATTACTAATAATTATAATACATCAGGTTTTGTTTATGCTAAGAAAATATGTAATCTTAATTCAATCAGGCAAAGAGCTCTACAGCCCTGAAGCGGATGCACATGGCGATGCGTCAAGTACCGGCCCACCGAAGGTTAGCTCTCGGACTAACTCCTTCGAGATCGAGAACCTACTCAAGGTACTTATTAAGGAAGACTTTACTTAAACGCTGCTTTGCTCACTCGTGCACCCTTCACCCGCTTGACTCGTTGTTTCAACAATCTCATACCGACTTCCCCTTCACCACTTGAGAGCTCAGACTTCAATACGAATTCCGAATCCAAATGATTAGTTAATTAAACGGAAATCTATAATTGGTTTGGCTTCTAGTTTGAAGCATTATTCGTCGACACACTTTAGTCTCTGCTCAGCTAAATAATTAGGTTTCATCTGGAATTATATTAAAGGGAAAATATTCTATTCGTGCATGCATACTTTTAAACTGTTATTATTGAAGCAAATAAGCAAACACACTATTTTTGGAACGAAGTTCCTTAACGCAGTTTAATTTAGGAGTTCCCTGATAGATATCGTCACAAATAGAAATAGTTTTGTCCGTTATTCGGTAATTCTAGTTAAGCACTGGCCGCCATACTTGTCAACTTTGTCTGATGATGAAAGCAAACTTCTGTTAAATAAAATTGCTTTTCAATAATTACCAATTTTATAAAAACTTTTTTTAATAATTAAGTATTTTTTGCGGTTATTTTAATTCGTAAGTGAGTTACATGATCTATTATTGCAATTATATTGTGGCAGTTCAAGAAATGGGAATTGCGGCTAGTATATTTTGTAACATAATTATAAAAAAGTAAGTTAATACTTATACGTTACTTAGCATTATTTATATGAAAAATAGCAGAAAATAAATTTAAGAAATTAGTAATATGAGAAAGGAACTTCGTTGCTGGGTTCACTGAACGCACACTGTTTTTTTTTACATACTGTTTTCTTTTTACATAATTTTCTTCAGGTGCTACTCGTATTTAGTTAGCAATTTTTCAAATTTCGTATTGGAGTCGCTCAATGCATGTTCTGCATCCATCGAATAATCATTACCGCTTAGCAATAATAGCTGTTATCCACGGCATAAATAGACGTGTGGGCGTGTGCGTGTGCGGCAGAGCGCGGAGCAGGTGACGGGATGGTGCCGCTCGCCGGCCGACACGCGCCGCGGCAGCCCCACCGGCAGCACCAGCGCAGCCGTCACTCCCTCGAGGCACCTCTCTGACGCGGATAAGCTGCGAAAGGTTCTGATGGAACTCGTTGATACGGAACGAGCTTATGTGAAGGTTGGTATAATTCTTTATTTCATATTGTAATATTAACATAATAAAACAATATTCTTTTTCATTCATAACGGATACGGATAGTAATACTTTTTGACATGTCGTCAATTATTTTTTTCTAAAGATTATTTCGTAGGTGACTTACGCGCTAAAAAGAGCCAAGAGTAGGTATTATAACATAATAAATTTAACAATGATTTTTGCTATGACATGTTCGATGATCATATTTTTTTTAATACTGTATTTGTGCTTGCAGTTGAATCAATATAGAATTTCAGTTTAATGGAAACAATGTACCATTTCTTTTAAATTAAAAGCTCCTAAAACATTACCGGAATTTAATTTTATCTAAAGTTATAAAAGTTAGTAATACCAACTAATAAATAATCAAAAACTCTAATTTGATGTGAAAAAGATAAAAGAACGCCTTGAAAAGTGTCAACATCTCACGATCTCTAGGACGCTTCATACTACGATAGATAAGCTGATAATAAGGTAGTTGATCGTTTTGTGTGCCGGCTTATCTAGAGATCGAGGTGGTGAAAACATGTCGTAATATTCACCCGACTGGCTTTTTACGGCCGATTACTAGATGGGATCGGGATGGGATCCCGAATGAAATGTATATTAATAGATATGGAGAGGCATATAATAGATTAATAATTTACTTACCTATACCTTACTTTTCAAATTTCACTCTCATCTCAAAATTAAGAATAAAGTAATTCGAATCCTTATCGTCTTGTATAATCATTTTGACATCGCGAGCTTTCTTAATAAAAACCGAATTATATAACTTTTGAAAAATAAATTAATTTTCACTATACATATCCTTGGTTAGCTGGTTATTTCTGTAGCTATAATAAATTGGTTAATGCTAATAATATTATTTTTCTCGGTCCCCGCATAGGAACAACCTTAACGAAGTTGACGTCGGGATCGAGAATTAAGTTTAGAAGCAATTTACTCTAACTTGTAACAGTTTTTATGTTTAAATATATAGTTACAATAATTAAATACTTGAATTTTTCATAAAAAGTTACACCTGCCTTTGAAGCTTTTATTTATGACTGCTCCTAAATTTATCGCAAATCGTTTCGAACATTTTAGGCACTGAAATTTATAAATTCGGAAAGTTGGCGTGAATTTATAACTTTATGAAAGCCACACCTGTGTAACTGTCCAACTGTCAGTCAAGCTGAAAGGTTTGTTCCGTACCGTCAGAAACATTACCTATGATTTTGACATCAATTTACTGGTATTGCAGCATCTAAATAATCTATTGGAAAACTACCTGGAACCACTGAAGAGGGAAACTTTTTTATCGAACGCCGAAATCAATGCTCTGTTCGGAAACATTCAGGAGATAGTAGCTTTCCAAAGACAATTCTTGCAAAACTTAGAAGAAGCGCTCGAGGCTGAACCAAATTTCAACCATTTCGAATTTTCAAATCAATTCAAGGTGAATATAAAAAGTTATCACGCTCTTGTAAACATCTAAAAATGTATGATACTAAAATATTATATAAATGCAAAAATCACAAATTAAAGTTTTATAATTTTTCAGAATGTTCTCTTCGCAGTTGGAAATGCATTCCTCTATTACGTCAATCATTTCAAATTATACAGTTCTTTCTGCGCTAGTCATAGTAAAGCACAGAAAGTTTTACATCCGAGTAAGTTATAAATATATTATAAAAACGACTTGACTTCGTGAAAGTAGGTTCTGTATATTATAATTTATTTTATTTTTAACAGACGAAGGTAACCAAGCCTTGCAAGAGTTTTTAGCGGCTCGTAATCCGAAACAACAACACTCTTCGACATTAGAATCGTATCTTATTAAACCAATACAGAGAATTCTTAAATATCCTCTATTGTTACAACAATTAAGAAATTTAACCGATGTAAACTCAGAGGAACATCTTCACTTGATTGGTAAGTATTACATCACTCTTCAAAATGTGATAACCAAACAACGACGTTTGGTGTTAACTTTTTTCCCTATTATACTATTTTGTGAATGCAAGTGAAAAACAAAATTCTGATTGCTTTTACTTAAATAATATTTATTTTTGCCTTGCAGAAGCTTTAAAGGGAATGGAAAAGGTTGCGGAACACATTAATGAAATGCAACGTATACACGAAGAATATGGTGCTATATTTGATCATTTGTTTAGGCAACATCAGAAATCTTGCAAACAACCTATTGATCTAAGTCCTGGTAAATTATTTATAATTATAAAAAATCTTTGTACGAGTATAATAGAACATCTTTTGATATTCCTATCTGGATGCAAAATAGTCAGTCGTTATTTTGAAATATTCAGTATTAAAGATTGTATTTTAATTTTTACATATTACAATAGAATATTATTTTTCAGGTGATTTATTATATTACGGAGGTGTAGAGTGGTTAAATATATCAGACTTCTTAGGTAAAATAAAGAAAGGGCTCGAGTTACATGCTATGTGTTTTGTATTTAAATCGGCCGTTGTCTTCCTCTGTAAAGAAAGACTGAGACAAAAGAAAAAGTTGATGGTGAGCAATGTCTCTATAATTAATTATTATATTTATTGATTTTAGGCTTTTGTGCTCTATTCTTTGTAGCAAATATAGTCAACGATATTGAGGAAAAGCTTTAAAAATTTAATATTATTTTCGTGTTCTGAGCCCCCGAGATAACCTTGATACAACAAACACTTTCAAATTTACAAACTTGATAAAAAGAAGCGATATTCCTCAACGTTTAGAATTAAATTATGTATTAACTAAATTTAATAAATTTTAGGGGGTATCCTCCAAAAACAATTCAAACGAGGTAGAAATAATTCGATATCAAGTACTAATCCCGGTAACGGAAGTCCAAGTGCGCGCCTCCTCGGCCAAGGACATGGACAGCCATTTCCTTTGGGAGCTAATCCACTTACGGAGCCAACTTCAGCGTAGATCTGAGAAAGTTTATGTGCTCTCGAACAGGTACATTTTTTTTATATTTTGTGAGTGCCCATTAAATAGATAATTTATTTTGACATCAATATTTCTGAAGTTTTACTGCATAATGTGTTTAGTATCGCGTAACAATACACACTTCAATTTAAGATTATTGGTTTAGTTTATTTATCTTTATTGTAATTGTACACACTAAGCAATATACAGTTAAAGAAATACAGACAATTTGAAAAAAAGTGTAAGTGTAAATCCGCCTTTGATGTATTCATATATGGAAACTTTTCCAACTAACCTTTGTCTAACTGAAAGAATAATTTAATTAAAAAATAAAATGCCAGCAATTGAAAACCGCCTCCTTTTTAATACTAGTATAGTCAAAATCATTTGGAACACAAAAGTATTAAGATAATAATATAATTGGTACACACATAGAAGTAAAACTTTATCATAAATGACACATTATAAAAATAAACAGCAAAACTCAGCGAGGTTTTATAAAGTAAATTTTCTCTGTGAGCAGCACAGCGGACTTCCGCAATGCGTTCTTGAAGACGATTCGGCAGATCATTCGCGAGTCGGTGCGTAACATGTCGCTGCCGAGCTCACGGCCTGCGCCTGCACCCCCCCGGGCGCCACACGCACCGCACACTTTGGATAGACCCAAGCATCAGGTAAATATGATCATTAGAACCTTAGCATCGACTCTGGCGATTCCGCTTGCCGTTCAAAATTTAATTTTTTTATACGAAATAACAAAAGTCTGTGTATTGGATCGCAATAGGAGTTAATTTAAGTTAGACAAGGTCAGTGATAAAATTCTTAAATGGTGACAGAAACTCGGACTGGTTAGCTACCATCAGCATGTGGACCCGACTCCCCCTTCCCCTCGCGTCCCGTCATACCGCAGTTTCCGTGGCATCTTGATTTCGCACAGGGCCTGCTGAATCCGTGATGTTCATCTCTTCAGTCCCCATCCTCATTCTGTCTTAAAGGTTGCCACTTTGAAGATAGAATGAGGTCGCATCGGCAATAGAAAAGACTCAAGAGAGTATCTTCTATGTATTGCCGATATGTGCTATGTGATGGGAGACGGCTCCTTATCTGCCATAAGAACACCACTGTAAATGTATTGATATTTGCTCCGAGAGGGTATAGAACCCGCGACCATGAATAGAGATATGAAGGTAAATCTGTTATACTTCGTTCAATAAACGAGGTTTCACCGCTCTCCTTCTGACTGTTATAAATGAGCCATGATCCGTGGTGCTTATTTAATGCTGAATGATTATACCTTTGTAAAACAGACTGATGTTTACAATTAGACTGATGTATACAACAGAATTGTTTACAATTGCATTTTGAAAAATGCAACTGTTGAGTTTCTTGCCAGTTCTTCTCATCAGAAAACTGCTTTCCGAACTGGTAGCTTCAGATAAACTGACTGATTGACCAATTTTGACGTGTCAAACGTACTTTGTAAAAAGTCTGTTTGAATAAAATATTTTGAGTTTGAGTTTGAATAATGGGTCAGAAAAGATGCATATTGTTTGTAAAGTTTAAATAATGTTTATTATAATCATTAAAATACTAATTTAACATAACGTATGGAAACATAATTTTAACATTACCAACCTTAAGTTTAAAACGCTTTACGTACGCCGAGGGAGCTTTTAGGTACTGAAAGCTTCGGTTCTTAGGGACTACTTAGAATACTACTTAGAACTGGGTGCGAACGTTATTTATACGATTACTTTATCAGAACCATGTTTAAAAGAATGATGGAATGTTCTCAAGTAAATCAATAGCTAGTCTATTGATTTTCCCTCTATAATAGTATCGAATGTGTACACTAAGTAAACATCAATAACATCTAAACTAGTACAAAATATAATAGCATACGATATATCGCATTGACCTGAGAGTCTGAGACCAGAACTTTCGCTTTTCCAAAATAATTACCAGTGTGAAATGGGAACTTTTCATCCAAAGCAGCAGAAAAAATATTATATACTAGAATTATATTATTTCCATATTGAGTATAGGTAGTGTAAGTACGTAGTTACGTAGGTAGTTCGTATAACTGCAGCCAGGAAGAGTTTTTCTCATTAGTCGATAGGAAAGTTGAACGTGAAAGTTTTTCTGGATTCTGGTAACTTTTCAAACTCGGACGGGCACTGCAAAATCAAATAATAGTATGGTCTAGAACGTGCATTATATTTTTGGAACCCGCTATTTCAGTCTCCCAGCATAATTAAATAGGTATTACTAATTAACTTACTACTTTTTACAACTTTTTATATAAAAAGGTTTTTATGGATTATTCGAAATATACATATGGAATTAAATATCCTGATATAATTTCAAAACATTTGTTTTAGGGCGTAGTTTATGGATACTTTTTAAAAATTAACGGGACTCGTATATAAATATACGATATATATAAATATACGAGTATATATTTTGTTGTTAAACTTTTTATGTGTATAATTTAGTTTGAAGCCGAACTAGACTTTAGTTGTAACGTAATTAGCGTTAAAAAACAATACTTTCTGGCTGTCCTGTCCCTAAAGATTTCATACGTTTAAGTACATATACATAATTTTTATACAAACTAATTTTCAAAAGGTACAAGTTATGCAGGGGTCTCAAACACTTGGAAAAACAAAGAAACCTAAAACTTCTGGACAACGACTGTCTGCCGGTAACATAGAGGTTCGTATGCGTAATTATAACTACAAAATCAACTTGTTAACTTAACTTTTTATTTTAACTGCTTTAAGGTTAACTGCTTTTTCCATTGAAGAGAATGATATAATAAGATATAAAATTTTTATTTTATACGACCAATCGTTAACAGGTCGGTGACTTATCCCGAGAAAACTCACAAGATGCTGACGAGCCACCACAAACGTCTGAATTATCATCAGATGAAACTACATTTAGACAAAGAAGCAAAACTCTAGGCGACTCTATAGGTTAGTCAATGTGTAACGTATACGTATATAAGAGCCATGGCCATAAAAGTATGTACATTTTTATGGCCATGACAATAACTCTTAGGTCATAAAAGCAACTGAATATTGTTTAAATTCAAGTCCTTTTTTAATCATGAATATTATTATAGTAATGAAATATTAAAAAAGTAGTTGGTAGATCAGTTTAAATTTTCATTTCATATGAAGAAGACTCTCTGTTAAGCAATAATATTTGGCAATCATTTAGAACAATTGTTATTAAAACAGCAGATATCGCGAAGCGAGCTCTACCTGCTGCGCCACCTCCTACCACAGACACGGATAAGTCTGAAGGCGGCTCCAAGTCGGAGGGAGAGGACGAGCCGCCGCCGCCGCCAGCCAAGCGAGGGTTAGGCCGTACTCCCAACCACCTCACCCTCAGGTACGCACATATGTATGGGTTAACCTCAACACCGCCTACAACATTGGACTCACGGACACATGCTACTAAATTCACACTAAGTAGGTCCACTTGTTTCTCATACATATGTCGCTAGTATCGACTTTGAAAGAATGCCCATTATTGTATCAAATTTTCCTTTATTTTATATTACTGTTTAATAGATCACAGTATGATAAGATATATTTAATTATTTAAGTATTTTTTAATGTTTTTACAGTACGACGTCGACACTGAGCGCCGGAAGCACCGGCAGTCAAGCTCGTCTTATCCAGTCTTCTCATCAACCAACCCAATATCAACCTACGATGGTAAAAGAACTTGGTAAGCAGGGTTCCCAATCTCTAAAATCTTCTCCCGAACGAAAAAGTTCCTCCGCGTCAGAAAAAAAGATAAAAGTAATTCGGTCCGGCAGCGGCAGCAGTATCAATAGGGAGCGTTCTCCGATAAGATCCGTTGAACGCATCTCGCCCGATCGGGACCGCGTGACTAAGGTCATTATTTGTAAATCACCCAATAAATCTAGCTTGAAGCACAGCGGTAAAACCCTTCATCGATCACCGAGAGGTAGCTTCGATCAATCCAAGAACTCGCGCGAATCGATCGATAAACTTCGATCACCTCAGCAGAGCTTTGACGGTTCTCGGTCGCCTCGTGGGAGTATCATGAAATCGAGGGAAAGCAGCCTTGATAGAGCTAAGTCACCAAAGCCTGCGCCCAAAAAAGGTATTATGCGGACTCCACAGGCTAGTTTTGATAGATCTCCGTGCAAATCTCCGAACACGAGTCGTCGTTCGTCAAAGTCCAGTGGGGAAAAATTGGCTAAGCTAGGAACAAATTCGTTAGATAGAATCACTCATTACTCACAACTAGCCAAAGTTGAAGACAAAGCTATAAAAATGGGTATTGTAGTTTCTAAATCGACAGAATCTATTGCTAAAGCTATAGAGCATCCCACTTGTGTTGAGTGCTACCTCTCGGGAAAGAAGCAGAGTCGGACCTCTTAGCATAAGGGGAAGGGCAAACAGCCCAAACCTCGTCGAAAGTCTCTGACAACTCAATCTATACTTGTCTCATCCGATCGCAGCAGTATAGAGACTTTGAATGACTCCGGTCACGAGCGCGGACATTGCCCTTCCTCACGACATTGCCAAAGAAATGATTTCGATCAAATACACGTTTAATTTTATTTGTATAATTATTTATTAACAATACTTTATTGCGTTCTAAATTTATTATATATAATATGAATACTTTATTGCGTTCTAAAATTTATTTAGAACGCAATAAAGTATTCATATTATATAGTTCATTTAAGTAAGTATTACATAATATTCTAATATCTCAATTAAAACACTGTAGGGGAAGAATTTGAGTTTGGTTTTTTGACCACGATGATAATGATTTAACAGCTTGTTTCTTATATTATAATAAAATTTATTAATTAAAATAGTAAAACAATAGACCTCAATCTCAAAAATTATCTTAAAATTTTACATTGATATAGAAAATGAAACCGGTTTTATTTGGACTTTCATCCTATATTTTGTAATTAGTTTTAAATATTTAGCCAGTGAATTCAAGAATTTAAGTGTCTGGTAAATACGGATCGGTCTTATATAACTAAATACTAATTAGTATATGGAAAACGTACTAACAAATGGAATTGACTAAATGAAGGATAAGAGGAGTTATTTTAAGTGATAAGATAGTTAATTTAAAATTCCTAAATTTATTTAAAGTGTAGTCTCATTTCACTACGTAAGTTTTAAGTAGATGACACCAATTAATTTAAAATATATAATATACATAAAGATGATCGTCATACCTTCTCGACTGCGAGATATACATAGCTTGACACAAACGGCAGGTTCAAATTACGTATACGTAATTTTTGCTATATAAAATACATAAGTTCAGAATAGTTTTAGGGGATATATAAAAGATACAGTAGAATAAAATCGTGTTACATGTAGACATGATATATTATAATAAATCAATATTAATATATAAAACTCTTAACTCTAGACTTCAAGTGCTAAGTGTTACATTTAAATGGCTGTGGAATCGAACTGATGATAATCCTTAATCAATTTATTATAGTTTCTATCTTATTGAATTATTTTTCTTATAATATTCTTATAATAAATTCCATTAAATGTGTAACTACTTTTATTATTATTACGTAAATTGCCTCGGATTTGTACCATTAAGTCTTCCATTTCGATATAATAATATTATTTATTTTTTATTATTTATTCTGTGCCTGCTCAATTTAGAATTAAGTTAATTATCCATTACTGTAATGATCGTTATAATTAAGTCTAATAACTTATAATGTGAAAATATAATGTGAAAATTCATGTGTCCCCTTACTAGAAACATTTCAAATATTACTTAAAGTATCAAAATTAATAACTAGTAGAGGAATGACGCAACGCTGTTTCTGCTTTTAAAAAATCTTATTGTATTAAAAATATAATCAACAATTATTAAATCTATATGCATGCTACCACAAAATATATAATACTCAATTGTTGTACTAAAATGTATAATAGGCTAGCCATTAACAGTTAACCTACAGTAATAAAATATGTTATTCATAAAATAAAAAACTTATTAAGTAACTTAGTAGATGAAAAAAAGAATACTATAAAATAGCAAAAATATTTAGCGCTTAGACTCGTACTACTCTATCTACATGACCTATAGATGTTGCACTAATGGTACTCCTCATTTTAGTATCATGAAATAATGATAATAATTAATCAACTTACTCACGTACTGGTGCACCTTAGCTTAATATAATAAAAAATATTTAATACTGACATAGCTATGGAATAAATTGTAATAATTAATAAAATAGTTCTAACGCCACCGATGCTTTTTGAATGTTCGATGACTATGTTGACGTCCGAAACTACGAACTAGCTGCTTTAAAGGGCACAGCGTTGAATGATTTTTTTTGTTTTTTTTTTTACGTGGCAGGCCCAATTTACGATGTAAAATGCAGCTGAAATGAAATTGCAATAATAGAACCTTTGTTCGCCTAATTATTTTTTATGATTTTGTTTTGTCATAATGTCATATTAAATCATAACGCAAATCAAAAAAAAAGAACAAAATTGCAATTTCGTTTCACGTTATACGCCAACAGCGGACGAGGCGACATCGACAACATTCATCAAACATTCAACTCTTTGAGCCGCGGTACCCTGGCGATAAATTACCAAATTATTCCGAACGTAGTCAAGTGCTGAAAAACGAGAGTGATAAAGAGTTCGGTGTTTGGTGTGTTGTAGGGTCGCCCGTGTGGAAACCGCGCGACGTGTCGGGTGAGACCGGCGCGAGTGCGGGCGCGGGCTCGGGGGCGGGGCTGCCGGCGCCCACCACGCTCCCGCGCTCACAGCGACCGGCGCCGCGAGCGCCTCACCTGTCCGCCAGCCGCAAGTCTCTGGCGCCTGACCACCGACACTAGACCACTTTACCAGTATACTCTTCGCACCCGGTTCCCTTCCTCACAACTTCTTTTTACTCAATTTTTCTTAAGTTCTCAGTGAAGTAAAACTTTACTAAGTATTGTACTTATTCGCGACCATCAAAGGATCCAATAAATCAAATCATATATTTCTCACGTTATCCTAACTGTGTAGACATTTCCATCCATCAGTGGCGGATTTCATTTAACTGAAAGAATACAATTGAATTGAATCAGGCGTTACATTACAGAAATTCATAATTTAAAAGGAATCAAAAAGTTGCCTTGCTATAATCTGTGGAAATCATTTTTAACACTGTAATTATTTTAAACACTATTGACTAAACAAATATTTATAAGTCTAAAATAATAACGTAAAAACAAGATTGTTGGAGAATTGTATTCTTTAAAAGGAATCAAAAAGATAGCCTTGCTATAATCCATGGAAATCTGAACAACCAGACTCGTACGGCACAACCTTGAAGAGTACAACGTCCCCAGAAAAGCGAGACACGCGACCCTGAACCAGGATATACACAAGTAGATCGCTCGACAATCGACGTACGTTTTGCTTCGTAACTGAAACATCTTCAGGAGTCGTTGACTCTGCAAGCGTCAATTGCGAAGTGCGGTGTGCTCTTCTGGGTCGTGCCGTACGAGTCTGGTTGTTCAAATTTCCACGGATTATAGCAAAGCAATCTTTTTGATTCCTTTTAAAGAATACAATTCTCCAACAATCTTGTTTTTACGTTATTATTTTAGACTTATAAATATTTATTTAGTCAATAGTGTTTAAAATATTTACAGTGTTAAAAATGAAAGATGAAATGCCAACTGTTATAGATTTTAAATTACCAACACTACAAATATTATTGACAAATCCGACACTGATTTCCAATTGCAGTACCCACGGCGTCCTTCCCAAAAACAATATATTTTCCATCAAATGATAAAATCCTATCTTCAAGTTGGTGGATCACAAACGCGCTTCCTCGTATCCTTCCTCTTTTTCAGCAATTATAATCTTAACGATCAGATGTCATTTAAGTCACTTGTAGTTTGATATTATTTGTAGTCTACTACTATTGTTATACACATTATCACAAACTGATGGAATTCCATAGTGAAATAATGTTGATATTACTGATTTCCAGAGAATTTACATTGTTAACAATATATGCGTAGATGAAATATAAGTTGTTTAATAATTCTTTTTGCTCAAATTTGCTATCTGTTTTTAAGCAACCATAATCATGATCATCGATAGGTTCCTATCGATATTTGCATGGATTTGAAAGTTATCATTGTACATTTGCACCTTTTGTACTTATTATGTTTATGAGCAGATTGCTTTTTAATACATACGATTAGATTAGTACATTATAAATATTAAAGGAATTAAATATGAAAAATTTTAATAATACTAAAAAGAGAAGGCGTGTAGAATACTTGTATCTTTGAATTTTTAATTCTGATGAAATATTACGTACATGTAAATAAACATGTATTTAATGATTAATGTATATCAATATAACTATGGTTGGGATGTCGGCAGTAGATCCGCTAAGAGACGAAGGCAGAGAGTGCATCGTAAATATGGGTTCTGTAACAAGTGCCACTCATTTTGTTTATTACCCTCTCTATAATATTTTACACATAGACATAAATCGTTTACAGAGTAGTGAATTTTAAAGCTCAAATATAGATCATTGGTTCCTTTATTCTTGATTTGTTTTGTGCTCAAATATTTAATTTATATTGTATCCAAAATAAGACTGTGCGAACCTTCTACAATATAGAGATATGAATACCAGTGTTGATAAACTACTTCCAATAAAATATATTCATGGTGGTATTAAACCAAAAAAGAGTACCGTAGCACCAGCTTAGAACCACTTCTGGTTACCAATTATTCATATATCAGAACTCTACTAACTAAAATAGTTGTTAAGTTTTATTTACGTATATTAGGTTTAGCAAGAATTTTAAGCAAGCCGAACTAATCAAACATAAATGACAATATTATTAATTTAAATGCAATTGAAATTATAAACCGAATAACTGCATTTAAAATTCAAAAGTTAAGAAAATAAAAACAGTAGTCACCGTATATATAACAAAGATAATATATGAATTGAAAAAAAAATGATATACAGACAAGAATCCATACTGTTAGATGCTACGACTTTGGGCGTTAGGAAATAAATTATAATCACAATGATTGACATAATATCTTACAATCATTTTATACTGTACATTTGCCAAACGACATTAGACGAAGTTACTATAGTAATTGTGCCAAACTAGGTATTCATCATACCTACCTGGGTAACCATGCTTTTTAAAATTCAGAGTTAACATAGTACTGAATAAAATATAAATAAATATATATATCGTGAAAGTAGTTAGCTGTAATCTATTCGCGTTTCATTTCACATGGGCAACGCAATCACTTAACTACCCTATAGTTGAAAATGCACTTTACCTTATGGAAAAATACACTAGGTAGTTTTGATAATAATTTCTCTTCGCGATCAAATTCGAAATTTCTATCATAGGTTAGGCGAAATATATAACATATATCCACGACTCGGTTCGTTTGGTTCATCTATTGAGAAATACAAATAATTATTTCGTTAATGTAGTGTCGAATTGTGGACTTATATAAAACCATGATAAAACCTGTTAACTGAACTGCTAATTATTTGTTTTATTATAATATATTAAAATCAAATAAAGAAAACATTTACTTTATAATAAATACCTGTGAAATTATCTCTGTTAATCTACTTTCATTAATAATGTATTTATATTGATACCGATACATTTTTTTTATTTGCCCTTTTAAAAGAAATGATTATTAAAAGTAATACTATGTTCAATGGTGATACGTTTGATTGCATGATGTGTATGTAATAATTATAAGTTGGTACATATCAACGCAACTCCCGGCAGGTTCAGTTCATAAGTTGTATTGTGGTTTTAATAATATATTAAATGTTTTACAGTAATTTGGAATTTTATTGTATATTATGTACCGATACTATGTAGATATTGTAATTATTTATTATTATTACCACACATAAACACATATTGCGATTATATTTCAAATTTTAAGTATCAGTTCTAAAATTGTTTTATGATTAATTAAAATAAAACCTGTTTATTAATATACATATGTTAAAATATTCGAATTTAATAATTACGAACTTATACAATCAATTTATAGATATTGTTATACTAAGAAAATATAATTAATAAAATGAATAAACAAATATGAGTGAATAATGAAATGAAGAATGAACTCATTAATTGCGATTGTATTTCATACTTCAATGACATTTGAAAGTATCGTAGGAAAATGAATGAATATTTAGAAAGACTTATTGAAGTAAAATACGAATGTAACTAATGTTATAATAAGTATTATACTTTTATAATTTAAGTTTATATAGTTTGCAAACTGGGTTTGATCGTTCCCTTTTCTTCCATTTTGTCAAGCCGAGTCAGATTGCACAGTGTCATTCTCAAATTACAAAACTGTAATTTTACAGGTTTTAATTCCTACATCGAAATACAAAAGATCAAAATCTTTGTAAAAGGTAATATGTTTTTAATTATCAAATTCATTCTTTTAAAAGCCTAAAATAAAAGTGCCTTTTCATATTTTGGGAACGCCAGGTGCACGTAAATTTTCAATTCAGCATTGTGCAATCAGACAGTGGTTGGCCAGAATAGCTCCTATGTTAATTTCTTTCTCGTTCTTGTCATTTTTGTAACTCTGGTAATATAAGTTGAGTTTGTAAATTGATGTATGCATTCCTATTGTTTTCTTAAGTACAAATAAGTTCGATTTTGTGACACATATTACGGAAATTACTTTTTATTGCTTATGAATAAATATAAAATGTATACTCGAGCTTTTCTTTTCACCTAATACAACCTATTATTTTTATTAAAGTTTAATATTCCGTCATGTTTTTATTCGACTGGACTGGGTGGATCAGTATTGACTCCGAAGAAGAAACCTAAGATATTTATGAAGGTATAGATGTCGGCTTAGGTTAACCTAACCTTACATTTAAGCAGAGAACCTGGGCGGTGGAAGCGATATTTCATTTGAATAAATAAATTTTTAAGACTGCACAATGGTCACAAGTCTAAGGCTGCTTGGGTTCCTCTCGTAATTCTTACAATTACATCATAAAGTTTCATTATTTATCATTTTAGTAGCAGTATCTACTTTGCCTTTACTTTAATAGTGCGTTCAATGTCATCCTCCTTGTAGTGTTCCTCAATATTCCCCTTCTCATCATAAATTTCCGACATAGATATAGTTCATTTTTCTTTACTTGAATTATTACTATTAATCATCAATTTTCAAGTTTGTCGAAAAATTTTAACATCGTTCATATAATCGCTCAGAGTATTCCTGCACATTATTCTGACTTATTATCCTCTTTTGAAAATACAAGTGTGCACGCTATATTAGTATCGGAATCATGGCTAAAACCATGTCTACCGTCAACTGCTTGCTTCCTTTCAGGATTTCATTTGATTCAAAATGACCGATTGGGGCAAACTTTGGGAGGTGTTGCAATTTATCTCCGTTATCACATTTCATTTACCATTATAGATCTTTCACCGCCTCAAAAAGGGAAACCTGAACATCTCACAGAAATCGTTTTTTCTCATACTAGACTCCTTCTAGGTGTTTATTATAGTCCATCGTTTCACAATCAACTATTTCGACTCATTTGAAATCTTATTAGAAAAACTGTCCCGTCGTATGAACACACTATTATTATGGGAGGGAGACTTTAACACGCCCCTGTTCGACTTGTCGTATAAAGCATCTACCATACTACTAGCACCCTAGCTTACTGAGGATATTAAAAAGTTGCAAGAATAGAAAAATCATGCAAAGATAAAATACAGAAATAATGCTAGTCTACACTATTATATAAAGAGAAAAGATTTGATTGTTTGTATATTTGTATGTTTGTATGTTTGTTTGTTGCAAATAGGCTCGAAAAGTACTGAACCGATTTTGAAAATTCTTTCACCGATAGAAAGCTACATCCTTACCGGGTAACATAGGCTATATGGTGTTGCCATAAATACTGTAATTAAAAAGATATGGCCATTTAAGTGCCATAAGGTGGTCATTTTGTAAATTGAAGAGTTTCTCAGGAACTACAAATCCAATTTAATATTTTTTTTCACTGATAGAAAACTACACTATTCGTGAGCGACAAAGGTGATTTAGAGTTGCCATATACATTTTTTAATTAATAGAATATGGCCATTTAGTTGTTACTATACCGATTTTAAAAATTCTTTCACTGATAGAAAACTACACTATTCGTCAGTGACAAAGGTAATTTAGTATTGCCATGTACATTTTTTAATTAATAGAATATGGCCATTTAGTTGTTACTAATCCGATTTTAAAAATTCTTTCAATGATAGAAAACTACACTATTCGTCAGTGACAAAGGTGATTTAGTTTTGCCATGTACATTTTTTAATTAATAGAATATGGCCATTTAGTTGTTATTAATCCGATTTTAAAAATTCTTTCAGTGATAGAAAACTACACTATTCGTGAGTGACAAAGGTGATTTAGTGTTGCCATATACATTTTTTAATTAATAGAATATGGCCATTTCGTTGTTACTAATACTATTTTAAAAATTCTTTCACTGATAGAAGTCTATAGTATTTCTGTCTCTCTTCCTTTTATAATACTATCACTTTCTTTTTTTTCTCTTTAATTTTTTTAACTTTATCAGTTTAGAATTATCAGTCTCCTTTCACTTTCTTTCTTTCGATTATCTCTCTCTCTCTCCCCTTCTCTCTCTCTTTCGCTCTCTCTCTCTCTCTCCCCCCATCTCTCTCTCTTTCGCTCTCTCTCCTATAGTCCGGTCAATTTAGACATCCAAGGTTACAAAAATTCCGACTTGGCTGAATATTGATAGGATTGTTCAATACACTATTATAAAGAAAATGTGAAAATCCTCACCGATCCGGCACGTGCAAAAAAATTTACTCGGGGTTAAAGGTCACAAAAAACGGGATTTTCGCGATTTACAGCAAAACGGTAAGTTTTATCATAAAATTAGCATAGACAAAAATTGTAGATTAGAAAATTATCTATAAAAAATGTCTAAATATTTTTTTTCCTAAGAGCCACCGTTTTTGAGATATAATGATTCAAAAAGTTGAAAGAGTTGTAATCGTCAGAATATGTACACGTTTCCACGCCACCTTTGAGGTAGTGTACTTAGCGCGTTTTTTTAATGTAGTTTCCCCGGTAGGCCTATTCCGCTGATCTTTTATGATTCTGTTTAATTTGAAACTATTGAATAACTGTAGATATTGACAAGGGTTGAAAATGATGAAAGAGGTATAAATTAAAAAACAATAAGAAAATTTATCTATCTGAATCTATATTATCATTAACTTCTGCTTTCTCTTGTTCTTCTTCTTCTCTTTCTTCTTCTTCTTGTTTATCTTCTTCATTCTGGGTGTTAATAAATTGTCCAAATAATGACACAACGCATGTCTCTTCGTCAGAATCAAATGAATCTTCAATTGTTGGCAATTCAACATTGGAACATGACCGGCCTTGACAGTTTGTACATACTACAGAACAAAACAGTCCAACTTTTTTGCAACCACATTTAGCACTACATACCTTTTTACAGTTGCAAAAAATGGTGTTTAGTAGTTTTTCTGGTGCAGGTGGAAGTAAAGTTTGAACTGGCTCTAATGAATTGTCGACCAACTTCCAACCCCAGTCTTTCGGGTCTAACTGATTACCAAGCCACACTTGAACTTGGTAATATACCCGAAAATGATGTTGATGAGCAGCCGCAGCAGCAGTTTAGCACAAATAAAACAATATTCTGACATTTTTGTTATAAAATTCAAAACAGCACGAAATAGGTTACAATAAACACGTGTTTTCACTCCAGAGCAGCACTCGAGACTAATACCATTGAATGTATTGGGCATAGTAAAATAAAGCAGGTATACGACCCTAGCCACGCAGACAATTGAATGGGAGACAGATGTTGCTGAAGGTTACACTGGCGTAGAAAATAAGGAACTGGGTTTTTTTTTACCCGAAATTTTCATATTTTATATGTGTAAGTTACACTGACCGATAGAACGATATTTTTGCTTGTATTACGGCTTCAGTGATGTATATACGTAGTGTACTTATGCATATTATGACGATTACAACTCTTTCAACTTTTTGACTCGTTATATCTCAAAAACGGTGGCTCTTAGGAAAAAAAGTATTTAGACATTTTTTATAGATAGTTATCTGATCTACAATTTTTTTCTGAACTAATTTTATGATAAAACTTACCGTTTTGCTGAAAATCGCGAAAAACCCGTTTTTGTGACCTTTGACCCCGAGTAAATTTTTTTGCACGTGCCGGATCAATGAGGACTTTTCACATTTCCTTTATAATAGTGTATTGAACAATCCTACCAATATTCAGCCAAGTCGGAATTTTTGTAACCTCACCCCTATTTTTTAGTCTAATTTGACCGGACTACTATTCAATATTATTTTTGTTCTGTCCTCCGTCTTTTATTATCTGTTGCTTTTCTTTTTCTTTCTATTATTTTTTTTATAACTTTTTCTCACTCTCTCTCTCTTTTTAAATAATGAAAACCTACACAATTACAGGGTGACAATTTAAGGACATCAATTATAATATTGCTTTAAATACCCGGAGCGAAGCGAGGGCAGGCAGTTAGTCTTCAAATAAAGAAAAATATATTAAAGCACGAAATCGCTGCAATAGAGTGTGTAGGGATAATCAACGACGCCATATTCACAAATATGTAGTTGAAGAAGGTAATTCTGAAAAAGTATGGAATTTTCTTAAATCTCTTGGAATTGGAAAGGTGAAACAAGAAATCAATCCACATAACATTGACTTGAATCACCTGAATAAACACTTCTCATCACCGTCTACCATTGATAGTACTGGTAAAATTAATGCTCATAATCAACTTCAGGCCTTATCCACTTCCGATATTCCCAGTTTCGTCTTTAATCAATTCACTGAAAGTGGTGTTAAGGAGAACATACTAGCAATAACTTCTGACGCAGTTGGTTCAGACTGTATTAGTCGGAAAATGATTATACCTATACTTGATATCATAATTCCAGTCATAACATATATTTTCAAATTTTCTGTAAATACAGGTAGCTTTCCTATTGCTTGAAAAGACTCACAAATAACACCATTGCCGAAAAAATTGAATCCTTCCTTTCTGTTTGACTATTGCCCCATATCTATACTATCCTTCCTATCAAAAGTATTAGAACGGCTTGTACACCAGCAACTAACTCAATATTTTTCTAGTCATAACCTTTTTAATCCGTTGCAATCTGGTTTTGTCTGGGGCATACTGCACTTGTAAAAATAACTGAAGACATTCGTTTCGCAATAGATAATCGGCAATTTACAGTTTTGACTTTACTTGATTTTAGTAATGCTTTCAACACTGTTGACTTTGACATTTTACTTGAAACCAAAGTTAACTGAGATGAGCAGGAAGATGTTTGGTGCTGTTGCAGCATTACGTCGTTTTCGTAATTTTATTTCTATCCCCACCAAAATTGCGCTTGCACAATCACTCCTATTGCCGAATCTTGACTACGCCGATATTTGTTACCTTGACTTAAGTGAGGAGCTTAATTAAACAAACTTGAGCGGCTTCAAAATGTATGCATTAGGATTATATTTGGTTTACGTAAATATGACCACATTTTTTAATTTCGTAATAAGCTCAAGTGGCTCCCGATCCTTTTTCGCAGAAATACTCATATCCTCAGTCTTCTTTACTGTATACTGTTCAATCCTACTACACCATTATATCTAAAAGAGCGATTTGAAATTTTATGTAACTCACATGATTTCCTACTCCGAACCCCTGTAAATTTCAGTTCATTATATACCAAATCTTTTTCTGTAAAAGCTGTAAGCTTGTGAAATTCA
Source organism: Limenitis camilla (assembly GCA_905147385.1). Lineage (NCBI taxonomy): Eukaryota > Metazoa > Arthropoda > Insecta > Lepidoptera > Nymphalidae > Limenitis > Limenitis camilla. Next base: position 7,704,181 of record LR990230.1, on the reverse strand, counting down.
CTCCCCCTTGCAGTGAAACAATCTAAGTTGCAAGGAATGCACATATTCATATTACATAAATGTGCTATCGTTGCCACCGAAGTGGATATCGTTGCAGCCGTAGCTGATATAAATATGTGTTATGGTCCACCTTAGTGGAATGTGAAATATGATATATGTACAACTCGATTACAAAAAGCAACACTCCGATCGAGCATATGAGTCAAACACAGAGACGTAATACGCCAGTTCATTATTTTACGTGGCAAGCCACGGAAGTAAAGCGACAAAGTAGGCCACACTGTCCTATATGCTAGTAAACATCCCATAAGGATAATTCACCAGACGCCCTAGCACTATGACATGCCACAATGTCTATTCAAAAGCACTAAGTTAAGGGGTAGTCCTGACAAGGACTATTGATGCCACTCACAATGTCCATAAACAAAGTCCACGTACAATGTTCGTGGTTGTACCCAGCATCGCTAGAACGTTCCACTTCGGCTTACAGCCTCCGCACCGCTCAGCAGCTGGATACGATGGTGTGATAGACACAACGATATCAACTGAGACGCCACGACGTTGAAGTATCAAATCACAGTGAGAGTCACAAACAACATCGTCTGCGCCACGAGAGACCTCGGAGTATCAAATCATAGAGTGATAGACACAGCGATATCAAACTGGACATCAGGACGTTGAAGTAACAAATCACAGTAATAGACACAAACAACATCGTCTGGGTCATCAGAGACCTCGGAGTATCAAATCACAGAGTGATAGACACGGCGATATCAACTAGGACATCAGGACGTTGAAGTATCAAATCATAGAGTGATAGACACAAACAACATCGTCTGAGTCACCAGAGACCTCGGAGTATCAACTCACGAAATATTCAAGACAACTTGTCATGGGGGTAGTCTGCTAGTAGCTGATGTAGCCACAAAGCCTACAAACCAGTCCACAATTAATTAAGAGGTTAATTATTATTACATGCATCGCCCCTATACATGTTTTTATATCGTTATAACTCTTTAGATGGTCACCCACAAACCATCTATGATAAATACTTTTTATGACCTCTTATTATATCGGTATCATATGTAGTACATGAATGTGAGATGCCGTGCCGACGATCTCATGCTGCCTCCCTATATATGCTGGGCGATCGGCCAGACTATCGGCAGATTCCATACTTTCGCACACTTTCCTATAATAACTAATACACGAACCGTCTGAATTATTTTTAATATATTTATTATTGAAAATTATGATCGATTATTACTTCTAATGTATTAAATGATGTTTTAAATATAAAATAAACTACTTTTTTATGTTTATATGTACATATTATGTTATAATATTTATTAATTACTATTTTATTACCTCTTTATATTATTTATTATTATTATTTTAAATGTTGAATTTAATTTATGTAAAGTTTATAACCGTCACAGTAAATGACTAGGGAAAGAGAAAAAAACATAATATAGTGTCAATAAATTCTGTGGTTCAGATAATTTACTTAATAAAATTTAAAAAAATTACTAAATAATAAGTTCAATATATCAATATTTTGAAAATAAAAACCTCGTTATTATTTCGTTACAAATGCAAATCGTGTATATTTAGATATGTTTAAGCCTATCTTTTAATATGTAAATAAATAAACCGATACATTTTGAAAACGAAGAGTGAAAGAAAAGAAGTATTTAAATACAAAATGGAAATAGATATTTTGTATTTCAAATATTCCATTGAACGGTTTAATTTTATCATTGTACATATTATTTTTTAGATGCAAATTTTTGGATCCTTATACTAAGCTGGTTAATTTCCTATGTTAAGAATATCTGAATGCTTGTGGAGGTAATTTGAGGGAGGGAGGTAAGAGGCCGGAATTTCATTTTTTTTTTACAAAACTTATTTTTTTATTCTAAAAACCTTTGGCTGATGATATTTTCTTTCCTATTCATGTCATAGATTGAGAGAGGAATGATACCCTTTACTGTACAGCAATACGTATACACATGCTATTTAGACTGAGGTGAGCAGTGCCTAGCGCTTGAGACCCGGGAGCAGGTTTAAAGAGACCTCGACAACTACAATAGATATTAAAGTAAACTTACGTGGATCTCAAGAAGAGTGACCTTAACCACAGTTTTTATTTTAGTTAGTTATTACAGTAACTTTCATGTACACTACGCAAAAACACCAGAGAGACTGAGACTATTCTATCGCACTAAAAGTTATATTGTCTTCTTGTCGGTATACTTAACATAATATAAAATGATCTACCTGCTAATACTACCTAATAAATTGGTACGTAGGTATAGTTTTATTTTTACCATTTGCAGTGTTGTCACCTATAAAAGTGTATTTCATGTCACAGTATGTTTACACAAGACTACTTATGTTCCTGACTAAAACATAGGCTACTTTTTATCTTGGAAGCTTGGTTAGCTACGGTGGGGTAGTAGCTAATACAACATACATATTCATAAGAGCCTTTTTCAAAAATTTGTAAAATAAAATTAAGAAATATAGTTAGTGATATAGGATTGAGGGTGGGTGCAACTATTTTGATTTCCAATAAAGCAACATTGAAGGTTCAGTATTTTTTTATTTTAATTGTACATTGACGCTCATAAATCAATCTTGAGTGGTTTTGGAATCATAATCTTACATTTTTCTATGAAAACAGGTTTCTAATTTGATATGAATTAAATACTTAAAACAAATAAATATTTACATTAATGGCGTCATGAAGATGATTAGCGTACACACCATTCTGCTTGAAGGAATAAATATTTAGAATGAAGGCCACCGTACGAGTACTTATGAGTGAAAAAAATTTTTTTATTTTGATATGAGGGAACAAGTTGTAATATTTTATAACGTCGACAATAAGGTAGCAATCACAACAGTGCATCACAGTATTGAGACCACAAAGGTCACCGTACAAGACCAGCAGTTTAACCACTTTTTGTTTACTCATATGTAATCGTTACCGATGCAGTGTCCTCATATTGATTTCTTCAAGTATTTGTATGATATATTTTACCAAAAATGTTTATTCATGGCTTTTTTAATTGTAGGCATTCATATCACTTAAAACATTAATTTATCATTTTTTTTAATCGAATATTTTTTCCGCTTGATACAATAAACAAAAACTTTCATATCAAAATTAGTCAATTAATGATAAAGTGATGTTTTATTCGGTTTGTACTAAAAACTTCATTTTATACACTTCATGTGACTTTTTTGTCACAAATACATAAGACGATCACAAACAGTTAAGTACTAAAACTAAAAGTTAGATAAGTCATTTTCGACACTAGTATAATCCGAAAGTATAATAATACTATAATGTATATTAAAACTATAATGTAAATGGAATTATAATAATGGTAAAGCCAACTTTGGTGGTAGACAAAATTGTAGGATAGTCAAACGGGAAGCGCTATATTAAAAGACTTTATTTATTTTAAATTACGTTCTGTACAGCTACAGTATAAATTATAAATTCCTACTTAAATAAATAACAATCGGACTATCTAAGTAATGTATATTGAATACACATTGAAGGTTCTTATGTGGCACAGACTACACATTAACTGAATATAATCTAATCGTCTGGATCGTCCAGGCCCAGATACATATTCCTGCTCGTAGAGTGATGTATTTTATAAATTTTATTCCATAACTTTATTTGAGCCTGGATGATTATATAATGCTTACTAAGAATCCATATAATAATTAAAAAATTACACGAGAGAAGAGTTAAAAGAGAAACTTCTGAATTCCAAAAAGAGATGTAACGAAAGTGTTTTTTCATAGAAATTGTACTCCAATGAATTTTGTCATGTCATATCCAGTTAGACTTGACTAAACTTCAATTTTGACTATAATCTAAGTAACTATCTTACAAAATGTTAACGTAACATCTAGTTGCATCAAAATCTCATCATTCATCAAATCAACAGGATCTAAAAATAAATCAGTACAACAAAATATAAGTTAATCTCATAACTCTATAAATATGAATACAAATGAAACTCTTAATATATAACAAATTTCTTTGTTTGTATATATCTATTGTAATTTATGTCAGCCACACGACTAAATTTTATAATATTTTAAATATATAATAATACTCACGCTATTACATACATGTATATTATGTTAAATAACTTTAAATAAGATTATTATCACATCTACTCATCAATGAAATTCTCGGTTTAAAAGAAGTTTCATTATGCTATTAACTATATGGTGTTTCTTCAGATTAGACTAGAATAAAATTCTTCCACCTAATTTCATATCATATTAATTACATAAGGCACTCCTTTAATTTTGCTGATTTGTCGAAAGAGGTTCACATACAGACAAATAGATTATAGATTTAAAAACGAAGACTAATGGAAGTTTATCATTCAAATGACACGAATCTCTAAGAACATAATTTCAACACATCTTACTTAGCGATGAATCTGTATCTACTAGTATTATTTAATGATACTAAACTAACAATAACAAAGAATGACAAGCTGCATTGGAATAATTCGTTGCAAAATTATAATTTTTTTAAATTTATTCAACACTAAATGACTTGCACGTTACCTACAGTTTGCTATGGTCAGCCACGAAAAGGATTGAGATCATAAAATCACTGTTAATAAAAAAAAAATAGGTACTTATAGATTTGGCAATATAGTGTAATTAGAAGCTTATTTTCAAAATAAGTAGGTCCAATGTTGATTTCCAAATTGTTCTACTCAGTGACTGTAGTGGAATGATTAGAAGATTGTAACTGTGATTTCGTGTAAAATCGCAACACATGTTTTATTTATTTCAAGTTTATTGGACCCTAGCATTTTTCAAAAAGCTGTCTTATTATAATTAATCTCTTTAAAAATTTAACTACCTAAATATACTTACGTGACTTTAATTATTTATTAATAATTTCAAGGGTTGCATATTACCGCGCGACGTCTTTAAAGCCCCATCGATTAAATCTAAGTTTTAACCAAGAGTCTAATTTTAAAACATTTCAAACTCAATGGTTTTCAAAAGAATGACATTTAGAATAACATCATCGATCCTTACGTTTATATTTCATGTGATAAATACTTATTATTATGATATTACACATTATTGGTACTTAAAGTATTTAGAAACCTGTTGTACCTTTACAAACGCTTCTAGGATCGTTTTAATTATAGATGTTTACTTATAATTTGTAAAATATTATTAATTACAACTGATATCTATACCGTTAGTAAGTTAATAATATTCGACTAGGGTTCGTATAAATTTCGATTTAAATTCCCTGAGAGAAGGTTTACATTAGTTTCGTTGAGCTTATTGCGTATAGATCGTTAACGCGACGGGGTCATGTATATTTGTCTAAACGTTGGTCCCTAAAATTGCTATTGTAATTATGATATCGATATCAATACTCAGATTCGGGGTGAGGGACGCCACGCGAGATGCGGCCGGGCTCTCCAATTAAAGGCACATTGAAAAGTTATTTTAATTTTCCTACACGTTCCCTTTCAAACCCAAACTAACTGTTTATATTTCATGTCTTTTAAGGTCTCTCTAAAACTAGTCAAAGGGAATAACTAATTTTCCTATTATATAATATTATATCATATGTATATCCATTAAAAGTCACCCCACTTTTTCTTCTGTTGACTTTATAAAATTTGGTATCACATCCTAGTTCTAAGATATCGAGATATCTTCGACATCGCTACTTCATTTTGGCAACGTGGTGGTGGAACTAAAAATTATCTAATTACCTATAAGGCGGAATCGCCCGAAATTAGCACTAGTGAGAGAACAGTAGTCCTCAAAAATTATCTTCGCATTTTATCTCTCGAGATGTAGTCTGCGACGCCCACTGCAACTCTGACGGACCGTCCCACTCGTTGAACGATTCATACATAAAGTTGTCGGAGGAGTCTTCAGCCTCGTGAGCGACCTCGGCTCGGCTGAACGCCTCCGCAAACTTACCTATCTCAGTGGAACCGAAGGCTTGCTGGAAGGCCGGTAAAGGCACAACCGGAGGTCGCTTCTCTTCAGGTGGAGAGAGTCGCTGTTCTGTACAGAATTGGTCGCGTACGGGGCGTGCTGTCTCCATTGTATTTACATTTCTACTAGGAAGCTCCTGAGCGTTAACATACTTCGATCCATTTTCACCATTATAAAGTGAATCTTCGAACGTTGGGTAGGGAGTGGTCCGCTCATCTTGTGTACAGTGTTGATTCTGGGGGTGCTTTGAACCCTGAAAAAGACAGCAAAAACTTATTAAAAGTATCCACTAAACATGTTGTTTCATCGCTATTGCACATTCATTTTGAGATTGATGCAAACAGCATTACGCTCTGACTTCTACTATTCTTTACTTTCATTTATAATTCAATTTGTAGAAAAAATATTCTTTACCTTTATTAAACGATAATCAGGGGGGTAACGTATTGGTTCCCGGCAAATGTTTCGGGAGGGCCATGATCCATTCATAGCATTAACCCCGTTCCAACCGCCGCCCATCATACCTATCTGCAAAATTATTTAAAGTATATTTAATAACTCTGAGGGTAAGAACAAGTTATTCGTGTATTAATTTAAATTTATAACCTGATAAGGAGCCCACATTTGCGGTTCGCAGTATGCAGAAGCACGCCCATTTATTCCACATTCTAAAGGTGGCTGAAAAATATAACAAAAAATATTAAAATAAAATCACAATAATAATAATTAATCTTGTATTTAAATGACCTAATTGACTTATGCGCCGTGTCCCATTTTTTTTTCATTAAAATTGAGAATTATAAAGGCGGTTACAGAAATGTCCTTTTTATTCTCATCTTAGTACGATATCGAATTCTATAAAAATAAAGTTACATGATTGTTCAGTGATAAATTCAGTTACCAATATTATTACTACAAAGTATTATATTCATGTATTAATATCACAAGACATAGTGGATTATGAAATAAATGTTTCGCGAGTATCGATTCAATGGAGTGAAGCAAACGGCGCGTTACATAGCGAATTGATGACGATAAACGAGCAATCGATAACATTCGCTAGGCGCAATCAGTGCTTGTTACTTACGTTAAAGGTATTTTTTATAATTATACGTTTTGTATATTGAAATAAAACTTTAATTATAAGTGTTTTCTTATTATTTATGACCATCAAACTTGGATTAGTTTCCTTAAAAATTTATGATTAACTTGATCTGTATCTGTATTTTACTATCGTATTTATTTAGTTTTATATTTATACAGTAAATACATTATTTTATTTAAAAGTTAATCAAGTGCGGTATAACGTAGCAACGCACGGCGTCCAATCCTGAATATAGGTCAGTGTCAGAGGACAGTCTACATTCTACAATGTCCACGTTCAGTTATCAGCATAATTAAACATGTTATCAATCCTATACACCACTCTTTAAAGTTCATTTTCACATAGACCGGTTTTCCCCGAAACTTGACGATGTAATTTAATTTTCGCTATTTAGCTATTTAAGGGTCATGCAAGGTAAAGTTTGGGAAAAGTTTTAGTTGAAAACATCGATATGGAGTTCTACGCTGGTCGGTCGTTGACTCCCATAGTGTTTCATTAACGTCTACTAGACGCTAATTAATTTATTCCTCATTATCAGTTAATATCGCCAACACATAGTTATTGTGTAAACAATTACCGTTACGAGCTCTTTAAACAAACAATTGCAATTCTGTCGCGTCAACCAATATTCAATATTAACGGGAGGCTTAACTTAATTAGTGAAAAGTTCAATGATATTAATATCATTTAATATATTGTTATAATCAGATTGAATTTGGCTCAAATTACTTCAATATAACACCCATCAAAGTGAATTGCAATTTAAGTAAAAATGTAGTTTTTGAAGACGGAAGTAGTTTCGGAGTAGTATTATTACGGTGTTATATTGAGACAAGCGCGGCACAAAGGCGCTAATGAGGACGGCGGGTGGAGGGCGGCGGGTGCGGGCGGTGCGGGGTGGTAGCCCATGAAAGCTGTCAGCGGTTGATTTTTCCGAGTGTCGTGGGCGCGCTGATCGATAAGTCACGTGGTTCGCGCCGCGCTCGCCGGTTACCGCTCGATAGTTAGCCTCCGCAAATCTCCCGCCACTACTCTAATGTACCGTATGACTAGTTTTCAGCGTTCAGGGTATTGCGTAATCACCTATAGGTTACCTTTTATATATTTTTAGCATAGAACGAAAGATTCCCTATTAATGCCTCCTACATACGATATTTATAATCATTTTTAATTTAGAGTTGATTATCTAAATGCAGCTCAAAAGTTTAGCGTCCATAGTTATTCAAAAAGTTTTGTTTTATAAGTAAATTTGTAGAAAATTCGTCTTAAAGGTAAACTAAGTTGAAAGTTATTTTTTATATTAATTATTTATTTTAGAATTAAATAAAATAGTACAAGTTACCAAATCTATCATACACAAAAGTATCTTGTTTGGTTAATTTTTTTCAAGAAATGCAGGTGATTTTCGAAGACGTGACGGATGCAGTACTGCAACGCAGAAGTGCAGGGAGTGACGGTCATCGATCGTGCCGTGCCGCCCCACCCCGCCATCACTAAATGTTATCTCATATATATACCTTATACAGATTACATGCTTGATATACTTGAGATTTATTGTTACTTATAAACAAAAAAAAAACAACTTTTTTGCATAAAGAAATCAAAATTTCTGCGCAAACTTCAATGAATTTTAGACAATATAAATAAACTTCAAATGTAACTGAATCACTCCATAGTATAAAACGAAGTCGCTTCCGCTGTCTGTCTATCCCTATGTATGCATCTTTAAAGCAACGGATTTTGATGCAGATTTTTTTAATACTCGTAGATAAAGTGATTCAAGAGGAAGGTTTATATGTATAATATATGCATATTATAAGTATAGAAAGATACCGTGCGAAGCCGTAAGCGGGTTGCTAGTATGATACATTTGAATAGTTTATTCTTACAATTTTTATGAACTACTATTTGGGACCTACTATTTAGATATTTTATCAATATTAAAGTCCTAAATAGGAATTTAGGAGTAGTAAAGTATCCTGATAATTCACCCTTCCTTATTTGTTTTTACTTTACCAGTTATAAATAAGATTTGCATTAAAATTATCAATTGTCAAAATACTAACAAGAATACGCCACAAAACAGCCACAAATAGCACCAGCAGGAAACCCGAGAAAGATTTTTCATTATAACTTTAAGTACTCGTGTTTGTACAACCATAACAATTTACCTAAACGTGAACTTTTTATTTTCTTCAAATTATTGCCAAATACAAAAGTTCTTTCTATGAACTTATGTTCCAACAACAACTTTTTTTATAGTTTTACCTGTCTTTGTCAAAATGATTTACGTCACCGTAAAATTGTCAACACCGTTAGATTACAATATATCTCGCCATATTGCAAACTGTCGTAAAAGTAAAATACTAACGTACTGCTTACAATTTAACGCATCAATTTTCGATAGATTATAATCTGAGTGAAGAAGAAGTGAAATCGTCGTGAATCACCCTAAAGTTATAAAACTATTACACAGAATGGACAAACAGAATATTGTCTTAAGGACTTCTGTGACGTCTCCGGCGCTTTGGGAAGGGTTGCCCTTTCGCCCTTGCGTAAAACAGTGAGAAAACACGTGCTAGTCGTAGCGGCTGAGGCTGGTTTCACTGTGTACAGTACAGCGTGCAGGGGCTGCCCTCCCTTCGCGCCTCCGCCTTTTATATACACTCTAGGGGTAGGAGAGAAAAGTAGTACGTGAACGTTGGGATGAATAAATTTTTTTGATTTGTCCGTTCTAATTTTTTTACTATTTTCATTACGCTTACTGTAATAGTTTTTTAACTATATAGTAAATTTTCAAAGTTTCACTTCGTTAGTTTTATTGACTATCAGGGACCACCTTCGAATTACGGTTCACAATCTATCGAAAGTTCACAAAGTCGCGAGATAGTAATGTTAACAAATTCACGGTAACATTTAAATACATTCTACTTGTTTTTGTCAAAATGAACCAACCCATAAATTATCAAAAATAGGATCACAACTTTGAATGGGTTTTGTTCCCTTCTTATCTCGATATATTTAAGAATCTGCTCGAATTTTAATAATTATACGGGTTTTTTTATTTGAAATTACGAATACTACATTAAATAAAAATATGTGATACATAAAATTTGTTTTTTCTACTGAAGATTCAGAGCATTTCATTAACAAAGATATGCGACCAGACTTCTTAATAAACTTCTATACGGTTATTAGTATTTTTTACACATTAATTTTTTTAGATTTTACAATTTATTGTCATCACGATAGAAAAAACTTAATATTATGCTTTCTGAATGTTCGGGATTTATTTGTCACTAAACTGACTTTAATTTTTGGGTATATTACTACTCATGCCACTAGCAATAACAGTTTTAGGGGATATTTTATGTTAAGGGTACAAAGATATTAACAAACCCAAAATTATATTAAAAAATAAAATTTGAAAAAAGAAATATTATGTAGAATGTATTAAACCTAAGTTTCAAAAATTATAATTCTTCTTCTTCTTTCTTTTTTAGTATTAAATTTAAATTCATTAATATAAAACAATTTTTAATACCATTTTGTACACATTCTAAAAAACTTTGTTTTTTCCAGGTTTAATAATAAGTTAATACTTGAAGGCGTTACATTACAACAAATCTACGTCACAACTGTCGATCAACTTTTATCAAATCAGATAAACGAAGACTACTTCTGTTAGACCTATTTTGATTAACTATTTTAGTAAAATATTAAAAAATTGTTCGATGTAGAATATCTTTGCATAGTATAAAACTAAGTTGCATCTTACCGCCTAACGTATAAAGCTTTTAAGCTACGCAATAGATTTGATTGCCGTTGTCACCAATAGAGTGATTGAAAAGGAAGTTTTATATTTATAATACATGTATATTATAGTACAGAAATCGAACGAAACCGAAGCTTGTCGCTAGTTTGATTAGAAATGGTATCTTACCGTATGCGGCAGAGGAATATGCGCAGGATGCGTGCGTAGCTCACGCCGCGCCAGGGCTCGTCGCGAACGCGGCTCTTTCAGCGCGTAAGCTCCATAGTCTATGACAAAAATATATATCAGTATAGCTACGTAGTCATATAGTTCAGCACCTATTTATTACTAAGCACAAATAAATATAACATTTTTATTGTAATATGCACACATTATAATAATTTAAACCAAAGACACTTGTTCGAGATAATTTAGGTTACAGAACGTATAGCTATATAACATATAAAAAAAATGTAATTAAATATATAATGGAATTATGGGAAGTACGCCATTTTTTAAATTTAGGATCCAAAATTACTCATTTGATAAAAAATTCGAAGCAAACATTAAACACGACGACTTTACCTAACGGTTTTTTCATTCATTTTAGACAATATAATACTATAGACATACCAAATAATTAAAAGATCGCCCGTGGGGCTTGACGTAGGTGAAAGCGGATGAATTTTACGTGATTGAGGAGTGAAGGCGAGGGTGTGTTGCAGGGAGCTCAAGTGACGTTTGTCACTGACGGACGCTGGCAAACGAAAAAACATACAAGATTAACAAAACGCACTCCGGAACATCGTCTAGATAAATATTGCAAAAAGATCTTACTGTCGAAGACGTTATGGATTCTGACTGATCCAGCTTGAAATTAATATTTATTATAGTAAAATTGTTTATCGTTCTTCAGACATATCCGGTACGATACCTTTTCTTTCTAAATGAAAGAAGTGCTATCCAAGGGTATTCGGCGCGTAAGTTAGGTTTAGGTTAATCTAACCTTGGGGTTGAACAGAAGACCTGGGCAGTGGAGGTAAGTGTTTCAATTGAATGAAGGGCAGCCCTTAAACCTACACCTTGGTCACAAAACCAAGGCACTGCTTAGGTTCCTGTCGTAATTGTAAAAGATCGTAATGTTTGGCTATTTATGGCTTCAGTATCAGTATCTACGTTACGTTTGCCCAATAGTCCATACAATAACACCCCTTGTAGTGTATTTCAATATACCCCGTCGTTATACTTTGAGATGGATGAAAGCAAGAAAAATTGAATAAAAATCCTGGAAATTATTTATAATTATGGAATCCGGGAATTGATGTTAATTAATGGGTAATATTATACACGCCGACAGAACAGACAGAACGCACGCAGAACGGTATTACTGCTAGAATTGAATATTACCCCTAAGATTTATACCATAGACACAGAGATCCAGAATTATTGTTTAATTACTCGCGATATAATAATAATGATTTCTATCATCTCAGCGTATTTATTTTTCCTTATCTCCACTTCTCCGATTGATGTTTATCAGTTGTCTAACATTTGAAAGTAAAAATGCTACAGAAATCAGTGCTACCAACGTAATAATTAACAAAATATATTTCATTTATTAAAAGATTTTTTTTTAGATAATTCTCATTGCCTAAATGTTTAAGTTTATCATCTTTTCTTTATATAAATTACTTGTAAATACGTTAAATGATTGTTATATCATTATTATCTAGCGATTTATTTCGGAACGATTTTGTACAAAATTACATATACACGATTTATTAACAACGTGTACGTCAATGACCACCCTTCGCCCTCCCTTTACCGCGCAGTCGATCCGTTAGTTGTTTGGTATGTCTATAATAGTATTACCATACTACTGGTTTTTATTTCTCTTCATTATAGTTTTATGTACATAATCATATAATTATACACTTTAATTTTTTTTGTTAAATATATTGACAACACTATAGAAGAACATATAAAAATAATTACAATTTAACGTAAAGCTAATTTGTAATGTTAAATAAAATTCTTTAAATAAATAAAATGCTATCGCGTATCTATTTATAAAAATTCAAAAGCGGTTTAAAAAATTAAACTTTCTACAAAGATTCTTCATTGGCTTCCTAAGACACGTTATTGATCACGAAATCTGTTAACCCTAACAAGCCAACAAATGTATGGCCAGAGTTCAAGAACAAGTTCTTCTCTTTCTGGCAGGTATTTTCTTACTTACTTACAAATATCCCCTACTACTAATAAATACTCCCTGATTAATGGGCGTAAAACAATTAAACTGTACACTCCTATTATGAGTTCGTAATTTCAGCATCTTCGAAAAAATGTAATTTCATTATAATATTTATACAAGAGCATAATTTTCCTCGTCATTGATCTAAAATTACTGGCGCTAAACGAACATTTCCCTTTCTGAGACATCCTTAATGTAAATGATAAAAATTAAAATACAAATTGCTCACTGCCAAGCTCGCGCTTAATCGCGTGACTTAGAATACTATTTACATATTCATTTATTTTGTTTATGCGACTGTAACGCAACTTTATGTGACAATACTTAAATATTTTATCAAACCATTGCTTTTTATATGTATATTATTTTCCTTTTTTTGTCAAATTATATTATTATCAGTTATGTCAGTAATATTGCTTGATATTATTCAGAATACAAACTCTATACTATGAATAAATAAATTTGTCGAAATAATGGTGTATATTTGTTTATCTAAAATTGTTAAAACCGTGTGTTTACTATTAGATATAATCTATTAATATTATGAAAGTTAATAATTATAAAAAATAATGAACAGATTTTTACAAATTGTGTTTTTATTGATTATTTATTTTTTACTATTCGGTAGCATATGCTTGATTTTATTGAACGGTTAGCTTTATTACAGTTTCATATTTAGAAAGCAGACGCGGTCGAATTCACGTAGCCTGTAAAGTTCAAAGTGAGTAGCGACGCGGGTGTTAGCACCCCGGTCAATATGTAGAGTGGCTGTGCGCCGTGCGGGCAATCAATCCCGAGCGGGACGAGGGCGCGGGCGGCGGGTGACGGCGACCACCTGTAGAGCGGCCGTCCGCCCTCGCCGCCCGCACCGCAGTCCCCGCCCGCGCCGCCGTCGACACGTGAGACGTCGCGCGGCGAGAAATCCGCCCAAACGTAAACATTAATTCTTACTTCATTCTTCATTGTTCAGAATGTCGCCGCGCCACGCGTACGGATTCCAAATTCCAATCTCTCGAATATTGAAAAACAAACTTTCTCACTCGTCTCTACAAACTAACTTCATACTGATACCAATGCATATCCTATTAGTTAATGTAGGTATTTTACTCTGTAATATATATTTTAGATAACTATTTAAAGAAAATAAATATATAATATTTCCTTTTACAAAAAAGTTTTTTTTATTCGACATCTCTAATAGATTGATGTATTTTGATTTGAAAATTAATCTTCTTATAAATAACGGCATCACGCCTAAACGGCTAGACCGATTTCGCTAATTCTTTTTTTGATGTGTTTGTTTTTGTCAGGAGAAGGTTCTTATGTAAGAAAAAATTAAAAAAGTTGCGCGGGAAATTAAAAAAAAACTTAACGATCATATTGACTTTTCTAATGTAAGCTTTTGACAGCCAATTCAAATTCAATATTCATAGTTAAGACAGGACAACGTCTGTCGGGTCAGCTAGTCTAAAATAAATATGAGTGTAACACTTGTGTAAAATATGAATCTAACACTTGTGTAACATTGAAACACATCTTATTCGCTTAAAGAAGTTTGAAATTGACTGTCTGTAAGTACCATATTATTACCTCATCCTTTTTTTATATTTTAAAAGAGGTTGGTCACTATTACGACCATGTCGCTCTGTTACATTGTATGAAATTTTATCTACTTATAAACTTTGTGTAAATAATAATAAATAAAATGAGTTTCTAATTCGATACGTTTAAAAAATACCAAAGATTATTATATATTGGGGCGACCTAAATAAACAAACCTATCAAAAATATCGGTAAAAAAAATATGATTTCTTAGTAACGAGTTTAAACTACAATATTTACACAAAATTGATAGTTTTGGATACTCTTAAGTCATTTATATTAATGGCAATTGTTAATGTTTCTTACATTCGGCTATCCAATTTTTTCCGATCCTAACCTTGTAAACTCATGATCTATAATCTAGTAGTATGTTATAAAATTGTTGATTAATTATAAGTAAAGCTATGTTACCTACATTTATTGATGTCTATAAAGATTTTGATATTTTACTTCACAATAATTGCATTATAATTTGTAAGTATATAATTATTATCTACATACAAAAGTACTACATTTCAAAAGTATACAATTTCTCTCTTTTAGATTGAAATGATTCAACAACATTGTGATTGTCAAACTCAAAATGTTTTATTTCAATTAGAAATCTCTACAATAGTATTTTTGACACAAGTATTGTCGGATGTTAGACCCAATAGGATATATCTACTTAAACTACTTAATTTAATATAGTGTATGTTTACCAACCCATGGGCATGGCATGTTCATTGTGGTGCATGTGGTGGGCGGGGTAATCATAGCGATAGTAGCGTGTGTAGGGGTCGTGCGCGTGCGGCGGGTAGTAGGCGTGCGCGTACGGCGCGTAGGGCAGCGGTGCGTAGCCGTAGCCTTCCCAGCTGCCCGCGCCGTACTGCCCGCGGTACTCGCCGTAGTTGCAGCAGTCCATCGCGGTCCGCGCCTACGCAGCCGGCAGCGCGCCCGGCCATGCTCGTCCGCAACTACGCGCACTCGCCCGCATTTCACTCGTGCTCTCTTTTCTTCTACTACCTTATTTTTCGCTTTAAATACATCACAATAAAATAATAGATTGTTTTAAAGAGCGTATACGAAGCTCTGGAAATATTTCCTCAACAGAAAAAAATGTTCGAAAGTAGCCCTTCCAAAAGTTCAGTTCTATGCGGTGAAATCACCTCGAGATCGTATGCAGTTTCGCGGCGGGAAACAGACGCGAGTGCGACGTTAGCTAGCGAAAAGAGGTCGTTCGAGTTTGCCGGCTCGGCGGCTACGACGAGAGATTCGGTAAACGAAAGCCAGGGCGGGTGACGCGGTCCGCGGGAGGGGCGATGCCCGCTCGCCGGCGGCTCGGCGCAGCGCGGCGCTCGACGGACGCCGACTGAAGGCGTTGCGGAATCGATACGCCGCCGCCGCGTGCCCGCGCCCGCTCTACCCGCTCTACCTGCCCGCGCCCGCAGCGCCCGTATTGCGCGCGAACTTTGTCTTTCACCACGAAATTTTATATTTAGAACCATGGTGAAACAATTGATCAATACTTTGCACTATTAATTAGTACTTTCGCTATACTTTCAGCACTCATAAGTAGAAGTCATTTTATGTTAAAACAGTACGTCTCTTGTTGCGATAGTTTAGATTTTATAAGTTCGGAAACAACTGTCAAAAGTAAAAGATACCTAATTATTTTTTTAATTAAAATAAATTATGTTGTATCACTTAATATTTGACCTATTCTTGCAAAATGATAACAATGATATCTCAAGATTAAAATAAATTAACCTGGCTGCAAAAAATCATAACTTTATGCAATTTAACTCGTTGGTATACTAAACGTCACTATGGAGAGAAGGTAGTTGCAAAGTTTTATCGAATTGCGCGTAGGCGACAGTGACCCATAAAACAAATATGGACTACGTCTTTCGATGAGACCTTGTCATTATAAAATTTTATATACTTATATATTTTTAATATATAATTTTATATTGACGACGTCCTATTAATTTTATCATTATTTTATCATATCATTATTACGTAATTTTTTTTATGTAGGACAACTTCCTTCTTAGAATAAAACAATTTAGAAAATTTAAAAACTCTATTTATGATGATTTGAATGGCGTCGTCAATATTAAGGTTTTTTGTAACATTTGAACATGGTTAACATAAACTTCAATAGGTGTACAGGTAGATATAATCCGCACATTGTCAACCTACATAGTTCACAGCCTCACTTTCAGTCGTTGATCAATAAACATTTCTATTGATTCTCTTGTTACCTACTTAGTTAAAGCAGAGGCTGCTATTTAAAAAAATGTTTACTTAATAGCACTGCAGGGAGCTTATAAAATATTAAATACGAAGCTTTATATCGAAATTTTGATTTCGCGCCAAACAACTGTGCACCAACTGATATCGGCATTTGACGCGCGCATTTTAAAATCAAAACTAAACAAGCTGTAAGATTTAAATTCTTTTCTGGAAGAAAAACAACATAAATCATTTATAGTATTTTGTAAATACAATAAATGAACTTTTAAGTTGAATCAATTACAATTTAAAATAAAGTAACTATTGCTTAATTTTTTTTAATAATAGTTCTAAACTTCCTAATAATATTAAACACAATATTATATTTTACAAATCACTAAAATATTTTTAATAACATAAATAATGGGTGTCATCTAATAGTAATCAATTAAGAATTCGTCTATATTATGATGGATATAGATAAGTATACCCTAATGACATGTTGTGTGGAGAAGCCAGGCGCGGGTTATCATGCAGATTGCGGCGAATCAATAGGGCGCCTCGGCCACTGACGGCGGATGACGATCAATAGCGTCCCAACGGAGCTGTCTCTGCATTAAGGGGCTTCCTCGAACGCCTTCACATGTATCCACGAACTATCTACACTTCGTACGTACATCCCACCACTGCCATACAATCGTTACAGTTTCTTTTTACATCTAAAGAAGAAACTAGTTTTATTTTATTATCGTCCGCGTGGAATAGTGTGTTTGGCTAGCATTTTTAACTATTTTACAAATAAGACACATACGTTTAAATACTTTAATGAGCTATTTCACTGCAAAGACCTTACATATTGCCATACAAACTTTCATCCACTATTCCCTATTGTTATTGTTAAACACCCTTGAGGGTAAAACTTTTACAAACTTTGAATGTCATATTTATCGAATAAGCCGCATAAAAATGGCGGTACTTCAAAAAAACTTTTCATCCCCCTTTTCGTTTTATCGCATTTAAAAATAGACTATGTCCTTTCTCAGGCTCTATACTATCTGTATACCAAATTTCATTTAAATCGGTTTAGTAGTTTTGGCGTGAAAGTGTGACAGACAGACAGAACTATTTTCGATTTATAATATTACTATGGAAGTAAGGATAGAGTATTATAATTTGCAATGCAGTTTTGTGTAGTTCCGACCTTAGATTAGAATAGAAGCATTTAAATTTATAATATAAAGGTCGTTTTAAAGTCACTTGCAAGGATGAACAAAGATTGCTCATATTTATTACAATATATTCAGTATGACTGAATGATAAGCATTTAGCATACTATAATGACGCTTTACTCATTATAATACTATATAAGTATTACAGTTATTATGAGTTGTTTGTTTACATATGCAATTAACAAAATGTCACAATAGGCTTAGTGTCTGCAATATAAAATTAAATTTTTAGAGTTCCCTTATATGATTACTTCGTCGTCTGTCCCACTATAAAGCCCTTTATCTAAAGAACACGAAGAGATATCAGACATTCATTTCATTAATAAGAAACATTCAGGTCTGCAGTTCTTTGGTCCTGAAAAAAATTTAAATTCTATGTCCATGCAATCAAAAGATACGGCGGTATATGTCATCAAAACCTATATTTCTAGTTGACCTAAAATTATTAGAAAGTCTTATAGCATACGTTAAAGAAAATATGTCAAAGCCGAAAAAGTTACCTGACAAAAATATATTTTTGCAGTTATAAAATGGCTATACCCTTTGTAGATGTCTGGATACAACAGTCTCTCAGCGGCAAAATTAAGTTTGTTCTTCAATCAAGATTATACGGAGCCCTATCTTAGTTGGTTACTATACTCCTCCAAAACGGCTCGACCGATTTTTATGAAATTTTGTGTGAATATCGGGTAGGTCTGAGAATAGGTCAACATCTATTTTTTATACCCCTAAGTGATAAGGGAAGCCCAACCAAATTTTATTAAATTTATATGGCAATACAGCGTTTAGCTAGTATCATATATATGCGTGAATATGAATATGGCTAACTAAAACTTTGGAGACAAAACCTGAAGAACGGCTAGTCTAGACTAAATTTTAACATTGATTTATTATTAGCTTCTGAAATATATTGATCTGATACACATAGCAAGAGATGCCGTAGCCTTGATAATGTCGTTAAGAGCTACAGCTCCTAAAAGCTTGCTTGCATTGATACGGTAAATCCGATCAAACTGTTAATTACTGCACAGAGTGATCCATTACGGGACTCTGCTTCATATTTGATCAGTTTATAATTTAATGAAAATCGATTCAAAAAATTTGAACTACAATTTTATGAATTCGATTGAAATTATGTGGTTCTAGTTAAGTTAAAATACCTAATTTACTTTAATAATTAAAAAACTAGTCGACTCGATCTAGCTCTGGGTGGATTTTCTTTTTTATTTACTAGCAATAAAATTCGAAAAATAAAGCCAATATACCTAGATTTTAAATTAGATTTGCAACAATAAGTACTTCTGTAAAAATTTAAACTGACTTTTTCTTATGATTAATAATGGCTCTAGAGAAATAATCAAATATTATTACAAAACAAATTCGGCTGAATTAGGGATATTGCTAAGGGCGTGACACAAAATGACGTCACGTCTTGTGGAACGCCATTCGACATCAATGCATTTTCATAAAGCAATAATTGTTTAAGACCTCCTTCATTTATTTTTTTTATCAATAAATTGTAATATTCAGACCTTCATCAGACCTTTTTTCGAAATAAAAGGTAGCCTATATAATTTTCTTAGCCAAATTCCATCAAAATTGGTCCATCAGTTCTTGAATTATAAATTGTGTAATTATGCCGACTCTGTTTCATATATATTTATTAACGTCTGTGTGAGTCGATGACCACCCCTCGTACCGCACAGGCGACATTAGTTGTTTGACAAGTCTTTAGTGATTGTTTAGTAAATCATTACTTTTAGTATAATTTTATAAGTACTATTTTAATTACTAATATTATGTAAGTTATAAATAGTCAAGGTGTTATTGATACCCGTACGAGTATGTCACTACCTGCCTGTTGTGTACACCGCTAGGAATAGACGAGGCTCTGGCGTCCTTCACGTGATATAACTCATTAGATTGTATTCAAATATTTCTGACTAGGTATGAAACCAACTACAAAACCTACAATTCCAGTGGAAAAAATTATAGAAACTTACATTAGCGATATAGCGTTCTGAATAAATGAATAAAGATACTCTGTGAACAATAATATTATAAAGCTGAATGGTATGTTTGTTTGGTTGATTGAACGCACTAATAACAGAAACTACTGATTAGAATCAAAAAAATATTTTCTTGTTGGATAGTCCATTTATCAATGAAGGCTATAGTAACTAATAGGCTATGACCTATAGACAAGCATGTAGAACTAAATTCCACGCAAAGTCGCGTGGTCCGGCTAGTAATACTTAAATGACATTAAAAATATTTAATGTAAAACTTTATTGGCAACTTGTCATTGAGCGTGGCGTAGCTACCTAGGGGTTAGAGGGGGCAGTACCCCGGGGCCCTCAAGCTCAGGAGGCCCTCGCCAGAAAATTTCGATAGAAAATGAACTTTTGAAAATTTCTCCCATTTCAAAAAATTAACTAATATGACAGGTTGCAACCTGACTTTCATCATGGCTACTCAGTTGAGAGAAATTCGAAAGTTATACCTAGGGAATCCCTCTAAATTCTTTCTGTTGGTTGGCAGTGTTGTCAATTTGACGGATACTCGGATACCGATATCTGTGTTTTATTATTCATCGATGTGCGTTTTATTGTGAATTCGAGTTAAGATTTTTTTTTTCGAAAACGGTTAAATAATTAATGCTGTATCAGGAGTAAGTAAGCTAATGTCTATAAACTTTTTAGCACTGGTCAATTATGCATCTAAAACTACAAAAATGCGACATCGATTTGGGCGAGGCAAGCTTTAGCAGAAACCAAAGCAAAGTTGCAAATTTGTAGAAATGATTTCGAATTATTCAAATGCAAAGCCAGTGAAACTACAAGAAAAGATGGTACCTATAGATACCCATTTTAAGAAAAAAAGGCAAAGGAAAGTTAAAAAAACAATTTGATGAATTAGCTGCTGATCACAGATTTCCAAACAGAGAAAAAATATTTAAAATTAAGATTTTCAATAATGTATTAAACACATTAATAGCTCAATGAAATACACGTTTTACTGGTATCAGAGCAGTCTGTCAAATATTCGATTTCCAACACCAACATTTTTATTACATGTCGATGAAGCAACTTTTTTACAAAAGTGTGACGAAGTTCACATATAATAGGCCCTAGCTTTTCTTCAATACTTCAACTTATTAATATTTACCGCCTAGTTACCTCAATTAACTCAAGCATGGACTGGATTCACCAATTATGTGAGGAAATAATGAGCAAATATGGAGTGCTAGAATGCGACCTAACGGAAGTATTTACAGTAATTTTATTATTTTTTACAATTCCTGCCACTTCTGCAGCAGCTGAAGGGTCATTTAGCAAATTAAAAATAATAAAAAAATCGCCAAACCGAATCCGATGTATATATTTCCGACATTGAAAACAAAACCGCATTCTGCCTGGATTTAACCGAAGTCATTGATACTTTTGCGAAAACTAAAGCTAGGAAAAGATTGCAAATATAATTGTTGTTTAGTCAGGTGGTAGGTCCGACCTTTATATAATAAACCCTTGAATCTTTTCTATTTTTCTTTCTTCGTTTTATTACCCAATACCTTACCTACACCAAGTATTAATTATAATTTATGTTGTCACTGTTTAATATACCCTGCAGAGCACAAAAAAGAGCTGATGATAAAGTAGCTTAGCATTTTAAAGTATTTGTATATTTAATATTTTAACTTGATAAAACCAAACCAGTTTAGATAGCAGTGGGAGCCCATTTTTTGATTTGCCCCAGGGTCCTTGGTTACCTAGCTACGCCCCTGGTCATTGATACTCATTTCTATGATGAATGAATTTTCGCAGTTTTTCTTTACTTTAAATCACTGATTTCTAAAGTGGTCTATATCGACATGTCATTTCTTTTTACCAGGTTCTTACTGTCCACAAATAAGTGAAATCTCCTTTTCTTGGTTTGGAACTTCTACTCTAATGATAGAAAAATATTGAATAAATTAAAAAAAATATATGAGAAGCATTTTTTATTTGTAACATAATTTAAAATATAAATCTTGTAAAATTTTCGAATAAAATATTCAACAATATTTAACCGTTTAACGTTTATAATGTAAAACTATCTACTAAATATACATAAATATCATTTCAATTCCGCTTACTTACTAAATATATTATATTTTCAAATAATTTATTGTTTTCACTAATGGCATCACTCACAGGCTAACAAGTTGTTTTCAGGTGTAAATTATAAGTTGGTAATTCGACTTAAAGTAATAAAACTCACAAATATGTGGAATAATAACAGCTAAATCTATTGGAAAAAGTCCACTTAAAAAAATAGCATTAATATTTTTTCAGTACACAAAGCCGAATTATCAACTTCTTCATAACATTTATAAAATGGTAACAATCAACTCACTTTTTATATTTTTAACGTTAAAGGCCACAAATTCCTTAAAAGATACTACTGATAGATAAATCAGAGTAAATATGCTTTAAAATATCAATAAATAACAAAATTGAGCTGCAATAGATTCCAAGCAATTGTGTTCCCTTGAAATCTACATTTCAATGTTGCTTTTTCAAGTTATATTATAATAAACTAAGATATAGTGTAATAAAAAATTAAAATATGGTAACTATGTAACAACACCTGTTTACAATCTGTATAAACAAGTTCATTAAAGTTAAAATAACTGTAGTAAAAAAAATTGCAATAGTAACTTTCTAGATTAAACAATATATTTTGCAATAAAATGATAAATAAAACCTTAATCAAATTTGTATTATAGAATATCTTTTTCCCCATTCAGATCGAAAGTGAAATATATTTCTTAATATTTTTTTTATTCAAATGGCAAGGGTTCATAACGAGTTTGTATTTTGATGAATTTAATGTAAATTATATTATACTATATTTTCAACACCAGGGCCATTAGGTGATGTAGTAACTGCTTGTATTTGTTAACGGGATCTTTGAACATATTCAAAATTTTTCAAAAAGTTTTTGTAGTGAAAATTAATTCTAAAGATATGATTAGTCCTTCAATACATTGAATGTAATTTAGTACCCTACATAGTTATTCTATCCCCAACACACATTTACTTCAAAAGATGTAAATGTACAATATTATGAACAACATTGTTAATCCATTTTTATGACAAAACATTTACACAAACATTAGAATATGAAAACATGTTGTTCATATTCTATTCAATATTTAACATTTTGGCACAATTTACCAAAATCAATATATTCTTATAAAATTAAATTTATTCGTATATTAAATACTGTTTATAAGTAAGAACAGTAAGAAATAGGAAGCAATTTTATATTTCGAGAGTTATTCATATTCGTACAGTAATAATTTTAATACTGACAAATTTGTCTTGTACTTTCTAATCTCATGGTGTAAATCTATAATTACCGAAAAATTAAATGTACGAATGTCTTAATTTTAATTTGATTATGAATAGAATTATTGTGAGATTACAAAACATTTCCATTTGTTATTGAAGTTTTTTTTTTTTAATTCAACATATAAATAAAAATGATTATAATAAAGTCAACCTTGATGGTAGACTTTACAAACTTGTGGATTTTTCAATAACACCTCATCGTAATGTGTTTACAATATTCTTTAACTATAAATAAATTTTTATAACTACTAATATAGTAGACTATATTTCTTCTAGTTTCTCAATAATTTTTTTATACCTTAATTTATTTATTCTGGAGCACCATTAAATTTTACCTAGCTCCCTCGTCTTGCACTCATTTAATTATATATATAGCTATTTTGGAGAGATCTCTTTGCAACAAGCAAAACTCATTCTATTAATTTAAAATGGTGTATAACATCTTAATATCATAAGACTCACTTGCTGTAGAATATATTAAAAATAATTTAATTTTTTCCCTAATAGTTCATTAATAAATTTTGTATAAAAAATTGTCCAAGGCACAATATGTAAACTTAAGGCACTTCTCTAATTGCGTTGACCGTGGCTAGTCCACATGTGTTCCTTAAATGTCTCTCTCATAGTGAAAGATCTCGGGCAAAGATAGCAGCAAAGTCTGTTGGTCAGATCTGAGTGCATTAATCTTACATGGTATTTGAGAGCAGATTGGTTAGAATACTTCATACCACAATGTGGACAGTCACCACAAATAGCTGCATGGTTTGACTGATGGCTAACATTTTGAGATGTTGAAGCACCTGAAAGCACTGGCACTGTCGACATTCCTGCTAGTAATAACAAGGCTTGAGATTGATCTTGACTGTATTCTGAATCAGTCCCTTCCTGATGCTCCGATAATAACACTTCTGGTTCATACTCCACATCTGATTTTGGAGAAGGTTTCTCTGCTTTCACTAATGATTCATCATTTGTCTTCACTGGACTCTTAGTCAATGTAGGAAAGTTTGACGAGTCTGCACTAGGATCCTTTTGGCGAATAATACTTTGCATTTCAGATAGATTTGACACTTTTTTTATTGCATTGGCACATCCATCATTTTTTGAAGGATTTATCCCTGAAATAAAAGCGAAATTACAAAAAACATAGAAACATATGTAGATTTACAAATTCTAATTTTTAGAAGATCTTGAAAAATTCACTGTAATATTTCAGAATTTTTATTTTAAAATTTACCTGAGATCAAAGACCTGGCAAGCATACTGTTTTCATAATCAGGAAGGCTGTCATCATTTTCGGAATTAACTGTTTGAGTATGAACTGGTGAAACATTGTCCTCCCACTCTGTTTTAATTGTCACTGGAATGTCTTCTTGTATAGCCTACAATTTTAACATATTTTTATTATTATATAGACAACCATGATCAAATCTCTTTTGACTTCAATAAAGTTAAAATATATCATAAAACTAATTATTGTAAAATACATTATTTCACAAATAACTACAAAATAATAGCACTAAGATAGGACTGTAATAACTGCTAAAAATCATCTATTACTTAAGAAACTTTGAAATCTTGCATACTATGTTTGGAAAGAAACCTAATAATAATAGATTTAATATCAATGGATTACAAATGTGAATAGTATTGTATTCTAGGTATCAATACACTCCTAACACAAACATTTAGACTTGTTGGGTTGTTTACCTGATTCACATTTTTCCCATTAGCCACCAACTCATTGCTCCTCTCAAATTTAGCCTCACTTTTCTTGTCAATATTATTTTCTGATACACATAACACATTATCTTTTATAGCAGCACCATTATTTCTTGAATACACATCAGCAGTATCTACAATTTTGCTTTTTTTGTGGCTTTCCCCAAGTATGTCACTTGGTTTGTCAGAAGTACTACTCCTTCGTTTCTTCAAAGCTGGCATTTTAGTTTCTTTGTGAGTTACACAGAATTGTGGTTTGGAAGATATTGTAAGCTGGGTGTAAAGTTTGTTAGATGCACTTGTGGAAAAGAAATTTTCACTCTAAAATAAAAACAAAACAACATGAGACATACCAAACAATGTTTGTACATGAATCAGTCTAAATCACAGCAGTATTCAAAAATTATCAAACTTTCTAAATAGAAGATTTTTATATATTTTTTTTTGTTGAAATAAAACAAAACATTTTAGTTTATAAATTGTTTTTAGTAACGTGAAAGATTACTTGTTATTGGTACTTGTTTTATGTCAATAAACAATAAGTATTTAAGTTAAATCAACTACACTTAAGTAATATTATATTGAAGTTTGTCAATAAATCTAGTGTTTGTTTTGAAGTTTAAGAAAATCAGGAACAGGATTGAAAAATTATCTGATTTTTGTTGTCAACTAAGCTTCTTTAAACATACAATCTTATCTTTTTTAACATCCGAAATTAAAACTCACCTGTTGTGTGACACCCGTCAAACCTTTAACTTGAAGTAAGGCAGCTGTGTGTAAAAATGAAGATAACTTGCTCTCCTCAATAAAAACTTCCCCTTGGTACATGTACGACAACAAGCTAAGAATATCATCAGCTGATACATCTTTCAAGATTATAACAGGATGTTGACAGGGATTCTCCTAAAAGACAAATATTATTAAGTAATGTTTAATAGCAAGTAAGATATTAAACATTTCCAGATCCCAGATATAACTGTTAGTACAAACGTGAAGGTTATAATGTCCCAAGTCATTCACCTTGAACACATTCCTAAAGTACGGGCTGCATGCAGACAGTATTACTTTATGGGCCTTGATGTTTCTGCCTTCACAAGTCAACGTAACATCGACCAGGTCTTCCGAACACTTCAGTGAATCTAATGCACTCACTATATTTGTTTGGAAGTTATTCCAACGTAAACAAAACTGGTCTGCCATTACGATGTTTTCGTTAGGTGCAACTAAAAACAGAATTATTTTCCTTACATTTAAATCAGAAAATATACTAAGAAAAAGCAATCACACTTTACGTACCAGTTCAATCATAACTTTTGCAAAATATTTGCATTAATTTTCACTATCCCTTTGCAATTTTTATTAACAGAAATGTTTTACAAGACAAATTCGTACGATTAAAAATAAAGTGCATGACCTCCAATGACACAGTCTTCTTTCACTTTTTGAGCTATATGCATAGACAACGTAATGAGCATAGACAATTTCTATGCTTTTAAAACATACTAGTGATTGAAGGGTTGTTGATTGGCACGCATGCATATGTTTCTGTCAGTTAATCGATTACTGTAATAACTATTGATGGCTAGATAGGAATATAAATTTGATATACCATGGAAATTAAAATTCAATGAATGTAGATTATCAT
Source organism: Limenitis camilla (assembly GCA_905147385.1). NCBI lineage: Eukaryota > Metazoa > Arthropoda > Insecta > Lepidoptera > Nymphalidae > Limenitis > Limenitis camilla. The sequence continues at coordinate 7,677,233 of LR990230.1, read as the reverse complement.
TTATGATATTTTCTATTTCATACCAAAACGGAGTTTTAAATGAAATTTTACTTTTATCAGATGTTGTACTATGAAGATGAGGTTAATAATACCTGTAAACTACGCTTTGCATTTGGACCTGATGTGGCCTTGAACGGGCAAATTATGAGAATGGGATGGTAATTATTTTTATTATTTCGCTTCATGCCTCATCGGTAACCTATATATATTTCTGACGTGAATTTGTACCTACTGCGATATCTGAACACATAATACGCACACATATACACTGTGAGTGGTGATTTCTTTTAAATAATTTAGATTTTTTTAATTTAGTAATTTACATAAAATGTAAATAATTTCAGCATCAATAGGTCAGTGTAAAGATTTTATGTGCCATAATGAAAATGTTAACTTATATTGTAACAGTTGGTACTTGTTATTTATTGTATATGTACGTCTTATACCACCAACAAGAAGTTGACTATAATTTTTAATGTGATTTAATTTTTTCATTATTATTTGTACCTTTTTAATAAAAATAAATATTTGTTTTTCTTTTATTTATTATCGTTGCTAACTTATTTTAAAAAAAAAGATTTTGTGCGTTTGTTCGAACTAACGAACTAAAAGAGCGAACTAGTTCGCCATTGGAAAACGAATTATAATGAGCGCTCTTTTTGTTGACCTATTAGGCCCAAGACTATTTTGATCAGTTGTAATCTTGGGCCTCCATTCGAGTGGGAAAAAATCTGTTAATTATATGATCTTGTAAAATTTTTATATTTATTGTATGTAATTTAAATAAACTTTTACAGATATTATTTATATAAAAAAGGAAAGGAAAGTCGAAACGGATATTTGGCAATCATTGTCTTAAAAGTCTTGTTGCCAAGTCGAAAAATAAATTAAAAAGTAAAAACTCCCTTCAGCGTGACCAGATTTAGTAGTTTTCTACTTTTTTGGTAGATTTTGAAGTAATAACGACAGTATTTAGTAGGTTAAATAATATTCATGACCTTTTAGTAGATTTTTTTTTTTCGGATTATTTTGGTACCTTTTCGACTTAAGATGGCAACTAGTTACTCAAGCGAACTCGTCGTTATAACTCATGACCGAAATCTTTTCGACAATAAAAATGTATCTGCAATATTACATGGGAAAGAAGGACTACGACAGATTGAAGGAGGATGTAGCAGTTTTGTTCCTGACAAATTTATGCTCAAATTAATGGAATCAAAACAGCTATATCAAAATGTAAATCAAAATAGAGATGAGGAACCATAAGTTCATACTTAATTGATGAGGATTTACTTTAGTATTACTAATTGTAATTTTTAAAGTGACAACTTCTTTAGATTAAGAGAAACGCGGCAGTTTGACGAGTAATTTCGTGTTAATTTTTTAGTATATCATAAAGTAGTATGATCATAATTTTTGTAGTATATATAATCTTCAATTAAACGATTTGTTGCAACGTGGAGCAGTGTAGGCGTGAGATTCGCGGCAGTTTGACTAGTAGTTTTTGAATTTTGTTATTGGGGTTACTTAAACCGTAAAATTATATTTTCTTTCCAAAGTCCGTGACACGTTCTGGTTTCGCCGTATGTTAGCCAAATTTCAATAATACAGTTCGGTTTTTTTTAATTTTGTTCTTTTGGAATATTCAAAAATGCACAACGTTAATGTTTTCACTTCTACCGGCCGCGGCACTCCCCCAGTGCAACCCGTTTTTTTTAATTAAACGTTTTTATATGTGGTGTTAATTTTTTATTTCATTTATATTTGTATCATATACAAAAAGTAGATGCAGGTGGATTTTTGGTATTTTCCAGTTTTAATTTAGTAGTAATTAGTAGATTTTAACGAGACCAAGCAAGTAGTAGTTTCGTCAAAATAAATCTGGTCACACTGACTCCCTTACCGGTGGATTCGCTTTGTTGTTGTGAATAGTGATATTGAAAAAACGTGTGATTGATTAAATTTTCAACTTATAATTTACCAGATTGTATTAATAATTGTGAAAACTTTGCTGCAGAAATGAGTAACGATCCTGAAAAGTTTGATTCCATGCTTCTAGCAATGGCACAGCAACACGAAGGCGGTGTAAAAGATGTAAGTTAATTCATTTTCACATTTGAGTCTGACATAAAGGAGTTTTCTAGAATAATAAAGTATTGATTAAAGGTGTGTCCCCAGGAAATAGTCCTTATGTTTTCATTATGTAAAGTGAAACTAATCTTCTGTAACGTGTTAGCTAATAAAATATTTATCTTTTTCAGCTACTTGGTACTATTGTAAGCTTTCTAGCGAGAAAAACTGATTTCTTTACTGGAGGTCAAGAAGGAGATTGGGAAAAAGTAATTCTTAAAAATACCTACTTATTATTAAGATTAATAATTTAGATTACAATCAATAAGTATTCTTAATAACCCCTTCAACTAAACTTGTGCTAACTAAAGAAATGCTTGTGCTTAGAGTAGCATTCAATGGAAATTCCAGGCATTCCATCATTTGCGTAACATAATATTGTGACAAAATTAAATAATTGCTTCAATGTATGTTGCAGGTAATAAAAGACACATTTTATGTGCATGCACGCAATGCCCAAGAAGAGGCTAATAAAATAAAAAAAGAAAAAGAGGAGGCTGAAAAAAGGCTCAAAGATATTCAGCAGAAAAAAGAACAAGAACGTCTGGCTAAAGATTTTGAACCAGCCACTATTAAAGAACTTACAGAAGAAGAGGCTGTGAAATTGCAAGAAGATATAGAAAAAGATAAAAAGAATCGTAAGTTGTCTTATTATTATTGATCTTATTTGTCATTATTAATAAGCTCATTTTAATAAGGGTAAAAGTAAAAATAATAGTCAAAAGTAGAAATCCTATACTTTGGTCTTCTATACCTTTTACTCAAACATTGTTGTTTTTATACTATTATAGAGAAGGAAGATGGAAGTGGTGATGGAAACAGTGACACTGAAATTGCTGAAGAAGACGATCCAAAAGAAAAAGGAAAACTTAAACCGAACTCTGGTAATGGCTATGATTTTGAGAACTATAAGTGGACTCAAACTCTGGAAGAAGTTGAGGTGAGTTTTTTTTTACATTTCAGAATTGAGATTAGGGAATGGACAATTCTCCGTTAAAAATTTTCCAACAAGGTTGTTGATTCAGTTGAAAGCAAAAACCTTTCTTAAAAAAATGGTTTGGAATGCAGAAGAGTGCTTATTATTCACTCACAAATATACCCTTGTCTATTTTCATTTTAAAAATGACTGGAAAATGAAGAATGTACTTGTATGACATATGTGCGATAAAGATTTTTGTTTTAATTACTATTTTCAAATTATATGTAAAATACAATGAGAATGAAAAAATAAATACATCTTCTCTCCACTTACTGAGTGTTGGGGCTAATGTTGCTGGATGATTTAATTTAGATTATAGTATTCTTGTGTTTTGTGTTCAGATTTAATAGTTTCTTGATTTTAAAATTACTATACTTTTAATAGTTGAATTGTTTTATCTTATGCTATTAGAGTGGTAAATTAGTTTGATTTCCATAAGAGCAGTTTATTTTGATTGGTTATAATTCACATTGCAATCATGGGCTGTGCTTTGGCTTTGCGTACTTACTTGGCAGCTGATGATGCAATTGCATATTGATTGTTTTTTAAGATATGACAAGAATATCCAATTTACAGTCACAAATTTCCTGAAGTTAAGATGTTTTGAGACCATAAGAAACTAATAGAAGAAGTTTGTAAAATTTTTAGGTTTCTTTCTTTTATGTTATAGTTACTGATTGCCCTTTTCATTCTCTACATTTGCTTGTCATGTAATTTTTATTACATTTTCACCTCCTACTAGTTGTAGTATGATACTATAATATAGTCTTCTTCAATAAATGTGTATCCAACACTACAAGAATTCTTCGATTGCAACTAGTAGATCCTGAGAACTATGCATTCAGCCAAACAAACCCTTTAGCTTTATAATATTAGTAAAGATTACAAATATGTAGTTAAATCGAAAAATAAAAATAGGTTTCCTGTATACCATTTAATTATCACAGTTTATTCACAATTACACTAAAAAATATGCATAATTATACTAATTGTTATAAAATAAAACAGAACAATTAATTAAAGTAATACACAGCATAAGTTAAATAAAATAGAAAAGTAGATTTACATAACAAAAAAAATTGTATTAAAGGTTATAATTTAAACTATTATCCCACCTTAGCTACATTATCTACTCGTAGTAGCCTTGTATTTTTCTATACAAAAATCATGTTGATTTGTTGTTTCCTTACTTAGTTCGGGAAGGATGAACAAAAGTATTTGACCTTTACATTTAAGATCTATGTGAGACAATTTTTATTTTATTCACAAGTTTTAAGTGTAAAAATTAACAAGTTATAGTACTACTTATAAGCAGTTATTATTATATAATTAAGTTCTAATTGAAATTAGCCTAAATTGATATGAAATATAATTATTGCACTAAAGTAGTTAGCAGATGTATTTACTTGCTATTTATTTTAATTTGTCTAGGTGAGATTTAGTGGAACAAAAATGACTATGGAAACCAACAATTGCATGTTCTATTCATAATGAATATCAATTAATTTTATCCAGTGTTAGCCCAGTGGTATAAAGGTTGATGTCTACTCGGGTAGTCCAAGGTTGATTCACACACATAGGTGTGCGATTTCTGAGTTATGTGTGTTTTAAGTAATTAAATATCACTTGATTTAACGGTGAAAGAAAACATCGTGAAGAAACCTACACTCCTGAGAGTTCCCTAAATTTCTCAGTTGGTGTGTGAAGTCTACCAACCCACACACTGGGCCAGCATAGTGGACTATAGCCTAATCCCTCCTCATTCTGAGGATGAGACACGGCTCAGCAGTGAGCAACGATGATGATCAATTCATTTGACATTTTGTATACATATTATAGCGGCTGGAATTGCAAAAATTTCAGCAGTTAGAGCTCTGTGTAGAGAAATGGTCAGTTTATCGCATGCAGTTTTATTAGGTAATAATAATCAATTTATACATTTTGGCATAAACTGAACCAGTTACTTACTTAGAGTATGTAACAGTTACGATAACAAATCGCGTGATAAACCACACGTAATCGAAGTATTACGCTTTCCCCTCATCTCTCTTAAACCAACTTCTTACATGTCAAGGTCAATCATTGTGTTACTTAATGCAATCATACATACATGAAATATTAATAAGTTTTAGAATTTTCCTTTATTTTTTCCTAAATATTACACATTTAAAAATTGTAAATCTGTGTCTTAGAATTTTATCGATTTTGTGAGTATAAAATATGTTTGTCTTATTAATTACGGAATTGAATTTTCCAACATCGTTAAAGTACAACTAGTCTCAATTAGTTACATCTATAAATAATTATGCTACCTATAAATAAATATACATAGATACAAAAAAGCTTTCAAGCTTTTCATTACTGAAATACACATACTTTGTTATTTTAATAAATATAATTTACTAAATCATAAATAATAATTTGTTTTCGTTTTAATGTTCTTTTGGTCTAAAACAAAGTTTTTATATAACCAAAAAATAATTTCTTAATTGTTATCTAAATGGAATTTAATTTCTCACTATACGATATTATTTCAGTCTTATTATAAATTTTATGAATTTATTCGGTCTGTCTATGAAGGTCTTCAAAAAAGCGATATGTTGGATATTGTGCTAGTTACTTAGTTTATCTAGATTTTTTGTTGTATTAAGAAATTATTTTGTACATTCTTCACAACAAACAAGACGGAAATGGTAAATTTAATAGTTTTCATACTTATTGATCTTCTTTGCATTCTCATTTAGGAGTACTTGTACATTCCAGTCTCTCTTCGCATTCGCACTGTAAAAACAATATATGTATTAGTATTAATTATTCATATATATTTTTTAATAATATAAAAACAGTATTTAAATGTTTAACAGTTGAAGGTTATTATAAAAATAAATTATAAATATGTTTGCCTTGTACTTCTAGTATTGGTTAAAATTCTTTATGGTCACCGTTTATGATATGCCGTTGTTTAGTTATAGGTAGGTTATGCAAAATTTTACCTTGCATTGAAAAAATATACTGGCAATAAAGTTGTTCTGATGATATCTTTACATAGTATAAAACAGTCGATCTTTTAAACTACGCAACGGATTTTAGTACTGTTTACAACAATAGACAGCGTGATTAAAGATGAAGCTGATCGGGTCGGTAGTGAATTAAATATAGATTAATAATAGTTCATGTTTTATACTAACTTTCAACAAAACATATAGCTGCAAGAATGCAGGCGGAAAACAATATTGTCATCGATATAACCAGCACTGTAATCTGATGCGAATGATTGCAACAGCACGACTTTGGTTCTTTACTGGGTTGGTGCTTCGTAAACCCATTTACTACGGTAAAATGGGTTGAGCTGGCTATAGACGTAGTGTCTGGCTTTGGATCTGATCCACGCTTAACATCCGACCAAAATGTATCCGGCCCTTCATGCGACTCTTCTGGAATAGTTGCCACAGTATTCGTTGCACATTTGTTTTCCATTTTCGTACACTGCGACTGAGTCGGATAGCATCCACATTCTTCTTCAACAGAATTTCGTCCGTTCAACCGTGCTAAATGCGCTGCACTCAGCAACTGTGACCCTGAGGATACGCTCTGAAAACGTAATCATTTCGTTACAAGAACATTAGACAATACAAGACAATTAAAATATAAAAAATGGGGGGAGCCAGCAGTGATAATATAACAATATATCACATTTAAACAAATACTTAACTGGTACTTATGACGTGTCAGTTTTTTTATTTTATGATTACATTCAATTAGGAAGCGCAAAAAAATCTAAAGTTACATCCGTCTTTCAATAGACATATAAAACATCCGGATTATTATTCTTGTGCTGTCTTGATAGCTGGTTTACCCGTTTACTATTTCGTAGCGTGATAGGTTATGACTTTGTATTATTTCCTAATTCATATACCTCATATTAGGTTAATGTAATCTTATAAACAGTCTGAAGATAAATTACTTACATTTGAACAAGACTGATAATTTGAAAACATACGTTTTGAAAACACTATTTACTATGAAATCTTAGGTTTTAATTCAAGGACACGTCAAATATCGAAATAGTTGTTTATTAAAACTTGCCCCTGTTGCGTTTAAGATAATTCTAACCTAATCTATTATTGTTATTGAAGTGGTCGTTGTTAAATACGTGTTTATATTCATTGTTTTAATCTTAAAATCAAAATTTAAATCGTTCTGCTTCGTGGTGGGTAGGTAAATAGTATTAAATATAACTAGATGTAAATTTAACTTGTAAATAGACGGATGCATATGGTAATTGTGGACGATATAATGATGCATTTATTAGTTTCTTACGTGTGTACTGTGATTACTTGATGAGCCTTGGCTAGATGCGGAGCCGCCGCGGGAACGCGCGTCGCTAATGCTTCCATTATTGCTCGCCAACGACGGTCGCGGTATATGCCACTCATATCTTGAAATCTGAAAATAGAATATAAGTTGCGTACATGCTGAAATTTTATTGTTAAATATTTAAATATTCAGAAGGTAACGTTTTCAAAACGTTTGGTAATGCCAGGTTGCTTAAGAGAACGAGCGGACAATCTTATGAAATGTAAATAAGAGATAATATGAAAGAATTGCGGACTATGAATGATGTTATTAAAAACCTTAAATATAATTTTTCAGTACATGAAATAATTTGATGAAATTTTCTTTTTGTAAGTTTCTCTTTGTCTCTCATCATGTGAGATTTAGATGACGGTTGTGTGATTCACTTGGTGTAAGAGAAACGAATACTTAATAACAATAACAAAAAATACTCTAACATTTTCGTGTAATATAATGAAAATTTACTTCAAAAACTTGTGGTTCACAGCAAGTTACATAACACGGTAATTACAATGTAGGCGGCATTGCTGTTTTACAAATTAAACATTGTACCACTTATGACATGTCACTTCACGACACAGTGACCTGTAAAGTTCTTAGGTAACAAAAGACAGTACACTACGATAATTTGTAATCTCCGTTATCACTGTTGGGTAGTTTCATCAATTTCATTTTTAGGTCAAGTTTTGTTCGGAGTCCGATTGATTTTGTCAGAAACTATATTCAAGGTTCGCGTTCTCTTTATTTGCGGTCTTGTTTCGCCGACCTCTGGCGCAATAAATCTCAGTTTTGCTTTCGGCTTCATGGTCCTCTTTGTTATTTTGATAAGATGATGGATATGCGCTTAAGATAAGTAGTATTATATTGCTATTCTCATTTTGGAAATTTCTAGGCCATTTACCTATATTTAGACTGACGGTAAATGTTTTTAAAAACATTTATTTTGATCTTCTGTCAAAGATTCTAAGTCACATGTTGATAAGGATAAGAAACGCCTATTTCAAAATATAATAATAGTGTAGGACCGGTTTTATAGTGAACAGATTGAAAGGTGTACAGCATTTGTAAGTTTTTGCTAGTTTTCTATCAATTGCTTTGTATATATAAATTAATTTTAAACTGTTGCAGATTATAAACACAGTAGTCTACTTTCTAAATATGTAGGTTAAACTGCAATGACGAAGCATTATCTATAGTTCGTTTTGTAGATATTCATTGCCTACATGGATTCCCTTTATTGCTATGTCTTGAATGTCGTCTTTTAGGAAAACCCTAAGCTACTCAAAACAATCTGCATCAAATTCCTTTTATAGTAAAAAAAACACATTTTCTAAAATTGACTTGACTTCGCATTTAGTGGCTCCATGCGTCTCGACTTGCAGTTGAATGATATCATTTTTTAAAATTGGTAATGAAAATGCATTTATTTATAACCTAGAAACATACATGTCGAACACGTGTTTGCAAAGGATGTGCACTTACGTTAAATAGCTTATAACAGCCTTGATCACGTGTTGTACCTCACTGTTGAGTTGAGAAGTTCAAATTACCTTAGGAATTCATTTGTTGCATGTAAGTGAACACGTGAATAACTGCATTATTATCATAATTGCAAATTGATCATTATCTGTAAATGTATATTTATTAAAAATTAAAAAAAAAATCCTACTTAAGGAACGTCGGTCACGTATAAACTAATAGCTATTATTATAAAGGAATTGGTCAACTGACGTCATTATATAAAACCAGACATTTTTTATACTATATCCTGATAGAACTATAATGTACATCCTCGATTAGCATACTCTTTTGTTGGTTCCATCCATCTACTCTCCAGAGCTCTTGAAATGATAATACCTAGAATAGATTATGACACCATGTTTATTTCTGCCTTAAGCTAAACAAAAACTTCAACTTGGAATCCAGATTAAGTGAGATGTAACAGTAGATGCATATAGTTAAATAACATGTTTGGTTCGTTGAAACACCAGTTATGTAATCCCGACAATCTTGACGAATCTAATTGAATGAACCCGCCACATGTCAATAACGGTTTATTGTAATCACGGAACAATTTAAATCTAAGTCGCCTACAAATTCGTTACTATGATAGCGGTAGTATTTTTTAGTTACGTAAGAGATCAAAGTGCTTTTGGTTTCTATAATGTTAGATGAAGTCAGTGTAATTTAAGTTAACATATATTTAAATTTAGCTTAAAGATAATACGCAGACGTTTAAACAATACTAGCTACATTTACCATGATAATCAGTTAACGACCATCTAGACTGTTCCCCTTTGGAAGAGAAAGCGTACTGCTTCATGTCTTTTCTTGGAATACTTTCAGTAGTACAAATGTGACAATGGATAACGGATTCTAGTTCACTATTTTATAATTTCTAATATCATGACTTGAACACCACGAATACTTTGCAACACGTTCTACAAATGCAAATCGCGCATAGATTTAAAGAATGAAAGCTATAATGGTAAATGCGATAGCCATAATGAAATAGAAACAGCTAAGTATAAATAAATGTTTATAATATTAAAATAAAACATAAGACCTTCACAAACATATTTGGCGTTACAGCAACTAATAGCTCTGACAAAGCAGGGTAATGTACGTTTTGAACGTCCAATTATAATATTTAATATGCGGTTGCATGAGGACGTCGCAACATAACTCATTGTTAACGCTGATCACAAACACTGGTATGATGCTTATTGTCGTCCTTGAACTCAATTGGCCGTATTTATGAAGCTATCAGGAATCGTGTCAATGCAAATTGCTTTGGAAGCTGTCTGACTGCATGACAATGACAAAGGTCTACCTAACGCACAGTTAATTTTATTTTTTTATTGTTCATTAATTTATACAATTCCACATACCAACGATCATTCGCCTCCACATCGAGGTCCTAGTAGATTAATGCGGTCTTGACCGCAGCGTATGAGAAGCATAAAAATATTTAAATTTAATGGGTTTTATATTGTATGAAATTGAAAATTGTTTAGAAGTGTATAAATAAAGACATCACTGTAGATTGCCTGGCATTAAATATATTTGAAATTTGATCTTACACAAAAACGATGATCGTTTATTTAACACCTACGTAAAGCGAGATGTAATGTTAGAAAAAGTGGCCATGAATTAGGTTATTTATCCGGATTCTTCATTATTATGACATCACTCCCTAATGCTTCGAATTTCCTGTTACGTTTTGGAACAATTTTTAGTCTTAATTTGTCATTAATTTATTTAAACAACACTAATGGGGAGGTTAGGGTGTATATCTACATTTATCTGAAGATCTTAACTGCTAAGGCTAATAAAACGCAGTTAAATTTTATTATTGTTATTATTCATTTCAGTAGGGGAACTAATTTAAATTGCGGTGGGGTTTAAACCATAAACATTTGAAATGATGAGAAACGAAGTAGTAAATCTCTCCATTGCAAAATATGGAATACTAAGTCCGCAAGTTAGCTTACACTTGGCCAATTTTTATTCATTATGTAATAAATGTTACCAAAAAGTTATTTATCAGCATTGTTGTCGTTTGTGCATACGAAATTTTTTTTTCTATTTAACCATAAGATGATACCAGTATAGAACTCGCGAGCTTTTTAGTTACTTAAATTACAAAGCCTAGTTACCTTGGCGGACTTGCTCTTTGTAAAATACAGTACCTACCAAACGCTTCCTGGCTATAATGTTAACTAGATGACAAACATTCAATCGTCCTCTAGTAACTCGTGTCAATTGAGATTAAGGTCATTTCTGTTTGATATAATTTTATAAACGATAAGTATTTTGTTTACTCCTATTTTCGAAGAATTAACAACAATAATGAATAATGACTCAACTTCCTGTAACTTTTTGGTAAAATTAACTATATTTCCCAGCGTTATAGCGTTTTGAGTCTTATTTAAAGATGTCTTTGCTCTACAAAACGCTAACATTTATTAGTTATAACTTATATTACATGTATTAAAGGGCCTTATTTTTAAATGTTGCTCACGAAATTGACTTTTTCTAATTCTAATACTAAATTCAATTTACATACATTTGATTTGTAAAATGATTATCTTAGTGAGTAGAACTTGGTAGACCTATGTATCTTAGTTAGCGAATGTCAAATAAAATATGACCACTTAATCTTATAGTTTTTTGTGTGATTCATTTAATTTCATTGAGAATATAAAGTTATACAGTACAGTTTGTACTAAAAAAATCAATATCGTGTAGTATCTTCACTCTTAACGTATTGTTATTAAATAGTAACTAACCAGAAGCTTTATTAGTTACTATATAACACCTCATAAATCTGAACGGCGACCATGAACTAATATGCTATTTTTAATTCAATGTTATTGACACTGCTATATCATGAATTTTAATGTGTCATTTATATATTTCGTAATAGCCACTACTTACGACGATAACAGGAAATTTCATTGAAGATGAAAATAGTTGTGGAAGAGTATGGATGGTTTTGCATTTTTATTTAGTGTGTTGTCTTTGTTAATAATGAAGTTCACCGTCAGATGATCTGGTATCAAACCAGATTACAGAAAATTTTATTGAGTATAAAATAATAAGTGTGGAAGAGTGTGGATGGATGGTTTTGTATTTTTATTTAGTCCTTTGTTAATAAGTGAAGTGCACCGTCCGGTGATCTGGTTTGATGTTCGCTTAAGTCCGGGTGTTGTGAAATGTGAAGGCCGCCCATCGAAACCAACTAACTGTCAGTCCCTGTGCCATTTCATTTGGGCCTAACAACTGCTTGCTGTTTGGCCGGTTCCGTAGCCTTGTCTTTTTTAAGTCGTTAGTCGCTGTTAGCCGATATCCTTATTTAAAGGATTTGAATATTACCATTTGTACATTCTTAACATTCTTATTTATTACCTTGTCCAATTGTTTATTTTTCATTACCGTTCGGTATGTTCTTTATAATCGGTTACTTATATAAAATGTTCAGTTTGTCATATGTGATAGCGCTCTAGCTTAATCTTCCATGGCTGTGCAGTATTCGGTTGGTACTTTAATTGCGCATGCTGTTTGATGTTTACTTTATAACGAGTAGCGTATTCGGAGAACCCGTAATAATAATCCACTTTTGTAAAGACTTATTATTCTACTTCGAAATGTACATACTTACAAATTAATATAAATATACAAGCTTATATTTATCTTCGAATTATGAAACTAATTAAATATAAGTACAGCAGCATACCAGCAGATTGTGTGGTCAAAAAAAGATTAGTGCCCCATCATTATTTTGCTACGGAGTTAGTTTGGTTTCCTTCACTTTAATTCGATAAGCATAGTGAATCGGCCCCTGAAGGATATGTGATTCAACATTTTATTGTACGTTAGTACTAATAAGATACATTAATCCTGCAAGTTTAAGATCTCTTATAAAAAATTGGAGAAAGCTATAAGTCTGAAAAATATTTTTTTTCTGAATCTTCTGATTCGACTGACTTGAATTTTAGGTATGTTTTGAAGGCTGATCGTAGTTTTTTTAGAAAAAAATTAAGATCTATATCGGTCCATAAGATGATAACATCTTTAAAAAAAAATAGACATTTTTCTTTTTATTTAAATTTTAACCATGATACAATTTTGCCACTATTATGAAACTATTTTTTTTGAATTCCTAATCTAATCTATAAAGTTAAGTCTTTCAAGTCTTAAAAAACGATACGCCATATTGAAAAAATAATTTTAGAAAGGTTTATTTACTTTCTTCGATCCTTTGGCCTAAGTAGTTGAATGTTGGTAGTTAGTTATAGTGTTGTATTATGAATATTCATCAAATCTTAAATGATCTAATTAATGATTTGTGTTTCACATATTTCGATTCACTGGTTAGAGCGATATAGCGCTATTACAATATTTAACGATGCATTGTTTTTACTAAACGAATACATCACTTACCGAGCTTTTAACATCCATGGTTTGCAAATTGTCCCCTAAACGAGTGTTTGTATGTGCACTTATTACGTCACTGTTCACTGCATTCACTTGGTCCACATGTCTATCGAATTCGCAATCGTCTCTTCAGCATTTGAGTCGAGACTCTCTCGCCCTCTCCGTGTGGCCGGCGACGTAGAACGTGCCTGCTCCAAGCGGCAAAGCGACTAGAGTCGTACTGAGAGTGTTGCAACAATCTCCAAGGCTTATATATAAGGTTGCATGCTGCCGGTCCTAACTTGTAATTTAAAACATAATAATCTTTCGGAAGCACAAAAATATTGCCAAAATATATTGATATACTTACTCGGGTCGCAAAATCTTAGTGAGCCGATAGATTTGTGACATGTTTGTATTGTATTTGCAGTTCTTGCTATAGCGTGTGATCGTCTCTATGTAATATTTTGTTAGAGACAAAGTCCATCGCTGATGATCAAATATATTAAAATTAGTAGGTTACAGGAAAAACTTTGATGATTTAAGAGTGATTACAGTAATGAAGTTACGTTATACATTACTGGACGGGAAATTATGACGCACTGTTCTCCTCTGGTGGTTGTGCAACACCGAGCAAGGACACTTAAAGTCCATGTATTGAATATAGGGGATTCGGAAGGCAGAATTTACAATTCAAGACGTTACATCGATTAAAAGGATGTACGTGCCTCGTCCAAGTTCAATGATTTTAATGCTCTTGCAAACTTTACCTTTAGATTTTTTTGAATGAAGTATTTTAAGTTTGTAAAAATCAAGTATTCAATTAAATATTTGTTGTATTTTTGTATGGAACTAAAATATCACTACATATCGCAGCATCTGTTTGTCTGTTCGCGAAAAACTCAAAAAATATTGAATGTGGTTCAATATTTTTTGTGGTTCATGTGGTTTTAGCCAATAGACAGATCACAGAGTGATTCATGAGGAAAGTTTAGGTGTACAATTTGTTAAAGTTTTTAGTAAGTTGTTTGAAATATGAAGTTAATTGTCGTGAAAACTGTTGAAAAAAGTCTGGTCGCCTTTTAATCAAAAACGCTGGCTGTTCTCATTTGAAATATAACAAAACAATGTCTTCTTATTTGTAATAGTTGAAGTTCAATGAGAAATAAAGTGTAAAAGTTATTACAATACTTCAGCGAAGCGAGTATGGTACTTACTAATTTGCTAACAAATATTAAACGAAATAATCATTAAAAAAATTGCTATAAAAATTGTTAATGAATAATTTTTAAGCTATTCTTGAATAGACTATTTAAATTATTCTTGGATTTATTTAGTCATACTACAATTTAATCAATCAGCGGAAATTACAGAAAACACGTCCGGTTGATAATAAATGAATTTGTTTCTTAAGAAAATAGAATGTATTTATTTATATTGTTTTATAACAAAAACTAGATTGTATTGTTATGGACACAACCTGTTATCAATTTTGGCGAACAGATGGCTCAGTTATAGATAAGTGTGATGCTCTAAATATTTTTCACGCATCGACTATTCCAGTATAAACAAAGTTTTAAATTTAAATTATATATATCCTAAGTAATCGTGAAACGTTAGCAATATGTTAATAGACGCAGGAAAGCTGAAATAAGTCTCATTTAGTCAATACTTAATTTTTTAAATGTCCCCCAATATTTTAATGTTGGCCATGTCTTAAGTCCGTAGTTTGCAGAGACGCCTATACTTATCTAATAAAATACACATTACTTTAGAACTATCACTAATTATTATAATTACATTGTGGTGCATGTTTAGTTTATCATTGAATTTAATAGTGACCTCCCAATTGGTATTTACAGAATGTTTTATTCGAATATAAAATATGATATTTTAATTCGGACAGAGTATAATCAATGTATATTTATAAAGAGGAGTTGAAGGTTTCGACTTCTGGCTTTTAATTTGTTGGTGCTGTTGAAAATTAAGAGTTAAATATTTAAGTTACAGAATTATTTATATAGTAATACTGGCCTATCCTTTTTATCTTATTGGTAAATACGGTATCTAACACTAAAGTTTTTCAATTCGAAGCAGTAGTTCCTGAGATTAGCGCGTTTAAGCAAAAAAACAAAAATATCTCATTGACTAGATTTAGAGATAAGTTGTAAAGGAGCAATGAACATCCTGAAACACTGGTTAATACTAAAATGTGTTTGTAATAAGCGTGTAATCGTGCGAAGGTATTATAACACGACGCTATTGAGCGTGGTTACTGCAAGGTTTTTATAAAAAGTAATTCGTTAAAGTAACAAAAGATTGAAGGCTTGCTTAATTTCTCAGTCGCACGCTCAGATTCATCGTAATTAGGATTTTATACATGTGTAGCAGTTATCATTTGTCATTTTTAAAGATCTCCTACCTGAACACAAAGTCTGTATAAGTCATCCAAAAACTATTAGCTTAGAATAAGGGTTTCATTTATCTTTTGCTTTGTCCGTTTTTACATCGTTAACTATTAAGACTTTTTTCCTTTATACACATTAGTGGATTAGAATAGTATGTTTTATAATGTTTCCATTCAATTGCAGTAATAATACTTGTTCTTCAATCGGTCGTTTCCTACACTTACAACTTTTGGTCTTAAAATGTGACAGAATAAAAAAAAAATACAAAAGCAAAAGTTTTATTACGAAATAACCAGTAATAAGTAAAATATACTTCGGTACAATCTATAATCTTACGTTCTCATAGATTACGAAACTAATAAGTGTAGGGGAGCGTTTCGTTGCTTAGTTTAACCAAGTATTCGTTTATACAACATTTTTAAATTAACATTTGATATATTTATGTCAGGTTTTATACAATACTTAACTGTACTTAGAGATACATTTGCGCCTTTGTTGTAAAAGGGAATTTCCGATAGAAGTATGATTAAAGGGCGAGGTTGTTTTGACATTATCGAAACAATCATCGCTTGTGAAAGCTCTTATGCTCTTTATAATGCCCGCTAAATAGACATCAAAGTTTTAAATGAATATTAACTACACTTATTTTCTATTGATATATTGTTATAATTACATTGAGAAACTGAAATAATTATTTTTTCCAAACCTTTATTTAATCTAACGTTTAAGTCAAGTTGGACAAGATTAACTTCAATTTTTCAATGGCAAACTATTGTCCAAAATTACAGCTTGAAAATATGGTCTAAATTTGGATTTTATCTTCATTATTCTATTTTCAATCCACAACCCAGACTTCGGATTGAGATTGATAATTTATTTTGACCGTAACCTTGCCAAATTTCAGGATTTCTAGTCAACAGGAGTTAAGCGAATATCAAAATAAACGCCTGTATCTTTTAAATGCAATTGACATAAATTTTGTATTTTTTTACAACTCAAAAGATCTAGACTTGAGTATTTGATATTAATTTCAACTTCATTTCTTCACGAGAGAGAAAAATAGTTGTGATAGATTAGATACACAGACAGTGAACCCTTTTTCCTTTTGAGGTAAATAATCTTAAATAAACAAACAGATAAACTATATTACAATATTTATTTAATTATAATACAATTATATTATCATCTCAAAATTGATGATTCGTCATTTTAGTGACGTACTATGTAGCCCGGTCCGGTTCAGCTTAAATTCTTATGTACAGCGTCCTTGCGAGGAATGCGAGGTCATCACGCCTCCGTGGTCGGTTGAGTTCTTAGGCGCTCCTCTTGTAGCACATAATAATTGTTTTAAACTTTACCGTTCTATATTCTGTCCATGCCACTATGACGCCAGCTTATGACCTGCACCTTGTGCTCGTGGACACACCTGATCGGCTAGCTATTGCAATTTGCATCGAAACTTCAATATCATCATTAAATTAATAAATCCGTATAGCAAGTAAGTATAGATTTTTACATACATTATGACATTTTGTTCTATAGCAATAATATTCTAAATGCACTTGCCTATTTATTATTTAGGGTTACGTACGTGAAATTAAAATAAAGAAATAATTATAACATTTTTTCAGGAACGCCTAGAGGTATGTAATTAATATCAAATGGGTTCTCATTTGCAGTCTTTTGGAGCTGTAAAAAAATCAAACTTCACGTATGTTTTGTTACCCGCAAAAATATAAAATCCGATACTTTCTGTTAGCATCAAATCATATTTTGTATGAATCACACGTAAAGTTTAAAATTTCACAAACCGTTATATGGCAAAAAATATTTTTTGTTCTTGGTATAGGTACCGCTGTTGGTATACCCAGGTCACAGTTTACCAATGGGAAAATTAAGTTTGTCCTTTAATCTGGACTTCTACCTTTCGTTGGCTGATTTTTTTCATAGTGTTCTGCATTGCGTAATCTATACTAATATTATAAAGAGGAAAGATTTGTATTTTTGTATGTAACGAATAAACATAAAAACTACTGGACCGATTTCAAAAATTCTTTCACCATTAGAAAGCTACATTATCCCTGAGTAACATAGGCTATATTTATTACAAGAAAAAATTAGAGATCCTTAGGAAATCTCACGAAAACCAACCCAAGGTGCCAAAAAATTAGCCATAAAATATCTTTCATCGCATGCGCTGCAAAAAGTATTGATGATAGAACAAAAAAATGTTCTACAATATTATAGAACGTATCAATATCTACAAAAAAGTCCGCGAGACCATATGTTCAACTATTATAGTTACGTCACTATAACTACTTTTTTACATTTTAAAAGTTGATAAAAATGCCTATCAAAATCAGACCATGTTTTCTATAACTTTGTATTAATCCTTATCCAAATAAATTATTTCGTGTTCAAGACTATTTCAATACCTGTAAATTACTTTTTGAATTATTAAAATCGGACTTTCCATTCAAAAGATATTACGAAATTAAAAATATCAATATAAACAAAAAATACACGACGACGCGACGGGCCAGTATAGCGACGCAGCGCAGCGAGTAAAGCGGCAAGAAATGCGGGAGGGCCAATATATTTTTAAAAATAATATTCCACCCGCGCGAAGCCGGGATGGGCCGCTAGTATGTAATAATTATGAAATTACCTAATGATTCGCGGAAGTGACTTCTAAATAGTAAATAGAGATCGTTATCGATTGCTTTAATCTGTAATCCTTTATTTAAAACCTTCTCGAAGTGTCTATTCTCTTGGCCATTCGATGCCCTATACAAAATTGCTGTGTTGACGTTAGCAATAAACTATAATTGCTACAATTATATAACGGAGACATTAAACGTAAAATTTAATGACTTATTCGCATATATCAGAAATATTTTTGGTATGCAATTGAATTAAAAAAAAACTCAAATACTTATTTAAATTATTTTTAGTATAATTTTCAACTAAATCTAAAGTTGTTGTTTATTTAATAT
Source organism: Limenitis camilla (assembly GCA_905147385.1). NCBI lineage: Eukaryota > Metazoa > Arthropoda > Insecta > Lepidoptera > Nymphalidae > Limenitis > Limenitis camilla. Next base: position 7,658,445 of record LR990230.1, on the reverse strand, counting down.
TCAGAAAAGGTTAATTTTTTGTGCAGTTTTATGTAACTGTTACTTAACATTTATTATACATGTTTAACCTTTGCAATAAATGATATTGCAATGTGAACCTTGTTTTCCTAGCACATTCAGTTGTATCCGTATACGTAGAAAGCTATTAATTATATATCCTAAAAAACAATATTTTGTGTAATTTCATAAACTGACTTGTATTTTATTATAGTTTATAATGTCCTTGCTTATAGAAAGGCAAAAACATTCTATTTAAAGGAAGAGAATATAAAAATAACTGCTTTTATCATCGTTATTTTTTTACTTAAAAGGTGAAATTTTTTTACTCAACATACTTAAATATTATTACTTGGATATCTAGGATGTTACACTGGATAACTGAAGGTATAAATAATAATTTTCAAAATGACATACTGTGTCATCTACGTATTGTCTATCGTGAATAAATATTGTTATCGATATAGTTTTTATATTTTTTAATAGAAAGAAGGAAAACAAGGAAAGAATCTTCCTAATGGGCATGTTACATACATAGGATGCAAGTAACAACCCAAATAGCTATTAAGCATATATTATTCTAAATGCTTATCAAACACTATATATTTATAAATAAAGTAGCAATTTTAATTACTTGTGTACCTGTCCTTCGATGGGCTACAACATTTTTAAATGTTTTTTTTTTAAAACAACACAACTGTTGAAACCGTATCTACTTTAGTGTTGTCATTATAATTACTGTTCATGTTAAATATTAAATATCTTCTAGGTACAGACATTCGATAACTTACATTTTTGTTACATATTCTACATTTATAAATTATAATATAAGTAAGTTGTTGTTAGTAAATCCAAACTAACTTATAAATATTTGGTTCAATTTGAAGATGCGTCAAAAATCTGTAATGTAGTTATTAGCCGATGATAAATAATCTACAAATTATACAGTTACGAGTTCCCCTGCGGCAAGTTCTGCGCCCACGCGACCTGACTGTGATCATCAACAAGAAATACCTCAAAGTCGGCATTAAAGGGCAACCACTCATCATAGACGGGGAATTGGACGACAACGTCAAAATCGAGGAATCCACTTGGGTGCTACAAGATGGACGCAATCTGCTGGTCAATTTGGAAAAGGTATTTTTCATTACATACAATACTTATATCTATTTGTTAGTATACACAATTTTAGACTGAATTTTTAATGCTTCGTATATAATGGTAAGGATTAGGTTATTTTTATTTTATTTGTTTTGAAGTTCTAAATATGTAGTACAAAAACATTTTAAGACATCTTACAAATTTAAAAGTCGTGGAAATCATTACGTTTTAGGTAAGTATATTAGTAAGCTCGTGGTACTTTAGTTTTACAATACCTATAATATAAAAAAAAAACTTTTATACAGATTTATAATATTAATAATGTATATTTGAGTTATATTGTATGAAATTTATTTAGTATATTTTTCCTTTCTAGCTATTAGTTTTCTTACTAACTTTTACTTAACTTCTACTTCTAGACTTAACTTAACTTCTACTTAGACTTTGTAAACATGCAAATGAATTGCCATCTATTACTATCTAATAAAGATGAAATTTAAACAAAATATTAGTTTTGGTGGCAGGTGGCATTCATATTTTTAACAGATTTATTTCATGTCGTGTTATTGTAACCTATACATATAGTAAGAATATATTCCTTATTTCCTTTACAAATTAAAAAACATACTTAACATATAATGTATGTTATAATTTTTCTTTGCAAAACAGGTTAACAAAATGAACTGGTGGAGCAGACTTGTAAAAACGGATCCAGAAATATCTACTAAAAAAATAAATCCAGGTAAGAAAACAAAAATTCCAAATAGGTGCCTACTACAAAAAAGTATAATAAAAGTTCCGTTTGACTTTAAAATTTAGGTTTATTTCATAAAAGTAGTGTAATGGGTCAGCAACACAAAATGTATGTTAATAACAAAGTGACCTTTAAGATAAATCATAGATTTATGTGCTTGGGGACTTACAAAACTTGTTAATTTATATAAATGACGTAAATGAAGGAGAAAGTTGCATGTTGGTAGAGTCCAATGATAATACAATTATATTATGATTTACCTGTACGCAAGTGTTGACGTAGATCAAATAGGCCAATTGATGTTATTTTATAATAAGTCCTATAAAACTATTGTAATGTCTTAAGATGGAGACAATGGTTTAATCATAACAGTTTTAAGATTACTTCGAACTGACCCGCGCGAATTTGTTTGCGAGCTGCTCCGTTCTTATGGGTCGCAGCGAGATGTTAAATAGACTAAGTTACTCCTTATTACATCAGCTATCTGCCAGTGAAAGTCCCGTCAAAATCGGTCCAGTCATTTCAGATATTAGCTGGAACAAACAGACAAAAATTGTAAAAAATGTGGTTTTGGAATATGTACCGTGTATACATCCATATGCACTTAGTGTAAAGCGGTTATTTTAATATTACAAACAGACACTCCAATTTTATATATTAATTATATAAAAAATATAAGGTAATAATGTATATATAGTTATGTTCTCAATATATGTACTAGAATTATTTTTATATTGTGCTTAGTAGGAACAATTTTATACAAATTAAATATTAAATTCAATGTTATGAAAAATGTCAAACAGTGTAAATCAATCTATATGATGACGCACCGATAATTAAGTTATTCATCAACGATTAAGTAGGTGGAACATGTCAGAATATCATCTATGTACATGACTAATACATGATTGCATCGAAAAACTTTAACAGGAACTCATTATGATCTTTGTAACCGGTGTTTTAAGGACTACATTTAAATTCTGAAAAAAAAAGTACTTAGTCGCATTCTGCTGTCTGTACGCTTAGATCTTTTAAACTGCTCAACGAATTTTAATGCGGTTTTCATCAAGACACAGTGATTCAAGATGAAGGTTGGTTTATATGTATAATACCTGCACATTATAGTAGAGCAGCAGTTCTGAATCTTTTATGGTGACGGGACCCTTTTAGAACTCAAAATATTTAAAGGAGCCCTAAAATAATATAAGAATATGTAGTTTGTGCAGATATTCTTTATTTCCATTAATATTTTCATATATAATAATTACAATCTTCGTTTACAAAAAGTACTTCAACTTTTAATAGGGTCAAAAATTGCAAATTGGTTTAAAAATGAATTGCTTTTCTTTAGTCTCCCTAAAATTCAGAACCGTTGCCTCCCCTGTACCCCTGAACGCTGTTTCGCACAAGGGAAAGGGAGAAGAATATTTGATGCTTTCGAGGCGAGATGTGGATATTTCGGAGCCCCTACAGAGGCATTGCGGATCCCTAGGGCTCCACGGAGCACACTTTACTATGGTTGTAGTAGAGAAACTGTGCATCATACAGATATTGTATATTCTAAAGGATCTATATTACAGTAGTTAGGTACAAAGATTTTTTATCGAGCTAGTAGTAATTGATCATCTAGTTTCAGATCGCTTACGATAATTATTATATATTCAAATTAAATACCAGATGTGCTAGCTATAGGGTCTTCCGCGAGGATTTCCTACATTACATGTCCTAGTTTAGATATATTCAAGGACGTCTAGACGATTATCTATACATCTGAATTCATTAAAATGTTGTATAGAATTTACTTTGTAAAAAAGAAAACTAGTAAATCCGACCTAGCTTCGCTGGGCCTAAACATTTTTAAACGACAATAACTTTTAGCCTATAAGCCTGTATTTTTACCCGACTACGGCGAAGCCAAAAAGAAGGGTTGTGATTTTGGCAGTCTATGTATGTATGTTTGTATGTTCCACTCTAGCTCTTACACTACTGAACCAATTTTAATGAATGAGGTGTCAATAGATTCGTAATAATGACGCGGGTGACATAAACATTTTATGATTTTTTAATGACAGAATTTAAACCTCACATTCTAACCTCGAAAAATATTAAACTGAGATAATCATCACGTGTTTGGTATCAAAAGAAAGGTTTTGGCGAACACATTACAAATATCTATATATCATATTGTTTAAGTCAACATATATATGTTTAAAATGCGGTCGTATAGTTGGCGAGTCGTTTCAGTTATTTACTCGTTTAAGCAAATAAAAACCAACATTACGTTACAATATATGATTATAAAGTTTATCTCGATCGGGAAACGGAAACCTATTAAATAAAAAAATAAAGTTTAAAAAACTATAAACCTCTTTTTTACGTAGTAGGGACTACGTAAAAAAGAGGTCTAAAAAGGACGAAACAAGAAAATAATTCAGATAAAAACCCAGAAATGGATAGATATAAAAATGGTCAAGGTAGAACCGTGGTCGCATCCATGTATGTATCACTTTTTTACCTAAACTTTATTTTTTTAGTTAGACCAACAATACACCTGTGAATGCCGTATCTAATTCGCTACAGCAGTTCTTGCGTGATGCACGTACAATTATTTACATTAAGTTTTCTTAAAAACCTTTTAGGTACAGACAGTCGATAAGTTACATTTTATTTAAAGGAATAGAAATAGGTACATATCTAATATATATTGTTATTTGTTAGGTAGATGTTTCTATGAGGAAACTTAAGATAAAATACAAAAATATACGTCGAGAATATAAATGATGAAATCTAAAGTGCACGTGCAAAACCATTTGTGTGATAATTCAGTATTTATGCGAAAAACATATTTTCCTAAATTTTTTAAAGATTATGTCACATCCCGGATGTTTAGGTTTATTATTTACTATTCATATCACTACGTATTATAAAACAATGTCCCGCGGCACCTCTTTCTGTTTGTTTGCGATGATCTCAAAAATTACTAAACGGATTTTGGTGCGGCTTTCAACAATGCTCAATGGACAAAGTAACTCTTGAGGAAGACTGTTTAGGTGTATTTATTTAAGGTTTTATGTAAAATGATTGAAATATTATATAATTTTATTTTTTTTAGATTTGTTCAATGTTTTTCTAATCAAGCGTAAGATTGTCTTGTTATTAAAAATAAAAGCTCGCGTCGGTAGTTACCTATAAATAATATTATTTTTAAAAATATTGCGGCGTCATTTTATTTGTTTATATTATATTATAGAGCCCTCGAAGTTATCGGACTTAGACGGAGAGACAAGGGGTCTTGTTGAGAAGATGATGTATGATCAAAGGCAAAAGGAAAGGGGATTGCCCACCAGCGAGGAACAAAAGAAGCAGGACGTACTTAAGAAGTGAGTTATATATACATTACACAACATACATATGTACAATTTGTAAGATTTAAAAAATAATAACTATTAGGTAATTATAGCTCTGTAAATACCTACTACCAAGGGACTCTATAAATTGCGTCACAGAAATATGACGTCACGAATCTTATGACTCCTCCGCCCCTTGTTACACAATGTTGTTAAACTTTGTTTATCCTTTTTCTTCCCTTAAAAAGGGATTCGTAGGTTTTAAAATATCAAAAAATAGTGATATAAGCTGTTACGTAAATTATTCAGTAATAAACTTCTGACAAGGAAATGGAGTCGCAATGGATGAATTTTTAAAACTTTTTTAATTCAAAATTTCACAACGAACATATCAAATATACAAGTTTACATAAAATATTTCTTTTCATATGCGAAAAAAATTATAAAAAATACTTTTCTTGAGCCATCGAAACTCACCAATCCCTTAACGTAATACCGTATTTTTAAGTTTGGACTTTAATAACACTAAAAGAAACATACAAACATTCTATTAACATCAATCTTTAAAATGATACTGTTCTGTGCTATTTGCTAATAATGAAGTTATATCACGCGGGTTTAAACCTGAGTCATACCACTACCACGATCTACGGTAGCGTTTAAAACAAATATTTTGAAATTTGTATTATTTGCACTTCGCAAACATGACGTGTTACCACATAAAAACCTTATATGTAGTTTTGAACTTGATTTGGTTCCGTGGTTATGTAATTTCACTCCTATAACATTAGTCTCTTAATGAATTTATATACCGACAAAACATATATCGTTTTGGATTATTTTTACCCATAATTTAGGCAACAAGGCAATCCTTAAAATAATATCATTTTGCTCTTATCTCATCTTTTTACACAGTGATATTATATACAAGATAAGTACTTAGAATAGCCCGGATTAATACTACGAATATTTTTTCCTTATTCCGTTATTTTTAAGTAAAAATATATATATTTTACGGAAGTACTTCTGCTTCAGATAACATTTAAGGACAGAATAAATGATTTAAGTCACTGAACTTTCTGACATAATGTATTAAGTAATAATATATGAATATCATTGCTATGCCTGGAAAAATACGAGAATATTTTTAAATTTTTATTAGTAATCCATAAAATTCATATTACCGATTAAATTTTGATATTTACGGTCTTTTTTACTTGGAGCCTACGTATAATCTTTCTGGCAGAATGAAGAAGATTTTTTTTGATTGTTCAAATTAAAGTAAAATGAAACAAAAAATTTAAAGAATCTTTAAAATATCTCCACAAATGAATAAGTTATGCGACTTTAAAGTTGCGCCTGTAACAGTAATTTCGTTTCATGCGGCAGGCTAGCATGTGACGCCACTTCACCTAGTCGACGCGGCGCGTATACACAGCATTTATACACTCAAATCTTCTTCCATTATGCTAAAATAAAAACAACACTACTTATAAATAATCAACAAACAGCTGTACGTAAAACATTTACAAGCAGCGCAAGCGTGCAATAGGTGAAGTGACCCACAATCGTTTTGCGCCAAAATACTTAAATTTAAATAATGTGTGTCTCAATTATTATTGACGGATTTCAAAATGTTTTTACAGATATATTAGTTTCGATCTATATTTCAATTCTATAAAGTAAAATCACTATCAACATCATGAAACTTGTCCATTTCCATGCTATTTTATCGAACCGTATTAATAGTTAAAAGCACAAATATTACAAAAATACTTTTTGTTAGCGCGATATTATGTAATGTGATGCAAATAAATAAAAAAAAACGTAAGCGTAATCATTCGAATAGTATTAAAAACTTTTTATATAATCTGAACAGACAAACACGCAATTTGTAAATCAATGTAGTGAGATTTACCTTGGGCAGCTTTATACTTTCCGTGAATGTTGTGTCTCAACTATAATAAGAAAATAAATAAATAAAATATTTTTTTTTACAGATTTATGGAACAGCATCCGGAAATGGATTTCTCTAAATGTAAATTTAATTAAATATAAAAATGTAGCATTACTAAGCTGCAAGCATTTATCGTTATCAGCCAATTCACGATGTAATGTCGAATGGGCGTATAATATAAACCTTCTAAGTTAAGTTTTTTAATTTAAAAAAATGCCTAGTAATCTGATTTTCCTCTTAATTTGAAGATTTCTCTTTTTTATGTTTTTTTCACTAGTCAAAAAATACTTCAGTGTGTAGTATAATACAGTTTATCAATTGATTGTCATATATCAATAACTTTTAACAAATAAATATATATAAATGTGTAATTTTTTTCTTTAAAATCCTTATTATATCGTCAGAGGGATAGGGATCAAATCTCACCTCAATATAGGTTATTTCATAGGCTCTACTAACGGCCAAAATTAATGATCAATCACAATCTAATATCTTTGGATTAAGGATTGAATATAAAATCGAAATTCAAATTGTGAGCTTAAACAGTAATTAATTTAATCAATCTCTAATTAAGATCTATTTCCTTTCTATGTCACATTCGTTTAAAAGAGCAAGGCACGACACTAATTTCCTATGGTTAAATGTATTTTTTAAGTAAACTAATCTTCGACGAACAATAGCAACTGTTGATCGAAGAAACTAATTGATATTGATGCAGTAACTTTTAATTGCTCTACTCACGTGGTTCTTACGAGTTCTAATAGATGTCGTTATTATTATGGAAAATATAAACAGAAATATTTAGACGGCCCTATCCTTATTATGAAATTATCAGTCGAGAGGATATTTTGAGGAAAGAAGGTAGGTACTTAGAAATATAAAAGTTAATAATAGTAACTAATAACTAAGTAATTAATATAATGAAACACACAAGTAATCAAATATTTATATTCATCATAACAGCTCGTATAATAGTTAATCTCTAAGAAGAGTTACAAGATAAAATGATAATCGGGCTACCTTTTACAAAAGATTTTGCAATTAATATGTCAGCTGGCAACACTGCTTGAAACTGACATAAGTCAAAGTGACTTGAGAATTGAGAGGTTTGTTTTGTCGCCATTCGCCACGACTTAATAAGCAATAAATAAGCGTAACATAATAAATGAACTATATGAAACATATTCCATTCTTTAATATATGACTTTCAAGACTGTTTGAAAAGTGTAAAAATGGTTAGAGTAGTTTATTCTCCTGAGTATTGTCTGCAGTATTTGGAACAATATGCGTCCCATGGTAACTTTGTATTGGGATTAATATTAGGCCAGGTATGCAAACCCAAGTTGTTTATTACTTGTACACCCTTGATTCTCAATATGTAGATGTCGAACTCGTATACTAAATTTTATCCTCTATTTTAACACTGTCTTTTTTTCGAGATATAAGAGCAGCCTATCATTTTTCAAGCTGTAAGTCTCTATACCAAATATTATCAGTCGGTGCAGGGGTTCTTGAGTTATCAATTGTGTAGCTATGTTTCTACTAAGTTTTATATTATGTATATATTTTGTAAATAGGTTAAGTAAGCTACAATTTTAATTACTTTGTTACTTAACAGACTTATTCAGAGACATTAATCATTATTTTATGTTAATTATAAATGAATTTAAGTTCGGATCTAATTTTTGAAATTGTAATAAAATTTAATTTTTTAATTTAAATATTTTTTTTTATGTTTATTGTAAATAAATTATAATATCATTTGTCAACTTCGCTGAGTTCTGTTTTGTAACTACAAACATGTTACAGTTTTTTGCTTTCCCGAAATATTAAAAAAATCTGACATTATGGAATGTTTAGATTACAGATGCACGTGAAAATGTTATTCACTTAGCTCGTACTCCTGAAGAGAAAATCAGTGATAATTCTGAAACAAGCTACACATCTGAAAAACCTGAACTTGTTCGTAATTTACTTGGAGTTTCTGAGGCTTGGGTCGCTGATCATGCAAAACATGTCACAAGAATGTTACCTGGAGGAATGTTTGTTCAAGGTAATTTGATTAGAGATTAAGATTTTCTGTATGTATACTCTTCAATTTTTATCTATATAATTTTCAAACCTTTAAAATAAATCTGTTTAAATTATTAATAAATAAAATTAAGTTTTTAATATTATATAACATTTAAATTTAAAGATTACCTAAAGCTACAGTTTTAGTCAAAGTGTAAAGATATTATAAGCTTTTTTATTTACATTTTGTCTCTCAAGTCTCATTAAGACAAATAGATAAATAAGATATTTGTCTTCTAATAAATATTTGCAATATGCAAATAAAGCTATTTCAAAAAAACCAAACCAAAATTTCAAAAAATGTTATTTGAACCGCTTATGTATTACCTATCTTTATTTTAGTGTTTACTCCACATATGTCTATTCCATACGTACAAATTATTGTTACATAACTAATATAGAATTATTTTTATAATTTAATTACTTACCAAATTTCTCAATAGGAATTTTTATAACTAGCGATGAAGATATATTTGAAGACCCAAACTATTTTAGTAAAGTGAAGTCTATATTGAATGTCACATACAAGGTATTGAGTAGTAATCAGTATATGTATGGAAACGCAAACACAAATGAGAAATTGATATTACATATGTCCACAAATACTAAGGTATTGACATGTAAGAGTATTGAAGTTGGACTCGGAAAGGCAACTTCGATAAAACCTGTTGAATGGAAGTTTGTACCTAAATCACAACAATGGCAAAGATTAGATTGCTATTATGAATTTGATGAAGTTTATCCAGTTATTGTAAAAAAGAGTGGCATTTCAGTAAAACAACAGTTCCAAGTAAGTAAAAACATAATTATGATTTTGATCTATCATGTTTGTGAAAAAAAACATAACTTTATTAGAAGCAGTGTTAATGCAGTGGTTTAAACGTTGATGTCTACTTGGGAGGTCCAAGTTCGATCCTGAACACACTCCTCTAGCTTTTCTGAGTTATGTGTGTTTTAAGCAATTTCATATCATTTGCTTTAACGGTAATAGGAAAATATCAAGAGGAAACCTTTACTCCTGAGAGTTCTGCATGTTTTCAAAGATGTGTGAAGTCTGCCAATTAGGCTAGTGTTGTTGACTGACTTAATCCTTCCTCATTCTGCGGAAGAGACCCGGCTCAGCAAGGAAAGGGTGATGATGATGATACCTTTATTATTGTGCCATGCTATTCTTAGTAGGAGGTAAAAAACGTTAGTTAAGACACTAGAAACAACACTAAATAGGGGAAAACTCCTTTATTAACCATTGTTTTTAATTTTCAGCAAATTTTAGAATCGGCATACAAAACAATTGAATCAAGTGTCATGTTTATTGACGGAGAGTTGAAAGATGGATCTGAAGCTTTGGAACAACTAATTAAAAAGAAGAAAACTAAAACTCCCACAAAAAATGTTCAAGAAGTTCCTAAATCAATGCATGTTTCACTTTTCGTGCCTTTTGTATGTTATTTTCTTCATATATATTAGTTATCAAAGAAAAAATTCTATAGAATAATTGTATGATAGTATAGTTATTAATAAATATTATAAATATAATGATTTCTTCCTTTTATTATTATTGATTGATAATTAATATGATTAACTTATTTCAATTTAATTCTAAGGATTGATTTTTATGTGTTAGTTTATTTTAAAGGAAATAGTTGGTATGAGTATAACTTGAAAATAAACAACTGAAAAGTCTAAGAAATTATTCATTCATTAGAGAATGTCATCAAAGCCAATTCTAGAAATAATTTTTTTTTCTAAAAATAAGAAAGTTTATAGCCAATTATCTATATTAATTTATTCTCCATGGATTTTTCCCATCGTACTTTAGGGACCCTTTTTGTTGTACTAATTTTTTTAATAATTTGAGCTCTTTATCTGGTCGTGATTGATATGAATTTTTTTTTTTGATTTCATTTTTTTTGCATAATTAAATATTTTTTTGCAATTTTTTATTAATTAGATGATAAATATATTCTTTTAAAATACATATTTCAATTTTCAGGAAAACAGTCTACCAGAAACAGTAGAATATTTAGAATGTGATGGAAACATACACTTCAGTGGAGTTGTGTCGTCTAGTGTGTTTATGTACCCGAAAGCCACTGTCAATGAGGCAATCACAGCGGTCAAACAAGACATTATACGGTCTTTGGCGTCGCGTTTCACTATGCATTGTGATGCTCTTATTGATGATAATTTGTTGCCAGAGGGTAAGTTACAGTATCATTTAACATCAATCATATCATGAAACAACCATCGTCTTTTAATAAAAAAATCGTCAGGGTGACAAAAATTGTATGACAGAGAAACTGTTGAACAAAAAAATAGATAGCCTATTAAGGTATTGTGTAAGAAAAGTTTATGAACAGATCTGTTTCCTATTGGTTCTAATTTTTTTCTTTATAAGTATATCTATAAATATTAATAGTTACTCAATAGCAATTTTGGTTATAAAAGATTAGTATTTATGTCAATCACTATAGAAATTATTGTTTTAATTGAAGTGTAATCTTCCATACTCAAAAGATAAACCTTGATGATGATGATGATTTATATAAAGTGCATTATTTTCAGAAAAGGTATGTTTCAATGAGCCACCACGACGAGTATTAGTTCCAGTGGGATCTCTATACCTCTGCGACTACCTGTTCCCTGGCGAGGCTCCAGCTGAGGCCTTGCTTTCAGTGAAAGAACTCCTTGACTTACAAATCACTGAAGCCGATGTTGTCTGCGATGTTGAGACTCCTGCAGGTATATTACATACTCTAAATCAATTTATTATTCTTTTTAATTTAATAGTCGTAACGTCATGTTGTATGGCCTATAGCTTTCCTGCATGAATGCTATCAGGCTATACAAAACTAAAAGAATTATCACTCTCAATCAAACAAACAAACTCTACAGCTTTATATTATTATGATATTTTTTATATGTACATAAATAATAATACATTTTATTTCTTTACTTCTAGATACTTCAGAGTTTGATGCTCTGGACCGAGACATAAGCAGTGAAGAACTCCTGGCAACACCACAAGAAGCTAGCCAGTTCATGTACATTACTGGCATTTGCTTTGCTATGTTCGTCCTAATTGTTTCTATTTTCTTACATTATTATGACGCCATATTGCAATTTGTCAGTAAATTGCTCTCTAGGTCCTAAAATATCACAAAATGTACGGACAAAAGACTTGTTTGTTTTATGTTGCTAATTATTGGATGGTTGTTTATACTTGTGTAATAGGAATAAAGATTTTAAATCGTAATTTGCGCCGTAATAAGCACCTGTTTTGTACAGACATTGCTATGTAATTTAGTTTCGAGGAATAAATATTTTTCTATATAAACATTTTGTTTTGATTTACGAAGATGAATTGAAATAGAAACGATAAACACGCAAGAACCCTTTTTTTAATTGTAGTACCGTCTCAAGTTATTAAACTATTGAACCATTACACAAAGAAATGCCTATTCCTAAATTTTAGAAAAATAACAAAAATTGCGATTTATTGATTTTATTTAGATTTTTTCTTAAAATATGTTGTCATTATTGTAATTAGCCTAATACTGTCTGAAAGTCGATTTAATCGAATAGTTAAAGTACTTACAATTTAATTCCGAGACTTCCAATATATAAAATGTAATAAATAAATTATCATATTTTTATTAATAATTCGGATTAACGGTAATAATTGTACAGAAAATGCCTGTATAAAACATATACCATAAAATAAAAATATTAGGTGCAGGAATGAAAGATTGAGAAGCTCTGCTATAATATTGATTCCTGCAGCGCCATCTATTGTTGTAAACTGAAACAAAAAAATATTACGATAGATGGCAGCAAACAAAATGTCATTACTATAGTGCTATCAATGAAAAAATCATATTTGCTCATCCATTAGAGTTTTCATGCGTACGTTCATTCCACATCAACTCATACTGAGTGAGAGAGAGAGATCCGATAAACTCTGATAAACGTTCCCCACTACTTCATTAATGCCGGTAGCATTATATTATCATACACGATATTTCGAAGTAGTCAATTGCTGTCTGTGTCACATATATGCTGATTTTATTAAACTACTTTATATCGTCGCGTCGCGTGGTGTTGTCATCGTTATGTTTAATGTTTTCAATTAGTGTTATGATGGATGTGGCACGTTACTGAAATATGTTTATCAAAAAACGCACCGGGAAAAAATGAAACGACCTTACTCGGTGCACGGATAATTATTCAAAAAACCGGTTTAAATACGAGTTCTGTAAGATAACGCCGTCAGACACTTTGTTTACAATGGCGTTTTCTTTAAATAAACTGAGGAATATTTTGAATGTTAATAAAGACAGCCAGTTGGCAGGAAGTGGAAGTTTGGACCCGGAAATAGGTTTCAAATTAGCATTACATCCAGTTAGTAAAAATTTGTACGTGACTGTTATCGGCGCCCGGCATCTGCCTTCCTTGTTTGGGCTCAGTCGCGCCCATGGCTACCTAGTTAAGGTAAATTATTAATTGGATTTTGCTATACGAATACACTACTGTTTACAATTATGTGTAAATTATTGTGATATCTCTAGAACCATTTACAAGTACCTAAAGGCTAACCAAAACTTTTTATGTCAATGATATTATTTTTTTTCTGTATTAAAATTATTATATTTAGAATAGATAAAAAGAAAATATGATAGGGTTTAAAATAGTCCTAGTTATCGCACTTTTAAGGTTGGTAAATGTAAAGTTATTTAAGTTTACAACAATTCTTTTATCAACATCGAAACGCAAGTTTCATTAGCATCGCAAAAAGAAGTTTTCCTCAAGATATACCTATACTAAAATATGATTAAACAAGTTCCTAATTTTTTAGGTATTAGCTATTATTTTTCGTAAAAAACACGTTAATAAAATTATCTAGAAGTTACTGATGGTTTGAGTTCACATTCAGCTTGGGGTGAGACAAAATGTAAACAAACCGTAAAAGTTCTTTTATGTGTCGGCTTAAAGGGTTCAAATATGGAAATGACTATCAGAAAAAAAGACAATATGAAAAATGTTTACATATAAAAAGACCTTAAGTTAAACTGACATATAATTTTTTATTCCATAATGGAAAAGGCGAAGGTATTACACCGTACAGCTTTGTCTTTAGTAGCTTAATTCTTTATTCATTTTAGAGTAAGGCCGAAGCTATGTGACGTAGTACGGTTAAAGTTTTAAACAGATCACATTAAAAACTGTGACTTGTTTGTTATTAGTTGAATTATAGCTGCCATTTATTTATAGAATCGAGTAAAAAATCTTGAAATCTGACCGATAATTCGACCTTGTGTAATTTAGCATCGTTTAATTAACACCAATATAAACATACCCAAACATTAACCTTATGCTAATTAACTAGTTTTAGAAAACTGCGAAAACGTCAGAGCGCCGGTTAATACCAAGTACTTTACAACATCCAGTTTTCCCTTTGTTTCATTAGCAATAAGGGTTATTATTGCATAATGAGATTTATTATTGCACGTAGTGTGACGGCTGGTAATTATTTCCTTTTTTTCCTGCTCTAAGTTATTAGGGTAATTAGATGCGGAATCCTAATTATTATGTACCTAGTAAATTATTTACGTAGTCTTGAGTGGTCAGCGTAACATAAGTATTTATGTTTACAGATGTTGAGTCTATTTGAATTTAAGATATATTTCTAATTATTTAAATATTACGTATATATTTAACTAGAGGGCTGCCCTCGCTTCGCTCCGGGTTTTAAAGCAATATTGATGTTCTTAAATTGTCATTGTGTAATTGTGTAGTTTTTCATTATTTGAAAAATTAGAGAGTAAGAAAAAGTTATAAAAAGAAAAATAATAGAAACAAAATTAAAGAAAAGCGACAGTTGATAAAAGAGGGAGGACAGAGCAGAACTAAAATTGAATGGGTAAAGGAGAGAAAGAGAGAGAGAGAGAGAGAAAGAGAGACAGAGAGAGAGCAAGAGAGAAATTATCGAAAGAAAGAAAGTGAAAAGAGGCTAATCATTTTGAACAGATAAAATTAAAACTTAAAGTGAGAAAAAAGAGAGGATGAGAGACAATGATAGTATTATAAGAGAAAGAGAGACGGAAATACTATAGACTTCTCTCAGTGAAAGAATTTTTAAAATCGGATTAGAAACAACAAAGTGGCCATATTCTATTATTTAAAAATGTATATGGCAACACTAAATCACCTTTGTCACTCACGAATAGCGTAGTTTTCTAACAGTGAAAGAATTTTTAAAATCGGATTAGAAACAACAAAGTAGCCATATTCTATTAATTAAAAAATGTATATGGCAACACTAAAACACCTTTGTCACTCACGAATAGCGAAGTTTTCTAACAGTGAAAGCATTTTTAAAATCGGATTAGAAACGACAAAGTGGCTATATTCTATTAATTAAAAAATGTATATGGCAACACTAAAACACCTTTGTCATTCGCGAATAGTGCAGTTTTCTAACAGTGAAAATTTTTTTTAAATTGGATTAGTTGTTCCTGGGAAGCCCTCCAATTTACAAAATGACCACCTCATGGCACTTAAATGGCAATATCTTTTTAATTAGAGTATTTATGGCAACACCACATAGCCTATGTTACCCGGAAAGGATGCAGCTTCCTATCGGTGAAAGAATTTTCAAAATCGGTTCTGTACTTTTCGAGCCTATTTGCAACAAACAAACAAACATACAAATAAACAAACATACTAACAAACAAACATACAAACAAACAAACAAACAAACAAACATACAAACATACAAACATACAAACATACAAACATACAAACATACAAACATACAAACATACAAACATACAAACATACAAACATACAAACATACAAACATACAAACATACAAACATACAAACATACAAACATACAAACATACAAACATACAAACATACAAACATACAAACATACAAACATACAAACATACAAACATACAAACATACAAACATACAAACATACAAACATACAAACATACAAACATACAAACATACAAACATACAAACATACAAACATACAAACATACAAACATACAAACATACAAACATACAAACATACAAACATACAAACATACAAACATACAAACATACAAACATACAAACATACAAACATACAAACATACAAACATACAAACATACAAACATACAAACATACAAACATACAAACATACAAACATACAAACATACAAACATACAAACATACAAACATACAAACATACAAACATACAAACATACAAACATACAAACATACAAACATACAAACATACAAACATACAAACATACAAACATACAAACATACAAACATACAAACATACAAACATACAAACATACAAACATACAAACATACAAACATACAAACATACAAACATACAAACATACAAACATACAAACATACAAACATACAAACATACAAACATACAAACATACAAACATACAAACATACAAACATACAAACATACAAACATACAAACATACAAACATACAAACATACAAACATACAAACATACAAACATACAAACATACAAACATACAAACATACAAACATACAAACATACAAACATACAAACATACAAACATACAAACATACAAACATACAAACATACAAACATACAAACATACAAACATACAAACATACAAACATACAAACATACAAACATACAAACATACAAACATACAAACATACAAACATACAAACATACAAACATACAAACATACAAACATACAAACATACAAACATACAAACATACAAACATACAAACATACAAACATACAAACATACAAACATACAAACATACAAACATACAAACATACAAACATACAAACATACAAACATACAAACATACAAACATACAAACATACAAACATACAAACATACAAACATACAAACATACAAACATACAAACATACAAACATACAAACATACAAACATACAAACATACAAACATACAAACATACAAACATACAAACATACAAACATACAAACATACAAACATACAAACATACAAACATACAAACATACAAACATACAAACATACAAACATACAAACATACAAACATACAAACATACAAACATACAAACATACAAACATACAAACATACAAACATACAAACATACAAACATACAAACATACAAACATACAAACATACAAACATACAAACATACAAACATACAAACATACAAACATACAAACATACAAACATACAAACATACAAACATACAAACAATCAAATCTTTCCTCTTTATATAATAGTAAAGTAGATCTAGGCATGTATGGATAGTTACGTTAGCTGAAGAGTTTGTTTGTTTGCTTGAACGCGCTAATCTCAGAAACTACTGGTCCGATTTGAAAAATTATTTCAGTGTTAGATAGCCCATTTATCGAGGAAGGCTATACGCTATATATAATCACTACGACCAATAGGAGCGGATGATCACGGGCACGAAGTCGCAAGTTTTCTTTAGCCTACCTCTGAATACTACGATGAAAAAGAGCTTTCAAGTTTCAACTAATTAAACTTTCATTTTCGTCCTAAGCGTGGGAGGGTAAGGTTTCTTGATATTTTCAATGTGTTTTAATATAAAACCTTTAAATTTCACTAGGCTCTGTAGGTTTTTAGTTATAACCAGATTATGACCAGCGCATATAATCTTATAATTAAAATCTTGTATTTCAGTAGCGTGTTGATAACTAGTTTCATTATCTTACTATTTACAAATAACCAATTCTAAAACATTGCAGAACTTATTATATTGAACAAACATTTAATTCTTTTAATCTTATACAGCTTACATGGCTTTAATTTTTGTTTAAGTAATAATTCTGCAAATAAGTGTCTGTGGTCAAGGAAATTATTTATTTAACATGTTATCAAACCAGAAGTAATAGCTCAAACAATGTCATGTGCCTTCAATAAGTGATTATCGGTATTTGTTATCATAAGGCCCTACAATAGTTATGTTATCTTTCGTCGCTTATCGCTTGCGCTCGTCAACATTGAAATACGACTTCACTTTCACATTTAACAACTAAGTTCACACTAATTACGTTACGTCATGATGAGCGTCAAAAAATATATTAAAATTACTGTTTTCAATACTACGTATTACCTAAACCTATTCGAAGACGAATAGATGGCATCTGTCTGTCTCTCTGTTACACAATCAGAATTTTGATGAAATATAATACAGAGATAGAGTAAAGCTTGAGATGGACATAGGTTATGTTTTATCGCGAAAAAAATACTTAAAAATACAAACTAACGTGGCCGTTATGTCTTAGGGAATTAGTTATTATATTAAAATTGAAATTAATCCAAAACACACGAGGTAAATTGCACCCGAGCGAAGCCGGGACGTGTCGACTAGTATTATAAATGAAAGTGCACGTTTGATGATTTGTCCCTCTTCTACGCTATAACGTAATAACGTAGTGACGCACCGCATCAACGTAATTTTTCCATAGATATTTCAATCTATAAGTCTGAGTCTACTTTTTTTTATATAAATGCGTAACAAATAATAGTATAAAAATGTATATTTTACTACATTTCTTCTATCTAGTATATAAAATTCTCGTGTCGCGGTGTTTGTTACCAAACTTATCCGAAATGGCTCGATCGATTTTTATGAAATTTTGTGTGCATATCGGGTAGGTCAACGGTAAGTCATGCATGCCTAGATAATAGGTCAACATCTATTTTTTATACCCCTAAGTGATAAGGGTAGCCCATCCAAAATTTTAAAAATTTATATCGCATGCTTAGAATTAAAGTGACTTAACTCAAAATTGCAATTTGTGATACTTACTCAACATTATAACCCATGATTCTTTTTTTTCTTTTCTTTAAAGATAGTCTCTTTAAGGTCATTTAATAAAAAAATTAAACAAGAAATTTTTGTCAGTTTGTTGGTCAGTTTAATTCTAAAGGTGCGATATAGTAAAACAACGTTTGCCGGGGTCATTTCATTATTATTTTATAATAATCTTTATAATTCATACGTATGGTAGTAAATTTCATCTGCTGCTATAGGTGGTCACTACTTTATCATAAAATTATAAATTTGTGAATTTACATGAAATTATAAAAATGATGAGTTGATGACTTAGATAAAGTTAAATGAGAATTCAAGGTGAACAAAATTAGCCGAGGCTTTAACGTAACGACGAACTTATATGTAAAATGTATCTATTCAAAGCTAGTGGTCCTAAAGTGTGAAGCAACACATTACTATTGATACATACCTAAAATATACCTAAAAGATTACTACCCAATAGAATAATTGTGCGGAACTGAAGCGTGGGTTATGTTAGTCTACATATCTATATATCTCTGATTTTCCTCCAAAACGCATAATAAACCTATTAAAACAAAGTTCAAATTTTCATATTTTTTTTATGTCAGAAACGTAAGTTTGGAATAAAATAAACTTCAAGTAGAAAATTTGTTTTCATCTTTTCTCGGATCTGTAGCCTGTAAACTTTTGCACTAAAGTTTGAAAGAAGTAAATTAAATTTACATTGCATCAGGAACTAGAATTTATTAGCACGAAAATCAGGTTTATGGATGACCCATTGTTTATTTCTTAATTTCCTTTAAGGCTGGCAATGGAAATCAGCTACACAAACGCGATCGATCCTTTTGTGTAGCTGATGTTCAAAGTTGATTGTGATCCCTATCAAGGATTGATTATAGTGATAACCATTAAGTAAAGAAAAGTGATTTTGTGCAGAACATAATCCTCACTACGTAATGCCGATAAAATTTGTCCAATTTACTTAGTTTCTATTAGGTTTAAGTAATCTTTATCTACTGACCTACTGTGACTACTACTAAATTATTAACTATCGACAAGTAATTTCACAAAATATAACTATTACCTTCTGTTTTAGGTTAAAATGTTCCCAGGTGATAGTAAATATGAAACTTCATTACAAGAAAGTTCATGGCCTATTTGGAATGAAGATTTTAAATTTCAAATAAAACAAAAAGGAGATAAAAAAGGTTCAGACAAAATTGACCTGCAAAGCTTGGTAGCTGGACATTTTTTGTCATTAACCATATATGCCATATTAGAAGCTCCAAAACAAGAAGTGGACAGAAGAAAAAGTGCCAAAATGTCGGAATCTAAGACACTGAAATCGATGACCGAAGAAGAACAAAAGACAAAACCTGGTAATTTGTTTGGAAAAACATTTAGTAGTTTTAAATCAACCAAAGCTGAAGCAGTTGCTCAAAAATCAATGTTAGAAAAAAGAAGGACTGTTGGAGCGGCGACGTGGAATTTCGATTCAAAATTATTTCAAAATGATCTTAAGAATGGTTTAATTGGAACTCCAGATATTTGGAGGCCAATAAATGCGATTGCCAGTGGCTTGTCAGCCTCCGACTCTCGGGTAAGTAGAAGAATTCCAATTTATTACGACGCTCAAAGTCTTAAAATATAATGTTTAATTTAACTTAGGTAGAAATGAGTAATCTTATATTTATAGAAACAACTACTGTATCTTAACTTTGATAATTAATACAATAGGGTCGTAAATGTTTTATGGTCATTCTTAAACGCTAAGTTTTTGCTTTCCTTAGACGTCATAATCAATTCTTGTGAGTAATTATTTTTATTGTTATAACTTTAACTTCCTTTTCGTTATGAACATTTTTACGCTCAAATATGAATTATTTATTCAGATTTATGAGGACAATGATTTCAATAAGAAATTTTGAGTTTTATTTGTAAAAGGTGACACATAACTTTAGTAAACACAGTCAATTACTGTATCTAAATTCTAATATAGTTACAGTGTTCTTAATTATTATTATTATACTTCAAACTGCTAGATATTATTTCCTCGAGTTAACTAAACACGTTGTCGTGATTTTTTCTACTAATACAGAAAGCTCTACTCAATGTCAGGGGCTCTATCTTCTAGTTCATTTTTCAAAATAGCAGAGAGAGCAGAATATTGTAGCCCTAGCTACCATTAAATAGGTATTAAATATCTTAAGGTTATTTCCTAGTTCACGATCGCAATACCACAGGGATTTAAAGGAAATAAAATATGGCCTGGACCTGTTTAAATAAAGCTGCTCCTAAAATATCAAGAGAATCATAGTAATTAACAACAGGATTAGGTTGCTTTGGACACAAATAAAGTTACATAAGAAATATAATTATACGTCATAATATCGCTTGTAAAAAAGAGGTCATTTCATTAATACGTGAGTCATCGAGCAGCTTGACTTATGATTCTTGTGTAGGATTCGGCTTCGACAATAGAATAGTTTTGACCTCGACCGATCCCAGTTTATTGTAGGTATGTGTCCTATCATTATTAGGCTGACGCAAGAAGAAGGCCTTGATGCGTTTTTTATAAGATTTAAACATTTTTATGGCAAATTTGTAATTACCGTCTTGTTTGTGTCTGCTGCTATAATTAATACCTACGTACAATGTAGGTATAGTAATTACGCAACTCTTTAAGTCATACCGTGTCTTTTTGCGAATATTTGTCTTCTTATCTATAACGTACAGGTACTATTATTACTTAGTTGTGTACATTATTAGAATGGCAGACCATAAACGTTATATGCAAGCACACATGGTCATTTTAATATATATTACTTCTGCATAATTTTTTTTAATATTCATACCAAACAGGCGAGTCTATATGTAAAGCAGTTAGGATGAATAGCTGTTATATTCGTATGACTAGAACTTCTAATAATTTGATAAATTCTACCATTTTATTGATTACAAAGAATAAAATGAAAAAAGAAATAGAGCCGAAGCCAAAACGAACACAAGATGATCATACTATTACTCAACACATGCCTAACAACATCAATCTATTTTTTTTATGGCAGTTAAGGGGCAAACAAACAGACGGCCCACCAGATGGTAAGTGGCCATGGACATCGGCAATACAAGAGAGTGACTCTTGTTTTGCTGATGCGTTGCCGCTTCGAAGAAAGGGTAAGGAAGGGGAATGAAGAGGAGTATGCTACGGTTTCAGTGGACCCTGAACGAGAATCCTACACTAGAACCGCAGCATTAACGGGATGGGAGGGGGAGGGGTAAGTCTGGTCCACATGCGGTTCGAACGGAACATGTCAATGACACTTAGCGGTCAGATTCGCACGCTGGTGGTCGCAAGCAAGTCAGGGTACAGATCCCCTACCTAAAGACCTAAGATTGTCGCCATCGAAAGAGATAGAACCATAGAACGTATAAAAAATAATAGTTTTATTTTTTTCTAGAGAGAAAATAAGAAAGGGCAACTGGAAGTGACATTACTGTACACAGCGAGCGAAGATGGGTTAAACGACACAGTGCAACTGACGGTGAACAGGTTACGCTGCTCAGTTCAAACAATGCAAGAGCAAGAACAATATAAAGGTAATTCGTTAATCATTGTGGTTGAGGGTATAACACCGGAAACTCAGTATTGACAGGTTTATACCTACTGTTGTTTATTTACGAAATCCTAGACTTCATCAGATCTATGTTAATTAAATCTAATAGAAAAATGTGTCAATTACTATCACAATATCCTTGACATTGCTATGGGTAAGTAATAATTGACTACTAAGAATATGTTATGGTGGTAGCTTTGGAACATATGAGACACAGAACAATCCAATGTGATTGGCGCTTAAGGATGTGAATTATATCCAGTTTGTATTGTTGGTAACACCATTTATAAGTTGTATTAGTGGGTAGGTCATTATATCGACGTGTAGACTATATATAACCATTAGTGCGATCGATTACAGTCAGCCTCTCCGGTGTTTTCGCGTAGTGTACTTGTTACGCTTCTTGAGGTCCGCGTAAGTTTACTTTATTCAGTATCTATTACTATTATAGTTAGCGAGGTCGCGTAGTGGAGGTGAGAGTTAATATAATATGAAAGACTCTTTAAACCTGCTACTGGGTCTCAAGCCCCAGGTTATTTTTAATATTTTTTTTTCTTTTTTTTATAAAGATTACAGCAGTATGGATCACATACTACTAGTATTCCCTTTACCCTTCCTAGTAAGCTATTAAATAGCTTGTGTCAGGAGTGGGTCACGTCAGTAGTCCAATGTCCGAGATTTGAACCCACGACATATCGATCGTGAACCCAACGCCTAACCCATTAAGCTACTGACGCTTATTTAGGGATTTTTTTTCAGAGGTCAGGCAAACCATACTATTTAGTTTTGAGTATTTAAATATTATGCTCTAAGATTAATGCACTAATATAGTTTTTTGAAGGTAACATGGTAAAACTTAAAAAAATAAGAAAGAAAGTTTTATTATGTGTGTATGCGCACGCGTCTGTTTGTGTCGTATTTCATTAAAATTACACGGTGTTATTGTTTTGAATACACTTATTATGTTTAACAATGACTAATTAACATAATAGTCAACTATGACTAATAAGTTCATTTATTTTTGAACGAAAACAAAGATGCTATCTTGATTTTATTTTATTGTTTATTTTTAATTTTTTTAATAATTTACTAGAATATAAATTGTAAGTAAAATTCTACTATTACACGTAAAAATCCTATTTTATTTACATTAAAACTTTTCTTGTTAGCATAACTTAGACTTTAGACTATAAAAAGCAATAAGTAAACGAATAACAGCAGAGTTAAGATTAAAAGTTTCAATTTTCTCAGGATCCAGTTATTTATTGCTTCGCTGCTCAGAATAACGAGAAGCCAACTTAGAATTAGTTTTAATGACTAAAAATAAAATGTTTTACATCCAATTTAACATTTCATCGTTAGTTTTCAGTCTTTTTTCTTGTTCAAAGTGTTGTTTGGGGAAAATATAATCAAGTCACCAACATTGTTAATAAGATAATATTGACAAGACTATTTGTATCTTTGAACTTCGATTTTTATATTCTTTTAAGTCCATATACATTTCTTCAACAAATGATATTACTTTAAGCCAGATATTCCCAAACTATTTTGGGCAAGAGACTCCTTTTCCAAAATGAACTTATACCTCAGACGCCCATAGCTAAATTATTTTAAAAATCCTGTCTCTAAAAATATCAACTGTAATTAATAATTAATACAAATTATATAAAATAAGTCGGTAATTATTTATATTATAGGGCCGGTTTTTAGACGTTGATCCCCATAATCAATTTTGTTTATGTTGCATTTGGACTTCAAGGGGTTTAGGGATCCCTGCTTTAAGCGATGTTTATGCGTACTTTATAAATTTTTGGTACCGAGAAATTTTATCAAATCCTCAAATTACAACACAAGTTTCTAAAGATTACGGCATTTCAGTTGATTAATATTAGAAAATTAGTATGAAACGCGTGGTAGCAAAATTTGTTCCAAAATTGCTAAAAATGCTGTTAACTACCGTTTTTTCTTTGTGATTTTTTGGCCAAAACCGACAGCATAAAATACCGTAGCTACTTTATGAAAAATGGTACTCATTCTTTGTTTTTCTTTATCTTTGGAAAGGATGACTTTCAAAGGTACACAATAGGATAATACTAGTGATGAGTAAATAAATATTTTTTGAAAAAAAATTAAAAATGAACATTACCTTTCTCATTTAACAGACTATAGATATTTATTTAACAATAAGTAAAGTAATTGTTTGTTTTGCCTAAACAATAATTCCTAAAGTATCTTCATTAAATAATAGTAAAGTTATAAACCTTAAATTATGTTTTAGTCAACTGACTCTACACTTTTCTGTCCCTCTAAAGGAGCCCTTTCTCAATGAAGCCATCATTTAAATATTAAGATCATGAAATTTCATGTAAATAACTTTCATTCATACAGAAATAAACGACATCAGTGACCGCTGTACCAGATTTGAAGTATATCGCAAACTTCTAGTGTAAATTCTACTCTTTTACACTCAAATGCATTTTTTGGTAATTAATCTTTCGAAAATTGTTTAATAGGTATTTATCTATTTTTTAGTTTGCAGCATATTGGCCAGGGCTTCATATATTTTGAAACAACTCCTTTAATTAATTTAATATCAATTGTTTGTTGGGTTCTTAACGTTATCTCGTAATTAAATTATGAAGTAACAACTACAATTCTAAGTTCAACACTAGATAACTTAGATCGTAAAATGTAATGAATGTGTATGTACTGTGTGCCGGTATTACACGTCAACGTTTAGTATAGTTCAAAGGTTCCCAAACTCAGGCACGCGCGAAGCATTTTTTACGCCGTCGTGTCAAATATTTGAAGAACAAAAAAAATCCAGTAGTTATTGTATTGCACCTTTGTCAACAATTATTTGCGCTTTTTGAACCAACTTTTTTTTTATCGAATCATAGTATATATTCCTTCTGGCGCCCCCTAAAAGCTTCACGGCGCCCTTTCCGCCCTGGCGCCGTCGTGCGTTGCACGTTCTTGCGCATATGGATGTTGCGTCCCTACCCATACTCAATTGACTCGTAGACCACTAGACGTGTTATTCTTTTATAAATAGATCTCAATCGTCTCAACAACAATAATTTTCTAAATCCCCCTGGACCCTGTATCACTTGACATTGTTAGTTGGTATACACAACTTTGGAAATCACTGGTATAGTAGATAGGGGCCAGTGGGCCGTGTAATGCTGTTTGCTTATTAAAGAAGAGAGAGTAGTTGAGACGCCTATTGCACAGTGAATCATAAACAGTACCGTAGAACGGCAACACGTCGCAATACGTTATAATATATGCAAATTGGAAACGTTTGTGTCTGTCCTTTTTATAACTTAACAAATATATAGAGCTTTATTGCACACGTTTTTATAATTGTTACAATCCTGGGCATATCATAAAACACCGGCATTTCATGATTTGGCCAATTATTATACGATCGTCCGACGACATTGACATTTTCAGAATAAAATAAATAAATCGCTAACAGTGATCTCTAATATGTAACCTTTTATTTAGTAAACGAACACCATTAGTTAGTAACATCTCGCTTTTGCGACCATGTGGCTCTGTTAGGCAGCAAACTAACTTTTAACTTTTTGTTAGCAACACTGTTTATAAAGTAGTAGTAACTGGTAGATCATTTTAGGGGTCGTTCATAAAATACGTGAGATGTTTAAGGGGGGAGGGGGTCGAGTCAAATCTCGTCTCGGCAAATATCACGCACTTTTTTTTAACGACTTATCTAGTTGTAAATAAAAGCACGAAGCAATTTTTTTTCATTCCAATAACAATCGAACCTAAGAAACCCACATTTTGAAAAATCTCACGTGAGATTGGGGGATGTGGGAGGGGGTTGAATAAAATCTCACGACATCTCACCAGGGGGGAGGGAGGTACAGAAAATTAAAAAAAACACCACGTAATTTATGGACGCCCCCCTTATATTATTTCAAGTATACCGACGTGGAGACAATATATAATCTTTAGTGCGATAGATTAGTCTCAGTCTCTCTGGTGTTATCGTGCAGTGAACATAGAAGTTAGTGTTATAGTGTCGTGATTAAGGTTACCCTTTTCGAAGTCCACGTAAGTTTACTTTATTATCTATTGTCGTTAGCGAGGTCGAGTGGTGGAGGTGAGAGTTAATATATTATGAAAGAGCTCTTTAAACCTGCTCCTGGGTCTTAAGCCCCGGGCACTGCTCGACTCTGTATAAATTGCATGTGTATTCGTATTGCTGTACAGTAATGTGATCATTCTTCTCTCCACATCTATGACATTTTTTATTCTGGCTTCAACCAATTTGTATAAATTTCTAGCCGATGGTGCAATCGGGACAACATAAAAGAATATTACATTCTCCTATATTATTAATAAAAATGTTATTAGTATCATAGTTTATACCTTATTTTATTTCAATTATACCCACGTAACAATTTATAACAAGGCAGTCAGTTTTCAAACGGAGCTCGCCTGGTGACCATTGCGTAGTGTTGTGATGCTGGGTCTGTAAGTTTTTAATATTTTAAGTGCATATTGTTGTGTATGCTTATAAGGTTTAAACAACAAATACTAAGATGTTTAATAATAATAAAAAAATAGAAGCATACTTTTTGAGAGATTTTATATGAGATCTGAGACTATTAAAGTCTACGCATCTTTTCATATTGATGTTCGTTTGGTGCGGATATTCTTGTGACTGCGAATTTTAACTATCCTTATTAAGGACCATGTAAGTTATTGCTTTTATTGTCATTTTTGGTTTTATGTTAGGTAGGCTGTCCTCAAAAGTGGGACCCTAAATACTGAATAACCCTGATTCAACTAAAAATATCCAGGAAATGTTCAGAGCCAATTATAGTAACGAATTATCACTGACCCAATATCTCATCAATTAAATTGACCTTGTGTTGCTAGCATCATTGCGATACTAAGGTTACGTATCATTATATAATACTTATGTCTAATATATGTATTGCGTATCTATAGAGGATTGATATTATTACAAAAACCGTTCCTTTGGGCTTCAACTTACGCGTCATAAATAATTTATTAAACCGTTTGTAATATTGAATATTTATAAAAGCAAAAGTATTTCTAAATTGCAATTGTGCGTTTTTGACACCTTAAATAGTCCTTAATAACTTTATCTTTTACCCGTGAGGGGACGGGTTAAAATACTATTCACCTCTGCCGCTGGGAGAGCATATCGTAAGAGCCGAGTAACCCAGCACCCCCTTGGTGGTAGGGGGTCTGTTCACCCTTCATTAGCTTGCGATCAGCAGCATGCGAATCCGACCGCCAAGTGTCATAGACGCGTTCCGGTCGAGCCGCATGTGGCCCAGACTTACCCCCTCCCTTGCCCATCCCATTAATGCTGGGGATCTAGTGGAATCTGTGCTATTGCTCAAGGTGATCGTAGCATTTTTTTCTTCGCTCCCCCTTCCCACTCTATCTTCGAGGATGCAACACATGCTGGCCACTTACCATCAGGTGGACTATCTGCTCGTTTGCACCTTATCTACCATAAAAAAAATCTAAATCATATACCTAGTATTGTACAATATTTTATTTAAAAATAGTAAAGTAAGGAATAAATAGGTGTTTTAATCTAAATATTGAGGAAAATACGTTGCAGATACCAATTAAACAAACACATGTACCGATTTAAAATGATTTGCTTTTTTCGTCTAAATTATAGAAACCTTCACTATCCCGCTCATACTAATTAGGATTATAAAATAGTGAGAAGATTTAGAACATCTATTAATTTAATAAAAATGAATTGAATTCTTATATATTAGGTATAGAAATAAATAATAATTAAAAATAAATGTATTATACCTAAGTATTTCTTTAAAAAAAACTCAACTCAATTTTATTTTTTAACAGTTGTATTGTTTGTTTTCAGCTCCTCTATACTTGAAAGCGACCATATTAGAAGCAAATAAAGCTGAATGCTATTGGAAAAGTGATAGATTTATGCCGACCATATCCGCAAGATGGGATCCTAAGTCAGCAACCGTAAAGCTAACTGTGTTTAAAGCTAGCCTGAACAAAGTCAGTATTTATATCAGTCTTGGGTGTAAAACTAAAATGGCGAAGAAAGAAATCTTAGGGAAGGCACATATCGATGAGAAATCGCCTTACACGGATACTTGGAACGAATGTTTACGACAGCCGGGTATAGCTAAAACGTTTTGGGTCAATTTTGAGTGATATATCCTCTTCCTTCTTGGCTCCTCGTGTTTCAAGAAGGCTAGGGTCTGCACACAATGACGATGCTTTCATAATTTACTGAAGTACCTTTTAGAGACACTACAAAAAATTGCCTTAATGTTGATTGTTTTTATATTAAATATACATTTTCTAGACTGTTCTACAGAAGCCTGTATAAGATGTATAATGACATTTTTATTAGGAACAGCAGTTATAATTAAATACTATAAGAAAACATTCGCTAATTGAAAAGTCTGAAAATCTGAAGATTGTTAAGAGATTGGACTTGGTTACTGCTCCTTGAAACAATATAATATATAAAATTTTGTAGTATTAATATATCCTATATTAAATAATTATAATGTGATATAAACTTAGAGCATATCCACTAAAATGACAAAGACATATATTTTATTTATGCCTCTTTTCTTATTTTTATACCTAATATTATCTTAACATTCAATGGGCATTTGCGAACGAAAAGACTTATATATGACATTTTCACAAATATTAACTTCCAAATAAATAAATGTAACGTTATTTTGTTTTATTTTAAACTCATCACATTCATTATAGATGACCTTAAGCATTTTATATAAAACTAGCGGGCTGCCCTCGCTTCGCTCCGGGTATTTAAAGAAATATTATAATTGATGTCCTTAAATGTCACTGTGCAATTGTGTAGGTATTCATTATTTGAAAAAAGAGAGAGAGTAAGAAAAAGTTATAAAGAGAAGAATAATAGAAACAAAAATAAAAGAAAAGTGACAGATGATAAAAGAGGAAGGACGGAACAAAAATAAAATTGAATAGGTAAAGGAGACAGAGAAAGAGAGAAAATCGAAAGAAAGAAAGTGAAAAGAGGCTAATCATTCTGAACAGATAAAAATAAAAATTAAAGAGAGGATGAGAGACAATGATAGTATTATAAGAGGATTAGAGACGGAAATACTATAGACTTCTCTCGGTAAAAGAATTTTAAAAATCGGATTAGTAACGACAAAATGACCATATCCTATTAATAAAAAATGTATATGGCAACACTAAACCACTTTTGTCACTCACGAATTGTGTAGTTTTATAACAGTGAAAATTTTTTTAAATCGGATTTGTAGTTCCTGAAAAACTGTTCAATTTACAAAATGGCCACCTTATGACACTTAAATGGCCATATCTTTTTAATTAGAGTATTTATGGCAACACCACATAGCCTATGTTACCCGGAAAGGATGTAGCTTTCTATCGGTGAAAGAATTTTCAAAATTGGTTCAGTACTTTTCGAGCCTATTCGCAACAAACAAACATACAAATATACAAACATACTAACAATCAAATATTTCCTCTTTATATAATAGTGTAGATGGAAGCCTAGAGCAAAAAAATCCTTTTAAATTCAAATAAATGATTTTAATACATATTGTATCTTACTTTAAATAAATTAAAATATATTCATATTTATTAGCAGATTATTTATCAAACTCATAACTGACATCAAACAGTAATAAGTACTGTTGGTCTAGTTTCATTTATAGATCATTTTTCGATATTCTATTTGAAAAATTTATCCTGTTTAACTATAAGCATCATACCTACTTTAAAGGCAAAAAAAGAATAGTTTAAGTATTACACATTTTATTTTACAAAACATCTAATTTAATGCTACATCAATAAATTGGGATTAAAATATCGGTGATGGTATAATCTTTCACTGTTAGCGACAGATAAAGTAAATATGTGATCCCTAAACAATTTTTCAAAGGGTAAATGTAATTGAATTTGACGTCGTGAAGTCGATATCCTCGGTTTCTTGAACGTTAAATTGATGCCATTTATAGCTTTTATTATTACAAATCCGTTTTCTTGAGGGTTTTTATTCAATTAACAGAAAAAACGAAGTATATCTTGTTCATTTTTGATTACTTGCTGTAATAAAAAGCTGGGCACTGGCAGCTAAATAAACATTATTTTATTACTTGACCTACGCTACTTTTCCTGAAGAAAAAAAATTACTAATACTAGGTATTCCTCTCTACCGCTAGGAAACCATCTCGTAAGAGGCGAGTAACCTAGCATCCCTTTGCGGTAGGGGATCTATTCGGTGGCTTGCGACCACCAGCATGCGAATTCGATCGTCAAGTGACATTGACGCGTTCCGGTCGAGCCGCATATGAGAGCCAGACCCCTGTCCCTCCCATCCTATTAATACTGCGGTTTCAGTGGATTCGCTGAAACCGAAGCATTCTTCTCTTCATTTCCCCGTCTTCCTCTGTCTTCGAGGTGGCAATGCATCGACAATACAATAGAAACTCTCTTCTGTACTCTCCATGAGCGATGGTAGACTCACGATCAGGACCGTCTGCTCGTTTGCACCTTAGCTGTCATAAAAAAATCTAATATTTTTTGATAAATTAATAAAGATATTTCTATATTCAGTCGTGAAAAAATATATCCTTTTTTAAGAAAATTACGCGGAAGGAGAACAATGAAATTTGGCAGTGTTAAAAAAATTACAATAGAAAAATGTAGAAAATTAATATATTTATATAATCATAAATTATAGGAATACTTTAAATTAATAAAAAAAACATTACACACACTGCCCTGCTTAAATGACAATAATTATTTATGTCCACTCAAAAGGGAACTGGAAAAGGGTTTTTTATTACCCGCTTGATTTTATGTTTTAATAAAAAATATATATATCCAAAAAAGAATTATTTATTTCAGTCTTCATTTATTTTGTTTTATATTTATTATATTTTAGATTTAAGTATCTATATTTTAATAGTTTTTATATGGCATTAATATTTGTATATAACTCTGTGACGTAGTTAGGTACAACTCGCAGAAGTCACGCTTTAAAGTTACTTGAGATGCAATTAACTAACTCTTAATCTGAGGAGAGAAAAGTTAGTATGTACCTACTCGTAAGTCCGAGTAATTACTTCACGATGTTATCCAATTGCACTTGGAAACTGCACGTAGTTAGACAAGTTCCTTTTTCTCACTCTACAATAAAAAAGGTCAGATTATACTACAAAAGTTTTCTTAAAGTTCTATTCTTATATTTATAACAGTGAATTCCTATTTCCCTTAGTCACGGCATCACACGTGAACGGCTAAACTGATTTCACTACTTCTTATTCGTTGTGTTATTTATTGTTAGAAGGATCTAAGGTAAAAAAAAATACGAAGGTTACGTGGAAAATTATGAAAGTTAGTCAAACAATGACCATATTAACTTTTCTAATGTACTTAATGTAATGTTTATGGCGTTTAACATCTGTTGGGTCAGCTAGTCCTACTAATATTATAAACACGAAAGTTTGTAAGAATGTATGGATATATGTTTGTTACTCTTTCACGCAAAAACTACTAAATGAATTTTGATGAAACTTTACAATAATGTAGCTTGTACATCAGAATAACACATAGGCTATAATGTATAATGATATAGAGTGAATTATCCAAAATACAGCGAAAGAAACCGCGGGGCGCAGTTAGTTAAGTATAAAAGTAAGTAAGTATATATATATATATATACAACCTAATTTTTATCTAAGTATAAAGTTTTTGGTCCCTGAATGGTTTGTTAAAAATTAATTTCTTAGCTCATAGTGACAAATAGAAAAAATAATTTCATAGTAAGAGATTTGGCGATGGATTTGCCTAATGGTTTGCGATCACCAAGTGCTTGTAAAGATTTCGGCTACATGTATGCCATGACATGACCTCTCCATTTTTCTCTCTTACCATTAATGGCGGTCTTTAGGTTTTCCCATTAGGTGCGCTGAAGGAGCAGCATTGTTTTTTTCCTTCGTCCGTCTCCATATTTTCAAATAGACTCTCTAAAAACAATTCAAGGTTTATGGCGAAGAGGAGATAGTATTGTTACTTACTTTATAATCGCAGCCATGTAGAGTAGATCAATTAAATACATGAAATGATTATATTATATTACTAGTATATTATATAACTTTAAAAAATATTTTATTAAATAACATCACCAGTAAGGAATAACAATCGTAAATGACGTAACGTTTTAAAAATGGTGACCACTTTGTTGCTTTGTAACTGTAAGCCAACATCGCTCAATTTTATAGCATTTCATTAGAGCCTTGTGACTTTTATTGGCAATAACGCAGAAAAACGACTTATGTACTTTTACCCAGTTAAAAGTTGAATTTGTGAATTTGGAACTAAAAACAAATAGTCCAATTTAAAAAAAAAAAATATTCTCCCATACTTAGATATAAAGCTGTTTCAATCCAGATTACTGTAAACTTCTTTATATTTTTGATGATATTTACCGGCTAACTATTAAAAGAACTTCAATATATATTCTAAAATACTAGCAAACGTTGTTTTGCCATATAAATTTGGGTCGGGCCACCCTTTTCACTTAGGGAGATGAAAAATATAGATAGTAGCCGATTCTCAGACCTACTGAATATGTATACAACATTTCATAAAAATCAGTCGAGCCGTTTCGGAGGCGTATGGTAACTAACATTGTGACAAGAGAATTTTTTATAGTAGATATGTAATTGACTTAAACACTCTGTAGTACAGACATTTTAATACTTTCAAGGAGTTTAATAGGAACACTCAAACTTCACCAATAAACTAGTCTTATAGCGTAACAACTTTCTGCCTCCTCGCGCAATCTGTGACATTCATGAATTTTAACAATTTGCAACTGGTATTAATTTATAGCTAGGTGAAAGTGAACTAAATAAGAATTAATGAATTACAAATTTAAATTAAAATCTTGATTAATAAAATATTTACAAGTCATAGACATATAAATATTATATATCCAGTCAACGACAAAGAAAGCAAATAAAATTCCTAAAACAATTTTTTTTAAACAGTCTATTAAATTTATTTGGAATAAATATTTAGAGAAATAAATTCTTTGTTTTCTAGTTTACAAATTCCAGTTTTAACAAATCTGGACTTAATCTTTATTACAATCAGCAATTGGAAAGTAAACCAGAGAAAATAAATTAACTAGTTCTACTTTAGTAATGAAATAAGACAACACTACCATTCCTAATAAATCCGGCTTAAGTATCTAGGATCATTTTTATCTGTGAATCACAGTTACTATTGCTCATACTAATAGTGTGTTTTGATGTCAAGTTATTCTTGTACGAGTAGTACTGATAGAGTAAAAGAGTAATCAATAACTGATTAGCCTAACTGGTATATAAATATAGATGTGAGTGATTAATAGTCGTTTATATTTAATGGTCATATCGGATTTTGATTATTTCTTCCATTTTCATTATTCATTCCTCACCCATTTACCTACTCAGGAAATCATTAGTTTTATTACAAATATCTACGCGGCATTTTGAAAAAGATTTTTCTTTTTAACTCTGGGCAGTCTGCGATCTAAAAAGTTCTAATCTAACTAAACCATCATTTTCTTTTTTTATAAGTTTCCAGTAACAAATCGTAATTCATAAAAATACATGTAAGGTATGATATGTTAAGTTAGTAAATCCTAAGATCTATTTGTTAAAGTTTTTTTTTAATGATAGATAAGGGGGCAATCGAGCAGATGGTCCACCTGATGATAAGTGGCCACCATCGCCCATGGACACCGACAAAACAAGAGATATCCTCTTGTTTTGTCGATGCGTTGCATCCTCGAAGATAGAGTGGGAAGGGGGAGTGAAGAAAAAAATGCTGCGGTTTCAGCGGACGCTGAGCAACAACCCAGAGTCCACTAGATCCGCAGCATTAATGGGATGAGTCTGGCCCACATACGGCTCGACCGGAATGCGTCTATTACACTTGGCGGTCGGAATCACGTGCTGTTGGTCGCAAGCCAGTCGGGGAACAGATCGTCTACCACCAAGGGGGTGCTGGGTTACTCGGCTCTTACGAGATGCTCTCCCAGCGGTAGAGGGGAATAGTATTCTAACCCGTCCCCTCACGGGGAGATTTCCCAATATACAAAAATATTTATATCGGTGAACAAAGACTAACATTAGTGAGGTAAATGAATATACATGTAGGCCTCGGATCTGGCTTATTACCTACTTCTTACAAAAATCCAAGAAACATAGATAAGGTTGTTGAGATGATCTAACTCTAGGGAGTTACAACTAAGGAAAAAAGACACAAAAATCGCTTTTAAAAGAACATTTCAAAGTCCCATAAATCAGAAACAAAACAGATTAAAGTTCCTGCGTTAGTGCGACAGTGGTAAAATGATTACACGATGTGATATGTAAATAGGCTTAGGAATCACGAAAAAGCTTGCGGTGTACCACCAAACACGGATAAGAACTAATAATAAGAGAACAAGATGAGATCTTTACAGTAGCCACAGTATGTATTTAGATTTTAGCCTACTTGGTAGGATACGTAAGATTATGATAAAAACATATAATTTCACATATTTTTTCCACAGAAGCAAATAGGCAGTTTATTGCGATATCTGTTAGTACTCGTACTAATTATGTAAGAATTCAAAAGATTTTATTATATCCGGCATATATTTTAACTCTATAGCT
Organism: Limenitis camilla; assembly: GCA_905147385.1. Classification (NCBI taxonomy): domain Eukaryota; kingdom Metazoa; phylum Arthropoda; class Insecta; order Lepidoptera; family Nymphalidae; genus Limenitis; species Limenitis camilla. The sequence goes on along the minus strand of LR990230.1, from coordinate 7,623,040 downwards.
CACTTCGTTCGTCTTCGAGAAATGAGACGCGCTGGCCCTAAATTTTTAGCATAACTAATATAAATTAATCAAGGCAAACATATTGTAATACGATACTGTCTGAAAAAAATAATGAAAATTTCTATATTAGTATATTTTAGGTACCTAATCGTAAGTAAGTCTCCTCAATAAACTTATGTAATTTTCCGTATTTCTACAGTGAAATAATTATGCAAATGTCCTTATCATATTTTTGAGCAAAACTTTAACAATGAATGTAAATATTATAAGTAAACTGAAATTATGGTAATGAGGTATTAATGGTGTACTCTTTGAGAATATGCTAGCAGATTATGCATTATAAGCACATTAAATTAATTAAAATAAATATAACAGACACTGCCGCTATACGACACTCTCATAGATATTTATATCTATACTCGTATAATGTTTTTGTGTTTACACTTTTATTCATGTCAAAATGCTGTCTGTGGTCGAACTGAGAGCTACTAAGTAGAATTTTAAAATATTATTAAACACATAATAAACTCCTATATTTATATTGTGTTGACAAGGGGAGAAAATTTTATTAAAATCGTCGTTTATTAATTCTAATTCTATTCTTAGCGAATTTATGCATAATAAAACTTATCAGCCATTTTTTGTGATATCCCATTTTTTCAAGAAATAATACGCTTTTAGCCTTGGGCATTATACTGATATTTATCAATAAGTAAGTAAGGAATAATTTGCATCGATAACCTCAGGCGGTTAACGAATGAGATCCTATAATATGACAGATTTGTAACGGTATCTAATTGGGCCTTGAACTCTCTCGTTAACTTTGGTTCTGTGAAGTTCATCACTATTCATATTGTGTAGAGAAATTTATGAGATTTATTGAAGATTTTGTGATATAGTAAAAAACGTGCGAAATATATACTTAACTAATCTACCACTTATTATTGTTTGGAAAATGATATAAGACTTATATCAATTAAATAAAGTAGGCACTCTTCTTTTAGAAATTTCTTTATAATCTTGTGATCGTTTTAGTCATAAGTTAAGAGAAGATAGCTTGAGCAGTCAAAAACTCTATACTTTTTATAAAATAATTTAGGTTAGTCTGAAGCAATCACAAGCTCTGACAGTTTTCTGTTGAGAAGGACTGGTAAGAAACTCGTATAATCTTTTAGAATAATAACTCAAAACTAAGTACGAAACTTTTTGCTTGAACTTACTAACATTTTGCTTAACGATAACTGCTCAAATAATTTTAATAAATTTAATTTAGTAGGCCCACTATTATGTTACTGTCAAAGTATATTAGGAGTAAATATTTTTCTACAATACGCTATTGTTTATAAACATTTATTGTATTTAGTTAGTGATTAATTTAATTAAAACAGTGGTAACAATACAATTTCCTAGTATAAAATTATAAGTGATGTTAATATTTAAATAATATGATGTCAAAGTGCATTAGATCGTTACACAATTACTTGTAGATAATATTATCAATATCAAAGTAAACAATTAACTTAAATTATTAAAATAACACTACTTTAATTTAAATGTGATAAAATCTGATCGAGTTGGAAACAATCTTGGATATAGATACCGAGTGTTGTACCTTTTGGTCAGGAACTAAGGAAGATTTAAATAGTGTGCGCGTGCGCAGTTCGGTGCCGCTTTCGTTGCGAGTCTGTTGCGTCCATGTTCCGTGTATGAAGTATCGTAGTTTCAGTAAATAAGATTGTGTATTTAAAATAAACATCAGTTTTAGGTAAGACAGTACCAACATAAATAATATATTTTTTAATAGTTTTTAAGATTAATTATTTGAGACTTTAGAGAACATTTAAAACCACAAAAGAGTTTTCCTTTTACATGCATTTTACATGCAGACAATTTGACATTTTTAAGAATTAAATAAACAAAGTAGGTTTATTATCTAGTTTATTGTAAATTTAAATTTACCATAACTTTAATTTATTTAGAATAAATATACATTATATAATGTTTAAAATATACATACAAGATATAATGATCAAACTTCGTGTATTTTTCTTATAAAAAAATTAAAAAACAAATTATAGGTACTATGTTTAGTTAGCTAGTTTTATTTTTAAAATACTTTCCTCGAAAGATTTTAATTAAAAACTTACGAAATAAAATTCGCGAAAGGAATTCCGAATACTTATAAACACAACTAGCGTAATTCCAACATTTTGAATTAATAAAATTTAGGTTAACCTAAGTTTTTAATGTAAATTAAAATTTAAAAAACGCTAGCTATGTTAATGAAAGTTGTAAGTACATTTTATTATACATAACATCAAATATGTAATCATTTTTAAGTTGATTTACGCTGTTTTACTTTTAATTAATATGTAATTTGGTAAAAAGATTCATTGCAATTTTGACAATTTATATAACGTGTGGAAATAAATATTAAGCAATGTTTTCATGAACATTGAGATCAAGTTCAGAAAGGTGATTAATTCATTTATTTCAATTGCTTGGATTTCCGGTTTAGGTCAGCAATAGATCTATTAAAAGAAATATTGACTTCTCTTCTTAGTTCGTTCGTTATATATCACATTCGTTTATTTAAAATTGCCTAGTTAATAATGAATAGACAAAAAAAAATAAAAGTAGTGTCGAAAACCGTAAATTAGTTTTTTTTTTCAATTGAAAGTATATCCTAAATAGATACAGAAGCAATTTAAATTCTTAAAAAATAAATGTATTTTTAATGAACTCACAATACTCACGAAATTCTACATGGGAATTACGTAATTAGAATTACAAAGATGAAAAATACATAGTCCTAGATCAGAACCTTAGACCCCATAATTTACATACCACCTTTTTAGCACACATAGACCCCAAGCAACGTCTTGACATTCCTGGGGGGTCGGGATAGCTAGTCTATTTGCCCCTATTGAAATAATTAATACCTTATATATTCTATACCAATATAATAAATGCGAACGCGTGTTGAGATATTTTAAGATTCTAAAAATAGCATAGACTACTTTTATCGCGATAATAATGATAGAGCCTGCGAAAAAGTAATTAAATAAGTTACATCATATGAAAGCGCATGAATATTTTTGTATAGCAAAAAAATAGCATAAAAATTGTTTTAAGTGGAAAAATGATAGCTTTGCAAAGCATATTTTTTATAAAAGCTTTACATTGTAAAGTAAAAATACTTAAGGTTATATTTATATAATAATATACGATCCATCCCGGCTTCGCTCGGGTGAATTTTATCATATGTTTAATTTAATATTTTAATTTTCAACATATTTCACGTATATTTCGAACTCCCATACAAACTATACCCCTTTTCAACCCCATCAAGACTTTTTTCGGGATAACCATTTTTTGGGAAATGACTATCTCTATGCCAAACTTCATCAAAATTGGTCTAGCAGTTTTTGAGTTATAAATAATGTAATTAACCTCACTTTGTTTTATATGTCAGTGAGTAAAAAATAATTATTATAATTAAAGTTTTAATGTCTATGGTATAAAATAACATGAGGTGAAGAGCACAGAGCACCTCTATTCACGCGAATACTTTTTAATGAGGGTCATCGACCACAGTGTCAGAGAATGACAGGTAATTGTTTGGCGAAATTGAAACGCAAAGTAAAGTTACTAATGTTTTAAAGCAAACTTGCATGATGCACTGTCATATTCGTTAATACCCGTAATTCAGTCGGACATTTCAAAAATCACATAAATCATTTTTACTTATTTGCTACTATCAATTTCTTAGTGGTTAATGGTCCATTGCTATCTGTATCCTAGGTAATATCCATGAATGTATTTCTATACATTCATTCCTCGTCATATTATACCGTTGCATAGCACATTCACCGAACTAACCACTTACAATTTTTTGAACTTGAAGAAATAGTCACTAAAACGTAAAAAAAATACACACTTACTTGTTACTGTTTAAATAAAAAGAAAATATTCTAGAAAAAACCTTATGATAAAAACTACTGTTTTCTTTAAACTAAGTTCTGTAATAAATACTGTTTAATCTGCCTTCCGCTAGAACAAAATAAGTCAAGTAATCTTTTTCTTATAAATATTAATATACAATCAATATTATTTGACATTTCAATGATTTAACTCTTAAATACTTTTTATTGTTTCCTGAAAAATTCCGATTGTGACTCTGTTTTTTAAATGACTCGATTCCATTTCATTGTATAGTCTGTGAATACAGCTCTGAAAATTATTTTCAACTATAGATTTGTGTGTGCAATGGCTTAGATAAACAGACAAGAGTTTACAGTATTTATGTATATGTAGATAAGAGTAACAACAAATTTAAATATCGTGTCTATGACCTTATCACACTTAAGGAATAAATTTCGTGAAATCTCATTTTTAAAAATTGTTAAAATTATGCCAAGTCTTCCAGATTTTAATATCTTAGTAATATGTATCTTTATATAATTTATACTCAAATTACTTAATATCTCAAATATTCTGATACAACACATTATATAATATACTATTATTAATATATTATAAAATATATATAGTAATAAATACCATATTTCTTAGATAGCTATATAATTTAGTGCACATGTTACATAAGGATTGAATAAAAACAATGAACTACAATGTTTGCCATCTGATCTATAACTCAATATATTTTAGTTTAAACTACAAAAATGTGGAACTTAATCAAGTTTACTTTCCTTCTTTATAATGTTTTTATTTTAAATATTATTTACAAATAGAAAACATAGGGCGACCAAATTCATATGAACAAAAACGTAGATGAAGTTGGTATGGAGATAAAAAAATTTAAATTACAAAATTTAAATACTTAATATTGCCTATGAGTATAAATGCGGCTAATTAACATATCCGTAGAAGATATTTGGTATCTTGATATATTGTTACGTATGTTGATATTTCCTAGAGTTGTTGATCAACCCTGGATCAACCATATACGTACTTTTAGGACTCGTAAGTTTTTCTCAATGTGATAAATACGGAGCTCGTCAAATTTACTACCACTATTAAAATAGGATCACATTATTAATATTTAATTTATAAAATCTAAGTTAAATAACAATAACATAGTACCTACATAGTACGTATTGACATTGATTCTGATGAAGCGGAGAGAAGTTTTAATGAGTTAAATTCTCGTCTCCTTTCTACACCATCAATTATTAAATTACAATATAGAAATCTTGAATATATCGAGGGTGTTAATAAGGAAGTATCGCTATTTATTAAGAAATAATCTAATATTTAATATATAAAGTTAAAACATATGTTAATTCTAAGATATTCTGATTAAGCCGTAAATACAACACTGAATGGTAAAAGTCCAAAATGTTTTGTTAACTTATTTTGAATATTATCTCCATTCACTTGATAATATTAATCTAAAAGTGTTAGAGTTTCTGGTGCCAGTAATTCATCAAAACAACCAAACCGTTAAATTAATACTTACTTCTGTTGCCAGTTCTTAGAAGCTAAAAAAATGATTATAAAATCCCTACATTTATCAAATCATCTAGGTACCTAAATCCTAAGATTTATGTGCTAAACCTGAAACTTAACAATATAACGCTATTACAGTAATATTATAGACTAATACAGAAGTTCATAATATTTCTGATAAATATCTAACATCTAAAAATACTATAATATAAATATTTAGGCATATTATATTGCGTAGTTCCTTTTAAAATTACACTTCATAAATCATAGCTAAACAAATATACATAAATCAGTAAATTTTCAGTTACTATGGACGTAAGCAACTCATTTATACTTATAAATATTTACATAATATATAAAACTCAAAACTTAAAGATTATCTGTCAAACTTTTTTTCTCTTATGTAATCATTAGTATATCATTAATATTTTTTTTCTTACATGATCATTATGTGATATGACATTCATTCAAATAATACCTAAACTGACCTGGGCTATCAGTGTCTATCACCTGTATCGATTTATTGACCGGGAGCCCTGGCCAGTCGGAACTGCGTAATATAATCGTAGTTATTTAACGTATTAAATCTGAAAATGTTATTATGAAAGGGAATTATCATTACAAGTAAGAATTGGAATTATTTAGGATAACCAGGGGTTTTGCAAGACATCAGGTAAAAAATCAGAATCAACTGGACTCATAATAAAATATCAAAATTTCATATCAAGTATTAAAAAAAATTATACGTAGTTTACTTTTGGTCCAACACTATTTTAGATACTAATAATTATCAATTTATCAATTGTATTAGGATGTATGGCTACGTCATTATGATTTTTTTTTAATTTTATATTTTGAAGGAAGTCTCCCTTCAAAACATACAATTTTAAAAAGTCTCGTTGGCCAAGTCGACTTACGGGCCAGTAAATATTTAATTTTACTAGTAATATTATTTTGGATTTTAAAATATTCATACAGTGAGATATTACAATCAAACTATCCGATTACAATATACATTAAATACAACGATAACAAACCTTAAAGAATATCGAAAAACACTAAGTGGTTATTTGTAAAAAATCTACAAAATACAATGAAATGTAGGTTTAAAGGAAATAAAAAAAAATAAACTTTGTATTTTATACATTTTGTGCTGTCATATAATTCGTAGATCATTTTTTATTGCGATTATATTTTTAATCTTAAAAGCTTTTAAAATTAGAAATGTGTTAAAATTTGATTTGTAACCCAAATAATAGAAATAAAAATTAAAAACAAAAATTCCCTAAGTGTTTTATGTTTACATCGCATTTCTTATTTGTTAAGCTAATAAATCATGCTAAAATTAAAATTTGTTTATCACCCAGGTTCCATTTAATATAATTATATTAGATTCAATCTCCAAAATTACTTAACCTAGTTTTATTACTTAGTAGTTACGATATTTTTTGTACCATAAATTTTAATAGAAATAAGAATGAATGATATCTAGGTCAGCTCCAAATTATATCCTAATGAAAAGTATATTTTATAGCTCGACTTTCCAAAATACATTACTGAAATACAAAACATTTTTGCGAAACATTTGTTAATGCAAAGCTATTTTAGTTATTTTATAACATTTTGCTGGAAGTAAAATAACGAAGTATTTGCATTATACATTGATGAAATATTCGTAATAAATGTAAAAGCTAATTATCTGAAAACCACATAGACTTATGTATAAGTTTTTAATTCTTCTTTTAATCTAAATTTTATTCAATTTCATATACTTAACTAACGCACAATTATTGCTGGATTTCGAAATTATATCATCTTAACATAGCATAAAATGAAGTCGTTTCCGCTGTCTGTTCGCTTAGATCTTTTAAACTACTCAACGGATTTTTATTTTTACCGCTTTTATGTGGTTTTTACCAATAGATAGTGTGATTCAAGATGAAGATTTATATGTATAAATAGTACATCATACATAGTACTGGAAAATATATTTTTTTGCGCTTAAATCGCAAACGTTGGCTCGCTCGCCTTACGAGATAGATGACATTAATGTACTACGTAAAAATATCTTGAAAAGATCGCTGAAAAAAGTCCACGATGGTATCTACAGTGCACCCGTGTGAAGCTAGGACGGGTCCCTTGTATTCAATAAAAAGATTTTTTTATGGTGACGCATGGAGAATAGCTATGAGCATCAATTATAATTCAGCAAAACTATGACGGTTTAACTAGTTTACATAATATTATAAACTGTTAGAGCTTTTTATATATCGTTATTTTATCTAGTCTAAACTTATAGCTTCAAAGCATACCTAAACATGATGGTGTAAAAAATCTATCAAATAACGCTTACGTTCTAGCAGTGAGTAACCTATGCCTAAAAATACCCCTAAATATAATCTAAAAAAAAAATAGTGGCTGTTCTTTCAACATTACAAGTTTTATATCGAGATTCCAGACGATGAAAATCTGGATCTAAATAATGCGAAATGTTTGCACTATACATCAAAGTTTTATAAGGTGTTTTGTATTATGTAACAGGCGTTTATGGGTTATTTAGTAGATATAAAATAAGTTTATAGGCATTGGTTGAGAATAAGTACGAGATCAATGGGCATGATGACAGTAAATAAGAATTACTCGATAAGCGAGATTTATGTTATTTTCAATTACAAAATACAGCATCTCGCCATGAAATCACATTATAAATCCCAATAGAATGAATGACGTCACGACTTAGTAAACAATTTTTCATTAAACGTCAAACGTGGACAAAGTGTCTGACAAATCACAATAATTTTAGTCCATTATTTCAAAGCATAAATATTAGATGGAAATGACTCGTGAAAGAGGATAAATAAAATACCATAATTATGTAATATTTATCACAATGTATTTCGTCTTTTCTTTTTCACTTTTTGAAAATAAGTTACACGAACAAACATTAATATTAGGTATATTATATTTTATAGAACACTATCAAACGCCAGCCTTACTACAGTAATTACATTGCAACACTCTTTAACAACATTGAATGTCAATTTTTTATATTAAATATTTAATTTCTACTGAAATAATATATTTTTAGCAACTGAAGATATATGCTCTTAATCATCACAGAATAGTTTTTAAAACTCAGTCATCATGCCTATTATAGTACTCTTGACATAAACTCGACTAACAAAGTGGATGATAGTCGACAATTTCACGGCCATAAATTAATTTTCGTGTTCATTTTTTTCATGTTTGAAACCAATAACGTTAATTGTAATTTATGCAAGAGATGACGAATATTTCGTCCAAGGCTAGTCAGGTTTGAGCATATGTAGATTTACGAGCACATCCAACCAACCAACCATCCGCGACTGATCGCTTCTAGATTTGATAATAGTATTCGATGTTTCCCTTTCCGGTAAGTGTGTGATTAATTACTATTTAATAACATTATATAATTGTTTATTGAATTTACAAATCAATGTAAGTCAATAAGCATCGTCAATTACTCTCAATTTCATGAACAATTGCTGCCAAATAATGCCACGGCAGAAGTACTTTACTCAAATAGACTTTTTACAAAGTACTTTTGATACGTCAAAATTGGTCAGTCTGTCTGAAGCTGCCACCAGTTCGGAAAGCAGTCCTGATGAGAAGAACTGGCAGGAAACTCAACAGTTACTCTTTTAAAATGCCATTTATACTGTGTGTGTGTGTCACGTTTGGAAAGTAAAGTAATGTATAAAATGTTACAATAGATGTATTGTGACGACACCGTAAGAATACCTATTTTATTAAAAACATCTCGAAGGGAATCTCTATCTCTTAGATTGAAAATGGCTCGGACTGCTCTTTTTTGAAGAATAAAAATAGATTCTATGTCAGCGGCCCTGCCCTACAACAAAATGCCGTAGGACATTATACTGTGAAAGTAACTAAAATAAACAAATCTGGCTGTATCAATATCAGTTATTTGCCTTACTTTTCTTACTGCGTAAGCTGCGGAGCTGAGTCTTCCCACCAAAGACAATAAACAGTTTACATTAAATAAAGCTCTAAATATTAACCTTTAGATGTATATATTTTAAGTATCTAAACAAAGTAATATACTGTTATCCTTACCCCATAATGTTACATATGTGAGTGTATAAAATCAACAAATTGAATTGATTTTTTTCATAGTTATAGCTTGGAGAATTAAAAATAATGTAGAATACTTTTATAATGAAAAAAAAACACAAATAAATCAGCTAAAAGCGAAATTAGATAAACCGACACTTCGTAAACTGAATTAACACTTGAAATTTTTTTTTTCCGGAATCCTAGTTGTAGTAGATAGAGATAGGTTACAAAATAAAATATGTACGTAATACTATTTATCATTACAAAAATTTCTCCCTATGAAACAGTGTTCCAACACAAAAATTTATACATGATTACTACATAGTATACAACAAAGTCGCTTCCCTGTCCTTTCCTCCCTATGTATGCTTAGATCTTTAAAACTACGCAACGGATTTTGATGTGGTTTTTTTAATAGATAGAGTGATTCAAGAGGAAGATTTATATGTATAATACATGCATATTATAGTAGAGAAAGTAACCGTGCGAAGCCGGAGCGGGTCGCTAGTCCTACTAATATTATAAACGCGAAAGTTTGTAAGAATGTATGTATGTCTGGATGTATGTTTGTTACTCTTTCACGTAAAAACTACAGAATGGATTTTGATGAAACTTTACAATAATATAGCTTACACATCAGAATAACACATAGGCTATAATTTATAATGATATAGTGTGAATTATCCAAAATATAGCAGGTGAAACCGCGGGGCGCAGCTAGTTATTTATAAATATGAAATAAAGTCTTCGAGTTTAAATCAATGAATATAATTTATTCTTTATAAAATATAATTTTAGAAGATATTAATGCGTTATGTCCGTTATCAAAACCTCGGCAACGTTCAAAAAAGAATAACAAACCGCCATGAATTATATAACAGAACCTTGACATTGTATCATAAACCCGGCAGGATATTTTCGGCTTGTAAATTGTAATGGTTTGTATATGGCAACGTCACAATGTTTGCGTTTAATTTAAAATAACCAGGAAAGCATCTCTCTCTTGCATTTGGAAATCGTGATTCATGAAAGATGTAAGAATTAATCAACTGGATACAAATAAAATGGTGTTTATTGTTGCTGCGATAAAACTTGATGTCTTTAAACAGTTTACGCAGGAGCCACGATTAGTGACTGAAAGGTTAATGACTTACTGAGTACAGTTTTATTTCGATAACTAGTCACACAGTTTTGCTTTGCTTATATCTTAATTACGATTACTTTATTACATCATTATGCGTGTTTAATGATTTTTCGTAAATCAAAAGCATGTTTTATTTATACACGGTAGTCTTGTTCGGAGAACAGTTGATAAAAGTATAGTATAATAATTAAAAACGCTTATTATGTTGTGAATAAAAAAAACTAAATTACGAAATAAAAAAAATATGGAAGTAAAAAGATAAATATAGTTATAACCGACATGAATTTTAATAAAATTGCGATAACATTTTTTAAAAATTGCACATCCTACGTTCTAAAAATATATTTTCACGAAATACACAAAAAAGTGTTGCTATGCATAAAATATTGAGATAACTGTTAAAAATATAGCACAATTTCAGTTTTCAGTTTTATATTCTTAGTAATATAACAAAAAAATTATAATTTAATGTCTAGCAGAGATTTAATAATTATCAAATACTCATATGGTAGGCAATTTTAAACTTTAAATCAAAAGAGATTAAAAGTGAGTTAAATCCAAATAAAATACATGTACAGACATTAATAAGGACATTAAAATTTGGTATTCCCAGAAGAAACATAGAAGATAACGAGAATTACGTAAACTGATGTGTTTATAGATTAGGACTGAATTGACATTATTCCACATTGTTTATTTAACTCGGAAGAATTATTTTACACAAGTTAATCACTTTTAAACAGTGCCCACGCAGTGGTCGAAAGATTTCTACCGTTTTATTTATTTTTATCAGTCTTAAAATCATTTGGAATAGTCTAAACCTATAAATAAAACTCAAATACATAAAAATGCAAAGAAATAAATCTAATTCTAATATTTAATTAAGCGATATCTCTATTATGAAATCAAGTTTTTTTTTATCAAGCCTTTTTTATCAATATAACTATTTTAGGCAAATATAGAATATTTAAGAATTAGAAACTGCTTTTTAATGAAAATACCGGTTTTTTGAATGATTAAAAGAACCAATATTGTGTTTGCAATTTAATTTTGTGTCTATGGTTAACAACACCCAAATATCAATTGTAATTTTTGGAGTTGTCTGGTGTTTATAATTACTGCTAGTCTGGATTATTTCACTAACGTTTTACGTTATATTGCAATAAAATTAAACATGCAGAACAGTAAGGATTATTTCGGTACAAGATTATAGTTTCTCAATCTATTATATATATGTTACTGTAAAAGCTGATACATAATATGCATAAATCCTAGGATTCATGAATGGTAAAAGTACTAAACGTTTTATGATTTTATTCTTATACCACAATCAACTCGGTCAATATTAGATTTTATTCCAGGGACATGATAAATGTCGAAAAATAAACATGTTCCGTTTACTCTGAAAACTCGTCTCTGTTGCGGTTAAAAAAGTTTTGACCTAACTGAAGTTTTGATATTTATCAATTTATTCCTAATCTAATATTTTCCTGCTTATTTGGGTAAATCCTTAGATTTCTTTGTTGAAACTAAGATAAAGATTTTTGTAGTCATTTATATTAAAATAAATGTTTGTTACAAGCTTTTATTTATTTAACTAAAGATATTTACATCAAACCCCATTGAATGAATTTCTTGAATGTTAGTTAACAAACAAACAGTTTTCCCTCACCGAAGTCTACATTACTCAGTTAGATTTGAATAAGTAGTGAAATTATTTAGGTTAGTAAGAGAGATTTTCAAAATAAGTACAAATAACTTAAATTGTTACAAGTTTCTAACCCATATATAAAATTTTATTCTTGGAGTTAATGGAAAAGCCATTAACAGATGTCTTTTACTACTGTCAAGTATAGAGTCAGACAACCAAAAAATTCACTTTCGGTTGTCTAACTCTGAAACGATGTCTTTTTGTCTTAAATATATTGCCTACGTTTTGGCTAAGCCGGGAAAGAGTATAAGTGTTGGTTTTCCACCCATAGTAAATTAATAATAAATGTTTGTACTTTGAAGAAAAGTAAAAGTAAAAGATTGGAGAAAGTTAATAAAGTATAAAAAGTACTATGTTTTCATCAGTGTTCCAGCTGTCACGCTTTTTAAAATTTATTAATGCTAAAAAATAATATTTTATAATAAAGTAAATAAAAGGAATTTTGTTTTATAAGTTAAAATAGAATATTTTAAAAATAACAGAATCTTGATGGTTTAACGAAAGCTACGAGAAGAAAAACAAATGTCAATATAAATTAACATTTTATGAAATTAAACAATTAATGAAAATTTCTGACTTGTAATGAAACTTTATAATACATTTATCTCTGTATGTATTTAATACAATTCACTGTTGTGTATGTCTTATTAATAATACCTAATTTATACTCGTATATTTCAGGTACCATATAAATATATTGTAAAGACTATTAGACCTCTAGATTCATGTCGATGGTAATAGGACACTTATGGTAAGTACTAACTACGTAAGACATGTTAGAGTAGAACAGTTTTCTTCTTGACCTACATATCTATTTAAGGCTGATGTAATTTGTCTATTTAATAATTTTAGAATAATGACAATTCCACGTATGGCATGTCTACAAATGGTCGAGGTGTCAACAAGTAACTGGTAGTCACTAATTGCATTGTTCTTGATGCATTGTTTGCTGCAATGAGAGCCGTTCTGTTTTAGACTAGCCTTTTTTGAAATATTACTAAATATGTATTTAATTTCATAAGCTACCAAAAGTTAGATATATGTACCAAAATATTAATCTACACTAATATTATAAAGCTGAGGCTTTATTAGTTTTATTTGTTTGGTTCTATATCAAGACCTCCTACGTAAGTTGTTGTAACCCCAAAAAGTTAATTTTACAAGAGAGCGTTTCAAAGATATAATACGAATAAAAGTTGCGGATAGTAATTGATACGATGGTTAAAAGCACCTACTACTTTAATCAGGTACCACGTTACATTTTTAAAATGATGTGTGCTGTATTACATTATACATCTTGTAAAGCCTTGAATGGAACATATTTTCAAAATGTTTAATATCGATTACGACGGCTAAAATTAAACACCTTAATGCAGAAAAATGCAAAATCGCAATTTTGTGGCTTACAATAACTTATTTTGGAGGTAATGATATAACATCACGCTACGACCTATAGGAGGGGAGCATCACACGGAGGAATTTGCAAGGGTCGGCTAGTAGTGTAATAAAACAGGATGTTAATGAATTATTGAGCAAATGAAGCTAAGGAGGAATAGAAAAAAAGCGTATATGTAATTCAATTTCAGTGCCATAATCAGAGTCGTAGTCAATAAAATCAATATCACAATTTCGCTATAAAAGTCATAATTTATAGGTTCATAAATATACAAAAGATAATTTCAAAGCTATGTGTCTTGGAGTATTAAAATGCAACCTTTGGATATTGCGAGTTAAATACAAGTTTTGTTTTATTATATGGACAATGTTTCTATGATCTAGGTATATGTCAGTTAAAACATAAAGATTCAATTTGATAACATATGATAAATATTTCTCAGTCGCTAACTAATTTCACAACGAAAGTAGACGTAGTAGCTAGACGTGATAACTTTAAATGTCTTGTTTTCAAAACTTAGATATCTTATTCAAATTTTTATATTATGAAAAGATATACTAACAAACTATAATTAACTATGGCTAAAAATATAACAATAATATCATATTTTTATATTATTACGTATTATAGAAAAAAGTAACATTTTATAGAAATAAACGTAATATGTTTTAATCCAATTACTTTGTAATTAAATCAATACAGTTTGTATGCTAATTTATAACATATTTCCACAGATGTCGAGTCCTGGCAAGCGTTCGTTAGTCGGAGTTATTGAATATAATGCAGCTACATCCAATTTTATTATTATCTGTGATCATAGAATTATCTCGAGGACATCATGTAAGTTTAACCTTGATTGTCTGCCCTACTTTAATTTTATTTCCCATTGTTGTTTGTGAATCTATGGTACAAAAGTTATAGATTTTAAGTCCATTGTTGATATTGCAAGTGGTACTGCATTTTCACCAAAAAAGGATGGCTCTCGGCCAAATTGAAATATGTGTAAACTGCACAATGCGATCCAATGCAACCATTGTATGGTAACTACTAACTACAGGTTTGAAAAGCGCTGACCCAGTTATCTATAACGACAGATTGTTAAACGTGTCTCATAATGTATCGATACAATTACGTTGTTACAGATACAAATTGATTCTAATGAAGTGGATATAATAAATTTGGGCAATTCAAAGAGAGAAACGGGAAATGCACCGCAGAATGGTACGTTGGATTTTATTAACGCTATTTGGGAAGGTAAAATTTTCATATTTCCAATTTTCTCTGGATATAACAATCGGCTCGGAAACTGTTTTAATATCGTTTATAGTGCTTTTTGAATTTAAGGTTTGAAGAAATCTTATTCTGCATGGGCGCCGTGGAGTGTGTGCTTAGGCGGACGCAAGACTCGGCGGCGACATTGCCTGAATAGGCGAATTTGCGGCGACTCTTTGAGAATAGAAGTCGCAAGGTAATTGTATTATTTTACTATCTACTTTTACAGCCTTAAAATAATTTTGTAAGCTCACCTTTCAGTTCGATATCAGATCAGCTTCATGTCTTTATAATATTGAATTATTATCAGACATAATATGAAAGCATAACTCCTGTTTACTTGGAAATTGATAAGTAAGTCAAATTTAAGTTATAAGGATTAATTATGACAGACACCGGATGTAAAACGAAATAAAGGCTAGTAAAAGGAATAAATTAATAAGCCACGGGACTGATTGATTTTTTAACTAAGGAATTAATTGACCTTCTAAGTAATTTCAGAGTAATCGAACAACCTACGTAGTAGCAGCGACAAAATTATTTGACTTCATCTTAATTTCTAAATATTTTTCTAATCTCTTAAAGGTTTTCCCAAATTGGGTATTTCTAACATCAAAGCACTCTGATTTTTATCATTTTAAAACCCCCATAATATTGTAGCGCTCCAGGAAAATATTGGAATATATATATTTATATTTTTATTTTTTTTTAATTTTTTTTTTATAAAGATTACTAGCAGTATGGATCACATACTACTAGTATTCCCTTTACCCCTCCTAGTAAGCTAATAAATAGCTTGTGTCAGGAGTGGGCCACGCCAGTAGTCCAATGTCCGGGATTTGAACCCACGACTTGTTGATCGTGAATCCAACGCTCGAACCACTGAGCTACTGACGCTTCATTACCACTGATATTCGCTATAAAGTTCTATTACAATATAATTCTTTGAGTTAAAAGAATTTTATAGACTTGTGTATAAAAAGAATATTATAAGATTGATTAAATTTTGCAATAAACTCTATGAAGAACCTTTTCACACGACTCTAACCTACAATTCAATCTAAGCAACGATAATAACTATGTATTCAAAGGCAGTAACTAACTAAATGAACTGATAACTCAGTGAGTAAGCCTTCATTGTCATAAATTAGTGAAGACAGAACTCATTGGTAATCAAAGTTAGTCATTGGGCTTTTGAGTAGCTAACTTCATTAATAAACAGTAAGTGTTTTAGCATTAAGATTTGAAAGAACGATGACTTGTAAACTATTTGACTGTAATACATACAGTAAATATTCTGATAATGGACGATCTATTGTTAATTGTGAATGTTACCACTTTACTACCATTGTTTTTTAATTAAACAAGGTTGTTCGTTCATGTTTATGTTAAAGTATGATAATATAATAATTAAACTAATCCTATTCCTTACACTTTTTAGATTTTTTGACCATTATTGGTTCCGTTTTTGGTAGTCATTGAATCATAAGCGGAGTTTAATAGTTTGTAAATATACGATTAGTTAGTCTTATTTACCTAGAATATGGATGTTTGTTTACAGTTGCAGTAAATCCCGACTCAATCATAGACAGAATAGTCATACTCAAGAGAATTTGAAATCATCTGGAAATATTCATAAACAACATATCATTATTCAAAATGTAAGTTATATTCTAAAAGATTTCTAATAAGCTCTATAATTTATAGTATTTAAATAAATGAAAAAAGTAATAATTATTTTTAAAGAAATGTGGAAGTTTCCGCAAGTTTTAGTTACCAGGTGTAAAAGATATTTGGAGGCATCTTGTCTAGTAGAGAAAAGGTCATTAGGATGCTTATGTCGAATCAACTCGCAGTATTTTTAACTCGTTATAGCTTCGTTGTGGATAAAAATCAAAGTTTGATCGGTGATAAATAATGTGTATTAAAATAGAATTGATGTAGCAGTAGTATTGAGGTAGTTCATCAATAATTTAAGGTCTTGTTATCGATACACAAATGTTAACCTATAACGAAAAATTTTAATATTCAAATTCTTAGTTCCATTTGTGTGTCATAAGAACATCTACATCTACACTCTAAATTACCAGTTTTTATATTGAAGATACAAACCAATTACCTGCTTACCTTACCCTACCTGTCACAAATTGTCATCTTTGTTTGCGATTCCTTACAAAAGTAGTATAAAAAATATCTTGAATTTGTATACAAAATACGGAAAAACATTTTCCCCGACCGTATATATTATTCGTGTATCTTACAAACACCTTAAACAATTTGGATTAAATTTTGTATTTAGTTAGGGTTTTGTTTTTAAGTTGAACATTAATAATATACGCTATTTTACACAAAATAATTCACTGAGGGTTCCGTACGATTACAATACCTTTATTGATTAACACTATCAAATTTTGGTTTTCGTGTACGGGTAAATAGTAGTAACATCAAATGTAGTAACTAGTAATAAGGAGCGTTTACTCCCGGCATTAGTAATGCGTATTAAAATTGACATATTTATGTTTATTCACAAAAAGAATATAAGAAAACATTTTACAAAACAAACGACTAACCGACTTTAAACTGAAAATTGCAATAAAAAGTAAAAAATAATTACATTAAAATAATTTTGAAGTATATTTTATTGATACCTCACCGTTCACTGTTATAGAGCCTCCTTTTTTGATTTTTTTACTTATCCGAGAGACTAGAATCTTGAATGTTTGATATAAATTTAAACCTGATATCAGGTCTTGCGCGATAATCATTAAGTTCAAAGTTAATTTTCTAGCGATGTAGAAATAAGTTTACAGATTTTTTTATTTTATCGTTTACTTGTGCTAAGACAAGGTTCATGCTATATTTCACGATTGTAAGTCATCGGGAAGTACGTTATAATTTTAGTGACCACATTAACGGTCATATCTTTACGACGCGTGGACTTTATGACAGCCGTATGACACTGCAGGATTGAGTATTTGATATAAATTTCAAATTGATACCTCGACGCGATCCTAAAAAAGGGTTCCTTTTAAGGTACGGAACCCTAAAAACCGGGTCGTTCACCCGGGTGCTGTTAATGATATAAATGTTTGTATAAAGAAATGAACGCTTTTAGTTTACTCTTATTATTCGTCTACGAAATTTATTTCTCGCTAAAATTAAGTTTAATTAGGCACACAGTTTTAAAAGCTACAGCGGGTAGCTTAACTGCACAATTACACTCAAAAGACTGCAATAATACACAATCCAGACGGATGTTGAGCAGTGCCTGGGGCTTGCAACCCAGGTGCAGGATTAAAAGGCCCTTGGCTACTACTAGTAAACGCTCTCCTTCACACTGACTCTAATTTTTACCGCTGCTTTTACTTATTGCGTAAAACATCCTTTTTATAATACAAAATACCTCCTTATTTATTCCCACAGGCCTGTGTTGCCAAGTTAATATTCGATAATCGAGATATTGATCAAATTATTCAAATTATATTTAATATCGATGTTTTATAGTATTAATATTTTAATAAAACCTAACAGTTTGTTCTACTATATAAGATTTATTTAGATACTTTTATTAGTTAAGTAACTTTTATTATTGTCTGAATAAATATTACGAGATCGTTAGAAAAGAAAGAATATTCCGTCAACCTAATAAGCCTAACTTTTAAGAATTCTTCTATAATTTTTCGCAATAGATTAAGGCTTTGATGATGAATTCTAAAAATCCTATGTAAGATATTTCTTTTATGTAGCATGAATACGAAATACAATATTATATTATCATTTTTTCTTCTTAAAATAATATTATGTCTCGCTCTTTTTAAAATAATGTTATATATCTTTAAGAAAATTGGGGAAACCAGGGCAACGTAATAATACTAATAAATACCTTAAGCTTTTCTTTATTATTGCCGTTTTGTTATAACTGGGGAACTTGAAACAAATGTTTATAATCAGTTTTCATTTAATGCAATAATAGTTGTTCTGAATATTAATTAAACTATAAGAAATAAGGCTAGTTTTCAACAATGGCATAATTATCCACTTTGCCCAGCTACTCGAGTACTGGATTCGCAACATTATTTCTCGTGGAACTAGACATTAAAAATAAAATAAAATAATCATCGAAAATTAAAGAAACATATTCAAAAAACATTTTTATGCTACAATGCTAATTACTGTTGTTATTACAAACAAAGAAATTGAACTTAAAAATAAAATAAATTTCGATTAAAGGAACATATTATAAAAACTTCTTATTTTCTCGCCACAGACGACGATTCTGTACTTAAAGTCAAGTTAGTATGATGTGATCTTTGTAGCCAGTCTTCTCCTCCTTTGTTATGTTTATTCCAGCTCTCAGGATACTGTAAATGGTTGCATAATGTTTTTTTTTCTGCTAATGTAAAACTGATATTAAAAAGTTTGAATACTATTGTTTTATCTGTAAGGGTCTATTAGGTCTCTATTAACGTAAATATCGCGCGGCACTCATAGTAGGCTATTATAATTCATAATAAAATTTAGGTGTAGTTTTTAGTGTTAAGATGTTACACATTTAATTAATTAATTGTGTTGAATGAATGACTGATTTTTTTATGTTGAAAAAACCTACAATACAATCCTACACAAATAACAAACAAAGTAATTTTAAATATTAGAAAAAGAAACAAAACATAAATTTAATACATTACAGGTTACATATATCTTAATAAAAAAGAAAAGAAAACATTGCAAGTCATACAATGTACTATTTCTCGTTAGTAAAATATATTGAAACAGATTTTGTATGTGGCTCGCTGATGCCTATGGAGGGTAAAAAACCCATAGTACAGGTCACCAGGTCCCCGCATTTGAGCCACTTATCAATAATATTCAAAAATTAATACAAATTTGTTTGCTAGTGTGTGTGGGCGTGAGTGTTAACGTTTTTAAATATGCCTATTTATTTATTTTATAATTTTAAGAATACATTCTATTGAATTGTAATCTTGGTTAAGGAGCCAGTTTTACATAACAGTTTTGAGTATGTATTGGTTAAGACCATTAAAACATAATACTTTATTTAAGCTATTATAAAGATAAGTACCAAGGAAAATGAAAAATCTATAGGTGAAAAATTTATAGGTTCTGTTAGATTTAACTACAACAGCATTACGGTAGTGATTTTCTTTTTTAAAATATGCTAGAGAGTGCTGTATCCAAAATTGGTAGCCAAATGTTAAGAAATAAAAATAATAACTTAAGGAAGTAAAATAAAAATAACCTTTTGACATATCAAACATAACATTTTGCAATTTTGAAAGCAAATATAACAAGAAATATGTTTTTTTATTGTAAACTTAACTTTTTGATATTGCCATTTTATGTTCCGGGGCCAGCGAATTTATAATTTTATTAATAACTAATGAATAGCTAAGTAAGTTATAACTTTTAATTTTATTTTCCAATATTTTTAGTCGGAATTGCGGCAACTTAACTCGAAGGATGTTCAAAAGAAGTTTCGAGGATTTTCTCCGTGGACCACTTGGACTTCTTGTTCTCAGAAATGTACTACCGTCAGAAAAAGGTTGGACATCTGAGTTTATTTATAAGTTTTATTTTTGTATATACTCTGTTAAGTAATATACCTACTACCAATATACATAATCACATTAAACTTAATCATTAAAGTGGAAATATTTTTAAAAGTAAAATTTGCTTGTGACTTCAAAATCAAGACTTTAATTTTTAGTTAATTTATACATATTTTTTTAACTATAAGAGTTTTTTATCTTACACATTATTCCAAAAAAAAAGAGAAATTCAGGTAAAGGAAGAATTTTAACCTAAGGCAGTCTAAAAATACCTAAATTTTAATATGTATATCATTGTTGATATATGTTTTATCTAGAACTTCTAATTCAGTTTTGCACGATATTAATAGCAATAACTTTTTATGTGTTCACCAAACGATACTTTAAAACTTGTACTAGCAATGTTATAACCATTTCAGGCATTGTCTAAAGCCGCATATATGCGGGAAGCAGGTAATTAGACAATCTGCGTTTTGCTATTTAGAGGGCAGCTATTGCCAACTTTGGATTCGGAACAAGATGCAGCGACGTAAGGATCCAGGTGAAATTGCACATAGGTATCTAGCTAACACATTACCTATTAACATCTAATGACTTGTTTTTTTCTGTCAGGTTACCTAAAATATACTAATATTACAATTTAATAAATATAAATGAGCTGCACTGTGCAATAACACTAAAATGAGACTGACCCAAGAGCTGGTTAAAGTTAACACTTGCAGACTCTCACCTTTAGCTCGCGCACGTTGCCAAACATTTAACTAACCTTTCCTAACATTTAATTACCTTAATAAACCTACACCAATTGCACTAATTTAGACAAAGTGATAAGTATAAAAATTAACTAATAATCCATTAAATTTACAATTTCTAGGCCTTACCTTGCGTTTTTTATTTGGAGATTAATGAAATCCAAAAAAATTATCGGTTAAAATGTTCGATGGTAGATGTACTATACTTGTAGATGGTCTGATCCACAAGATTGGTCTGAAGTCATTTTATTGTAAGTCAATAAAATAAAAAGTTATATAACAAAAAAGAAATTTTGTTGTCAAATTTTCTCTTATTTTTGTTAATAACTTTTTATTTTTTATTTTATTGTAAAAATGAATATAAGAAAAATTGTAAAAATTGGATTTAATCCAAATTATGACTTTACAAATTTTCTGTCCGATTGATAGTTTTGGCGATATAGCTAAAAAGGTCTATGCACCTCTTTTTCCAATATGGCAGCCGCGGGACAAGGGTTGCAATCCCACTAACTTGGAGTTGATCCCCCATAAACATCCCAACAATAAAATTGCGTTCTCTAAAAAACGTAATGTAAATTTTTAACGGATTATATATATAATAAACTTAGTTTGACCGCCATGCAGCTTACCTATCGATTACGGAGTAGGTGCCGTGAATTGTGTGTTAATTATTTATATTAAAAAAATAATCGATGTTTATTATTTTGACGGATGTAAACTGTTTAAGGTTAATAGAATATATGCTTTTACTTATCGTATTTGCAGGATAGTTAGTGTTTACAAAAACAAAGAAAAGTTACTTTATGATTTTCTTGAACAATTTTTCTTTCCATGAAATTCATCTAACATTGTATGTTAGATCAATTTCATGGAAATAAAAAAATTCACGGAAATTTCATTTGGATAAAATGAAATTCATTCATTCAAATGTGAGTAGTAAAAAAACTGATTAAAACGAATAAGTTTTAACCACACCAGAGTGCCTAATAACGTCTCCTTTGAAAGGGAGAAGTCTGTGTAAATCCCCAAAGGTCGGATCGGACAAAAAAACCACACCAAAGCAAGATTGTTAAACAAATCCATTTAAATGCATGAAATAAATTTAGATATAACGTAAATTGCTAATACTTGTTCTTATAAATAATGAATTTTTGTTATTATTATTCGTAAATTAAATACAAATATTCACGCACCAAAATGTTTTATTTTCTAATAGCGAAGACAATTTAATTTGAATAATTTACCTGTAGTAAAAAATTAAAAATTTACAAAAGTTCTAGTGTATTATTAAAAAGAATTAATAGAAAAGAAGTAAAGTCGATTCCGATATATGGACTTTTTATTTAATTTTTTACTGCTTATATGAAAAATATTGTCTGCGAATATAAAACTGAGTCATCATATTTTTAAATAAAGTCTCTCTGCTGATCGTTTATATTCAGCATAATATCATAAAGGACAATGTTCAAATTGGCCTACAAACATGTCGTGTCGTAGAATAACATGTCATCATAACGAAAGTTACTCATTTATTTTTAAACTTAAGAATCAATTTTCAGTAACTGACGGACAATCGGAGAATTTCGAACACATTTTAAAAAGTACTTATTATTATTTCCTCCAAACAAGACTCCATTTTAATATAAGTAATCATCAATGTTGCCAAGGCTGTAATAATACCCCCCATAGGTTATAATTTATTATGTAGTTTGTAGCGTCGCTTTAGAAATTAAGCAATATTCTAAAATTAGTATAATAAATATAAAATCATTGAAATAAATGACAGTATAGATTAATTTCTAATTCATTTATTAAGGAATTTATATTCGTTTATCTAATTTATTGTAGTAGATCGGTTTACTAAGCATATTTCTTCAGTTTTCTAGTAAATTTTAACAACATATAAAAAATATCAACCGTTTTAAAAAAGGGTGAATATATTCTTAGGTTTATTAACACTGGTGATGTTTTTCATTAATAGAGTATTGTTTATAAGATTTAACAGCAGCATTCTTTTTAAAATGTTAATAAATACCTTAATAAATGATTTTTTAATAGGGTTGGGATGTAACATGTTTTTTTTTATTTTATAAATCAGACAGTTCAAATTGTTTCTTTTAGGGTTAAATTCAAATCAAATAGACCCATATTATTAATTTCTAGACGAGGTAATTTTAAATTCGCCATAGTAAATTAAATATTTACGCGGATATCTCTAATCCGTACTAAACGCTTTACATTCATTCTGTATGTTCTAACTAATGTTCATTTTTAATAAGGGAAACCCCAATATTTATATTATTTTATATTGAAATAAGGGGAATATCCACTAGTCCATTGAATTACTTATTTTCGACGGCTGAGTGCCGACATATCTTTGTTTTGTAAATACTTAATTAAACTGTTTTAAACATGTGTTTAAAAAACTTTGTTTTAATCAAGCCAACCCTGTATTGTAATAAATCTATACTGTAATTTATTTCAATAATTTTATATGTATTATACTACTTTTAGAATATTACTAAATTTCTAAAGCGACGCTTCAAACTACATAATATTTTTTTTAAAACTTAGATAATAAATTGCAACTTATGGGGGGAATTATTACAGCCTTGGCAACATTGATGATTACTTATATTTAAATGGAGTCTGATTTATAGGAAATATTAATGATTACTTTTTAAAATGTGTTCGGAATCCTCTGAGTGTCCGTCAGTTACTAAAAATTGATTCTTAAGTTTAAAAATAAATGATTAATTTTCGTTATAACGACATATTTTTCCGTTCGTAGGCCGATTATGTATGGAAGGTGGACATGTCCTTTATATTATTACAGTGCCAATGTTTTATTCACGTGTAGATATTTAAGATGAAAATTCAGAATCCGTTCTGTTATTGCATATTATTCTACATTTTTTTAATTTTACGTAAATATGCTATCGGGACGTTTTTCACCAAACAAAAAAATCATTTAATATACAATTATTTTATATACAATTATTTTAAATGAGTTTTTTGTTTGATAGCACTTCTTCTTCACTTATCTGCTCTTCTCTTTCAACACATATAAAATGTAATTATATAAATTTTGTTGAGAGATGCTGTTATAAAAAAAATTCACTCACGAAAATATGTATGAATAGGATTATTTAGGATATTTCGTTTTGCATGAATGTGACTTAAATTGTAAAGCATTTATTACTGTACAATATGAATAATTAATTTTATATACATTCCAAAGAGAAAATATATTTTCATTCGCTATAAAAGTAACTTATTTTATTTGGATATATGGCGCCAAAATAAGTTATGTTGATTAATAACACTGCAAAGTAATAAAAATTATAAGCTAACATAATAAGTATAGTATATTACATAATATGTGTAAAGTTTGTCTGATGTCTGAGTCACTAAAAGGATAAGTAATATATATATTATTTTCATTTATCCTATTAAAACAGAGGTATGTGGTAGGTAAGAACGTTATAGTCCACTTTAAGACTATTAGGAGACAAAACAAACGTTTAAAAACATGTTTTTCTGTATGTTTGTACGCGCATCACACAAAAACTAATGCGCGAAATTGTATTGCTGCAGGTCTAATTTTTTTTTAATTTGGGTGTCAGGAAAAAGTTATATAAATGTGTCATTTAGAAATAAATTTAGGGACCAGCTTTAAAATCAATGTGTTGTTTTTAACCGTTCTTTGTTTCTCTAGTAAAATAACGGGGACACCAATTACGTGGTACTCGGGAGCTAAAAACAGCTCACAATGTTGTCATCTTTTAGAAAAAGGGTAACCGACGAGGGCAATTATTCTTCAGGGTATAACTAACCATGACGTTGATTTTATTGAGATTTCGCGAAGGATCACGGCAATTACGTCCTTAGTAATAATGAATAATATTATTGCATATTTTAGAATAATTTGTCATTTCTCATGAAAAATGTCGTTTATTGTCTTAATAAAAGCAAAGCATAAATCATCATTTTAAAATCTTTAATCATTTTATGAGCATATTTACGTATATTATATTCCAATGGTTGTGCGTATGAACCCAAAACTATCAAAAAACTACAAACTCTAATGAGATTGAAATATAAGATTGCGCGCGAGTTAAATGCAGTCAAGTGACAATGATTGACATTGAAGCGTCAGTAGCTCAGTGGCTCGGGTGTTGGATTCACGATCAACAAGTCGTGGGTTCAAATCCCGGACATTGGACTACTGGCGTGGCCTACTCCTGACACAAGCTATTTATTAGCTTACTAGGAGGGGTAAAGGGAATACTAGTAGTATGTGATCCATACTGCTAGTAATCTTTTTTAAAAAAAAAATGATGTAACATAATTTGAATTATTGATGTCTATAAAGAGTTTGGTGATTAAAATTCAACGTTGTTCTAGTAACATTTCCTTTATATCTCGGTTAACATATCACTGCACATATCACAGGGTATTAAGTCTGCTCTGATTACACCGGCACACAAAAAAAAAAGTTGTCAGTGCACCGGGCGCCACCTATCTACGGGCATGTTTTTCGACCCGCTGAACACGAATTTCAAGTCAATTTAGGCCGTCTGGGCTTCAATTTCGAGTAAATTGCAAAAAACACCAAAAAATAGCGAAAATTCGATGTTTTGGGAAGAAAAAAAATTTTGAGATCTAATGCAAGCATAATTTTCATGTATTATGATCTGTTAAATACTAATTTCGATCGTACTTTAATCATAAACCGTTTTAAATATAAAAAAATTGTAAAAAATCATCAAAAATTGCAAAAATCGTGAAAAATTGGGATTATCTAGGTACAAAAAATTTTGTGGACCCGGATTGGCAACAGAACCATCTGGCATATTTAAAACGGTTTATGATTAAAGTACGATCGAAATTAGTATTTAACAGATCATAATACATGAAAATTATGCTTGCATTAGATCTCAAAATTTTTTTTCTTCCCAAAACATCGAATTTTCGCTATTTTTTGGTGTTTTTTGCAATTTACTCGAAATTGAAGCCCGGACGGCCTAAATGGACTTGAAATTCGTGTTCAGCGGGTCGAAAAACATGCCCGTAGATAGGTGGCGCCCGGTGCACAGACAACTTTTTTTTTTTGTGTGCCGGTGTTATTGATGTAAGACATGAATGTTATAAATAAAACAGTTTATAAAATATTTAAAACACTTTTTATAAATGAACTTAAGTCAAATTCACTCTGCTTAAAAAATAACAAATTATTATAGAAAATATCATTAAAAAAAGAGAATTTCAAATGGTTTCATAATTTTTAAGGTACCCATTTAGCAAACAATAACTTGCACCTCTTAGCTGGAAAAGATGCTAAATCCCTTTTTATTAATACAACACCATGGAGTCGCAATATATTATATAATATACATATATAATAATAAGTATATATTATTATGTTTAAATTAATTTCAACTTTATGTGCTCGAAATGCCTTTTAACTACAGGTAGTTTATCAACTTCCAGAGTACACAAAAGATGAATCAAAGGCAATGCTGCAACCAGTGCCCGCTATTCATCCCGAGGATTCCAGAACGCTCTCTAAAACGAGAATACCAATCTGTGGTAGAATTGGTCGATATCGATCTGCAAATGCCAGAGTAAGAGCTAAAATGAGGGATATGGTTAGAATTATTGGTGGGAGACCTGCACCACCAGGGAAATGGATCTGGCAAGTTGTTGTACTGAATCGATATAAGGTAAATGAATTAATATTCTCATTTTTATGATTAAATTATCTTGACTTTATTAGTTCCAGAATATCAATTTGTTTCAAGAAGTTAATAAGAAAATATTAATTGTAATTATAATTATGAATAACTAATCAAATGGGAATGTTCGGAAATTGCTAAAGTGTTTATTGGTTTGTCTTTCTTCCAGAACGGAATGATTATTCGTGCTTTTGCATGTAGAATGTACATAAATCATGGGCCTGGATTGGATATAGGCGGAGTTTTATCGTGTAAAAGAGAACGCGATGTTATAAGTTTGATGTGTCTGTGAGTGTCTGTCGATGGCTTCGTAGTTCCCGAATGAATGAACCAATTTTGATTTTGTTTTTTTGTGTGTGAAAGGTGAATTAGATGGAGTGATCTTAGCTATGTTTAATGAAAATCGGTCCAAGATGGCCGCCCGCCACAGAATCACGGGTTACATATTTTTTCACAACTCTCTCAATATCGGGTATCAAATGTAAGGGTTTGACTAGTAGAATACTATAATCACTATCATTAATTTCTAATTCAAATTGTCCGCCACCACAAAATAGCGAATTACAATTTTTTAAACTTGTTTTAGGCTTTTTACGTTCATACTATTTTTGTTATTTTTTTACATATAACTTTGAGGATAGGTATTTGTATGTTTTTATTAACTGTAGGCATATTTTGAGTTGAAATCGTATCGTGGTCTCTAATCTATATCTATACTATTATATAAAGAGGAAAGATTTGATTGTTTGTATGTTTGTATATTTGTATGTTTGTTTGTTGCGAATAGGCTCGAAAAGTACTGATCCGATTTTGAAAATTCTTTCACCGATAAGAAGCTACAACCTTTCCGGGTAACATAGGCTATGTGGTGTTGCCATAAATACTCTTATTAAAAAGATATGGCCATTTAAGTGCCATAAGGTGGTCATTTTGTAAATTGAAGAGTTTTTCAGAAACTAAAAATCCGATTTAAAAATTTTTTTCACTGATAGAAAACTACACTATTCGTGAGTGACAAAAGTGATTTAGTGTTGCCATATACATTTTTTAATTAATAGAACATGGCCATTTAGTTGTTACTAATCCGATTTTAAAAATTCTTTCACTGAGAGAAGTCTATAGTATTTCCGTCTCTCTTCCTCTTATAATACTATCAGTCTCTTTTTTCTCTCTTTACTTTTTATCTTTATCTGTTTAGAATGATCAGTCTCCTTTTACTTTCTTTCTTTCGATTATCTCTCTCTCTCTCCCCTCTCTTTTTCTCTCTTTCGCTCTCTCTCCTTTACCTATTTAATATTATTTTTGCTCTGTCCTCCCTCTTTTATTATCTGTTACTTATCTTTTTCTTTCTATTATTTTTTTTATAACTTTTTCTCACTCTCTTTACTCGTGTACTCGTGTAGTTTTTCAAATAATGAAAAACTACACAATTACAGAGTGACAATTTAAGGACATCAATTATAATATTGCTTTAAATACCCGGAGCGAAGCGAGCTAGTCTTGTATATAAAATTCTCGTGTCACAATGTTAGTTACCATAATCTACCGAAACGGCTAGACCGATTTTTATGAAATTTTATATGCATATTCAGTAGGTCTGAGAATAGGCTACTATCTATTTTTCACCCCCCTAAGTGATAAGGGTGGTCCACCCCAAACTTATATAGCAAAACATCGTTTGCCGGGTCAGCTAGTTACTTATAAATGAAGTCTGTAATACCAGTGTTCTCGTATTCAAATCGTTTTAGCCGTGTCGACTGAAATTATCCAGAGTAAATTACACAGTTTTGGAAGTTGTAGGCAAACAATAGTATTCTGGTATTTATTGATTTCTGTTCAGGTTATTTATACATTTTATTGTATCAGCCTTAACTTCATAACAGGAAACGGATCCATCACAAAGAAATGTGACAATTATAATTGACATCCTGTTACTTATTTAATACTGAAACGAGTTCACGAGAAAAATTGTTATATAAAAAATATTTTTAAATTATGAAATTCCATGTACAATTTAATAAGAATTTGATGTTTATACTTTATAATTTCATTGATTATTTTTCTACTAAACAAAACGTGCTATAATTGTTAAGTATATGTAATTATAGACAAGTCTAGTACCTACAATAAAATTGTTGTTATTGTAGGAAGCATTCTGTGGAGGGACACTAATAGCACTACGATGGGTGGTGACAGCAGCACATTGTGTCAGGAAAAGGCTATACGTGCGTTTAGGAGAACATGACCTTCTCGTCCACAGCTACGGAGAGATTGAGATGAGAGTTACAGAGGCTGTTATACATCCGCAATATGATCCTGATACTGTTGTTAATGATGTTGCTTTACTAAGGTATGTTTATTTTAAGAGAGTAAAGGGCGTTATAAATTTACTCAGATATTACCTTTAGAGACTGGGATTCTGATTTGTTTGTTATCGGACTGACTGTGTAATGTCAGACCAAATCATTGCTTTTTTCGCATATTATTCAATAAAATGCATATCATCACGACCCTTCAATGGCCCACTGCTGAGCCGGGTCTCCTCCTTAGAATGAGGAGGGCATTAGGCCATAGTCCACCACGCTGGCCTAGTGCGGGTTGGCAGACTTCACACACCTTTGAGAACTTTTAGGGAACTCTCAGGAGTACAGGTTTCCTTCAGCGTTAAAGCAAGTAATATTTAATTGCTTAAAACACACATAACTCAGAGTCAGAGGTGTGTGCCCAGGATCGAACCTCGGACCTCCCGAGTAAGACTTGAAGTCTGAACCACTGGGTCATCACTGCTTACAAATGCATATAATAAACAGATTTAAAAAATAGTTTATTTCAATTAGACGTTTTACAATGTACTTTGGACACGTACTTCTTTATTGGTCACTCAGTCAGTTTGTCTGTTTTTGGAATGTGGTTTTCTGGTGAGAAGAACTGGCAAGAAACTCAACAGTCACTCTTTCCAAAACGTCATTGTTTGTATTAGGTATATAATAATTAATTCAACTAAGTATCAACGTCATTTTGATTCCAAGCTTTTTCATTGTTTAAGTAATCCTGTACAGAGTAATAGGCTTTATTTACTAAACACTGATGTAAGTTTTAAATCGCTTAAGTGGCAAATCTAATATAGGCTGTGGAATCTTATTAAAGATGCGAACATCAAGCCTCATGAAACAATTATTTACTTTGTGAAACGAAAGTATGGCGTAAGAAGTTTATTTTTATTTGTAATGTTTACATTATGTTTGTCACTATGTTTAGAAAATAAATTACTATTCCGTATAAAATTTTACAGTAAAATATATTATGATGGCACCGTATCTTATACCTTTTTTATTAAAAACATCTCGAATTTCAACTCTCTAGCTCTTAGATTGTAAAGTAATAATATTTATAATTTTTGATTAACTATGCCAAACATGTCATATCCTATTATATTAGCAGAATTATTAACTGCATTACAAACAGCAATGTGATCTGATCGGAACGGGACGGAATTAGCATATTCAAAGTATCATTGGTCGTTATTTGCAGATTCAGATTATTTTACATTTTTTTCTACCTTAGATCTTCTACTATATAAAAATAAAAATATTGTCATGGATCGTCATACTCGTTCCTCGTTGCGATCCCTAAAATTATTGTTGCGTAGGTTGCAAATAGATTGCTGTAATAAATTGCCATTCTATCCATTTGTATAAAATGAAATTCATCCTTTATGGAAAATGAGTTTTATTTTTAGAGAGATCTGGCCAGAAAAACGGAAAATCCTACTTTTATATTTTCATTTAAATTACCCGCTGAGTTGAGTATTTTGTATGTCGGCGCGTAAGTTAGGCTTAGGTTAACCTAACCTTAGGTTTGAACAGAGGGACTGGGCAGTGGGGACGAGTGTTGTAATTACTTAAAGGAATTCCTTAAGCTTACACCTTGGTCACAAGCCCTAGGCACTGCTTAGGTTCCCGTAGTAATTTTAAGAGATATTAATGTTTGATTATTTATCGGTTCAATAGCAGTTTCTTCGTTGCGTTTATCTATTATTCCATTCAATATCACACCTCCTTTGTTTTTAATATCCTCTTCGTCCCTTCTCATAATTTTTCTCCGATATATATTACCGTATCGGTACATAAATTACTGGAAAATGCAATAAATAATGAAAGTTCTTAAAATGTACCTGGTTTATCTAAGGTAACTTCGACCTTTAATATTCTTTTCATAAGGAGTAATAAATTAAAAGTATCATTAGTATATTTTACGTAGAGGTATTTTTACGAGTATGTCGTAAATGTCAATTTCTCTAGTAATAAATACTAGAATATAATTGTACTTACTGTGTACTGCACAGTCTTCTCAATCTATAATATATACGTAATATAACAAGTTTTAGTATTATTATATATTTTCATATAACCCAGATGGACTTATTATACAAACAAATAGAAAATATATAAGATGGCTGAAATCGTGTACCTAAGACATGATTTAAGCCTAGTTTAATTAGAAATTCGTGTTTGTCGAATTATTATTAAATGTACTTAACTACAGAAATTATTGTATTCGCTCGTTGGGTTAGGAACATTATTACTGAATCACACTGTAAGGAACGAAACGGAAACAATGCTTCCAATATCAACAGTTAATAGGCACATTTACAACAGCTCGGAAAAAATATGAAAAGCGTAGGTTTTCCTGTTTCACCCTTTCTACCTTTCCATTTTCCAAGTTAGGGTAGGGTTGTAAACGAAAACTGTTTATTTTATTATTGTGCTTTAGAATTTTTAAAAATAAATATAGAAATCATAAAGGGTAGATCCCTGATGAACAATTACTTTCGTATGTTATACACTACTCTACAACACAGCGTCTGCTCATGCTCATCCCTATATGTAAGACAGATAAAACTCTCTCACTTGTAAGAATTAGCAGTGCTAAATATAACATAACAAAAACAAAATATTAAATTCCTTTAACGGTAGTAGTGTAATTGTTTTATCGGATCGTCTATAATAGATGGTTTTATTGAATGACTGTTTGAACCTCGAAAGATTTCAACATGTCAAACATTTGATCTGATTCCTCTACTTCCGAAGTAATACGTATGTTGATTGTAAACGAATTATGTTATAATTTTAACTTTTTTCTATATGGCTTACCGTTTATTTTTAATTTGAAAAGCACATAACTTTATAGGAAAAAGGAAAAAAAGTTTTTTCATTATTGTGCCTAAATTGTGCAATTGTTAAAAATTATATATGAAGCTCTTAATATTTTTCTTAAAAGCTACCATGAACCTCCAAAACATATGCAAAATTCAAGCCCGTCAATTCAGAAGTTTCCTTGAAAAAATTGTTTCCCGATTTTCAGCAAAACATAGAGATCTAAGACTTCAGGATCAATGTATCTCATAACCAACATACCCTGCAATTATGAACAAGATATTCTTCGGGGGCAGATTTTATACGCTTACTTATCGACCAGCCTTTATTTGTCCCTTAATCTGATCATATATGGTATATCATTCAATTTACATGAAATATAAACATATAAACCCCATTTTTTTTTCTTATCTGTTTTCCACACGATCTAGCATTTATTGCCTATATGCCGTTGTCTATCTGAATTTCAAATATACTTTTGTTTCCTCAAATTTATTTTACTGCAAATAGATTTTAGGTCATTAGATACTATCTCTGAGTTGGACATGTTCCATACCGCGGAAGTAAAATATTCTTATTTAAGGGTGAATAAGCATTTAAAATGAGTTTGCCTTATCCTTATCGATATTGAATTAAAGTTGAAAATTGCATATCAAATTTCACAGTAATCACGATGCCAGATTTTGCATTAATTTTAGATTATTTACAATTATAAGAAATTCTGGTTAAATAATACATTAAAAAAGATGGTTCTCACTGCAGAATTTTAAAGCATTGCGTTGAGAAAGATATTTTAAAACGTACTTTGGTTTTTTTTTTAAATGTTTACTGACATGACCTATTATAGTAAAATTTTTTGGTTTTAATAAATTAGTTTTATTCTCATAAGAAAAAAAAAGAAACTTGCTATAAAATTATGAATTTCTTATCCTTCGGGGGCCGATTCATTTGCTTTGTTTGAATATTTATAGACTACCAATAGCAGCTAGACCAGATTTAGGACATGGAATAGCCTGTCTGCCTAAACCACATCAGATTCTGTCTCCGCACTCGACTTGTACAATACTTGGATGGGGAAAGAAACGTCCTACAGATGTACATGGCACTAGAATCCTGCACGAAGCTCAGGTAGTTTAAGATTTTTGTTAAATTAACATTAAATAAATAAATTAGATTAACAAAAACAAGTAAATGGTTGTGGATATTTTAATTAAAATGTTCCTTATTATTTCAAAATCGATGAGTTCTTATTTACTTAATATCTTTAAAAGCTTTTTTATGATTCCTATCTTCCTCCGCATGTTCTTTTAAGTAATAATTAAAAAGTAAAAGTGGACTTTTGAGAAAAAAAAATATTTTAATTTTCTCATTCTCAATTCATCAATGACATTATGGAATGTTTAATTTTTTTATTTTGCTTAAGCACTTAACTAGAATTGGTTTCTATTTATACATTTTTAATCTCTTTTACACCAGACATTTTTAAGTGCTGATAGTGATATAATCAACTTTAGAGGTAGATTAAAAGTGATGAATAATTTTATTAGCGAGTAACAGTAAACATTTACATATCTAAGCCAAGAACCATAGAGCTAGGGTTTTCAGTGCAGACTAGTAATAAACACTATGAAGACTCAAGAGCGCTTTACAATTGTCGTAGAGCACTCATTCTTAAGGTTCATATTTTTATTCTTATACTAGTCAACATTGAAATTTTAGATATAAGCTAAGAAATACCAACAAATATAGTAATGACAAGCTTAGTGGCTGATTTTGAGAAACAATGTAATTAAACTAGAGTATAGAATTGCCATTGACCTAATCAAACCGTGACTTCATTATATAAATTGTCAGTTATGTAAACATTAAGTGTAACTCTAGTACTATAGTTATTTTGTGTGTATGAATATCAATACAGTAGCTTAAAAGTGTTATGCGGTCCTACAATATGATAACACACAAAAACTATAGTGTAGAGTTAAAGTTCACAGCAAAAGAAAATGACTTACTAAGTCGTGGCGTCATACACGAAATCAGCGTTTTTACAATTCTTCTCTACTGTCTTCAAGACTATTTTATTGTTTGATTTGGGATACACTTGATATAGTATTTTTCTCTTTAGGTATCTACAATACAACAAGGTGTTTGTCGTCGTTCATACTGGCAGTATGCCATAACTGATAACATGGTGTGTGCGGGTCGAGGCAACAGGGACTCTTGTGCGGGGGATTCAGGAGGACCGCTGTTATGTAGAGACAGGAATATGCGGTATACTTTACAGGTATATTACAAACTTCATTATACAATACTTTATTTAGAAACTTTGTGTGGAGGAAAGAAGCAGCATGGTTTTTAAAAGTTTTGATTTATCTTATAATATTCGTATATAAGTTGTCCGTCAAGTAAGCCATTTTTCTGCCACATTCTGATACCCAATTAAAGTTACATTGCAGTTTAAAATTTATATTCGAGTTATACCATTTTATCAATTATTATGAGATCGAAAGTTACATAAAATAGTAATGGATTGATTAAAAATAAATTACGCTGTATAGTGTGAATTTACCATAATTTCCTTATTCCCATTTAGCAGATGTGTGATACTATTAAAATCTTATCCGTGCGTTATTGTTTCTACCTAAAACCCCGAGAACAATAGGAAAGCTATCTGTACAATATTACAGTTAAATAGTTACGTAGGTTCGTAATATGTCTCTTTGTCTCTTCGCTAATGCTTCGCATTCACTGTTCAAATTGAATACTTATTCCATTGTTCCCATTCATAGTAAGGTGAAATATAAAACGTTTCATATATGATATAACAAGCGTATTACCTGATTTATTGCTAGCGTAGCTACAGTTTCTTAACTTTCATCACCTTTTTAACCTTAAAACTGTTTACGCCCGCGTGCAATATCGACAATGCCGTCTCGTAAATTGACGACCAAAAAATTTTGCATTTTGCAGTCCTCTTTGAGATATCGCCCATGTGCATTTGCATAGTGCTCGCACAGTGTTAAAGAAACTCACATGCAAATTTTCATGGTCTAAAAGCTTGGCACAGATATTAAGCTGTTGGTTGTTGTTGGAATTCAATATAAAGTTATTATACGAGTATAATATATAGATACAGAACTTCCAGAAAAAGAGAAGATATTTTTTTCGATATGCAAACAACTGGTCCCGTCTGTTAAGCGTATCCTCAAATTCGCCATAATAAAATCTTATATACAATTGACGAGTCGTGTTTCGTTAACAACGCAGGATTAAAATTTGTAGGAAATTGTATTTCATTGCTTCTTTTCTTGGCTCGGAGTGAAGGGTTCTGAATCGAAGAAAATCTGCTGAATTCAATAAAGTTATTATTATTGTCTCAATTTTACGGTTAAATAAAATTGTAAGTTACTGCAATGACTTGACAATGCTTTTTTATTCTTTAATAATTAAAATAAATGTTTATCATATGTATGTAGGTAAACAAAATGTTAAAATTAACTATCTGTGTCTAATATACGATCATACGTTTAGTGAGACTGTTCGTGATACTCTATGAAATATAGGAGACCAGGGACAAGATTATTATATTAAAATTGGCTCCACAATTTTATTGTTCATAGATCATGATTTAAAGTTTGTGGGACAGAAAAATATGATTTGAGACTAAAAATATGATTTATGTGTTTTGGTAATTTTTCTACTTTATTATTAAAATAAAAATAAAGGTGTGTTATTCCAGGGTATAACAAGTTTTGGAGATGGTTGCGGCAAACGTGGAAAATATGGGATCTATACAAGGACGGCTGGTTACGTCACTTGGATGCGTGATATCATGAACAATAAGTACTTCGATGATTAAAATAATCAAATTATGCTATTTCTATTTACAAACTATTTTCGGTACGGTTCCTTTGATAATATTGTAATTATTCTCACTTCTTTTTATTTTGTAGAACACAAAATCTCTACTTATCAAATTAAATGTACCCAGTCAAATTATTAATGTGAATCTAAATATATTTATAATGAGAAGAAGGTAAAGTAAATAAACTGAAGAGAGTTTTTTCGCTAATCAGCATTGTCGCCGTTATAACAGCTGCCAAAAATGGTGTCATAACGCGACAATTGCAGTACTCAAAATATTATGAAAATGGTTCTTTTCCCCTTACCTGTACCAGGTCGTCACATTAATAGCTACTCAGTAACAGCGAGGGAAACAAAGTATAAATATAGAATAGGTGATCGTGATAGGTATCGCAGACGACAGTGATAAAGTTACACTTGACTCTCACTCGAAGAATATCTTCATTAATAAAATCATATAAAGATCCTATATTCCAATATACCAAGCTCTTATTTATTTAGAGATCTTACCCTTCCTTTGCCTTTGTTTGCGATGTGAGGAAGGCGCAGACTAGATAAAGTAAATTATTGAAATCATAGATCACAACCTGAAACGAAATAGTAATTTTTCATTCCAAACACGTAAAGGTATTTTACTATTGAAACCAAGCTTATTATGAATTCAAATTTTTATTATATAAATAAATTGTTATAGTAAGTAAAGAAATTTTTACGTTACGATTTTTCTTTTGTGGTATTATAAAATTATTACAAGCGCTTGAAAATAACTTAATATTTCTAACCTCAGGATTCTTGCTTCGCTTGTACGAAGTCTGCGGCACATTCTCTTAAAGTTAAACAAGAAGTCATAAGTTTTATTCAGCATTTCTAACAAAGTTAATGCGGATTTATTCGAAAGTCCTAACACGTGTTTGAGAAATTATTCAAAAGCATGCAAAATTTTCACAATCGAGGATATGTTGTAAACAAAGCAATTAATTAGAAAGATAATATTCATATATGTACGAGTACGTGCAAAATGAGCTGTTAACATATTATGTAGTCATACTTTATTATTGTATATTAATCCGAGCTAGTAAACCAGAAAACAAATAGTTAAATAATCGATCCCTATTACTTACTCAAAATGTCTTTTTTGCTAAATCAAGTTATGAGTTTGCAAGTAAAGCGCCGATTGTACTTTATTTTCCCTTTTATGTGTTATACAAAACTTTCTCTATTTTTGTAAATGACGAATCAACTAGAATGGTTATGTTCAGAACAAGGAATATTTGTTTTATTATGAGCCTAAGCAAAAAAATAACATTTCGAATCCTCAATTTTCTTTCGAAACAGTTTCGTAATATTGTAGATGGCGTCGCGATTGTAGATTGACGAAGCAAATCACCCATTATTGGTTTACTGCAATCTCTTCACGCACCAACGAGCGGATACCAAAATACCTGTCTGAGAATCTGAAGAGAATATCTGGGCATCTTACGAATACTATAAATGTGAAAGTTTGTATGTTTGTCACTCAATCACGTAAGAAGGGATCTCGATAAAAATTGGGACACAGATTTTTATAGCCAGGATTATCACATAGGCTACATTTTATACCGAAAAATTCATAGTTTCTGTGGGATAAAATTAGAATATGTTAATTGAACGCCTTGATATTTTTATGTAGCATTATTGTTAAATCTAAGTACACTTCATAAATTGCACCTGTGCGAAGCCGAACCCGGTCGACTAGTATGATATACTTACTATTATCTATTTATATTATACTCGTTCGTTGAAAGTACATATTGTATTAAGTA
Source organism: Limenitis camilla (assembly GCA_905147385.1). NCBI lineage: Eukaryota > Metazoa > Arthropoda > Insecta > Lepidoptera > Nymphalidae > Limenitis > Limenitis camilla. The sequence continues at coordinate 7,585,050 of LR990230.1, read as the reverse complement.
TAGTCGTAATTAATTGCTTTATCACTTTTACGACTAAATCATTTAAATTTCGCTATAAAGTCCGATTTCATGGACATAAAAGTATGAATGTAATTATTTATTGGATAATCAAAATTATATAGTATGTAGTATAAGGTCATAAAAATTTGACAATATTAAACCTAATGTAAGGGTGGTAAGGCATTTTCATTGGCGACTATGCATTGTGATTGACTATGTTCTAAATCTATTCCTTAAGTGCCAGTGTACAAATCCTACAATCACATCTGTACATTTTGTAAATCCATAGGTTATCAATAGATTTATTAATTAGCTACTTAAGTATTTTATTCATATATTTATTATACACTTTTGAAATTTTTAGGTGAACTTATTTTTAGCACGAAATTTTAATTACTTCCAAATAGTAATGAAACTTTTTAGTATCGTCTTCAGCGAGTACGTTTTGTTAAACATTTTTTCTATGAATGAAATAAATAAATCAAAGTTAGATGTGAGAAGAGTAGATATATTTATAAAATCAGTATCAATATGAGGTAAATACATAAAATTCCCTGTTCAAAATTGTATTTAACTGTAACAATAAAACATTAAAATAGTCTAATAAATTATATTATTCACTCAGTTATTCAGGCCTTAGAAAGGATTTGAGAAATTTACGTAGCCCAAATCTACAGGGGTTAGATCTAGTTAACATAAATTGATTCTACATTTTTGTCTACCTAAATAAAGCAAGTCTATTATCGAAAAAGAAATCTGTGACTTATCTAAATTTTTAAAATAGAAGTGTACAAAAATTATTTTAAAGTTATTGTAACTTGTATTATTAGTATATTAAACGAATAAAGTCTCTCTAAAATATAAGGCTTTTTTATTAAAAAATCTAGAACATTGAAAAATGTCTTGCACACAAAATGATATGTTTTTCATTTTTCCATCGACAAAGTTAAGTTTCTCTATCCAATTCTGGACAAGAAAAAACAATTGGGTTGACATAAAAAAATAATTTATTACAAAATAATTATTTGAAAAAATAATTTACTACAAAAAAATTAAATAAAGAAGTATATTATAATATAAAACACATAAGAATTGCTTCTAAATATCTGAATCAAGCGAGTCCGGTTCATCTAATTCCCTAACCACGTCGTTTAGCCAGGGGATGAGGTGCCAAATCCCCGTGTATTGCGCAGATTGCTCGCCCCAACTGCGGCGTTCTTCCTAGAAATATATTCAATTGTCTTGTATTAATTACCGTTTATATATTTTTGTACTTAAGCAAAAAATCTTTATAATCACAGGGATTTTATTGTGATATTTGGGATATTCAGAGCACGGCGCGAGTGACCCAAAAATAGAAGTACACGGTATACTTAATGGCTGAAAATTCATCTAAAACGTTATCCTATTAAAAAAGGATTTGTTTATTAAACAAAAATATAAAAGTTCTACTCGCCGTTGCAGCATAACACTTTGCGGAGAGTATGTCCTTATAAAAAATTGATAATAAGAAACAATCAGATGACGGAAACGAAGGGAACATGATAAAAAATTGTAATCTTCGGCCATATCTCCGTAATATTTGGCCATAATTTCTACAGTTTAATTAGTTAAATTAATATTTCTTCCCTGATTATTCACGTTTAGGTAAGAGCATAAGGTGAATAAACATTTAGCATCTGGCGATTCAGCAAGTACGAGCAAATGTTTTCGGTCGTGCGAAAAATTGAAGACGTCTTTAGAAATAGCCTCAGGAATTTTCTCAGCATTTTTTGAATGGGATCCAGTAATAAGGAAAAGTCGAACTTTGTAATTGAAAGCTTGTACCCAGCAAGCGATAATAAACTTTTTAATTAACATGAAAAACAATCAATAGCGTCATAAGATTATAAACTCAAAAGTTTCCATGTTAAATTTATTAAGTTTGATAATGTCTTTCTAATGGAAGAACCACAATCAAAGTTTTAGAACAAGAACCACAAAAGTAAACTATTTGTAAAATAATGCAACAACGTCCTTTAGAAACCTCGAACTTTTGTGTTACTAAAGATTCTTTATTTTGTGGTTTAATATTTGCTAAGTAGACCAAAATATAAATTTCTAGCATAGAACGAGAACTGAATACTAAATATAAATTACAGAGACCTCCTTAATTTTTAATGTTAATGAAATAAGTATGCCAGCCATGAGGGAATAAAAATGGCTACTGTAAAATTTTAGGCAATATTAGGATTTTTTTCACTTGAGTATATTTAGTCTTTAGTATCTAACCTCTTGCGGGAAAATTTCTCGATTATTGCACAAATCCGTTTCAGCTTTTTTTCTAACTACTTTTGTATCATAAAATATTACCAAACATATATATTTATTCGTTGTAAATAAGTTACCTGTGAATAAAGAGCCATTAATTTCCCTTCAACCAAAAGCAAACTGCCGTGAACGGTATCATTCTCCTCGATAATATAAGGTGGCAGTGACAAACAGTAAACATTTTTAACACTTCCCTCATTTAACTGCTTCGTTTCGCTAAAATGGAGATACAACGTTAATCTTGTAAGTTACGCTAACGCATCTATCATGTGTACATTACATTACTCGAACACAGTGTTGCCAACTTAGCTACTTTGCAATAAAAAATTATAGCTTATTATTAATTTATTAATATTTAGTTTTTTTTTCGATTTTTGAATTATTTTTAAATAATTATTTATCCTATTTCAATTCGCATACTAAGCATTGATTAATTATTTTAAAAAAAAAATTTTATAGTTTAGTCTGTAGTGATTTAATAATTATACATATTAGGTCGGGGAAAAAGTTTCTTCGCATTTTTTAAGAAAATTCAAAACATTTTTTAATATAGTGTATTTACATTTAACTAAACTACGTAGGTAACATTTTGTTCGATAACTTTTTGCCATCTTGTAGGTAGGGTCATGATTCTGATCAAAAAACCGCGATAAGTAGTTTTGGCAGTCCTCTCGTGATGTTAACCTGACAATGCCTAGTATATTATCTATATTCGCAGTAGAGTTCAGAATCGATGGTTCTGCCTGGTGGTAACAGCTCATAATGAATAATGCCCTTCCAATCCCACCATACATACAGCATCATCTTGTTGCGAGTTAACCCGGGTTTCGCCACAACCTGTGAAGCCTGACCGGCCTTTGACCACGACCTTTTTCGCACGTTCTTGTCGTACGTGATCCACTTTTTATCACCAGTTATCAGCTTCATCAAAAATGATTCGGTTTCATTACGTCGTAATAAAGAATTACAAATGAGTACACGGTTCATTAGGTTTCTTTCAGTGAGCTCGTGAGGTACCCAAATATCGAGCTTTTTTGTGTACCCAGTTTTTTTCAAATACGCCAAAACTGTTTTGTGGTCAATTCCCAGTTCTTCAGCTACGTCGTTACTACTGATATGCCGATCTTGCTCCAGTTTTTCAAAAATGGCATCCATTTTATCTGTAATAGGGCGACCAGAGCGCGGTGCATCTTTGACATCAAAATTTCCGGATTGAAAACGCATAAACCAAATTTGTGCTACTCTCACAGACACTGCACTAGGTCCATAAACATCGAAAATTTTTTTCGCGACTTGTGTTGCATTTTTATCTTTTTTGTAGTAAAATTTTAAAATGTGTCGAATTTCTTCATTAGATTCACTTATCTTCACAGTACGAAAAACAAACAAAAATCACACATTTTCCTAATTTGAATTTGGAATTTTCTTCTTTAAAATGTAAACTTAATGATACCAAAACCAGCCAGATACAAATAGTATAGCAAAAGAGATTTTATTACAAGATCATACATAGTATAATGCGAAAAGACTTTTTCCCCAACCTAATATATTAGGTTACGGGAGAATTCATAATGTTTGTATTTATGTTTATTTTTTTTAAGAATTTGCAGTGTTGCCTACTAAAACTTTCTTCTAAAATAAAATTAAAAGTTTTTGAAAAACGAGGGTTTGTAAAAGTAGATCTTTTACATCTATCTAAATAATAGATAAACGGATAATAATAAGTGCTTATGACACTCTGTTCGTACCTATATCCGATACTTCCAGGGCATATATCTGAGTATACAAGTCCTTTGTAGATCATTAGAGGATGTGTTGGAAGGTCGGAAGAACCATATTTTGTATCGTATCTGGAAAAGGAGGTCAGGATGATATAGCAAGATTCAAAGACAGACGTTAAAATTATTAAGTTAATTGTTGGAATTCTTAATGTTTTTGAACTTAATTTTGTATAAACATCTAGTCATTGTATACTTAACTTCTAGAAAGAAGATCTAACGTAACCATCATTGTACTTTCGAAATAAAATAGTGTAAATTTTCTAATACTATTTTAAAATTGAATACAATTCCTAGAAAATATATAAATTTCATAGGAAAAGTATATATTAAAGAATATTAGTGGTATTATTTGCACATTATTTTCGGAATTACGTACATTTTTTTTCGCACAGTTCCGATTATATTTACATAAATATAGTAAAACAAACTCTTTCAATTCATAATCATTTTGTTGTACATCCCTTTTCTAAACTAACCTGTCCATTCCCCACCCAACTGCAGTCGCAATAGAACCACCACGGCCAGTAGAAAAATGATGCGACATCAAAGTTACCGGTTGCCATCCGTTACATGTGTTTGCCATAGAGGTCACCACTTGAATGACCCCTGGAAATCGTAAATAATGATTAATTTTTATCTATACATATAAAACAAAGTCGGGTTTGTTCGAACACTTCTATCTCGAAAACGACTAGTCCGATTTTCATGGTTTTTAATTTGTTGTATTTATCCCCATCCCGAACTGCAGAATAACTATTAAAAACATTGGAAAATTGACGAATTAATAAATAATAAAATAAAAAACATTTTTCTATACAAAATGTTCAAGGGCTTCGTAACTATCAAATCCTGTCGATACGGTTAACTCTCCTCTCAAATTAAAGAAAGTATTTAATTAAAGGTTTCTAATCTAGGACTAGACGTATCCACAATACACGGATATTGGCGTACTTTAGATTATAAAAATGTAGAATAATGCCAGTATTGAAAAGGATTGACATATATATTGGTTGTCAAATATTAGCTAATCTGTAACACGAAATTCATTGACCTAGGTGGTACGAAGTTACACCGGATCAGCTAGTTAACCTATATTTTTAAAACAAATGTCATGAAAAAGAGCCCGGACACGTGTAAATTCATATTTTTGCTCCATCTTTGGTTATATTTTTAACAAATGTAATTCATATGTTTGTCTCTGTCTAACAATTATACTATATGTATGTATTTTCGTTTATTTTGACGGAGTTTTTAATGTTATTTAATTCAGTTACGAAAAAAATGTTATTATACTAAGCTTAGCTTAACTAAGCTTAAAATGTTATTATACTTATACCTAAGAACTATAGAGTAATAATCTAATTTTTAACTATAATTTTCTCCACGTATTTGGATGAAGACTGATTGAAACCGAATTGGATTTCCTTTTGCGTGTTGGAACTTGCATATGGATTATGGACATAACTGTAATACAATACCAATGTTATAAAGTTGTTTTCGAGTATAATGTTTCGCACTAAACTGTGGATGTATGAGGCTTTTGGAAACGTAGGCAATGCGTCCATGGTTCCTCCATTTGTTGGTACAGTACGAGACGAAGGCTGACCTACTGTTGGCTCTAAAATCCTTGTGGTAACGATAAAGACACGTCGCTGCACCTACTAACCAGTGAGGACTGATGGAAGCGCAATCACAACGAACCTAAAAATTTTATGAATTTTACAGAACACAATAAAAGTAATATTTGTATTTTAAAAATTATCTACCTATTTTTGTCTCCAAACTCATGCAATCGAAGGCAATAAGGTATTTATTTTTAAATGTAAAGTAATTGAATTTTCATAACTAACATATTTTTGTGAGATTCGCATGATTGAGTTAAATCGTTTGTCGTAAGTATTATCAAAATCGCCTCACATACGCTGAAAACATTACTCTTCTTAACTTAACCTTAGCGGTAAACATGGTAGAGTCGAAATCTATATCTAATATAGTTCACCATTATAACTTACTTAAAATTTGCTTTACGATAGATTCTTATATCGTAATATAAATAAAAACAATTCATATATCATGTGTGTCACGCGCAAACATTGTTTCTCTGTCCAGACAGTCTATAAAATTCTGATACCTATTTGCAGTGTAAGCAGCCTTTATAAGATATAGGATTGAAAGTACATAAAAATCTAATTTCGTTTCCACTGAAAGAAACGCCAAAGGCTATGACGCTTATCTTTGAATATTTATTGGGAGCGTTAAGAATTTTGCAGATGTATATTATGTAAATCCATTGATGTTTATTGAAAATATAATAAAAATATTTAATATTCTTTCTACAAACAATCTGTTAATATTAGCTATTTGAAGTTAGTGGAAGTGTAAACTTTAATCGACTGACTAGCGGTTAGGGCGTTGGGATGACGATAGTAGGTTCAAGTCCCAGTCAATGAGCTTCTGACGTGAGCCTGCTTCTAACTTATCTTAGTTGTACAACTTAAGAATATTATTAGTTTGTAATCCAAAACACTAGTAATCTTCAAAAATAAATAAATCCGAATAAAATTATATAAAAAAAGGCTTCAAAATAAATCAAAATCTTGCAGAGATTTGGAATTTTCGAGATTAAATCGATAAAGATAATAAAAAAATATTTAAAATCATGGTCTCTCAGAAATTCGTATAACAAAAACCTTACATACCTGTTCCGGTTCATATACATAAACACCAATGAAGGGATAGTCTGACCAAGCTGCCGGCTGGTTCAAATATGATGAAAATGTTGAGGATGAAATTTTTGATAACATTACATCTAGATTTTTAGCTTTATGAATGACTTCCTTTTTATTGCCATCATTTTCCTGAGATTTAAAATCTACATCCAAATGTTTATTAACAAATCGTGTTTTATCATATTTTTGATCAATGTGATCCAAATATACTTTTTCTTCAAATGAAATGTAATCATTATTAATCATTCGCTTATTTTGCGTTTGAAAAGTATTGGGTTTATAAGTGTCACTATCGTATATTTCGAAAAATTTTATACGGTCAAGTGGTGTCGTATTGTTTACGTGTGACGAAATTGTTTCTTTAGTTTCTATACTAGAGATATTCTTTTCTATTTTATTGAGAGGATGACTATTACTGCCTTTTCTTTTATAGGTGGCAAAGTAACGGGCAGAATTAATTTTACTATCTGAAACAAAAAAAAATATATGTAATGTTATATAAAGGATGCATGTCTATAAAATGTATTCAAGAAACATCTTACCTGGATATTTTAATGTTTTACTTATGGGTTTGCTTCTTAACGATGGAGTAAAAGCATTTTGTAATGTTTGTCTGCAAGTTGCATCATTTACACGAAATAAAAAGAAAGGAGAACGTAAAAACGCAATTTTATATTCTTCGGAATTCTTATAAGATTTTTCTGCACGATCCATCCTGTCATTAACATCATCCAAGTAATAAAATTCTATATAACTAGGAGTTGAATGCTTAGCATTAGCTTTCATACTAGTTAGAAAGGATTTGCTGATTGCCTTTTGTGAGGCTGTTCTAATATGTTTAGTGTGGCTATTTTTATTAGAGAGTATTTTTTTAGTAGTCTTAAATGAATTATTTGTATTAGAATTGCTATCTTGTTCAATAAATATTTTTGTTTTACGCCACAGCATATTGATTACTTCGTATTGTTTCCGACTCACTCGACCCACTTGCCATTTCCCTGAGCTTCTAAAAGGAATTTTCCCTTTGAATTCGTTAAAAATATGTACTGGTGAATTTTGATTAGTTCTGTTAACTGCTAAAGTATCAGAAATTATTGCATTTAATATAATAAAGATTAAAAGAACTTGATTAAATTTAACTCTTTCCATTATTTTGACTTGAATAATATCATTTGTAATGTGTCACATAAAATGCCATATTGTCATAACATATTGACATTCAGTTAAGTATAGAGATAGACGAAATAGTCTTGTTATGAATATTTATTTTTAGAGTTTACCTCAATTATATCTTGATTGTTGACATTAATTATAACTTAATGTCTTCACAAGTATCTTATCGGACAACGAAGTTATCCCCTAAACCTTAAAAATATTCAGAATATCTCAATTGTGATGTGGTTTTAATAATGTGCTACATTGCTTAACGAAATAATGAATTTGCATTAAAGAATCAAGAAAAATTCTATGTTCTTCAACTGTAAAATTGCATTAAACTGCAACAAACTGTACATATATTGATTAAGGTAGGTACTGGTTTAATTGATATATTTTCATAAAGAAAATATTTTTTTCTATCTGTAATATTTCATAGACATTTTCATTGATGTCATAAATTATTAGACATTATATATTATTTTAGTAAACGCAAAATTTTGGTTTGACATCAAGTTTTATACTATTTTATCGTTTAACAAAATCGTAAGTAAATAGTTGAATATTTTTAACTTAGTCTAAGTAAGTTGATATCATGTGAGTGTGTGATTACTGTAAATATTTGTTAGGTGTTTATTGTAAAAACTATTAGGTGTCTAAAAAATAAATGCATGCGTGATGTTCGTAATGAATGCATGCTAGGTCTTAACTTATACTTGGTAGAAGTATATACTTCTATGAGATTAGCGAGAATATCCTAAATATTCTGAAGAGAAAAGTCGCGGAAGAACATTACTAAAGTGATCCTCATAAATATGGCGTGACATGTGTCTTAGCTGAGAGTTATGTACTTGTTATATATTCTACAAAATTCTTAATCGCGAATCAGTTATTGCAATAACCTCCTTTTTTTTAAGTCGGTTGATTATACGCATATAGAACATATCGCACACTGAGAAGAAGATCGTATCTATACAAAAAATGTGTTTTTGTGAAAGTGGTGCCATCTGTTATAGCACGAAGCATTCTACATTTTTGCAGAAACACCCGTTGTCGTAACTCTAATAATTTCCGTTATATGACGACCGCTGGTGCAATACTAGTCGTTACTGTTTGGTAATTTTTAAATGCTTTAAAAAACAGCTTTTTCGTGTAGTGATGGTCTTCTTCTCAGGCTGCGATATGGCAAGTTTCCCATTACTCGGCAGGCACGACACGTCCGTATCCGTACCGTCTACTCTTCGGTTGTATAAGTTTGGCTTGTCTGAACACTTATAAAAACATAATATATTTGATTTTGCATTTCACTGCGCAAGGTACGGCACAGTGACAAACTGACTCTCATTAAATATTTAAACTACCCTCACCCTTAACTTATATTTTAAGTTTAACCTGCAGCAACACAACTATGGAAATCGTATACATTTTCATGCAGTACTTTTTGCGTACTGTGCGTATAAAAATAGACAAACTGAAAGACAATATTTTTATAATGATTCTTTTAGCTTCTTTTAATGTTATAAAACCCCTCGTTAAGTTTTCTTAAATTTCTTAATGTAAAGATAGAGACATTCGGTAAGTTAAATTGACACATTAATATTTCTATTATAATAATTAGCCTTAACAGTTGCCAAATTTTGTTTTAATCTATGGTTGCCAAAACTTGTCTTATATTGTCAAAGGCATCTCGTGATCATAATACCGTGCTGGTGTCGTACGGGATTGTGGAAAACCGCCTGCTATAAGCCAAGAAAGATAAACAAGAAAGTTATTTCAGCTTAATAATTCAAATTTAGTTTTATTAGTGTCTTAAATTTTATCAAGAAACTATTTTTAGTCAGTCCATCAGTTGTTATATGTTTAATACAACAATATATTTACCACGCTTATCTTATTAAATTTTCACGATTGAATGAAAATTTCCTCATTCAGGAATACTATAATTAGAAAAGTAATAAAGGTAAAATGATGTGACGTTTTGGTAGTCTAATAACAAGTCAGGCGCGTTCAGTTAAATGAGTTTTCAATTTGTTAAAAGCTTTATGTAAAGGGAATTAAAACGTTTAGTAACTATCTATATACGACAATGACTGACTGACATTTCAACGATAAGCTATAAGGGGCTTAGAAAATATGAAATTTTAACTCTTCCTCTTCCATTTTGTATCTATTAGTGATCTATTATTATTTAACTGTTGTCATGGCAACAAAAAAGTATTTTATTATAAGTCGAACGAAAGCCGCGCATAATGCGATAGCGTATAGTAGAACATATTTTTTGAAGCATTATATTTTTTTTATTTATAATATTCTTTATCATAATAATGAAATGTTATGTATGAATACATAATAGTTTAAAGGTGGTTAACCACGTCATTAACTATGTAATTCATTATATTTGCCATTAAGGCTACATAGATGGAGCATTGCCTTGCCACTGATGGATGGATATCACCCACCTCCTTTCAAACTTTTTTTTATAATTCACTCTCACAAATGAGATACGAATTAAATGAATTATATTCTCAAAAGAATCAGCCAAATAAATTATTTATTTGCTCTCCATTAATCTTCCATTTATTGTTACTTAAGGTCATTACTACATAAATTATACCTTATTTTCACAGATATTTTTCGATTTTCCATTTCATAAGATTCCAAGATGAACTCCATCCCTCTTGCACTGAATAAAGCAGCGATGCGTAAGTATGAAGACCTAGAAATTCCCTGTGAATCTATACTCGCCTGTTACGTGTGGGTTGATGGATCCGGTATAAATTTACGTTCCAAGGACAGAACATTTGATTTCGTTCCTAAGACTCATAAAGGTATATATTAATTACTTTAGCATTATTTCTATACTTGTCTTATTGTGATTTTTCGAGTTTGTCCTTCTTTTATTTTGTGACAATGACGATTCGAAATGATGATCAAAAAATGTAGGTGTTGCAGAATATTTTATAATTATTCCGCAACTGTATTAATTGGAAATGATCAAAACACATCAAAAGTAAAGTAGACATTATATGTGTTTTCTTTAAGAAGATTTTTTTATATATTTCAAGTTTATAGGGTGAAGATATGATTTCGTCCTCTCATTATTTCGCATCATTAGTTTATGCTATGCGTAGATGAGTCAAACAATGAGCTTCTTTATATATAGCTATATAATACAGTTTCCAATAACCTTTCGATATATTACAGACTTACCAATATGGTACTACGATGGCAGCAATACGGCTCAAGCTACTCCCGATAACGCGGACACATTCATCTTCCCACAAGTGATTTACCATGATCCGTTCCGACGAGGAAACCATATACTGGTCCTGGCTGACACCTATCAATACAATTACCAGCCAACTGGTAAGACAGGCTCTATATATTATAATGTAAAATGTAAATCCAAACTGTACCTATATTTATCAATATATAGTCTAGAATCATAAGTCCCGATATATGGAGGACATGAAATGTGAAAACTCGGGATTTGGAACTATTTTATATTTTATTTTTTATACTGAAGTTAGAGATCTAAAGACACAGAACAAAGTATTCTTAAAGTTAAAATTAGGTAAGGTTGGTAGGTTTAATTAAAGTACTAGTTTAAGTAATATTATACATATCAAGTGAGAGTGTTCTAGAACCTCTTCCTTATTGCAATCAATTTCCAATCACAGTGTCTCTCTGGTTTTCATCAATAGATAAAGTTATTAAAGAAAGAGATTTATGTGTATAATTTGTTAGGTTTTTGTGTAAATTGGTTGAAATATGACGATAATTGTTGAAAATATCAGAAGACGATAAGCCGTCTGGGAGCTTTTATTGAAAACGCTGCCTAATCCCTTTTGAAATATAAGAAAACAATGTGTGTAGGTATAATATGCTACAGGTTGCTAGTGTATTATAAAATAACTAAAACTGTAATTCATGCAAAAATTCCACGGTTATTAATAACTTGTGAAGGTATCAATAACATCAGTTAATAACGTTTTCCGTCGGTACTAAAATGGAGCACACCGGTAACGAAAGAGGAAATATTGAGTTAGCACTACCTACATTATACAGTAGAGCTCAGTTTACTGATAAATAACTTTATTTATCGGGAAAGCGTGAACGTAAATGCGTACGCTATTTTATTTTATAAAATACTATCAGACCCGCGCGACTTCGTTCGCGTGGAATTTTACTCTTCATGCGCACTCTTTGCAACATTTTTCAATGATGCTCCGACCCTATGGATCGTATTCTATACATTCCTCGGTAAATAGGCTATCCAAAATTAATGGAATTTATTAATTAGAACAAATAGGTCCTGACATTTATAATATTCCAAGATGAATTAATGCTCGTTACCGAAAGGAATTCTACCGCACACTAAAAGCGATTATTAATTTTAAATACCAATTGAAAACTGGAATAAAGGTTAGTGCAATCGCTTAGTCATTTAATTGTCGGTAATAATTAAAAAGGTCTATTAATATTTATGAAATTGACCAGAGTTGTATCAATTGTCTATATGACAATATGGTATTTAATTTTCAACCGATATATGTAATATGTAAAATAAAATATTTTATGTTTTACCTGTTCCATAAGTAACAAGTTAAATTTAACGCACTTTCTGATCTCGGATTAAGTCAAATTTTTGCATGCGTATATATATCTGATTATAATGCAATATTATGAGATGTAGTTGATCTACCCGTTCTCCCTTGTAGGCATTCAAGTATAAAATTAAATGAACGTTTTCTAGACTTCTTTCATGATTGATTTTTTTCATAGCTCCTCAAGGCAAACCTGAGTATTTACTGATACTATCATGTGTTCCTAAGAAAGTCGCATGATAGACAAACAGGTGGACAGACTGTTTAAATAAAAGTTTTTAAAAATAGTTCAATTTTAATTGTAATGAAGATATTCAGATTAAAATGCAACGTGATTAAAATTTATTGTTAATTTATATTTTTAACTCAGTAAACAGAATTTCATTTTACTCTTTTTTCAAACTAGCAATTTCTTAATATATTTATTGGCTGATTTTATTATTGGCGATACGAAAACGAAATACTTATACAATCCGAGATATACCTCAAAGATACTTGGCTGTCTTCGACTTATACAATCGATATATCATTGAATTTTTAGGACTATATATATTAGCTCTAAGAACTATTTTTTGTTTAGATTCGCGAGTTTATGAAAATGGCTATTATCGAGAATGTAAAATGAGTAGTTAGGTCATATTAGAATTTTTTTAACAGCTATGTAATGATATCGAAAATCTTAAATTAGTATAAATTAGGATAACTTTATATTATAGAATATTTCATACGTTACCTACCTGTTTCAGGAATTATACATATTTTTAAAAATAGTTTACAATGACGGATTCCATATCTTATTAATTGTTACACTTTTTTAACAGATACTAATCATAGGAAAAACTGCACGTTGGTGTGTGAAAAGGGGGAGGTAGAGGAACCTTGGTTTGGTTTCAACCAGGAGTTCTTTTTGACAACAACAGATGGAAGACCTTTGGGTTGGCCCCCTGGCGGTTTTCCTGCACCACCTGGGCCCTACTACTGCGCTATTGGTGCTAACAAAATAGTTGCTCGTGATCTTATGGAAGCGTTCTACAGGTACCTAATGTTTGGTATCTATTTCTATTCTATTACTATGTTTTTAATGTAGGTCCATATCCGTGTATATGAATCCTATCAATTAGATTAATCTTCGAATTTTACGCTTTTCTTATGTGAGCGATATTCAAACAATTTTATTCTACGGGAACGAAATTCGTACATATCAGAACCACTTTTAAGAAATAATAGCGATATTCTAAATATTTTCTTGTCAGACAAAGTAATATACAATGCCGTGGTGCCACTTATATTGACCAGTATCATTAAGTCGACTCCGATATTATCTACTATCTAGAGAAATTGGCTATAAAATGAACCTAACCAAAAAATATCATACAATATTTTGTACTAACCTGAAAGATTGCGGAGTCTTCGAAGGGCTTCGGTTCGGTTTTCGAAACTTATTTCAAGTATGTGATGGAACTTTTTATTCAAGTTATTTTATAAAAAACTTTACTGAGAAATTCTCAGTATGAAACTAATTACTCCATCAAAATTAATGAGGACTAAGATTTATTACAGTACTTGAATTTATCGATGGTTAAAAGATTTTAGTATTAATATACTAAAACTAATGTTATGCTAATTAAATTTATAATTCTAAAGTTTTCAATGTATTACTGTCTGTAGAAATGATTAAGCAAGCAGAAAAGTTAGCGCAGCCATATTGAAAACATTATAAACATGACAATACAATTTCAACAAACGTGTGTTGTGTATCAGTTATCGACACATTAGTTAAGAAAATATGCAGCTTTCCACTTTTCCAATAATAAATAATCTTATATTTCGAATTCAAATATATACTATTATAATTTAGCATTATATATAAGCATTTGGCTTATTTGAAGGGGTTAAGAATACTACTAGTTTGCAATTCAAACAGCTAAAATCTTTTTGAAAAAAAAATGTGTACATTAGTGGATTTACCAATTTTAGACAGTATAAAACGAAGTCGCTTTGCTGTCTGTTCGCTTAGATTTTTTAAACAACTCAACGAATTATAATGCGGTTTACACCAATAGATAGAGAGATTCAAGAGAAATGTTTATGTTTTTTAGTAGAGAAACCGTGCGATGCCGGAGCGGGTCGCTAGTATATTATAATTTAATAAATAAAGTCTAACTTCATTCTGTGCTGATTATAATGTATTAAATTTGGCATATTTTTCGGGTTCCTTTTGATCTGAAATCTTTATGCGTATGATTATTTATGATAACAAAGAGATGATCTGATGATGGAGCCCGAAGATAGTTAAACCCCTGTAATAAAATACCGCAACCCTATCGAGTTTGTGTTCGTATGCTTTGTCTTGATATGTACTCTCGCCGGTCTTAGATAATTAACTTTTAAGTTATATAAAAACTTGTTTTTATTTTTACTTAAATATATCCTTACGTATGTATAAAATATTGTGTTAAAACGTGGTAATTTGCGACACAGACATTTGTAGTCTATGTCGAGCAAACAAAAAGTTTATTTGTACTTATTAACCTAACTTAACATAGAGTAGTCTTAATGAGCTTTTGTTCGTAAAACTTTCTACCAGCGTTTTGTTAAACTTTAGGCAAACGATAATATGTTTTATGCTTAGCTATTTTTATAAAATGAAGTCTTTGTGAGTAAAACCGCGCAAAAGGAGAGGTAATATTAATAAAAATTTTACGTTCATAGGTGTTGTCTTTATGCGGGGGTGCGAATCAACGGTATTAACCCTGGGACCACACCTTCACAATGGAATTTTCAGGTACACTATTTTTATTTAAAAAATCAACTTACGACAAGCTCAATAATAATGAAAATAAAAACTTACTACCTTCATCATGTTACACGTTATGTGAAATATTAATTATCACGCCTAGCGGTTTTTTAATTAAGTACCTCTGTATGATTGGGTTTGTCGGTAGTTAAACAAGCATTTTTGACATTTGCTGTAAATTATATTAGCTTTTACCGAAAATATTATACAGAATTATAGTATTCAAGCATCAAGCCTGCGAACTCGTGACATGTTTTGCTAACATTTTTATCATCACATAAATTTTCTTTCCGTAAAAAATCTTATCAACTATCCACGTAAACCTTTAAGTAAGTGAGTCTTTTATAAATATATAAAACTCAGTTCTGTTTTATTCTCTTTAAAGAATTTTCCACCTATCGCTTACATTTAAACGTTTATTTCAACTTAAGGTAATACAATATAGTTCTACTCCGGGTGAATTTATTGTTCTTTGCATCATGAAATTGAGAATTTGTGCAATAGTGGTAATATATTTTGTGACTAGTCTTATAAAATCTTTACAATATTTACATAACAATACATTTAAAAAGGAAAATTGCCTTGTCTCCTTTAGACTAGTCAATTTTCCTAAAACGTTTACGTTTTAATCCTTGCTTATTATTAACTGACTTCAAAAAGGAGGAGGTTCTCAATTCGATCGGTATATTTTTTTTTTATATAGGTATACCGATTACGCTGAGATTTATAATCCCATTTACGTGATTCTTCTTTTGTTTGATGCGGAATGGCTGCCATTTGGTCCCATAAAAATTTTAAATAGTTTGGCCCAGTAGTTTTTACTTTATGAACATTTTTTCCGTTCCCGTTTTTTGGGATTTATATTGTTTAAGGCGCGCCGCACCTTTTTTATGTATGTACACCGATTACGCTAAGATTTATGATCCGATTTACGTGATTCTTCTGTAGTTTGATGCGAATAGTTACTATTAAGTCCCATAAAAATTTAAAATAATTTGGCCCAGTAGTTTTTATTTTATGAACATTCTTGCCATTTCACATTCTCGGGATCTATATTGTTTAAGGCGCGCGGCACCTTTCATAGGCCTACGCATAGTTACTTAAAATAAAATTACCTTTTAATATATAACAATAAACGGTTTAATATATAACAGTAGTCGGTGCCAGCAATAGTTTGAACGAGGGCCTGGGCAGTGGAGGCGAGTGTCGAAATTACTTAAAAGACACCTTGGTCACAAGTCCAAGGCACTGCTTAGTTTCCTGTTGTAACTGTAAGAAATCATAATGATTGCTTATTTATCGGTTTACTAGCAGCATCTACGTTGTGTTTACCCAATAGTCCATTCATTATCATCACCCTTTGTACTGTACTTCAATATTCCCCCACTCCTCCTCCTTCTCATCATAAATCTCTGAGTTATATAAGTAAGAAAACGTTATTTTTAAGATAACTGCAATCCTATATAGTACTGTCTCCTAAAGCATATACAAAGCTTTATCTCTCACTCGCTCTTACAGTAGGACTAATCCACAAGCTCGAAGTCGCTCCGCGAGCTATAGTACGAGTTATGCTGGGAGTTTCTTTTATAGTATTATAATAGTATATAAATAATAGTTGTACCTATTATTTTTCTCTCTCACTACACGTCTGTTCACCTGGCTGGCACCGATTTCAAAAATAACAATTATTGTATATTATTGTCCTTATAAAGGGAGATTAATAATTAACGGAAGTATTTCTTACTTTTTAGTGCATTTTTTAGTTTGAAGTCGGTTTTTTTAAACGTAGTTTTTTTTTAAATAAAGTCTTGCAGCGTCTGTTTCTTTGAACGCAATAAGTGGTTTTCACCACCTGAATAATTGAGATTTTGGGTAAGTAAGTTGAAATATCATGATGATTTTTGAAAATATCATTTAACACAAATTGCTATTACAATGCGAAGCCAGCGAGATGGTTTTATTTCACATATAAAACTTTTTGTTGTTTTTTATCTATTTTTCTAGGTATTTGATCTCACCTTCTTTTCAAATGCCGTGTGATCTATAGCCTGTGGCATTATCCTGTAATGAAGCCTTCTTATTCGATTCAAAGTTGTTTTTGATTCTATGAAAAGATATGATTATTTTTTCTCTCACTTTCGAAGTTAACGGACGAATTTAGTAGCCAGCACTACAGAATTTTTACAATTATAATATATTTATAAATAGGTAGGTCCTTGTCCTGGCATAAGAGCTGCTGATGATCTGTGGATGGCACGTTACATACTGAGCAGGTTGGCGGAAGAATATGGTACCGTTGCTTCATTTGAACCTCAACCAGTAGCTGATTGGCCCGGTAATGGGACTTTTGTTTACTTCTCTTCAAAAGATATGAGAGAAGATGATGGAATTTTGTAAGTTTTTAAAATTTTTCTGTTACGATTTATATCGTTCATTACGACCTTGTCTCATTATTGTAATTATGAGTTTAGCTCGCCAATTCAATCAAATGTACAAAATATTCGCTTAAATTTAATCTGTACAATCCCTTGTCCAATTTGTATCAAGTCAAAAATATTTTGACCTTAACAATTTTAAATATCAGTTTCCTCTCATTTGTGAGCTATTAGAGAGAATTTAAATAATATAGAATTTATTAAATTCGTTAAATTATTAAACGTTCGAAAACGTCGTTATAAAAATGTGGTTATACTTCAGCATGAAAGTTTTGAAGTCTGGGAAGTCTTGAATTAATTATTTCGTTTAAATTAGTTTAATGATTATGTATGAAAAAAAAAAATATAATATCCTGTTATGTATTTAGGTTTACTTTTTGTTCTTAATTGTTGTCTTATTATTTATATGTAGAGTAATAGAAAGAGCGATAGACAAGTTGGCGCGTCGACACGGCGCTCACATCAACGAGTATGACTCTGCTAATGGCGCTGACAACGTGCGACGTCTTACTGGAAAGCAAGGGATGTCTCATATACGGGACTTTACAGCAGGTAATATATAAATTGCGTAGATTATGCTGAAATATTTATAATATCGAAGTGGTAATGGATTAGTGGTGAGCGCTTTAGTATTTTAATCGGGAGATCCAGACTTTTCGGAGGTATGCGTTTTTAAGCAATTAAATATCATTTGTTAAGTTTCGTATCCTATTATGAGAATAGATTCGTGTTCAGTAGTACGTCGCCATTTTTGGTAAAAATGACTTATAATATGGCGTGAGGTTGATCTCTATTTGTAAATTTTTAATTTCTGACATTAGGGTGGGCATCTAATTTTTTTTAATGATGCAGTAGGTAACACGTGTCGTTAACTCGTTTCTGCATCTATACTTTTGCAAGTTTGTTGCATTTTTATAACAGCAGCGATGCAGGTTTTATAAAAGTACCGATTCAACATGGCTTCAATATCGATGCAACTAAATTCATTTAAAATCATATTTCTAGTATACCTTCCACATATTCACTTTGAGGCTGGACTATATCAGTATAAAATCGCTGAAAAAGTCGCCGTGGCAACCTCCGTTTGACTTACTATGAAAGAAGAATTTTATATACATATACAACCATAAAAATAAGATGTACCGATTATACAATAATTTAACTCTGTCTTTAAAATTTGAGCAAAATAATAATTTCAGAATACTGACGTCTAAAACTAACCTGGGGATATAGAGGCATTATAATGTCTTGCAAGTTTAAACACGTACGTACTAAGTGTAAGCAACTTGCAGTCTTATGTAGAAACCATTATCTCACGTTAAAATTAATACGCGACTCAAACAACTGAGGGAGACGTCGCATGTAAATGAGTTTTTGAAATGAAATTTCATTAAAATTTAATTACATATGAATTTAAATAATTTGTCAGTATGTTTGTATGCATGTAATTTGATTTGGTTATATATAAAAGTATAAGCGTTATCCTGTAATAAATTGTCGGCAAGCAATCATTCGGCCACAGGCGAAAGTCAAAGGCGACAAAACAAAGTGGCGTGTAATTAATACCATAAACGATGTTGTAATAGTTGCTCTAAACGAAAAACTAGAAAATACCATGACGAGTCTTATGACTCATATAAAAACTATTAATAAAATGTCACGTGATGAGATATCAAATATTTTACAGCTATATTTGTTCACCACGCTGCTCGCTGTTACCAAAGGAGTTAAAAATTTTACAGTTGCTACTGTTACTTATTTACATAGCGAAATGTATGTTAAGATTAGTACAAAGATAAAGTATATAATTATGAGCAACTTAGTATAACTTTATAATTACAATCTATAATGTGAATCACGTTTTGAGCGACACTCATAAAATGTATCTAAGCTCTAAAGTTTTAACATCTTGTGCTTAAGGCAGTAAGTAGTTCGTACTGAGTGCAAAATTCTTTTTTTTGCCTTAGGTAGGAAACTATAGAAGAATGTTGAACGCTTTCAATTGTACTATATCGGTACTAACGATATTTCTTGTACTGCATAAAGGATCACTCATAAAAACTTAATTATTTTAATGTTTTTGTCTTATGGTTATAACATCACTGTACGTATTATAAATTAGATAATATCTTTAAATATTAAATATGTTGATTATAGCTTTAGTTTCTTACAAGTAATTGACATAAGATTTAAAATAAATAAACAAGGGATAAAGTTCGTTCTTTAAAATTAATATTGAGTATGTTATGGAACTTTTCACGAAAAATATATTATTAAAATGACTGACAATAAGTAAACAGCTCAATTGATTTCTAGGAAAAATTACCATTCGAATATTTATTCCTAAACATATTTATTTTCGTTAAAAGTACTCGGAAAAAAGAATCCGGAAAAGGTTCTTGAATATAAATTTTTTCATGTTTACCAATTTTATTTTGTCTTTCAAATAGGAAAGTTTTTTTGGGCGTTCTATTTTGATCTTAATAACAACGTTAACGTTTAAATATGTTTTTATTTCATCCTGTATCAAATAACATTCAAACACTTTCAACTTATGGTTTAAATTCCAATATACAAATATCGTACTTGATTTGTAATTCTATTTCCAGAAGAAAATGGAGGGGGTTCTAAATATAATTTATTTTAACATCATTATTCAATGCCTTGACTATTTTCTAAAATTGTTTTGAAAACCATCAAACTTTAAGGCCTTCGGGAGAGAATTCCGCACTAGTATTAATTTAATACAAAATCTATATTCTGAATGTGTTTCAAGTTTTAAAATCTTTCGTTTTGATTCTTAATAGAGTAATAATACCTACTATAAAAAACTATCATGAAAATCAGCCAGAAAATATTTAGTTTCCATTTCAATTTAGTTTCCAAGTAATAACGATTACAATATAACATAATTTTTCAATTGAGATCTATGTTTATTAAGAATCCATTATTTTGAATGGATTTTGAAATTTAATCACTTTTCGCGTGTTGATAAACATTTAATCAGGCAATGGATTGTGTTGAAACCACCATTAATCTATGAATGCAATGGATTAGATACTCAATGGAATGAAATTAACGACTATTTAGATTATTTGAAGCTATTCAAAGTTGTTATATAAGTTAACAAGGATTTTATAGTATAGTGTAGACGTCGGATTCGCATGCTGGTGATCACAATCCAAAAACACTACCACCAATTTATTCTCAAAATTCGCACATTTTGACATCTTAATGACAATTGCTTTCTGAATGTTTCTTATTAATTATTAATATATATATAGCTGCTTGTGCTGATTCACTGACTGATTGATCACCTCTCCTGTAAAATTTTGTATGAAAAAAATTTTTTTCACACATGGTTTCGTATAGAGGACGAAAATTCATTCAGAGGAAAAATATCGAGAAAGCTGATGATTGAGGGTTTCAGAGACGGAGGAAGAGCACAGACAGGATATTTAAGATAGGTGGGAGGTGCTCGAGCAAATATCATTCGAAACCTCATCCAATTGGCAATGAGCTCAAAAAAAAATCCAAAATTAAGATGGCGGCCATACAAATTTCGTCGGCGTCTATCTCAGAAAGTATACAAGATGGAAGATTGGTTTATTGGAAAAATATGATCAGAGCCTCAAGATTTATTTGATGAATAGAAAAAAAATTCAAGATGGCGGAATTTATTTTTCCACATAAAATATATATATGGGGATTATTGAAGAGACTACAAGTTGGAAACTATGCAAGAGACTTTGATACGGTACATACAAGAACTTTTATTCTGACAAGTGATAATTAAGGATTTCGGAGACGGGGAAGGAGCACGGCCAGGGTATTCAAGATAGGTTGGGAGTGCTCGAACAAAAATCACTCGAAACCTCATCCAATTGGCTGGGAACGTGAAAAAAACCAAAAAGGCAGATTCAATATGGCGGCCATGCAAATTTCGTCGGTGTCCATCTCAGAAAGTATACAAGATGGAAGAGTGATTTTTTGGTAAAAGATGATCAGAGTATACAGGTCTACTTGATAAACAGAAAAAAAATCATTATGGTGGAATTTATTTTTCCATACTAAATATATGGAAAATATTGAAGAGACTACAAGTTGAGAACTATGCAAGACTTTGAGACGGTTTATAGAAAAACTTTCATTCTGACAAATGATTCATCGAGGGTTTCAGAGATGGGTAATGGAGGACGGCCAGGTTATTAAAATAGGTAGGCGCTACGCAAATAAAAAATACTAGAAATCTCATCCAATTGGCAAGGAGCTGAATAAAAATTTCCAAATTGTCAGATTCCGTATGGTGGTTTTGTAGAAAATGGTAGACAGTGGTAGAAAGTAGTAGAAAATTGGTAATCAGTGAATGGCAGTAGTCTACTATTTTACATTCATTAACTTCTACTGCGCGCTGAAGTGATTTTCATGTCCTGGATGTTTTTTTTACATCTTATGGCTGTGGTAGATTAAAGAAGGTGCCTTTTTTACATTCTACTGTACTATTATACTTCGCTTCGCTTTAGAAAATTTAGGCAGTAAACAGTGGAAAGTTGACAGAGCTATAGATAGTAGAAAAGTAAGTTACTACTGTCTGTGATAGATGACGCACGACGCAGCCTGCTCCTGGCACAAAACATCACTGGGTGTTGCAGTCTACAACTATCTGCCCCGGAGGCCTGCAACCTAGTTGCTTCTACGGCAAGTCTGCGATCTACTTGCTTCTGGGCCAGACTGCGACTAACCTGCATATTAGACTAGGCTGCGACCTATCCTGTTCCGGCCGACAGTCTGTGTCCTACTTGCCAGGGCGGTCTGCCGAACTCGGAAGGCCATTTGCCAGCGCTCGGTCACTCTCACCTCTTCACCTCACACTCAACACCTTTCTATCTCGCACCCCCTTTTTATATTTATAACCGTTGTTTCTGTTTCTGTTTTCTTTCTCTTTTTTATTATTAGTGTAAATATAAATTATACTACTTATAATTTTATTTTGTTTTCTTTATTTCTTCTTAAGTTTTCACGACACCTAATTGTGACAATTAGGTATACTGAATGAAATTATTTTTTAGGTGTAGCCAACCGCGTATGCTCAGTTAGAATCCCACGTCAAGTTTCTGAGGACAAACGCGGATACTTGGAAGACCGTCGACCTGCCGCCAATGCTGATCCATATAGAATAATCTCCATCATATTGAGAACATGCATTTTTGATGAATAGCTATTAATTGTGTTTTTGTACTTTTTATCGATTTTTGGACGTTTCAAATTAAAATCAAAATTTTAAAATATTAATTTGTTTTTATTAAATCTGGTATATTATTAACGTAACGTGATGTGTTTGGGGAGCAATGATGGTTGCAAAAGTCATACTATGTTATGATAACATAAGTTGGTTCATAAAAAGTAACTCTGGTGTCTAGACATAATTATTTTTTTTTCATGAAAGTGATATACTATAAGATATAATAAAATAACTATAATACCAGTGTGTAAATGTGTGTAACTATTCAATTTCTTGTTATCGTTTAAATACAAGGAATTTACAGAATATAATATCAGAACTAAGATATTAACGCTGGAAGTTTAGCATCTGACGAGAGCTTATATTCCATGTTAGGTTGGTACAATAAACTTAGTACAAACTAAACCCTAAATACCACATAGTTTCAACAATCCACACATTATAGCATATCAAAATTAAGTTATAATTAATAGATTAAAACTCATTTTATAAAAATCAAAATTATTGTCTAAAACAACTATAAAAGTTTATTCTTTGTTCTTATTTATGTAGTAAATTCGTTTCAATTTAAATAAGGGAGGCTCTTGGAAACATCGAAAAAGTTACCCGGAAATTTTTAGATTCAATAAAAACGTTTTTTTTATGGCTAACCTATCTGTATTAGATAGCGGTCAAAGGTTAAATTGAAATGAGTGAGTGGACTAATGAATGAATGGAATATTAATTTTTTCGTAAAATCAGTTTTCCCTTAGCGAAGCGTGTGTTGGTCATCTAGTTAATTAATAAATTACGTTTTAACAGTGTAGTATGTCTAACATTGTAGCATTTGCAAATCCTTGAAAGTTATCCTTAAGGCGCCCATAAAATTATAATTGCTTAATTAATTCTGCCAATACAAATAAAAAAGTTTTTAATTGCAACACAACAAAGGATTTCTCTTGAAAAGATAGCTACGTTTCAGTCTGAAAGATCAAGTCACGCAAACCTAATTAATGGTTTAGAAGTTTCGTTTCGCTGTCGGCAAAATGAGTATAAAAGCTTAATTCTCAGGAACAACTGGTTATTTAAAGTGGTTTACAAACGGCATTGTCCTTTTTACATCTTGATTTTATTTTGTTGAAAGAAAAAATGAAAATGTTAAGAATATTAAAAGAAAAGACGGAGTGCGAATAAATTCGAAGGATGAGAGTTCTGTATAAAACTGGATTGAGGGATAGACTCAATATAGGGCGCGGTATTTTTTTCTATTTTCATTTGTTATAAAACATTTCTTCTTGCCAATTATGATATTATTAGTTTATAACTTTTGATTTCCTTGCGATTATTAAAATATAAAGATACTGTACCTTTTGATTGCATGCACTTAGAAGTTTGTGTATTTCACAGTGAGTATTTGATATTAATTTTGATTATATACCTCCAGCTGTTCCTTACAATAAAGGTTCCTCTTACTTATTTAGGGAGACCCTTAATGTTAGTTTTAGTAGTTGCAATTAAATAATTTATATCTTAAATATTATTGCGATGTCTTAAGACAGATTTTTAATGATGTTAAATTATGTTACTAAAACATTCAATGTCTGTCTGTACAGAATCAGTAATACTTTAGTTTTAATTCAGTGGTTTGAGATTTTTAAGTGAAACTTTTTTCACACCACACCTATGTAGTTTTTCTTTTAAAAAATGTCGACTTTCAGTTGTATTTTTTATTCAGCTTAAACAGTAAAGGTGGATACTTCGAAAATTCGAGTGATTTTTGAATACGAGTTCCGACGCGGAACTAACGCGGCAGAAACAGCTCGCAATATCAATGTTGAAGAGAGGACTGCTTATGAACGTACCGTGCGATTTTGGTTAAAACGCTTTCGTGATGGAAACTTTGATTTGAAGAACGAACCACGTGGAAGACCGTCCACACAGGTGAATAACAATGAATTAAAAAAGATGGTGGAAGCCGATCCGAGCCAAACTGCCCAGGAATTAGCGCCATGGTTTAACGTTACCTTACCAACAATATTGACTCATTTACGTCAAACCAATCAAATAAAAAAATATGAAAAATGGGTGCCTCATGATTTGACTGATCTGCAGATGTCTACTGCGCCGAACTTCGAACAATGATAGCAAAACTAGTAATCAAACAGCCCTGATTCATGAATCGATTTTCACCATTATTGCTCCATGATAACGCGAGACCTCATACAGCACGAGAAACCGTTTTAACTCTACATCAATTGCAATTAAAAACCATTCGTCACCCTCTGTATTCGCCAGACCTTGCTCCAACGGAATACCATTTTTTTTTGTGATTTGGACAATTTTTTACGTGATAAAAAGTTTTCTTCTCAGGAGGCAGTACAAAATAATAATAATAATAAATTCTGGCGCAGCATCTGGTCGGTTTCTGTTGATCACACTGAGGGTGACTGGATGCGGGAAATCAGGCAAGCGCGTGAACCTTTGCAAGCGATGGAACATATATCCATCACTTGCAAAGACGTAGCCGATGCAGTACGATCTGTCCCTAACTGGAAATCACCGGGACCAGATGGACTGCACAACTTCTGGCTAAAGTGGCTGCGCAGCTCGCATGCTTGCCTGGCATCTCAGATTCAGTCGGCTCTTGAGTCGGGGTCGCTGCCACAGTTCCTTACCACCGGAATCACCCACTTGCTCCACAAATCAGGCATTACCACAGAACCAAAAAATTATAGACCGATTACATGTTTACCGACGGTCTATAAACTTCTTACATCCATTTTGAGAGATAAGATTGATAGCCATATAACCAAAAATGCTATTATGTCTGTTTCTCAGAATGGATGTAGGAATAGGTCACGTGGTACTAAGGAGCTACTCCTCATTGACATGACCATCAGCCAACAGGTTCGTCGTTCTCGAAAGGATTTGTCGACATGCTGGATAGACTATAAGAAAGCCTATGACTCCGTGCCGCATGGGTGGCTCATGAGGGTGCTGGATTTGTATAAAGTGGACGCAACTCTTTGCGCTTTCTTTGGATCGTGCATGAGGCAATGGCGGACGGTCCTCCGTTATCCAGGGTGTCGACCAATCCAGGGAAATAATGAACCAATAAGGATTAAGCGGGGTATATTCCAAGGCGATAGTTTGAGCCCATTGTGGTTTTGCCTAGCCCTGAACCCTCTTAGTACATTGCTGGAGAATTCTGGGTTGGGTTATCGTTTGCGGAGAGGTGGTCAGGTAATATCCCACTTGCTTTACATGGATGATCTAAAACTGTTCGCTCCTACCAAGTTACAACTAATCGAGTTACTAAAAATAACCAAAACTTTTAGTCACTCTATTAGAATGGAATTTGGAGTGGATAAGTGTGCGGTCATGCATGTGAAGCGAGGGAAGATTGAGGAATCCGAGGGGATCCAATTGTCGGATTCCGTAAACCTTAGATCACTCTCTGCTGACGAGACCTACAAGTACTTGGGTATGTCGGAGGCGTTAGGGATTATCGAGATTGACATGAAACAATCAGTGCGGGAACGCTTCCTTGCCCGCCTGAGAAAAGTATTGAAAAGTCTTTTGTCAGGAGGGAATAAGGTGTGCGCCTACAATGGTTGGGTCATGCCAATTCTCATGTACTCCTTCGGCATACCCAAGTGGACTCAGAAAGAACTAGACGACTTGGATAGAAAAGTTCGTGCATTGCTTACCACATATCGAATGCATCACCCTCGATCTTCGGTAATGAGATTGTACATCCCTCGGAAATGTGGGGGTCGAGGTTTTTTGAATGCTAAGACTCTCCATAACCGGGAGGTGTGCAATCTCAGGGAGTATTTCCTCCAAACCGACGTGGGAATGCATCGGGATGTGGGTGCAATGGACAAGGGACTAACCCCGCTCTCCTTGGGAAAAGAGAACTGGCGCAAACCTATAGTACTTAGCACCGACAACCGCAGGGAGGTATGGAAGAGCAAGGAGTTACACGGACGCTTCTACCGTGCCCTTCACGGGGACGAGGTCGACTTTAAAGCGTCCGTATCTTGGCTACGGTTTGGTAACCTATTTGGGGAAACCGAAGGTTTTGTCTGTGAAATTATGGACGAAGTTATCATGACGAGAAACTACCGGAGGTATATTGTGAGGGATGGCACGGTGGACATATGTCGGGCATGTCACAGTTCGGGCGAATCACTCAGATATATTATTTCCGGTTGTCCTCGTCTTGCTAACGGCGAGTATTTGCACAGACACAACCAAGTGACCAAGATTATCCACCAACAACTTGCTCTTCGATACGGCCTTGTGGAGTCCGAGGTGCCGTACTATAGGTATGCGCCCGACCCAGTTCTCGAAAATGGTCGTGTCACGTTGTACTGGGATCGAACTATCATCACTGACAGGACTATTATTGCCAATAAGCCTGATATAGTGGTGATAGATCGATCGGAGCGCTGCACAATAATTGTTGACGTCACCATCCCGCATGACGGGAATCTCGTGAAGGCTGAGAAAGATAAACAAATGAAATATCTTGATTTAGCTCATGAGATTGTCGACATGTGGGATGTGTGGGACACGGCACGTATCGTGCGGAAGTTCCTCTCTCTGGAGCCCTGACTGTCGATAGCTTGGACCGTGTTCCCGCTGCCGGTTGGCCTATATTTTTTATATTTTTAAATGTATTTTGTTTTTTTTTTAGATATATTTAAAAATGTAAATTGTAGGAATAGTAGAGAAATAAAAAAAAAATAATAATTTCACTTAAATAATATTTTAAAGTCAATTATGCATTGTTAAATAAATGTAAACCTCGATTTAAATATTTTATATAAATTTCAACTTTATATGTTCACGTTTTTCTGAGAAAAAGAGTCTTGGATGGCAGTCAAAAATAGTTTTTCTTTACTAGTGCTATGAGACCCTTCTTTATCCTAAATTTCACGATTGTAGGTCATGGGGAAGTACGTTATAATTATGTGACTGACCACATTAACGGTCATCTTTTCAATGAGTGGACTTAAAAGTTTGATTTATTTTGACAGCCGCAAGGGACTGCAGGCTTGAGTATTTGATATGAATTTAAACTTGATACCTCCACGCAATTCCAAGAAAAAGGGTCTTGACAAACAGACAGACGGACAACAAAGCGATCCTATAAGGTTTCCTATAAGGATGACTTAGAAGCTCATTAGGATAAGATTGTTTGGTAAATAAAAAGAAACATTTTAATTTGAATTATTTTTTGTAAAACGTTTGAAAAGATATAATAAACAACGTCTTCTATAAAACGCTTCAGAATTATATACCCTTTAATCATGACGCACCAATATTCCGCCATTCAAAGTTCAACCATCGTGAACAATAATGTATGGTGGCATGAAAGATATACGTTTTCACGGTTTCCGAAATGAAAATACAACGTTAATCGTGTGTGCTACAAACTAAGTTTTATAGGGATAATAGGTAATTCTTTGGAATAGAAGATTAATGTGAAACCGATTGACTGTTGTCATGGCTTAGAAATTTTAGCATTTTATTTTTGTTTACATTATATACCTAATTATAAAAAATACCTTAGCTTTTTCATTAACGTTTATCATGTAAATAAAATATAGTATTATCATTTACTGTTTATGTATACACATTGTATTGTATATACAATCTGTATTTGTAATAGAAACATTTTTTTTATAAGTATTGTATCCTTTATAAAGATTTGGTATATTTGAAGAAAAAAATATCAATGGATCTTCGCCGTCTTTTCAAGGAAAACATGAGTAGGGCGGTGTCGTCGAGCGTCGAGGAATTTTTACAGATCTCTTATGTAAATTTGTATATGTCGTTTCGAGATTTTCATTTAAACAAATTTTTAATTTAAACCATATTGAATGAAACAGAAAATGCCAAAAATATTTAATATACGTCAAGGATTTTCCTAGTACCTACCAACTATATTATTATACTTTTCTTCAAAAAGGAATTTAATTTTAAGGTTATTTTATGATGGTTTGGAAACCATTTGTTTTTTCAGGCTCCGAGAAGCATTGTCTTCATCTTCTTAATGATACGTTACGAAATCGCTAACGTTACGGGTCATGAACGAATTGATTTGCAATAATTTATTCTTAAGATATCTTGAATCCGAAGAGAAGACAGTTTGTCGAATAGCCTACTAATCAAGACATGGGCTTCTCTAAAGTTTACACTTTTTATCAGCTGCGTGACGTCATGTTAAATGTGCTAATGTGTCGTTTTGTTATTTAATATTTTGTCTTTTGCCTATTCATTAAGGTCTAAACAGTTTGCAATAATATTACTGTCAGATATTTCGCATATATACTTGTAATATTTCATCAATAAAATAAATAATATGGAAGATAAAGCAACTATGAAAACTCTGCTAATATTCAACCCTTTAAATACTATGAAAAATCGTTTGTACCTATTTTGTACTTCAGTTCTTTTCCTTATGTTCTGAAATTCGTCACATTTAACAAGTCTCAATTGTTATGCAGTCGCATGTCGACCCAATTTACATACATCTGGCACTCTTTGTAAACGTATTGTCATCCGACAAAGTATACTCATTTTATAAAATGCAGCTTTTATTGGCATTTTCTGTTTTTGCTTCTTATGTATGCAGTATGTATCTATCGTTATACAGCGTAACCTCTTAATAACTTTTCATGCACTTACTTGTACCGATCATAAAAGAAATGTCTACAAAAGTAACTAATACAGGAAAAACGTATATAATTTTTGGCATTCATAATAAGTCCGAATTTGACCACTATTCTACATCGACCATTTTTATACCTATGAATTTCTGGGTTTCTATCTGAATTATTTTCTTGTTTCGTTTTTTAATCCACTTTGTTTTACGTAGCCCGAATATATATAGTTTTTTAAACTTTATTTTTCACCATAAATTCATTGAGTACTTCGAAACGTGAAGCTATTTTGTATTTCCTTTTTTTAAACTAAAGACTTTATATAGAAATCTATCTGTATAGGGCTAATAAAATTATTAATATTTTCCGTGATATTCGAGAGTATTTCGGTTTATTTAGAAACTCTGATAAAAGTCATTAAAGAGTAGGCGAGAGATACTGAACTAAGTTAGGTAAACAAAAGTTAAAGATTAAAAGCTGATTACTTATAAAATATATATATGGACATTTGATGAATAGATAATATAAGTAGTGTTCTTCTTTTTTGGATAAAAAGTTATTTTCTTTACCTTTAAGTATTACTAAAATATTGAAGAATCTTGTATACTTATATTTTTAACTAGATTATATTGAGATACTGAGAAAAAAGCTCAAGTAATTTATTCCACTAGCTTTTGCCTTTATTGCGTATACATCAAAACATTACTCTTTATGGTCCATTAATTAAACTCGGCTCGGTTTTATCAAGTATCTTTCAGAAAGAAAATGTAATAGAATAAAGAAATATTATTTGAAAGATTTATTACCACCCACCCAACTTTTCGTTCCTCAATAGATAAGGGTCATGAAATTTTTTGAATATAACCAATTCGTGCGACTTTTTCGGCGTGGAGTTTAGTGCTGTACATGTTCACTCGCTCTCTCGCAAACACTTTTCGACTAATCCAACATGTTCAACAAATATCGTCATATTCTAATCTGTTTCTAAAAAATCATAACAAATTATACCTAAATTAAAATAGGGGAGACATACATGAAAATCCGTTTATTACTTTTTGAGTTTATCGCGAACAGATAGACAGTTGGGTAGTGGAACTTTGTTTTATAATATGTAGTGATATTTCAACCGACACACACACATAGGCTTACAGAGACAAGCTTACATTCTTACTTTTCTCTTACGTTTTGTCGGTGAAAAGTATTATATAAATATTCTCTAGTTCCTTTGAAGTTTTTATTAGATATTTCGGATAGAAAAAGTTGGATCTCCTAATAAAAAAAGTTTGGTCAACATAACTGAATTATTTTTGATCGAAGTTACTTAACGTGGCTTTGGAGTTGTATGGTAGAAACCGTGAATGCATCACTCACTCACTCGAGACGTTCCGTTCCGTCCGACGTAGTTGGGATATTATCATTTTCCATACTTTTTTACATCATGATAGTGTTAGTTAAAGAGCATTTTGTATGATGGCCAGAGCTACACTTTTTAGTTAGAGAGTGATTGAAACTCGCAAGAAGGACACAGCGATTTTTTTTCAATTTACCAAAAATTATAAAAATCAATAATCAAAATATTCATGTCAAATCACTTTCAGAGATAAGAAAAACCGTTACTGATTTGGCTCGTTATAAATCGGTTATAATAAAATATATGTCGGC
Source organism: Limenitis camilla (assembly GCA_905147385.1). NCBI lineage: Eukaryota > Metazoa > Arthropoda > Insecta > Lepidoptera > Nymphalidae > Limenitis > Limenitis camilla. The sequence goes on along the minus strand of LR990230.1, from coordinate 7,553,679 downwards.
AGTGTAAGTTAGGTTTAGGTTAGCCTTGTGTTGGGTTAGTCTTATGTTAGCCTAATCTTAGGATTAAACAGAGAATCTGAGCAGTGGAAGCGAGTGTTGTAATTACCAAAAAGACGACACCTTGGTCACATGTCCAAGGTTTCTGTCTGAACAGTACGAGATCGTAAAGTTTAGTTATATCTTGACTGTATTGCACTCGTAGCTTTCATGATAGGCCATCCGTTGTGCACATACGATGTTTATAAAATTATTGTATAATATTCTATTTTCCGACATATATGTACTTTACTGCACACACGTACACACACATTTATTAAATCATTGATGAAATTTAGTTTCATCTTCTCATTAACGTGATAGTTAATGATAATTTCGTACAAATCTAATCTAAATGTAAATATTACATAATGACAATGCATTTACAAAATTGCTTTTTAGTGCTTAGCCTAGCCTACATAAATTAAATAATTTTTTGTCAGCATAGGCTTTGTAAGTAGAATTTCTTAGTCTAAATGTGAAGTGCTATAAATGAAAGATATGATACCCATTACTGTACAGCAATACGTATATACATGCAATGTAGACTGAGCCGAGCGGTGCCTGGGGCTTTCAAAATTCCTTTCAACCGTATCGAAATATATTGGTTGAAATCTGGATAACCATTGATTCACACTTTATCACAACGTATCACTCATAGTCTATATATAGTTAATAAAATGCACCAACTAATCAAAAATGAGATTGATACTTTTCTCTTTTTTTACGCTAAAAGCTACGTTTTCCTGTAACCACACGAATAGTGTTTGACATTAATGTGCAGTGATTTTTATTAAAATAGACTACAATATTTCGTAGGAAAATGGGTTTAAACGTTATTTGTAGTTCATCACAGATAATTGAGGGTCTATTAGATGCACAAAGAGGACTACAGCCTAGGTCTTCGATAGTGTTTATTTGTAATCTAGATTTCATAACAGTTTTGTCATATAACAATGTGCTGGTAGCACTCCGTGTTTTTTTTATCAAGACCTAAAAATGATTTAGCTGCTAATATTAAATATGAAAAAAGGGGTAGAGGAAGAAGGAGCAATGGGAGTCAGCGGGCAAAAGGGATCACGCTCATGTCTATAAAAGTACGTACCCTACGAACGCATCACGCCACTTGTCGCTGGGTGTTCGTCAGTACCAACAGTTTTTGATTTCGCGCCTCGCAGACGTTATTTTACGTCAAAACAACTTTTACGACACGTACTATATTTTTAAGTGAATTGGAGATTCAATATAATAAGGTTCTTTCACAACGATTTAAATTATCGTATCATTTTAAATTTTTTACTGTTTTGCCTGCTTAATATTTTGGATAATAATGCCAGTCACATTTCATTATCTATCTACAAATACTGCAATAATTAAATTAACAAATATTTAAAATGATTAACAAATTGAAAAATTTTCTCTTATGTTATGTTGTATTTGCACATTTTCCACACAATGCAGCTTTTCATATTGGAAGACATTGCTATATGCGTTACTTTGATTGACTCTGATTACCCATATGCACTTACCTCATTGCAATGGGAATCATATATATTTATTTTTAAAACTCAAATTATATACAAATTCGATTTCCTATGTAATTTAACGTGTTTATTAGTAGACATATAAGTGAAGTTTTGTTATAAACATTTTTAACAAACATTTTATTTTGAGTTATGCTTTTATTTAAAATCTTGCTTAAGTGACTCCCCTTTCTCCCCTACACATACACACGAATATGGCAATTGGTAGGCATTTCCTAATCTGACCCATGAGGTATCCAAATAATATAAGGCTACAATTAATAAATAATTTTATACATCTTTGTAAAACTAAACTAGGAACCTCGTTTAAAACAATATTTCCAATAGAAAAAGAAATTAAAATTTCAAATCGTTTTAGAGTGCTTTCAAACGATTATTTAAATTTCAGCTCTGCGCCTGTTATCGAAAATTTATCACACTCTGTATTTTATAACTCGACTTTGGTAGAGACTTTTTAATAAATTTATCTATTTTATTATTTCTTACAACTAGTATGCAATTTCTGTAGAAATGAAGGAAGAAAACGTTATTGATATTGGATTAGGATACATTTGTTTATCATACATAGACTTTGTAGGTTTAGGCCCTTTAGGATTCTTTTATCTATGCGCTGATCCAGAACTTTTTTCTTAACAGCAACAGCCTGGGGAATTGGATTTCCTTATATTATATTATTACTTTTGTGTTGTGGAAATCTGTATTCTACATGATTATATAAAATATGTGGTAAGATTAAGAAAAAACCAAAACAAAGGTGTTTTCCTCAGGGCATAGGCATTTAAACTTGTACTTTCAATTCAAATTCAAACAGATATATATCTAACAAATGAACTAGTTTTAATTTTATATATCACGAAACCAGTTTTTCATTACTAATAAGGTCCGCCAGGATATGCAAATAAGGGTGTCATATGAGGTGTCGACGAGAAATTCAATATTTTACCCGTCCTCGTTTCGCTGAGGTAAAATGGACAAACCGACAAGATCGCTAACAGAAACGGAGCCAGGAATTTTGGCAACAAACAAAATAGTTATATCCTTATTTATGGGCAACAATACTTGTTATTTGGAAAGAGTCTAGCCCTTTATCGTGAATTTTATAAATCAGATCCACAGTTATAGAGCCATTCAAACCAAATTAATATTTATTGTCCCTACACTTAAAGGATTGTATCTTTTTAATCATGATATCACATATATTTCATTACCTATGTCACTCAGGAAGTAGATTTTTATCGGTGGAAGAATTATTAAAATTAAATGTAGTTATTGAGCCTATGCCTTACAAACATACTTACAAAAGTCACATATTTCTTCTATATAATAGGTATTAATATAGATAAAAGGTGACCTTAGATTGGGTATAATAAAAATCCAGTAAACGACTATCATAGTTTACGTTAAAGAATTTTCGTTTAATAAAGTTTTAGTAGCCTAAGGCCCAGAAAATAATACGAGGGTAGTAGACTTGCTCATAAAATTAAATTTATATGGTTATATGTATATATTTTTACAACTTTAATTTAATTCTTAATTATTGATAGATTCTGTTGAATATGTACGACAAAAAATTAATTTAGGTTTCCTACAATTTTTCTTTTGTGTCTGAAACTAAATTATATTTTAGGAATAAGTAATATACTTCTCAGACACCAATACACTTCACTCGTAGAAATTAATTGGTTTTATTGTTATGTACAGGTGGAAGATTAATTGAATATCTAGACGGTTCTTCAGGAGAAAAACTTAGGTTATATTAAAAAGGGACAATTTTATATAAAGGAAACGAACGGTAATATAGAGAATACTACCTGTACTAAATCTATTTAACAATTTCTAGTGGCTTTATTTATTTATCTATATCTATTTTAATAAAATGTAATATGACGGTTTTTCTTATTAAGAATATGCGATATATACTGCGGAGTAACAATCAAACGACAATATTATCGTGTCATCTACATAGGAGCCGAGCAGTACCTGGGGCTTGAGACCCAGGAGCAGATTTAAAGACGTCTTCTACTAAGCACAAACTCTCACCACCGCTCGTCCTCGCTACCGAATAATTAAAAAAATAAAGTAGATCAGTCACGTGCTCCTCGATAACGAAGGTCTAACACCACACCACCAAACAACACTACATTATTAGTTTGAGACTAGTGTACTCAAGACTCAATCCTATCGTTAATACTACCCGCGAATACTAATTTGTTAACGGTTTTGCTAACATTCTTAACATCAGCTGAAGCTAAAAAGATCATAATATATTTTTAGTCTGTCTGTCTGTTAGTGAGTTTCTGAGCACATTGCTAAAACGCTGACGATAATTGAAACAGATACGTTTTTCATAGCCGCTAAATTAAAATCTAGACTGTTTCATTTAAATGGCGTGTCAGGAAAAAACGTTATTGACTTTTAAAAATGTTTTATTCCAGCGAAGTAAAAGCTGGTCGACTAGTGTCTGAAATAATTTAAAATTTATAATGGTTTCAAAAAATCGCATAAATTTCATAAGTAGTCGACTAGCCCCCGGCTTCGCACGACAAAAACAATTGAACAAAAAACATTTAATTTAATATATACTGCTATATATGTATATTCGAGCGTTCAAAAGTTTCATTGAAATCCGTTCAACCGTTTTTGATTAAATAACAAATAGCCAAGCATCTAAACATCCAAATATTACAAAAGAAAAGTCATTTTTTTCTTTTATGTTCAGTATTTGTATTTTATGTAACAAGACCGTTTTATTAGTATCATAAAATTGTTATTCGATTTAACACAGGAAGATGTCAATGAAATTGTATCTACACTGTATAACTCTTTGTTGTGTAGGATTGAATGAACCGACGGACTAACGTTTGTTTTTCGCTGCAATTGTTTACCATAAATCACATGAACATTAATGACTAGGTATGTTTGAAGATTGATTAAGCAACTGCTTTTCAAACTATCTATTACACAGGTTTTTACAATTTTAAGATAAAAAGTGGATCAATAAAATGTATTCATGAAGATTTGAGAAAATTATACTTTATTTTTTTTCCATTTTTCGGGAAAACCGAGCCATGAAAGCATGAAAAATTATCCCTTTATAATTGCGAAGTCTCTTTGTGGAGTTAGGATCTGGTTTATGACAATATTTATTTAATTTATATTATATTTTCCAGGAACGTCTTCTTCGTCTTATACATTTTATGGTATGAGCATTTTAATATTAATGTTAGCAGTAATATTTCTTTTGTATTTTTATTAGCAAATATGCTGCCGATATCTAAGGGTTAATTAAATTTTTCATAATATATTCTTTAATAAAATATTACTTTTATTAAAAAAGTTATATATCAAGCAATATAATAAAGAGTAAAATACTAAGAAGTTTTATTTTTATTTCCTAGCAGACAGTATACAATTACCATATTTGCGTAAATACGCATTTACCCAAAACAGGAATTTATACAAATTATTTAGCCATAAATCCAAAGGTTGAGCCGGGTTCCTAGTTTAATACTCTATACATAGTACTTATCTAATAGTGAAACAAAGGAAAAATGTCAAATAATACCACAAAGATGTTCATAGTTCTGTTTATTAATGATATCGTAGACTCTGGAACTCTGCAATATTGCATATTCATCAATTAAATAAACACTTATATTACTTACTTCAATATCTACATTTTACTATCACATAGTACGTCAGGAAATTTTATTATAAGTTTGAAATACATACTGCTTATTAACTAAAGTAGACCAATCTTTGTAATTCTTATAAACTTCACTTAACACTTAATTCTTTAACAGTCTAAAATGTTTTTCATTAGTATTAAATAACTTTACTATTTACACTTTGTTATCACATAACACATCCGTAAATTCCACTATACTACTGTTCGGAAAAATATATAACTCACTGACTCTCTCATCGCCAATGGGTAAATCATTGTCGCTGAACCTCTTTGACCTTCTAGAATATTCTGGATGATTATTTCGGTTACCGTTTCTAAATATTTCAGGATCTCTTGGCGATTGATGTAAAGTTTCTTTAACCGAATTATTTCTACTTCTTACGCATTGGCAGGAACTCTTAGTCTTCAAAGAATCTATCGGGGTAATGTTTATTGATTTCCTTGTGGAATACATGCTTCTTTCATTACTAGAGCGAATAGATAAAACCCGAGTCCTATATGATTGACCGTCCTAAAACAATCGTGTGATTAATGTTGATGACGTTTTTTTAACAATATACTTTATAAGATATCTATATTCATACCTCATAACTGTCATTATTAAATCTGTTTCTTTTCTGTCTAAATGTAAAGCGCTGTTTGAATTCCTTTTTGAATTTTTCCTGAAACAATTCAAAAGGTTACTTATGTTGAATCAAAGTGAATCGAAGTCAAAGAATAGAAATTTTATTACATGTCAGAATATATCTCGAATCAAAAAATTCGCATGAAACATCGCGGCGTTCTTTTTAAAATATCTTCTAATGTCATATTTAATGATTTCTTCAGAAAAATATTAAATATGCCTACATTCTATTCTATATAATTTTTCTATTTCATCACTTTAAATCGCAAACCATTTGAGATTAGGAATTTAGAACACTTTTAAAATAATAATATTTTTTATAGATTGTTTATGAAAATTCCAAAACAGATATATTATAGCTTACAATAATATACATTAACAGGATTATATAATATTTTTTTAAAGTAAATATGAAGTAAAGGAGGAGCTAACTCCACTCGTTACGATTTGTTCATTTGGGAGGATACCCGTCAGTACTTTTACGAATGTATATAACATTTTTAATAATAAAAGCAATAATTTAAACGTGGCCGGGACTTATTATCATTCAAAACCAAAATCCACTTTATGTTAATTAATTCTCAACAATTGAGTTTGCTACTTCTAAATGGCGCTAAAGTTGTGAAGTCTTTTAACGTTATCTAGATTAACGTTTTCTTTAAGAAATGAAGAAATATAAATAATTGTGCCGAAATGGCACTTATTTTACCTTTGTATTTAGAAGAGAAGTATTTGTTAAGGAAATAAACTTTATACAAATAATTGTAAATACGAGTTTTATGCCCAATATATTATTTATATCGAAGCCTTAATTGTTTAGGCTTTTGCCTTTTTCAACTTCAACAGATTTATCTAAAGGGTGAAACCCAAAACCATTCAATCGGTTTCTTTACTAATAAAAGAATTTATTGTATAGATACAATGTTTTATATGTTTGAGATGAACATAATTTATATTCGAATCAATAAAAACTTATATTAATATTCATGTCACGATTAACCTTTCTATTATGTTCGGTTCACTTTATTTCAGTAGAATTCCACTAATTCCGGCGCATGAATTTTATTTGAGGATTCTATAGGATTATCAAAGATTTTAATTGGAGAGCACTGAATCTTTTGAGAGATCCAGTCCAATCATGTAGCTTAACACAACCTAACACTCTAATTTCAGCGCAACTAAAATTATTGTAACAGTGTGGAAGGTAATTTCACGGTTTTTAAATTGTTGGACTAAAGTAGATGTTATCATACATTCCAGTACAGCGCTAGATTAATAGATTGCGATAAAATGAACCGGGCTTTGAAAACTAGTCATTATTAAAATATCTATGTAAACCCAATATTGTGTACCGAATTGCAACTTTGCATACAAGAATTTATCTAGATATATATATATATATGTACACCTTCATAGTACGAAACAAATTCTGTAAACACGGAACGGATTTGATCACTAATTTAGACATCGATAAACGAGTAAGACATATAAATAATTTGTGCTAAATGACTGAACTACGCAAGACATTGGAATATATTTCAATCAATAAATATATTACTAAATTTTGTTTGCTAGGAATTTAATTGTGCTAGTCATATTTTATTAAATAAATAATTTCAAAAGAGTCCGGTGACAAAATAGTGAAGAGGAAAACCGGCTAAGTTTCACGGCACTTACGTCCTACATACGCGGTATTATCTGATTTTCGATGTCAATGCCGATTGTGAGATAGGCTACATTTTGGATATTTTTAATCAATATGAGAAAACTATATTTTTTACAAAAACTTTTTTTTGCCTAAATATATTAAATATATTTTCTCATGAAGGCAGACATGTAAGAATCTGAAATTTTAGATAGCCAGAAAATGTTTGCCAGTTATACACTGCTTAGGGTCTGCAAATTTAAAACAAAAGTTACACAGATTTTTTTTTTCATCTTACAATTATATTTACATAAATAAAAATACTTACATTGTATATAGCGTATATGAATGGATTGTAACAGGAATTGCTCATTGCCAGCCAATCGAAGCAGAAGAATATTACATTTATGTATCTATACCTGCAAAGAAAGACTATTTTAACGAAATAATTATGTACGTAACTTAAGTTATCGATCATGTTTGCAAATCCCTTCAATGTAATAAAATCTATTTACCATTTTTTCAATAGAGTGCGTTTGATGGCATATCAGGCTATATTTATCATGGTGAATTTTGTATGACGCAACATGAGCTTTGTTAAGCAAACATATAAACGAAATCAATCCATTATTGATATCGTTTTAATTTCGTTAAGAGTCCAGTGAGCAAAACAAACAAACTGAAATCCGGTCAGACAGCATTAGAAAGGAGCATGCTCAATATAAAAAGTGGCAGAATAATAAACAAAAAATCTTGAGATACACATGCGATTGTAGAAAGTAAAAAAGATAATAAGAAATTTTCAGTAAAGATGGGCAGGAGTTGAAAAGTTTAAAAAAAATAAGAAACATATTTTTTTAGTAGCAAAGAAACGGAAAAAGAGAATGAGTTTAGTTTCAGAATTGGGAAGACGAAATTAAGGTTATAGCAAGAAAGAGTGTTGAGACAGAGTGGACGTATATAGAGGGAGGGCCTTTGCCAAAATTGGACAAACGAACCAGTTTGTCAGCGTTAAGGGCTTACCATAATCTAAATCATAATATTTAAAAATAAGTTTAAAAATGGGCCTGAATATAGGAATTTATCATTATTACCAGTGTCTAGTATGACATTTTAGAAAAATAAGTATAGTTTACAAATCTTAAAATAGGTATACTCACTCATTTATAGACGGAAAGAATGATTGAAGCAGCATATAGCTCTGTAAAGGAAGCCAGCAGATTGCAAACAGAGCTACCACCAAAACTAGCATTTTTATTACCTGTGTGTAAAGAAATTATAAAAGTAACTACACAATACATGTTGATCTGAAGAGTAATGTTGTAGGTTAATTAATCGTGTACAATACAATATCGTATTCTCAGAGCGAAAGTAATATTCTCATTTAAAGCATAATTTTCCCAAATTAACGCCAGTTCGCTGTCTCTTCAAATAGATCGTGACATAGTTAAGATTTAATAACAAACAACTTATCAAATATCTACCTTACAGTATTATTTAATATGAGCACCATTTAGGGTCACCACCCATTCTATAAAAAATAATATCGTACTATATTTTTACTAAAGTTCATAATTTAATACATGTTATAGAATATTAATGTAGTAAGGAAATTCCATTGGATATTGTTATATACAAGTATACAAAAAATATATTTTGTTAGCATCTCGCAAGAACTGATTTTTTCCGGGATAAAACAAAAGCCTTTATGTTAATCCAAGTTACAAAGTTACGGCACACAGAGCCGGAATTTGATTGAAATCCGTTCAGTTTTTGTGTACAACCTATACATTTATAATATTAAATTAATAAGTAAGATAGTGTTTGTGTAATGAATTTTATGTTTGTCTTATTTTAACAATATTTTTGGTACATAAATAATTAAAAAATGGTGGCAACCCTAGCACTACCTATATGCAATGAATAGAACTCGTCAATCTATTGAAATGCGCTCAACATGAAATTGTAGCATGTTATATTATTGCATCCTCCTCTATATTTGCAAAGTTTGAAGACGATATTACGATGTTGAATAAAAACAAGATACAAAAATATGGAATAAGTAGTTTATTTACATCGCACATCTAAGTCTTTGCCTTTTTTTCATCACTAGAAGACAAAGCTTAGCCTACCCTTTTTCCGTCTCGGGATGATTGTTTTCCATATCGTAGAATTCGTTTTAGCTGTGTTGTTTTTACTAGGATAAGATATTCTACGTCCAAACAGGACTTTAAGTGGAATTCCAAATATCGTTGTAGAAAATATTTTTTTTGTGTTGACACTGGCAAAGATGATATATAGGTATATACACTCTATAATATATTTCGTAATAGTAAAAAAAAAAATAGTATTACAGAGAGGTTGCTAGCTTTAATTCTAAGGAAAAGAAAAGTTATTTTGTACTCGGTACCGATATTTTTTAATACTACATGTTTTCCTTTTATATTATAAGGTTGTTTATAATGCCAATATCATTCTGTTATCAGTACTATAATCTCTAGAGAAATCGACCTTTAGAACCTAACCGAGACTCATTTAATACTTTAAACGAGATTAAGTTCAATATTTAGTGTTGACCTGATTGTTAAAACAGAAACTTATTTGAAGTAGGTATGTAATGAAACATTTCAAAAAGAAAAAACTATTTTAATAAATTCATTTACAACCAACATACATGTATCTAAACGAACCATGTTGGTATGGATAATAATATGAAAATGTATTAAATAAACTAGAGAACAGAGCTTATCATTTTCCAGGTTAGTTGTTACTACACTATCTGTTTTGTGGCGTCAGTTAAATAAATCGACATTATCGTAAATTGTAACGAAACACGGTTATCTAGTCTGTGTGGGCTAGTAGATGGAAATGTATAACCTATTTTTTTAGGAAAGCTACATTAGACTAGAAAATTATTTTATTAACGATTTGAGTGAAATTGGGTACACAGACTTTTGACGGTGAATTAAAACGTAATATTTCTCTAAAGTCAACAAAGTATTCTTTGATGCTTTATGATTGCTTATGTTAATTCAATTTATTATTTTTCTGAATTTTGTTCATCACAATATTTATATATACCATACAAAAAAGGTCCTGTAAAAGCTCGCTAAGCCATATGAAAGAAATTTAAAATTTTCCTGTACAAATTGTTTCACTTTACACCTAAGATTACCCATTGCTGTACCAAGATTTTCATGTAAAATTTTTGGACTCATATTTATTAAAGTGTTGTGAGCTTGAAGTGTAACTTGGAAATTCTTATTAAAAGTTTACTGTTTAAAATATGTTTGCTAAGGAAAATTGTTTCTTTTAAGATCTTTTTAATTAAGTTGGGTTTATAGGACAACTTTTCTAGCCCTTTACGACAGCGACAACTGGTCACTTAATACTGAATCTAGACTTGAAAATGTTGTACACAACAATTTCTAGACTCGCTCTTCTTATTTGTGTGTTAGTATCATGTAAGTACTTACCTTCTTTTTATTCCTCATTTGGTTTGCATCACGCGTTTCTTGCGCATTTCCTGGAGCTCTCGCTCCCCATAGTCTCATAGCCATATGAGAATATGCGAATGTTATAACACATAACGGAATAATATACTGAAAAAATAATTCTATATTACTAAACATCGTAGATGTAGATTTTTCACACCTAATTATCACAAAGCGTTGTTGTTTAAGGACATTCCGTTACTAAAAAGGAAATAATTAGCGAACGCCATATTGTCTTGTGTAGGATAACTAAATAAATCGGCAACTAAATAATATTATGAACATTAATGGCAAGGACTTTCGCTCGAATGACTAATTATTACCGAGCCTTTCCTCGTCTCGCTCCTCCGCTATCCATCAAGGATGGGTAGATGCCATAGGTCAAATCCGAGCTACAAATCCTTTCTAATAAATTGAAGACTGCTATTAAATAGACTTTTATATAAATATACCTTTTATATACATGTCGCTATACATACTTTACGTTAAAATATGTATTTGTATCAAATACAAATAATGTACATATTCATTCAATGCTAAATAATTAAATATTCATTTAATTTTTAACTTACACCAAAGGGAAATGTTATAAAAAGGAATGTTTATATTAAAACTGTAAAAATTAGAATCACTGCAAATCCTGATATTTTTTTACTAATGCCTAAGATTTATCAATACTATTTATACTCATTTTTCAATTTTTTTTGAATAGTTTGACATGAAAATGACTTACACATTAATAAAAATAGTAAGACTTTTACCAAATAGTAATTTATAAAAACTAGTGTCTGTTACGGTTAAAAAGTTCTAACTACCTTAATTTTACCATACTATTAAATTAAACAAAAGGATGTTTAATTTAATAATGATGATTTGAATATTCATTAGTTTTCATATAATTCCCAAAAGTAACATTTACCGTCACATGTTCGTAAGAGTATAATATGTTAAAGGTTTATGGTAAGATTTACCGTACTATAAATGTTGTCGTAATCCTGTTATCTTCTACTTGCTCAAAAGGAAAACTTATCAATGCGTTTGAACCTCTTGAATTAAATACGAAAGTGATTTTAGTTAAGAATCGTGAGAAATATAAGATAAGTAAAATCATTGTTTTAATACCTAGATTAAGAAGCAGTTACATTATCATCTAAAATTCAATCTCATGCAAATATTTGTATTATCTCAAGGAAAATCCTTATGATCGCTAATTGTTTGTAATTCAAATGATATCGCTATTAGGCTTAATTTTCCATGGATTATATATTTATTAAGTAGAATTCCTTGGAGCTTTCATTACGTAAATTTTTATCTTTAAGTACATTTTATCCAGATGGAATGATTATTTATTTATTTAAGTAATCTCTTGATGATGAGATCTTGAGAAGATCTCATCTAGGTTAAAATATTACGAAAAGTTATATATTATTTATATGAAAAATACCTCTTCGTGTCAAAATGTGGTAGTTTGAAATATTATACCGTAATAGCTTAAAAGTGTAAATCAGCCTGACTACGTAAAAATCGAGCAAATTCAATCGCTTAGATTGCACATTGCCTATATGAAATGTTTTCCTATACAAGCATACATATATAATAATAAGCAGTTTAAAAAATAAGCGGAACAAATCAAACATGATAAATAATATAAAACAAAGTCGGGTTTGTTCGAACACTTTAACTCGAGTCGGCTGGACCGATTTTCACGGCTTTTGATTTATTGTATTTGTCTCCGTCCCGAATAGCAGAATAACTTTTATAAACACTAGAAAATTGACAAAAACAAAAATAGAAAAAAAAAAAAATTTTCCATTCAAAATGTTGATGGGTTTCGTAACTGTCAAACATTTAATGTTTATCCCGTAGATGCGGTAAACTTTGCCCTCAAATTAAAGAACGTATTTAATTAAAGGTTTCGAATTCACAAGTTATATTAAAAATATTCGCATAATAGTCTATTTTTATATTATAAAAGAGTAGAGTAATATCAGTAATTAAAAAGGATTGACATATGTATTGGTTGTTAAAAGTTCAGCTAATCTGTAACACGACATTTAGTATTTTTTAGGCGGTACGAAGGTCGCCGGGTCAGTTAGTAACGAATAAAATAATAGACATACAAATGTTTCGATTCCAATTACATAAGTCGTTGTGATCTGTGCAATTACATAAGAAATTCAAGCTTATAGCAGAATATAACTTTAAAGTTAATAGTTATGAACAATATGAAAGTGGCAGTTCTCCAAGATTTGGTTTGAAATTTTCGCCTTGTATTTGCGCAGACATAAAACTATATTCTGTGTGCAGAAATACTTAAGGCGGTTTATTATATTTAACATCATGAAACTTCTTTTATTTTATTAGAGAAATGTCATCATTATTGCGCTTTTCTTCAAGTTATTACTTTTTGGCAAGATAAACAAAACGAGACCGACTAAAAGATAAAATACAGAAGGCGTGCAAAGTATTATTGCTGTCTATCGCTACACACAAGTAATACTTACAGATAACTTTTTCATATATAATACTTGTATATTTAAGTATTTACAAAATTTATTTCTGAATAAATTTATATATTATAGCAAATCTAACATCCCATTCCCTCTACATATAATAGACCTCCATTAGGAAATTTTATTTTATTTTTATTATTTACAAAAAAAGTAGATGACTAAGTAATTTAAATGATCATTACTTACTTGGAAAATATACAATAACAGTCTGTATATAGCCAACGAGTGAGAACCGAATTCAGTCGGTGCGCAAAATGGTTTTTCATAGAACAGCTTGGAAACTGCAATGGAAATATTTTCATGAATAATTTTTGCCTTTTAAATTTCCATGTAAATTTAGTGGTCTATAAAATATCTATGCAAGCTAAATATATAAATAGTAAATAAATATAATGACATTGAAAGTTCATAAACATTATCTATGTATTTTGTTAATGTTTGTAAGTTTGTAATCTTAGCAGTGTTCAAGGATAAACATAAGTTTAAACGGATGCGGATCAATTATATAATACTTGAAGTTTAAATAAACCTCAGCGTTATTATAGCTTACTTGAGTTGCAGTAAATTAAAAGTCAAAACGCTAAACATACCGCAAATATATTTCGATAAAATAAACTTTGTGGCTACAGATTTTATTTGACTTTCAGACACAAAATAAAATTGGACTTGAAATTAAGTGTAAGAAATAATAATACACTCTTTATATTGGATAGAATACAAGTGTATGAAATTACGTATCTCGTAAAAAGCCAGTTGATATTAAATTTCAGCTGGCAGAATGTTGCGTCGCAATTTTAAGTGTTTAATATCAGATATGAAGAAGCACTATTAATTATCTTACAAATTCTTAAACGAGTTTTGTTAATTTAATTAAATAAAACATTATTAATTTTCTGTTTATGATAATACTATTATAATTCTTACCCGGATCCTGCTCTTCCTCCATAATAACTTCCCACGACATCGCCATAGGTGCAGCAAGTGATAGAGCCAAAACCCATATAAATACTATAACGACTTTAGCAATTCGTTTTGATGTGTGTGCACTAAAAAAATTACATAGCATTTAATACCCAAAGTTAAGTCTACCTAAAGAAAAAAAAGGTATATCTCCGATGAATAAATACTCTTTTGCTAAATCTAATATGGAGTTAGTGAAAAAGATCCTAGGAACTTAGATATTTTCTAAAATTTTCATTCATTATTTGCGCTATATCTCCAAAAAAAAATCGAAATAATGGCCTGTCTGTATTTTGAGTTTATTTCAACAATATTTCAAGAAACATTTGTGTGTACTTAACAAAAGGTTTTTTCCTCCATTAAAATCGATTAAATACATAAAGTTATTTTAAAAGTTATATTTTAGAAGCAGCAATAATAGATATTAATGATTGTAAGGAACTTTAGACGTGTTAAAAACTAAGTAATAATTTATTACATCACTAAGTTTTCCATCTCCAAAATTGTACCGTGAACTTCACCAACTCTTACAAATATCTTGGGGTAAATGAGGCCGAAAGCGTTTAATACATTTTCTCATTTGTTTTAGAACATTAACATCTTAGTTTAAAAGTTTTTATATAATTAAATTATAATTTGTTGGTAAGTTTCTGTGATACCAGGTGTTTCCATTTAGGCTTGTCATAAGCTGTTCATAATTTATTACAAACATTTATTAAGATTCCTGCCAAGAGCTATCATCAGAAATGTTATAACTTTGCAATCCAAAAAATATATTAATTAATTTACTTTGATTATTTATTAATCATCATTATATACACTCAGTATTAAAAATAACCTAACCAAATGGCCATTTTTATTTTAAATATCTATGACTAATAGTTGACTGTGGACAGTCTAAGTGTAACACCATAGATCTCAACTACAGACATACACAAAAATATAACCAACACATATAAAAAATTCAAATTATTATGAAATATTTAATTTCATTAATTAGACAACTCGATTAAAACAATGAAAATGTTTACTTATTGATCTTGCTTTGATTGAGTTTTTGATGTATTTATAGCTTCAAATATAAACGTAGACAATAAAACAAAACGTAGTAGTAAAAGTTGAATATTACCAGGGCATTTAGGGAATTATCCTTTAGAACGAAGTTTTTCAGATGATAACATTTAATTATGATTTTAACAGGAATTTAAAAAATATATTTCAGAGTTTGTTAGTTCAAATTTAGCCGATAGCAGCATAACAATATTACTATTACAATATTGCGACAATTTTTTTTCTCTCTTTAGCTATTTGTCTCAGGCTTTCTAGTCATTTGACGTTTACGTACATTGATTCGAGAAAACGTGAACAGTTCAGTAGGTTATTCAATTTTCTGAGGATCTAATTTATCCATGCCTACAAATATGAAGATTACGTAAAGAGCTTTGGTTGGTGAAGGTTTATTTTTGAATTATCATACATAGTAAAAAATAATAAGATTGATATTGGCAAAACGTCTGCCAAATATAACCGTAAAAAACCTAAGTGCTCAAAATTAAATTCAAAATCACTTTTTAAGCAATGTCATACATTTTAAATGTAAAATTCTGAAACTAGACTGGGAATAAAAAAGATTTCTATTCATCGAATTCTAGCAAAGATTTTTATTGTTCCTCGCGACGTAATATAAAGTTTAAATCACTTTGCTCTCAACGAACTAAAAGTAATGGGACATTGCGATATTTTCAAACATTACCCTAATTTATGTTTTATGCCTAGTCTACCTTTGATAATCATTTTAAATCGTATGCAATATGATATAATACGTGTTATAATTATATTACAAAATCTGTTTAATTCATCTCCGTAATATTAAACAAGACAATAAACAAACAATACTACAGTTGCAATGTCATAAACCCACAAATATATCAATAAGTATTCGTTGTTTATTTAATTTAAGGAGATGGTGTATTTTTGAATAGAGATGTGTATTATTTAGCGCATTTCATAAATATTAAATTTTATTTCACATACTAGACCAAAACACCAGACAGAGGTTTGTTACTCAAGTTTTTGGTAACACAATTGATACAGAATATTCTTCTTTCTTCTGAAGTTGGTAATAAATAAATATACAGTGAATATAAAGAACGTATGAAAACAAATTAGGTGTATTGTTTTTCCATACCAGAAATCATCTCTAATGTTCTAATATTTGAAGATTTTGTTACAAATGTATGTGAAGGAAATACACTCACGATCCTTAGATAATCTGGATCAACGCTAATGAATTTTTGTTCGGTGTTTGCCAATTTACTACTTATTTAGTAAAGCTTATCCCAGACAGGAGCTTACAGGCATGTCTATATGATATTATTAGGAGCATACGTAATATTTGCCCCGTAATTATTGGAAACATACGGAATATTTGCCTCGTAACAAGATTTTCATATTATCAGATCCCTTGAGATCTAAAGTGGCAGTTAACAAGTAGGTGTTTAAAGAGTGCCGAATTAAGCAAGTACTTGGATCATAGAAAATTCTATTAAGGTGCAATTAATCTGCTATTGGTTATTAAAATCCTTTTATTTAATAATTAGTGGAACATATGCGTTAAGGTTTCATTTAATCCCAGCTTTATGATACAAGTGTGCTAAGTTGGACATTACGGATTACGGCCGGAGGGGAAGGCGTAACGGAGCCGAGACCTGTTATGGCCAAAGCGCACGAGTGTCATACGACGTTTTTCAACACATTTGCGAGGAAAAAACATCGGTGAAAAACAAAATATAAAGACATACAAAGAAACAACCATATGAACAAACATATTTATAGATAATCCAAACCACGGCGTTGCACCGCTCGTTCATTATTATGACATATAGTAGACGTGACGTGCGTCGTCACAAATTGTACGATCTATACATACATATAATAACTGTATAAAGAAACATACGTGTATAAACAAACATACGTGTAGATAGTTCAATCCACGACTACGCGCACGGTCCACTTATTATTTTCTCATATTGTATACGCGTCGGTGCTGTCATGAACTGAACAATCTATACATACATATAATAACTATATAAATAATTATACTTGTGAATAGTTGTACAGTTCTAGGCTCCGTTACGCCCTCGCCATCGGCTCGGGCTGCAACGTCCCTCTGCCTCGACTGTAATGACCAACTTAGCACCCTGGTATCATAAAGTACTAATAATACAGTCGTTGGTTTGTCGTTGGCTGTCGTTGATTGTCATTGGTTGTCGTGTCGTGTCGTATTGGGACAAAATTTGGCGTTTTTTGGTTGTTAGGTGTACAAAGTTGTACAATATGGAAATCTTAAAAATGAAACAACAATTCGGTAAATACTATATATGGACAGAAAAACTCATTATGGCACAAGAACAATGGAATCGAATAAAGAAAAAAGCGAGAAAGAACTTTTTGAAGGAACGCAATGAAGTAATTATAAGTATTGTACATTGCACATTTTTGTGACATCAAGTAAATTCAATATACTACTTTTTATTTTATAAACTTGCGCGATTTTCACACATTTTTTATGATATAATTTAACGGTAAACGGTCAATGCGCTAATGATGATCATGCAGGCCGCCTTAAACACGGGGCCCCATAGCAATTACTATTTTAGCTTCTAAGTAATCTGGGACCGTCCCTACATAGTAAAGGATTAAGTTTACTAATTGTTAAGAAAATATTGCATTTTACCATCATAAAATAATAAATCTGCATGTAACTATTTTTGATTGAACATAATTTTGATTAAAAACATTTTCTGTTGTATGATAAACTTCGAACCTACTTCTATTGTCGGATTAAGATAACAAAATAAATTATAATTTTTATTTAAATAATTTTTGTATGATAAGGATCAAATAATTTATATTCCTGAAAAATAAGACAGAATATTTCATTTCTTTTAATTTGCAGTCTATTTTTATATTCTCTATAATTTATTGCCACAGAGCAGATCTTGTAATAAAACTTACTAAAGAAAAATAGAAAAATGTATTTCAAGACGTATATCTAAAATAACTGAACAAATTGAATCAACATTTTAATTATTATTATCATGGACGCAATTGTTATAACTTTAATTAACGCAGGATATATCGCTTGTTATTCATTTTCTATTCCCAAAATAGCCTATAACAATCAAAACCTTTAAGTAATTGTAAATAAACTATACCCGAATTTCTAATATGTGGAAAACTTTCGAAATAGTAATTTTCTATGCTTCTACACCTACCCTTTCGTATTACTGAAAAGCCCGTGAGATTTGTGCGAGGACACGAACGCCAACGCGTCTTTGTAAACGATTCGTAAATTTCAGAATAATTATATAATTTTACCTAAATTAATTGATTAATATTGCTATAATTAAGATTTAAAATGAAATCTATGTATATAAAACATAGTCGGGTTAGTTACAACATTTATAATTCAAGAACCACTGGACTCATTTTGATGAAATTTAAAACAGAGATAGACTAGAGCTTGAAAAAGGGCTTGAATAAATTTTATAGATTGGGTATTATCTATTGTAGTGAGGTATAAATTTAATGAGGTGTGCGGCGTAACCCTTATTGAAGATCATGTGAGTCATTAACTTTAATTGTTATTTTAAATGTTATGCAGTGTTGTCGAGCAATAGCTGAGAGTGCCCTAATGCTGGGATGGATCACAAGCCCTAAGTGCTACTTAGCTCCCTCTCACATATGTGTATTTTATTAAGTATTAGAGTGATCTGAAGACCAGTTAATCTGAAGCAGTTTATGATTTCTTATCCGTCAATGAATTTATGGATATGAAACTATTATTATAATCAATGTTGTATTAATTTACCTTAAAGGTGTGATAATGGCTCGATGACGATCGACAGCAATAGCAGTCAAAGTAAACACACTAACGTTAACACTTAGTGCCTGCACAAACGGACAGAAGGCGCACATAAAATGTGGAAGTAGCCACCTCTGGAGCAATGCTGCTTGGAACTAAAAAAAATCGATTAAGTTAGTACACGTTAAATAATAATATTTTTTTCTACCAAGTATAAAATGGGACATTTTGTAACACAAAAGATCAAAAGACTAATTTTTTGTAATGGATACGATTGATATTTTTTTCTACTATTTACAATTTTTAATTGTAAATTAGTGCAATAACAAAAACTGATCATATTGTTAATATTTTTGTCATATAAATATTATGTAATCTGTAGTCTATCAATTATATGGTTTGTAAATTTTTCATAATAATAAACACGTTTATTAATATTATAAAATAAATTACGAGGATAGGATTGAATACAAGTGCGATGATATCTATCATCTGTCTTATGACAAATTTAAATAGCTGAACTTAGGATCACATAATGTGTATACTGACAGGTTTAATATTAAGTTATTAGGTCTTTTATAGTTATATGGGACAGGGGAAGTGCCAAGTGTCAATTCAACTGTAGAGCCGTGAAATATTATTCAATTTAGTTAGTAAAACTTGATGTTAAAAAGAACTGAGTGAGAGTGATCTTATAACGGGGCTAGAAAAGTTCCTTTTTCATCACTGACATTGAGTATTTATCTATATTATGGAACTTTCATACAAGTTAGTAAAAAAAAATGATGTTACATTAAAGAAAATTATTCGACAAAACATACCTGGAATGGAACAGCAAATAAACCTATAACGATATCAGCTAAAGCTAAATTAGCAATGTAACAATTAGTGACGCTTTGCATCCGACGTGATGTTGCAACTACCCACATAACGAGGAAGTTGCCCACAACTGCCAGGACTGAGATCGATCCATAGAGGAATGATAATAATACAATCATGCCTGTTGGCACATCGTATAATGTATCTGTAACAAATGATTTTCACGTATTAGATAGAAAATCATATTATATCACGTCCTTGAGGTACGTAATTATCATGTAGGAACCGAATAAAAGATTTAAGATCGGGCTTTTAGAAATGTTTATAGATCCATTCATACTTTACTTTGATATACTTAAAATATGTCCGTTCTTAAATAATTATTAGAATCTTTTTTTTTAAACCTAAACCTAACCTTTTTTTAACCTAAACCTGAGAAGAGATTAAGCGGCTCTCTCTTTTTTTATAATATAAATACATACTAATTTGGCCAACAAATATGATTTGTTGACATAAATTGCTCCAAGCTTTGCTATACTTGGCTTACAAAAATTGCTTGAAAGGTTTTGTTATTGAATTTGCAATGGTTATATTTTTTAAATCTTTCCGTATGTTTTTCTATTATGTATATTTTATTTATGTATATTTTTATAACATTAAAAATAATAAAATCAATTACAAATATTTCTATAGTTACCATACTAACTTTTCTGGAGTCTTGTATTATAACTTTTGTAAAAATCTTTGCTTTTCAGAAATATAATATAAGTAATAATAAAAATCAAACATAGATACAAAATTAGACAGACTCTAAGTAAAATATGAACTCCAAAGTTACAGATTAATGCTCAATCGGTCGTATTATAAAGCTTGTGAACATAAAAGCAAACATCATAAATGAAACGAATACCTTTATGTGTACCGCCCATAAAAATTTTCAATGAACTTGTAAAACTAAAACATTAAAGAGCTTTAACATTGGATAAAT